>OY728151.1:456607142-459107142 GCA_963277665.1 Viscum album | reverse complement strand
CTAGAACATCATAAAATCATCTGAAATACTTAAAAAATGATATTATGATAAATTTCATGTTTTTTAGTGGTGATCTATATATATAAATATCACATAGTTTGTCTTTTCAAGCTAGTTTCACCACATTTATACAAAAAGTAGAATAATTAGTTGGGAAAAAATGGATAATTACACCATGATTAACCTTAATTTAATATAATTACACCATCTTAGTGCTTGAGTGCTTCTATTTGAATGTGTTTTTCGAGTGATCTTAAAAATTTCAATGGTTTAGGCATTAAAATAAAAGCTATATTCTTCCTGTTATAATTTCATTCTTTTGATCCATTCTGATTTAGGAGTTATAGTGAGAATAACTAGTTCTTTTAAAATTCTAGTTCAAAGAAGTACAATAAATATGAATTATTAATGATTTTTTGATTTATTAGGAGCTCAAAAATAGAGATTTCTACTACCAAAATCTATAAAAAAACTTTAGAGATAAGAATTTGGAATATGATATTTTAGATTTAGTAAGTTTTATATTTCAAGGAAATGGATCCTTTAGCACCTGGTATAGATCATCCTACTACATTTGATTAAAATAGATTTGTTCTATTGCGTGGAAATATCATATCCCTAAATTATATATTTTACAGGAGTTTATGGGTTTTTATCTAGAACTCCATTTCACTATTTCATTATATGTCTGATCACATTCTATTTGACTTATTTAACTGTGATAAGAGTTAAATTCGACGATTCTTATTTTAAAAACATTTTTTTTTCAGTTTTACCTAGATATCATAGAACATATAACTTAGATATATCCTTTTTTACATAAGGTGGAAGAAATTTTTTGGGTTAAAAAATCTTCAATTCACCCCCTTAGCTTGATTGATCAATCTCTGAATTGAACGACACCGTCACGACCCGTCTCTCAGGGCCTGTGCCGTGACTACCCCAATGCCACCTTTCAAAGGCCAGGAGCTGGAGACTAGCACTTAAGGCATATTCCTTAAAACTGGTAAGGATTTACCTTTATAACTTGCAAGCACACGTTACCAAGCACACAACAATATAGGAACACAATTATACTTAACAGTAAAAAGAGTGAGTGAAATAAGTAAAAGTGGCCAAAATACATGACCAACTGGAAAGTACAAGTACAAATATGATACAATACAACTGAAAGAAAGGAAAAGTAAGATGCTGGGTCATCCTCTGAGGATCCTACCTGAAGGGTAGGTACAGATAACCTCCTGAGAACTCCACTTCTATCCATCTCCTCCATGTATCGACATGCCATATGGTCCACCTCTGAGCACCGCCCAGTCATAGTACCCACGTCCTCAGTCAGCACTGTCCATCGTCTGCACCTAAAACAACGAAGTGTGGGCATATCCCATGCAGGGGTGAGTATAACGATACTCAGTAGGGACCCCGATACCCACAAGGTCTCACAATATCCACAAAGGACAAACCATAAATTTTGAAATCAACAGATAACCCTACTTAGGTATATGCCCATACATATACCTAAGTTATCAAGTAATCCATCTTAATCATGAGGAAAACACAGAGGTACTAACTCAGCTCACACTAGGATTTATTCTAGGGGTAGTAAAAAGTAACATCTCCAGTCACATCATCGAATACTTCGGCTGTTAGAGAACCCCTTGTCTATCGTGTATAGTGGGCCTATTGCGTCACACAGAGGTGCTTCCCACTGACCTTGGGATGCTGATGTACCCATTCTATTGAGTACCACGGGTCTGCCGCACCACACAAAGGTGCTCCTCACTGTGGGTCTACCGCATCACACAGAGGCACTCCCCCTTGTGACTTGATGAGGTACTCCTCCTGTTGTGTATTGTGGGTCTTCCCCATCACATAGAGGCTCTCTCCCTCGTAGCCTGCTGAGGTACTCCTCCTGTCGAGTACCATGGGTTTTCCATGTCACACAAAGGCACACCCCACCATGGTTATGCTGCATCACAGAGAGGCACTCCCCACTGAGCCTGTCAAGTCACTCCGAGTCGAAATGGTCAGCAGTCATCATGTCTCAGCCAGATGATCGGTTCCCACACTATGCTCACTCGTATCTAGGAGGATCCTCTTCAGAAGCTACTAGTTGATACTCCAACTACCAAAAATTTCCATGAGGAAGTATCTCAAAGGTCTTCCACATCATAGGAGTCTCAACGCAATAGAATGTGCGTCAATCGAACAACATGTCTGTGAGTTATTAGCTTTTTTGACCCGGGGGCCCGGTTGGATTCGTGCAAGATCCAACCTGACCGTTCCGCATCTTAATCCAAAACTCTAGTGGGGTATATTCAAAGGGACCGTCTCACTCCAATATTTCTCGCATTGCTGACGGTTCATCAAACAGACGTCTTGTGATAATGTTTTGACCAAAAGAGTATAAATGGGACATAGTGGGCCCAAGTCTGGTCCGTCCATGTCGGCCCGACCCGCCCCATGCCGACCTGTTTCAGGTCGACCCGAAAAATGGGTCGTAGTGGTCCCGGGTCTGGTCCCTCCCGGTTGGACTGACCCGACCCGACCTGGCCCATTGGGTTCAACCAAGTCTGAGGCGGCTAAGAGAGGCCGCAGGTGGCATGGAAGGGGCAACACGGAAGGCCACGATGGGGAACAGCTGGGGCATCTCGGTAGGCCACAGAAAAATCAGTTGGGGCGGCGTGGAGGGTCACGGGTGGCACGACCGTGGCGGCCCAGACAGCCGCGGTCGGTGTGGCTGTGGCGGCTCCGAAGGTCGCAGGCGGTGCGGTCGGGGCGGCTTTGTCGGCGGCTTGGTGGGATGGTGGAGACTCGGTGGATGGCGGTGGCGGCTCGGCCCGGTCGGCGGCGGCGACACGACCCAGACGGTGGTGGCCGTGGGCGGCGCGGCGAGGCTGCATGTGGTAGAGCCATGGGGCGCACTGGCCGTGGGTGCCGTAGAGTGTCTTGTCCGTGGGGGTGCTGAGAGGCCGCGAAGGTTGCGAGGTGACAGAGGCCACAGGGCGGTGTCTTTGCGCCGTCGCCTTCATCCCTTTCAACACCACAAATCATCACAAGATTTGCAGAGGGGTCAGGCCATGTTTTTTGTGCCGTACCCTCCGTGTTAGGGTGGTAGCATATGGATGAACAAGAACTTGAAGAAGAACGTCAATCCTTACAACCTCCCGCAACGATTTATTCCCAATCCCGAAAAAGAATTCAAGGGAAGAACTTGGGATAAGTATTCATACACAAATAAACACCTACCTTGGATTGTTTTTTGACGTTGACGTCGTGCACCTGGTGCAACTGAGGTGAAAGATCTAAGTGGTACTCCACCTCTCGATCTATATTGAGGACCTGAAAAGGTCTGATGAATCTCGGAGATAACTTGCCGCCTCAACCAAATCTCCGCAAACCTTTTCATGGCGAGACCTGTAGATAGACATGGTCGACACCCTCAAACTTCATAGGTCTCCATCTCTTGTTTTCATAAGACTTATTTCTATTCTGTGTTGTCTTCATCCAATCCTAGATGATTTTCACCTTCTCTTTGGTAGCCCGAAGCATCTCTAGTCCCACAAGTGCTGACTCCCCTAGGTCAGTCCAAGCCAAAGGTGATCTACATGGTCAACCATATAACGCCTCAAAAGGTTCCATCCCAATGGTGGAGTGATAGATGTTTTTGTATGAAAAATCCACCAAAGGTAAGTGATCCTTCCAACTATGACTGAATTCGAGGACGCAAGCATGTAACAGGTCCTTAAGGGTCTATATGTTCTGCTATGTCTAGCCATCCATCTGAGGATGGAATGCGGTGCTCAAACGAAGCTGCATCCCGAAAGCCTCCTACAACCCCTTCCATAGCTGAGAAGTAAAATGTGCATCATCATCAGAGACAAACTTTGAGGAAAATCCGTGTAGTCACACAATATCTTGCACATAGACGCCTCCCAAGATATCTTCTGAACCCTGCTCTCTAATCAGTAGGAAGTAGGCAGACTTGGTGAGTTGGTCGATGATCACCCAAATTGAGTCATTTACCCTGGATTTATGTGGAAGTCCTATCACAATGCCCATGGATATCCCATCCCACTTCCACTCTGGGAACTCTAAACGCTGAACCAAGCCTACTGGTACCTGATGCTCTGCCTTCACTTGCTAAAAAGCGAGGCACCGAGAGACAAACTCTGCTAATACTTTCTATATTCCCGGCCACCAGTGATATCGTTGGAGATCCTGGTACATCTTCGCCACTCCTGTATGTACTATTAGATGGGATGTGTAGAAATCCCTCAACAATTCCTCCTTAAGTGACACTAGTACAATGCTACGTCCTCTAAAGTGGATGACACACTCCTCACCTTCATAAAATCCATCAGGTGACTATCCTGTGGATATATGAGCACGTTGTGTCTCGCAGTCTATGTTCATACACTACACCACACTGGCTCACCAAAGAAGTCGGGGAGTGACTGTAAGAGAATGAAGAAAAGCTTCTCCATCTCTATCCACAAAGGATATCTATGAAGCAACCAGCTACTCCGTCGCCTCACCTTGCATCTGTAAACTAGAGCTCTTGCTGAGTGCATCTGCAACAACATTACCCTTCCCAAGAGTATAGACTATCTTGAAGTCATAGTCTTGGAGGAACTCAAGACAGCATTTCTGTCTTAGGTTCAGGTCCTTTAGAGAGAAGATATACCCATGACTCTTGTGATCAAAGTACACTGTAAAAGGTTCTCCAATCAGATAGTGCTACCACATCTTCAAGGTGAATACCACTGCTACTAACTCTAGGTCATGGGTAGCGTAGTTCTACTCATGATGCCTCACCTATTGAGAACCATATGCAATCACTTATCACTCCTGCATGAAGACACATCCAAGCCCAGTCCCTGATGAGTCACAATAAACTATGTACCCTACGCCCTCCTTTGGAAGCCTCAAGATGGTGGCAGTAGTCAGCCTCTGCCACTGCTTATGAAAACTCTACTGGAATCTCTCTAACAACATTAAGGGATTCCCCTTCTTCGTCAAGCCTGATAGTGGTGCTGCAACTCTGGAGAAATCTTGCACAAACCTCTGGTAGTATCCAGTCAAACCCAGAAAACTCCGTACCTCTGTCACACTTCGGGGTGGATCCCAAGCATGTACTGCCTCAATCTTTGCTGGATCTACTGCAACTACAACCTTTGATATGACATTTCCTTGAAAGTGAACCTCTCTGATCTAAAACTGGCACTTTGAGATCTTACCATAAAGCTGGATCCCTCAATGTGTGTCAAGTACTACCTGCAAATGATAGGCATAATCCACCTCAGTAGTCGAGTAGATTAAAATGTTATCGATGAAGACTACTAAAAAGTGATCAATATATGGGTGAAAGATCTTGTTCCTGAGTCCCATGAACACTGCTGGAGTATTGGTCACTCCAAATGGTATAACCAAGAACTCGCAATGGCTATACCGACACCTAAAGACAGTCTTCTGCACATCTTCATCTCGTTCTCTGAGCTAGTGATAGCTTGATCAAAGTTTTATCTTTGAGAACCACCGTGCTCCCTTCAGTTGATCAAAGAGGTCATCAATCCTTGTGAGTGGGTACTTGTTCTTCAGGGTCACCTGGTTCAGGAGTCGATAGTCAAAAAAAAGTCTCAATCTCCCATCTGCCTTCTTGGTGAACAAAATCAAGGCTTCCCATGGTGAAACACTGGGCTAGATGAATCCATTACCCTATAAGTTCTCCAACTATAACCGCAACTCACGAATCTCCGTAGGAGCCATCCGATACCCTGGTGTAGATATTAGTGTCATCCTGGGGTACAAGTCAATGTAAAATTACACCACTCTATGAGGAGATTGATCCAAAACATTATTAGGGAATAAATACACGTACTTGTCCACCACTATAGAACAACTCAGACTCTCCACATCAACAGATCTGAGGGTAAGGCTAGACAACTGATTAGTGATTGGCTGCACTCTCCTCCAAGTAAGTCCGTCCTACACTGTAAAGTCTCCCTTATCACCCATTAAGGTAAACCTTGTCCCATCTGTGCAGACACACCGCTCCTTGCACCTAATACAGTCTATCTGAGCGTGGAATGTAGATAACCAGTCCAGACCCAAGATGATGTCGTAAGGCCTCGACGATGCTACTAGGAGATCCCAGCTAAAGCTCTCACCTCCTAAAGTAATCTCACATTTCCGGAACTAGTGAGTAATCGTCGAATCTAATCCCACAAGAGTCTCTAGCAGTTAGGATCAAGCCAATAGCTTCATCGGAATCTCTGAGATCCGAATGAGGGTAGTGGAAATAAAAGAATGACTCACACCTGTGTCTATATGTACTACAGATAAGGTGTAGTAGACACAAATCAAACCTCGTATCATCTCTAGTGCACCGTGATTGTAGGCCTCAGCTGCCTAGATATGAGCTCTCCCCTGTCCACCTACTCCCTACGGTTGGGGTGGACCTCCTAGTGGTGGTGGCAGTAACATCTCAAATCGTTGCCCACTACCAGATACACGACCAACTCCTCTACCACGTTCGCCTTCTATCTACAGTCCTGCTATGTCGATCCTCTGTATCTGTCTGGGAAGTCCCCAAACTACCTACTGATCATCCGTATGGCATTTTGGATAGTCACGAGCCATGTGACCATGCCCGTCACTTGAGTAACATTGCATGATCCTTGCCTGACTCGTTCCTCCTCGGGTGCCCCACACAACCAATCACGAGTCATACGGTCATCCACCTGTAGTTCTGGTCCTCTTTGACCTCTGTGATTTCTATCTATGGCCAGCTACAGAATACTCTGCTATGTGATTACTGGTAGTGGGTCTCACTGCTGGTGACTTCTTATCAAGAAAACTCTCCACCAAGAGGGCTCTCTCTAACACCCCTGCCTGCATCGGGATGCTGCGTGAGATCATAAAAGACCTGATCTCCCGCCGAAGCCCCTAATCGAAGGTCTGGGCCCTGAGGAATGGACCCCACACCATATCTGTGGAGTAGCATGAGAGGTCAGAGAATCTCACTGAGTACTGAGCTATATACATGATACCCTACTGAAGATGATGAAGCTCCTGTATGAGAACTGCATGAAGAGTCAATGGAATAAAATCTTCCCAAAACAGGCTCTTAAAGTCTACCCAGAAGAGAATCACCTTGTTGTGAACTTGGAGCATCAAGCTCCACCATCTACCTACTGTTGCCTGTAGAAGGAAGGTGGCATAGATCACCATGAGATCGACTGGTATCCCCATGAGTTGGAAGACTCTCACCACAGCCTCCAATCAATCCTCAACTCCATGTGGGTCCATATCTCCCTTGAACCTAGGTTTCCTCTAGTGCTGGAACTAATGCAATGCACTCAAGCGGCATGCACTATCTGCTGTTGGGGCTGGTGAAATCGGTGGACCAACGTATAATGGTACCACTGGTTAATAAGTTATACCTGGTGAGCTGAATCAAATAGGACACAATGAAAACTCTTGAAAACACACATGCAATTAGTGCTTTCGTGCACTTAGTCGGAAATCAGAATTTAGGTTTTCGGTTTATGGATACATCGGCTGCCGCACCAACACTAGATTCTCTAAACTGATAACCACACTCACTACACTTAAAACTATTTCCATTAAAAAGAAAGATTAGAGTCTTTCATTCTGCGGTAGAACTGACTTCTCTGATTCCAATTTGTTACAACCCGTCCCCTAGGGCCCGTGCCGTGACTACCCCAAGCCCGCCTTCCATAGGCCAGGGGCTGGCGACTTGCACCGAAGGAATATTCCCTAAAATTGGGTATAAATTACCTTTATAACATGAAAGCACACGTAACTAAGCACACAACAAGATATGAACATAATTAAACTACACTATAAATAAAGTTAGTGCAGTAAGTAAAAGGGGCCTGAGTATAATCTCAACTAGAAAGTACATGTACAACTATGATACAATACAACTTAAGGAAAGGGAAAGTCAGCTACTGGGTCATCCTATGAGGATCCTGCCTAAAGGGTAGGTACAAATAACCTCCTCAGCACTCCACATCCATCTGTCTCCTCTGTGTATCGACACGCCGTATGGTCCACCCCAGGGAACCATCCAGTCCTAGTACTCACGTCCTCAGTTAGCGTTGTCCATTGTCTGCACCAAACACAATGAAGTGCGGGCATAGCCCATGTAGGGGTGAGTATAACGACACTCAGTAGGGACCCCAAGACCCTCATGGTCTCACAGAATCCACAAAGGATAAACCAAATTTTTTGAAATCAACAGATAACCTTATTAGGTATATACCCATACATATACCTAAGTTATCAAGTAATCCATCTCAATCATGAGGAAAACACATAGGCACTCACTCATCTCACACCAGGATTTATTCTAGGGGTAGTGACAAGTAACATCCCCAGTCACGTCGTCGAACACTTCATTTACTAGAGAGCCCCTCCTCTATCGAGTATAGTGGGCCATCTGCATCACACAGAGGCGCTTCCCACTAACCTTGGGATGTTGAGGTACTCATTATATTGATTACCATGGGTCTTACTCGTCACACAGAGGCGCTCCCCACTATGGGTCTACCGTTTCACACAGAGGTGCTCCCCCTCATGATTTTCTGAGGTACTTCTCTTGTCGAGTACCGTGGGTCTGCCGCGTCACACAGAGGTGCTCCCCCTCATACCCTGATGAGGTAATTCGCCTGTTGAGTACCATGGGTCTGCCGCATCACACAGAGGTGATCCCCACTGTGGGTCTTCCACATTACACAGATTCCCTCCCCACTGGGCCTTTCAAGTCACTCTGAGTCAAAGTGGTCAGCAGTCGTCAAGTCTCAGCCAACTACTGTGTTCCCGTACCGACCTCTCTCATTTCCAGGAGGATCCACTCCACAAGATACTGTTAGATAATCCAAATACCACGAAGTCCCATGAGTAAGTATCTCAAAGGTCCTCCATATCATTGGGGTCTCAACACAACATACGGTGAGTCAACCGGACGCCCGATATGTGAGTTATTTGCTTTTTAGTCCTGGGGGCCCGATTGGATTCTTGCTCGATCCAACTTGACCATTCCCCATATTAATCCAAAAATTTAGTTGGGTATACTCAAAGGGACCTTCTCTCTACAAGATTTTCGACGCCACTTACGGTTCTTCAAACGGATGTCTGGTGCCAAATTTAGGGCCAAAAGAGTGTAAATGGGTCGTAGTGGGCCCGTGTCTAGTCCCACTCTATCAGACCGACCCAACACTGGCCGAACCATTTCGGGTCGCCTCGACCTGTTTGAAGGGCTGGACCATTGGGTTTGTCCCTATTTTATTCGACTCGGAGAGGCCACTGGTGGGGCGGTCGGGGCGGCTCGAAGGGCCGTGGGCAGCGCGACTCTCTCAGCTTTGAGGGCTGTGGGTGTCACGTCTGGGGCAGCTCGGAAGGCCGTAGGCTGTGTGGTCAGGGCGGCTCGGAAGTCCGCAGGTGGGGATGCGGGGGCGGCTCGGCCGATGTCTTGGCCGGACAATGACGACTCGACGGCGGCGACTCGATAGACAACGAAAACGACTCGGCTAACAGCGACAGCGACTCGACCCGGTCGGCGGCGGCGGCTAGGCCCAGATGGCTGTGGCCGTGGGTGGTGCAGTGGGGCTGTTCATGGCGAAGCCACGTGGTGTGGTGTCCGTGGGTTATGTGGAGCATCTCGGCCGTGGGGGTGCTGTGAATATTCGGAGGTCACGAGGCGGCGGTGGCCGCGGGGTGGTGTCGTTGCACCGTCACCTTCGTCACCTTCAACACCACAAACCATCACAAGATTTTCAGAGGGGTTAGGCTATGTTTGTTTGGCCCATACCCTCTATGTTAGGGTGGTATCATATGGATCAAAAATAACTTGAATAAGAACATAAATCTTTACAACCTCCCACAATGATTTATCCCCAATCTTGAAAAGGAATTCAAGGGAAGAACATGGGAAAATTACTCATACAAAAATAAACACCTACGTTGGATTGTTCATTGACGTTGGTGCGAGAAAAATAAGGATTCGTTGGGGAGGGGAAGATGATCATCTATTGAAGATGTCCCACGTTCGAGGATGTCCCGAGGAGGAAGTTGTGCGTCGACGTCCTTCATTGGAGAACTTTCTCCCAAGTCTCCAAAGTTTTTCCCTTTGCCAAGTCTTTTCATTCAATTCAACCAAACTGAAAGGTATCCCAAAATTATAGATTATGTTATCTTTTATTTAGATTGTTGGATCAAATTCAAATTGGATAAATCAATTAAATCGAGTTGGCATAATAAATAGTATGGCGTTGGAACAATTAATGGGGATGATGCTTAAGAGGCTCCTCCACATTAAAGAGGGTGTTGAGAGGCTTCTCCTTCATTTAGAGGGGAGTTCAAGAGGTTTAAGACTCGAGTGGTCCCCACCACCATAACCTCTCATTGGAGGTTAGTTTGGGTGGTCCCTACCATCATAACCTCTCATGGGAGGTTTAGGTCTAGTTTTCCCCACTTCTGAATATCCACATGGAGTTAAAAAAATAAAAATAAAAATAAAATCTAATCAACTTTATTTTTATGTCATTCTTACATGAAAAACATAAAATATATCTGTCACTCTCAACACACTGTGATCGAGGTGAAGGTCTCCTTAAGCGAATATCAGTGCTGCGAGTTCAAAAGTTTCCTTGAAATTCAATTCCGAGCACTGGTTCAAAAGTTAGAAAAACCCGCTCGTACGTTTACTGAACGTACCTGAACAAAAATTTAGAAATTCATTCAGGGCACTCCGGGCCTCGAAATCATGATCCATCAATTTTCACGGACTCATAAAATTTCGATTTAATAAAATAAATTTTAGTGGAAACTGTGGGTCTTTATTGATGATTTAGATCTCCATTAACAGATTGTGGTCACTCATTTTAGCTCATGACACCCACCAATTGACATCTTAGATCATTTTTTTCTTCTTTCCGACTTCAGGAATGGGTGAGGGCAGGTCTCCTTAAAATGAGGAATATCTTGATTTATTTCACAAAATTGGAAGTCATGATATCTACATGGTCTGGGGCTCATCGATCTTGGGACGATTGCCACTTTAATTTTTTAAGATGGTCCTTTGATCTTCATATGAAGTGAGGAAATCCGACAATAGATCAATTGGTAAGATTTTCTAACATTCCTCTTCACTTTTAAAACCCCTCTATTATCTATATGCTTGGGAACTCGGTCAGTAGATATCTCTCTTCGGATGCTAGAACTTGTGTTTTTTTTCACCCAATATCTCTACATATATGTGTTGAAGTCAACGTCCTTATACCTCTAGTTGAATGGTTTTGGATCTCATTTGGAGAGGAGTTTTGGTTTAAGCAACCTATTGTGTTTGAGTCCTGTACTCACTTCTATTCATAATGTTTTCACCTTGGACATCTGTCTCCTTCTTTTCGGCGAGGAAGGTGGACTATACAAGGGGAGAATTCAATGGTAATTGTCAGGGAAACCCTTTGGATATGGAATGATTTGGATAAGATGAAGGTTGAATGTTTTGTCCTATTTCTTCTATGTCTGGCCTCCCTAAAGTAGTGGAGGGTCTTTAAAGGGCTTCAAAAGATACTCAACTGAACCCAAAAGTCTCTAATATTTTCACCCATCCATAAAATGATATGTACATTCCCTTGTCTTCTAGTGTGCTTCCTGAATGGAGGGTTGGGGTCATCAAGAATGAAGGTTTGGTTAAAGAAGTGGTTGGAAAAGGGGAGAGGGAGGTGCAATTGCATGTTGTTATGGGTTTGAAAATGGATTCACACAATGAAGCTTCCGTGAATGGGACAGTTTATGTAGATCTAGCCATGAGGGAGGATACCCAATGCTTGTAATTGGATGTAGATTCTATGAATTTTCAGTACATGGGTTTTGGATTTGTACAGCCAAGTGTTTCAGGCATATCAGTGCAGTCCTTTCCAGCCAAACCTTCTTCTATTGAGAGGGTTAAATCTAGAGGAATGTTTAATAATTTTTAAAATAAGTTTGCAGTGTTGGGGGAAGGTGAGGGACATGATCTTGGAGAAGATATTATGATGGAGGCAGGACTTGGTGAAGATCCCTTCCAGGGAGGGGAGGCTATTCAAGTGGATAGGGACTCAACTTCAGACTCCCCTGCTAAGTCCAAGAATGTGGGAACTATAGAGGATTATTTTATATCCTCTTCAAAGAAGGGAAAGAACACCATTACAGATTCAGAAGGATTTATCAAGCATTCCTGGATGAAGTGACCAAGGAAAGACTTCTCTAACTTAACTAGTCATCATGTTACGAGGTCCACAAGAAAATGTAAACTACCTTCAGAGGTGTGTAAAGCTCCTGGAAAGTTGTTGTGGGTGGTCACCTCTAAGGAGTCTGAATCTTAGGTAGGGGTTGGTTAGGATACCTTTGAGGCTGCTAATACTCTCCCAGCGGTTGAGGATACAGATTCTTAATGGGATTATGATGAGATGAATAAGGACCAGTAAAGGGATAGGCTTCTTGATTTTGATGTTGTTTTAAGGGAGGAGGTTGTACATCTCTCTAGGGAAAAGTGTGAGTTAGGACACCTTTTATACTATAAGTTTTAGGTTTCATCGGTGATGAAACGCATGGATCTTTTAATGAAGTCAAATGAAGAAATGGTGCAGAAAGTCATGGACATTAAGGCATCATTGGAAGTGATCAACCAAAAGATGGAAAGATTGCATAGAGTGAAAACTAAAAATGGTTAAGGTGAATGTATTGATAGGAAGAACCACATCTTTATTAAAGGATTAAACATGGGGAAGATTAACATGGAGGAATACATGTAGTATTAGGAATTTTTTTTGAAACATTATGAATAAATATTCAAGGATGATCTTGGAGCTTTGGTAAATTCTATTCCTTAGATTCTGTTTAGGTACTTTTATTCTAATTGGTTCAAACTTTTCTTCAAAAAAGTAATATCTTTTGGTGTTTAAATTGTATTGATTTTAGGGTTATCACATTCCCCTTAAGTTTTTTTTGAAAATAAAAAATGTTATATTAGTTGAGAATTATAAATAATGACATGAAATAACTTTCTACACCTAGTCTTGATGATTTTTTAAATATAATGGAATAAGATAATACACTAAATTGAAATGTAGAGAAGGAGAAGTCGAAGTATAATGTTTTATTTGATTCTATTTATTTTAAAGATATCAATTAAAAAACATGTATATTAAAAAATATTTTTAAATACAGTTGATATGATAGAAATATAGAACTTTTTTTACAAGAAAACAAAATTTTATAAATGAAATTCTATTATGAATGAATAAATTATTTATTATGTAATGTGTTTTTAGAAAACCACACTCTATTTTTCATTTTTTAATTTTGGAAAATTATAAAATATAGCAATAATTATCCTATTAGACTTAAAAAAATGTTATTTATCTTAACCATTGTTATTATAGCTATTATCTAGTGACAGTTAATATCAATATGTATTAAGTGTTATTATTAAGTATTATTGACAATGAAGGAATAAGTGATGGACTCAACTATTAGAATCATACCCTATAATGCCCCTTTGGTAGTGCTTCCAAGGGACAAGGCATCATTGGGGTTTTGACATGACCAAAACCAAGATAATAATCAACAACTGAGACATGAGAAAAACTATTTACTGGGGAAGTAAAATATTATTGAAATCACCACCCACACCATGCTCACTGAACAACCCCAAGAAAGTACCACTTTCAAAAAACATATCTTTAGGGATGAACTGGTGTGGAAAGGGGTTATGTATCTTGACCATAGTAGTATGAATTTGTATATTTTATTTTTTAATAAGATAATTATTATATTTAACCCTTTTAGTTATTACTTTATACACATGATTATATGACGAGTTTAATAGAAAAATGAATTTGATATGAAAAAACCAAATTTAACTTTTTTGAAAATATATTGTTTTAATTTAAACACACTTTTTGATAAGTTAAATAATATTGATATAAAGGTTATCTTCATGAAATACTATTATTAAAATAATTTTTATTTAAATATAGATGATAATATAATTTAATGAAGTCCCATATAATTATTGATATGTGTAAGAAAGCTGTTTATTTCTTGAAAAGAAATATTTTCTAGTAAATAATGTTTTTTTATTTTAAATTTTAAAATATTATATATATAAAAGTATTTTGGTAAAATAAATAATATTTCTTAAATCATCATGTTCAAATTATCCAATAATAACTTTTTCATAATTTTATAAAATAACCAATTTGTTGGGTAAAAATTAAATATGCTATAAATATAAATTATTTGTTATGATATATTAATAGATAAAAGTGATGAAATAAATTCTATACAATTAATTCATGAAAAAATAGATTACCCCTTTAAAATAACTTATTTTTGAAGTTATTTGATTAATTTTACATACCTATATTGAATTCTTTAAGACCTATATTATATTATAAGTTTCAAATGAATTATTTATAAATATGATTCATCTTCACATTATGAATGATATTATTTTAATTAATATTGTTCTTAAACTAATAAAATATTTAAATCCTCTCCTTTTTTGTGTAAAAAATGAGAAAAAAATAATGTTAAGTCTTGTGGTTTTGGTTATTTTTTGACATAGATTCTAGAACCTATGTTTTGAAATTAATGAAACATTCCCCTATTTTCTATAAATTCCTTTACAAACTCTCATAACAGTTCACTGAAAACCTATTTATTATGAATTTACTCTCCATATAATTCTCTTAATTCATTCCAGGGTGTTCTCAAGCTATTAATAATATTTTTCCAAGCTTTTGAATGTACCCCTAGTGGAAAGATATTCCCTTCCTCTTCGTCTTTATTCAAACTAATTATTTGTATTTAACCTTTTGATTTGAAAATTTTCATTTTAGTATTTTATTTTACACATATACTTTTTTTTTGTAATTATTTAAAGGTAATTAGAGACTACCCTCACCCTCTTTAATCCCTACCATGAACATTTTTATACACATGTTATGCTGGAAAAATTATTATGTGATCATTTATGATAAAATTTTTTGTTATGATAACCCACCACATTTTCACTAAAAATAATTCACCTATTTATAAATATGTTTAAATTATTTTGGAATTCTATTTATAGAACCTACACTCCTAACTCATGAGATTAAAATTGATGAAATATATTTTTATTTTGTATGATCCCTTGGGAATATAAATTCATGTACCAGAAATGAATATGATAGGTGATACCATAATTATATAGAAATCCAATGCATTGGGTAATTTTTTTTTATCTCACGACATACCATGTATGGCCCATGGGATGTTAACCTAACAATACTATGTTATGATGTCTCAATGGTTAGCCTTGACTTGTCCTTTTAATCTTACATTATATGTTATATCCACATTCCTTTAATTCCTTGATGTTATCATATAATATTATGCTTTAATGATCAAGATTATTATTATATCCATTAAATATCATCATATTACACCTCTTGGATCCCATTTACTACAATTCAAGCTGTTCATTAATTATTCCCTCACCAGGAATTATATATTCCCCCTTTATTATGTACATCCTCACTTTATTGTATGGAGTATTATAAGATCAATGGATTTTAAGGTCATGTTATAGTGGTTTAAATAATTTCATTATATCATATTTAATTTCATTGTGATATATATCAATTTACATAATTAAAATAGGCCTAAAAATCATTAGGGATTATATTTTTTGTATTTTTTTTATTAGATCATAAAATAATGTGTATACAAATTATGGGTTTTTATATTTTGTATCAAAGATTGTTCTAGTTATTTTTAAGGGTTAGTATTATAAAACATGTTAAAAAACATAGGTATAATACTAAACATAGAAACAAATCCCTAAATTTTGGTGAATTATAGAGCGACTGGTTTTTAAGAAATGAAATCCCCATCTATATATTACAAGTGGACATGGATCTAGCATAGTTATACCTAGGGGTAATAACCATGAAAATAGAGGATTGGGTATTGAATCAATTTTTAGCTGGTGCATTAAAAATAGGCCTTTATATACGTATAGTTTGAGAGACCAAGGTGATATTCTTTATAAAATTTATAATATATTGATGAACTATTATTAAGGGAACAAAATTTCCTCTAAAATTTAATGTTACAAAATATATTGTGGACAAATTATATTTTAAACATATAAATTCATAGGTTTTGGAATATATTTCATTTATAAAATGTCCCTTTAACTCTCATAATTGCACTTTTATGTGTTTAATAGTTTAAAAATTATCATCCCAAATTTTCCCTTTGTTTTAGTCAGTAACTAGAAATAAGAGAAAACAAGTCAATAACAAACTAGATGGAAAATATGAGGACATCAAAAATGATATTTCCATCTTTATAGGCGTCTGAGTTGAGAACTTCAGGACAATACTTATTCAATTAACTCATGTTGTGAAGAGAAACTTGAAAAATATATAATACCCACATCCATCTAAGAAAGATAATTTTGTAATTGAAACCTTTATACGAAAAAGACCGCTGAATTTAAGTGGAACTTATGATCCCTTAATCATAGAAAATTGGATCAACTCAATTAAAAATATCTTCTTTATCCATAAATTCTCTAATAAAGAGAATGTTGTGATTATTGTTTATCATATGGAGGAAGACTTTCAAAAATAACAGATGTTAATTAAGAATATAAATCGTATGGAATAAAATGAATTAATGGATTAGATATATTTCTGGGAAGTCTTTTTTGATAAATAATTTCGGCATACTCTCTAAATTAAAATTAAGAGTGAGTTTTTTGGCCTTAAGAAAAAGGATGACTAATCCATCAGGGAAGATGAGAAAAACTTTACAATTCATTCACGACATTAATTTCCCCTTTTAATTGACACTAAAAGTAAAATTGAGCTATTCTCTAGTGGAAAAAAGATGAATCAATTTTAATATTTAGTGACTTGAGAATTTGAAAACTATAAAGAAATTTTTTGTTGTACCATTAAAGTTGAAATTGAGATAAATGAATCTCCAGAGTGTTGTAGTCATTGAGATAAGAAGTAGAGAATGAATTTTAATTCTGGAAGAGCAATGGAAAAATCTCATGGTGTAAATAATGTCCATCATCCCATTTGTCAAAAGTGTGATAAGAATCCTCACAAAAAATTTCTAATTGGGATAAAATATTATTTTGGTGAGCTAAGGAGGGACACCTAGAAAATTAATTTTGATTGGAGAAACACACTAATGTCATGGAATAAAGCAATTTTCTAGTCAAACCTTATCTTATTGTCCAACGTTTCAACTATAAGAAACAATGACACTACACAAAATAATTTTTTAAGATAAGGGTTATCTAAGATAACCAAGAGAAACAACAACCAATTCCTCAAGATAAAGGGAAAGGACATGCCATCATAACTGCTAAGGTGGATCCTGATAATTGAGTTGTTATGTTTATACAATTTATTTAATAAAATATTGGAAATATAATAGTTTATTATGGTTCTATGAATTATTTAACATCATGCATATTTAGTATTACTATTCAAACACCACCTAAAAAAATAGAAGTCGATTTATTGGTGAAAATTGAAAATGTGGAAATTATTTCATCCTAGGTATATAACTTCTCCTCTGTCAATATTTGAAGAGAGAATTTGTTATCCAACATTATGATACCCTATTTATAATAATTTGTTTCTATTATTTTTTTGGATTGAATTTACCAAAATTGAGCCAATATAAATTGCTAAAACAAGGAAATAATTATCCATATAATGAGTTTGCCAGTAATTATATATAATTGTGAGGAGGAGGATGGATATCTTTTGTAATCATCATCTCTAGAATGTATATTATTTCCTAATGATAAAGCAGGTGTAGCTCAAATAATTGATACTAAGGAAAAGATCATTGTTGATGACTTTCAGATCATAAGGGAATATTATGAGGTGTTACTTGAAGAATTTTTTATTCACATTCCTATATGATTGTTTATGTTATCAATAAAATTCATACCTAGATCTTTTCCAATATTTAATACTCCATATAGAATAGCCACTGTTGAACTTCAAGAGCTGAAGAAGAAACTATAGAAGACTCTAGATAAATGGTTTAGTTCCCAAGTGATTCACCATGGGGTGAATCGGTCTTTTTCATCCCGAGTAAGGATAGTTCAATGGACATATAAATTGATTATCATGAGCACAAAAATATTAGAAAAAAAGAAAAAGTATCTTCTGTATCTAATTGATGACATGTCTGATCATCTATATGGAGCCCTAATTTTTCTCTAAAGTGGATATTTGTTCAGGATATTATCAAGTAAATTTAAAGAAGTAGGATATCCACATGATTTCATTTTTATATAATTTATGGGAACTATGAGTTTATACTGATTCCATTTGGACTCACTAATGATCCAACTATCTTTATGGAAATAATGAATAAGATATTTAGGGATTAAATTAATAAATTTGTATGGTATTTATAGATGATATTCTTATCTAAACAAAAATCAATGAGGAACATGAGTATAATTGTAATGTTGTATTAAAGGCATTGAGAAAGGAAATGTTATATGTGTATTATAATAAATGTGAGTTTTTGAAGGATGAAGTAACTTTATTGGGGAATATTATCACCAGTATAGAGATATTTTTGGATCCTTTGAAGATAGTGGTAATTAAAGGATGGACCATTCGAACATCTATGATTTAAATCCATAGATTCATTGTATTATCTTGTTACTATCATTGATTTTTAAGAAAATTACCATGATAATCAAGTCTGCTGACAAACATAACTCAAAAGGGAGCGAAGTTTTTTTTGGACTGATGGATGTGATGAGAGATTTAAAGAATTAAGGAAGTGGATAATAACTACACTTATGCACACATTACCCACTAAAAGAGAGGGATTTGTAATATACTATGATTTAACCAAAAAAGGATTGATTTTTTTACTCAATAAATATGAAAAAGTGATAGCCTATGAATCCTATCAATTAGATATCCATGAGAAGAACTACCCAACACATGATCTAGAATTAGCTATAATGATATTCACATTGAATATTTGGTGTCATTTTCCTTATGGTTAGAAGTGTTATATATGTAAAAATAAAAAAATCTTAAAGTATATAGTAACACAAAATAATCTCAAAACGTGATAATAGTGGTGATTAGTGATGATCATGTATTATGGTTAATTAATCCTTTTTCCATCTTGTAAAGGAAAAGAAATTGTTAGATTATCTGAGTAGTAAGGATCCTAAAAAACTATACCTGATGAGGATTGAAAGGGATATAATATTCTCTAAAATACGAAGGATAGAGATGGAATTCCTAAAATGAATTTCATCCTACCTTTAAAAAATTATTTCTCAAAATCTATTCTTGACAGGATCAAATAGGTCAAAAAATATGATATAGAGAAACAAAAAAGGGTAGTTAATTTTTTGGTGTTTAACTTTTATAAATAGGGAGTTATATTATTTGGATCCCGGATATGTGTCCCATAAAAAATGAAATTGAAGAGGGAACTTCTAGATGATTCACATAACTCATCCTTATATATTCCTCTACAAATCTCTCATATGTATATATATCTGATTAATTTTTTTGGGAGGGATAATAGTAAGAGGGAGATTTATTATTTTTATTTTTTATGCTCATCTTTCCAACAAGTCAAGGCTAAATGAGATAAGTATAAGGTTATGAAGAAACCATTATGCATAATATTATGTAAATTAGAAAACATAACCACATATCTAATCATAAGTCTCCCCAGGACATCTAAAGTTTATAAAACCATTTGGGTGATAGTTGATCTCCTAATTAATGAAAAAATATTCATTACTATATAAGAATATTTATCTCTAGAAAACATTCCAAGATATACATTAGTGAAGTTGTAAGACTATAAAGTATTAATATCCATTGTATCTGATCGATAACTAAAGTTTGTCGTGAGGTTTTGGATAATACTTCAATAAGAATTAGATTAAGAGTTGTGTTTTATTACTACTTATCAACCTCATAAAGATATTTAATTTGAGAGAACCATTCAAACTCTAGAGGATATGTTGATATCTTATTCATTGGATTTAAAAGGATATTAGATCAACACTTTTCCTCAATTGAGTTCTCATATAACCAAAATTTCTATTTTGGTATTTAAATGGAAACTTATGAGGCTCTATATGGGAAGTGGTGTTAGACTCTAACATTCTTGGATAAAGTGAATGCCAATGTGAAATTATCTTATCCAAGAGATGATAAAGAAGGTTCAAACCATTTAATGTCATATTAAATATGTGAAAATTAAATAGAAAATATACACATACGGTTTTCAATGAGACTTAGATTTTGAGGTCAGATATAAGGTGATACTATATATATTACCATTCTAGAAATTCATGAGGTTTGGGAATAATGGAAGGTTTATTCCAAGATAAATAAAACCCTTTTAGATCATCGATCACATCAGAGTTTTGGAATATATAATAGAACTCTCACTTAACCCATCTCATGTACATGATGTGGTGTTTGTGTACTTATTAAGGAAGAACATAACAAACCCACCACATGTATTGAATCCATAGGTGGAACCATTAAAAAAAATTCCATATGTGGATTATTCAGTGAAGATAATATATAATAGAGAAAATGTTATAAGAAACAAGGAAACTCATGTGGTCAAATTAATATGATGGAACCAAATTTTGAGGAAACAACTTGTGAACCATAAGACGCGAAAAAACAAGACTACCCTCACCTATTTTAGTGAATGAAATTGAATTTTAAGGATAATTTTTTTGAAGTGGGATTAATTTAATGATCTATACTTTTAAAAATGAATGTTTATTCTGAATGAATAAATTACTTACTCTATATTGTAATTATATAACACACATGAACTATATTTGATTTTTTATTTTAGATTTTTATAAAATAAATACATAATTAAATATCATATTAGACATAAAATAATAATAAAAATTATACTAACTATTAATATTGATTTTATAAAGTTCCCATTAATATTAGTTTATATTAAGGGTTTCGATCAAGTTTAATTTTCACAAATTGAATAAGCGATGAACTCAACCTATAGAATCATACCCTACAAAGCTCATTTATCAAATCTTATGAGGGAGATAACATCACTGGATTTAACTCTTAACCAGGACCATGTCAATGTTCAAAAACTAAGACTTAAGAAAAACCATTTATTAGAGAAGTTCAACCTTATCAAGATCACCATCCAAACCATGTTTACTAAACCACTCCAAGAAAGAACCACCATCAGAGAACTTATCCTTTGGGAGTATACTAGTTTAATAAAGGGTTATGTATCTATACCCTAGTATTATTAGTTTTTATATCTTTCTTTTAATATAATAATTATTATATTTGTCACTATTCATTATTACTTTATAAAAGTTAATACATAATGAGTTTAATAAAAACTAGATTTTGATAAGAAGAAGAAAAATCATATTTTTGGAAAACATATAGTTCCAATTAAAACAAACTTTTTGATAAATTAAATAATTGAAAAATAAATTTCATTTTCAGGAAATAATTTTATTCATATAATATTTATTTAACAGTAAATGACAATATAATTTATTGATGTACAATTTAATTTTTTATAAGGGCTAGAAAGTCATTAGTGTTATAAAAAATATTATTTTATAGTAAAAAACTATTTTATTTAAAATTGTAAATTCTTATATTTATAAAATTATATTGGTAAAAATAAATATTATTTTTTAATCATCATTTCAACATTATCCACTGATGGTTTTTTCATATTTTTATTAGACAACACAATTTTTAGGTAAAAAATAAATATTGTATAAATATATGGTATGTATTATGAAATATTAATATTCAAAAGAGATGTAATAAATAATATAAAAGGAATACATAAAAATAAATATATTTTTACATTAAAATAATATTTTTTTCATTTGAATTATTTTACAAATCCATAATGAGTCCTCCAAAACCCAAATTATATTTTAAGGTTATAACTAGTAATTCTTTATGTACATGACTTACCTACACATCATGAATGTTTTTATTTTAAAGAGTTTGTTTCTTAGCGAAAAAAATATTCAAAACAAACTCTTTTTATTAAAAATTATGGGAAAATACTGTGAAGTTTTTTTTCTTGATTATATTATCATTTAGAGTCTAAAACCTATGTTTAAAAATTAATAAATAATTACTCTCCCTATTCAATAAATACCCTCCCAAATTCCCATTAATTTTCATTTATAACCTTTTAAGACTACCTCTATAGTTACCTCCAAATGTAATCCCAATATTTTAAGAATATCCTCTCATGCTTTAAAAATCACCCCTCAAGGAAAGGGATTCTCTTCCTCTTCCTCATTATTCAGGTAATTTATTTTTATTAAGCCTTTTGATTTACAATTTTTTTTATATGTTTTTAAAATCCATTAAATATACTTATGATGTAAAATTAATGAGATACCACCTTTCACTCATGTTAATTTTTTCCATGAACCTTTATCTACACCAGTTATGATGTAAAAATTATTCTATAATTTTCCATGATAAATATTTATGTTGTGAATACCCATACCCATTTCCACTGAAGGGTATTCAACTAGTCATACCTATCCTTAATTATTTGGGAACATCCATATATGAAACCCATATGTTTAATCATTTCATTAATATCGATGAAATATGTTCTTTTGTTTTCTGATTTAGAAATGAAACAAATGTATATACGTGATATGGATGTGATGGGTGGCACTAAAATTATATATTCATCCAATGTGTTTGCTAATGTTTTTATCTCCTGATATACTATGTATCGTGAATGGGTGGTTAGTCTATGCACACTATGTTATGATGTTTTAGTGGTTATCCTTGACTTATCCTTATGATGTCATGTTTTATATTGTTTCCTAATTCTTATGTTTCACTGATCTAATCATATTACATCATGATTTTATTTTAATGTTTATGATTATCAACATTATATGTAATAATGTTATGCCTCTTGATTCCCATCTATCACTTTATTTCATTCTATGATTTTATTATTCACTTACTTGGATTTCTAAATCACCCATTTTTTATGTATATCCCTAGGTTATCCTACGTAAAATTAGAAGATCAATATATTTTAAGGTATTTTTATAGACACTACTATAAAATAGGTCTTTAATAGTGCTCATATTTATCAATGGTAGGAAAAATCAATGATAAATGGAATCTTTATCAGTGTTAAAGGAAACACATATTGATTTAACCCTTTATCAATGATTTTTTAGCACTTACATAGGGTCCCTTTATCAAGGCTTTATTTTTGGAGCTGATAAAGATTATCATTTATCAATTCTTTATTCTTTAATTAATAAAGGTTACACTTTATCAGCACTTTATTTTTAGTGCTTGTAAACGTTTGGATAGATAATATGAAATAACTAAATAACTAAAAAATAACAAATTATTTTATTAAAAAAACATTAATTTTTTTTTCATTAAATTCTTTTTGATAAAAATTAATCAATTGATTATACTATATATAAATTATAAATATTAATAAATTGTATGTTTTAAATATATAGATAAATGAAAAATAATAATTAATCAAATTAAAATTTAAAATAAGTAAATTAAGGAAAATATTAAACATTTTATTAATTAGATGGTTATTGATAATGTTAATAAATGATATATATTAAATATATTGATATAAATTATTTAATATAAATATAATTTATATAATAAAAAATATTATTTATGATTTACATTAAATAGAAATATATTTAGTGAATAATGGTTTATAATTAAAAATTAATATAAATTAAAAATATTGAGTAATTGCATAGAGTAATGGACATACTTGAATGTCATTTGATTTTTTAAATTATAACATAGTTCAAACATATTATATTGATTTCACATATACATAACTAATCAATTTCAATATACATATGCGCACATGAAAATATATATTTTTTTGGAGTTTAATCAATTTATATTATTTATTATATATATATATTTATTGACTATGTTTTAATATTTTTAATATGTATTAATCTTTATTTCAATATATATCCATTTTTTAATGATTTATATTAATCAAACATATCCAAAATATCAATATTGTACTCATTTTTAATTAATCAATTTTACTCATTTTTAACATCCATGACGTTATGATTAAATATTCATTAATAATGTTAAAAACATTTATAAAAAACATTTATTAGTTTAAATATTTTATAAATGTATATTTACTATTTTTATACATTTATAACTATAAATAAATAAATAGTATTTGTTTAAAAAGCACTAAAAATAAATAATTATAAAGCTATAATAATTTTTTTAAATAATGAATATATTTACTATATTTATATATATATATATAATTATACAAAAATTAAAAATTATATCAATATTATTTAAAATAATATTTACACAATTATAAATAAATAATTATATTTTAAAATAGTTATAAAATTATTATTTTATAAAAATAATTATTATAACTATTTTAATTATATATAATAATTATACTTTTTTTAAAAAGCAATATTTTATAAGAACTATTATAAGTTTTTATGATATTTTTTTGCATCGATAAAAATTGATATTTATCAGCACAAAAATATTAGCACTGATAAAGATTCATTTTATCAGCTCTAATTAACGTAGCACAAATAAAAGTTAACTTTATCAGTGATTTTTTTAAGCGTTGATAAAAGTGTCATGATCTATTTTAAGAACCCAAACCATCACGAACCAGTTCACGATATCCAAATATCTCTGTAGAAGTGACCTTAAACTAACACTCCTTTTTGTCGAATCCAATCTCCAATCTAGGCTAGAATCATGGATCAAACTATTCCAAGGCCCGTATCCAAGTCTCAAGCGATTCAGGTGCTGAATACAACCAAAAATAAAACAAAATTTAGGTTTTTTGATATCTTTAATTTCCCTTTGTTATCCACTAAACCTTATCATCCCACATACTTGTATTACAATAATTTTATTCACACTCACCTATAATAAAACAATCTAAAATTCATTATTTGTAGATATATTGAAGTATCATCTTCCCTAATATCATGTGGGTCTCCTTGTGACAACATTGTTTTTGTGAGAATTGAAATATATCAAACCCAATGTTGGTCCATGTTGTTGTGAGGTATAATTGTCTCTTAATACCTATATTTCATGACTTATACCTTTTTTAAATTTTCAACTTTAGAAAAATTCTTCCATAAAGTAGTCAGTGTTGTCATTGGTTTGGAATATTACATTTCAAATCACTTTGATGGTGAAATATCTAACATAATTGGGGTCTTATACTATGTAAAGTATCAATTGGCATTGAGAGAATTGAGTGAGGAGTAACTGAAATATAGGGTTATCCCATTCTATTTGAAAGGTAATTATAGAAGTTGTATCCAAAAAAATGGATGTTCAAATATCTAACACCTGAGAACAAATATATAATGTTTTTTTCATGAATTTTTTCCTAGGATAATAAGCACTAAAATACTGTGTAAAATTAAATGATTAATTTAGGATAACTATGAAATATTCAATGAGGCTAGGGTTATATTTAAGGTTCACTAATGAAATGTAATAATCAAATGATTCTGATGAATATGAAAAATTAGATGAGAAAAAACATTATATATGTTTGATTTTTTGCCTTATTTATCTAACTGCATTTTGAAAAAATATAATGTTTTTAATTTTTATTTTTGAACTATTTCAAATTTGAATTCAAATAATACGACTTAAATGATATAAAAAGAAAAATCAAAGATTTTTAAGTTTCTATTATCCTTGAAATATATTATATAGGAAAAAATTATTTTAAGATAACAGGTAATTGGTTATTGAAATATAGTAATAAAATAAACAACTGAAATGAGTCATTTTCCTGGAAAAAACTCAGCATCATTGTGGTTTAATAAACAAAATACTGTTTCATTACATGGTGTATAAGAAGAGTACATTGTTTATAGAATTTATTGTTCTCAATCCTTTAGTATTTATTAATTTTTTTTATAAATTTGATATTTTCTTTGAAAACTAACTTATTTAATGAGAAACTTTGTCTATTATTTGAATTTTAAGAATATTTTAAATCATTAAAGAATAAATCTTATTTTAATAGATTTAACTAATCTTTATAAAATAAAATATTAACATTGATTGATGTAAATTTAATATATAAGTTTTAATAGAACCCATTTTTTTGAAATAAAAGTTATTTTTTGTGGATGTAATCATTATACCATTATAATCACACTTTAAGTAAACATTACTAATTTAAATTTAATAATTTTATGAATTTCTATTTTTACTATGGATTATTAATTCTATAGAGTTTTATTGTTTAATAACATAAACTTAAATCCATTTTATGTCCTTATATTGTTAATGTAATTCCCTACAGATGTGACCATCTCAATTACATGACCTCAAAAAAAATTTCATTACATTAAATTGCCGTGAACTTTTATGTTAAGAGTTTTACATAATTAGAATAATAAATTAACTTAAAAAATCATGTATTTTTAAATGATGGATTTTTCTTGAAACAATATATGAAAAAACATGATCCTATAGAATCCTTCATTGTTCTTATTTGTATCTATCTACTCATATCAGATTGTTCTTATTTAGATAAAGATAATCATACATTGATTTGATCCAATTATCATCCTTATCGGCCTCTCCAAATGATCTAGAATCGACTTGGAAAAAATGATATTTTTTAGAGTCTTACTCCTTCGAGTTTTCATTGAAAATATCCGATCACCAATGAAATTTTATTCATTTATTTCAGCCTTACCTGTTTTTCTTGAATTTGATAAAAATATATCTATTTTGAAATGATAACCCACTCATTAATAATTCCTAAAAATCACTACATTTATTTCATCAAACATATAATAAAAACTATGTATGTTTTACTTTTATACATCTAAAAATAGATTTATATTTAACATTTCCTTTTAGTTCTACCCTTAGGAATCTATGATTTCCACCTAGGTAATTTTCCCAAATAGGATATATTCATATTTTATAATGAATATATTTATTGTATTTATTTATTTATTATACAAAATGAATATTTTATGAACCCAATAGGATATATTTACTTTCTCTCAGATGATTCAAATCTTCAATCCAATTTTTATTATTTGATTATCTTCCTCAAAACATGTTGATTGATTGATGATATAATAATTTTCTTTTTGTGCAAGTGGATTATTTTGTTTGAGTTGGGGTTGTTTGTTGAAAGAAGCTCATGCTCTTGATGGATTGGACTTCAAGACTGAAATTGAGATAATGGAAATAAGAAAACACGTTAAGAATTTATACAACCATTATAAAAAGTTGAATTACAACTAATTATTTAATTAATTTTTTCATCATTTTATCTATTATTTGTAAGTTAATTTCCCTATGAATTTTATCTAATACTTATTCAATTTTCTTCATATATCTTTGGGGATGTCATATTTTTCTTTCAACTTCTCACAACAAGCCAAAAAATAGATAAAATGATTCTCTCTACTAATGTAACCACATTTTCTGTATCCATTGTCTTTATTTTTAGAATTTTCAACAATGTATATTGATTTGATGTTATTAGATAAAAAAACTTTGTCATTCTTGAAATACTTTTCTCTTTCGACTTTCCACAATGAGAAATATTTTTTTGGTAAGAACATCGAGTAAATATACAATGTTGTATATTTGACATAGAAAGACAATGGAATGTGGTAACGTTGGTAGTTAAGATTGTTTTAATTTATTTTAATGTCTAAGAATTAACCACACCTCAATCCGAAACACAATGTGACCAGTATAACTCAAAGTGATTATTTTAATTTAAAATTGACATTAATTTTTGTAAAAAGGACAACTAAAAAATTCAAAACAGAGCAAAAAAATTCTTTTTGTTCTGATAATTTAGTGGAACGATCCATAAGTAATTTGAGAAGTGTAGGAATCATACTCACTTCAATTCGACACATGGTGTGACTGCTATGATTCAATATTCTTGTTTTCAGTTTAAAATAGGAAGTTTGGTTAAAAAATTTCACTCACAAAAAACAAATAAAACACACTCATATTTTCTTGATAATTTACGAAATCTATTTATACGTTATTTTTTTATCTAAATTGTCCTCACATCAAACCCATACACTATGTGATCAACATTGGTCAAAGTATGTGTTTCTAGTTTAAAATGACATTTTAGTAAAAAAACCAGATACATACTAAAAATAGTGAAAAAATATTAATATTGTTTTGATACTTTAATAAAACAATAAATATGTTATTTGAGACATGTAGGAATCATCTGTACCTCAATATTATGCATAGTGCATCTAGTATGACTCAATGTGTGTCTTCTTATTTAAAAATGACATCAATTTCAATAAAAAAGAAAATTGAAGTTCTCAAAACCGAGAAAAAACATTTTTATTGTTTTGATAGTTTAGAAAAATGATCCATAAGTCATTTGAGATGTGTAGGAGTTAGCCGTACCCCAATCCGATGAGCAATTTGACTGATACGACTCAAACTATGTCTTTTTATTTAAAAATAACATCAATTTTAATAAAAAGGAAAACTAACCTTCTCTAAATCAAGAAAACACATTCTAATTGTTTTGGTACTTTAGTTTAATGATTCATAAGTCATTTCTGATGTGTAGGAATCAGTCAAATCTCAATCTGATACACAATGTGCCTTGTATGACTCAATGTGTCTTTTATCAGTTTTAAATTGATGGTTTAGTACAAAAAATTTCAGTCACTAAAAACTAAGAAAACATGATCATATTTTCTTGATAATTTATAAAATTGTTTCACAAGTCATTTTTGACATGTAGGTATTAGTCTCACATAAAACTGATACATGATGTGAGTAGTATGAGTCATAATGCATGTTTCCTATTTAAGATTACATTTTAGTAAAAATGACAACTGACATACTCAAAACTGGGTAAACATATTCAAATTGTTTTGATAATTTAGAAAAATTGTCCATAAGTCATTTGAGACATTTATGAATTATCCACTCCTCAATTATATGCATTATGTGATCGATATGACTCCAAGTGCATTTTTTATTTAAAATTGACATCAATTTTATAAAAAAGGAAATCTCACCTACTCAAACTGAGAAAACACAATTGGATTATTTTTATACTTTATAAACATGACCCATAAGTCATTTGGAAGTATAGGAATAAGCCGCACCATAATCTGATAAATAATGTGTTTGGTAAAACTCAATGTGTCTGTTATCTATTTAAAATCAACATTTTTGTTCAAAAAGTGTCACTCATTGAAAACTGAATGGATATTCTCAGATACTATTTTTAATTTAGGAAAAAGATTCATAATTAATTTGTGACATGTAGGAATAAATATCATTTTAAACTGATACAATATCTGACCAGTACGAGTCATTGCACATGTTTTTATTATTACTCATAAAATACTGAGGCTTTTAATCTCTCTCTAGTAGTCAGTGCTGATAAAGGAAATTTTTTTTCACTTTTAAAGGATTATTTTGTATTAGTGGGGGTTCTAAATAATATCATTATATCCCTATTTCAAGTTATTGTGATATGTATCTGAATACCCAAATACAATAGGCCTCACAAGATTTTTTGAATGTATTATATGTATCTTTATGTATTAAATCATGAAATAAAGTATATAAAATTGTATGGATTTTCATATTAGTGAAGGTGAATTGTTTGAACTATATGGGAATACAAAAAGGATTATTTGGTAAAAATATTTATGAATTTTTTATTGGAATTATATAATATATATACATAAGAGGTACGATATATGTTTTGAGAATAATTAATGTTTGAATATTATTGGTTTTTAGTGTTGGAAAAATGGAATATTATTTTCAAATGTCCAATATTAAATTTAATGGATAGAGTTTATAAAGATTATCAAAATAGAGATTAAATAATGTTTTTAAGGAGATTTAAATTAGGTGTGTGTGTAATGTTTATTTATTTGAATGTTATTTGAAAATTGGTGATAATAGAAAGATCATTTTATTTTATACCACAATACTTTGAATAAATCATAAGTTATGGTCAAGGTATCTACTAATTCACATTGGAATTTTTCACTAGATTCTACTTACCATTATTCATTAGATGATGAATATAATATTTCATCATTTTAAGAAATAGAAAAACACGTGACATGCATAGAGAAAATATATTAAAATCTAAGTGAAGTCTATGGATATATTATGGAATATCTTAGTAAGGATAATAATGGAAATTAAAGCCATAATTATTAGTTTAATTTATAAAAATTTTGTACTTCATCCTCTAATGGCCATAATTATATTTTAAAAATTACATTTGATGTTCAAATTATTAAAAATTTATTTTACAATTATACTTTTAGAAGGGGGATTTTTTATACCTATAGGATAGTTGAAACCATACAGGACATCTTCTATAGTTACTAATACATATTTTGGTAAATTGTATTTTTAGACTAATTATTTTATTATGAAGTGTACACCCTTTTGTAATAAATTAAAACGTTTAGGTTACTAGAAGAATCATTGATCCTTTAATAAGGTTTAATGATTTTCATAGGAATTAAATTCTAAATTAATTGGATTTTGATCAATATTAAATTGGTGGAATTATATAGATTTCAAAGGATATATATTTTAATATTTCCACACTCAAGAAATTTTGGATGCCAAATTCTTAATTCATTTTCAGGATGAAATATTGAGTTCCAATGATAAAAACTCCCAATACTACATATTTACACCCTTTTGTGTTTGCTGTCTTTGATTAATATCTTATTCACACAAAAAGGAGATATTTTTGTTAAATTTTTCATAACAAAAAAATCAGATTTGTTATACATTTAGAAAACCATTAAATTCTGCAATGTTTTAAGAAAATTGAAAAGAATGGTTATGATAAGTATTATGTGATCATCTTCCATTCCTTTCTAACTATTATATATACATTGAAAAATGCATTGAGAAAGGGATATGAGGTTTTTTTATATCAAACTATCATAAACACTTTTTTGGGAACTATATTTATTATAATAAATTTAAATAGAACATGTAAGATATTCTTTCACATATTTTAGAACTAAAAATTATAAATATATTTACTAGATTTATATAATAAAAAATAATTCATGGTTGTTACCATTTACTTTATGCCTTTCTCTTGGTATTTTATTTTGAATACCCCTCAATACAGTTTAAATAATTTTTAATGATTATAATATTTTTAGAGTCATTAGAATATAAATATTTATCTATTATATTTATTGCTACATAATATTGAGTTTATTTTTATGCCCACCATTCGAAGATATACTTATATAGTGATTATGGAATTATTTATTATTTATTTGAATATATTTATTCGACCATGGATTTTAGTCTTTTTATTTTACCTTAATTATTTTAATCATTTATAATTAACTTAGTTTTATTTTTTATAATAAAAAATTGGGAGAAAGTTGAAGAGAAAAGGGAAATTAGTAATGGAAATAGTTTAAATTAGGTGATATGTTATTTTGAATCTATTGATATAATAAGGCGGAAAAATAATTTTTACATTCATTCCATAAATATGTGGGAGAATGTTTTTTGTAACTATAAGGAGTTATGAGTAATTTAATCTTATGTTATCTAGTTTTATTGTTTTTTCATTATATTAGAGGTTTATACTATTGATTCAATTTTTTAAAATTATTTTTTCAGATCTGTTGTTTTGATGAATCACAACACACTCTTTATTTTACTTAAACTTTTATGATTCTTGGTTTTTTCAAATTTTAATACAATTTTATCTTATGAGTCACATGTTATTGATGATCAAATTAAGAACTATAAACTTCTGGAACATTATAATTTTATATGAAATACATATAGATGAATAAAATGTGAGAACTCTTGTGTTTTGTTGTAGGTGATAACTATATTGGAAGATCTCAAAGTATATGGTTATGAGTTAGTTACATTGCATGACTTTAAATATAAGATAGGGAATTCATGGAAAAACTATTGATTAGATACTAATCAAAATTCATTCTATAGATATAAGATACCAAGTACTTGAGTGATTCTATTTGTATGTGCTTTTAGATTGATCTTAAAGCTTTGATTATGAGAAAATTACTTTTAAACCTATATGTTTCCCATTGTAATTGTTGTAATCTAATACTGCATGATTAAAGAGTTACATGGATAAGAACTTTTGATTCTAAACTTCTTGTTTGAATAAGTATTAGGGATTTGACTTTCTACCAGTCTTCTAATTAGGGAGAAGCTCAAGGATAAGGCTTGGTGTTGTCAATGTGTGTTAGTGAAGTCCAGTAACATGACTTGTGATTTTAATATTTTAGATCAATAAAGTTACAGAGTTTGGGAAGTTGTTTTCTTTGGATCTGGGTACTAATTAAATAAGAAATTTGGGTTAAAAGTGAAGATTCATAATGACTATAAATATTATATCATTTAATAATATCTTTTATGAGTGTATAATTATTTTAATTCAGAACTCTATTGAATTATTTCCTTATGTGTTTTTATCTTTTTGTTTAATTTATTTTCCTCAATTAACTAAATTTCTTATTTTTTCTCTATTTTCCCATTATTACTCTAATAATTAAAAACTTAATACTTCCAAAATACTTATTACTTAGAGTGGGTAAAATTTTCATCCTTGTAAAAACATTAATTATACACATTTTTGGTGAAGCCTTACCCATACAACAATACACACTCCATGGAGGGATCCTCTAAACTCTTTCCTTCTCCCACCTTTTTTACTATGGATATTAAAAGTTCTTAAGGAGTTATTCATACCAATTCATTATAAGATATCACTCCCTATCTGTTTTACCAACTTACCTCTTATTAAATTCTAACCATGTTTCATTTTTCTTTGATTGGGATGTTCAATTTCCATTTCACCAAATCATAGGGAAATCACAACGTAGCCTTGGGCATTCTCATCTCTTGATTAAACTAATATTCTAATAATTGGTTTCATTACACACATAGTTTTTTATTATGAAGTGATTTTGGTGATATTTATTTATAATATAATGGATTTATGACATTATATTTTTATTTATATAGTGAATTTATGGTTTTAGGGTGATATTTAAAAGTTATATGGTAAAGATAATTAGTTCATTAGACTATTATATACGTGGGTAAATATCTGGGTATTGATCACCTTTTTTTATATCGGGTCATAGTTTTCACTAACTATAGTGGTTTTGTTTTTGGGTTTCTTTAGTTATGTATTTTTTTTAATAATTCAAAATGGGTTTTATGTTTCCATTGGATTATGTGGGATTAATCATCTAGGATACATTAATGGTAAGTGTTTTTGACTCACTACACAATTCTCAGGCTATGCCTATATCATGTCTCCCTTCAGTTCTCGAAATTAATAATGCATCTTATATATATTTTTAAATAAAAAAATAAATGGTTTTAAATGATATTTATGTATGATGTTTTATATGATTTTTATGGTTTTTTTAATTATAAAACGAAAATTTATCCAATTGAGTTCATGATGTTATTTTTTCTAATTTGGTTTATAAATTTTGAATCCTTAAAATACTTGAAAAATGTTGTGATATGTATGTCGGGTAATGCATAATTTAATATTTTTAGTAAATTATATTGTTATAACTATTTGGAGACTTTACTTAATATTAATCATGGGATGAGAAAGAAATCCTTGGAGTTTCATTAGCCTCAAAAAATTTGGAATAAAACTAATTAGAAAATATTCATTCCTTAGACTTAATCCTCCTTGATTGATATTATATATATAAAGTTTACCTTTATATCCCCAATACGTTATATTATATTCAATACCAATTCCCAATAAAACTTGAATGAGATATAATAAAAAGAACCATAATTAATAAATGGTTAAGAGGCTAATTTAGTGGTGATGTGTTAGTTGGGTTTATGTTTGTAATATTTGATTTAACTAGAAAATAATATTAATTTTAGTACTTAACTAACATTGACACAAAAAACTACCAATATTTATAATATTTAAGGATACAAGAAGTTTTATAAAAGAAAATGTTTTTGAAAACTGTAACACCCTAATATTTTAAAATAAGAACATTATTTTGATAGCGTATGTGACATGAAACACTGGGATTATACAACCCACAAAATATATTTCTTTAAATTTAATCTCTTCTATAGCTTTCAAAATATGAAATCCCAAGTCAAAATGAACCATAATATAGTATACCATCGTAACCTAGACATTAATATGATCGGTATAAATAGTAATGACTATATTATTAAAATTATGTAGTTTACACATGATAAAATAAATAAAATGGATATATATTGATTAAAGATAAAATATTAACATTTTAAAGATCAATAAATGATTTCATAAAATTATATTCTTTTAAAAGTTAGTTTAGTCTTGCTTTACGCGCATAATTTATAATTAATTTTTACTAATTATTGAAAATTTATTTCAAAAACAAAATTATTTTTTAAATTAAGATATCAATATTATCATAGGGTTAATTTTTGGGTTTTTTATGAAACATTTCATTGTTCGATATATAATGAAAATTAATGAATTTTAATTTTTTTAAGAAAGTGTTGCTTTGTTTAAATAAACAATCATTATTAATATTAAAAGCCAATTTTACATGCACCTAAAAGATTTGATCTGATTAAAATATTTCACATAAGGGGGGGGGGGAGGTAAGTCATCGAGTAGATTTTCCAACCGAGTAATTTCCTAACATACACATTTATTTGAAAGCCTGTCTGTAACTGTATTCTCTTTATAGAAGGTATGAGTGGTAGTTTTATTGATATCTTGGACTAAATTAAGACACTCCATCTATCAGGTGTTAATCAACCAGGACAGATAAACAACCCCATTCCAAATTACATTAGAAATGGTAGTCAAGTCACTCTAAATCCATATGTTATTCCAACCTTGATATTTGGAATAGGATATTTAATGGATAACAGTCATCATTTTAGCATCCAGAGAAGAGGTGGGACCAAAACCTCCAAAAGGACACCCGAATATTTGACCACCTATTTGTTTAAATTATTTATAAGGTTAAATTTTATTTTGAATTGGTTTTAAAGATAAATTAGTAAAATTATATATATTTTTATAAAATTTAGGTAATTAGAATCATTTTCATAATGAATTTTGATATAAAAATTTTGTATACTTTTGAAAATTTTCACTTTAAATACCTGCTTTTTCATCACATTTGTGGGATTTATTGTAAGTTAAAAGTTAATTGTTTTGTGAATATAATTTGGAAAAATGGATTCTAAATTTTGAATCAGAATAATTTATATTATCTATTAATGAATAATTATCTAGAATAATCTATTTCAAATTTTTTTGGTAGGTGGAAAATGTGGGTATGCCTTTTTTCCTTTAAAATATTACAGGAGTGACACTCACCTCACTTATAAAATGCCACCCAATACCCTCTAATATTCACAACTTCAAACCATTTTTTTCCAGAAAATAACTAATAAATTAACTTCCTAAATTTCATCCTCTCATCCTGTAAGCTTTATATTGGTTAGAAATCCCACCTAGGAATGCATTTAGTGCAAAGCAAAGGAGGTCACCTGAAGAAAAGGTAACGTTCTTCATTGAGTGTTTTTATTTTATTTCTTAATACACATAATTTATTTATTATTATACCATGGTGGTATAATAACCTTGGTATCTTCCATATACGAAAATGTTTTTATGTTAAGTGAAGAACCTAAAACCTGCCCCACTTCCATCAAATGGGTTCTAAAATCATCATTAGTGAGTACGATAGACTACTGCCTCACATACTGATGTCATTCATTTTTCCATTACCACATATCACAGTTGTCTACGATGATTTATATAAAGTGTATATATAATATTTATAACATAATTACACCTTTAGAGTCATTATATAATATATAACTTATTTTAATTTATATTCTGGAAGAGATACGATAATGTCACTCATGTGTACAGTAAACTACCGCCTCATGTAGCGAGGTGAATTTTCATTCACTATTAATTTACATGGAAGGTGATAAGTATAAAGTTTATTATTATATGTGATATAAATTACATAATTATTTCATCCTTCATGTACGTCTTGACTACTACCTTTACAAAGAGATGTGACTTTTTTCATCCCCATACCACATGTATAATATATATATATATATATATATTTAAATAAGTAATTTTAAATTTATAATATTTTTATAATTATATAAAGATAAAATATCCCTTTAATCCTTTACATAATGATTTTTGAAAAATGAAAATGTTACTCATGCATACTCCAACCTACCGTTTCCATGAGCACTACATACTTCATTTTTCAAAACAATATTTCATGATTGATACTAAAAAAATAATTGATGTATACATATGTTAATTATTTCATGATTATTATTATAGATATGATTTAACTTTATAATACTTCTAAAAATCAAAACTTTCATGAAAAATCATCAATGATAATATAATACAATTCACACGTAAAACATTGAAAATAATGAATGATTTATGAAAGAGTGATAAGATGTTATAAAAATATTATTTAAGTGATTATAAATATCTATATAGTTATGGTATAAGTTAATAACATGTTTAAATCCACAATATAGGAGGTCATATTAATTTTCAACCAAAATGAAGTCTGAGGTAAGGGACTTTGTCTTAATTTCACTTCATTTAGCCATATTTTTTTTGGTGCACCTAATTTCTATTTTATGGTGTATATAAAACCCATTTAACTTTTAATATAATGAATACTTTATTAGTCATGGTATTTTATATTTCAAATTGAATTATTTTTTTCCAATTTTGTTTTACAAGAAAGTTACCCAGTGGTAAGATATTCCATCTCAATTTCCTTTCACTGGGGCATATTGTAAGGCTATCCACATATTTTCTTTTATGTAGTGTATGTACAGACCCTTTGAAATGTAATATCACGATTAATTCAAATTTCATTGTATTTTATGTCTCAATTGAATTATTTCATGCAAGGGTATTTGACTGGAAAACTATCGGGGGTAAAAGTTAGTGTATAATGCAACTTTATTTTGTGATTGTTAACTTTATATTTAAACTATCGCTTTATTAGGATAATTTTTGATAGAAAATTGAATTTATCTTAAATAAAAATATTATTTTACAATAGATATGATTATTTAATAAACCATATACAATTTTTACATATGGTGTATCCTTTAAATGTTATTAGATTAATTGGGGAAATTTGATAAATCTGTATCCTTTACTTAATAGAGATGTTTGTTGATAAGATATATTATTAATGAATTATATAAATTATTTTTTATATGAGGATTTATTTGTAAATGTAGTGATGGGTGGGTCCTGGAATTTTATATCCCCTCACGGCATTGACATGTCTCTTGAGACAAATCAGTTGGATATCCTTAGTTAAATGGGTTTCATGTGTAATCCTACCCATCAATTTTAAACTCCCTCAAGGAAAGATCTTGACGGAAGAGGAATCATGATTCCTAAGGTCATTACATAAAATAGATATAAATTTACTTTATTAGGAATTTAGTTATTATTATTTATGATATTTTTACAATGATATAATTTCTAGATGCATTTTATTCTCAATATATTGATTAAATGACATGGTTTTTGTTATTTACCTTAAAATGTTTATTATCATTATTAATTTAAGATAGATTCCATTTTAATAAAACATTAATGAGAATTTAATATAATGATCATTTTGTTTCCTTTCTATAGCATATGAAGAAAAATTCATAGAATGGGGTTTCAAAGATGCACTTTATTTTCTTTTATTATGTATTATGTTTTATTTTTTTATTCCCAATGTAAAGTGGGTATCATGTATATATGTAGTTCTTGAAAACTACTAAAATGATCTTTCCTTTTGGATTTTAACATTTCTATATATTCTAATGTAATAAATTAAGACACCATCAGTAGGATACAAGGGATAGGGTCATTAAAGTTGGTATGAGAGAGAGGTTTAATAGAAACCATGGGAACTAGATTTAAAAAAACATAGATTAGGGAAGATAAACCTATGATAGAGTTATATGGTAAGTATTTAAGAACATACTAAAGCTTTATTAAGGAATATATTATGTGATTTTTTCTATAAATGATTCCCTGTATGGATAATACAGGTGGAATTGGTTCGGGAATAGTTGTCCATAGGGGAAATAACTCGAAAAGGGGTGCATTGGGCATGACTCGATCATCACCTGGTGGGTGAAAATGGCCCTTAATATACATCTTGTTTGAAACTCCTAGGATATATTTTTAGGATAATTAAAATTTTATTCATAAAATATTTTTAAGTATTTGAATAAATGATGACAACAAATGTCCTTGTTCAAAATTAAGGTTTCATAGATAAAAAAAATCCGACTCAAAGGAACATTAGATTGTTTATATGTGGAAAATAAGGGATAAAATTAATGAATTACCATTGAAAATTTAATATTATGATGGAAGAAAATTAATATCATCCTAGGGATCCATTTTTCATTAGTTTCGTTTAATGTGAATAACCTGAGTATTATCTGATGAATTCCCTCTTCCAAAATTATCCCCTAGACCAAAGAAAGAAATTTGTTGAAATAAAATGGTTAAATTATTTATGTATTAGAAATCACGAATTAAATTTTAGAAGTAGTTTTACTAATGTTATTTAGGTTATAAGAATCATGAAACATCTAAGTGTTGTGTAAAATTTCAAAAGAATACATGTTTTCATTAACTTAAGAGTAATGGATACCATCATTGGTTTATGAGTTTAAGATTGATCATAAGTTCATAATATTAAACACCAATTTTTTGGTTTTATGTGATAAGATATTTCTAATATTAATTATATTTTTGGAGAAAATTTTGGAAATACAACCCATTGGTTTAGTATACATTTTTTTGAAAAAGTTATTTAAAGAATAATGCCCTTAATTTTTGTGGGATTAAGTTTGACGGTATTTGAATCCTTTTTGATTTATATTATATTTCATGTTTTGGTAATTAGAGGCTACTAAACTTTTAGAATGTTATTGGTATTATATTTATATAGCTTTGGAGAAAGGATAACCCTTCGCATCATACAAGGTCATGGGGATGGAACCCACAACCGATGGTTAACAAGGGTTTTATGCCTACCACTAGCATGCTTGATTTACTTTTTAATATGATATTATTTTCAATTAAATGATTTGATGTATAAATATTAATGATGTGCCAGTGGTGTTATTATTGAGCTTTAGTTATTAAGGAATTATATTGGATACTTATGCTAACAATATTTGTTTTAGAAAATAGTTAGAGACAATTGGAAATACATTTCACCTTTTTATGGATATTACAATTAATTAAAACTCATTTTTGGATATTCATTTCTTGAAGTATCCGGTAAATTGAATATTGATCAATGCACAACTAAAGGATGAAAATTTTCTTATTAAATAGAAAATTATCAAGTAAGTATATTTCGTTATAATATTATACATTAAAGGAATTACTCAACATTAGGAAAAGGATGTTGAAAAAATATTATCCTATTACCTTCATATTTGATGAATCAAATGTTCCATTAGCTCATCACTTAATTATGGTTTTATGATTATTAATATTCTTTGGATCACCCACTTCCATGTGATTAGTGATCTTTATTACTCTCTATTAAAACTTTATTAATAGTATTATATTACAAGTCAATGTTTTCACTTCCCAGTAATTTAATACTATAAGGAACCTAGTAATTTTTTTTATTCTGGATTACATTTGTGCTTATTTTCTCTCGTATTAAGTGAATATTTTATTAATCCTTTTATGATGTACATTTTTAACAATGGTATTTCTAAATTCTAAATCCTTGTTTTCCGAGACCAAGTTTAAATTGCGAGGATGCAATTTATTTAGGGTAGAGAGAATGAAACAGACAAAGATTTTAAAAGAAGAACATTTTTTTGATATATTATATGACCCAAAACACTAATCTTAAACCACCCATGAAATATATTCCTTTAAATTTAGTCGCTTAGATAACATGAATAACATGCATCCCTGATTCAAAATGAACCATAATAATGTATACCATTATAACATAGCAGTTAAGATGGAGGGTATGAATAGTAATAATAAAATAATAAATTTTATGTTTTAAATATGTATAAAATAAATAAAATGTATATATATTTATTGGATATAAAATTATATCAATTTTAAAGAAAAGGAGATGTTTTATGCAAAACAATATTTTTCTAAAAGCTAGTTTAGTTTTGGTTTGCAACCATAATTTATAATTAATTTTGAAAAAATTTAGAGATTTTTTGAAAAAATAAAATTAATTTTAAAAATCCTAATACAAATATTATATTACGGTAAATTTTTTTGTTTGTTTAAAAATATTTCTTTTTTTAATGATTAGTGAAAAATGCTGAATTTTAATTAAAAAATACCTTTTCATTTAAATTTTTTATAAAGTTAAATTATATTTTTAATTTATTTTAAATAAAAAATAGTGCAATAATATATCTATTAATCCCATTTATTTCATTGTAATCATTTTCATATTGAATTTTGATATAAAAAATTGTAATATTTTGACAATTGTTTCTATAAAAACATGATTTCTCATCATGTATGAGTGATTATTTTTAAATTAAAAAGTTATAAAGAGGTGAATTTAATTTTTAAAAATTTATTAAATATTATTAATAGTAATAATTTATATTATATAATAATTTTCAGTTGAATTTTTAACACAATGAATAGTAAAAACGGTAAAAATTATTTTCTGCGATTAATGTAAAAATGGGTTTGTAGGGGGTTAAACTAAAATGATAAGGGTTAAAATAACCTAAAAACTTATATAAAATATATTTTATAAAAATATTTAGACTTTCTAATATATAATTATCTACATTAATTCATTTTTTACCCTTTTGGGTTGTGATAAATTGGCTACACCTTTTTCCTTTAAAAAATTATAAGTTTACCACTCACCTCACTCATAAAAGGCCAAACCCTATCCTCTCTTCTTTAAAAATTAAAAAAATTTAGTTTAAAAAAATACCAAATAACATAAAAATAAAATACCCACATCCTAGAATCATTATTTTCGGAAAAATTCCAACCTATGATGGGTTTTGATGCAAACCGAAGGAGGTTACCTGAAGTAGAAGTAATATTCTTCAATGAGTATTTTTATTTTATTTATTTATCAACATACTTCAATTTTAATTAAACCAGGATGATATGATAATATATATATTAAATATATTTATGTGGTTTTATATTAAGGCAATTACCTAAAAAATACCCCTTTCATCAAAATCGTTATAAAATAATCATTCCTATGTATAGTGGACTACCGCCTCGTGAACCAGTGTGATTCATTTTTCCTTTACGCCCTATAGTGGTTGGGTATGATGATGCATTTAATGTATATAAACATTATATTTATAACATAATTATACCTATATATTCATTATACCATATATGCCATTTTATTGTCCATTCTATAGGGGATATGATAACTTTGCTTATGTGTACAACAAACTTCTGCCTCTCAAAGCGTTGTGATTCGTCTTTCACTAACACTTCACATAGAAGTTGATAAGGGTAATATTAATGATTATATAAGATATAAATGATGTAATTAAGATATTCATGTAAAATTTATCATTTGGAAAATATAATATATAATTTTATTTATTAACTTTTCACTCACTTAAAGATGATAAAATCTATTGTGTACGAATGGACTGTGACCTTCACAAAGTGATGTGAATCTATTTTCATCACCACACCACATGGATGACATATATATAACTATATTTAAATATATCATATGGTTTTTATGTTATTATTATCATTATGGAAAGATAAGATATTACTTACCTATTTCCCATAATGATTATCGAAAAATTGAAGCATTACCGTTGCGTACGTATGACCTACTATCTCAATGATTGTAATGCACTTAATTTTAAATAAAAATATCTCATGATTTATATTGAAAGTATAATTAATGGGTGATAAGACATGATCAAGCCCTGGTCGTGCACACCTCGCAACTGCAATGGGGCCAGATTTTATCTCCTCAAATAGACTTATGACTATCATATGAAACGGGACTCCCTGTCGGCAGCGATTTGGGTTAGTTTTTCCAATCTTCCTCTTCCTTTCTAGAATCCATCAATTATCAGAATGGTGGGTAATCTTGTTGGAAGGTTTCTATGAACTGATATTCGTACAAAGGATTTGTGTCTCCCGGTCAATCCAAGGGTGTGTGTTGAGGTCGATGTTTCTCGTCAGCCCCCATATTTTTTGTGGATAACCATTGGCGAGGAGTATCGTTATAGGTAGAAGGTCGTCTATGAGTCCTGGATGGACTTTTTTTCTGGTTGCAAGCGGCTAGGTCACTTGGATGAGGATTGCTGAGAGAGATTGAAGAGTTATCGGGCGGTGGACAATGGTGCAGATGGGTCCTTGTGCCAGGGGAAAAGGGGTGTGCGGTCTGTTGAGGAAGATGTGGTTGGCAAGGGGAAAGGTCTGGATAGGGGACCACTGGCCAGTTTGGACGTGCAAAAGATGAACCCTGAATAGTGAGTTGATACCTACAGTCATGGAAAGTAGTTGGGGGCCTCTTATATGGGTCCGCAGGAGAGCTGGGGGTTGGCAATTTCTGGGATGAACACTTATGCAGGGACAGGGTGGCCTTCTGCTACACTCGAAAGCACAAGCAATGGTTCTACTGCTCAGATGAAGGTGGCGATGGAAGTTTCCAATACAGTTGGAGATGGGGAGTTTCACTGGGTTATAGAGACCCAAAACCGAAATGGTATTACCATTGCTGAAGGTAACCTGGCCTGGGAGAAGGCATCAAGAGAAGTGGGAGTACGGTTGGATACACCAATTTCCAATGTCCAGGTTTGCAATAACTTTCAGTGTCTTGAAGTGGATGATTCAGGAACGGTTTTGGAGGAGGGTAGGTCTCAGGAGTGTGCTGTTAAAGAGGTCTCAAAGTCTCTTTTTCAAGCTGTAGCTTTGAAGGAGGTTCATGAGGAGCATGCTAGCGGCGAGGTCTTGCATGCTGAACCTCAGGATACTGGCTACAATTCAGATGGCCAACTAGAAAAAGAGTTTAATGAGGCTAGCAAAGCGGGTCAGGTTCATGAAGTCATTTCAAACAAGACCTCCTTGGAAGGGAAGAAGGGAAGGCATAATGGGAGGAAGGATTATTCTTTCTTACCTCTTCCTATGGAGACACGTTCAACAAAGAAATTAAAAGGGAAATAGTTCGATAATCATGGAATGGAAGGTGTGGTGGCTGAACAACACTTGGATCTAATCATGAGCTCGGAAGAAGAAACAGTGGAGAAAATTTTATATCTTAATGAAACGGAAGAAGAAGCCTCCAAAATGATGGGGAGACCTTTAAGGTTGAATCTCAATGAATAACAATATGCTTGGATTGATCGGCAAGACTTGATATTAGTTGGAGCTTTCAACATCGGGAAGATCAATCTCGAGGAGTATATTCAGACATGGGATATACTGACCATTCAACTAGAGGATCTTATTACAGATTCACCTACCACTCAGATCACATCTTTGTCCTGGAAACTTTTTAGGGAACCAGAATCAGGTAATATTAAGTTAATTTTTAATGACTTTGGTTAGGTTAGTAGCGTTGGTTGGTTTGGCTGCGAGAGATTCTCCTGCTTATGGTTCTCTTTTTCATTGGTGTTGTTGCTTTGTTTGATGTTTTTCCAAAAAATTACTTGGGTTTGCTTCAGAAGAGGGACATAGCATGAATTCTTCACCGATGCTAACCTTTTAGATTGGATTCTTGAGAGGGTATGGATTTTCCATCGATTCCGTGCCTGTGCATTGCTGCATGGGACTGCTTGCTAAGAGGGCCTGCTTGGTGATGTTTTTTTTCATGGAGCATCAGCTCGGAGGGGCAGACCCTATAGTTTATTCTATGTGCGTTGTTCTCTTGTTTGGTTTATAGACTTCATGGTTTCTCACTTTTCCTGTAAAAGTGTTTTTATAATAAAAAAGTAATTTTCAGTCAATAATTTTATGCACCTAACTTATTTCATATAGTGTATATACCACCAAATTTACATGTAATATCTTGATTTATTCACACTTACTAATATTTCATGTTTGAATTTTAATTATTTCATCCATGGCGATTTGACTAGAAAATTACCAAGTGGTTATAGTTATTGTACACTCTCACTTTCTTTTGTGATTATTAACTTTATATTAAAAAAATTACTTTTTTTAATTATTTTTAATTGAAATTTCATTTATATTAAATATTAATATTATTATATGATGGATATGATTATTTTCTAAATCATATACCATTTTTACATATGATGTGTACTATGAAAGTTATTTTATTAGCTGGGGAAATATTGATAAATTAATATCCTTCACTCTATATGGATATTAGTTGATAAGGAATGTTATTCATGAATTAAATTTATTATTAAATATACGAGGGGTTAATTAGACAGGTAATGATAGGTGAGACCCAGAATTGAATATCTCTTCAATGAATCGACATGTCTCATGAGAAAAATTAGTTGACTAACCTTTGTTAAATAGGTTTTTGTGTATACTTAACCATCAATTTAAAAATGTATTGAGGAAAGATATTTATGGTAGATATATATTGATACAGTATATCATGATGTCCAATAATTAATAATTTACTTTATTGAGAATGCGATAATTATTCTTCATGATATTTCTACAATGATATTATATATTATTGAATTTGATTATCAGTTTATTGATTAAATGGAATATGTTTTCAGTTATTTACTGTACCATGTTGATTTTTCTTATTGAATAATGATAGCTTCCAATATACTTATTGATTACTGAGCATTTAGGTGGACCCTAAATTTTTTTCCTTTCCCCAGTATATGAATAATAATTCTTGGAATGTGTTTTTAAGGATTTAGTTCATTTTATTTTATGAGGTATTATATATAATTTTGTATTACTAATATAAAATGGGTATCATTCAGGTATATATTTCTACCAAACTACTAAATAGATCGACTATTTAGGATTTTACCCTTTGTATGTATGGTAATTTGATAATGAAAGATACCAAATCAAGGCTACTGGGTCTGTATCGTTACAAAAAGTCTTTATTTTGGAAATAGTGAAATAATTATATTACTATCTATAATATCATTTTTTTCTATGTAATACTTTAGAATATTTCTAAGAATTTTTTTGGAGCCAGGCGTTGAGTTTGCATTAGATTTTGAGGCTCGTTGTGCCCAAAATTAATTTTGTAAATATATAATATATATTTATTATCATGTGAATATGGTTTTTCTAAAAAAGTTAAGTAACTATTAGAAAAATTCCTAGATCAAAAATATGTGGGAACCATTGAGTTTAGACTGTGAGTTTTACCCTAGCCAAAAAATAACCTCTATCAGCATGATCCATTTGTGGAAAAGTTATCATGAGTGTAGAATTATTAAAATAAATAAATAAATTGATTTAATTTATTTTATTTTATATAGTGACCTATTTTTTCTTTAAATACATGGTTATTATAGAATATCAATGTTGGATTCTAAACCCCTTAGATACAGAGGACTGTTGGAGGTGTGCGTTCTTGGTGAATGACATGAGATCCAGGATCATTGCGAAATTGATGTTTGTAGATCTCAACAATGATGAAAAAACAAGAACATTATTCATCATTCATCGATCAAAAATCTAGAAAGGATATTTTATTTGTGTATTAATCCACATTTTGTTTTGTACCATGATGAATAGAAATCAATCGACCAAGGGACTGATTCGCAGATCGGTCGTTCTGAGGTCATACGTTATTTTTTAAATTTGAGGATAATAATTTATTATTTATTTTCACTAATTTATATACCCATTATTTCATCATCCCTATGATAGAAGATCGATTCGAAAATTAATCAAGGCTAAGGTCCATTCCCAAAGTTTATGTTTTTATGTTTCTCTCTCCCAATTCTATGTACATTCATCATTGACATTTCTATTTGGCCTATGATTCAACAAATACCCAGTGAATTATCAATGCATAAACTACTAAGAAATTGGAATTAAAAAATGATAAAAATATCCTGTATTAGTGTTAGAGAAGTGCAAACTACCAGAGAAGGATTAAAATCCCAAGGGTTTTATCAATGCTTTTATAAGAACTGATAAAGGGAACCTTTTTCAGTGCTTTAATTTAGTTCTAATAAAGGATACCTGTATCTGAGCTCCTAAAAATTCTAATAAAGGTTTCCTTTATCAGAGCTTCTATAAGAACTGATAGAGGGTCATGCTGTAGTGTGCTATAACAACACAACACTACACCAATGTATTGTTCTGTAATAACACATCGAAACACAAAAAACACCACAAAATCAACATAAAAAAGTACCAATACATAATTTAAATGAAATAAAATTTAAAACTACAATAAAAGAAAAAAAACTATATTATAGACATTTTAGACATTATTTTATACAATTAGATAAGTATAAATTTTTATATATGTTACAAAAATCATTGTTACAATACCTTTTGATCCTAACCCTTAATCAAGAAAAAACTCACTTTTTTGGGAAGAAATTTTTTATGTTTTAAATAATATAAAAAATTAAATTATAAAAAGTGTTAATTTTAAACAAAACTTTGATTCATACTAGGAACAAAATTTATTAGATTGTGTTATGGTTGATTCTTTCATGTCACAACATTTCTTGTTCATCTTCATGTATTATATCTTGGAAAATTAACTAAGTATAAGATAAAAATGATAAGTAAATTAATTATGTATTAGTAGATAGAATGATTAGAAAACAAACTTGGCTTGTTTTATTAGTTTTCATGATGTTATACACATTTTAAACAAAAATGAAAATTATATAGTGTAGATATGTAGTTAGAGTCATGCCTGTCACACCATGCATCAGACTGAGGTGAGCATGATTCCTAAATTTCTCTAATGACTTATGGATCGTTTTAATAAAGTATCAAAATAATATGAATGCATTTGATCAATTTTTAGTATGTCACATTTTTTTTACTAAAATGTCATTTTAAACCAGAAACACGTACTTTGATACATATCAATCACATAATGTGTTAGTTGGATGTGACCCAAATTCCTACTCATCAAAATATGACTTATGAATAAATTTACTAAATTATCAAGATAATAAAATTAATCTTTCTGAGTTTTCAGGGATTGGGATTTTTTGAATTAAAATGTTGATTTTAAACTAATAAAGGACACATTGAGTCATACCGGTCACATTCCACATCATATTGTGCTGAATCTAGTTTCTAAATGTCTTAAATTACTTGTGGGTAATTTTCATAAAGCATAAAAATGATAAAGATTCTTTTTCAAGGTGTTAAGTAGATTAGTTATCTTTTTTAGTAAAACAGATGTCAATTTTAAAAAAATAATGTGGTTGGGATCGTACCCGCCACACTGTGCATCAAATTTTGGCTCTTCTGATTCAAACATGTCTAAAGCTACCGATGGACTATTTTTTATAATGTATAAAAAAATCCAAATGTGATTTACGGGTGTTGAGTAAGTCACTTGTCGTTTTTACTAAAATGTCATATTAAAATTGAAACACACACTTTTACTCATATCAACCACATTGTGTATTAGTATGTTCTCAGATTGATTCATACACTTAAAAAATGAATTATGAATCTATTTATTAAATTATCAGGAAAATCCAACTCTGTTTTCTTGGTTTTTAGTGAGTGACACTTTTTTAACTGAAATGTCAATTTTAAACTAATAATGGACACATTATGTCATACTGGTCACACCATGCATCATATTGAGATGAAATTGATTTATTTAAATCCTAAATGACTTATGGATCATTTTAATAGCGCATAAAAACAATATGAATTATTTTTCTATGTTTTGAGTAGGTCATTTGTCATTTTTTACTAAATTTGATTTGAATTTTAAATAAAAGACACACTTAGATTCATACTGGTCACATCGTGCATCAAATTGAGCTTCAGCTAAATCTAAAAATTCTTAAATGACTTATGGATTATTTTACTAATGTATGGAAACAATCCAAATGCATTTTGTTGATTACCCCACTTGTCATTTTTACTAAAATCTCATTTTAAACTAGAAACACACACTTTGACTCATACGGATCACATATTGTTTTAGTTTTATGTGAGACTAATTAGAAAATTTCAAAAATGATTTATGAATCGATTTTCTAAATTTTCAAAAAAATTATACAAGTTTTGATCAGTTTTTAAGGAGGGACACTTTTTGAACTGAAATGTCATTTTTGAGATGATAATGAAAATTTTGAGTATTACTGGTCATATAATGAATCATATTGAGGTGAAATTGATTCCCATACATCCCAAATGATTTATGAATTGTCTTCCTAAAGTATAAAAATATTATGAATTTAATTTCTTAGTTTTGAGTAGTTCTGTTATCATATTTACTAAAATTGTTGCCAATTTTAAATAAAAATACACACTTAGAGTCATACCAATTACACTATGCATTGGATTGAGTTGTAGATAATTTCTACATGTCTCAAATAATGTTTGGATAGTCTTACTAAAGTATAAAAACAAAAAAAATGTGTTTTATTGGTTTTCAATATGTCAATTGTCTTTTTTTTACTAAAATGTCATTTTAAACTGGAAGCACACACTTCGATTCAGATCAATTACATCACGTGTCTATTTGACATGGGACTGATTCTAAAATATCAAAATTAACCTATAAATTGATTTCCGAAATTATAAATATAATTTGAGTGTGTTTTTTAGTTTTAAGTGAGTGACACTTTTTGAAATGAAATGCAAATTTTAAATTGATAATAGACACATTGGGTCATACTATGCTCATCATGTATTGGATTTAGGTGTGGATGATTTATACACATCAAAAATACCTTATGGACCATTTATATAAAGTTTCAAAAAAACCTAAAAGAGTTTGGTCAGTTTTGAGAAGGCCATCATCCTTTTTACTAAAATTGATGTGAAATTTAAATAAAAATATGCACTTGGAGTTATACTAGTTACACCGTGAGTCTGATTAAGGTGATAATTATTCCTATAAATCCTAAATGACTTATAGACCATTCTATTAAAGTATCAAAATTTTTGGAATATGTTTTCTTTATTTTGAGTATGTCATTTATATTTTTACTAAAATTAATGTCAATTTAAAATAGAAAGAATCACTTTGAGTTACACCACTATTTCTATTTGTCATATTGAGGTGCAGATGATTCCAACATGTCCTGAAGTCTTAAAAAATCTTAAATTCCAATGTTACCAAAATTTTCGTTACCTTTCTTTATCGAACTTCCAACACTGTATATTGAAATGTTATTAGCTAAAGAACCATTCTCTTTGTTGGAAAAAATGGAATAGGAAGATCATATGCTCATTATATCATGTAGAAACCACTATAATGGGAACATGATCTTACTATACTATTTTGTATTTCTACAACATGCAAGATTTTTAGGCTAAGAACATCGAGTAAACTTGAATTATTGGCTGTTTGATAACACAAGCAAATAGAAATTACTGTAACATTAAAATTTAGGAACATTTTATCTATTTTGTGTCTTTTTATAGATAATTGAAATCAAAATGTGACTTCCCAAAAGATCTGTGAAAAAAACTATATGAGTGTTTGATCAAAATTATAAAGAAATTATGTTACAAATAGTTGATAAAATTTTGAAAAAACTAATTAAATAATTAGTATGAATTTAAATTTTCATGATTATTGTATGAATTCTTTATGAATTACATTATTTTGATTATCTTAGTGGTAGGATCAAACAAAATAATCCACCTATATAAGAAAACAAGTCTTATGTGAGTTATACTAAAAAATTGAATTAAACATAAATCTGAAACTATAAATTAATTATATTGATAATGATTTTACTATGAGAACATCATGAATACCTCCACGATAGAGTAGTTAAGGGAACTTGAAGGAAAGTGAAAAATAATAACACTATAGTGGTGAAAAGATTGAGTGAGAGGAAGCTTATAGAAATTTTGGTGTAGAAAGGCATAAAAGATGAAAAAACCACCCCAAATAGAAAAAAGAATCCACCGGTATAAGAATACAATCTTTATGTGAGTCATAGTAAAAATAAATAAATTAAAATTAATATGAAAAAGTAAATTAATTCTTTTAAAATTTAATTTTATATGAAAATAATAATATTTTCTATGTGATTGAGTAGTGGAGGGAACTTGAAATAAAGTGATGAATGTCAACACTACAGGGGTGAAAATATTTTGAGTGAGAAGAAGTCTGTGGATGTTTTGGCATAGGAGGTCATGACATATGGACAAAACACCCCAACTCGAAAAAATAAGCTACCTATGTAATAAAATAATTCTTATGTGAGTAATACTATATAATATATAAATTAAACATAGACATGAAAAAATCTATTAATTCTATGGATAATGATTTTTCTGTACAAACATGAAGATTACCTATGTGATTGAGCAGAGGAAACAACATTTCTCTTCTTGCAATGGCAGTGAAGGGAACTTGAAGAAAAGTGATGAATTCAACATTGACGGGGTGAAAATGTTTTAATGTAGAAGAAGTATGTCAACGTTTTAGTGGAAAATAGAAAAAAATATAGACACAAATATTTTAAAATTAACAAAATATGAATAAAATATTTAAAATTAAATCAATATTTTATTATATAATTATTAATTAAAATATATAAAGTTTATCATAACATTACCTATACATCTCCCCAAAGGGTTTCCTTTTTTATAGTTTGTTCTTTAGAAGGATTGGTAACATCATCATGTGTACAAGACATTGTCTACATGATTTGGAAAAAATTTTATATAGACTATTTTAAAGTAGTTGAGAACATATAATATTATGTGGAAAGACATAATATATTAAAAAAACTTTTTTCCTTCTCATTAAACTCCCTTTGTTTTAAAATATTTTAGGGATTTGGTTATTTTATTAAGAATCCAAATCCCCTATTTTTGGTTCCAACTAACATACAAGATGATTTCTAAATTGAGACTAACATGAACTAATTGTGATATCCCAATGAAAGGGTAAACCTTGATTGAAATTTCATGTAAAACGACATTTATTTTAGTCACCAGAAGGACTATAAACCATTTTTTTTGCTGGATCTAATACATAAAATAATTTCACTGCTTGTGCTACCATTATATACGAATTGTGTTTACCCTCACGATTCCCATTTCATTTTCTTTCAATGCAATCAAATTTTCAACTCATTTTCATCACAAAATCGACCCTGAAATGTTATTTAATACTATGCGTATATTTGTTTTACTATTCCAAAATATAAAATATCTGAATAAGTTGGATTTCTATCCTTAGAACAAGATATGTGCATCACTTATATTATAAGCATAACACCCATATTTTTCATTGTACTGCAGTTATCGTGTTCTTTTGATTATAATGGCTAACCATTTATTACAAAACCAATGTAAGATATAATATTTTCATCAAGTCCCCTGGCTATCCAATGAAGCCTTTGATAATAGAATTTGGATTTTTAGAAAAATCCTTATAAAATTTATCTCAAAACCATCATATAATCTATTAATTATCTGTATTTGATATCCATCCATAAGACCTTGATGAATACAAATCTTTATGAATTTCTTTGTGGGATTTGATTAATGGATCAAAATCTTCACTATAATTTGAAATTTAATGGCATGATTATTACCACTATGTTAAGGTTATTGTAACAAAATATCTTCTGGAAATCCCTTCGCCCATAAGGCATCTGCTATGATGAGATATTGGGAGACCGATTCTATCAAAACCTAATAAGAAATATTTATAGAATTAAATGGATTATTCAATAATATATTATTCTGTATTAGAACTGTAACACCCCGAGCTTCCACGATACGCTTCTCATTCAATAATGCAATAGCTTGCATTGTACGCAAGTTCGAGTTCTAACACACCGCAACTAATCAAAGTAGCCATTATGAATAGTAATAACCACCTTTTAAATTTATAGAAATTTTATATTTCAAAATGGACTTCATTTTTGTATTCCTAATATTGAAATTAGCCTATGTTGATTTTTTTGTAATTTTCCGAGAACTTCCAAATTATTATGAATAGTGAAAAATACTTAAAACAACTTTTTTAATAAAAATAATTAATAGAGATAAATTATACTATTTAGTGGTTTTAAAGTATAATTGGAATATATTTTTATCATTTTATCCAATGGTGGTCATTAGAATTAATTTGACATTGAAATTGGACATAAACAATTGCCAATCTTTTGATATAAATTGTTTCTTAAAAACACGCTATTTGTTGTAACAGCGGGAATTAATTATGAAATTAATTAATACAACTTATATGTTTGGAATTTTGTAAAATAGACATCATTTTTGAATTCGGAATATCAATTATAGCTTAGGGTGAAATTTTGGCCTTATTCTGAAAAACTTCAATTTTTGATGAATAGTGAAACCACTAAGTGGTTGTTAAAAACTGATTTTTCGTTAAAATAAAATATTACCACTTCTGTGATTTGATTTTCAAAAATCCAACATACATGGTTGTCATTAAGAAGTAAAATGTGGTTCAATGAGATTAAAATAATTTTTTGGTGAATAGTAACTTTTAAGTTCTTAATCGCGATTAGAGGTAATTAGTGTAGTTTAAGGTACAAATAATGTTTTTATAATATGAGATGAGCATGACACTTGTCCTACTCCTATTGGATGAGTCATGGCCGACCAAGACAACCCATGGGTCAACTTGGGGACCCCATGGAGCCACTTTAGTTAGAAAATGACATAAATACCTTTTATTTAATGTTAAAGTAAAAAATGACACAAACATAAAATGTTTTACTAAAACAATTTTTACGTGGGGTTACACAAGTCCAAATTTTGATTATAAATATTAATTAGAAAGATAAAAAGATTTCCTACATCATAGTATTTGTTTTATAATTTTTAGACATTAAATAAATTAAATTATTTATGACATAATTATGATGTGGCGATGACCTCATTATTTAACGATTTAAATAAAATGAGAAGATAAAGAAAAATCCAAGGCTTACACTTGTCCAAAGCCTATTGGATGAAGATATTTCGAAACCTTATCACCTTAGCCTCTAATTATATAAGTGTGGGACCTTTATAATCCGAAAAGCATTGTGAAATAATGTAACATTTCAATCTTTCCAAAAGTGCCCCTCCTCTCCACTTATAAAAGGCCCCCACCTCTCCCACCTCATTTACACTTTCAAGCCATTTGGCTCGGCCAACCTCTGCCCAAATACTCTCCCAACATTCCTCCCTTACTCATAGAAGCCTCACTTTGGGCAGAACTCTTCCCAAGGAAGCCTTTGGCTCAAATCAAAAAGAGTTACCCGATTTTGAGGTAATGTCTTTTCTAATGTTGTTTTGTTTTATTTTTCTTCTCCAACCCCATAAACTCTTTTTATTCAATTCTTTTGTAACAACACCAGTATCCTCAATATACTAGTATGTTTTTATAATAATTATTCTAGCTACACTTACACACACCTACATCTAATGGTTAAAGAACATACGATTTCTGTGGATGGCGAATTTCTGCCTCACGAAACGATGATTGTTCAACACTCATATAACACCTTCAAAGGTGGCCATTAAGATGTCACTATATTTATATATGATATATAATGTGTTTATGTTTTACTTATGCTTCTGTATTTCTCATTTATGGCTTACTTTATGATTTCCATTATGGGTAAAACGCGATAATTTCATTTTAGGAAGTGCGGACTACCGCCCCCTCAAAGTGATTTGAATCGTTAATGCCATATGTGGGATGTATAAAGGATGGAGTAAATGGTATTATACACTATATTATACTGGAATTATATTATACATTTATATCATTATGAATTAGTTCCATTAAATATGAAATTGAAATGAAAGTAGAGTTCATGCGTACGTACGACTTACCGTCTCCATGAACGGTGCATTTCATTTCTTACCTATAAATGTTACGTAATATTATAAATGAATGTATATACTGGATATATAAGATATATATGACATCTAAATCATGAATATAATTCTGGATATAATGTATATTTCACCACATAAACAACTTGTAATTATAAGAAGCTTATTGTTGACTCAAGTACCAAAGATCGACAAAACGACCGTTATTAACTTAAATAATTACATAATGTTCATATCATTGTAATAAGTGATATAATAAGGATAATGAAGTTGAAAATGGTTCTTAATAAGGTATATATTAACTCTAGTTTATTATTCAGGAGGTTAAAGAACGGTTGAGTCAAGTCAGACACGAGGTAAGGGAACTTCTTAACCCAACTTCCATTCTTTGGGTTAATCTCCTACTTTCAAATTATGTCATGATATTATTATGTATTATTTTGTTTTTTTTACTTTATTTATGTGTACCTACAGTGAATACACATAATAGATCTATTTTATTTTAAAAATGATCATTTAAGGACTTCGTCTCAATCCCCTTTCATTGAGGCATATTTGGTTTTATACACAACTTTATTTTATACGGTGTATAAACCCCTTTGACTTTTACATTTATTCAAAAGGAATATTTTTTATACGAAGCGTTTTGCTAAACGACAAAAGGGAATGTTTTTCTTTCCGTACTTATGCGGCGACAACGACTTCTCCACCGCCGTGACCATTATTTGAGTTTCGGCTTCCTATACAAGCCATCTTATTTTTTAATGAAAAATAAATACAAAGTTTTAACTTTCTTTTATTTTGGTATTGAAAATGGTTTTGAATGCGTTTTTATTATATCAATGTGTTGTATTGATATCTTGTGATTGAAATGTGGAAATGTTATGTTTCCTTTATGCATGTTTTATGTGATACGATTATGTTATGGTTTATGATATGTTTAAACCTATTCATATGAGGAATGTATTGGACTTAATAAGTGACGGGTGGAGCCCGCTATAGCTCCTCGATGCATCGGTAGGTCTCATGAGACAACTAGACGTGGAATTGGCCGAGGCCCTTTCCGAATTTGATTTATGGTTTTGGCCGAGGCCTTAATCATTTTAGACGTCTTGGCCGAGGCCTTGACAAAATGTTTCAGAATGTCCGGCATTATACATTCCCTCATTATGAAAGTGGTTATTGATATTGCATGTGATTATTCGACCAGTAGAATATCCATGTGAAGAAGTAAATGGCATTATCTCATTTTATTTTTGCCATATTATGTTGATGTTCAAGTTTAAAAGGCTTTTGTTTTAGTTATACATTGCCTTAAATGTTTATGTTTATTTATGAAAGCTTCCGCAATATTGTTATCCTTACTGAGCATCTGAGCTCACCCCTTTCAATGTTTTAATATTTTCCAGGATGTGAAGAAGTATTTTATGAATGACCTGCAGGGATAGTCAGAAGAGGATATGAGTGTGGACTATGGAGACTTTGTTATTGTAGTTTTTCACTTTATGATGTAATGTAACGTTTACGAATGTATCTAGTGTTTCCAAGGCTACTAAACTAATCGGTCTTTCGAGACTTGATCTTTTGTGATCATGCCAATGTTACGAAGTAATGCACCGACTCTGGGTAGCTGGGGTCGGGGCGTTACAGTTGGTATCAGAGGCAGTTTAGTACTAACCTTAGAAGCTAGATTTAGATAAACTCTGATTAGAGCACATAGCCCAAAGATAGACTTTGAGGATTAGTATAGAAGAACTTCCTAGAATTTTGGTATTATAGAGATGTTATGACTTTTCCGAGCAATACATCCCTGTCTGGATACGAGCAGGTAGAGGCGGCTCTGGCACAGATGTACCTAGGGGTAAAACCCGAAAACACCGCTTTGAGCTAGACTCGAACGGGAACTGGTGCACGAAAACGGGCCTTGCTGCACTCTTGGTTACGACACTCCCGGGGGATATGCTTAGGATAATTCTCATTTTATTTACAAACCACTATGAAGGGTTATGAGTATATACTTTCTCAAAGAAAACATTTCTTTTTATGATTATGGATTATATCCATAAATAGTTCAATTTATGTTAAGTGTTTTACAAGTATGGAATTATGTATTTTGATTCATGAACTAATCTAGTTTATGCCATTATTTAGAAATGGCGCCTAGTGGAAGGAATGGAAACCGTATCAATGCACGCACTCCGTGTAGGGATTGCCCTCCTGCTCAGGATAATTATGGTGGAGCTAGTGATACAACTGGTGCTGATCAGCTTCTCACCATACTGGGACAACTCACTCAGGTTATGAATAATAACCTTACTCGTATGGAGCACCCTGATCCGCAACGTGGAGGATCAATGCTAGATCGTTTCATGAGGCAACAACCACCAACCTTTAATGGGAGTACAAATCCTATAGTAGCTGAGCAATGGGTAAATTCCTTAGAGAAAATATTCCATGCCTTGGGGAGTAGTGAAAGGGAGAAGGTTGTCATGGCAGTTTACCGCCTCACTGGAGGTGCCGATCAGTGGTGGTCGCTGATTCAAAACACAAAGGAAGATGATGACGTATCGAATATGTAATGGAGGGAGTTCAAAGATCTTTTCTTAGAAAAATACTTTCCTCGTGACCATCGAGCAGATATGGAAAGGCAATTTCTGAGTCTGAGGCAGAAGGAGGATGAGAATGTCGCAAAGTATGAGGCTAACTTTACAAGGTTAGCGAGGCATGCTGCTGATTATATACGTAACCCAAGGAGTAAGATTGATCGTTTCTTTGATGGGTTAAAACCATTTCTCCGTCGAGATTTGGTATCACAATCCTTTTCATCATACGAAGATATTGTCTCGTGTGCTATCAAGACAGAAAAGGAATTCTCTAAGTCTTATGACAACAAAGTAAAGAAAGAGAAGAAGAGAACGGTGGAACAAGAGACAGATAAAGGGAAAAAGGGAAAGAAAGATTTTCCATTATGTGATAATTGTGGGAAGAATCACCCTGGTACTTGCCTAAAAGGAATGGGAGTTTGTTATAAATGTGGAGAAAAGGGTCACCAGGCTCGTGATTGCAAGGGAAAGAAAGAGGCTGTCAAAGTTGAATGCTACAATTGTAGAGAAATGGGTCATTATGCAAATGAATGTCCTAAGCGTCAGGGAAACTTACCTCAAAAAAGGCCAAGGGATCAAGGACAATCTTATGCTGTTACTACGGTTGAAGCAGAATAACTAATGTATTGGTGCTTTTGGACTCAAGGATTATATTCTGGTTATAAGAATAATGTAATATATATATATGGATTGTACTGCAGTACTTTTTGATTTCAGTAAGGTTTTAATATTATTAAGGTAATAATATTTTTAGTATGTGACAATAAGAGAAACTTTTCTTTGTTTGGGGAATCTGATGTTACAATTGATTTTGGAATTTAGAGACCTTTTAGAGAAAGTATGGATGAAGGTATTTTGGATAACTATAAAGGTTGGAGTGGATTAAGTTGAACTGTGGATAGTATTGTTTAAGGTTAAAACATTTATGAAGATTATTTTTGGAATATTATAGTACTATATTTTTAGGAAAAGGACAACCTGCAGGGTGAGGAATAACCCGTCGCGTCGGACAAAGCTGCAGGAATCGAACCCACAACCATAGTGCGACAAGCCTTTATTTCCTACCACTAGCCTACAGGAATTCCCTGGTTATTACAATATAATTTTACTAATCTAAATGGTATGTGTTAACATTTGGAACCTTATACAATTAGGATAATAATAATATTTTTGAGTTCTATTATCTTTTTGAGTGAAAGATGAGTTGAAGGTTGAAACACTAATTGTCAAGCATAAATATATATATACCTATCTCTTATTCAATGAATAAATTAATTCTTAAACTTTAGTAAAGGGATATTAAAACAAAAAATGTGTTATCCTAATACCTTATGTCTTGTTGAACTGATGATATTTTAAATCAACATAGATTGAAGGCTTTGAGGCCCTCAATTTGACAGTTGATTGTGATTGATGACCTCAATCACTCCCTACAAATATTTACGTTTTTCCTCCAATTATATGTCTTTAATTGCCACCAATGTTCTCCTTATCGAGATCATAATTTGGTGGTGACTTTCTTATTTCCATTTCCCTCTTATTAAGGCTAAATTTTATTAACCTTATTTCCGATGTGGGTTTTCCACAAAGGTATTTTCTATTTTCAACCTTTTATTATCAAAGAAAAATTTCAAATTGCGAGGACGCAATTTATTGAAGGAGGGGAGAATGTAACACCCCGAGCTTCCACGATACGCTTCTCATTCAATAATGCAATAGCTTGCATTGTACGCAAGTTCGAGTTCTAACACACCGCAACTAATCAAAGTAGCCGTTATGAATAGTAATAACCACCTTTTAAATTTATAGAAATTTTATATTTCAAAATGGACTTCATTTTTGTATTCCTAATATTGAAATTAGCCTATGTTGAATTTTTTGTAATTTTCCGAGAACTTCCAAATTATTATGAATAGTGAAAAATACTTAAAACAACTTTTTTAATAAAAATAATTAATAGTGATAAATTATACTATTTAGTGGTTTTAAAGTATAATTGGAATATATTTTTATCATTTTATCCAATGGTGGTCATTAGAATTAATTTGACATTGAAATTGGACATAAACAATTGCCAATCTTTTGATATAAATTGTTTCTTAAAAACACGCTATTTGTTGTAACAGCGGGAATTAATTATGAAATTAATTAATACAACTTATATGTTTGGAATTTTGTAAAATAGACATCATTTTTGAATTCGGAATATCAATTATAGCTTAGGGTGAAATTTTGGCCTTATTCTGAAAAACTTCAATTTTTGATGAATAGTGAAACCACTAAGTGGTTGTTAAAAACTGATTTTTCGTTAAAATAAAATATTACCACTTCTGTGATTTGATTTTCAAAAATCCGACATACATGGTTGTCATTAAGAAGTAAAATGTGGTTCAATGAGATTAAAATAATTTTTTGGTGAATAGTAACTTTTAAGTTCTTAATCGCGATTAGAGGTAATTAGTGTAGTTTAAGGTACAAATAATGTTTTTATAATATGAGATGAGCATGAAACTTGTCCTACTCCTATTGGATGAGTCATGGCCGACCAAGACAACCCATGGGTCAACTTGGGGACCCCATGGAGCCACTTTAGTTAGAAAATGACATAAATACCTTTTATTTAATGTTAAAGTAAAAAATGACACAAACATAAAATGTTTTACTAAAACAATTTTTACGTGGGGTTACACAAGTCCAAATTTTGATTATAAATATTCATTAGAAAGATAAAAAGATTTCCTACATCATAGTATTTGTTTTATAATTTTTATACATTAAATAAATTAAATTATTTATGACATAATTATGATGTGGCGATGACCTCATTATTTAACGATTTAAATAAAATGAGAAGATAATGAAATATCCAAGGCTTAAACTTGTCCAAAGCCTATTGGATGAAGATATTTCGAAACCTTATCACCTTAGCCTAGAATTATATAAGTGTGGGACCTTTAGAATCCGAAAAGCATTGTGAAATAATGTAACATTTCAATCTTTCCAAAAGTGCCCCTCCTCTCCACTTATAAAAGGCCCCCACATCTCCCACCTCATTTACACTTTCAAGCCATTTGGCTCGGCCAAACTCTACCCAAATACTCTCCCAACATTCCTCCCTTACTCATAGAAGCCTAACTTTGGGCATAACTCTTCCCAAGGAAGCCTTTGGCTCAAATCAAAAAGAGTTACCCGATTTTGAGGTAATGTCTTTTCTAATGTTGTTTTGTTTTATTTTTCTTCTCCAACCCCCTAAACTCTTTTTATTCAATTCTTTTGTAACAACACTAGTATCCTCAATATACTAGTATGTTGTTATAAGAATTATTCGAGCTACACTTACACACACCTACATCTAATGGTTAAAGAACATACGGTTTCTGTGGATGGCGAATTTCTGCCTCACGAAACGATGATTGTTCAACACTCATATAACACCTTAAAAGGTGGCCATTAAGATGTCACTATATTTATATATGATATATAATGTGTTTATGTTTTACTTATGCTTCTGTATTTCTCATTTATGGCTTACTTTATGATTTCCATTATGGGTAAAACGCGATAATTTCATTTTAGGAAGTGCGGACTACCGCCCCCTCAAAGTGATTTGAATCGTTAATGCCATATGTGGGATGTATAAAGGATGGAGTAAATGGTATTATACACTATATTATACTGGAATTATATTATACATTTATATCATTATGAATTAGTTCCATTAAATATGAAATTGAAATGAAAGTAGCGTTCATGCGTACGTACGGCTTACCGTCTCCATGAACGGTGCATTTCATTTCTTACCTCTAAATGTTACGTAATATTATAAATGAATGTATATACTGGATATATAAGATATATATGACATCTAAATCATGAATATAATTCTGGATATAATGGATATTTCACCACATAAACAACTTGTAATTATAAGAAGCTTATTGTTGACTCAAGTACCAAAGATCGACAAAACGACCGTTATTAACTTAAATAATTACATAATGTTCATATCATTGTAATAAGTGATATAATAATGATAATGAAGTTGAAAATGGTTCTTAATAAGGTATATATTAACTCTAGTGTATTATTCAGGAGGTTAAAGAATGGTTGAGTCAAGTCAGACACGAGGTAAGGGAACTTCTTAACCCAACTTCCATTCTTTGGGTTAATCTCCTACTTTCAAATTATGTCATGATATTATTATGTATTATTTTGTATTTTTACTTTATTTATGTGTACCTATAGTGAATACACATAATAGATCTATTTTATTTTAAAAATGATCATTTAAGGACTTCGTCTCAATCCCCTTTCATTGAGGCATATTTGGTTTTATACACAACTTTATTTTATACGGTGTATAAACCCCTTTGACTTTTACATTTATTCAAAAGGAATATTTTTTATACGAAGCGTTTTGCTAAACGACAAAAGGGAATGTTTTTCTTTCCGTACTTATGCGGCGACAACGACTTCTCCGCCGCCGTGACCATTATTTGAGTTTCGGCTTCCTATACAAGCCATCTTTTTTTTTAATGAAAAATAAATACAAAGTTTTAACTTTCTTTTATTTTGGTATTGAAAATGGTTTTGAATGCGTTTTTATTATATCAATGTGTTGTATTGATATCTTGTGATTGAAATGTGGAAATGTTATGTTTCCTTTATGCATGTTTTATGTGATACGATTATGTTATGGTTTATGATATGTTTAAACCTATTCATATGAGGAATGTATTGGACTTAATAAGTGACGGGTGGAGCCCGCTATAGCTCCTCGATGCATCGGTAGGTCTCATGAGACAACTAGACGTGGAATTAGCCGAGGCCCTTTCCCAATTTGATTTATGGTTTTGGCAGAGGCCTTAATCATTTTAGACGTCTTGGCCGAGGCCTTGACAAAATGTTTCAGAATGTCCGGCATTATACATTCCCTCATTATGAAAGTGGTTATTGATATTGCATGTGATTATTCGACCAGTAGAATATCCATGTGAAGAAGTAAATGGCATTATCTCATTTTATTTTTGCCATATTATGTTGATGTTCAAGTTTAAAAGGCTTTTGTTTTAGTTATACATTGCCTTAAATGTTTATGTTTATTTATGAAAGCTTCCGCAATATTGTTATCCTTACTGAGCATCTGAGCTCACCCCTTTCAATGTTTTAATATTTTCCAGGATGTGAAGAAGTATTTTATGAATGACCTGCAGGGATAGTCAGAAGAGGATATGAGTGTGGAATATGGAGACTTTGTTATTGTAGTTTTTCACTTTATGATGTAATGTAACGTTTACGAATGTATCTAGTGTTTCCAAGGCTACTAAACTAATCGGTCTTTCGAGACTTGATCTTTTGTGATCATGCCAATGTTACGAAGTAATGCACCGACTCTGGGTAGCTGGGGTCGGGGCGTTACAAGAACATTCTATCTGACTTCTATTCTTGACATATACTTTAAAAATTATCATATACAATTTAATTTGGTATATTAATCTATAATTCATAATACTACATAGTTAAACCTCTCTAACCATGTAAACCATCAGGTGAACCATTGTATCCAAGGATAATGGTGGGAAGAACATCTATAATTCACACAATATGACTGCAACCTCGTTATTCATGATTAGACACATCATCGGGTCTATAACTTTACTACATATGGATTTTAGAAAGAAGTAATGATTGGATAATGTATACTGTAGATTTTGAGTTAGAATGGAAAAGTAAGCAACAAACATTAAATCTTGCATCAAAACATGAAAATAAAATTATTTTATTCCTTGTAACATCAAAATTATTCATTAAAAAACATTCTTGATATTTGATGAATACCCCTATAGAAATTTTACCCTATTAAATAAAAGACAAAATTATAATTTTTCTAATCTGGATATAGTGTAAGCTATTGGAGGAGGAAAATTACACCCTTTACCCTTCATCAGTGCCAACTTCACCCTTAGAGACTAATGTTTCTTGAAGAAAAACAATATAAACATGAAAAAAGTATTTTAGAAGGGTTGTATGCTTGCTCTATTACAAACTTTGTGAAGTATTTAAATCTATCATCAAACTATTTTGTCAAATTATTAGTATGTTTCCATTTTCTATTCATATCCATCCTTTTAGGTTCATTAAATATTAAATTTTTTATAATAAACAAATAAATGCACAGAAGATATCCATTATCAAAGGTGAATGTTATAGATAATTCCAATATAGTAAAACCCAGTATTTGTTTGTTTCGAATAATTTTTGTATGCTTGAAGAAAATGGTTAATTGAATTTAAGAAAAGAATTACTCCACTATATATGTGTTACCCTATGAATTCATCCAAATTTAAAAGTTAAAGATAATATTCATCCTCATTAGATCATATTCTATACAGTTATTATTTCATTTTTTTGTTTGGAACTCATCCTCCATATCTTGTGGACATGCAATTATGTTTCATGAAATACTCAAATAGTAGTCATCCATAGGATAAATATTTCTCATATTTTTATAAGAAACATAAAAGAGTTGGGGGATGAGTCCTAAGAAAAAAATTTGAATAATAACTATCCGGGGCATAAAACTGATGAGGATGGTAGTTATAATATATTGTGTTCTCTGAAATTGGTAATGCCTCCCATTTGTGATAATTACATGGATGGAAATCAAGGATTCCTATGGGTGGAACCAAAAGGCAATGTTAAAGAATGATCATTTTTATATGGATTAAAGTAAAAATTACTTACTGTTTATTATATTTGTGATGAAATAATTGAAGGATTTTTTAATAAGTTTTAATTAGTGAGTTATCATTTCAAATATGGATATATTTGTAAGATGGTATTGAAAAGAAAACAAACAATTTTTTGATTTGGGGTTGATAAAAATTTATGGTAACTGAGTTTGAAAGAGGAAATAGATTTTTGGTATCGAAAAATTGATCGTATTAGATAATGATACAATTAAATAATGACTTTAAAAGGGTGGGTTAGATAATGATGAAGTATTATCAACTACATGAAATAAAAGAAATTCTGAACTCAATGAATAAAATTTTAGTGGTGATCAAATAGTTTTGTTGAAAACATGGTGATGTTACAAAAAATTATATTTTTTCTCAAGTAGATCCTAAATCATTTGGAGAGCCTGAGAAGGATAATAATTGGAGAAAATATATGCATGAAGATCTTGATATGAATAATAATAATGTGACATGGGAAATTATTCCAAGGATGGAAGAAAAAATGTTATCAGAACCAAGTTGGTGTTTGTTAATAAACACATTGACTGTGGAAAAGTGGCTCCTAATAATGAATGAGTAACATGAAAGGTTAATTCCTTGATAAAAGGAATTTATATTTATGATAAATTTACTCCCATATTTGGTAGAAAAATATTTAAATATTCTGGGATATTTTAATTAAAATGTTGTTAAAAGTATACCAAATTAATGTTAAATCTATGTTCTTCAATGGAGTTCTTAAGGGGAGAGTTTACATTGAGAAGATGGATGTGTTTATTATGAATGAAAACGAGAGAAAGGTGTACAAATTAAATAATTCTTTGTGTAGGATAAATAAATCACTATGGGAATAGTATTTAAGGTTGGATAAATACCTAAGAAAGATTTGTTTTTAGCGAGGGAGTGTTGATCACTGCCTCTACATCAAGAATGAGAATTATCAAAGGATGTTGGTACTCATATATGTGAAAGACATTATATTTGATGTTTAGGCAAAGAACAATGCATTTTTTGGTGGATCATTTGAGGTAATATATAAATATTCCTATGATTGGTGAGTTAATCCTTCACCTTGGTTTATAAGTAAATCAAGGAAATCATATCACATTAATTTCTAAATAAAAATATGAAAAAGTGGTTCCCAAGTGATATGAAATAGGATTTCCAAAACAATGAAAACAACAACCACTATAATGACATTTTTTTTTTAAATTTGATGATTTCAAAGAGGTTGATGGCATGGAATATTGGTAATGGGAACCTATTATACCTCACAAAGACATGACCCAAAAATAGGTTTGATATATTTTGAGTCGCACAGTACCAATGTTGTATAAAGGAGAGACACATGCTATCAGGGAAGACGATACTTCAATATATCTAAAAAAGTTAATTCTTTGATGTTTAATTGTCGGATAATGAAACATGATTTTTTGGGATACACAGACGTGGGTTGAGAAGGATCAATTTAAAACTGATGGAAAGTAGAGATATCAAAAAACTAGATTTCATATTAGATTTGGTTTTGTTTGAACTTTGATTCATTTGACCCTTGGATTGAATCCTTAGAATAGTTAGAGAATTTATTCTAGCCTATATTTGATGTTGGATTCGACAATGAGTATCACCGATAATCGATGGGCTTCATGGGGAGCTTCAGATATCCCGAATTAGTTCACGATGGTTAGGGTTCATAAAATAGATCGGGACACTTTTATCAGTGTTTCTAAAAAAGAGGGGATAAATATCCGTCTTATTAGTGGTAAGTTAATAAGACCTGATGAAAGGAATATTTATCTGCGCCTTTTTTGAATTGATAAATATTGAGATTTAGTAGTGCTAAAAAAGTGCTGATAAAGGTTCCTTTTATCAATGCTTACATTAACATTGATAAAGTATTTATAATTATATATATATATATATATTTAAATATTTATATATATATTTATGTGTACTTAATAAGTAAATAAGTAAATATATATATATGGTAAGTATATTCTTTATTTATACATTTTTATTATAATTTTATAATTATTTATATATATAATTATTTATTTATAATTATATAAATAATTTTCAAAAAAATAATTTTTATATCATTATATATATTAATATAATTATATATATATATATAATAAATAAATATAAATATAATTATAGTAAATTTAATCACTATTTAAACAAATTTATTATAATTTTATAATTTTTTAAATAGATATAATTAATTATTTATAATTATATAAATAATTTTTCTTGAAAATAGTATTTATTTAGTTATAATTATTTATCTATAAATATACTAAATATACATTTTACATATTTTTATTTGTAAATATTTATTTTCAAATATATTATGAACACTATTATTGAATATATAATCTTAAGTTCATGAATGTTGAAAATGATTGAAATTGAATAATTAATAATGAGAACACATTAAAAATATTGAAAATGTAGATAAGTTTTATTAATTAAATTTAAATTATTAAAAAAATGTGGATATATATTGAAATAAAGATGAATACATATTGAATCTATTAAATCATAGTAAATAAATAAATATAAAATAAATAATATCAATTGATTAAATTATAAAAAAATAAAAAATCAGAAATAGGCATACTAAAAATGAATAAATAATACTTAACCATAACCATATTAAAAATAAATAAATAAAATTTATTGATTGAAAACATAATATATTAAATGCATAATGTTGTAATGAAATTACAAAGTGAATACTAAAATTTGAATAAGTTAGAAAAATATTAAATGTGTTTCTATATAATGTAATGACCTGGAAATTCTGTTTAAATTTATTTTTAATTATAAGAAATTATTACGAGACTGTGAAAATCGATGACGATTGATTCAGAGGCCTGGAGAGACCATAACTAATTTTTGAACTTTTTTTAAGGTATGTTTAGTTAACATGCAAGATGGGATTTCTATATTTTAAACTGGTGGTTGGATTGAAATTATAATGGCACCGATGAATTTGCAGCACCCGAATTCGCTTAGGAAAAGCTTAACTTCAATCGGTAAGGGTCAGACGGAACAAATAATTTTTGGAATTTTCGGAAAATAATAAGATAACTCTTTGAGTTATTTTATTCTTTTCTAACTATTAAGCGATGGATGGTGGGACCACAGTGTAACAACAATCATTAAATGAGAGTCATTTAATTACCTCTTAATTTATTTGCGTAACCATGACACCCGTGTGTTTAAAAGTATCATTAATTAAGATTCATAAATGAACCATAATAATGAAAAAAATGTGGGGGTTAATTATTTTATTAATAAAAACTCTGGAAAGTGAATTCAAAAACCACAGGAAGAAGCTCTATTGAAACACCGACGATGTCTATCACCAAATTAGAATGGTAATCAATCGACAACCATCAGAGAACTCGAATCGGGTATCGACGAACAATGATGAATGAATTCAAACGCAGATTGCTTCCATCATCCGCAATGGATTCCACCAAATCTAGGTAGTGGATTTATGTGTTTTATATCCATCTTTTTCCGTTCTTGAATAATATGAAGAACACAGATCAACCAACCAATGTGTTGATCTACAATTCATTCTTTATTACCGGAGGTTATTGCAGGGTTTCACTTTGGGATTTTTATTAATATTTATAAGGATTATTATTCCACCCCTATGGTAAAACGCTAACGGGTAGGGCGTGGGCCAATCCGAACAAGGCCCAGACCCTCCACCACTTTTAGGTATTGTGCGTTATTCATGGGTGACCAAGTAACATGGTGGAAATGAAAATACAAGGGTATAATAGTTAAGGCAGTGGCCCAGGAGGCCTGTAGGCACAGAATGTAAGAAAAACAGACCACCATAGTATCTTCGGTGGCCCGCGGAAGGTGCCTCCGGCACCGGTGACCAGCAACGGCGACTAGCCGTGCCGGCCATGTGGAAAAGCGGCATCGGCAGGCGCCATGATGGTAGGAGCTATGGCCGAACAGCCGCGATAGGTGTGAGGCATGGGACCGATGCTTTATGTGGGAGATAGAGCGGTTTGCTTGGGCCGTTCGGCTGGCACAATGACCAGCTCGTGCCTGCGGTTTTGGGAGGAGGGGTGGTGCACCCAACTAAAAGAACTGGACACGTTGTGTTCAGTCCAGCACAACCGACCCACATTTGGGCTGGGATTTCTAGGCAGGACAATCTCCCTGGTCAGGCCGGACCTGTTGGCCCAATGGGCCGGTCGGGCCGGACCCCTATCGAACCCAGATCAGACCTGCCCCATTTCGCTAAAACCAACTTAACTCACAAACCTGACATTCGATTGATGCACCGTCAGTGGCATGGAGACACTTATGACGAGGTGGTCCTTTTGAGATACTCACTTGGGTTTTGGAAGAAGTTGGAGTACAGTTGGTTTGGATCAGACTCGAATCCAACCGGGCCCTATTTAACATTTTTGCTTATAACTTTCTGACCGGGTGTCCGATTGATGCACCGTCTATTTCATTGGAACAATTATGACAAGGTGTTCCTTTGGGAAAATTATTCTTTGGAATTCCTAGAGGTTGATTTACGACATATAGTGGGAGAATAATAACCTTCAGAACTTAGGCACACCAATTGTAAGAATCCTGTGGCTGGGAGATATGTGAAGAGCGAACCTCTATGGATCGACATGAGAACAAACCTATGTCGATGGGAAGTAGTGAGAATCTCCATGGATTAGAAAAAAGAGGCCCTCCATGGATCACAATGAGAGAGACCTTATTTGGATCGACAACAGTGCAACCCTCTATGGATCAGTAGTAGTGAAACCCTCTATGGATCGGTAGTAGAGAGACCCTTGGTGGATCAGAAGTATAAAGACCCTTCATGGATCAACAACAGATCCTCAAAACTGAATAAAATGAGATCTATATCAATAGTAATCATCTTTATTCTTGTTTTAAAAGTTGTATACCTGATTTGATCTATCTTTTACTTTAGTCATTGTGATTGAGATCTTGCTTTATGGTTTTTCTTTTGCAGAATTAAGGGATACCTAGGGGGTCTCAAGGTCCCTACTATGTATTATTATACTCACCCCTACATGAGCTTCACCCGCACCTTGTTGTGTCTTGTGCATACAATATACAGCTTGACCAAGACTTATGGAGCCAGGTTTTGACGACACTCCGAGGTGATTGACATAGTGGGGAGAGGCAATGATGATAGACGATGATATGTACCTACCCTTTAGATAGTATCATTTGTGGAAGACCTTTGGAGCACATGTTTCACTTTTTTCTGTACTTTGTTTTCAGTTGGGTTTGTATACTGGCCCTTTTTTACTTTCAGTTCATACTTTTACTATCAATGGTTCTACTTTGTGGTTTTTTTGTACCTAGTATGTGTGTGTAAACATTTAAAGACAATGCCTTATATTTTTTGGGATATGGATTTCTGATGCAAGTCGCATTCATGGCTTATTGAAGGAGGGCTTAGGGTAGTCACGACATGGGCCTCAGGGGACGGGTTGTGACAATGTGGTATTAGATGGTAGTTGGTTCTTCCAGAAGAACTAAGAGTCTATGTTTTTAATGGAGAAATAGTGTTATGTGTCTAGTGTTTAGAATCAAGTCCAAGGAGTCTTGTGATGGTGCCACAGTCGATGTATCCAAACATGTGTACCATGAATTCTGATTTCTGGATTGGTATACAAAAAAACTACTTGCATGTGTCTTGAAATTGTTGTTTTTTTCTCTCGATCTATTTTGAGTCTGCTTTCCATGTATAACTTATTGAATGTGGAACATCTGTTTCTTTACAGGATGCCGCTGCATAGACATACAACCAGGATTCTAGTGAGAGATCACAATGACGGACCACCGAGCGATTAGGTGTAGGTGTAGTGTCGTGCGTGCGGACTAAGCACGTTTCATTATTTACAGAGATAGGGGACTCTGAGGATTTGAGGCGAGATAGATTCACATGCAGCTGATGACTGGATGGAGGTTGTGGAATGAGTTTTCCAGTTGGTTGAGACACCAACATGCCATATGGTGATCCTAGCTTCCAGTATATTTTTGGGAATAGTAGGGAGAAAGTGGAGCCTAAAACTCCAGACTCATGAGGAGAAAACTATTTTCTAGTTGGACTTCTTGAGCCTCTTCAGGGTAGAGTTCATACTAGGGACTCTATGCTCTGTGCGTATTCAGGTGCTACTGCACTTACATTTGCGCAGCCTGACAGTGGCCCAATACTTGTAAAGATTCACTGACCTCTCTCACTACTCCACCAAATAGTATGTGACCATTTATTTAGGGCCTTGAACTTTGATCAGAGACTCTTATGGGATAACAAAGCATCGATGATATCACTCAACATCCCGACGTAGGCTGGAGTGTTAGAGAGAGCACTATTAGTGGAGAGATTCCTAGCTGGGCAGGTACCGATGGTGAGATCTACCACCAGACGACATGTCACCAAGTCATCAAAAACAGTAAATAGGATGTTATTTCTGTGGTCCATATAGGAATAACTTTCGGAGGACGACCAGATGATATAAATTCGGAGGTACGAAGCTCACAAGGTAGAGGAGGTGAGCAGAAGAGTAAAATGTGCTACTCATGTAGAGGGTAGGGTCAAATGGCTTGTGATTTCCCAAACCATCATATTGATTATCATAATATGGTTGAAATACCGCAGAGGTAGAGGTAGAGATTCGAGCGAGGAGGTCCATAGGGTGGTGGATGTGGTAGAGGAGTAGGTCGTGCAACAGGCGGTGGGTGACAATTTGAGGTACTATTGCCACCACCCTCAGGTGGTCCACCACGACCTTAGGGAGTAGGTGGAAAAGGATGAGATAAGATTCAGGAAGAATAGAATTATGAAAATGGTGCTCTAGAGATGATTCAAGGTACGATCTATGTCTACTACACCCTAGGTGCAGTTTTTATAGACAGAGGTTCCAGTCACTATTTTATTGCCACAACACTCATTCAAAGCTCAGAGATTTGGATGGAGCTGTTGGATCAATCCTTATGATTAGAGACTCCTATGGGAGAGGATTTGATGATTACACACTAGTTCTGGTAGTGTGATATTATTATAGGAGTCTAGTGTTTTGGATGGGATCCCCTAGTAGTAGTATCAAGGCCTTATGACGTAATCTTTTGTATGGACTAGTTATCCAGAGTCCAAGATCAGATCAACTATTTTAGGCTCAAAGTGCGGTGTGTCTATGAGGATGGGACCAAGTTTTCCTTCACTAGTGAGAAGAAAACCTTGCCTGCACATGATGGACTTTCTTGGAGGAGGGTGTAACCGATCAATCATCAGTTAGCTAGACTCTCCCTCAGTGTAGAAGATGATACGAGTCTAAGATATGTTGTAGTGGTGTACCAATATGTAGATGTATTTTTTGAAGATGTTCTAGGACTATCTCCTCATAGAGAGGTAGTCTTCAACATTGACCTATACCCTGAGATGACAGTGATATCTACACCATTATATCAGATGGCTGTTGTGGAGCTTCATGAGTTAAGGGTATAGTTGGAGGACTAGCAGAGGAAGGGGTTTGTTAGACCAAGTGTCTCTCCATGGGAAGCCCTGATTTTGTTCTCCAAGAAGGGATATAGGAGTTTGAGTCTTTGTGTGGACTATCGGTGGCTAAACTAGGTGACCATGAAGAAAAAGTATCCTATGCCGAGGATTGATGATCTCTTCAACCAAATGAATGTTTCACAATGGTTTTTGATGATAGACCTCAGATAAGGCTATCATCAGCTTCGGGTATTGGATGAGGATGTACGAAAGACATCCTTTAGATGCCGTTATCGCCGCTATGAGTTCTTGGTGATGCCTTTTGGCATGAATAATTCCCCAGTAGTGTTCACGGGACTCATGAATAGGATCTTCCATCCTTACCTCAATCTCTTCATGGTGGTCTTAAGTGACGAAATCTTGGTGTACTCGACATTGGAGGAGAAGCATGCCACACATCTTAAGATAGTTCTTGATACACTATGATAAAACCATCTTTACGACAAGCTCTTGAAGTGGAAGTTCTAGATTCAGAAGGTCCATATTCAAGGAAACATTATCTCAGACACTGTAGTTGTAGTGGATCCATAAAAAATAGAGGCAGTGCTTTCTTGGTAGACATTGAGGTGTGTGATTGAGGTGCGGAGTTTCTTGGGGTTTGTGGGGTACTACCAAAAGTTTATACCCAAATTTTCTAGAGTGGCATAAACTTTTTCATCTTTGACAAAGAACAGACAAAACTTCATATGGATGGAGAGGTTCCAGCAGAGTTACCCAGAGCTGATTTAGATATTGATGAGTGCCCCCATCTTGAGACTACCAAAAGAGGGCGTTGGGTATGTAGTCTATTTTGACACATTAGGGACTAGAATGGGGAGTTTCCTCATGCAAGAGTAAGCGGTGATTGTATATGACTCATTACAGTTGAGGTAACATGAGTAAAACTACGTGACCCATGACTTATAGTTATTAGTAGTGGTATGTGTGTTTAAGATGTGGAAACACTACTTTTTGGGTGAACGATTTAATATATACTCTGATCAAAAGAGTTCCAAGTATATCTTCTCCCTGAAGGACCTAAAACTGAGACAATGACAATGGCTGGAGTTCCTCCCGGACTGTGACTTTGAGATAGTATAAACTCTTGTTGGTGGAAACGTAGTGGTAGAAGTACTCAATAGAAGGTCAGGACTATAGCTGTTGAGCGAGGTGACAGAACAACTAGACACATTGTAGATATCCTTCATGGATAATGATAGATCAATATAACTCCAGTATATGACTACCACTCCCACACTCCTTCAGTGTGTTTGAGAGGCATAACTTAGGGACATTGACTACGAGGCTGGATGTGATCAGATATCCTCAGGACAAGGTAATGATTTTTTTCCGATAGGTGGGTAGAATTTCATTCTTTTTAGAGGATGTACCATGGTACCTATGACGTTTAGGGAGGAGGTGTTGAGGGAGTTCCACACATCCCCTTTGGCGGTACATCCTGGAGTGGTGAAGATGTACAAGGACCTCCGACGTTAGTACTGGTGACCATGGATGAAGAAAATAGTGGTATAGTTTGTTTTATCATGCCTCACCTGTCAACAAGTGAAGGCCAAGCATTAGGTTCTAGCTATATTAGAATAGACACTAGAGGTACCTTAATGGAAGTGGGATAATATCTCCATGGACTTCATGATTGGGTTACCACGCACGACCAGGGGTCACGACTCTCTCTGGGTGGTTGTTGACCAACTCAACAAGTTGGACCATTTTCTTCCCATACAAGAGTAGGGATCAGTAGTGGGATTGAGATGCCTATGTGTCCCAGAAATAGTATGGATTCTTGGGATAACATCAACGATCATTTCAGATTATGACGCTCATTTTACATCCCAATTGTGGAAGAGATTACAAGAGGTGTTCTGGACTCAGCTACGCTTGAGAATCGCCATTCACCCTCAGATAGATGGTCAAATGAAGTGGACCATACTAAAACTTGGGGACATGCTTCATGCTTGCATCATTGATTTGGGACATAGTTGGGACTACCAGCTACCACTAGTGGTGGTCGCATACAACAATATCTATCACTCCACCATCGACATGGCACTATTTGAGGCCTTATATGGGTGACCATGTAGATCATATATCTTCTGAAAAGACCCAGGGGAGTCAACACTTATGGGACCAGATTTAGTGTGGGCTACCACTGAGAAGGTGCAGGTCATCTCTAAGTGTATGAAGAATTCACAAAGAAGGCATAAGTATTATGTCGACAAGATATAAAGACCCTTGGAGTTTGAGGAGGGAAATCATGTTTTCCTTTGGGTATCACCTCAATGAGGTTTGAAGAGATATTTCGGGGGTGATAAGCTATCTCTAAGGTTTATCAGACCTTTACAGATCCTGATCAGAGTTGGTGAGGTGATGTTCCACCTAGCACTTCCCCCACAGATGAATCAGGTGCACAATTTTTTCCATGTGTCGCAGTTGAGGAGATACATGCATGATCCATCACATGTCATCGATTGGGGTGATCTGGACATTGAGAATGGGGAAAAATTTATGAAGTTCCTAGTGGAGATAGAGGATCGACAAGAGTGATTCATTCATTTATAGTGGATCCTTTTGGTGTTAGTTCAGTGGCATCATGATCTAGGAGAGCACATGGGAGCGGGAGGCTCAGATTTGTGTTTAGCTCCCCCTTTTGTTTTCTTAGATTTTATTGTGGATTTCAGGGATGCAAATCCCTAATGTGTGGAGAATATATTTTCCTATAAATTCCATATATATATTTTAATTATATGGATTTTTTACGAGATTGTGAAAATTAGAGGTACATGATTCCGAGGCCCAGAGAGCCCATAATGTAATTTTGAACTTTTTAAAGGTATGTCCAGTAAACATGTGAGCGGGGTTTTCTATCTTTTGTAGCAATGATAAAATTAAAAATCGAATGGAACTATTGAATTCTCAGTGCTTGGATTTTCTTAGGTGAAGTTTAACTTTGAACAACAAGGGTCAGAAATAAAATATAGTTTTTCAAAAATTTAGAAAAATAATAAAATAACACTTTGAGTTATTTTATTATTTTCCAACCATTGAGCGATGGTTAGTTGGACCTTAGTGTAATGACAATCATTAAATGAGAGTCATTTAATGACCCATTACTTTGTTTGTGTAACCACAATGCCAGGGTGTTTAATAGGTTCATTAAACAAGATTCATTAATGAACCATAATAATGAACACAATGTGAGGATTGATTCTTTTATTAATGAAACTGTTAGAAAGCAAATTCACAAATCATAGGAGGAAGCTCTAACAAAACTCCACTAACATCACCCTCCAAAGATGAACAATAATCAATCAACAATTGATGTTGAACTCGAATCATACATTGATGAACAACAACAAATGACTTTGAATGAAAATTCCTTCTTTCATCCGCAATGGATTACGCTGAATCCAAGTAGGGGATTTATGTGTTTTATATCCCTATTTCCCATTCTTGAATATTATGAGGAATGTGGATCAACTAACCATGGGTTGATCTAAGATTCATTATTTATTGTGGGGTGTTGTTTTGGGGTTTCACTTTGGGGTTTTCTTAATCTTTATAATGATTATTATTCCACCCCTATGATAAAACGATAACATGGACGGTGCAGACCAATCCGAATAAGGCCGAGGCCCTCTTTTGGTCTTGGGTTTCATGCGTTCTTCATGGGATACTGAGAAATGTGGAGGAAAGGTGAATCCGAGGGGCTTGTAGTGAAGGTTGGGACCAGGGGGGCCTGTAGGTGCAAACGAGAAGGAAAATGGACCACTCAAGTATCTCTGATGGCCCGCATATGGTTCCACTGGTACGACTAATGTGTGGATAAGAGGCGCCCAAAGGTTCCATGGAGGGAGGAAGGCGCGTAACCGATGTGCCACGTGGTAGAAAAAGCGGCCTGCTTGGGCTGCTAGGCGGGCACTAAGGCCAGCTCGTGCCGACCGTTTCGGGATAAGGGGCAGCGCCCCGCTGGCACCGCCAACCAGATGAACCGACCGTGTTGTGTCTGGTCTAGCACATCTAGCCCGCATTTGGTCTGGGTTTTCCATGCGGTCCGAACCTGTAGGGCGGGCCGGACCCTTTGGCCCGACGGGCTGGCCCCGTTCCGTACAAGGACCCAACTGGCCCCGTTTCACTAAAACCAACGTAACTCACAAACCAGACATCTGATTAATGCGCTATCAGCGGGGTGAGGACCCTTTCGATGAGGTGTTACTTTTTGGATACTCCACTATGGTTTTGGAAGAAGCTGAGGTATATCTGGGTTGGATCAGACTCAAATCCAATGGGGCCCTATTTACCTTTTTGATTATTACTTACAGAGCGGACACCCGATTGAAGCACCGTCTATTGTGTTTGAACCCTTACGAAAAGGAGGTACTTTGGGTTATGTCTTTGTGGGATTTCGTGGAGGTTTAAGTAAGACTGATAGTGTGAGTAGAAGAGCCTCCAGAACTTAACCGTACTAAGTTCCGAAATCCTGGGGCTGGCTAATAAGTGAAGAATGACCCTCTGTGGATCATCATGAGAATGACCCTCTATGGATCAACAGTAATGCGACCCTCCATGGATCTGAAAAAAAGCGATCCTCTAAATATTAGTATAGGAGAGACCCTATGAGGATCGATAGAAGTGCGGCCCTCTATTTATTGGTAGTAGTGTGACCCTGTATGTATCAGTAGTTGAGTGACCCTTTGTGGATTAGCAGTACAACTACCCTTTGTGGATCTGCAGCAAATCCTCTCAATAGAATAAAATCATCTATCTCAAGACTAATTATCTTTATTCTTATTCTCAAATTTTTATACTTGGTGTGTGATGTATTTTAATGTATTCTTTGTGATTAAGATCATGCTTTGTGGTTTTTACTTTGAGGAATTTTGGGAGACCTTCGGGGGTCTCAGGGTCCCTACTGGGTATTGTTATACCAACCCTGAACAGGCTTCACCTGCACCTTGTTATGTCATGTGCAGACGATGGATAGCTTGACTGAGACGTGGGGATCCAGGGTTAGATAGTGCTCAAAGGTGATTGACAGACGTGGGGAGTAGCAGTGATGACAGATGATGAGATGTACCTACCCTTCAAGTGGGATCCTTGGTGGATGACATTTAGAGGATGTTTTTCCCTTCTTAGTGTACTTTCTTTTCAGTTGGGCTTCTATACTGGCCCTTTTACTTTTAGTTCATAATTTTTCAATTGGTAGTTATAATTTATGGTTTTCTTTTGTTTTTGTACCTAGTTTGTCTGTGTATTGGTTTAAAGGTAATGTGTTCCCATTTTGGGATATGCATTTTTTGTTTTTGTTGTCATCCCTTGGATTATGGAAGGATGGCTTGGGGTAGTCATGACATGGGCCCCAGGGGATGAGTCATGACATATAAGATATCATTAATTATGTAAATATTTTTGTGGGCATTTTTTATAAAAATGTTTTAATTATATATTTTTATGTGAAATAAATATAACAAAAATTTTATCTATGTTAAATTGAAAAATCACTGGACATTCAATTATGTTCATTACTTGATGTAATTAGTTATTATTTTTAATTCATATTAATTTTTAATTATAAATCATTATTCCATAAATATATTACTATTTATTGTAATAGAATAAATATTTTTTATTATATAAATAATATTTATATACATTCATTTATATCTATATATTTAATATATACAATTTATTAAAATTATCAATAATTATTTAATTAATAAAATGTTTAATATTTTTCACAATTTATTTATTTTTAATTTTTATTTGTTTAATTATCATTTTACACATATCTATATGTTTTATATATGATATTTATTAGTATTTCTAATTTTTATATATTATAATTTATTTAATCATTTTTATAAATAATTATTTAATTAAACTTATTTTAATTTGTTTTTGTAAACTCATTTTTCTTTTTTTATTTAATTATATAATTTTTTCAGACGTTTATCAGTGCTAAAAATACTGCATTGATAAAGTGTAAATTTTATCAGTGTTTGTTTTAGCAATGATAAAGGGAACATTTATCAGCATTTTTTACTATCACTAATAAAGGTCAAAACTATAAAAAGACAATTTTTTAGTAGATTTATTTGATATTTGGACCAATGGATCATAACCACGGGTTTGGGATAGTGGTGACACAATTTTAGTATTCAGCTATGACTACAGATCTATGGATGGATCAGAGGTTCATGATCTTGGTTGCGTGTGTGCCACCAAAGTGGCATAATAGAAATGGATCCTAATTACTAAATATATTAAATTGTATCAATCGAGGATGGAGTGGTTTGGTTAAAACTAGAGCTGCAACGTTCAATGAAATTCCCAGTGAAATCAGTGGTTGTGGAGGGCCGATCAAAGATGCGTGAAGTTCTTTCCTAGGTTCTATGAAAAAACCCGACTACATATAGTGTAGTAATATGAACACATTATGTGTAGTTCCTTCTATGAGGTGGTAGGTTTTCAATGCAGATAAAATTATCCCATGCCGTGTGACCCATGTCACACACCATGTGACCCTTTGCTAACAAATTCGGCTTGTAAAGGGAGTACATGCTCAGGAGGCCATTTTCAGTTTCACACCGTGTGGGCCATGCCACATGCTGTGTATATCCTGGATTGAGACTCGGTCAATACAAAGTTTACACGGCTAGGATATAAGGTCATACCACATGCCGTTTATGGAGATCCACATTTTGTGTATGTAGGAAAGTATTTGTGCATGGGAAGGCTACCTGCGTAGTGCCATCATAAAGACCTTCATGTCCTGTAACTTGGGGACATGAAATGTATTAAGAAGAAGTAAATTCTATATAATCATGAGGTATAGGAAGTACCAGACTTAGTGATACACTTAGTGTACCCCCAGGGACATTCTGTATACTCATTTGCGGATCGGATGGATTCCTCATTCTTCTTAACTCAACTTTGTTGTGAGGTTGTATGAGATTCCTAAAAGAAGTATAAGTTAAGTCTGTTACCTTAGTCTATTTCTAGGAGGGTTCTATGTAGTATCCCATTCTCTCCATAGAGGGTAACTGACCTGTAGCTTCTTGATGATTTGTGCATTGTTGAAGGGTTCCCTTATTTTGGGGTGAGTTGTCTGAGACCAATTTGACTAATGACTTAACTACTTAGATCATGTATCCATCCAAGAGGCCTAAATCAGTCCTCATTTCCATTTGTGTTAAATTATATTGGGTTGTTGGAATTTTCATGACCAATATTTACAACAGATCTGATCCCATTTAAATGACGATATTTCCAGATGGGTTTGGTGTTCCCCCAGTGATCCCTGTATGGTTACCTGTATATGCATATCAAGATATGATCTTTCTAATGATTTATAGACTAATCGAGTTTGTATCTTGAATGAACCTCCACATTTCCTATATTTTGATATTTGACTAAAACATCAACTAGGATGAGTTTGTTTAGTGGTGGTATATCTCATTTAGTGTGTTCTTCTAGATGGGATTGTATGGAACCTTTAAGTAGGAATCATTGGTCAATTTTGTAACTATAATCTTACCTTGAGGCTGTGTGTCTGAAATTAGTATATATAGATGTTTATTTGTAGGTATCATATTATTATTGACATATCTTATGATGATATGATTTCTCTTGATGATTTGTGTTTGGTAATTTCAAGGTGACCTACTAGATATTGTTATACTCACCCATTCATGGGAAATACCCACACGTGTTAAGTTTAATACAGGTGACAGACCTTTTTTAGGATTCCTTGGTATACTAAGAGTAGGTTGTGATAGTTTTTTCTAGATATATTATGGTTTATACTAGTTTTACTTTTAACATAAGTCCCCTCTCTATCAGTTGGTGGGACGTTAGTTTTCTTTTTTGGTTGGGCCCATATTTCCCCCCTTCTTACATTTGCCAATAATTTTTATCATACTCTAATTGTGTGTTTATAGATATATGTGTTCATTGTTTTTAGTTTTTTTATAGTTCATCATTTTATGGTATTGGAGATGGGTGATTTCATATAGGTACTTAAGGGTAATTTTTCCCATTTAGTATTATAGTTTATAATTTTTTTCTTACTATGACGTTTTGTTTGAGAACTAGGGAAATAATGTTAAAGTGTTTCAAGTTTGGCTCTTAGGCCCAACTGTAGAGTATTGGTGCGACAACTGACATATCCATTCATTGGAAACTTGATAACCTACTTTTTTATGAGGCATATATAGGAACTGGTTGTAGGGAAAACATTGGTACATGCATTATATAAAATAGGGTTGTGGTTTACATGTGTTTCTTATGTTACCTCTTGAGATATAATCATTAGCCATGGTACAACATGATAAATTTCAAGATTCCCCTGTGATGACAACCAACTAGGATTATGAGAAAGTGTTACGTTGAAGATCAAATGAGTAATGTGTTTCCTGTTCTAGGATGTACTCGTGAGGTGTTTTTCTAATGGTGGGAACCAAATAGTGCTACCCCCTATTGAGAAGAACAAGGATTCTACTACAGTTCATGAAGATGATCATCCACATGTTGAGGAATAGATATCTCTAGAAGTATATGATAATGGTATATTTAGGATTATCATTACATGTAATCTATAGTGATATATATTGACGAGGTTCCATGATGAGACATACCCTTAGGTGGTAGAGGTTTGAGATGAGGTTGCGTTCCGCGTATCAATCATTTTTGGACCCTGACCAATCATACAGTTTTGTTTTTGACTTTTTTTCCATGTAAGAATAGTTGGATCTATTAGTACTAGAAAATGAAAAACCTATCTTGAATGTGCAATGAAAGTTCTATAGTTTGAGATCAAATAGGTTTCATTGTGTTCTATACCCATTTTTTTGGGTGAAGGATAGACTTGATCTTGTAGTGTGAATGTACTATATGAATGAGACCCCTATCTGGTGGTAAAGGAGGTGATAATTATCAAGGTTGACATGGTATGTTGATAAATCCTTATGTTGGCAATGTTTGATGTTACTCTGGAAATGAAAGGAAGAGGGACAATTCCCCCACTAAGACATGTTCATGAGACGTGATCTAAAACCATCTAGGCAAGTCAGTGTTTCCCAAAGAAAATAGTGTTGAGGTGTGGTGGATGAGTTTATCTAACTGTTGAGTTTGATGTTGTTTGTTTTTAGAAGGTGTAGAAGTAATCCCTGATTGTGGTAAAAATACAGGAAAAGGAAATGATGAGTTCAATGTGGAAGTAGCTCACACAGGCTTTGGGTACTATTTGAGAAATTATGTGGGTCTTCAATTCCCCAGTAGATGTTTTAAAATAGAGTTATGATCCACTTTTCCCAGATTATATTCCCTGTTCGGGACCTAGTAATACTAGTGGATTCCTTTTGGATTGACCCTTGTGTTGGAGGCTGCAAAAAAGAGGATTAGTGATTTTACACTTTTACTGATAGTGGGACATTACTTTTGGAGGAGGTGGGGAGTTTTGTGTAGACTATATTCATAGTGGAAGTGAGGACCTACGTTTTTTTTCCATAGTGTGGATTGGTTACCTAACATTTATTATCATGTGATTCTACTTGAAAGGGTAGTATCATCTACCATTTTTACTAAAGAGTTTCCCTCCTTTGACAAGGAGTGATCTAAAAAAGAGAGGAATGATATCATGTGTGGGTTGTTATGATCAAAATCATATTAGTTTCCAAGAAACACCTTTGGATTAGTAGGGTATATGTTTTTTTTTTCAGATCCTATGATGGTGGAGGATTATGAGTGAGTCATTAATGATTATTTTTTGGGTTTACCTCTCCATCAAGAGTTAGTTTTATACTTGGGAATGCACTAGGGATGACTATATATCTATTCTAGTATATCTAATGACCCTAGATAGATGTAAGAGATAAAGGTACAATAATGGGTTTTTAGAGAAAGGATATTTTAAGAACCAATGTGTTTTTGTTGGACATCCCTAGGTTTTTCACCTGAGATGTAGATGATGATTTAAGTTTTGATGTGGATTGGTGTCACATGGACCAAGTGCCAAAGGGAAAGCATCCACTTCTAAAAATTGATGACCTCTTACCCCCATGGATTGAGGAAAATTATATCTTAGAGTGTACCCTTAGGATGGTTTATAACAAGCTTTGATTTCGAGAGGTGGATGTTTCAAGATTGTCTTCCTAAAACAGATACTATTTCTTTGACTTATTAGTGGTTCCCTTTGGCATGTTTAATACCACAATAGAGTTTGTGAGATTATGAAGCCATATCCTTAACCTATCTTGGTTTTATTTAAGGTAATATTCCAGGATGGTACCATAATTTCATCAAAATCTATGTTTGAGCACATGAGACATAGTAGGATTCTTATAGAAACTATTTGGGAGTTCTAGTCACATAGAAACACTCATAGAGTCTGTTCTCAAAATATATCTTCTCAAACATGGGAGTGAAAACACCCCCTGCAGAGTTTGAGGTGGTGTGAGATTGATGGTCACCTAGGGAATAGAAATCTGAGTAAATGATCACCAAGTGATTTTTCATATGCTATTGTATTGTGGGGAAAAAGAGAAGTTGGTCTCTCTGTAGTTAATGTCATGGGGGTTAGGATATTGCTATGTACCTTTAGTTAGTAGTTCTTACCATTTTATTCCTATGAGACATAGGGAGGTAAGACACAGAGGTATCTATTGAGATATGTTAAATGATCATATATCTACTAGATATATCCATGGTGGATTCATTAAAAGAGGTAATCACGTCATTTGTTTTTAGATATGGGAAGCTATTATGGGAACAAAGTGAGAAGTGGTTCTAAAGATGTTGTTTTATAATAATTGTACATCTAGTGGAGGTGAGAAGGTACCAAGATCTATTGGAATTGGTTTGGTAGAAAAGGGAGTTTAAATGAGTTTAAGATTTAGGCAGTTGTTTTTTCTTTTGTCCAAGGGTGATTAGAAATAATGATTTGTGAAGATTTGGGGACATTTGTTCTTGAAAAAGGGTGTCTTGATTTGCGTAAATCCCTCGATAATCATTGCAAACTATGATTATTAATTCAAAACATGACTAGGGAGAGGATGTAGTGGGAATTTGGGGACTCATTTTCAATTGGGAACAACTTTTTAACCCACTAATTTGGCTAGGTAAAAGTGGACTATTTTGATTATAGTTAATATACTTTAGATATTCCCATTGGTCATGAGCCAAAGCTGGGAGGATTATCGACCATCAGTGGGTTTTTTTTATTAGGATGATTTCCACTCCACCATTGTATTAGATATTTTTCGAGGCTATGTATGAGAGACCTACATGAAAATTTTAATACTGGTCATATCGAGTGGGTAACAATGTTTTGGTCATAGTTTTTGTGATGGTGATGGTTGTAAAAAGTGTATACTTTATCTCGGGGAAGATGATGACTACATAGTAAATGTTAGAAGTCCTTAGTGGACTGATGACAGAAGCCTTTGGGGTTGGATAGTTATATAGTATTATCACTGGTGGAAGTTTATATCTGAGGATCTTAGGCCCATTATTTTCATACTAATTTATTAGGTTACCAAGGTGGAGTTCTACTTAACCCGTAAGCCCCAGTTGTTTTGGGTTTATTTGTGTTCTCCACATGTCACGATTAAGGAGGTCTGTGCATGACGCATTGTATGATATCGACCTATGTGAGCTAGTATGTGAGAGTGGATTTTCCATTTTCAAGGAACCAGTGATGTTGAGGACCAGTATGAGTAATAAACTTAATAGGAATGTTTTTTCCTTGGGTGTACATTTTTTGATAGCACTTGGAAAAATATAGAGAGCTCATGGGAGTGGGAGACCCAGGGGAGAGCTCTGCATCCCCACATTTTTCTTAGTTTTTACTTCTCAAGGATTAAAATACTTGATGGTGGGAATAATTTTATGACTTAGTTTTTTCCAGGTAAGACTCTTTAATATTTCTATGAATATTTACAAATCCATACCCTTAAATATTGTGATATTTTGAGACCAATTATTCCTGAAATTATTTTTTAAAATAATTTAAATATATTTAATATCACTCATGTGTAGTTTTTCTAAGAAAGTGAAATAAATTTTAAATGAAGGACCATATTGGAAATCTAAGGGCATCATTGAGTTGAGAACACATCTTTCACTATAGGTTTGATATAACCTTTCTTCGTGGGAGGTGTCCGTGAAAAAGTGTTTCTAAGATCAAAATTAATTAAATAAATTAAGTAAATTATTTAATTTAATTTATTTAATTTAGTAACCAACTTTGTTTTTGAACAAATAGTTATCATTTAATATCATAGTAGGATTATAAACTATAAATATTTAGAGAACCATTGGAGGAGAGTGTTCTCGGTGGATTATATCATATCAAGGATCATTTTACAACTAGTGTTCATGGATCTCACCAATGAAATCAATGAAAGACCATTATTTGACTATGATCGATAAAAACTCCATGTAGGATTTTTATTTGTGGATTCATCCCCATTTTGGTTTCCTATTATGAATGCGAATCAATCCACTAACATATTTATTCATAGATTGGTCATTTTTTGGATTAGGGTTGTTTGCGGAATTTGGGGATAATAATCTATTTATTTGTTAATTGATTTATATAACTCTTAATTTGTGTTCCCTATGATAAAATACGAAGTCCAAAATTATAAAATGCTATGTTTAATTCATCACATTTATTTTTTATGGTTTTATCTCCATGTTATACATGATTTCGTCATTGGAATTTATATTTTGCCTATGATTCGAGGAATTCCGGATGAATGATCATTGCACATTTGATATTTGGCACAAAATATCATTACTATGGGTTTGGTACGGAAATTTTGTGAAATGATTGTGATATTAGGCTAGGAAAGGTGATCCATGGATGGATTAGAGGTTCATGATCCCATTTGGGTGTGAAAAATTCATGGGGAGTGATAAAGATGGTTCCCAAGAACCAGATATGACCTAATTTTGTCCATTGATGGTGAAGAGGTTTGGTCAGAACTGGATCCGTAATGTACGACATGATTCTAAGAGGAATCAGTGGATTTGGAGGCCTGATCAATGATACACGAAGTTCTTCCCTTGGTTTTGTAAAAAACATGACTACATGGTTTGTAGTCTTGTGAACAGAAACCCTGTAGTCCCTTCTGGGCAGTTCCAGTGTTTCAACATGGAGAAAAGCATCACACATCATGTGACCGATGTAAGATTCCATGTAACCCATAGAAAAATGGTTCGACCTATATTGGGAGCACACCCTAAAGAGGCTGGGTAGAGTTCCACACCATGTAGTCCATGCCATTGTCTATATACACCCTGGAAGGCTGCTCGACATGTATAGAGAGTCTAAGAACAAAAGATGATGTGGTCATACATTCCATGTTTAGTGATCTACATTATGTGTAAATTGGAATGTATAGTGGAACAAGTGGGATACACACTGAGTTCTAGCCTAGATACCTACACACTGTGTACCTTAGAGACACAACGTGTATCGTGGAGAAGTAAATTACATATGAGCATAAGAACTGAGTAGTAACAAACATAGTTATATATGATGTATACCCTTAGGGACATGTCATATAATCCTTTCAGGGCATATTGGATTCCTCATTATTCTTAGTTTAGCTTATTTGTTAGCTTGTGTGAGCTTCCCAAGACTAGTATCAGTTGAGTGTGTTCCCATGGTCCATTTCTATGAGGATTCGAAGTGATATACCATTATTGTAATAGAGGGTGATGCATCTATAACTTCCTGATGACCCATGTAGTTTGGGATGGTTCACTTATTATGGAATGAGTTTTCCCAGACAGTTTTGATTGTCTAATTAGTGGATTAGAGCATGTTTCCATCCAAGAGGCCTAGAGAAATCCTCATTTCTCTTTATGTTTTCTTAGATGGGGTTGTTGGAATTTTCATGAACATTATTTAATCAGGTTCCAATCCTCTATTTAGGAGGATATTTACTATTGGATTTGAAATATCCATAGCGAGCCTTGGATTTTTACCAATATCATCGTATCAAGATCTGATCTTTATGATGAGGTATATTCTGATCGAGTGTGTATCTCATATTAACCATCTCTATTTAATTTACAGTGATACATGACATTAATGACCTATAGTAGGAGTGTCATTCATGGTAGTATAGCTCATCGAGCCTGTTCTCTTAAATGTACATTGTATGTAACCTTTGAACATGAATCCTAGGATGGTTTTACAGAGTGATGTTACCTTGATATTGTGTGTATACGATTACTATATCAAGATGTTTATATTTATGTGTCATATTATGATTGAAATATCTTATGATGAGTTTAATACTTTTTATTATTTGTGTTTGTTTGTTTTTGGGTGTCCAACTGGGTATTATTATACTCACACTTGCAAGGGATCTTCTCAAATGTGTCATGTCTTATACTAGTGATGGACCTTTTTGTGGAGTCCTTGGTGGACTAAAAGGGGGTTGTGCTAGATTGGTCTAGATATTCCTATGTTTAAAATGGTGTCTATTTATGATGGTAGTCCCCTCTGTTTGAGAAGGCAGGGATTTACTTTCCAGTTTTTTAGGCTTATATTCAGTCTATTTTTATGCTTTTCGGTATATTTAGAGATACTCTATTTGTGGGATTATAGATGTATGCATGAATTATTATTTTTTGTTTAACATTTATTCATTATATTTGTTTGGATATATTTTCCTTATTATAGGTATGTAGGGCTAATTTCTCCCATGCATGTGATATGCCTTTATGTTGCCAGTGTCTATCCGCTAGTCAATTGGAGTCTGGAATGGGGTAGTTTCATCTCAAGCCCTATCGTGTTAGTTTGTGACACTCTCCACCAAAATTTACCTATTATTTTAAATGATTTTCCAAATTATATCTTTAAGCTAACTCACCTCACTTCTCTTTAAATATGGTTACTTAAATAAATTTTTTTTATAATAAGTTATATTTTCTAATCTTTAAGTGTGGAATGTTTTTTAAAGTAGACATTTAAACCAATACTAATGAAACAGTTTTTATTTTAAAAATATATACATCTAGTAATAGGTAAATCATTGCATAATTTATGCCAATATCTACCACATGCACTCTCTGATTAGTGTTAAATCCACTTGAGGATGATGTTGTTTTTTTGTTTTCAATACATGTTAAGGATGTATTTGAATTGTTTTTAAACTTCTTGGGAAGGCCCTGAGTTAAATTAATGATGTTTTGAATTTTTTTGATGAAATATATACATTGTATGATTGGGAAAAATAATGTCAATTTATTGAATATCCTATATTTCAAAATATTCATTTTTCCCTTAGGTGGAGAATTAGAAAGGGCATGTAAACTTCATAAGGTTCATAGAGTACTTTGGAAGGATCAATGTTGAATTCCTAAGGATGATATCAGACTTCATATAGACCATTCCAAAGTTCATAAGGATTATATAAAATTTTCTAAAGATGATTCTCAATCTTTATATGGTTAACACTAAACTTCGTAAATATAAGTTTTAACATCACGAGGTTCAATTTTCCTTAAAAAATTAATGCTATTTGGAATATTAAAAAAGGATGAGAACTCACTCTAAGTAATATTTGGATCATTTATCCCCCAGTAAAAAATCATGTCTCATATTTGTAAAGGGCATATACATATCATAATAATCATTTTATGAATAAGTGATTTATCTAAAATATCATTGAATTTATAGAACAAATATTCTGAAAAAGAATTCAAATAATATAATGTTGTTTTTATTTGATAAGTTCCAAACATCCTAGACTTAGATTTATGTCATGATTAAAAATATTATTCAAAAAGAGTGATTTCATGCTGTGAAGAAAGATTTCGATCCTTGATTATTCATTCTTGAAAGGAAAGGATACATCCATCAAGCTATCAAGAGAGGAGTTTCACAATATGGTACATTTAGGAAAGCATGCATGCAAGTATAGAATATTTCTTTAAATATCATAGATATTGTGGTGTTGATAAAGATGTTCATAAAACTAATGTCTCATAGAGAATAAAATCTTCATTTTGTTGGAAGTTTGAATGGTGATATATGGGTGGGATTTAAATGAGCATTATAATTGAAAATTTTTCTTCCATAAATAATGTAAGGATTTACATGTTTGAAAATAAAAAATTTCTCATGTGGATAAATAAATAAAGTGGAAACTAGAGAGAAAAAAAATTTGATCAGAGTTTCTACATCTACAAAATGGATAATTATTGGGAAAATAAGACCATATTATGAGATTTGAATATAATAGAAAAAATGATCTATAATTTTCAAGGAAATAATTGTATTTTTCTCAATAATAAATCTATATTAAAATATTTGAAAAATTATTGTTTCATAGATTAGATGCTTGTATTAGACTGGTTGGTTCTAACATATTGTAATAGGTAAAAGGATATACCCTTTAATACAACTATCCATGGAAAATAAATGAATATTTTTTTTGTGTTTGTGATAAAAAAAACATAGATTAGGGACCTAATCATCCCTTATGAATAAAATCCTCATTTAAAAACTTTTTATGTTTTTTATTATAATTTTAACCAAGGTAAGTAAAAGAGATATAATATTAAAAATATACAGGAATTTTTTAGTACTTGAAGAAAAAGAAAAGGAATTCCTACACTGACTCACCCCCATATTAGTTTTATCTGTTTCTCATATTATCCCATCAATTGGTATCAGATCTTGGAACACACTAGGGTATCTCTTATTGTGGTTATAATGAACCATCACAACTCGATCAATTAAAAATAATTCCAAACTATTTATAATAAATGATTCCCTGAATGGAAGGAAAGAATGATGCCTTTTTTATGATATTGGGGGTCTGATATAGTTGATTATGTACTTCAAGGATTCATAGTTCTAAAAGAGATTTATACAAGGTCATAATTTGACAAGAATAATTTTGAAAATAATGGAAAAGATAAGAATCCACTAATCTATTAATTATTTATGAAATAATTGACCAATGTCAAGGGATTCAAGACTTATAATGATATTTGGGAAATAATTTATAGAATTTATAATGGAAATAAGAATTTAAAAGAAGAAAAATGAAATATTTGAAGAGAATAGTTTGATGATTTAAAAATGAAATAAGGTGAATATATAAATGTGTTTTTTATAAGATTTAGTATTATTGTATGTACCATAATAGTCTATGAGGATAATATTAAATATCCCACTATTGTAATCAATTTTATAATAATAAATCAACATAAATTTTATTATAATATATATCCCCTAAAATATGGTGATGTTAATGAATTAACGATTAATGAAAAAAATATTACACCTAAAAATTATGTAATGAGAAGATGAGAAGCTATCAAGAAAAATGATACAAAGATATTTAAATTATATTGAAATATTTCAATGAATTAAAAATATAATATGATAATGCATAATTATATAAAGAGGATGACATAGAAAAATACTCTGATACCCTCTCTATCAGGTAGAAAAACCCCATTAATGGGGGAGGTATATAAAATAGGAATATAAATTTTAAATGTTTTAAATATGGGAAAATTATTTATTTATTTTCCAACTACCCCTTAAAAACAAAAAATTATTCTTAATGTGATAAAACTGATAAAGTTTCCGCCTTTAATAGAGTTTCCCAAAAGATTAGAAAATATGTATCAAAAAGGAAGAATAAGATATCACCAAACATTTTTAAAAGAAAATTATTATCAATTAAACAATCCATTTATAAAAGTGAAGAAAGAAATGATTGTGAGGAGAGACATAAGGAAGCTTCTAAAAAAACCATAATAGGTAAAACAAATGAATAACTGTGACTTAACAAATAATGCCTTCAGGATTAAGAATACGTATACTACTAAAGAAGGTAAATAACCCAAATAATACTTCATGAGGATGGAAGTTAATATTTGTTTAAAAATGACTGGAATGTTGGGATATGATAATTTGAATATCATGATTTTTTTTGAAAATAATAAATAAATTTATATTGAGAAATAAAATATTGTCAAATAATTAAAATATTAAAACTAGATAATTCAAAGAAGAATATGATTATGGATTATGTTAACTCCACTGTTATCCTGGAAGATATAGAGGTAAAAAAACTGAAATAGAATTTTTTAGAATGAGAAGAAGAAATTGAATAATAAATATAACTATAAAATGTTTTTTAAGGTAGGGGTTATTATTCTAAGAACAAACCGTCAATAATTTCTGATTCTCAATATAATAAATATAAAACGAGGAAATATATTTTCATTCAACCATAAATGGAAATTTTCTCGAATCAAGAATCTTTTATGAAATAAAAATTGGTGTTAACCAGAAGAATAGAAAAATTCAAGACATACTAACACATTTAAATATAAAAATATTTATAATATGTTTAAAATAATTTAAAACATCAATATAAGAGACACATAAGAGGATTTGGAGAAAACTACTTAATATAAGTCTGAAAATGATTATAAAAAAACATCTGGAGACACATAAGTTCTATAAAAGAATTTGGTTTTTGGGTTATTGTTGTTGTTGTGATGTGCTTGTTCACAAAGTAGATATTTTCTAGTATAATAGGTTTCTCCCAAGATTAAGGAAATAACAATATAAAAATAAAAAAAGTTATAATCATCAACAACTTGATAAGAAGATTGGGAAAAAATAGTAAAGAAGGTTTGGAGGAAACTTATAAGAGACATTATCTACGAGGAAAAATATCAAATGAATGTTTTTTATTTTTGATAAATCAATTTTTTACCATTATATGTATAGAATGATTCAGAGTCAATATTAACGGTACAATGTAGTGGATGTTACATTTTGTGCATGAGAAATTTAGAATCCTTGAATAATTGATAGTTTCTATTCCTCTCATGTGACATAATATTTACATAATTTAATGAATATTGAAATATATAAATAATATTTAGTTACATTTTTAAATTATATTTATGTAAAAATTAAAGGTGTTGGTATGGGTATAATTATGGAAAATATGATTAGTCCTAATAATGTACTATTTTATGATGGGAAGATGAATAACATACTAAGTGTGTCACAATTATATAATGATATAAATGAAGTGATTTTAGGAGATATAAATGAAGTGATTTTTGGAAATAATTAATATTTTAAGAAGATGATGAAGGTTGGAACAGTTATCATAAAAGGGGTGAGAATGAAAAGTAAATTGTTTTATGTTTGAGAATCCAAGGCAGATTTTCACTTAATATTAATTGTTGAAAATTATTTATAACCAAGAAGGATTAGTCATATTTTTTCATAGAAAATGGAAAAGGTTAACATATTTGAATTATTCATAAATTTAACTATTTTTAAAGAGGAAACATCAATATATATTAAAACATGTATGAAAGGAAAAATTATGATCACAAACCTATAATATGTTTACATTCAAACAAATAAATATTGGGGATGATACACTCTGATTTTTGTGGGCCTATGAATTATAATTATAGAAGTAAAGATAAATATTTATTCACATTGATTAATGAATTTAGTATAATGACATATATTATTCTCATGTCTCACAAGTCTCAAGACCTTGGTAGATTTATAAGGATTAGTATGCTTGATGAAAAACAAACATGTTTTACCATGAAGTGTTTTAAATTAGATAATGGTACTAAATATAAAAAATCACATAATATATATATAATCCTAGAAATATGCGTGATTTAAATTCTATATTAACACCGAAATTAGATATAGTAACTAAAAAGAAAAATAAAATTCTTATTGGTGTGGATATAATAATGCTTTCTAATATTGACACCTCAAAATTTTTCGGGTTACAAGATATTACTTCAACTGGCATTTTAAACAATTAGTGTTACTTGAGGTCAAAATCATTAATGAATCTATATAAAATTTGGCTATGATTAAATAAAAAGTAAAATACTTTTTAATTTATGGGATTTTATACTTGATCTAGGGGAAGGGTTAGAGTGGAAGAAAGTTTGATGAAAATGTTGATGATGGAATATTTTTTATTGAATGCCAAATAAATGTTTCTATGGGTTTTGATATAAAGTTTTAGAGAATATTATTGACCATGAAGATGTGATAGTAAATTAAATTGAAAAGATATAAAAATATCTATCATAGTGGATAATAAGGATGTTGTTGTTAATTAAAAACACGCAGAAGAAAATGTTGGAATCATACAAATTTAGGAAGAAGTTGTAGAATTTTATTACAATAGTAATGATGGATAAAAAACAATGTAAATATGAAAAAAACCATTGTGGAGAAAGAATATATATGTTAAGAATATCATTAATTAATAGAATTTAAAAGTTCAAATTAGAATAAAAATCTTGGTATCTAATATCATCAATCTATTTTAAAAAATTATACCTTAAAATGTTTATGGTGATTTTTTTTAAAATGAGGGGATCCAAGTTATGAATAAAAATTTAGATCAAATTGTGTATAATTAAATGGGTACCTATTCTATTCCCAAAGAAGAAAAACATTATTTTTTTTCAAAATGGGGTTTTTTGAAAAAATTAAATGAAAAAAGATATGGTCATGAAACAAGTACAATATTAGGTGCAAGTGGTACTCCCAAATAGAGGGCATTGATTTTGATTAAAATTTTTCCCTAGTTTATAGTATTGAAACTATTATAATATTCCTTACAATTACTTCCCAAAAACATCATAGTCTCCTAAATAGATGTGAAATTTGAATCTCCCAATTTTTAACTAAATAATGAAGTCTACATTAAGTAGCCTAATGTTTATCTACTTGATGACGATGAGATAAAAGTTTTCCAATTAAGGAAAATAGTTTATAGAAAAAAGATATATGAAAGATCTTTGTAATTAGTGTTAGATGAGTAGTTCAGAATCATAAAGTTCAAAGAGAGATAGGTTGGTAAAAATATGTACATAAATAAGACCAACACAACATAAATTATTTGGATTTTGTATGTTGATGATATTATACTTGTTAATGGATATGATAAATCATGTGAAGGATTTTATATACAAATGAAGAATAAATATGAAATGTTACTGCTTACGGAAATGAAGTTGTTTATAGGTTTGAAAATCACCCAAATTTTAGATGAGGTCATTATTTCACAAGAAAAGGATAATGAGTTATTGAAAAGATTTTTCATGATGGAAGTGAGAGGATTTTGAACTCTAATCTAGGTAGGAAAAAATTGATCAACGATGGTTAAGGAAAAGTTGTAAATGATAAAGAATACATGCTGCTGATTTGAAGTATTCTATATATGACTACGTCTAGGCCATATATAGATCACTATATCATAAATTTTGATATATATTTTTATAATATTATGGAATAATATATTTTGGATGGTAATATGATTATGAGAATTATAAAAAACACTTAAAACTATAGTTTCTTATACAAAAAAGTAAGGGGTGATGAACATATAATAGTTTATATATGCTATTTGGGAATGTGTTATTAAGGATAGAAAGTCCACCTCAGATAGAGTGTTTTTCATAGGTTAAAAATGTTTAACATTGAATTAAAAGAAACAACCATTAATTAATTTGGTCTCAAAAGAGTCTAAATATGTGGCCACATCATAGTTTTCTATAATAATAAAGTTTTTGAAGACTCATCTTAGGGACACGAATTATTAAACTAAATACCCATCGGTAAATTTTTATAATAACTAAAGTTCATTAAATCAATTTAAAAATATAGTGTGTCATTCCATGTTAAAAAAAAAAGATATAAATAAATAATGTCTTAATGAAATGGTTATTAACGATATCTTAAATCTTGAGTTTTTTTCTAAGGAACAAGTATTAAAATTCCAATTCAGACAAAGTCTTTTGGGAATTTTAGGATACAATTGGGAGTGGAACCCACTTCACAATAATAGGGCATGTTAATTATTTATTTTCCTTCACTCTATTTTAGTGTTTAAATGTTTATATATATAGGATATGTAATCTAGATGGTTATATACTCAAGCTTCATGTTTATGAGCATATTAAATGTGCTTCTAGAGTGAGTGCATGAACATGATTAATAAAATATATTTCTCATTTCTAAAATAAAAATATATGTTGATATATATAATTAAATTAATTAATTTAAACTTCAATTTACATGAAAATTATACTTATTTTATATAACAATCAGGGATCAAGTATACATACAGTTAACTGGTTCATGTATCATTACTTGGTATAAGTAGATTCCTTCTCATTCACATTTAATATTTATTTTTATTATGATATTGGGGAAAAGATTCTAATTTTTGGTGATTTTCATGGTTTTATTGGGTGTAATATTTAATGAAGAGAATCTTGAAATATCAAATTCATGGAATTTTTATTTATTAAAAATACAAAGGAAGATATGGTTGAACCCACTCGAAGATGATGTTGTATTATTGTCTGTACATGTAGACAAGATATTTGAGTTTTTTGGGGTGTTTGAGAAGTATTTGAGAAGTATTTGAGATTAATTTATAAGTATAATAAAAACATTGAATATTTTAGGAAATTATATACTTGATATGAAATAAAGATAAAATTTTAAGATCCTATATATTGTAAGAGTCATTTCTTTTCTGGAGTGAAGAATTAACAATGGCATTCCCGGTTTATAAGGGTCATTGAGTAGTTCAAAACAATATTTTTCTGACTTCATAATGATTATATTAGACTTATTATGAAATGTTATAGAATTTATAAGGATTATTTAAAATATTATAAGGATTATTCCTAGTCTTTTTAAGGTTAACTAAAAACATCATATTGAACATTTATCTTTACAAAATTAATACTATATGTAAAATTAAGAAAAGGAGAGAACTCAAACTAATAAAATAAGGATCATTTATTGTTAGGAAATAAATATTGTTTGATATTTAGAAAATGATGGTACTTATCATTATAATTATTTTATAAATTAGCGACTTAGAAAAAAATAATTTATAGAAAAAATATTATTAAAAAGAACTAAAACAATGTTATTTTGTGGTGATCAAATAAGTGTCAAACTTCATGGACATGAATTAAAGTCATGATTCATTATAAGGTTCAATAATAATGATTCTACATAGTGTATATGTATTTCAATCCTTATCTATTTTTTCTTCAAAGAAATGGAAATATCCCTTGAACTTTGAAGAGTAGAGTTTTAAAGCATGGTCCAATGACTGTGAACATGCATTATTGTGTAGAAAAGTTCTTCAAAGTTCATGGATTTTTTGGAGATGATGAAGACTATAATAATTTTAATATCTAATGAAGAATAATATCTCTATTTTATTTTATTTTTTCGTGGAGATATTTTATTAGTATTTAAATGAGAATTTTGAATGAAAATTTTGATAATTTAAATTGATGAAGGGTTTCCATAATCAAAGATGGAAACACCCCCACATGGATCCTGATATTAATAGAAAATTAATGTGAACGAAAAGGGGTTTATAATTATAATATATATAATGGTTATACTTAATGAGAAAATAAGATCCCATGTGGTGGTATGGTGATATGAGGAAAATATGATCATGACTCATTGTGTCCATAGTTATCTTTTAGTTCCACATATGAACCAACTTTAAATGATTTTAACTAATTTTTTATCATCAACAAAGTTGTTGTATTATTATGGTTAGTGAATGATTCTTATAATATGTAAATATTTGTACACTTTCTTTTAGCTGTCTTTTTTTAATAGAAGAATAAATATGTATATTTAGGATAAAAACCAATATACCCCAAGGATATAGTCATCCTTCATGAAGGTGAACCATATTTACAGACATGATATGTTCCATATTTTATTTGGTACAAAGGTGAGTGAATGATATTTAATCTAAAAAAGATAATTTTTTTTATGAATTTGATTAAAAAGAAAAGATCTAATTACAGCAATTCATTCCCTCTCACTGTTATATATTTACTATGTTATCCTATCAATTAATATCATATCTAGACATGCCCCTAAAGATATCCTGTTTTGTTTTCAGTAGGTCATCCTAAATTAGTCAATTATATAAGAGTCCCAACTTTTTATGGAAATGGTATTAATGTATTAAATGAACTAATATTCCCATATCCTTTTCATTACAAGTTATATTTTGTTGATTATTTAATGTAGGGATTTATACTACTGAATGAAATTTTTCTTTGTGCTTAATCTTGTAGGAATAATTTTTAAACTGATTTAAAAGAAATGAATATACTAATAACTTCCTAATATGATAAATAATTTAAGAATGTCATGGTATGTATGAATATTAATGATATTTCTTCTATTTTTTAATTTATGAAGGAAACAATTATGTTAAGGAATAAAAATTATAAATTTATATACAAAATATTGAATATATACTAACAAAATAAGATAAATTTATTGATATTTTTTCCAATGGTCAGTATTATTATATTTACCATTAGAGTAAACAATGCAATGATTAAATATACTTGGTGAATAATAAAATAAAATAGAGATATTAACATTGCCCGAATGGCCCGAAGGCCTTATTTTTATTTTATTATAGATAATCTCCCTTTTAAGGGTTTAAGGGGAACCCATACATGACTAGTAAGCCCAAGGCACAAGGACCGACATGACCCAAAATACATGACCCGAAGGCCCAGACACATACAATTCCCATTACATGACCCGTAGGCCCAGCCCACTAGAACAGCCCCTCCCCAACGTCTTGAATCTTTGATCTCCTTACCTCCCCACATTGCAATGCTGATCGGCTAGAATTTTCCCATACAGAGCCGCACGGTTCCTCGTTATGATGGCGGCTGCCATACCCTCTCATTATTCCAATCCGGTTAGCTCTGCATCTGGTGGTTGTTACTCCTGTTGCTCTGATCCTCTTCTAGGTCCTGTTCTATGTGAACTGGGCTACTCTATGGTCTACGTGACTCGAAGGCCCTGTGGCCCAAAGGCCTTTGATGACCCGAAGGCGCTGGAGACCCGTAGGCCAAAACCGGTGGCCCGAAGGCCCAAATCGGGTTAATAGTTCTAGCTGCTACAACACCGAACAGTAACTGCTACAGTGACTGCTATAATAATACTACAGTACTACTACAGTGACCCAAAAATTCGCCTCCACCCATTTTTGAACCTGGGTCTCTTGGATGCCAAGTAGGAGCCCTTACCACTCGGGTACGGGCTCGTTGTAAAATATTAACATTAAAATTGCCGTTTAAGGAAAATGTTATTACTCTATTAAAAAAATATCTTTTATTTATTACTCTTGAGAATATAAAAAATGATATGAGGAAATCTGAATGCGATTTACCTTAGACAAAAACTATATGCTCTTAAAAATATATTGAGATACAACAATTTATTTCATCTACAATGTTAAAGAAAAATATAAAATATTATAACATATATAAAGATAAATAACTTGATAAAATTTACAAATTAGTCTCAAACATCTTTAGAAGATACATTACTATAATTTTTCATAAACAACTCTATATATGTTTGAAAATGAGTATAGATATAAATATATATAGAAACCAAAATTCTATCAAATAATTTTTTTGGTTATTATAGGTTTTTTAAGGAAATTGGCCACAAATAATAATATTTTTAGTATTATAAAAATATATATAAACAATACGTAGAATAAGAATCAAGGGTGAGACACTAATTTCAAATAAAAAGTAATTACAAGCATCAGCAACATGATAAGTAGACTAAAATAAATAATAGTTTTCAATGTTTAAAATAAACCATGAGAGATATGATATAGAAATATAGATATTAAATTAATGTTTCACATTCATATCATATCAATTTAGTAATCATTATAAATTTATAAAAATTCAAAATCATAATAAAAAGGGAAATGCGGTTGAAGTTGCATTTAATGAATACAAAAAAGCGAATCAATGGAAAATGGATATTGAACTTTTTTATCACATGACTACCAATTTATGCAATTTTAATAATATTAATATATTTAACTGAGGATAAATTACATAGTAAATGATACTTCTTTACCAACTAATGGTGTCAGATTGAGTAAAATTGGGCAAAAATTTGATCAATTTTAATAATTTGATATTTTTTCACGAGTTGAAGCCTAACATGCTGAGTGCTTCAAAAATATATCATGATAAAAATAAATTAATTTTAAAAATTAATGTATTAATTTTGATGAATTATAATTGTGGATCAGTTATAATAAAATAAGAGATAACCTTACCTAATTTGTTTCAGGTAAGAGGGGACAAGATAGATTGTTACAGAAGATTATAACATGAAAATATTTTATGGAATATAATATTTTTTGATCATAAAATATAATAAAATGAGAAATTTAATTGGGGAGAAATAAATGAAAAATATTTCTATTCTAAAAGAAGGAAATTTCATATTTTAAAAAGCATGTAAGAAATAGAAAATAGTGAACAGAAACAAAAAAGGATTTGGAATTCACACAATGAATTCATTTGAGTTTATATTCAAATGTTTGTGGGGATACGATGAATAATTATATATGTAGAGATATATATTTCATCACTTTAATTCATTACCTCACCATAATTACATTTATCAAGTAATTTTTTCACATGTATCAATCGCCATGTATATTTAAAGGCATTAATAGGATTTCTAAAATATAACTTGTTTTCCTTAGAAGACAATGGGAACATATAATGATTCTGAATAATCCAATAGATAGTTTTCAAAATATATATATGAGTATGAAATTATGGAATATTTTAGTGCTCTATAATCTCCCCAATAAAATGGAGAGACTAAAATGAAAAATAAAAGCTTTAATTACATGTCTATAGTTATTATTATTGAGTATGAACCATCTAGTTTTTTTTGAGATGTAAGATTTTACTATAATTATAATTTTATAAATATGATTTACTTTAGGGAAATATAAAACATAACCTCCTATGAAATGTTTTTATTGAATAAATAAAATGAAAAAATATTTAGGGGGTTTGAGAGCCAATGCTTGATGAAGAGGAAGGGAATGAGTGGTAAGAAGATTGATAAAATAACTGATAATATAATAATCCTTGGTTATACCCCAAATGGAATCTACTATAGGTGATACAAGAAAATTATAAAGAAGATTGTATACTATGATTTTGTGAATGTACTTGATAATAGAAAATGGAAGAAAAGATCTAATATGAGGGAGAATTAAGATGAGGTTATCAATTCTGGACTTGCAAATAAAAAATGAGAAAATCATATATATTTCAAAAGAAGAGGTATATCCTTTTTAATCGAGTGATGATAGTGAAAATAAAAAGTTTATAGGAGAAAATAAATTTATTTAAGAATTTAAATAATGTTAATATCAGTGGGGAGTATAATATGGGAGTCTAAATAAGAATAAGAATCATGGGTACTAGTAACAATAGCCTCTTTTTCAAAATTAAAATTCAAAATGTTGATGAGGATTTTAAATATAATTAGTGGAAACAAGCTATGAATGATGAGAGGGAAAAATTGAGGATATTTTAGGATGGGAATTTATTCTAATAAAGTGGGAAAATTTTATTAGAACAAAATGTTTTTTTTTGGAAAAAATTAAATGAAAAAGAATAAGGTTTATAAAATAAGGATAGACTTATGCGAAATGGGAATTCCCAAATAGAGTGTGATAATTTTTATGAAATATATTAATTTTTAGAATTGAATCCATTTGAATTTTAAATGTGATTCCTATCCAATTAAATTTTAAAATTTTATATATGATTATAAAATATATATTTCATAATGTTGAACTAACTATAGAGGCCCACATAGAGAAACCAGATTATTTTCAACTTGATCATGATGGCTTGAAAGTTATTAAAATAAAGAAGCAATTTATGGAATAAATCAAGCTCCAAAATCTTGGTACATCAATTTATATGAGTAATTTAGTATCATAAAGATTAAGAAGTAATAAGTTATAAAAAATATATGAATAAATAAATACCCACACAAGATTACTTATTAAAAGTATATATGTTGATGATATCATTTTTTCTAGTGATGTTGACAAATTGTGTGGAGAATTTTACAAAAAATAAAAAATAAAATTTCAATTTCTTTTCTTGGAGAAATATAGTATTTATTAGGTTTTCAAATTACCCAAGTAGTTTTAAAGGTATTAAGATGACCAAAAAAATTTCTAAATACAAATTTAGAAGGTTTGGAATGTTATAATCAATATGAGTATCAAATATATTTCTTTTAGGAACAAAACCAAAAAACGATGATACATAAAAAGTGATTAATGTTCAATAATACTAACCGGATATGTTCTATTGACAACATGAATTTCACCTTAAGAGTATAATTTCTTAGTGCTTAAAAATATGAAACCTGACATTTAATGAATCAATTTTCCATTAAATTTATTTTAAATGAGGATGAATTTCAAAAACCCACCTTGGTCACTCCTAAAATGGGCACATGAGCTAGTTTGTGGGAGTTCTTTAAGAGTGTTATTTATCACAACGAGTCAATGGAAAGTGCCTGTCAATCCATAAGAACACATGATGAATAATTTGAATTGATAAAATAGATAAATAAATAAATAATAAATAAAATAACAATAGAAAAAGTGATGTAAACCTACAACTCAAATATATTATGTAAACTAACATGATACATTCTCCACTTATAATAATAAGAAATAAATGAGACAAGACCACTTCCCGATATCCATGTGAAAATTAATTACTCCACTTAAACATCCATCAACACAAACTAATATATCCATTTAAGTGTATTATATCTGAGTGTCATGATAACCTATAATATATAGTCCAAAGCTAAAAAAAATCATAGTTTTCGACCCATCAACCCAATTCATAATAGTTTAAAATTAAAATTATAACATTCTTCTTTTAAAATAGTGGTATACAACTAGTTTCAATAATTTTCTAATTTAAAATTACTATAAATTAGTTTCCTTTTAAAATACACAATTTTTTAAAAATAAATTTTCTTACCGAGTAAAACATTTTTTTAAATTCTATTAAAAAATCTTTAAAAAGTTTAAGTTGAAACAATTTTAATGAAAAACTTCAAATAAATTAGAATAATTTTTGACAAACTGTATGTAACCATAATTTAGAAAATATAATATAATTATGGAATCCTTGGTGCTCAAAGGGAGACGTCTAATAAAGATATAACATATATTATGATGAATAAAATTTTTATTTCATTAATTATTAACTCTAATCTACCCATAAAAACACCTACTCTCACCCTTCCTGGCCTAAAAGAGGAAAATATCCATCGAATGAATTACATCCCCACTAAGGTCTACTTGTTAGAGAAAAGTTATAAATTAGTTCCCATGTGTTCCTATAATTCCTGACCACACAACTAGATCTTACCATGATATATAATTAGAGGAAAGTATTTCAAAGTAACAATAATAGCATATAATTAGATCAAAATATAACCATTTATATTACTCACTCCCCCGAACACCCATAGTGGAACACTCCCATTATCTAATAATAAAAAATATATTTAACCTCTCTCAATTGGGAGAATTTTTATAATCATTAAAATACCAAAAATCCCCATCACATATAAAGGTGTATATCCTATTGGTTTTTATTTCCAAATAATCAAATAAAATTGTCTATTGATCCTTGGGATCATTATTTTATTAAAAAATAAGTGAACATACCTTTAGAAAACCAATCACTTAATCCACCATTAAATCAATTCAATAAATTGACGTTTTTAAAGAATATCTCAAAAAGGTTGAAACAAAACGAATATTTAGAAAACAAAACTTTTCCAATTATTATTGAAATTTTTATCCTAAAAAATTTCTAGAATAATAATTTTGATCCAACTAGGCATCTAAATTTTTGAAAATTAGGATTGAACATTTAAAACACATTTAAATTTCAATTCACATGAAAACCCCATTTTCTCATTTCTTTAAATCTCAAGAAATTAATTATCCTTTTATATAAAAATACAAATATTACTAGAAATATTTAAATACATTTAAAACCCATTATCAAAGAATATGAAATCATATATTTAAATTTAGAGACAGATTCATAGGACACCTACCTCAAATTTCATCGCTTTGAAGAACCGTATATATAATCCACCATGACACATCCCAAGTATTCATTTTAAACCCAAAGGGATCCAAACAAACCATAAGATATAAATAATTCCTTTTAAGGGAAACCCTAGATTCCAGATTTAATGGCCATGGATTCTAGGGTTTGGCAGGATAGACCGAGAAGAGTGAACATAAGAAAAGATCTCACCCTAAAGAACAAACTTAATATTTTAAGAAACCTAAAGGATCCATAATGAAGTAATAGATTAATGAAAGAGGTTTTACTAGGATTTTTATTCATCAAATCAGAAGGATAAATAAATCCAAAAGTGTTAAACTAAATGCCTAGAAAATTAATAAAAACCTATAACTAAAAAATGGGTCAATTGTACTCTTGGGTAGAGTGACCTTTCATGATGTGAATAGACTCTCACCTCAAATATTAATTGTTTTAAATTATAATTCACACTATGAAAATATTTTTCTAGAAACAAAAATGCTTCAATATGTGGCTAATGTGATCTATATAAAAGAAGTTCATGGTCTAAAACCATTTTCCGTGAAGTAAACTACCACAGTCTGTAGTTTTTCACCAAAATCTCTCTTGGGCACTACAATACTTCGAGAATCCAAAGATCAAGAAGGTTATAAGGGAAAACCCATATATTAAATTAAATTAAAATAAAATAAAGTTTTGGCTCTTAAATATCCTCACCATAAAACGTTTATCGATAAATAGTTTTAAGGAAAAAGGACGATTAAGAGAGGAAGAGTCTCACATAAAAAGATAGAAAAAAAATTCAAAAATAGGGGGATGAAAAAAAATCAACCAAGATCACTTCAAAACCTAGGAAACACCATTATCGCAACCAACCAATTCTGAAACACTATGAAACTAAATTCATCTCCCAGGAAATGGATATGAAAAAGAAACTCAAAAAGGAATAAATAGCTCATTATATTATTCAATAACTAAAATTTCAACGTCATCTAGTGAGGTTTCCTTTACTAATATAGGAAAACAAAATTGTTAGTAAGTCAACAAAACCTTAACATCACCACTAAAAAAAACTATTAGGAATTACAAAAAATAAAAAAAGGGTTATAAACACCCAAAAAAGACTAATAATGATCAAGAGAGAGGGGGAGATGGATTAATGAAATTAATTAAAAATGCATCGAATGTAATAATTAATTAAAAGTAATTAAATTGTATATCCTAGGGTTATGTGAGAGTAACCTGGGGCCATAGATTTAGTAAAATTGCTCCTAGGGAATTAAAAAAACATCTGATCAAAATCAATACTTGATCCAGGTTGGCCGAACACTAACCCAATATTTCCTATGTGCAATAATCCAAAAGAAATATCCAAACATGGTGCCCAAATCACATCAAGAGAATAATGTTAAAATATTCTTAGAGTAAATATAATTCTTAGGTAAACTAATATTAAATATGGGATTGTTAGGGTGAGATTCAAGAAAACCAAATACATATTTTATTTTCAAGACAAGAAATCAACATGAATCATCTCAAAGTTTTCAACATCCTGATGACTCCATTAATTGATCCAAATGGATTATAAGAACTCCTTAAGAAACCCAATTTTAAAAAAAGGAGGAATAATACTATATCATACTCCTAGATATAGATATTCATACTTCTTTATATACTTTCTAGTGTATACTCCAAATAATATTTTATGGGAAACCAAATGATCCAAATTTTTCCAAACATAAATCTTAAAGAAACTACTAAAACATGGAAATTAATTGTTAGTGAATACAGGGAACATATTTGAGAAAGAAAATACTTAATTTATTACAGAACAATAAGGATTATGTAAGGTTATGGAAAAATTAATTTTTTTAGGACAAAAAGGACACACAAAAAAATTTTCAAGAAAGAGAAATAAAAAACATATCCAGCTGATAAATTTAATATTGGTGGTCTCCCCACCAATTTATAATTTCACTTCGATAGAAGATATTCTCACCCAAATCATCAAAATGTTAGAACTCAATATAACTTAAAGGTTACAAAGAGATCTATATAAACCACATTCTTAAATTTCTCATATAGAATCCATTAATGACATAGACAATTACAAATTTCCATCCCTAAGTTATATAGCAATAAAAATAAGAATTATAATATCAAAATTTCAATAAGAAGAAAGAAATTATAAAAAAAACTAAAAAAGTATTTATACATGTTCTATTGGTTGAATTAAAGGATCTTTTGAAGGTATAAATTTTGATCCTCATTTAATGGGAGAAAGTAATTTTTACAACCTTTGCAACTAACCAAAATATTCATCATAATGATAGGTATTAAGAGTCCCTTGACCAGAAATATTCTTATATATCACCTTTTAAAACTAATGAAAAACCAATTTCTTACTTATAGATTAATCTAGTGAGAGTAAGGAAGTTTTTATTTTAATAATACTAAATATAAAGTATGACTCAGGATGGTTCCTTTCTTATATTTTATGGATTCCTCAATCAAAGATAGGATTAAGAGAAGAATTTTACACCTATGGTTCTCCTACCAATACCACTTCAAATTTTATATTATGGTCCACCATCACTCCATTAGAGTCGAGAGCAAGGGAAGAAACTACCAGAGATAGATCTAGTTGATGTCCATTTGTAAAACACATAGATGTTAAAGAACTATCCAATTCTAGATCATAAATTTATGGATCAAACTCCTTAAATTGATGTAAAAAATACAACACTATTTTATCTCTTTAATGAAGTATATAAATTTCTAATGCCTTCAGTACATTCAGCTCATAGGAAAAGAATTGATGAATGAATAATGCCTTGAAAAATTTATAGGAATAACCCCTCTCTATCTTAGAATGAATTATATACTTCCACCATTTCCAACACTCACCCTATAGCATGGATCCTGTAAATTTACCTTGATAGATTAAAAAATATCAAGTTGGATGAAAATATGTTCATCCACCAATGGAAATTCCACCTCTTCCTGAGAATCTTATTTACCTAAAAAATAAGGTGGGTTTAGGTTATAAAACCCTAAAATCATATCCTTACTCTTAGGAATAAGATTAATTACTCTAATAATTGAGACTAAAGCATATGAAAAAATAACACAATAAAATATTGATTGACCAAATAGTTTATTAAATCTAAATGGGGCCATTCTCTAATGATAATAAATATAAAGACCATCAAAAAGTTTTCCACAACTCAAAACCCCTAATATATAACATACATCAACAAAAACTTAAAAAAACCCTTAAAAAAACATTAACGAAACACTTTATAAATTTACTCAAACAAAAAATACCCCATTTCTAAAAAAATTCACCAGTTTTACCCATGTGTGCTTTATGAAGACACATTTTAAAAATATTGTTTATTTAATTTAATTTTATCACCCAGAATATTTTACAAAACCCATTTCATGAAAATGAATCATTCATTTTTTGAGTAAACATTTTATACACATGTTCAAATATTGGTAAAAGACACCTAATATTCAAAGAGTTCAAAACCATCGATTTTAAAATGAGTTTTAAACTAAAGCACATTAAAATATTCTAATTAGGATTTCTTAACATAACATAAAAACTATAAAAATAATTAACACTATACCTTTTTCAATGATATTAATGAACATTAAAAAACCCATTCATCATTCTAAACTCTAATTTTTTTTAAAATATTTCCAAAAAGAATTTTATTTGTAAATAATTAATTTTTTTCCTATAAAATACTTAGTTCCTTTTAATTTTTTCACACTTTCCCATTAAAACTTTCTATTTAAATTTATCCCCCAAATAATCACTCACTGGATATCATGATCAATATGAACCAAATAATAAATAAAATGGAATGAGATAAAACCCCATAAAGAATAAAAATATTACAAGATTGTGGAAAGTCATGAAAACAAAAAAGAAAAGTTTATGGTTTGGCCATCCGTAATCTAACCTTATAAAGTCAAATTGATGTAAATTGGTTTGTGTTTCCTGTACGTGGGTTTATAGGCCATGTTAATGAACTAAAGTACCATAAGATCATCTCTATTTAAATTTTCATTAATAAATCACCAAAAAATGGTGATTAAAATTCTCAAACAATAAAGAAATGAGATCGATTACATGACACACACACACTGAACAAATGCTTAAACTTGGGTGTCATAACAAAAGATAGTAATCAACTATCTAATCATGATTTACATTCCGATATATGAATATAATTGATCCTATATATTATATTTCACTAAATGAGAAGGTAAAAATCCTTTTATACCACATTTTCATGATCTAACCAAGGTCACCTCTAAACCGAGCCCATAAGCCCGCTAATGACAAGGCCCAAAGGGAATTTTTAATCCATAAGGTTTTGAGACAATGGCTCAAGATTTAATAATAACACATTGGTATAGATTTTACCTAATATAATGTATACATAAATAGGTAAGTATAAAAAAAATAGAAAAACTGAAGTAAACTAGGAACTCCAATGTAATAAGAAAACCAATGGATAACACTTTAAAAGTAATTTTATAACTTGATATTATAAAAATAGAGGTATAAAGTAGTAAAATGACCTCCACACCAGTATCCTGGAGTTGGTTTCTACTTTATTACATTGGCATAGGATACATGGAATCACATCCATAAGGACCGAGTAGTTTAGTAGTATTAATAAAATAGATACATACATGTGTCATACATTACATTATAATATAAAAATCACAATTTATTTTTAAGAATTAAATTATTACATCTATAATAAATTTTTATATAAGTCATAGTCATCTTCTTGGATTCCTTGGAAAGGAAAAAAAATAAGGTTGAGCTCAAATGCTCAGATTAGATTAATCACAGTGGAAGATTCAAGAATAAAAAATGAATATTAAATATGGAATGGTAAATAACTAAACACACAATCTATTTAAATAACTTTATTTCATTATTTGATAAGGAATAATTATTATGACAAAATAAACAACTAAACAAACATGCCATTTAATCAATAATCTAAAAATGAAATATATCCAGAGTTAATATCATTATTAAAATATTATATATGATAATAAAAACTAAATTATCATTGAAGTAAATTCTTTATTATTTCACTGCATGATATTAAGCATCATGATACCTCTACTGGGAATTCCTTTCACAAGACAATTTAAAACTATATGTAGAAACCCATTTAATTTGGATGACATGTTTGTCTCATGAGATCAACGAATGCATCAAGGAGATATATTATATTAGGCCCCAACATTAATTGTTGGTCTAAAGTACTCCTCATATATGGAATAATAAATTTAATAATATAACCAATATACCTTACTATAAATATCCATATTGAGTAAAGGATATGAATTTATCAATATTTCCCCAGTTGATTATATAAATTTTAATGAAAAAACACATTTGAAAATGGTATAAGGTTTGAAAAATAATGATATAAATGATACTACCATATTTATATTTATGATAAGAGAAATCTTAAATTTAAAATGATCATAATAGAGTTATTGTTTCAAGATAAGGTTTACAATCCCAAATAAAAGTGAGATATTTCAACAACATTTTCCACTTGGTAATTTTCATGTAAAATCCACTTAGATGAAATTATTAAAAGTGAAACTTAAAATATAATGAAGTATAATATAATCATGATATGACATGTCAAAGAGGAAATATATACACCATATAAAAGTGAATTTATTCATAATAACAGTTATATCTCAGTGGGATATAAATTGAGTTGAAATCCATTTCCTCGCTCTTTAAATTAGTTGAACATACATTTACCACCAATATAAGGTTTTTTAAAAATGTTAATAACTTATCCAAGAACCTTATTAAAATTTATAGTATCATATACAATCCTTTTATAACATTTATCACTCATTTGTTAATAAATTTTTACTTTTTTCATTGTTTTAGTTGTTAATTGCCTTGATTTATCATTTATGCTTTATCTTGATAGTTTTAGTTCTTGTGAATATAATATATTTTAATAATCTCCATAATAATAATAATTAAATAAATATCATATTTATAAATAAATTATAATTTTAATACCAATCATGAAATATTGTTTTTAGAAATAAAGTATGTCTCAATGATAGAGATCGTAGGTCGTATGTACGCATGAGTAATGTTTCCATTTTTCAATGATCCTTAGGAAAGTGTGGTAAGTAATATTTCACATTTCCATAATGATAATTATATCCTAAATTAGATATTATTATATTATATTTATATATATTTATCATCTATGTGGCGTGGTGATGAAAAGAGAGTCATATCGTTTTGGGAAGGTAGTAGTCCACACATACAATAATGACGTGGTCATTTTTCATGGAGTGGAATGGAAAGAAATAAAATGATATATATTATCTTTTTATAAAGATTAATATTTTATGAATATAGTTATTATTTAATTTATATCACATATAATCATAAAATTTAACTTTATATCCTTCCATGAAAAGCATTAGTGAATGAAAAATTACATCGCTTTACGAGGCTGTAGTTATCCATAAACACGAGTGACATTATCATGTCTCCAATGAAATAGAAAGTAAAAAATTTATATATGATATAATGAATCTAGAGGTATAATTATGTTATAAATATTATGTATATATTTTTTATTTAGAATCATACCCAACCGTGGGATGTGGTAATGAAAAAATGATTGACATCCGTTCACTAGGTAATAGTCCACCATATATACAAATAATGATTTCACAAAACATTTCATAGAAGTAGTGATGATTTTAGGTTATTATATCAAAATAAAATAATATTATTATATGTAATATTTTTTGGTTATTTTATAATCATGGTTTATTAATAATTGAATGAGGTGGAGGAAGAAATAAAATAAAAAATATCTTTTAAGAATGTTACCTTTTCTTTGAGTATCCTCTTTAGGTTTGAAATAAATCATTCCTTTATTGGACTTATTTCAAGACTAATGAATATTTAATGAGATGATTGAAGTTGAGAAGTGATTTGGATAGTTATTGGATGAACCTAAAGGGGTTTTATGTGTGGATAATAGAATAGAATTGGCAGCCTTTTATATGTGCGGTTTGTAAAACACTTATAATGTTTATAAATAAAATGGTGTACCCAAATTTATCACATGAAAAAGGTATAAAATGGTGTTTTGTTGGGGATTAGACATTATAAGGTCTAAATATGTCCATTAAAAATATTTTATACAAGTTTTTAGTTTATTTTTCCCATAATATTCTTATTTTAATCCCTTGGTAAATCAATTTCTACCTTAACCGTGGTAAATAAATTTTACTATTTTCACTATGCATTTTGGTCAAACATTAAGTTGTTTTTATTATAAATTATAATTTTTTTAAGATTCCAATTATTTAATCAATTTTTATTAATTTAATCACATATTTGTTAAAATTTAATTTAAAATTAACACTATAGAAGCAATGAGGAAGTGGGGTTTGAAAGAGGAAAAATTCAAAAGTTTACACATTTTTTATATCAAGATTTAATTTGAAAATAATTACAATGATATGAATTAGATTAATTAATATAAAACATAACTAATTTTACTTTAGAACAAATTTAAAATATACTTTAAAATTATAAATTATTTAATGAAAAATGATGTTTTCAATTAAAATTCAGTATTTTTCCCTAAACATCAAAAAATTAAAATCCAGAAAAAAAATAAAAATTATATCAAAATATAATTTTGATTTTATGATTTCAAAAATTAAGTTCATTTTGTCAAATTTGATTTATAAAATTATTAAAAACTAATTTTAAATTATGTGCACCAAGCATGACTAAACCATCCTTTAAAAAATACAGTTGTTCAAAAAACATTTCTTTTTATTTTAAAAGAATTATATTTTGTTTACAGTTATTAAGAAACCATAATTTTCATAATTTAATTACTAATTATTGATACCCTTCAAATTAATTTATTTTTTATAATGGGCCAACTTAAATAATATTTCATTAGATTATTTTCATTTTAAACCGGCGTTGCATGAATCGTAAGAAAAACTTAGTGTTGTGTTTAATAAAAGCTAAACTCAGTGTTGTCTACAATGCAAGATAAACACAGATTTAAGTATAATGAAAGGTATTGAATAGATTTAATTTATTTAGGAATAAATTTATCATAATGTCTCAAGGTGTTATATTTTCTTCTAAGCTTGGTTTTATGTGTCATACAAGCTATTGAATATAATATTAAAATTTTAGAATTTTAGTGTGGTACAAATAGACTTCAACGAATTTTTATTTTAAAAAATATAATATAGTTTCTTACTAAAAAACAAAAATTTCAAAAAAATGTATATTCTTACCACGTATAAATGTAATTTACTTTACTTTAAAAACTTATTCATAAGTATAAATTAAAATTGTTTTAAACAAAAATCTTGAAAAAAACTAGAATAAATTTTTAAACTAATAGTGATAGTACTTTGGATTATAAAAAATCATTGTGGAATAAAAGTTTATTAAGAGGAACAAACTATTGTTGAGTTATTATAACCAAAAATTAAAAAAGTTCTGCATGATATTAAATAGATAATCACTAATTGACCCATTAAAACACTCAGACTTACCTTTACTGGCCTAACCAAGGGCCCATATTCTTTTAGCTGACCTAAGTATAAACCTAGGGTTACTAGAAAGTATATAACACTTATCTCGTGTTCATGTGTAACAATAATTACCATATAAACAAATAGGTCTTCCCATGACATATAAATAGAGGTGTATATTTCAATATAATTATCATACCAAATAATCTTATCAGAAAACATCCATTTATATCACTCACTCCCTCGGACACCCAAATCAAAAAAACCATTTATCATAAATTAAACTTTACATTCAAATTCCCTCAATAGGAATAATTATTAAAAAAATTCAAACATAAAAATTTATATCACATATAAAGGGGCATTTCCTACAGGTTTCATATTAATAAATGCTTTAATAACTCCATCCAGGCCTTAGGATCATTATAATAAGGATAAAAGTAATTAACATCCTTTTAGAAATCCAAATGCCTAATCCATCATTTAGTTACATAAATAAATAAAATTTTTTATTTAATTTATATAAAATCAAAAAACAAACCAAATATTTAGAAAAAACACTTTTACCATAATTTTAGAAATCAAAAACTTAAAAAATTTCAAGAAAAATTTATATGTTCCAATGGGGAATTCAGATTTAAAAAATAATTCAGAAATTTTTAAAATAGTTTTAAATATCAATTCAAAAGAAAGACAATTTTTTTCAAAGTTTTTTAATTAGAAGAAAACAAATTTCCTTTGATAGAAAATCCAAAATATAAGTGGAAACATTCAAATACAGTTAAGAAATATTATTTAAGCATAAGAATTCCTAGATTTTATTTTAAATATAGATTCCTGGACAACTAGCTAAAATATTATCACTCTCAATAACCCCATAGGTAATCCTCTGTGAACTAGACTAAGTATAAATTTCAAACCTTGGGTGATTAGAACGAATACTAATGCCTAATAATCCCTAATTAAGAATAACCATAGGTCTAAAATTTAGTATCCATGGATTCTAGGGATAGAGAGGATAAATGCAAAAGAGAGAAGATAAAAGGAGACATTTCCATGAATATATAACAAATGCATTTAAATAATGTTATAGTATACCCTATAGAAGAAAATAGGAATTAATTAGGCACATATCAAATTGTAATCCTCAAATGAGATAGAGAAATATATTAAAATGGTTTAAACTCAAGTTGGGTAAAAGGTTAAAATACTAGTACTAAAACTGAGATGACTACATTCATGATGTGAATCACAATTCTTGTTATGAATCTCTCATCCTGAATATTAATAGAAAGAATTAATATTTAAAAACTTGAAAAAATTTATCTATAAATGAAAATGATTCAAGATTGGAATAATGAGAGATACATAAAATCTTTTCACATTGTGAAACTATCTTTTGTGGCATGAACTACGGTAGTCAATAGTTTCAAGCACTAAAACCTATCTTAGGAAATCTAGAAGTCCCATAAAATAAACAATAAGTAGGTTCTAAGGTTAAAACCCATAAATAAAACAAAATAAAAATAAAATAAAGGCCATAATTTGACACTAAAAATATATTAACCACAGAGGAAACTACATTGATGATATAGATGGAGAAATGGATTGAGTAAATGAATGTTTACACTAGAAATAAATTGGATATTGGTTATGATAAAAAATACCATAAATATATTTAAAATTCTATTTTATCATTATATGTTAAAACACATTTATATAAATTATCATTTTGAAGTGGAGAATATGGATGAAGTCATCATGACGATAGAGTTTGTTCCAACCGAAGAAAAATATTACAAATTTTCTCACAAATGAAATTCCCTCTATGTTTTTTGTGAAGTTGAGGAAACAAATGGGAGTACCACTATATTACAAATAGTAAAGTATGTTAATTCATTATTTTACCTTTCCATATTATTATGTTTAAATAATTATATAAACTGGATAATTATTTTGTAGGGGGAGTGTCCTTCGCTACATATTTTTGTGTTGTTTTAATGTTATTGTGTAGCGAGTAGAAGAAAATGCTTAATAAAATCAATTTCACAATTAATATTTTAAATTTTTAATTGATATATCTTATTGAATTATTAAATGATGAAATTGATGTTATAACCAATTCCTCCAATTTTATATAATTATCCCAGCTCAATTAGACTTACACTTTATTGGTTTATGGCTCATTACTTTGTATAATTACATACCTTATCTGACACATTCACATTGTATCTATTGTTTATAATGTGGAGAAACATAACTCCAATTTAAGGTAATTTTTATGGTTTATGGGGTTTATTTTTTTCATGAATCGATGTGTGGAATCTAAAATGTATGGTCTTTTTTATTAACAAAAAATAAATGGGGGGGGGGATATTATTGAACACACTTAAGTATGATGTTGAATTTATTTTCAATACATTGATAGGAGGTTTTTGAGTTATTTTTGTAGTGTTTGAGAAGACATTGAGTTACATTGATGAATATCTAAATTATTATAAAGAAATATAGAAACTCTATATTGGTTGTAAAAATCATGTATATGTATTCAATCCAAGATTTATATTGGTATTATTGAATAAAACCTATACACTATGAAGGGGGATTTTTTACAATGATTATTTTATCTTTATAGAAGAAGTGAATTCCCTTATACAAAAACAGAGGATTTAGACCATGTGGTTCAGTACGGGTAGACATTCATGCGACCAAGGAATAAGTTTTTAAATATCATGGATTTTATAAGGATAAAAATGACAATTGTAATTATAACTTTTTTTAAGAGAATAGTATATTATATTTATGGGAATTTTTAAGGGTTATATTTTTCTAGTAATTAAAAGAGAACTATAAAGGGAAATTTTTCTATCATAAATTGAGGAAGGGTTTCCATATTTGAAGATAGAAACTTAATCATGTGAAATACATCACTAGATTTTTCTTCCATTGATGATCTACCCTTAGAATATTTAAAATGTTTCTATATCAATAATTAGATGATTTTATTTCACTAATCGATGAAAAAATGTTTTAATAGGTATAAGGATATACCATTTTATATAGTTATCTCATGATAATAAGATAATATTTATGCTACATGGGATAAAAACCGCCACACACTAAGAATGTAATCAACATTCATAGAAGTGAACCTCAATAATAAATGTATTGCTCCATTTTTATTTTCACCCAGGTAAGTAAATAAGATAAAATCTTTTAAATATAATCAGATTTTAGGAATTTGAAAAAAAAGTCTAATAAAATTGATACAACCCTACCTAGTGTTATAAATTTTTCATGTGTTCCCTTCAGGTAGTGAAGATATTATAATGGTAATTCCATGTTTGAGATGGTTAGGTTTGTTTTGACATCAATCTTGGTAGATTTTCTCTAGTATGTCATAAAAGGTCAATATGTTATACCTTTGGTCAAATGAGCTTAATAGTAGTATTTTTTATCTAAAAGTATTTTATTTTAGATATATTGAATAAGATTATTTATTTACATACTTGATATATATTTTGGTTGGTTCAATGTTTTTTAAAATTTATATTTGGTTTAATTGAGAATGGATTTAGATTTTTGATGCTATAATATTGTTGTAACCTTGTGGTTTAAATACTTATGAATGATGTTTTTGAGAGTGTTTCTTGAGCATGACTATAGTTTTACTATATCAAGTATTTCATTTCTTTGTGAGGTAACCCAGTTTTTTAATGTATCCAGATTCAATACTATTAGAAAGGTTACTACTTTTATAATTGATATGGTTGATATCGTAGATTTATTAATATTATTATAAAATATTAAATTAGGTTCATACGTAATTGACATACATGATTGAATGAGATGAATTTTGACCTAGACTCTACCCCTTCTCTTTACTAAAATGGGATGGGCCCCTGGTTCTCTAACACTCTTATAAACCTTCCCTTATCCATGTGATAGAGGATTTCTCTCGACTACCATGAAAAATAATTCCATGTTCTCAAGTTTCTTGGATAGGATATTGATTATCCCTTCATAGCTTATCTTAGATTGAGGGTATTGGATCAAAACTTATAGTGCAGAAATAGACCCTATTGTTATATTGAGTTATTATTTTGAGTCATTAGAGTTATTCATATTACTTCATTGTTGACCACTTTCAATACTTTTTTTTCAAAAATGTGGCTAGAATTTTCTTTCTGACTGAAAATATATGTTTTTACATTTATGTAAATGAGTAGACATGTTTCTACACACACACATTTTAACTCTTATGTTGAGAAACTATTGGTGTTTTCCAAATTAGTAGTTATGCTGACATGAATACTAGAAAATTTGATTGACATGGAACCTCTATTTTGATTCATTTTTGATGCATATAGGTTCAATGTTAACTTTCATGCCTCTATGACTAACCACTTGTGTCGATAATGAAAAATGTATCAGTTCACACTTTATAGTTAGAGATGCTAGGGGTAGCTGGTGTCCGTGTTCAAAAAATCAACTTTCTTTTTTTCGTCTTCTCTAATTAGTCATTCTTTGTACTTGGGATATATAATGACCTTTTTTGAAATGGTAGATTTTATGTGGGTTGGATTTATATATATACGCATAAATTATGTCGATATGTTTATATATTTTTTATATTTATATGCCTTGTTTGTTGTATGTTTATATTTATAAAATTCCTGATTTTGGGGTGCGCCGTGACTATTCTCTAGGAGAATTCAACCATGGATTGTTTCTATAACCTATGTTGGAAAATCACTCCACAATATTATTCTTATTGTTATGGAACTAGTCTCCATCGTATGGGGATCAAATAAGTCTTTTTGGGTAGTAGTATTCTGATTCATGAGACATAAAACTCCACTACAAAATTGGGTTTATTCAATTTCAGGGCTTTAATATCACTAGATAAAATCATAGTTAAAGACTCCCATTGTCAGCCCTAGAAAAAGAGATGTTAAATGTGGTCTTTATTAGTGCAAAAAAATGAAAATTAAAGGGTTCCCTTTATGGGTTATTTTAAAAAAGCATTGATATAGGCCCCCTTATCAGCAATAATAAAAATGTGATGATAAAGGGGGGGTATTTATCAGCACTTTCAAAAAAGAACAGATAAAGAGTATGTTTCAAAAAAAAATATATATTTCATTAAAAATAATGTAATAATATATAAATATATTTATATTGACGTAAATATAATATATATATTTTAAATATGTTTTAGATAAGGACAAATAAGAATTTACACTTGATATATACAATATTTAGTCAAAACGACTTATAAAATAATTTAAAAATAATTTTTAATTAATAATTTGATTATTATTAAGTAATAGTCATTTAATAAAAATTTAAATATAATAAAAATAAATAAAAATATTAAAAGATATAAAATAAGTTGAAAGTAGAAATCAAACTTGAAGTGACCATAACATTTGATCTGTGTGTCTATTTGGGATCTAACACATATCAAGTATAATTCTACGATGATATATATGCTGTGTTAACTGGGGTACCCTAATCAAAATTTTTTCGATTTCAAAAGAGGTGCATAAGGCCTCTAAAATTGAGTTTTTAGTCATCATAACCTGATATTCTAACATTCTATGGATTTTCAACCTAATTTAAGGGGGGTCTTATTGTCTTTATTTTGGTGGAGACAAAATTTATTCCCATTTCTTAATTTAATATTAATTTTATGGTATTAAAATTTTATCATTTTTCAAAATGTGATTTTATTTATAATTAAATATATGCATATTTTATTATTTATACTTATAAAAAATCACTTATATAAATACGTAATCAACATATTTATATAAAAATGTACTTATAAATACATAAATTAAATATTTATCATTCATTTTATATAAATTAAAAAATTATTCATTTTTTTCCTTATAAAAATTCCATAATATGTATATTTAACTTTTATATATACATATGTGTGTGTATTAATAAAAAATAAATATTTATTTATATTCAAATATAAATAAATAAATATTAAAATATAATATATTTAAATAAATAGAATTAAATATAGATATATCACAAATTTATCAATATATACACATAAATAGAAAATTCATTAAATATACAACAAAATATGCTTGGTATAATGGTAAACTACATTCAATCACAGAATTTAGGTTCTATGATCAAATACAAGTATGTGTAGTCATTTGTTGTGGACTGCTATCCTTGAGGAAGGGGGTGGGGTGCTGGATGGGCGATATGCTAGTGGGAGGCATTGAGAAATGGTTTGTAAGCACTGAGAAATGGGGTGTCAAGGTGCATTAAAAAATATATTATTTTATATATTATTTTATATTGCTTTTTAGCGATGTTAAAAGCCACAATTTAACAACGCTAAAAAATTCCATGTTAAAGGCACCCTTTAACATGGATAAAAAAACACTATTAAAGACCCCTTGTAACAACACAAAAAAAGGAACTTATAGAGAGTCCTTTAATACCATTTTTTATACTGTTAAAGGGTTCCTTTAACAATACATTTTTAGTGCTACTAAGAAACCTCCTTTTAACATCACTTGAAATATAAGTGCTTTTAAAGCACTGATAAAACCCTATAACTAGCACTCATAAAGCCCTAGTTTGAATTTGTGTAAGAATCTAGTCCTGGGGTACTATAAAATCACTCAGAAACATTATTCTGATGCCAATCACGAAGTTTAAATTCTTAATATGGTGTGACTATGATCTTTATAGTAAAAGGTGGTGAATTGCGATATCATAGTGTTGTTATTGTCTAAATTTTTCATAAACTCACATTCTCTTTAGTTGTATAGTATTATAACATAATAAACTGGGATGTGACCACACACATTGTAGAAAACCAAAATTCTCGTGGCCATATTCATTATAATGTGGTAACAATATTCATGGAATAAACATATACATCATGGTGAAAACTAATTTACCTATTCAACTAACATAATTTACAATAATCATGTATTATTCAGTATGGAATGAAAAATTGAATTGTCCTCACCAAAAAAAATAAAAATCATGGCCTCTCTATTAATGCATAATCATCATGTTATAGATGATCAACACAATCATATTCATATATTAAGAATAAAATCATGGATTGGACAAAGGAATTTAATTATGATATTTTCATAATTCACCATATGTTTATATTATATAGATATATTAATATGTGAACACCATCCTTGTGGAATAATTTAATCTTTAAGAATAAAAATACTCCAAAGCACCACTATTTGATTCTAAAATCTTTCCAAAATATTCCATACATGAAAATAGACGTAACCTCATCTGAATTTTTGGATTTTTTTTATAAATTTTAGTGGAATTAATTTTTTGATGTTTGTTCAAACTGTTGACTATGAAGTTAAGCACCAAAAAATCACATCACACCCAATTTTACTTTTATAAAAAACCTCTTTGTTTTAATAACCTCCCTATATAACTCAAACACCATAGAGGGAAACATAAATATGATACATGTTCCTGGTCAAATCAAATTTAAATACTTTTAGATTTTTATTTTACCATTCAAATAATTTATTTGAATTTTATTAAAGACAAAAAATAAACACAAACAAATATTTCATTTTACATACTCACCTCTTTGAGATTATACACACAGAAACTTTTGTATTTTGTTATATAAATTTATTTAGTAAGGAAAACATTTCATTACACTTATCAATTCATATTAAAGTAATGGGTATATAAATTTTATTCATGAGAAATCAAAAGAAATATATTTTTTATTAATATATATAAAATAAAATTTTATCGTATTGATAAAGTTAAATGTTTAGTAAAAGATCGTTCATATTAGGGAATAATTAATTAATGAAGACAAAATATTCTTCAATTTTCCATTTTTATCAATTTCTCTCCATATGTACTTATTAAATAATAAAATACATACCATAAAAAACTGTATAGCATAAATACATAATAGATTATTAAATAATGTTATTAAATAAAGGTTGTGTATTATATTTTATATTAACATGTGGATATATTTTAGAAAAATATGAAACAAAAAATATTTATATTTTGTGTTATGTTGTAAATAAGAAAAATATAAAAATATAATTATTGTATAAATATTATTAATAATTGTGGGTATTTATTACAATTATAATCTTAATTAATATTGAAAAATAATAATTTATTATTTATATATTGAATAAATATTGTTTAGAATTTGTAAAAAACACAATCTGAAAATGTTATGTGGTGAAATATATAATTTGGGGTGGAATTCTGAAAATATTTGTACATAACATGTAATTATATATTGTAATAACTAATTAATATATGATTTAAATGTTGTATTACTATAAATATAAAATATTATTATATATAAGTTTTTATTAAATAAAGAAATCTTATTTATTATTTGAAGGTATTGTATTTGTTTAATAAAAATTTAAAATAGAATTTGAGTCCTAAAAATTAGTTGATTAGTGGAATTATGGATGGTGAATAAAAGTTAAGAAATCAATGGTTATAAAGTATAGTATTGTGTATTTTAAATGTGGTTATGATTTTATTAAAAATTCAATTATTTTCATGAATCAATGTTCAATATGAAATTATGTGTGAAAATAGTTAGGGAGAGGGTCAATATTCTTTAAAAAGTAATCTTGATTATCTATTTTGTTATTCCAAGTATTTCATATTATTTTTACCATTAAGATATGTTCCTATTATACTTGAATGGTTGACTTGTTTCTTTCGAGGTGTGGAATCCTTTCTGATGATGTTTCCTGTTTGTGGAAGTATTCAATCTTGATGGATTCTTTCCCCAATATTTGAACATAATGAAATTAATTTTCTATAGATATTGAGATATGTGATTTTATATTCTCTTTATATTTTTTTGAATTAAGTATTATTATAAAAATTATACAGAGTTTAAAATAATAAATTATTTCATGATTTCATTTTTTCTATTGTATATGTTCAGTAATGTGCCACACTATATAGTACAGAAGCCTTTCATAATTGCTAACCATTATTTTATTCCCACACACCATTAGTATTAAAAAGATTTAAATTTTTATTTTAAAAAATTAGGAATATTTTATAAGTATTATGAAGTTGGAAGGACAATAGTTGGATGATAGTTATTAGCTCTTGGAGAAACATTATGAAATGAAGGTACTTTATAAAAGGAAGAGTTCCTTATATCTTTTATATGGTATTGTGTTCGATAATCTTATGTTAAGATAAAGTTATCATTGTTATCATCACTAAAATTACCATGTAGGAGGAGATTCAAATACAATTTTAAAGGAAAAGTCATCTATCTGATATATTCTGTGATTATAGCTAATAACATACATATTTAGAGGAAAAAACTTTTATTTATTTTTAAATGATATCCATTAACCACAACAATCACTTGATGATGATAATACACATAGAGTTACACAAAGATTTATGTTTATACATTTCATTTCAATAAATTATAACCCAAATAATATTGGTTGTGAGTTTCATATTCTTCTTCTACATTGAGGTATATTAAAACATACAAATCCCTTCAGATATAAAATAGTCCATCGATAATAAAGCTATAAGTTAAAATTCAAAAAAATATTATTATTGTTATACATATTTTACCAAGAACAAGGATTATCCCCTAATATGGTGTATATTGTTTTTTTCCAAAACCTTGTTTTTTCCTATATAACTATATGATGATCTACCAATAGGATCTATATCAATAAATCAAGATTAATGAAACCAAGATTTTATACATCATGAATTATACCATATATGAGATGCTTTATGACTTATATAGAGACATGGGTTCCACTTAAATACATTGTGGTTAAATATTAACACTCCACTATAGTATGAGTAATGTCCTGGAGGGAGCTACTGGACAACACTACTTCTATATGTATTTAAATTTTATTGAAATTTATGTCCCATGTCCACATTTATGAAATCTTCATTTTTATTTTAATTCATTTTAGATATTCATTGAAAAAAATTGTTTATATATGATGTATTTTAATTATTATTTAATTTAAACTCTTAAATTTCTTCTTATAAATTTACATACCATACATATTAATTTTTTATTTTAGTGTGACTATTGAGAACCGGTTTTTGTTCCGGAATGACTACGATTTGATAATTTAGTTATACATTAAAAAATTAAGGTTTATTATGATTAATATATTTTAGGTGGATGATTTTTTTAAATTGTGGTCCCTATTAAGTACAAATAAATTGGAAAAGTATATTGTTTAAGGACTCATATTGATCAAGGGGATGATTTTTTTGGTCTAGAGAAGTTAGGGTTAACTACTTCTCACAAGATTAATTATATAATATGAATTATCAGTTTGTATGATTCTAAACCATCATATGAACTAGTTTTAAGTACCATATTTTGGAGATCATTTGGATATTTGTATATATAATTGTATTTTAGTTTTCCTATATAACAAAAAACATGAGTTGTATAAGTTTTTATACGTTAATAATGTCACAAAATGTTAGTTTTTTTGAAGGAATTAGAATCCAAAATCCCAATTTGTAAGAATTATTCGTGAATAGTTGAATTACATGAGGTATAAAGACAACATGAAATGTAATAATTATATATAATATTCATTGGATATATACTTAAAATTCATGACTAATAAAAATATTAAAAATAATAAGTGTAATATTCCTTCTAAAGTGGACACATGTTAACACCATGTGTCACTCCCAAAAAAAGAAAATACACTAAGAGGAGGCATAGGTGAATCAAGGTATGAAGATTTGAAAAAAATACTTTCCAATTAACATATTTTTTGGTTATTAGGAACAGTACTCTCTATTTTGAAGTAAATATGATGTTATAAAGCTTATAAAGATATAAAAAAGTGATTTTACATAGTTCGCCACACTATGTAAATCCCAAAATCTTATACTCAGTGATTAAGTAGAGTACTATAATTTAGTAAGAGAACTATTTGTTATAATTTTAAAACTATCTCACTAAAATTACATATTTACAACCAATTTACCATACTCCTCACTCTAAAATATCATCGCTTGGATAAGTGAAAAGCATTTATATTTCTTGAAACTATAATAACAATTACACCAAGAAAAGTATTGAGAAACTCTACATCTTCATATAAATTATGAATTTACAAAATATTCAACTGATATGAACTTATGGAACTCTTCCAATTAAAAACTATTAGTGTTTTTATTAATATATACATCTAATATTATGTACTCTTTCTATAATTATTCTTTTCATTAATAAAATGATTCTAGAACATCATTACAATTCCATCTATTATTTAATCATTCTTTTGTTTATATGGATTTACAATCAGTTTATTTCACATGAATCTCAAAACAAGTATGTAGATATTTTTTTATAAAATCAATTCATATTTTCAGTTCAAATATCTTTTAAAAAATAATCACTCTCTATATTTAAAGATGTAAAAAAATTTCCTTTATTCCACAAAAAAACACAGGGAAATATCACATAAAATTATCCATTATTTTATCAAAATAACTCTAAAAAAATTGGGAATAATTATATAAAAATGTACATTAGTTTTAATCAAATTTTTTTTATGGACAAAAATATTGTTTTCTCTTACTAGTGCTTCTTATATCACTTTATAAGTCTACTTGTTTTTCTTATCTAAGAATAGAACTGTCATATTTAATCTTTTATCAGAATCATTATAATTTGGAATGGTTTGTAGATTATCATAGTTAGTTACAAAGAACATGTTCAACATTAAACTTAATCATAGAAAATATATGATTCCTCTTACAAATGCAATAGAAAATTTAGTTAAATATTATATATGAACTATATTATTATTATAGAAGTTTATAATAATTATAAGCATCTTTTTAAACATTAATTTATATTATATTAAAATCTATTGAAAACATTTCATTCCTATATATCAATTAAATCATGAGTTATTTGTATATGTTTACTAATATATAGGTAGTGTAACTATAGAGCTATTCTCATTTAACTATTGAAAATATAACATTAATCACACATATCACATTATTTTAACATTAATTTATATAACATTTTATAAAATTATCTTACATTAATGAAATCACTCCACAATGGTTCTACGATTTTCAGAGGGTTTATTTGTTAATTACTCAACAAAAAAAACCTATAAATTCACATTAGGATTTTCTTAGATAAATATAACCCTCTGGGTCTGTTGAAAAAAATTCATTAATAAAAAACATAATCCTCAAACACCATCCAATAAATGTAACATGAATCATTATATTGTAAATTAATTAATTTATAAATTATTCACTTTAAGATCACAGGAGTTATGTTTGGTGTTGGAAATAATAGATAACAAAATGTTCACCATCAATTTTTTTTAACCACCATTCAATTATGAAGACAGCTCTTGGTAATAATGAATTTATTAAATAATTTAATTTTTATTTAACCACCACTTATACAAAAAATTTATTCAAAACATCTTACAATTACTAAAAAACTCTAGTAATTATCCTATTTGACTATTCTTAATTCACAACTTGTTTCATATAATTTCTAAACCTTCCCTTGAAATTTAATAATAATTCATATTATATCTATTAACACCACCATGAATAAAAACTTTCTCCCCCATTTTTAGCAATTAAAAGAATAACTTTTAACTTAAAACCATTCATAGGAAAAATAGACCCAATAAATAACATATATATATATATATATATATCCCAATTTTAATGAACCTAAATAGAAGTTCCCTGAAGGTTCAAACAAAGAAACACTAGTTCATACAATTAAACCATGATGGAAAACATACCATCCTAGAGTAGGGGTCCCCTCCACAAATCATTCAGGTGGATGGAGATGGATAAAATATATAATACAACCTATAATTATCAAACACTTCTATTGATAGTGTAATTTTCATGACTTTTTAAACCTGATTTTGTGTTGATATATACTTTAATATTACCAAACTTCTCTAAAAATTCTTAATGATAAAATGATACTTTATCTTGATATTATTTTCCCTTTAATAGTTGATTAGTTTTTTATATAATTAATAGAAATTAATCTATTATATCTAATATTAATAGAATATTTAACTAAATCTCTAATATCCTCAAGCTGATGCTTCACCCATTAAAGTTCTATACAATTTTGAGATTCCACTATTTATTCAACTACCTTAGTGATCAATGAGATAATGATTTTCTACATCAATAGACATGAAATAAAAAATTATCTATGATATAATTCATCAAATGATATAGACTTCTAATAATCTGATGAACTTATCTATTTTCCATACATATATACCAAAAATTCGAGTTATGATGTTTTATTGTATAGAAAATAAAAATCCATTATGTGTTTCAAATGATGTAGTTTTATTTTCATTACTTGTAAGTGGATTAATTTGAAGAAAACTAAGTGATTTTTGGCTTCATAAGTGGGGGAATAATTTAAAGTAATTTTAGTGTTAAATACAATAGGCTTCCAATGGTTTTCCTATTTTTATATTAACTTTTTTTATTGTTCTAAACTATTGAAAACTTTATTTTCGTAGAAAATAGTTTTTCTAGGTTCTTGGAACCATGTATTAAACATGCTTTAAACCGATAAATAAATTTTCTTTTTATTCCTTAAATTATATGTTATCTAAGGAAAAATATTATCTCACTATTCATTAATATTTCAAATAAGCATGTCGTGATTATTTAAATCGCATTTATTATTCTTTGTTCAACCGTATAAATATTATGTCATAGAAATCAATATGCACCATCACCCCTTCAAAGTTATTATTTTTTGTAAGAGTTATTATTATAAAATCCTATATATTGAAAACCTAGATTCTTCAAGTATTTATCATGTCTTGAATACCATGTTATTATTAATTTCGTTTAACAATATAGTGACTTGTGTTACTTGTAATTTTTTTTCTTACCTTAAAGAATAAAAAACCATTTGTAAACATGATGTAAACTCCTTATTTATATAAAACATCAAGGATTATTGATTGGATGCGTACTTGAAAACCTTGAAATTAATTTTAACTACTATAAAAATTGAAATATTTTTAGATATACCATGGGATCAGACATCTCATACTTATCTACTAATTTATATATGAATTAACCCTACATAAAAGTCCTACGTTATTATGAATCATATTTCCTTATTTATTGAGTTTTTTTAGAGAAAACCCATTTGATTCATTGGACATTATTTTTTTATCCTTGAGAAAACATAAATGTCTTATCCTTCTTGATTCGAAATCAATATTTTTATGTACACTTGATAAAATTATAATCATTAAAAACCTATTTAAATATAATTGTCTCTAAGTTTGGTAAGAGAGTGCTTTTATAGGGTCTTTATTCCCCCTGTTTACTTTATAGAGATCTAATTACTAGTGATGTTTTCCTCATTTATTTCATCCCTATTTATTTACATTTTTATAACTACTAATATCACATCATAAACCTATTGAAAATGTCTCTTTAATAAAATAATATCTCTTTGTGTCACCTTTTTTTCTTAAGTACTCATCACTTTCCTTTTGATTTTGGTCATTGGTCATTGGAAATTGTGCTCATTTTCCAGGATAGTGACATTTTGGATTTCAATGATTTTTAAAAGTATTTTTTTGAAACAATTATACACCATGACATTAGATGTGTAGTAAATAAGTATTTTTTTTTCTCATATGATTCAAAATATCAATATATTATATATTTTATATGAATAAATTACTTATAATGATTTAAAATTAATTCAATATTGGATTCCCCCAATACCAAATTCATATGTATTATTTTATTCACATTGAAAAAATAATGGTATAATTTTGATGTATATCAATATCAGCACTACTTCATCTGAAATTGTTTTTGTAGGTCCTTCTCAATATGAATTTAATGATCACTGTTGCCAATGATGTTGTTTCTCATCCCAGTTAGACTATGTTTTGAGGAGTCTAAATGAGATTTTCCCAAAAGTATTATATATTTGATATATTTTTAGATATATCATATCATCTGATACGGGTGTATTGTAAAAAGTGGAATATGGTATTATTCTACGGCCTATTAGTCTTGTTGTATGACTTGATATTTTGTAAGGAAATATGAATCATAATTTTCCACCCATAGAACAACTTATGATTAATTATTGGAGTCAAATAATAAATATTTATGGTTTGAATATTTTTTATAGAGAATATTATTAATAATAATTTCATATGATGAAATATATGGGAGAATTACATCATCTGATGGGATATAAAGAATTTTTAACCACCATAACTCAAATTGTTTTTAATGTATGAGTAAATTAATGATCACTCAAGGAGAGTTATTGAGGGATATAAAAATACACAATCACAATGAGATGGTGATCATTTGATCATTTCCATTTCCTATTATGGATTCTACCTTCCAAAATCTACCTTACACATCCTTACTTTTCATTATGAGATACTAGCATATCATAAAAGTGGGGAGTATCCCAGCTGATCATCAGGAGATTCTTATTAATCCCTAGATACAACATGGAGGAGTGATTCCTTTGGATATCTATGAGGGAGTATCATCAATCCACTACGATTAATAAATCATCATAATCTATTATATTAATGAAACACATAAGTTATTCATTATACATAAACAAAAACACACCCACACAAACATGTTGGTTTGGGTTTTAATAATGGTTGATCTACAATATAAGGTTGGTAATTATTTCATTAAACTTAGAAATGAATAATTGGATCCCATATTACCCCTAAATAGTATAATAGATTCACCATTTTTTTAATTCCTAAAATCATGTTGATAAATGAAAAAAAATATTTTTTATCTCACCCTGGATGCCATAAAAATGATATATTAATGGTATAATGGATTGCGTTACAATATTGGATATCATGTGTTATTATTGGATAATTCCATATGATATGTGATATCAAAGTGTATCATTCAATGTAAGTCATTGGTTTTATATGTTGTATATTGTAGGAGATATGATATCATATGAGATTATAGAACATTTTGATGTGATTATAAACACATTGTATTTTAAATATGATATAGATGATATTTTATGAAATGATAACCCAGTTTCCCAAGGGTTTATGTTATATTTGATACATGTTAAACATTAAGGTTGCCAGTGCCATATGGTTAGCCTCATATAGGACCCTACACATGCTATGTTACTATGATGAAAGTCATATCTTGAGTTGTAGTAATTGAGAGACACTTGTCAAATCTTATATAGGGTATCATTATGCCATAAAAAAGATAACCAATGATACAATACAACTAATAATGATTAAATAGTTATGCACTCTATGGATGATCAATCATATACTATAAAACAGTTATGTTGTTAAATATGATATTAATGAAAAATTTTATTTTTATTAATTTTAATTATTAGTTGAAATAAATAATTTATAAATTGTTTAACAATTATAATAAAGGTATTTCGGGATAATTATTTAATTTATAGAATATTTATGAATTAATTATTTATAAATTGTTGATAATTTATTATTAAGAGTTTTTGAAACATTTAACAAATGAATATTATATAATAATAATTTTTAATATTAAATTTATTTCTAAACTTATATGGAATAACATATAGTTTTCATATAAAATGATTTTATGTAAATTATAAATTAAATTTATAAAGTCTTCATAAATTGAAAAATAAGAAAAAATATTAAATTTTTAGTATTTATAATTATTAAATTTTCATAACAAATAATTTTAGTTGATCTAAAAAAATTCCTTATTTGAGAAAATATATAAAATATATCATAATAATTTATAATAATATCTATGATCAGGGTTCAAATAATATTAAATATATAATGTTTTAATCATTAAAATTATTTACATAATATACACAGAATATAAAAATTGTCATTTTTTAATAATATAAATTTTAGAAAATATCTATTTAAAAAAAATAATATGATAGAGTTCTTATTTGAAGTAAGTAAAAAAAGTTTACATTTATTTAATTATGGATTTACATGCTAGCTGTGAGGATTATTTATTTATTTTATATTTAATTTGGATTGTTGTCACAAAAAACCCCACTAAAACCCTTCCAAGGTTGGATGTGAATACATGTATTATTTTTTATGACTACCCATATAGGCCATGGGTTTAATACTAACATTGAGATTATCTATCCTATAAATGGTGTGAGTTAACCTTAAAATTAACTAGAAAATAAAACAAAACCACAAATCGACTTTATATTTATAAATGAAAAAATTTCCATTCATTTACCTATTCCAACTATACACTGAAATTTACTTAATACCACCAGGTAAAATGAAATAACATCCTCATAGAGCTCCACTCTAGATACTCGAACAAAAATATCCCCAGTCTCTCTTAATATATATTATAAAATAACTTAAATAATCTGTAGAGTGGTGATAACATAATATTAATTAGAAGAATTATATTTCTAAACAATTTTATATACATATGAAATCAATGTGATATGGAAGGAATATTTTAGAAAAACCTGCTAAAGAAAATTATAATAATCAATCCTGGGATTTCATCCTACCCAACACTCCACCTGATTTAGCACAAGTCCTGAAGGACATTCCCAATCCCTACAGGCTGGAAAAAATTTCCTAGGTATTATATGATCACTTCTAGGAATAGTTTTTTCCTAATCATAGATACGAAAATGGAATAAATAAAAGTTTAAGTGATATTAAATGAACAAAATATTAAACATGTCCCCAAAAACATCCACAATCCAACCAATTTTCATATACTAAATTAAAAAATTTAAAAACAAGGAGATAAAACTTGGAAGTAAAAGGGAAAAAAACTAATACAAAAGAAAATACTATAATCCAACCCACTGGATCTGAGATTGAAAATAACTAAACATAACCTATGGTTTCTCACTACCAACTAAGACACCCCACATCAACCATTAAGAATAAAAAATATCTAACATAGAATCCGGGAACCTGAAATTTTGTTGGCATGATCTAAAAATCCAAGTAGGTACCATAAACCACCGAAATTATGAAATATGTTTCATACGGAAATTAATTAATGATAGTGTGAAAATAAATCTAAAAATTATGTTTTTCATACATACAACATCTAAAAATCGAAAAAATTTCATAGTCCACTTCCAAACATTTTCCAAATTGTTTTCAAAAAGTGAAGACATGAAAAATGGAAATAAAGACATTGGATGAAGCCATTTTAGAACCACACACACCATTAATATTTTTCAAAAAAAAAATTAAACTTTTTTATCTAAATGTAACAGTTAATTAAAAAATTTTCACCAGACGAATCCACCCTTAAATCAAAACATCATTTTAAATTAACTTTAAAACACCAAAAAAAGAGCCTTTTATTTAAAAATATGTTTTCCATCTCTTATTTGAAATATTTTTAAAAGGAAACAACTAAACCCCCCCACAGGCCAATCATCATGAGTAGGTACCACCCATATATGGTGAGATGTATAAAAAATCAATAAAAACATTAGAAGATATGTTTCTATAGTAATAAAACTAGGGAAACAGATACTATAAAGAACAAGATACAACTCCCATAAGTCACTAACCAACCAAGAAATTAAAAGTTATAAGGGATATAATATGGGATCACTAAGGTGTGGACATCATAGAATCACAATAACTGACCAACATTCCAACATAATTTTCATCCTAACAACAACCCATCTAATTATATTGCAGTAACCTCATTAGAAGGAACAACCCACCTTACCAAATTTCATGATAGGGGGAACTCTAGTAGTGTGAAGCTCTCTAGTGTGTGTAGATATAGACTCCCACCTAGTATCTAGGTTTTCATGACCAATAATAAAGTGAGTCATAGAATAAGAGATTCTATCTCTAATAAAATGTCTCAACCATACCTACCCTCACCCACAACACCCAATGATGAAATTACCCATCTCATAACATGAATACATGTCATGAAAATAATATTCCAATATAAGGTGAGAAACAAGGATCTTATAATAATTAAAAATCCACAAAAGGGGCATACATGCAAAGGGAAATCAAGGTGTTCAATTCACATTAACTATTTTAAAAAATAATGTACCAAATAGGAATTTAACACCAAATCATTACATGAGATTCCAAGAAATTTTGACATTTCATCTTAAATTTTTAATAACCGTTTGGAAAATGATGGAAAAACAATTAATAATTTTAAAAAATTAATCTTATATCTTATAAAAGGGATATATTCCTTTAAAAATCTAAAGATGGATCATGGCCTTTATTTTAAACACAAATTTCACAAAAAATTTAATTAAAAAATTTTAATCGGTCCAAAGAAGTCATCTATTTCATTTAAAATATTTCAAAGAGACCCTTTAACAAGGGTGTTTCTCTTTCAAAATAAAATAAAAGACCAAAAGACCAACTAATTCCATCAAATCATTTTGAACAAGACACTATATCATTTTAAGGCGTAAAATAGATACAAATTTCAAAGAACCATTTAAAATTTACAAATATCCCCCTTCATAAAACCATTTAGGTATCAACACCCCAATTACAAACCAAATTTCATCATAAATTATGTTTTCACTCATTGAGAACTAGAACCAGTTAAAAACCCATCTATTATTTTTTTTTCAAAAATATATAAGAAATTAAGAATAATGTTTGTATAATAAAAAATTTACATCTTAAATAATATATTATGGAATTTATATATAAAACTTTTTATTATAAGAAATAAACTCAAACAAATGATTCCAAATCAACATAAGGCTACCATATATAATTATAATTTCATAAAATGGGAATATAGATGTTAAATCATGCATAAAATTCGAAAATGAATGAATTTCATAGTACCTACCACAATGAAGTTTGAATAAATATGAAACATCCCAATACATTTTACCTTCTACAATGACCACACCCAAAAAATAAGAAACTATGTCTACCACCACTACAAATTAAAATTACCATCATTAGAACCACAAAAACTCTAAAATTAAACCACACAATCCCTTGTATCCACGGGGAAAATAAAATCCAATAAGAACGAGTGGGAGAAGAAATAGGGAAGTAAGAGATGGAAAATATCACCTAAAAGCATCTTGTAAAACCCTAGAGGCATCAATGAAACCAAGGAGAGTAAGAAAATTAAGATCATCCTAGGATCCTCCATGTTGGATGAAATGAAGGGGGATAAGAGGGGGTGAAAACCATTAAAATAAAAGAGTGAATTTTTGGAAAATCCAAAAATTGATCACCTGGAAAACTCCCATGGTTTGGCTACATGGTTAAGAAAACTATGAACCAACCATGTGGGTACCACTCCCTAACATTTTTCCCGCACAGTTACTCATGAGAGACCACATGTTTAAAAAATACATGAATCTCACTCTAGGAACACCTTGTCCCTACACAATCTCTGGGGGTTCCATTCATTGTTTAAAAAACTATAGATAATTCAGGAAAGATGTTATATAATAAAATAAAAAGACAACTACATGCCTTCCACACATTTTAAAAAATCATGTACAAGTCATTCACTACACCTAAGACACAGAAAGTACCTGATATAGTTTCCCCTAATAGACACATGGTTTGGAATTAACTATGTGAATCCCATATAAATAAACCATAAAAAGTTCCACATGAATTTAAAAGGACCATCAGGAAGGGAGGTCGCAGAATTTCCCTTTAACTATGCACCCAAATCATGAGCTATAGTAAAACATAAAAAAATTCAAATTAGTAAGATTTAAATCTATATAAATGAAACCAAAACCTCCACATCACTAAATAACACCAAAATATCTACACAGTGACATGGAGGTGTCATAAAATCCCCACCATATCAATTTATTCCCCAAAAAAGTCATGGATTAAAGAAAAAGTGAATAAAGAGCAAAAAATCTCAATAAGATCTAACCAAAAGAACCACTCTTCATGACCCTACTTTAAGAGTAGAAAAGAAAATCCTAAAAAATAATTAGAATGATCAACCATAAGAAAACCAATAATTATGAAAAACCAAGATAAGAACCTCTAACAAGAATCCCTAGTAATCATGGGAGAACTGACATAGTCTCCCCACTATTTATAGTTCATCGAACATGGTGGGAAAAAAGAAAAAATACCAAGAAACATATACTCAAAAAATAGAAAACCACATGAGGATCACACCCTATCCTAAAAATATTCTCATACCAAATGGTAGGAGGAACCCACAAAAGACACTTATAGGAATGAAAAGTGTAATTACCTTTAGTCACGACACAAGAAAATAACCTGGGGTCAAATGTTGGACCACCCTCACATGGTGCATCCAAAATATGGTCCAAAGACAATCAATGGTTAGTATTCCACACTCATTTGGTGTATCAGACATGCTATTTACTAAATTTTGAATATAAATTCCTCTCTCAAGTCCAAAAATTGAGCACTATAAGGCTTAATCAAAATAACAGGCTCTACATAATATAACCGAGAGAAGTTTTCCTAAAGAACAATTCTCAACAAAAAAACAATCACATCCCAACTAGAATACACCCAAGAAAATCAGATATGGGGAATAATTCTTCTACAGAGCAAAAAATTCCATAAAATATCATTCAAACAATTCATCAAACAACCCAAACTAAATAATCCACAACAAACATCCTCAAAAAGGTAAAAAATCTAAAAAAACCAACCACAACCAAATCTCATGAAACCAAGGAAACAATAACCAAGAGAAAAGTCCCCAAAAAACAACCCTACCTAAATAGGATCAAACCCAAGACATCTTTGACCATTCCAGGGGAAAATGAAAACATAGATATGAAATACCTAGAGTAATGTCCAATAGTGGAAACGAAAGGAATCCTACCCAACCAAGGAATCAAAACCACAATAGAAACCATCAATAGAGACTAATAAAATTCATATAAAGGGAAACCTTTTGTGTGAAAAACTCTATTTCACCATGGAATTTAAAAAAAACCTTTCACTATGTTATGCATTTGAAAACCAAACAAAAACATGCTTTAAAAGAAAAAAACCAACCATTATGGAGTTAACCCATTTCCCAAAAAATGAAATCCACAAAATTCCTTTCAGAAACTTGTTTCTGCTTTAAAAAACAAGAAACTAAAAAATTATTTTCAAAACCCATATCCCTTTTTCATAACCCTTAACAAACTTGTTTCAAAAAAATTTCTTTTTAAACACATGGTTTTATAAAAAAAATAATAGAAACTACTATTTTATTAAAAAATTCATAAAACAATTGAAATAGACTCTTCTCATTATTCACAAAACCATGTTTGAAAATATTTGTTCCCACAAAACCACTTCATTTTAAAAAACAAGGTTTCAAAAATATAATCGTACACAAAAATAACACAAGCAGCATGAAATATATCATAGAGCGTATACCAAAATTGAAGCAAAACACTTCTCATTCCAGCTCAAAAAATATAAAACAAATTTTGGAGAAATATAGAATTCAAAAGTATTCCAAGAAGTATATTTGAGGATAAATAGTGTTATGCATGCCTTGACCACCATGGTTTAGGTGACTAGGTTTCAATCATGAAAAACACCTTATAAAAAGGGATGACTTGACTACATAGGCATCGTGTGATTTCCCAAGCTATGTGAGATAATTGTACAGTTCGAGTTAACTTTCAACTAAAGGACAAATAATGGTATGCAATATCACTCAATTGGAAAAGGGGGTCTAAAAACATTATTCACATTAAAAACATAGGAAGTAGCTTAAATAAACCTTGAATTTTGGATTAAAAATACAAAAAACCATTATATATTCTGGATTGGGGGAACTGAGAGACAACTAGACTTTCTCCACCCTTACCTCTAAAGCTTTGAAAAAATTAACCCCCTTAGACTACGACATCCCCAAATAACACTGGAAAAAAATAATACTATGTTCATACTCAAGGAAAACCCAAATCCTTGAAACTATTTTTTAATGAATTGCATGTGATTCCATCCTACCAAACACCCCATTAGATTCACCAGAAGGCTAAAATGGTGTCCATGATACCTATATAGTGGAGAAAGTTCATAGGAATCATAAAAACTTCTCTGGTAATGGATTTTCTAAAATAAGAGATACAATAATAGAACAAATAAATATATAAGTTAAAGAAAATAAACATGATATGAAACAGGTCCGAACCAACTACCCTGATCCAACCCATTTTCATACACTTAAGTAGAGAATATATAAACAAGGAGATAGAACTAGGAAAGAGAAATCCAGAAAAAAACAAACTAAACAGAACTTTTATAAACCAACCCGCTCAAGATGAATCTGAATGAAACACCACAAAATCTCTAGTTTCTGACCACCACCCAGCTCACCCCATGTCATCCATAAAGAACACAGAGGATCTAATTGAGAAGCCTATAACCCGACATTTTTAGGTGTGATCTAAAAAGACATGTCGGTCACCACAACACACCGAATCTATAAAATATGTTTCATAAGGAAATTCCTAAATTCTAGTTTGAAAATATAGATAAAAAGCAATATTTTCATACAATGAATGAAAATACAAATATTTAAATAATCAACTTCCAAATATTTTCCCATTTGTTTCAAAAAATCACATGTACATGTTTTAAAAATAAATCTCCAAGAAAAATCTATTTTAGAACTACACACGTTATTATCATTTCTCAAAACAACTCACATATTTTTTATCTAAAAAAATATCAGGTTTAGAACATTTCAATGGCATGATCAACCCTTAAATAAAACCCCATGATGAAATCCAACTTAAAGAACTCACACATGAGTGCCTTCTAATTGAAAATATGTTTTGAAAACTTCATTGAATACTTTTTTTAAAAGGAAACAACTAAACACCCATACTTATCAAGCATCACAAGTATGTACCACACATATATCATGAGGAATATAAAAATATCAATGAAAACATAATAAGAGAGGGTGATATATCAACAAAATTATGGGAAAAGATACTATCAATAACTAGATTTTAATCCCCTCAATCACAAACCATCCCAGAAGTTTATTGTGTCATGGGATGTACTATAGGATCACTAATCCACTAATGTCATAACCTTTTTCAAGTGTACCAACTTTCTATCGTATATTATGTCCAAACAAAAATACATTTGAGATGCTTGCACTATCCTCGTCAGAGGTTACACATCACCTAGACATGTTTCAATCTAGAAAGGATACTAGTAGTATTCCAATCTCTAATATATAGAGATCAAGATCGCCAACTGGTATCTAGGTTCCAATGACTAATAAAAAAGTGAGACATATAATCAAACTTGCTAAGTCTTATCACAAGGAACAACCATAACTACCCTCACCCCTAGCACCATATAATGAAATTTCCATCAACATAACATATATACAAGGAATAAAAATCGCATTTATATAGAAGGGGATAAAAAATAATTTGATAGTTATCCGAAAGATACACTAAATATTCACAAGAAAAGGTAAATCATGGGGTTCCATTCACATTCACTATTTTAAAAACCAAAGTTCCAAATTCACCTTTAACACAAAATCTAAACTCGGTATTCCAAGACCTTTTTCACATTTCATCAAGAAAATTCCTATCACCATTTATAAAATGATTCGAAACACCCAATCATTTAAAACAATTCAATGTCTCCCTTGTGTCAGGGATCTATTCTTTGAAAATCAAAAACATGGACCAATAACTTTATTTTAGTCACGCTTTTCACAAAACACTACCTAAAACATTTGAAGAGGTCCAATGAAAAAACATATTTTTTAGAAATGTTTCAATACCACCATTTGATAAGGTTCTTTCTCTTTAAAAACACGAAACAAGGAAAAAAGGATAACTTATTCTATCTAGTCATTTAAACCAAACCACCATGTCTTTTCACATGGGTTAAAACATATTCAAATTTCAAAAAAGATTATTAAAATATCATAAGACCCCCTGTATAAAACATTATTGGGGTCAACACCCCAATTCAAAACAAAATTCCCTTAAAAGCCTTGTTTTCCCTCATTTAATAATAGAATCAAGTAAAACCCCATTTCCAATCATGAAATACATTTGAAAAATATATAAGTAATTCTATAAGTATCCTAGAATGATGAAGCCTTCCATATTAAGCAACAAAAGATGGAATTTATATGAAAACTGAATTTTGCCAATAAATATACTCAATGAAATGATTCAAAACCAACAAAAAGAAAACATATATAACTATGATTTCATAAAAATGGAATTAATAAAGTGAAATAGTTCCTATAATACAAAAACTAAATAACTTTATAGTAACACCTACGTCAATGAAGTTGGAATAAATCTGAAACACCTTGAAACATATCAACTTCAATAATGACCACACACACTGGATAAGAAACGATGTCTAAAAACCATATGAACCAAAATCCCCGTATTTAGAACTATGAAAAACCCTATAATTGTACCACATGATCTATAGGATTCATGGGGGAAATCCAAACCAAGAGAGAAGAGAGGGATAAGGAATGAGGGAATAAAAGGAAGATATATCCTCAAATATTCTTTTAAAACACCAAAGGAAAGAAATAATCTAAGGATAGAATGTTAATGGAGCTTCTCTAATTCTCCTAAGGGTTGGATAATGTAAAGGGGGAGAAGATGGGGTGAATACCCCATTAATCTTGGGCGGAAAATTTAGTAAATTAAAAAATGTATACACCTGGACAAATCGCATGGTTTGGATACTCTTTAAATAAAATCAGGCTCAAACCTTGGGGGTGAAACCAATTCCTATAAATTTTATGCTTCACGATTACTCTTGAGAGGATTAAAAATTAAAAAACTATCTTCCTCACTCTAGGACCCCTTGGGATTCCCCATACAATTTTGAAAACCATGCCGAAGTTGTGAAAATGGTTCTTAAAAAAACTACAGATCTAACCACATGCTTCTCACATGGTTTACCAAACCATTCACAAGTCATGTACCACACCTATAACACACCAAGTACCTCACATAGTTTCTCCTTGTGGTCAAATCGTTTGGAACTAACCTTTCATATACCATGATGAATGACTATTCATAGTTTAAAATGAATTGAAAATGATACTCATAAAGGGAGGACACAGGTTTTCCCTATAATTATTCTCCCTAACCATGAAAAGCCATAAAAAGTAAAAAATTTACAAGTTCGGAGAAAGAGATCCTTAGAAACCAAACCTAAACCTCAACTTCACCAAATAACACCAAAAGAATAAGATTGTGAAATAGTGGCTGTCAGAAATATTTAAATGAAAAATATGTTTTAAACAACATCTGTAATTAAGGGAGATGTTTGGCATCTTAGAATATCACAAACTCGACCATTAACCAATTTTGCTCCTCCACATTTCATTATCAATATTTCATTGCAATCAATGATTGAATAAAATATCATTAGTATATAATAAATAAAAAAGGATCTTAGACAATTACCACTAATATCAATTTTTAACACTAATTCAATTCCGAATCATACCTTTAGTGATCCGGTAGAAGAACCCCTCACTAATAGACCTAGATTCTAATAATGAAATGAAAATCATACATTCATATCAATTGATATCATCACAAAGTCATCATAACTTTAATACCAAACTCCCATTTCTATATAAACAACTATATCAGCATCACTGTAACATCCATACCTTCATAAAACATAGTCCCTAATCCATTACAACCCATTTCCATAGAATAACATCCATATTTTTAAAGCATAACATCATATAAAATAAATATTAAATCATTATATAATCATAAAAACATTAGAGGTACAATATTAAATAATCAAGCAACATTATGTTATAAATGAAATTGAAATAATCAAACAATATATCATAACTAATTAAATATTAATTACCTTTTAGAATATTCTCATTATACCAATTGACTCATTCTCATATTACATTACTTATTAAAATAACATAATTCATCCCACCATCATTTAATAGTTTCAGTAAGAATAAATTAATTTATATCAAGAATAATACATTTATTTAATTTCATCAACATGTATATCATTCACAATCTTATCCCCTTGCTAGGATTTTAGTTTCACTTATTTTTCTACAAATATTTCCATAATAATAAATCCATCTAGTTAATTATTTTTCAAACACCTTACCTATATTTAATTCCATATATGAATTACCTATTTATTTAAAACACAATTTTAAAAAGTTAATTGATTTATTAATTCCATTTCAATATTCATTTAGTTAATTTAACTTATTGACCAATTACAATGAACTACTATAGAATGAACCTATAACCTCTCAATTTTAGCCAAATAAATATATAATCCACAAATGAAATTAAAAAACTCAAAAACTCACATAACTTACTAAATATTATGAATCAAACCCACTGAGACTTTATGTTAATGAATTGTTGACCTCCAACACCAAAACAACACTCTTATGCTTCTTTATTGTTTTTACCCACTCATAAAACCTATCCCCTAACACTATTTAGAATAATTACCTTGTAATAAATACTTTATTATCCCCCTTAGAGGACTTCAGGACTCTAAAAATACCACCAAAGTTTCAAGAAATCATTCTTGGGAAGGAGATACTTACAAGAAAATGTCCCCACCGAAAGATATTAACATTAACACTATCTATATTACCTAAAGGACATAAATAGTCTTTTCATACCTATCCAAACTAAAAATAAAATAATATCATTTTATTCATCAAAAATACCTGCAAATATTCATCAGAGCTCTAACTCATAATCATATAAATTTAAGCCCCAATTTTGAGTAATTTTCCATTCTATATCATATTTTTAATTTATGGATTCATTTATTTAGTTTTTAGATATCATGGTGTCTTTTTGATCATTTTGGATGTGTTTTTATGGGTAAAGAGTTTTGGTTAAACCAAGAGGTTTTCTCAGGTACTATGCGAGGAGTGAATGGGACCTAGAGGCATCTACACAACTGGTACACAGTTTGGGTAAACCATGTGATAACTATGAGACTTTAAAAATTTATGGACATTGAAAACTCCTATAGTTGGTGGAGAATTTCCCAAACTGTGTAGAGAAATCATGTAGGTCATGGTGTTTTTGTGTAAGTCGTGAATGAGTTTCATATAGTTTTTGAAATAGTTCAACCAAGCAATGAATATAATTTAAAGTATCTAAAAATTATATTTTTTTGTATATAAATCTTCAAATACTTTAATTATTAACCTCTTGGTTGGGGATCATAAACCAGATGGTATCTATGGGTGAATATACAGATTACCATCTCTATAGAGATCGATCTCTTAAAATCTTAGAGTATTAGACATAGAAATTTGAGGAACAATCACCCTTTCTCCTTCCATTCCATAAATTTATGTTTTTCCCTTTAGAAAAACACTATTCTGGGTATTCCATGACGAGATATGGTGGTTACTAAATGTTTTAATAGATTTTTTTTGCAAATCATCAAATGAGGTTTGGTAAATCCTAAGTCTACAAGGGCATGATGTGATTTTTTCATGGATACTATTTTCGAGGACGGTGTATTGTCAGTTTTTTTTATTTTTTAATATCTTGAAAGATTATGGTTTTAAAAGTAAATTTTTTTATCTCTATTAAATTTTATTTATAATTTATACTTGAGGTTATATTTTTAGAAGATGGTTTTTAAAATATTATTTTGGATGACTCATACAACCTGTTCTATAAAATATATTTTTTGTTTTTTGTTCTTAAAACTTTTATTTTAGAATTTTTGTGAAATTTTATTATTTACTGAATTTGTGTGGTTTAGAGTGAATTGATGAATTAATATATTTTGGGACTTATTGATACATAATTGGATACTAAACTAATTTGGGGTCACATTAGATTTTAAGGTTTGGTAGGTATTCATGAATGCATATGATGAGGCCTTTTTGGGTTCATAGCTGACCACAATAATGATTTAGAAGAACTCTAGATTTTTACCATTAGGTGATAACTTGGGTATGGGAGAATGGGTTTCCACTCACAAGTTGATTTATTTAGTTTGGGCTATATTAATGAGAGATACATTAGTTGGGTTTATTTAATGGGTGTGTGTGTTATGATATATGTAAATTCTTTGAGATAATATATTTAGAATGAAAAAAAGTATTTTGGTACAAATAACAAATAATATTTTAGATTATTTTTTATATTCATATTCACCATTATTTTATATAAATTTTAAGCTAACTTGTTATTATTTAAGTGGAATATATGGAAATTATTTGGTTTAATTCCTACTATTTTGTATTCCCACACCCAGAATATACATCTCAATGAATATATAATATTCTGGTAAAAAGGTGTCGGTAAGGGGATACCTCTTACCATTTTAGAAAAATTTATTTCTCTTATGGTCCCCAATGATGGTTCCCAGAAGTAGGTATCTTGTGGATAATGATAATGTTCTATGTTTTCAATTTTTTTTCTATTAATAATTTGATTTGTACTCTTTATGATACATACAATTTTGTATACACTATGATTATAATTAGTTTTTATACTGTTTTTTATTGAGTTATGTAATTATATTTATTCATCCATAATATATATATATATATTGAATTAGTGACGTATTTTATTGGTTTTTATGTATGTATGGAAAAATAACCCCCCATGGTTTGGTGATGACCTTGACATTTATTCCCCCCCTTTGGTGTTTGAGGGAAACACCTAAAGTTCATGTAATTATAGTACTTACCAAGCCGATGGGTTTGGGTTTTGATATTACAAATGGTATTAGTATGGTACTGTTCACCACATAGTAATAGTAGGTGTAGAGATATGATATTTTGGGACATGAAATATGGATTATAAAAATATGTAAATAACCTAATTTTACCAAAATTTGATCTACTGGGGTGGTTACGTGATGAAAAGTGTATTTAATAACAATTAATACTGTCATCACCATATCATTGTGAGATTATATAATGAGAGTTGGGTATCATTCATTAGTAAAGTGACATTCTACTATCATTCCATCACTTGCACTGTGTTTATTTAAAAAATGATACAATTATATCATAGTATGTTTTTTTATTATTCACAATTTTTCTGATAAAACAAATGTGAAGAAAATTTTATTATAAAAACTATCTATCATAATATTCATATAAGAATAAATATTTGTTAAATAAAAATAAAAATATTATAACTTATAAATGAATTACATACTATATTAATGTAATACACTTTATCAAATTTAAGAGCACATGTATTCAATAAACTTGAGTAATGGTTTCCACAGTTTTACATACTATAATGATTGTCCTTCCTTACCAGTAAATAAGTTGATACAATAATTAGAATAAAGTATTTCTTCTTATCCACAAATGTCCCATATCATAATGATGATCGACCTATGTTTACTTAGCCTCATAATCCCTTAATTAGGTGTATCATATTCACCATATTTTTATCACCAGAAACCCTATATCGTAACAATGATTGGATATAGAATACAAAAGAAAATATTTTTTAGGAAATAACCATGATAAAGATTACTTCTAAAGACAACTCTCTAAATAATTATAAAGACTATGAACAAGAAATTCATTATAATAAATTTTAATAATAATTTAATTTTGAAAAATTTATCAGCTCCAAACTCTTCAAATGACAAGATATTTAAACATGATGCTCCATCGGTCATATTTATGAGTTTGTTGCAATGTCCTCAGAGAATTGGATTGTTGAAATCTCGAAATGTTTTTCCAGAATAAAAAGTCCAAAGTCATTTGGTTTAATCACCATTAAAATGAAAAAATTATTCCTTACAATAGAAATAATTATTATGTATTCTAATTATAAACATTAGTGTATAACCCCGAGATTTTGTGAACTTTTAATCAAATTTATTTAATATTTTAATATATTTTATTTCATGAAACTTTGAAAATATTTTTTTATTAAATCATTATGTTATACATTACTTTCACATGAAACCAACATAGTGTACATTAAAAGGAACCTACTTGGAATACGATACAGAAAACATCGACTTGGAATATGTTACACGCAATACTACTGTTTTTACGAAACATCATTTTATGGTTATAATTATTTTAATGAGAAAATTATACCCTAGACGTTAAAAATAATAATATAAATCGTAATAAATACTCTTTTAATATTATATTTAATGGTTTTATATAAATAAAACATATTCATAATGAAATATATAATTTTTTTAAAGAACTTATATGTTTAGAGATACATTTTCTCAAATGACCAATATTTTATGTCATTCTATGGAAAATAATAAAATTAATTTTAGACACTTCAAGAAATTGAATTTTATAAAATAAAATTCATTTTTTAATTTATAATTCCTAAATCATATTAGGATATGTTTTATGATTCTTCTGAGAAACATCATTTTTGATTAATAGTGAAAAATACTGCATTTTTGTTAATAAACGCCTTTTTGAAAAAATAATTATCAATGTTAAATTATACATTAAATTTATTTAAGTTCAAATTAGATCAATTATACATATGTTAATACCATTTTGGTGATTATTACTAATTTTACATTAAAATTTAATATAAAATCATAATATACATTTCAAAAATATTTTACTTTAGAAACCTATTAATTATTATCGTATGTGGGATTAAAATTAATATTAATTTAGATTATTCTATAAACTAAATTTAAATAAAGGGAATTCAACCATTTAATAAGTATAATAATTATATCCTAATTATATCATGTTGATTTTGGATGAAATTATTAGTAAAAGTTATTAAAATTATTCACAATGATTAAGGTCAAAGTAAACGTAATTAGGGATTAAACCTTAATCTTAGAGGCCTAAATGACCTAGAAACTTATAAAAAACCCATTTTATGTCCATATTTCATCCAAAATCATTCTATTATTGACTTATGTCTGTTTTTATGATGTTGTTTTTGTTAAGAACATGTTTACAACTAACTTGTTTTAAAAAATTCGAAGTGTGTCATTTTCATTCCCTATAAAGGCCACCACCTCTCCCACTTATTCAAATCTAACAATATTTTTAGGTTCTTCCAAGATCTACTAAATAAACATGTCAAAATACATAAATTATTACTATAAGATTATCCTTTGGTTGAAAAAAATACAAGGATGCCTTTTTGAAAAAACTAAAAGGAGTTACCCTATTAAGAGGAGGTTTAAAAAAGTACGACAAGAGTAAAGAAATAGTGAAAGATAATTTCATCTCACTTTTTTTTCAATGAGATTTATGATTTATTAACCAACCATTATTTTTTTTCTTGGTGTGTATACTTCCCATGAATGTATTCTATTATTATTATTATTATTAAATTTATGAGTATTTACATATAAATTCAATTTTCTTTCCTTAAGTGGGGTTATGTTATAAGGGTTACCAAATTGGTAAGACAGTTTGTCTCAAGTTTCCTTCTTTAAGACAAATGTTTTTTATGAAACTTTACTATTTTTTTGGTGTATATAATTCAATTTGACATTTTATGTCATGAATCCTTTTCTTTTGATGATATTTTTTTATGATTCATTTAATTAAATTTTCAAATATATAGATTATGTTCACAAGTAACCAAGTGTTAAGAGTTTATTAAAACAACATCATCACCTTTCTAGATTGTTAATGATTATGCTTAATTTAATTAAATCTTATGATCCATTTCTTAATATACCTTATGATTTTTCTTCTCCTTCGTTTATTAAATATATTTCCATGTATAAGTAATTTTCACCTTTTTTGAATTTTATATGATTAAAAAATGTTTTTAAGAAAACTATAATTATACCTCTCTCTACCGTTAGAAATCAGTTTTATTTAAAGAACATGTTTTCAAAAATGCTTTCAATGTTTTATTTCAAGGAAAAATTATTTAAAATTATTTTGTGGTTTTAAAAACATCATATATATGTTTTAAAAATTAATCTCAAAGAAAAATGTTTTCAAAAGGTTTTTGAGATTCTTTTATATGTTTTCAACAAAAATAGTTTTCAAATGACATCAAGCCTTATTTATATGTTTTCATAGTATTTTCAATGAAATGGTTTTCTCAATTTTTTCAAGAATCCTTTATATGTTTTTAATGAAAAAGGCCTAAAAATGGTTTTTAAAGAATTCTTTATAAGATTGCATGTTTATTTTAAACAAAATGGGTTTCAAATGTTTTCTATGTTATAAATAGCCATTTCAAATAAGAAATGACATTTTCCTTAAGAAATATTTTAAAAATATATTTCAAAATTAATTTTCATCTAAGATAAAATCCATTTATTTTACTCATGAGTTTCTTGGAAATTATATAAAGGTTCCATTAATATTATTTCTTGAATGGTATATGTTTTGAAGGAATAATTCTTATGAAACCTATTTATCTTCAATGAGTTATATGTTTTTGAAACTCAATTCTTTTTACAGGTAGTGCTTTGATGTAATGGTTATGAAACCTATCTATTTTCTATACGTTATGATTTGATGAAATTTTAATGATACCAATTTCATTTCATGGGTCATGATTTGATGTTTATAAAACCCATATTTTTCTATAAGTCATGGTATATTGAATGTTTTATTATGTTATGTCACATGTATGAATGATTTTGGTGTTAGATGTAAGAGATTTATAACCCCCAACAAAGCATTGGATAATTATGGATGACTCATGAGTATAAATGTTGTGCATGAAACTCATTTTATGTTCAAAAGTTTACATGTGAACCTGATTATATGTTTGCAATGTTATTTATTGACCTAGTTTCATGTCCATATGATTATCCATGAACCTAAATACATGTTCCCAGTTTTAAGAGTGAACCTTATTACATATTAATAATGTTATTTATGGACCTAGTTTCAAGTACATCTATTTATGCATGAAAATGATTATATATTCATAATGTTTTGAGTGAATATGATTATATATTCACAATTTTATGTGTGAACCTAATTACGCATTCACAATGTTATGAATGGAACTAGATTCATATCTATAAGATAATGACTGAGCCGGATTAGACATTCAAAATTCTAATCAAGGACGTGGTTGTATCACCATTAGTTGATGCATGGGCCTAACTTAATGTCCTTAAATTAATGACTGGATATGTTTCTACTTATACATGTTTAGGAAATTATAAAACATTTTGAATTCCACGAATTCAATGTCTTATTCCTATGTTATGCCTTCATGACTTATGAATATAATTATCTTATGATCCAGGTCTTATGAAATGATCATCTTTATTATGATCTCTATTATCAGCGTATTATCTTAAAATGATATGGTCAATTACAAAAAACTTTTTTTCAATTTATTCTTACATATTTTATTTATTTATCCTTATTGAGTATTTGAGGTCACCACGTTTTTATATTTCTTTTCCCTTAGTTGCAAAGAATGGTTTTTGGTAGAAGTACTAACGGTGGAGGATATTCACGGAAGATTTTGGAGATCTTTAACTAGGATAGGAGATTTTGTTTCCTTGTTTTCAAAGACACTAAAATATTATAGTCCTTAGGAATGTATTTTTGTAACGTACTGAATAACCATATAAAATGATGTAATATCCTTGCATGTTAATCCTGATTCTCTATAGTTGGTATCGAAGGAAAGGTTTAGTCAACCATTGGAAACTTGGATGAGAAAAAAATAGTGATATCCCTAGGTATATTTCTGAGGAAATTTCTAGGGAGGTATCTAAGGATAAGTATAAGGATGAGTTAATGTATTACAAAATGTCCTAAACTTTTGGTGAAATATTGAGTGAGTGGTTTCCAAGAAATAAATCACTGTCTGTATACTATTGGTAGATGTGGATCTTGAAAATACAAACCTGGGGTTAAAAAGTATGACGAGATGTTTTGGGCCTGAATTAGGGTAATTTGGTACAAGACAATACGCCTTATTACATAGATGGTTTGAAACTCCCTGTGGATATGCTATGATAATTAAAAAAATCTTTACAAACCATCATGAATGATTTAAATAGAAAATGATTGTGAATAACCTAGGATAAAACGAAGGGTTCATAAATTAAAGAAGTAGAATACATGATTTATGCACCCTATATGTAAATTTTCATGATTATATGGTATCCCAATATGTTAAATGTTTCTCACACTATGATTTCTAGTTCTATTCAGTAGAGAAAAATATAAGGAATATGGTTAGTATTTAATGTTTAAGATTGGGAAAGTATGGTCATTATTTGAATCAATTTACAAAGTGGATGCCTCATAAAGAAAATAAAGAAGTTGGTTTATGTATTGGTTAAACTTATGAAGTCAATGAGATTGCAAATGACATGTGAAAAGTTTGTGATGTTCTTATATTATTGTTACATTAAACATAAGAAGCATGATTAGATTTATGTTTATTAAACTTAAGAGTGATTCAAATTTAATATTATAGAAAAGTGGTATTAAAGAATCAGTTGATGAAGCATGAATAATGGTTTAAGACAAAGGTTGGATTTATAAAGTATTTATGTTTTTTCGTACAAAGATTATGTTATATGAATGATGAACTATATAACTATTTTTAGTATATCTATTAATTATTTAATGAAAAGGATATGTTGAATGGTGATTTCTTAGAAAGGTAATACTTTAATTAAGGGAACATAACCCTTAATTAATTCCTAATATTGAGAAAATGATCTTTGGATAAAGATCTTTTGGACATGAATAAGTAAATGGGATAATACAGATTACCCTAGAACATATTATTGAAAAAGTGGTCTATTACATCAAGGATGAAATTTACAACTTCTTGGATATAAATAATGTTTCAACTAATCATTGGAATTAGGAGTCCTGCATGTTTTTCAAAAGTATTTATGGTAATTAATTTACTACCTTATATTAATGGAATGCAAAATGAGGGTTTTCACATGATAGGAATGTGACAATAAGGATAAAAGTTTTAATATATAGGATATCAATGTTAATATGATTTTGTGTCATTATTTCTAAAGATTTGTATTTTAATATTTCAAAAGGGTTATAAGGTTATCCATTTATGTAAATTTTAATTTAAACTTCTGATGAAGTCAATAAGATTAATGTGTTATCTCTCCATATTAGGATTTAATAATGTTGAATAGCTTGTTCAAACTATTTTATGCTGATGGTAACTTATAGAATCGAATATTATGGGATTGATGATCTATTATTACTTTCAGAAAGAAGAAGTCACCAAAATTTTTATATAAAGTGGTGATTTGGATAAAGAAAAAGGGTGACATTGTCCTGAAATAGTGAAAGTATATATTTTCATGAAAATTATTTATATTTTAGAAAACGATCAATAAATAAATTGTTAGCCTTGTACCTTTGTTTGTGATGGATTAGACAGTCCTTTTGGACATCACAAATTTATGGCTTTCTGATTATTAACTTTCTTCTGACTTTGTTCTCTATCTCTCTCCATCAGAACTTTATGGTAATATTTCTATACTATTATAAATTTTGACTTCCAATCTATGTTCTCCTATGTTGGAATCTCAGGGTGAGTTACTTTGGGTAACCATTATGGTTCCAAAATTTCTTTTTAATGGGAAGTTTTAGTATTCATTTTTATGATCTGGGTTTTTATGTATTAAACTTTCAAGTATTAAACCTTCAATAAACTAGATTAATTTTGAAGGAGAAATTCATTTCAAAGGGGGTAGAATGTAACAACATGAAATTTTGGGATTTTTTCCAAATTAACTTAATCTCTTTATATTTTGAATTTCACGCCACTATGAATATAGTTTTTTTATTAAATCAATAATTCAAATATTCCTTTCACATGGATCCAACATAGAATACGTTATATGGCACCAAATCGACATATGATACACATAACATCATCTTTTCTTACATTAAACACAACACAGATGTTTCTATGGAACATCATTTTACTATTATAATTAATTTAATGAGATAATTATAACTTAGCCATTAAACCTAGGAATAAAAATATTAATACAAAATTTTCAAATGTTTTTTATAATGTTATTATAGAAAAATATATATTGATAATGAAAGATATAATTTATTGTAGAGGCCTTATATGTTTTAAAATATTATTTTCTCTAATGACCTACTTTTCATGTCATTATATGAAAAACAATAAAATTAAATTTAGACACATATAGAAATTTAATTTGATAAAATATATATTTTTTTTATTTTGAATGTTTAAATTATCTTTGGATGAATTTTTGGGATTTCTCTGAGAAACTTTATTTTTTGATGAATAGTTAAAAATACTGCATTTAGTTAATAAGTGTCTATTTGTTTAAATAATTATAAATGTTGAATCACACATTAAATTTGTTTTAAGGTCATATTAGATAAATTATTAATCTATTAATAAAATTTAGGTAATTATAATAAATTTATAAATTGAATTTAAAAACAAGAATTTTTTTTGTAAATTTTAATGCTTTAAAACCTAGTTATGTCGTACAGTCTACGAGATTTACATTAATTTTAATTTTGCCTCATCAATGGACTGTATTTAAAAAATTGTACATAAACCATTTTATCCTGTATTATATTTAGAGTTTAATTATATAATTCTGATTTTTTACAAAAATGAATAGAAAAAGTGATTGAAATTAATCACAACGGTTGAGGTAAAATTAAGGATAATTAGGGAGAAAACATTAATCTTATGGGGATAAATGATATTGAAAGTTGTCCAAACCACATTTTATGGCCCTATTTTATCCAAAAACATTCCATTATTTTTTAATGTTGGTTTGATTTGACTTTTTATTATTAAGAACATGTGTTCACCTAACTTTGTTTTCAAAATTTCCAATTGAGTTATTTTCCTTCCATATAAAAGGCCACCTTCTCCCCCACTTCTTCACACCCCTAAAACTTTCTAGGTTTGGACATGATATTCTCAATAAACATATAAACATACATACATTCATCACATAATCATCTTCTTCAAGAGAAAAATATATGAGGAAGCCTTTTGGCCTAATCCAAAAGGAGTTACCTGATTAAGGGGAGTTTTGAATGAGTCTGATGAGGGTATAGACACAGTGTAACGGGATTTAATTTAAATTTCTATTTCTATGAGATACATGATTTATTTAAGACCCATTAATTTTGTGTGGTGTATATACTACCCATGGATATATTCTATTATTCTTAATATTAAATTTATGAGTATATATGCATGCATTATATTGCCTTTATTTCATGGGGTTTATGTTTTAAGAGTTACCAAATCGATACAATAATTTTCTCTCAAATTTCCTCCTTTGAGACACCTGTTTTGTTTGGCCCACCATTTTTTTTTCAAGTTTTCTATACTTCAATTTGACATGTTATATCATGAATCCCCTTATTTTCATTATTTTTTTATTATTTATTTAATTATATTTTATTACATTGGGTGTATGATCCTAAGTAACCATGTGGTAAGAGTTTATTGAAGAAACGTCATCACTTTTCAAGATTATTAATGATTATGCATCCTTTGATGAAATATTAAGATCCATGTATTATAAACCCTCATCAGGTTTTTATCCTCAATTTATTAATGATATTTCCATGTATAAGTACAATTTTTAATCTCCATAGTACTTAATATGATTATGAATTTTTTTAAGAAAAATTAGACCACATCTATCTCATCAGTCAGAAAATAGTTTTATTTAAAAAACATGGTTCAAAAATGTTGTTAAAATTTTTTTCCATGAAAAAGGATTTAAAAATGTTTTATGATTTTTAGAGCTTCCTATATATGTTTTCAAAACTAAATAATAAAAGGTTACCAAAATGTTTTCAAGCTTCTATTATATGTTTTCACATAAAATAGATTTCCAAATATTTTCAAGCCTGATTTAAATATTTAAAATTTATTTTAAAAGAAATGGGTTTCAAATTTTTTTCATGATCCTTTTACAGGTTTTCAATGAAAATGGGTTTCAAAACGTTTTGAATATCCCTTTATATGTTTTCAAAGACAAAATTTTCTAAAATGTTTTCAAAGAAATTTTTACAAGATTTCTAGTTTATTTTGAAGAGAATGATTTTCAAAATGATATTCATGTATTAAAGATAACTTTTAATGATGAAAGGATATTTTCCTCATGATTTTTTTCAAAAGATATTTCAAAATTACTTTCCATTTAATATTAAATCCTTTTATGTTACTCATATCTTTCTGGGAAATAATCTAAAGGTTCCATTCATATTCATTCATGAATGGTTTATGCTATGAAGGAATAATTCTTATCAAACCTATTTCTATTCATTGGGTTATATGATTTTGAAACCCACTTATTTTCATAGGTTATGCCCGAATTAAATGGTTATGAAACATATCTAGTTTCTATAGCTTATGATGTGATGAAGTGTTAATGATACCCATTTAATTTCACGGGGTATGATTCAATGTTTTTTAAAACAATAGCCCTTTTATGGATCATGGTATAATGAATGTTTTATTATCTTGTGGAATATTTATGAATTATTTCATTAAGTTATGGGTGTGACCAATATCTCACTCCACTAAATTGGGTAATGATGGATGACTCATGAGAAAATATGTTATGTATGAATCTAATTTCATGTTCACAATGTTATGGATGAACCTTACATGCTCACAATGTAATTCATTGACATGGTTTCATATCCATAAGTTTATGAGTTAACTGGATTACCTGTTCACAATGTTAAGAGTGAAGCTTATTAAATGTTCACAATGTTTTGAATGGACCTAGTTTCATGTCCATAAGTTTATTCATGAAACTTATTACATGTTCACAATGTTATGAGTGAATTTGATAACCTAATCAATTTTTTTTGTGTGAACCTGATTACATGTTCACAATTCTTTTCATAGACTTCGTTTCATGTCCACAAGGTTACTCATGAACCTGATTAGAAGTTCACAATGTTATGCGTGGACTTGGTTTCATGTCCATAAGTTGATTCAGAGGCCTAATTTCATGTCATTAACTTAATGAATGATCCTCTTTCTACTTATACATGTTTACAATGTTATAAACAAATGTTCTTGTCATAAATTCCATGTTTTATTCTTATGTTATGATTTCAAGGCTTGTTTTCTTAATTCTATTATGATCCATGCCTTATGAGATGCCTATATTTATTATGACAACTAATATGAATGGTATGATATTCAATGTTATTATCAATTTCCAGACCTTTTTTTCCATGTTTCCAAAGTCACTAAACTATTATGGTCCTCTGACAACTATTTTTGTAATATACCAAATATTCATCTAAAATGATGTAATATCCATGTATGTTATTCCTTGGTATCAATAGTTATTATCAAAGTAAAGGTTTAAACAACTTTTAAAAACTATGTGGAGAAAATTTTATTTTGATACCTTGGTATATTTTTAAGGATATGTCTTGGGAGGTCTCTAAGGTTAATTATAAGGATGAGTTGATATATAGAAAAATATCCTGGAATTTCATTAAAGGGTAAATTTAGTGGTATCCTAGAAATAAATCCCTATCAATGCACTACACATGGACGTGGATCTAGAACATATGTACCTAGGGGTAACAATTCCAATAAGATGTTTCCTTCTCGACTCGGGTAAGTATGGTACATGAAAAAAGTCCTTGATGCACACATGGTTTAACACTCCCGGAGGATACGCTGTGGGAATTCACAAAAATTTTCATGAACCATCATGACAGATTTAAATTGAGGATGACTATGAATAAAATAGGATAAAACTAAGATGTAATAGATTAAATTTTTAGCATCCATGATTTAGACACCGTATAAGTGAATTTTCATGAATATATGGTATCCCAATATGATAAATGTTTCTCACATGATGATTTATGGTTTCATTTAGTGGAGAGAATTAGAAGTAACATGGTAAAAATTTAATGTTTCATATGTGGATAGTTTGGGAATTATGTGAATCAATTTCTTTATTAGAAATTTCATAATGATAATTAGGAAATTAGTATGGTTATTGGTTATACTTTTTAAGATAATGTTACTGTAAATGAAATGTGAAATGTATGTGATGTTCTTCGAGTATTCTTTACATTAAATATAAGAAGCATGATTATATTAAGGTTGAGAAAACTTTTTAATGATTCATATTTCATATAATAGAAGATTGGTATTAAGGAATAATTTGATGAATCTTGCGTAATGGTATAATAATAAGGCTGGATTAATGAAGTATTTACGTTTTGGAATTTAGAGATTATGTTATCTAAATCATGAAATATATAATTATTTTCATTATATGTTTTTATTATAGAATAAAAAGGATACGTTGAAGAGTGATTTCATTGAAAGGTTATATTTTTGATTAAGGGAAGGTAACCCTCAATTAATTACTGATGTAGATAAAATGATATTTTGATAATGATATGTTGGACATGAATAAGTAAATTTGATGATATTGATTACCCCATAACCGATAATTGGAAACGTGATCTATATAAACACGGATGATGTTTAAAACTCATGGACTTAAAGTATGTATCCAATAATCATTATAATAATGAAGCATTCATGTTTTCCAAAAGGATTAATGGTAGCTCATGCTATTACTATGTTTCAAGGAAATATATAACGAGGTTATTAACATGGTTGGAATGTGGCATCCAAGAAAAAGTTTGTGTTATATGGGAGTTTAATATTAATATTATTTCATGTAATTTTTTGAAATATTTGGATTTTAATATTTCAAAATTGTTATAAGGTTAACCATTTATAGGAATTTTAAGTTAAAATTCAGATTATGTCAATTATATTAAAGTGTTATCTCTCCATATGATGATTTGTGCACATTTTATAGCCTATTAAAACTACTTTGTCCTAATGATAAAATATGGGATGACATATCATGGGTATCATGATGAATTTGTACTTGATGAATGAAAAGTTCACCTACAATTTTAGAGAAAGTGGTGAAGTGGATCAATGAACAACAAGGGGTGATGTTTTCTTGGAATCATGAAATTATATCTTTTCATGAGAATTATTTTTATTTAGGAAAAAATATATAAATTAAATGATATCCCAATACCTTTGTTTCTAACGGATCAGATGTTCCTTTAGATCATTACAGATTTAGGGATTTATGATTATGAACTTTTTCCTAACCTTGTTTTCCATTTCCCATAATTAGAATCGGATGGTAAGATTTCTCTTCTATGTTCACGTTTTCACTTCCCATGTATGTTCTCATATATGGGAATCTCATTTTTAGTTATTTTGGGAAACCGTTATGGTTACAATTTTTCCTTTTTAAGGGAATCTTTAGTTTTCGTTTTTATGATGTGAGTCTCTATGAATGAATATTTTAAGTACTAAAAATTTTATAACCCAGAAAAATTTCTTGGTTGAAACTCATTTTAAGGGGGTAGAATGTAATACCCCAATATTTTGTGATATTTTTTAAATTAATTTAATATTTTTAGATTTTTCATTTCACAAAACTCTGAAAATAGTTTTTTATAATTAAATAACTAAGTCAAAAATTCCTTTTACATGACACTAAATTGGAATATGTTACACAACACAAACTTAGAAAATTATTCACATAACATCGACTCAACATATATTATAAAAAACATTGATGTTTCCACGAAACAATATCTTACTGTTAGAATTATTTTAGAGAGATAATTATTACAAAGAAGCTTAAATTAGTTATATAAATAGTAATAAATACTTGTGAAATATTTTTATAATGTTTTTATAGATATTAAACATATTGTTAATGAAAGATATAATTTTTTTAAAAAAACCTTTAATGGTTAAAAGTACTATTTTCTCAAATGACCATCATTTCATATCCTTCTATGAAGAATAATAAAATTAAATTTATATACAAATAGAATTTTTTTTGATAAAATAAACCACATTTTTTAATTTATAATTAAATAATTATGTTTGGGTTACTATTGGGTATTTTATTGAGATTCTTTATTTTTTGATTAGTTGCGAAAAATACTTCTTTTTAGTTAATAACTGTCTTTACATTTAAATAATTACTATTGGTTAATTATAATTTAAATTCGTTTTATAGTAAAATTAGAAAAATTATATATCTATTAATACCATTGAGTTCATTACAATAAATTTCACTTTTAAATTTAATATAAAAATATAATAAACTTTGGAAAAGTTGTCTACTTTAAAACCCATTATTTTGTCTTATCAGCAGGATTTGCATTAATCTTAATTTTGCTACTTATATGAATTGAATTTTAAAAAATGAACATAAATAATTATAATAATTATTATATTTATATTCTAATTATATCATGTTTATTTTTGACCAAAAGTATTAGTAAGAGTGATTAAAATTGATCACAACTATTAAGGTCAAATTAAAATCAATCAGGGACTTAACCTTAATCTTAGAGGCCCAAATGACATTTACAATTGTAAAAAAACCTTTGGGGGGATTATTTTATCCATTAAACTTAAAATATAAATTTAGGCTTGTTTGGTATGATTTTTCTGTTAAGAAAATGTGCACACCTAACATGTTTTCTGAAATTCTAAGTGAGTCCTTTTTGTTCCCTATAAAAAGCCGCCAACTCTTACATTTCTTTAAACCTCTGAAACCTATTAGTTTTATCCTTGATCTACCCAATAAAATTATAATAATCTCTAACATCCTCATAGAAGCATATAAATGGTTATAAATCATTCCAATGAAGTGTTTTAGCACAAACCAATAAGAGTTACCTGATTAGGAGGAGGTTTGAACGATTCTAACAAGAGTAAAAACATAAGGTATGAAAATTTCCTCTCAATTTTTATTTTTGTGTGATACATTACTTATTCACCACCCATTCAATTTTTGTGGTGTGTATACTTTACAGGTATATATTCTATGACTTTTATTATAAAATTTATGAGTATATATTTATCCATTCTTTTATATTTCTTTCATGGGGTTTACGTTTAGGAGTTACCAAATCAGCAGGACAATTTTTTCTCAAATTGCTTTCTTTGAGACACATGTTTCGTTACAAACCACCATTCTTTTTTAAATGTGTATATAAATCCATTTGATATTTTATATAATAAATCCAATTATTTTCCTGAATTTTTTTAACATTCATTTAATTTCTTTTTCTTACAGGGAGAGTGTTACCCCAAGTAACCAAGTGGTTGGAGTTTATTGAAAAAATTTCATTGCTTTTCGAGATAGTTAGTGATCATGGTTCCTTTGATGAAATATTATGATTAATATATTATGAACCCTCATGATTTTTATTCTCCATAGATTTTAAAATATATTTCCATGTTTAAGTACCATTTTTCCACTCTTTGGAACTTAATATGATTCAAAAAATGTTTTTAAGATAAATATATCCATATCACTCTCTTTAGTAAAAAATTTGTTTTATTCCAAAATCTTGTTTGCAAAAAAAATTAAAAAATCTATTTCAAGGAAAGCTTATTTTAAAAATATTTTATTGTTTTCAAATCATCCTATATATGCTTTCAAAACTAATTTCAAAGAAAAAGGTTTTCAAAATGTTTTAAATCATATTTTATAGTTTTTCACGGAAAATAGTTTTTAAATGATTTTCAAAATTTATTTAAATGTTTGAAAAGTATGTTCAATGATTTTTTTTAAAAATGTTTTCAAGATAATTTAATATTTATTATAGGAAAATGGTTTTAAAAAGTTTTGAGGCACTATTTATATTTTTTCAAAGAAAAGGGATTCAAAAATGTTTTCAAAGATTTCTTTATAATATTTAATTTTTATTTCCAAGAAAATGGTTTTAAAAAGATTTTATATGTTTCAGAGAGCATTATCAAATAAGAAATGATTTTTTCCTCAAGAAATGTTTTTAAAAGATATTTCAAAATTACTTTCCATCTAAGATAAAATCCATTGATATTACTTTTTCATTTCTAGGAAGTGATCTAAATGATCCATTCATATTATTTTATGAATGGTTTAAGTTTGGATGAATAATTCTTATAACACCTATTTCTATTCTATGTGTTATACTGTTTTGAAAGCCACTTCTTTTTAGGGGTTATGCTTCGATGAAATGGTTATGAAACCTTTATATTTTCGATTGGTTATGATTTGATGATATGTTAATGATATCCATTTTGTATCATGGGTTTTGATTTTATGTTTGAAAAACCTATGTATTTTTATAGGTCATAGTTTGATGAATGTTTTATTATATTATAGAAAATGTATGAATGGTTTTATTATGAGATGGGTTGGACCTATATCTCCCTCCAATCCACTGGGTAATGATGGATAAATAATGAGAATATATGTAATGCGTGAACCAGATTTTATGTTGACAATGTCATATGTGAACATGATTACATGTTAAAAATGTTATGAGTGATCCTTGTTACAAGTTCAAAATGTTATGCACAGACCTGATTTCATTCCCATATGTTTATTTGTGAACCTGATTACACATTCACAATGTTATGCATGAACATGATTACACGTTCACCATATAATGCCTGAACCTTATAACATGTTAACAATGTTATTCATCGAACTAGTTTCATGTCCATAATATTATTCGTGAACCTCATTACACATTCAAAATGTTATACATGGACATATTTTCATGTTAATAAGTTTATACAGGGCCTGATTTCATGTTATTAAATTAATGAGTGAACCTATTTCTGCTTATACAAGTTTATTATGTTATAAAAAATGTTCATGCCACAAATTCAATGTCTTATTAATATATTATAATTTCATGAATAATGCTTCCAGTTATATTATAATCCATGTCTTATGAACTAAAAAAATTTATTACGATATCTAATAGACAAGGTATGATCTTCAATTGTTATGATCAGGTTCCAGACCCTTTTTTTTCATGTTATGCCAACACATTAATTTTATTTACTGTTTTTGAGTATCTGAGCTCACCCCTTTATTATGTTTATTTCCCTAGATTATAAAAAAGGATTTTACATAAAATTACTAATGGTGTATATCTTTAGGGGAGATTTTGAATATCTCCAACCAGTATAGATGATTTTGTTTCATGTCTCAAAATTTACTAAACTATTATGGTCCTTAGGCATGTATTTTTATATTATACTGAACATTCATCTAAAATGATGTAATAGCCATGTATGTTAATCCTGGGTCACTATATTTTGTCAGTACAATGGAATTTCTTATTTATTATCATTATAGAAATTCTTTTGAGGGATATTACAATATATCAGTACCAGGATCAATCTAATGGTCATTAATTTTTTCATTATGATGTAAAAGACAAAAATCAAAATAGTAGTCTGAATAATGGTAAGTTCGGTTAATAAAATTCATACTTGATTTGCTGGATCATATTGAATAATGAAGAGTTTATATTATTAATACATTATAAAATTTTATATTAATAGTAAAAAGTAATGTTTTGAAAATAAACAAACTATAAACTTGGGATATATAAATGTTATTATATGTTTTTATAAGAGTTTTTTTATTTATAAATCTAAAGGATTGTAAAATTAAGAAGTAATACTTATATGTTAACAATATCTAGCTTTTTAAAATGCAGAAACCACAATATTTAAATAATAAATAATAACCTTAAAAACTTATAGTCTTTTGATCATTCAAGGAACACAATGATATATATTTCTTATAACTCCCCATGAGTTTATAAATACTTCAGAATATGACAGAATGTATTAAAAAAACTCAACTTGAACAATACTTCTCCCCTTAAGGATAATATATATACCTTTGTTAAAATTTCTCACCCTTTATAAAATATTATCACTTTTTTCATTTCCAAAAATTAATGGGAAGGGATATGATGTTTCTGCAAATTTTTAGAAGACAATAACTTATGAAACAATAAATTTAAGTAACTAATCATCCATTAATAATATGAAATTACATATATCCAATCTTAACTCGAAAAAAATTAAGAACAAAGGATTTATATTAAAAAATAATTATATTCATAAAAAATTAAAATGTTTGATAAAAAATATATTTAGAGTTTAAAAAAATAAAAGTATGACTTCTTTTTTTAAACATATCTTTGTCAAAAAACTTCATTTTCTTGAACTTATCTCTATCTTTAATAGGCTTTAGGATTCTTTATTCCATCACATGTTGTATATAAAAATAACTCTTCCACCTTCTTACTTCCTCAAAAAACAATTTATTGTATTCCCTAATAATGATAAATTCATTTTCATTAGAGTCCTACCTCATAATTCCCATATCCACATTTTAAAAAATTCTATTTAAAATATTTTACGTCATCTATCCCATAATCTATATTATATCTAAATCATTTTTGAAACTTTAAACCATCAAAAAAAATTTAAAATAACTTTTTTAAGGATTAGACCATTTCTAACAGATTTTTCTTTACATACAAAAACTAGCCATCTTTTTCATGAATATTTGTATCCATTTTAATAGACTATTTCACCAAATGATTGTATGTAGAATTTTGAGTTTTGAGGTTTTCTTGAAAAAATTTCAAATCTAGTTTGATCCTTATCACTATTTTTTAAAATTTTGGGGTTGAAGCCTCATTAAATTATTTAAGAAAAGCCTGATTTTTCTTTTCTAGGTAGAGGGAGACCCATTACATAGCCCAATGGCCCAAGACCAAGGGGAATGTTTTAACATTGTAAATATACTTGTGGAAAATAGAAATGGTCAATGAAAATATTATAATTTCAATGGGAGCTCCAGAATATGTAGTATAGTTATGTGGGAATGTTTAAAATTGTAAATCTAATTGTGGAATCCTTATGATGGCTTATGATAATGGAAATTAGGGAGTTACTCTTCCCAGGAGAAATGGTGCTTGATAATTTATTCGTAGGTTAATGTCTTTGTTGTATTTTTTATGTTTGTCACACTTGTTTTTATTATTTCATTGATTATTATTGTGTATTATCATCCATGTTATGATCACCTTTATTGTAATTCAGTACACATAATACATGGAAAGAGAAATAGTAATTTTATTAGTAAATGTGGCCTCATGGGATGAGCATTTTGACATATCATGGGTAGATGGATATTCTTGGATCTAAATTGGGCACCATGATCAATTACATTTTACATGGTCTAAATTTTATGGAATTATTTGTCCTAAAAAATTCCGTGAAGTAATCTAGTGAATGTATTCGTTGCTATAATTAAATGTCATATTGATTTCTATGCCTAACAAGTCACTCGATCATCTTCTGAGAGAGGTATTTATTATTTTAATAGAGTAGGGAAACTAATCTGGAATGTGTATCTATGATAGTTGATAACCATATATTATTATTCACCAATTAAACTATGAAAATTTATGGTCTCCTTAGGGGTCATATTTATGAAATATTGTCAATGTTTCACATTCATGAAACTAGAAAGTTTATTTTTTTAGTTATGAGTGGTTCATCTAGATTAGTTTTAGGATTTTTATAAGTTTTTAATTCATTAGGTTTATAGGTGATTATACAATAATTTAGATAGACATAAAAATGCTTGAGATATTTTTTTATGTGTGCTTGAATTGAATCATTTATTTATACCTTGAAGAGTATTACTATTATTTATTAATTGTTTATTTATAGATCCATTATTCTATATCCTCATTTTTCTCTCACAAAGTACTACTCAGGATAGGTCTAACAGTTCATGATCAATTGGGTAGTGGATTCTTGACTCATAAAATTTTCTATGATAAGTGCATGAGGTGTCCCATAATTGATGATATATGGGATACATTTCCATTATGAACTTGAGTGGTATAGAGCATGACTATGTTTAAATATTCAATTATTTGTATCTATCTATGTTCTTGGGTGACGAATTCATATAATGTTTTCCTGTCAAATTTTTGTAGTCCTACTATTAGGTTAAACCATAGTGCTAGGGATCTCTATATGGGTAGGAATGAAATGATAATTCCCTCGTACATCTTTAAATATTATCAATGGTCTTCCTAATTTCATTATACACATGTTAGTGGAGGTTTATAACCAATAAAAAGTTGGTGTAATAAGCTCTTTCATTGTTGATGCATGATTTTTCATACCCTATGAACAAATTTTAAAAGTTGTAAATTGATCTATAGTTTAAACAACCCATAATTAAAATATTCATAAAAGGGGTTGTGATTTTTTAAATTTCAATAATTTTTTGAATTTATAGTTTTAGTGAATTAGGAAAAAATATTATATATTATAACCATATAATACAAAAAAGATTACTCAACTCAATATCTATTTTTCCTTAAAATTAAGATTAATAAATTTAAACTCTAATTTCATTTAAACTGTTTAATATTATTTTAATATGATTCCTTATAATAGAAAGATACACATTTTTAAAGTTCCTATAAATTATTTGGACATATTTAAAACATTTGTGAACTTTATATGAGTTGAAAAATCCTAGTATAGGATAAAAAAAATAAAGAAACCTGTTAGTCCATTTTTAAATTCATGAAATATGATAGTAGGTTTATCATTTTCATAAATAATAATGAGGTCAAATAATAATTTAATTACGAAAGAAATAAATTTCACTTCACATATTATATCATAAAATATTATTATGTAATCATAAAGGAAAAAATAATAATCTTGGGGGTTTCTTGTAGAAAATGAGAACTGATGAAAATATTTTCTTGAAAACCATAGCCTTCACCCTTAAAAGGGGTATCCAATTTCCTTTAAACAAAATATAGTTATCTTACCGTATAAAATAAATATACAACCAAGAAAAATTATTTACGAGAAAATATATATAGTTTATTTTAATTGGGACATCATCCTCATATCAATATTACAATCACTCTTATAAATATAATAACACACTGCACGAATTCTAATATATATTCCTCCAAGAACAAGATCACTACCCAATGTATTAGAGAGATATATCAAGATAAAAAATCACTATGAACCATAAAAAAGTTACGTAATGTGTATTAAATAAATTTAACATTTCATTTACATCATAAAATATCATAAATTATTATCTTTAATGAATATTTTGAAACACTTCTATGCTTCATGTATAAATAAGAATAAAAATTATTTTTCGTGGAAGCATTTTAAAACACAAATTTTCCTAACTAGCACAAACTAATTTTTTTCATGATGAAAGAAAACTTAACCCATGTCGTATATGTTTAAAAAACATTCCTTTCATAATTTTGTTAAAATGAATAAATAAAGTATTTTTAAAATGTTAAAAATTTATTTTTTGAAACTAAAATAAGAAAATTTAATAATATTTTAAAATTGAAATTGAAATATATTTAATTATATTAGTTACATAATTAAAAATTTTCAATAAATATGGATATGAAGTAAATATAAATTAAAAAAATAAATGTTTTAAAACATGGTTTTAAATAAAAATACCTTACTTCACGTCTGACTCCCTACATTCATAAATTAATAACTATATTATAAAGAAAAATTAAATTTTTAACTGATTATGAAAACTTTTATGGAGAATTACATTATAATAATCCCTTTTATTTCATTTATTACCATTCATTATATCATTTTTTAATCAGTTAAGTTTATGTTAGATGTCTTGAGGTCATTCAGTTCATAATCAAAAAACAACATCTGTGGGTTGATAATGGTCAAAGAAATCATTAAAAAATTATATTAATGATGTTAATAATTTAATAATTATCATTTATATAAATTAAAATACAAATTTACAACCACTCATGAAAGTCATACATGAAAAATGAATCACATTGCTTCACGGAGGTGGTACTCCTCACGAACACACGAGCGACAATTTCATTTTATAAATTATGGAAGGGTGAGAAGATAAGTAATATCTTATATTTATAAAATAATAATTATTTCATTAATGTAATATATATTCATTAAATAAATCATAATACTAATCCCTTTTAAATAGCAATGAAAAAGAAAACAAACCGCTTTATGGAGGTGGTATTTTGCACACACACATGTGTAATGTTTTCATTTTCTATAGGTTGAGAAAGATATGAAGGAGATTTCATAAATAAAAATAATAAATTTAAATTATATGGATGATACTAATTTTAACATATAATGATGGATATATAATATTTGAGGTAAGTGGAATAATAAATAAACATGAATGTATTTGGTTAAGGGTTATACATCTTATTTGGAAAACCTCCTTTAGATTAAACCTTAGGATTTAAATGATGGAATTTTAGTGACACTAAACCTTTATGGGAACTAGTAATAATGTTGGTAATTTTTTTATTCAATTATTATTCTAGATAAATGGATCAATTTACATGAATAAGATTAGGGAGTGGGGGGAACCATTTATAAGTGAGGGGAGTGGCACTCTTGTAAATTTTTAAAATTTTAAGATAATATGAAGTATTTTTCAATTCAATGTGTTGGAAAATGTATAATATTTAATGAATTTTATGATAAATGATATAAATAATATCATTTAATATGATTTAAGATGTGATTTTGTGACCTTCTCACTTTGTTTTATCCTAAATTTACATTTTTTACCCTTTATCATGGACATAAAGTTTTACCATGGTCTCTGTTCGTTATGACTAAAAATGAAATTTAGGTCATTAATAAATTTTAGTATATTAATTTCCAAAATTAAATCCATTTTTCAATATTCAATTTGTTTAATTGCAATAAATTAATTTTAATATAAGAAAAAAACACTATGATGAATAGTTTCTTTCAAAAATAGTATTTAAGCCTTAAATTAAAATTAAACCCAAATAAAGAAAAATATCGTCTCATATGTAATTAATTGGTTAATTTTTAGTCAAATTTGACTAATGTTACTTTAAAACTAAAACACTTTATAATGGTACTTTATATATACTTGAAATGAAATGATATGTTTTAAAAAAATTAGTATTTTTCTCTTTTCGACCTAAAATAATTTTTTCACATAAAAAAACATATTTTATATTTTATATGATGATATAAATTATAAATTAAATTATCCAAAATTAAGTTTCTAAAATTTATAAATTTAAATTAAAAAATATAATTCATTAAAAACTCTATTATATGAATAAAAATATATTTTTTTGATTTGAGAAATCTTAGAAAATTATCAAAATGAATGTGAATCCAAAAATATTATTATACATATTAAAAATATATGAATTTAATTTATTATGAACATTACATAGGTCTTAAAATTCTTCTATCCTCAAATAAATTGAATATTCTTATTTTTATTTATCATTTAAATAGGTACAAATAATATTCCCACATATACTTTTCAATTTCCCAAGTTACTTCTTTAATCATGTGGTTTTCTATTAAACGTTTACCAATGGAGTCCCATTATTCCCTAACAAAATATATATGATATATAGAATCTATATTGGATTTTATTAATAAGAATTATTCAATTTCAACTTTACTACCTTAGGGATGAAAACATGGGATAGATTAGGCACATATCACATTAAAAATGAAGCATAAAACACATCTTGTACCACTGATAAAGTGAAAGGTAAAGTTACTTGATATGTAAGTAACATAACCTTTTTGAGGATTTTATATGGTCCAGTTAATTGTTGGATTGACGTTCCCTTTTTAAAAAATTTAACAATACCTTTCTATGATGATATTTTCAGTACGACGTGTTTTCTTACCTTAGGAAAATGGTCTTTCCTCCAGTTATCAGTATAAATATTTTGCCTACTCTAATATGATCTCATATACTAATAAATCGTATTTTTATTCCTTACAATTTTTTATAATTGTAATATTCTAAACAATTTTATTTTATTGACTTCATTCTAACATACTAAAGTTCAACATAAATTTCTATATAATTCTTTAAATGGTGCAATCCATATAATGGAATGAAAACAATGATTATAAGAAAAATCCACCAAATAGAACTATTGAAACCAACCACCATGATAATATAATGAAAAATACTACATCATTTCTTGTAAAATATAAAAATATCTCTTCTATTTTCTATCAGATTGTGGATGAAAATATGTACTAGAGTTAAATTTATTTCTTGTCAACTTTTTAATTAATTTCCAATTATTTGATGTCAAAATAATATTATTATTAGATAAAATAAAGTGTATAACTCCATGCAACTTTAGTATCTATTTTAGATCATTTCAAGAAATATGATCTAAATTCATAGTATCTAAAATATGTTGGAAATTCATTGATTTAGTCAAACTATCAATAATAACCTAGATCACATGATTACCTCATGATTTAATCAATAATCCCACATTAAGCTCCATGGATATATTCTACTATTTTATTGGATGATCCATTAGTTACCTCTAAGAATTAACATGACTAAAATTTAAACATTTAATGGTAAAATCAGTTATATCATTCTTCATTCCTTCAAACTAATAATATTCAAAAAGTTCACTGTATATCTTGTGCGGTTAGGATAAACATAAAACATGGAGATATGAGCATCCACAAAAAATTTATTATTAAACCGTGAATAAATTATCACAAAAAACACTTTCAAAATACCATAAGAATTTATTTTTAAATATTAAATTAAGGAATCATACCCTTATAAACCAACTATAATCTTTCTTGTAAACGTTAATAATCATTTAGAGCATGCTTATATCCATCTAAGAGGGATGAAAATATTAATTCCTGAACGAAGGAGAGGGAGTTATTGTATTCTAAATTTCTATTAAAATTTTAATAAAATAATTAAACAATGTAACAAGTAACAAGCATATAATATTTTTAAGGGATTATCTTCTTTGATCAGTGTATCTGCAACAACAACCTGATATTTAATTATATGATTCCCTTTAAATAAATTTCATTGATTTATTTATTTTATAGAAACACAATGTTTAAAATAGACTAAAAATCCTATTAAAAAATTATTATATGAAAATTATATAATTTAGTAATTAATAATGTAAATATTTGTTTAGGTTAATTTTTTTTGATTTTTCTAAAAATTGATTTCTCATTGAATTGTGAAAAAACAATTTTTGTAAAAATATCATTCCGTTGAATTGATAAATGAAAATAATTATTTTAATTCATTTTTAAATTATTACAAACCACATTTAGTTTTAAATAACTTGATTACTTTCATTTTAATCATTATTAATCCAAATTTTAGTATAGGTTTATTTTCAAACATAAATTTTTTTTTTCGAAAAATAGTTTTCATCGTAGTTTGTAGTGTTTTTAAAATTATTTTCATTGAATTTTGTAAATTTAATATTTTAAAATAGATTAAATATTTATAATCAGTGGTGTTAATATTTTTTAAATAGTTCCATTTTATTTTTTATCATTAGGAATAGTCTCAATGGTAAAATTTATCTCCTTAGTAAAGGATAAATAAGGTAATTAATGTCAAAAAACAGATGGATACGTATTTAAAATTTCAATAAAAATTGAATTTATCCAATTTTATAACTTTAGTTCATATATTGACTTCCAATTCTTGAAAATATGGAAACTTGGTGCCACTTTTCTTTGATATTGATGTTTATATTACTTTATGAATGTAATATAAAAAATATGTCACACTTCTGAAATTAACAAGTCAAATATTTTTAGATAATGATAAAAATAGGTTTTATTATGTTTTAAATTTTATTTTAACATATTAACAATTTTTTAACATATAATTTATTTATAAATTTTAGTGATTAAATTATTATATTAAATGCTTATGAAATGATGACATAATATTAATTTAATTAATAAAATCATAAAATAAATGATTTTAAAATATTAAAAGCAATACAATTGGGATGAATTATTATTTTAAAAAAAATTTATAGTTGAATATATCATATTAGATATGTTTTATAGGATTTAATTCTAATTAAATGTTTTTTTACTTATTTACTTGATGTGATATTAAATGAATTGTTTCAAAATTGACAATAATGATTTTTCAAGAAGATAAGATTTTATTATGTTATTTTAAAATAATAAAAAATATTAACTAGGATACGAGGGATATTTTATGCTCTAATATTTTCTCCCATGTCCATTTATGGGAAAATTTTACTTTTGTGATAAATTTCATAGACCCTGTAGTGTAAAATAATTGTTATTGCGATAGTTGTCAAAACGTTTAACAAGGGATAAAACATAGAAATAATGGTAAAAAAATAACATAAACATTTCAAATTTTCATTATGTGATAGGAAACAGAGTCATCCTAATATTATATTTAAATAATATAAATTTGGATCAACTTGGGAAAGAAGAATAATTTATATTAATTTAATTCTTTAAGAAACTCCAAGAATTCCCCACCCCTCACTTATCAATATACACCCATACTTTATTTTCTTTACCTAACATTTAGAATCAAAGATTAAAAAAATCAACAAAATTACCTTATAAAAATACTTATCCATGTTATAGAGGTATTGTTCATCCCTAGAGACCAAACCCAAATCCCATAAAAGGTGATCTAAAGGAAGTCCACTAAAGAAGGGGTAATAGTTATTAACGACTCTTTCATGTTTATTTATACTTATTATTCCACTTAAGATGTTTAATAGACAATATAAAACATATATAGTGTCATAAATATGGTTATATGTTATTATTTGAGTGCTAAAAAATTTTCATTATCTTTTGCTTAATAAAAAAAAGAAAACATCGATCGTTCGTATGTATGACTTTCCATCTCCATGTTGCTGTATAATATATTTTTCCTGAAAAATTTACTTTGATTGTTATAAATATTGATCTAATTAATATATATATTATTTGTGACATATTTCTTGTTTTGAATTTATAATATCATATCTATCTTCTAACCTTACAATCCATTTGAAAACTAATACGTCGCTTGTGCGTACATGTGGACTACAACCTCCATGAAGTTACATAGATTGTTTTTAATTTCTAGTTTAGATGGATGGAAGTAAGGATATATTTAATGAATATATATATAATATAAGTTTTAATAGTGATTTTTTTATTATTCATTACCTTTCTTTCATTAGATCCATCGAAAAGTTAAAGAAACATTTAGGTGTACGTATGGCCTACTATCATCAGGAATAGTCTAATTAATTTTTCTATCTATATTATTTATGGATGACTTGAAATTTATATATATATACTGATTATATATTATATTTATATCATGAATAAAATTATTTATATGATGGAACTATAATCAATGTACAAGGAGTGTATCCAGCAAACCAAAAATTCCTATGAGAAATGAACCAGTGAACACACAAAGCAATGGTAATTATAAGGTAATTAATAAAAAGGTGATAGATGTTATAGATGGCCAATATATGATATTATTATTATGTATATTGTTTTTTATATAATTATAATAAATCTAAATTTATTATATAGGAGGCTGAAAGCACTCACTAGTAATGTTGAACTTGAGGTAAGGTATTTTATCTTAATTTTCATTCCATTGAGATATATATTGGTATTATAAAACTATTTGTTTTTACTTGGTGTATATACTAACACTTTTATTTATTTATCATGAATATATATTTATGTATGGACTTTAAATTTTCAATTCATATTTACTATTTTAAATATTTTTTATATTTTCCTCCAATTTTCTCTCTCTTTGGAACTTAAATCAAGAAATATAATATTTAAAAAAAAACCAATCTTATTTATCTTTTTGATATATTATATTTTTATTCCATGTATATATTTTTCAAATTATTTGAAATGTTATTTTTGTTTACTCAGATGATTTATCATGGATATATTATGTTATCCTTTAATTTTTACAAGGTTTGAAATGAATCTATATACTATTTTTGGAAAAGTTCATTTTATTTTTTTTTAAAAATTAAAGAATATATTTGTTAACTTATACATTGTTAGTATATTTTAACATATCCATAACTATTTGATATTATTTATCTTTATTTTTATGTATTTATTGTTTTCAAAATGACAAATATTTTAAGAAATTTTATTTTAATTTTTGTCGTCCATTTTATTTTATTTTGAAAAAGTGATGAATTTATTTTAAAACATACGTTTTACATGAATTAATGGTTATGTTTTAATTAGTGGTAATTCTATGGTCAATAAATTTATCCTAAAAAATTAAATTTCTTTTGAAAATTGTACATTAAATTGTACAATAAATAACTATATTATTTATATCATGAATATTCAATTTGGATAGACTATATATCAGTTCTACATACAATGTTTCACTAAGAAAGTTATTTCATTATCAAAGGGAAAATATTGAAAATTCTACATTCTTTACTGAAAAAATATATTCTTTGATAATGAAAATTATTTTTGAATTTAATTGATCATTAAATATATGAGAAATCCAATGGAATCTCAATGATATCTAGGGCCCAGTTATATATATCCCCTCAAAACATTGAAAATTATAATAACAATAATCATTTGGTCAAATTAAATGAGTTAATGGTGTATGAATTCCCATCAATTATACTTTCTTATTACATGGACTTGATGGTATGTATATCATGATATCTAAGATCATGAAATTAAAAACTAATAATTTTCTTTAATTAAGAAATAATTTATTATTATCCATGATTTTGCAGTGTCGATATTATCCATGATTGCATTTTCTACTCATGTTATTTATTAAATCAAATGTTTTTCAGTTATTGGCCTGTCTTTTTTGATTACACTCTATTTACTCATGAAAAATTTTATTGTGCCAAACCATTAATAATAATTTTAGATCACCCTTTATTTGTTTTCCTATACTTCATATATGTAGAAGAATATTAGGATTAATATCGAGGGTACAAGAATGTTTTTATACTATGTATTTTATATTTCCAATGTAAAATTGGAACCATGTATGTATCTAGTTATTAAACACTACTAAATTGATTGATCCTTTAAGATAAGATTGTTTGTATCTCATTCCAATTTAATAAAGTAGACATCGTATTTGGGTTATTAGAAGTAGGGTTTCTATTGTTTTTATCAGAGTATGTTTAGTAGAAACCTTGAGAACTAGATTTTAAATGATCATATCTAACATGAGAATTATGATAAACTCTTATAGTATTTAGTATCTTTTACCGTTAGAGGTATTTTTATACTTTGTAATAATATTAATTATCATTATATTCTAACCCATTGTATTCTTTTATTTAATGATGTTAAATAAGGGAAAAGAGTGAGGGAAAAACCATAGAGAATGTAGAAATTTCTCCACTAAGATATCAAATACAAGTGGTATTAGAATTGAGGAGATCATAATAAACTTACTTTGTTTATAAAAAATAAATTTTATTTAATAGAAAAAACTATTGGTCCACAACAAGATTCTCCTAGGTTGTATCACTTTATATAATATAATACTATATATTTTAATAGAAATACTAATCCATTGGTAGTTGAGAATTGGCTTGTGTCCCTTTTAATTATATGATCGGATTTGAGAAGTTTCATTTTATCGCCCAATTTAAATTTTGATAATCTATATATGTGATGATGTACCTAAACTCCAAATGAAAATTACTTATATAATTTTGGGTTTTATACCTTTTCACGAGGGATATTTATCTCATATTGTTGGGGTTATAGTGAACCTTGAATATCTATTTATTGTATGGTAGTTTGTTGATGTATTTCTAGAATAGTTTCCTACTCTTCCTTTGAAATATATAGTTGAGTTTTCAATAGAACTAACAAAAAATGAAACATCTATTTCAATGAATTCATATATAATGGTCCCAATTAAATTTCATGAATTTGGGAAGAATATCTTTGGGAATCTAGATAAGGTATTCACATGGACTCGTTCATCACCTTATGGCGCACCGATTCTTTTTGTTAAGATGAATGTATAAGTTATTTTTAATTAAATTACCCATTATAGAATAGAAATGGTAAATCATTACCATGTATTTAATCATTTCCCTACACAAAAAATCTAAATAGAACAATTCTATTTGGATATTAGTCAATCACCTAAATAAATCATCAAATTTTATTTTTATTCGAGTCGATTTCTCTCTTGATCACCTTACTTTTTATACATTTTTTTTTGAGATTACATAGAGTGACACTCTCCATAATATAGGATTTAGATCCCTTATTTACTACTATGTTTTAGAGAAGCCTTAAATTAGATATTGATATTGAGTTGAGTTTTAGAACTCGTTTTCATCCTTAAAATGAAGGTTAGTATGAGCAATCTATTCAAACTCTGTAAGATATATTCAGAGCCCACTCAATGGATCATAAAGGTGGTTTGGATCATAACCTTCCATTTGTTAAATTTTAATACAATAATATATTTCACTCAATCATTCATATGGATCCTTATAATTTCTTCTATGGTTGGATGTTCTAAACTTCAGCATTTTAGGATAAAGTTAGATAATGAAATATAATGGGTCCCAATCTAGCTAATGAATTGGAAGGGAATATTTGATCCAATCAATATCACATATGGGTAGCTTAGAGAAGGAAAAAATTATTTTAAAAACTGTCTATGAAATCTGGAGTTTGAATTTGGTGATAAGGTATTCTTATGAATATTTATTTGAAATAAGGTTATAATTTTTATAAAAAAGTAAATATGAACCCTAGATATATCGATCCCTTTCAAATTCTTAATCTTATTAGGATAGTTGATTATCACTTGGGGATTCTAGATAAATAATTTTCAGTTCACAATGTCTCTTAAGTATGTCTCCGAAGAAATTAAATATCTAAAACATCATATGTACTAAACTCATATGTTATACCATTGAAGAAAGACCTATATTATGAGGGGCAGCAGATAAAAAAATTTAGAACATATAGAGAATGTACAATGACGAAGACCACTCATTTAAAAAAATATTTGTGATAAAATAATAAAATTAAAGAATATTTATAGAAAACTAAGGATATTATGAGGTACAATTATACTAAATTTTCTATAAAAGAGTGATGGAATTTTTAGGGTGAAATTTTAATAAGGGGTAAAAATTATATTATTTTTTAAATCATCTTATCAATAAAATCTTATGTTGAATTTTGGGGATTCTTCTGAAAAAATATTTTTCCGTGAATTGTGAAAAATTACGTTTTTTGTAAGACTATCATTTCATTTAATTAAAAAAAACCCGATAATTTATTATAATTAATCATAAATAAGTATAAGTTTAAATTATTTGAAAATAATCTAATTAATTACATTTTAAATTATTATTAAACCTGATTTTAATATTAATTTTTTTTGGAATTAATTTTCATTTTTCAAAAATCATTTTTTATTGTTTTGGTTTTATTTTTAAATTAATTTCACCAAATTATTTGAATTTAATTTGATAAAATGGATTAAATATTTTTTATCATTAGTTTAATAATTTTTAAATATGTATCTTTTATTTTTTTCATTATGAATTATAATTGTGGGGAAATTTATCCCCTCAATAAAATCTTATGTTGAATTTTGGGGATTCTTCTGAAATAAATATTTTTCCGTGAATTGTGAAAAATTACGTTTTTTGTAAGACTATCATTTCATTTAATTAAAAAAATACCAATAATTTATTATAATTAATCATAAATAAGTATAAGACTAAATTATTTGAAAATAATCTAATTAATTACATTTTAAATTATTATTAAACCTGATTTTATTATTAATTTTTTTTGGAATTAATTTGCATTTTTCAAAAATCGTTTTTTATTGTTTTGGTTTTATTTTTAAATTAATTTCACCAAATTATTTGAATTTAATTTGATAAAATGGATTAAATATTTTTTATCATTACTTTAATAATTTTTAAATATGTATCTTTTATTTTTTTCATTATGAATTATAATTGTGGGGAAATTTATCCCCTTAGTAAAGGGAAAATTCTGTAATTAAGGTTTAAAATTAATATGATATAGACTTAAAATTTCTCCAAAAAATTATTTTATCCCATTGTATGAATTTATTTCACCCATTTCCATAAAAATCTCGATAATTTTCCCACTTGATTCCATTTTTCAAAAATACTCACCTTTATGTGACTTTAAGAAATGAATAAGAACAAAACCTCACACTCTTGACATTAATATCTCTAACAATTTTCCATAAGGTTAAAAAAGTGGTTATCTTGGGGTTGAAATGAAAATTTTAGATATTAATTGAAATTTTTGTTTCATGTTAATTTAATTTTAATATTTATGAATTAAATAATTATCTTAAATGCTCATGAAATGCTGATAGAGTATTTAATCAACTATTAGAAAAGTAATATAAATGAATTTTAAAATATTAAAAGTAATACATTTTGAATAAATTATAGTGTTAAAATAATTTCTTAGATCAATATATAATCTTATTTTTTTAAATGGGTTTTATTCTGATTCCAACTTTTATACTTATGTATTTGAAATGAATTTAAAAAAATGGTGTGAACAATGATAGAAATGATATTTTATGAAATAAATAATTTAAAAAAATTATTTAAAAATAATATAAAACATGAAAATGGAAAATGGAATTATGATATGGTCTAAAATTCTATACATTTTACATTGTAATGTAAAGTTTCCCTTCATGATAACTTTCATAACCCCTATAGTAGAAAAACTTTTTTATCTTGATAATTGTCAAAAGGGTTAATAGGGGGTTAAAACGAAGAAACAAGGGTCAAAACATCACCTAAAATCATCCAATTTTTATTGTATTAGATTATTTAGACTAATTTAAATTTTATATTACAATTACATCAATATGGATCCATTTTAGCCAAAAAAATAATTTATATTTATTTCATACATTAAAAAATTATAAGATTTATCTTCCCCTCACTTTCCAAAGGACACCAATTTTTTATTTTATTTACACCACTTTGAGAAACATAGTTAAGAAATACCCTTCCATATTACATTATCAAAATCCTTACATAATTTATATAGGTTATGTTATTTAAAAAATTCTAAACCTAAAGCCCATAAGAGGATATATAAAGGAATATGACTGTATATGAGGTAATGTTTTTAACCTACTCTTTTAAGTTTATTTATTCTTATTGATCATATTAATATGTTGAAACCATCTTCAGTTAATAAATGAATTATTATAAATATATTTATATATTATTATTATTATTTCATATAATTTTAAATCTATATTCTATCCAATATAAAATTAAAGCATCATTAATGCGTACATACAACTTACTGTCTCTATGTTGCGGTATAATTTGTTTTTCATCACCGTTTTGGATTGATGGTTATAAATATTGAAATAATGATTATATATAATATTTAAGAAATAATTATTTACCTTAAATTATAATATAATATCTTCCTTAGTACCTTCCAATTCATTAGAAAATGATAATGTTTCTCATGCTTACGTGTGGACTATCAGCTTAAGAAAGTGACGCGATTAAATTTTCATTTCTGATTTATATGGATTGTAATTAGGATATATTTAATGAATATATATGATTTAAAAGATATAATAATTATTTAATAAATTCAAATTAATATTCACATTTATTATTTTCCATCCCTTGAAATGTGAAAACAACATTCATGCAAACATATGACCTATAATCTCCAAGAACTATGTAATTTAATTATATATATATATTTTTTATGGATGAATCTGTATATATGTATAATGAATATGTATGATATTTATATCATGATTAAAATTTTAGAGATTATGTAACCATAATAAATGTTCATGGAATGGAACTACCAAACTAAATTCACTTGAAAAATATATTATTTAACAACCAAAACATTGATAACAATAAAGGACTATTTACAAATGATTGATAAGATATTATAAATTAATCATATACATAGTATAGATAGTTAAATGTTATGGTATATAATTATAATAAATCTAAATTTATTACATTTTAGGTTACAATCACTTATGAGCAATGTCAAACTTGAGGTATGAGATTTCATCTCAATTTCAACATCATTACAGGAGATTTGGCATTATTCAACTATTTACTTTTATGTGGTGTATATACTTCTCCTTTGTCACATTTAAAATGAATATTACTTATTAATGATTATTTATGTTTAAATTGAAACTTATTATTTTTTTGTTGTTTCTATAATTTATTCCAACTTTTCCAATCTTTTGAACTTTAATCAAGCAAAGAATTTTTTAAAATAAAAATTGATCCTACTTATATTTTTTCAGAGAGTATATTTTTCTCCCATGCCCATATTATTCAAAATGTAAATTTCTAACTGAAATTATTTTTTATGGATATTTGATATTATCATTTTCTTTTTATATTGTTTTAATGGAATCATTATAATGTTTTCTGAACGGGTGATATTTATATTCTCTACAAAATGAAAAAAAGAATGTTTTTCGATGTATAAGACATTATCATATTTTTATAATGGAATAAAAATGTTACAATATTTAGATTATTCTATATGTTTTATATGAAATCTATTTTATGTAATCTTATTTTAATGTTTGTAGGCCATTTTCTATTATTCTCTAAAAACATGAATTAATTTAAAACCCTATATTTCTGATGAATTGAGGGTCATATTTTATATCTTACACATTTTTTGGTCCTTAAATTTCTCTTTAAATGCACACCTTCTAATAAAAATTATAAATAAAATTTCTCTTAATTATCCATATTTTTTGTATCATGGATATACATATTCATTAAACCGTATATCATTTCTATATATGAGGTTTTACTATGAATGTTATTTGATTGGATGTGGGAAATTTTGATAAATTTGTTTTATTTCATTAATATAGATATTTTTCTAAGGAATATTTTTTATTAATTGAGTTGGTCATCCCATATATGATGAATTCATTTTTATACATAGTGATTGGAAAGTCTTGATTATAGAAATCTCTTTGATCCATTGACATGTCTCATGAGACAAATAAACAGGCGAAATTAAATAGGCTTCTAGTGTATAACAACCCATTAATTAAAATCTATTGTAAAGGGACTTGATAGTAAAAATATCATGATGTTTATGATCATCTTTTACAACATTAATCATTTACTTCATTGAGAAATTATTTATGAATATCTATGAGATTAATGCATTGATATTATCAATGGATGCATTTTGTGCTCATGTTATTTACTAAATTCCATGTGTTTAAGATATTAACCGTTCTAGGTTGAATATGAACTATTTAATCATGGTATATTCGGTTGTATGTAACTCTTAATGTGAAACTGATATCACCATTAATTTGGTTTTATTTCCCCTATATATGAATAAAGATATTATGAATAACATCAATGATGTAAGAATGTTTATAATATTTTAATTTTATATTTACAATGTAATATTGGAATCATGTATATATCTAGTTATTCAATGTAACTAAACTAATTAGTCATTTGAGATGAGATCCTCTCTATCTTATAAAAATTTAATTTAGTAGACACCATCTCTGGTTAATTTATTTTGGGTTTCTACATCACCAACTATGTTTACTTTGTATTGGTGATAGTGAATTTGGTAATCATAGTTTTTAATTTTTTTTAACCATATTATCTTCCATATTTTCAACTCATTTTTAGTGAATATAGAATTTGAAATTTTATGACCAATATATATTTCACATATTTCCCCTTATAGATAATTCCTATATATTTTTAAAACAAAACTACCATATCCCACTCAATATTTAGTGTAAGATAATTATTCTCATGGGGTTTCAATTTTTGAGACACATATACAATAACCTTTTTATTCTCCATTTAGACACAACCGAGACCCATCATTGAAGAATTATGTAGAATAAAAAATATCCATTACTAAATAGAATTTCCATTATAAGAGAATTGAAAAATATTCTTTTCAACTCATGAAAATATTCAAAACATTCCTTTTTCTAGAATAATTTAAATCATTTTTTATAAAATGTACTTATTGTGATAGATGAAAAAGGAAAATATTTAACAAACCGCACCTAGTATCCCATGAATGACATTAAAGGTTAAATCTCAACAAAAGTTTTAGGTATTGTACACTCTCCACCCCATTATTTTTAGTAGGATAAAAACTATTCCATATTTAGAGAAAATATGTGTAATGAACGAAATTTATTATTACCCAAATTCACATTTTCTAAATCGTCCATACAACTTATTTTCTTTTAATGTTTATAAAATAATCCTCTGATTCCTCTCGTATTTATCATGAGGTTTCCCAATCATAATGTATATAAATATTACATAATTTTAGATTCACATTCAATACATTTCGCAATAATACACACATGAGGGTTATAAAGGTTCTGTGTCTTTAGAGACTAGTTACATAATCATATTATTTAATGAATGATCTTAAACGTTTTCCAAAAATATATCAATATTAGTACCCTTCTAGAAATATATGAATTAAAATATTCCATCGAAACATAGGGAAGGAAAACATTAGAAAGGGTTATGTCATATTCTTTGTATGGGTAAACATGAGAAACATCAATCATAAGATCATAAGTTGATTATAAGTGTATGATAATATTTTTCAATTGCGTGTTCTTAATGTAAAATCTTCATATATAGAAAATATCACATCATAAAATCTGTAATCATTTCATATACTAATGAATGATTGATAAGGGTGTTAAATAAGTAATCACTATTCAAGAGTCATAACAATCACATGTGGTATCACAAGAATAAGAAATAATAATCTTGTAATCAATTTTGTTCACAATAATTTCCACACACAATCTAGTGAGAATATCAAGAAATAGGTCATACTCATACATAAATATGTGAGAAAATAAATTAAAAATCAAATTCACACAAAATGTTTTGATAATTACGAGAAGGAAACTTGAGCAAACATCAAGTTGTGAAAAAAATTAAAAGTCATTTCAACTATCATCATCAACATCTCATGCCATATAAATATAACTTTACGTTATATATTTTAGGTCTATATTTATCCAAACAACACATAATTAAAAACTATACATATGAGTAACACAAGATCCTAAAAAATTCCCCACATTATAATATCTTAACACATTGAAAATAAATTGGTTTCATAAAAATCTCTTGATCATAATCCTAAACCATCTAGAGAAAAAAATTTATGGGGTCACTGGATTATATCCCTAACAAATAAAAATTCACATCAAAGGATACTATCCTTGAGAAAATATTATTTTAAAATATCAGTAGAATATTTGGTGAGAAAAACACCAGTTTCATTTTTTAATCACTTATTTATAATCTAAATATTTATAATATATTCATACAAAAATTTATTCTAAAATAACCAAGAAATCATGTAATGCAATCTTCAAATCATTTAGTTGTCTTGATGTGGGGAAATTTCATTCATGCCATAATCATTAAAATATAGATTCTATTCAAACCTTTTTTTAAAATTAACCTATTAAGAATATAATAAGAAAATATTATTAATTTTTTTTTTAAAATTTCAATCATGGTGTAAAATGAAATTTAAAATTCATTTCAGAATAATTAATTCATTATTTAAATTTTAGAAAACATGGATATGGAAGAAAAAATTTTCCCAACTCAAAGAGGAGTAATAGAATATAATTTCATTAAAAAACATTTATGATACATTTTGAGTTATAAAACAAAGAAAATGGTATTAAAACATTAAAATTAAAAAATAACAATATTATAAGAAATATAATGGGGGTTTATTTTAATATTATTATTATATATTATCTTCGATTTAAATTTATGCATTAACTTTTCAGATTAAAATGGGATTGAAAGATAAATCCCTTACCCCATGATTTGATTTCTTTGAAAGAACTATATCATCTTGTACATTAAATTTAAATTTACTATAATTTTATATAATAATATTTTATATAAACCTAATATCTCATATGATCCACTTATTACATTTCAACACACATTAATTATAAATTAATTTATGAAATAATCGTTTCTCGGTGTTAATTGTTTTATTTTTGTGTGGATGTTTCTGATTGTAAGTTCTAATCCTGGTAATTTGATCTTGGTTACATAATATCACGAATATTAATAGTGATATTAATATCATATATATTCATTCTAAACATATTTAGAATCATCCATAAAATCTTGAGATAAAAAAAACGAATTACACCATTCATGGAGACAGTAGTTTGAACGTACACATGATTGTTGATTTCATCTTAAAAAAAATAGAGAAATATAAATAAAATATTACCATTATAGAACCTTTATTATATCCTAAATATCATATAAAAATATTAAATCCATACTAATTAACACACATAAATTTTGGTGTTGGAAAATAAATTATATCGCTACGTGGTGGTGATTGTCCACTCGTACGCATGACAAATACTTTAATTTCCAATCTGATAGAAAAGTGGGTGTAAAATGGTCATTAAATAATCAGAATATTTTTTATATATATTTATTATACTGAATTTATTATTTTATGATTCATATAATAGATTTATAGGACATACAGGAATAACTAAATTGAAACAGGTCGGGAAGGATGATTACTTCTACTTAGAGAGACCTCCTTTAGATCCATTTTATGGACCATTGGAATGGTTTTTAATATGAATAATACATATAATTCATATATAATCATTTTTATTAAATAATTGATATGTTTTCTTCTATATTTATGGATCAAAGTGGTTTAAATAAGAGAGATGTGGGGAGTCCTTCAATAAGTTGGTGGAGTGAGACACCTTGAAATTTTAAAGGATTTAAATATTATTAATTCATATTAATAGAAAATTGTTTCATAAACAATTAAAAATAAACAATAAGATGATATTTGTCTAATAATTTCCATTAAATTTGATTTAGACAACAATATGTTGCTATATCACCTTATCTATTAGTTTGACCCATGGTAAACCCATTTTAAGTTTAAACAAGGTAATTTTTTTTAATCATATGTATTATAAACAATCATGTGTAAATTATTAAATCATACTTATTATAAATATTCTAAATTTGTATTCCAATTTAAAATATTAAATTTATATATTTTTCGTTAATTTCTTTTAAAATAATCACTCTAAATAAAATGATTTTTTTTCTTCGAAAAATGTATTTTTTAAAATAAAATTGATTTTACCTTCATGCCTTGAAATATAAAAGATTTTAGATATTTTTTAAAATATTCTTTTGAAGATATAAAATAGAAATTTTATTAAATTCATTCATAAATTGGTATTAATTTAATTTATTAAGTTAAAAACATATTATCCGCATAAAGATACTGCTTTAAAAAACAATATATTTAAACATAAAAAATAAACTTTTAGAAAAAATTTTATAATGATAATTAATAAGTAATTAAAAATATTATGTATAATTAAAAGATTATTATGTTAATTTAATATCAGACTCAAAAAATCATGTTAATTTCACTTGGAAATAAATGACAGTTTTTCAAAAAATCATTTTTCTCCAATCAATGAAAAATTAATATTTCCCAAAAAATCCTAAATTTTTTTCATAAGACAATTTTGATATGGTTAAATATAGAAATATATTTTTTTAAAAATAATTTTTTTAAATGTTACAAAAAATTAATTTTAATTTTCATGCAAAAAAATTAGGAAAATCAATTTTTGAAGAAAACATATTTTTGAAGCAAAAAATGTATTTACTAAAAATTGAGTACATATTTATTATTAATAAATGTATTTGACTTATATAAAACCATTATACATATTTTTAATAATGTTATTAATCATATTAATCCTTCTAATTTAATTGATAGATTATGATGGTATAGTACATTACACTTTATTTAGACTCAGGATTTCATGTATAACATGGATTAAAAGAAATTAAATTTATTTAAAGATAAGTATAGTATAGAATACTAGAGAGTTATCTTCTAAACCCTTATAATAATTTATCCCTTGAAATTAAATCACTATTATTAAAATAACTAATGATACTTTAAAATTTTCAAATCATTTAGTTCTGACATTACTTCCTTATAACTAGGGTTTCACCACCGAAATTTGACAAGGTGGGTGGTATTTTTTAAAAACACTTTCTCTCTTAAATCATGAATCTCTAATAGTTTTCCTCGTAATAAATATCATAATCTAATGTTTTAACCTCTAGGATCAGTACAAGTGAAAGATTAAGAATTTATAACATCCATAGAGATTAATGAGACATAAAAGAAACCTGGCAGCGATTTAATGGAAGTTTCAAGTTATAATCCACCATCTTGATATGATCCAGAATTTATAGGGGTTTAATATATATTAGTAGAAACTTAAAATTACCTCCTAATCTCAAAACCTTATTCAAAAGATATATTTTTTTGGAATTTATTTCCACCAACTTCATTCTGTATATCTCACTAAAAATTATCAATATAACGTTTCTGTTGAGTCTAAGATTCCTTATTTTTATGTTGAAATACTCCGACCTTATCTTCCCATTTGTTATTAATCTCATATCCAGATATATTTCTTTCTCCAACATTATTCCATCATTTTGGATTTCTAAACTCTCTTATATATATGTTTTTATAATATTCCATCAAAATTCTTTTCCAATAGCTATTATCGTAAGAATTTTACAATAAAGGTTGTTTTTGATACCAAAAAACATCGAAATCCATAGAGAAATATCTCAACATGTCTCTTATAGATTAACATTGCCTCTCAAGATGACTATCTATTTTATAATGATATTATTTATTGAAACTCAACTCTATATCTAGAGTCTTCTTAGGAATTACATAGAACATCAAGGAAAAACATGGATCCTGATCAAATACAACAGAAAGTGAGAATCAAATAAACTTTATCACTTACTTAATGTATATACATGAAATCATATCAAGAGAGAAATCCTCTCTAATAGAAATTAGATGTGATGATTTTGTAAGGTTATCTACAATAACCCACAAATAAATTATTCCATTTATTTGTTTTGTGGAGCCCGATGATGAAATCCATGGTAATGTTTTTATGATTTCAATTCTAGTATGGGTAGTGCTTCTATTATCCCCTTATATTATTATCTCTCAATATTTACTTGATGAAATCCCTAACATAGAGATATGAAATCTACAATTCAAATTTCCATGTTCTCATGATAGAAATAACCTATAAAAAATATGTATATATATATTTGTATTTACAAGATGAATTTAGAATAATGAAATATGTACCTCATCCAATAACATCTTCTTTAGATCTGATATTAATTGAAAATATACTATGTTCTTTTACCTTATTATTCAATTACAAACATCATTTAACTCTGGAACATTTCTCAATATTTTTTGTAGTTCTATATCCTCATTCTTTGACTATTTAATCCTCACATGGATGGATGGTCGAAATTTTAGCTGAGAAAGATACGATTTGTCCAATTTCCTCACTAGTTAAAGATCCATTATCTAAAAATAAAAAAAAATCATTTTACCTTTTTCAATCATCGTTATATACAAGATAGCAAGGTCTTTTTGACTCTGAGCACTAACCAGCTTGTTCAAATTCCCAATGTTATAATGTATTGAGAATAAATTATCTTTGATCAACTATAACATATTCTATATTACATATTTAAGACATTTTACATGAAAATTTACTTCAATATTTAATGATTAGAATATATATCATACCATTCAATGTAAAGATAATTCCTCTATACTTTTCGTGAAAATTTTCTGATGGTAAATCAAAATCACGAGTTAAGTAATTTTTCTTCTGAAATTTTAATTAAAATTAGGAATACAATATCACTATATAATTTTACAAGAGGATTCATCAAATTACCTACTTTGATTCATCACTAAATATTAAAAATCCTTCTCCACTGTGGGTTAAAGTTATTATAAGTAAACAACCAACATTATTTTTAGTTTCATGAAGTTTTTCTCACATCCATCTCTCCATAATTGCCTAGATTCCTTTTGAGTCAGCATGGTTTTTGAATTAGAATGTAGTGATAATAGTAGTAATGATCCCACCCAATAAAAATTTGGATCATGTTTATAATTGCTGGTTTCCTCCGTTATTCAGTATCTTGTTTCTTCGAAGCAACCATCGATATACTCTCAAATTAAATTATATAACCAACAAAATGAGATCTTTTGTAGAAAATATTTAGAATTGGTTAATTTTGAATTTATATTTTTCTTCAATTGGGTCTTTAGTAAAATCCCAATATATTACCCATGCACTTCTATTCTCTTTAAATATATAAGAATAGTATTTATAAATACGAACAAAAACTAACCAAGGTAATCACCAAAGACTATATTCATGAAATCCATGATGATATAAAGAGTATTAGTAAGACCTAATGAAATTAAAATAAATTACTAATGAGCATACTTTATATGGATGTTTGTATTAGTTATAACATCCTTTCTGACACTCAATTGCTGGTATCCCAAAATATTTTAAATATTTGAAAAGAATTTAATTCCATGTAGTTGATTAGACATGCCATCAATATTGGGTAGATAAAATTTCTTCTTGAGAGTGATATTGTTATGTTATCAGAAATAATTGGATTTATTAATTGATCCATCATACATATTAAATAAAATAACATGAACACCCTATTATGAAGAACAAAATAGAATCCTTCTATTATCTAGATTCTTTTGGAGTTTCTTATCCTATTATTGTAGCTCAATTTGGTCCATTCTATATATAATATTTTGAAATATATATATCATCATGAACGCGTTTTAATTAAAATGATACTTCTTGATTCGGAGGAATACTGCTGAATTTTTTAGTAAATAAATATATATAATCATGATACATAAGAATATGCTTAATTTTAAATTTATTTCCAACCATTTGAGATAAACAACCCTTATTAATTGTTAGGGAAAAAATATATTGGAATTAATTCCCGTTGGATGTTTGTGTTCATATTAACTCAAATATACACTCATTGTTTGATTTTCTATATAAATAGTGAATTCCATTCCTCTACAATAGATATGAGATATATACAGAGAGCTACAATATGTTCCCCCAATCACATCAAGTTAAAAAAGAGGAATAATTATCACGACCCTTCACTAGGGACCCATGCTGTGACTATCCCAAGCCTGCCTTCTATAGGACATCGGCTGGTGACTATCACAGGAAAGTAATATCCCTAAAATGGGAACGAATTTACTCTAATCATGTACAAACACAAAGAGTAGAGCAGAAGAAGATGCAACCATGAAGTAAATTGCTGTAGTAAAAAAAGAGTGTTTAATGTAAAGGGGCCAAAATACAACCCCAAATGTAAAAGTAAAAGTAAAAAATAAAGGTAAAATACAACTGAAAAATGGAAAAAAAATCTTGGGTCATTCTATGAGGATCCTACTTGAAGGGTACAAACAGATCACCTCCACAACACTCCACGTCCTCCAGTCTTTGTTGTATACCACCTGGTCCCGGCTCCCTCAAATATCAATAAATGTTGTACATTTTCTACACAGGACACAATTATGTGAGGGTGAAGCCCGTGCAGGGGTGAGTATAACGATACTCAGTAGGGAATCCGAGACCCCATAGGTCTCCTAAAGTTCCACAAAATAAATTCCACAAAGCATGGCTCAATCACAAAATATGAAGCAGGTAACAACACTACATAGGTGTAACACCCCGACCCCAGTTATCCAGAGTCAGTGCCTTATTACGTAATATTGACATGATCACAAAAGATCAAGTCTCGAATGACCGATTAGTTTAGTAGCCTTGGAAACACTAGATAAATTAATAAATGTTACATTACATCATAAAGTGAAAAACTAAAATAACATAGTCTCCATAGTGCACACCCATATCCCCTTCAGACTATCCCTATAGGCCAGTCATAAAATATTTCTTCACATCCTATGAAAAATAAAACATTGAAAGGGGTGAGCTCAGATGCTCAGTATGGATAACAATTTAGCGGAAGCTTTCATAAATAAACATAAACATTTAAGGAAATGTATAACTAAAGCAAAAGCCTTTTAAAATTTAACTTCAACATAATATGGAAAAAGTAAAATGAGATAATTCCATTTACATTTTCACATGGATATTCTACTGGTCGAATAATCATATGCAATATCAATAACCACTTTCATAATGATGGAATGCATAATGCCGGACTATCATAACCACGTAGCCAAGGCCTCGTTCCAAGAATACAAATAATATTTTGTCAAGGCCTGATGCCAAGACACTAGTTTGTCTCATGAGACCTACTGATGCATCGAGGAGCTATAGTAGGCTCCACCCGTCACTTATTAAGTCCAATGCATTCCTCATATGAACATGTTTAAACATATAATAAATCATAACAAAATAGTATCACATAAAATATGCATAAAGGAAACATAACATTTCTACATTTCAATCACAAAATATTAATACAACACAATGATATAATAAAACATTATCAAAACCATTTTCAATTCCAAAATAAATAAAAATTAAAACATGGTATTTATTTTTCATTTAAAAAAAGTTATGGCTTGTAGAGGAATCCAAAACTCAAATAATGGTCATGGAGGCGGAGAAGTCATTGTCTCTGCAAACGTAAGAGAAAACATTCCTTTTGGTGTTTAGTAAAAATGCTGTGTATAAAAATATTCCTTTTGAATAAAAGTAAAAGTCAAAGGGGTGTATACACCGTATAAAAGAAAGTTGTGTATAAAACAAAATATGCCTCAATGAAAGGAGATTGAGACGAAGTCCTTACAAAGATCATTTTTTAAATAAAATAGATCTATTATGTGTATTCACTATAAGTACACATAAAGAAAGTAAAAATAAAAGATATAACATAATAATATCATGACATAATTTGAAAGTAGGAGATTAACCCAAAGAACGGAAATTGGGTTAAGAAGTTCCCTTACCTCATGTCCGAATTGACTCGATCATTATTTAATATCTGGAATAATAAACTAGAGTTAATTTATACTTTCTTAAGAACCTATTTCATGTTCATTATTAATTTTATATCACTTATTACCAAGTTATGAACATTATGTAATTATTTAAGTTAATAACGGTCGTTTTTTTGATCTTTGGTACTTGAGTCAAAAATAAAATTCTTATAATTACAAGTTGTTCATGTGGTTAAATATACATTATATCCAGAATTATATTCATGATGTAGATATCATATATATCATATATATATCCAGTATATACATGCATTTATAATATTACATAACATTTATAGGTAAGAAATGAAATGCACCGTTCATGGAGACGGTAAGCCGTACGTACGCTTGAACGCTACTTTCTTTTATATTTCATATTTGATGGAATGAAATTATAATTATGTAAAGGTATACTATAATTCTAGTATAATATCATGTATAATATCATTTACTCCATCCTTTATACATCCCACATATGGCATTAACTATTCAAATCACTTTGAGGGGGCGGTAGTCCACACTTCCTAAAATGAAATTATCACGTTTACCCATAATGGAAATCATAAAGGTATTAAATAAATGAAAAATATAGAATCATAAGGAAAAAAACATAATATATATCATATATAAAAATAGTGTCATCATAATGGCCACCATGGGAGGTGTTAAAAGAAGATTGAACAATCATCGTTTCGTGAGGCAGTAATTCACCACCCAGAGAAACAGTATGTTCTTTAACCATTAGGCGAAGGTGGGTGTAAATGTAAATAAACTCCTTCTCATTAAAACATACAATTATATTTAGGATACTGGTTTTGTTACAAAAAAAAAGAATAAAAAGAGTTTAGGGGGTTGGAGAGGCAAAATAAAACAAAACAACGTAAGAGAATACATTACCTTTAAATCGGGTAACTCTCCTTAGTTTGAACCAAAATGGTTTCATGAAGAGCTTTCTGCCTAAGGTAAGGCTTCAAGGATTAAGGGAGGAATATTGAGAGGGTATTTGGGCAGAGGTTGGACGAGAAAAATGGCTTGGATGGTGTGAATAAGGTGGTAGAGGTGGGGGCCTTTTATAAGAGGAGAGGAGGGGCACTATTGGAAAGTCATGAAATGTTACATTATTATGAATTGATTTTCGGATTTCAAAGGACCCAAAATGATATATTTAAAGGATAAGGTGATAAGGGTTCAAAATATACTCATCCAACAGGTTTTTGACAAGTTTAATTCTTATATGCTACATTATATTTTCATTTTATTTAAATCGTTAATTAATGAGGTAATCGCTGCATCATCATTGTGTCATAAAAAATTAAATTTATTTAATGTCTAAAAATTAAAAAAAATTACCATGATGCAGTATATCTTTTTATCCTCCCAATTAATATTTATAGTAAAAAATATATCTTATATAACCCCATGTAATAATTGTTTTATTAAAACAACACATGTTTGTGACAATTTTATTTTTACTTTAAATAAAAAGTTATTAATGTCATTTTCAATCCCAAGTGGCTCCATGGGGTCCCCAAGTTGACCCATGGATTGTATTGGTCGGCCATGACTCATCCAATAAGGTTAGTACAAGTGTCAAGATATTTTCATAGTTTTATAATATCATTTTTACCTTAAATTTCACTAATTACCTTTAATCGCGATTAATAAAACTTGAAAGTTACTATTCACCAAAAAATTATTTTCATCTCATTGAACCACATTTTTCTTCCTAATGACAACCATGTATGTCAGATTTTTTAAAATCAAATCACAGAAGTGGTAATGTTTCATTTACATGAAAAATTAGTTTTTAAACTACCACTTAGCGGTTTCACTATTCATCAAAAATTGATGTTTTTCAGAAAAATACCAAAAATTCACCATAAGATATATTTGATATTCCTAATTCAAAAATGATGTCTATTTTACAAAATTCAAAACATATAAGTTGGTTTAATTAATTTAATAATCGATTCCCGCTGTCATAACAAATAGCATGTTTTTAGAAGCAATATATATCAAAATACTGACAATTCCTTATGTCCAATTTCAAAGTGAAATTAATTCTAATGACCACCATTGGATAAAATGGTAAAAATATATTCTAATTATACTTTAAAACCACTCAATAGTATAATTTATCACGATAAATTAATTTTCTTAGAAAAGTTGTTTTTAAGTATTTTCTCTATTCATAGAAAATTGGAAGTTCTCAGAAAAATACCAAAAAATCAACATAAGCTAATTTCGATATTCAGAATCCAAAAAATGAAGTCCATTTTGAAATATAAAAAATATATAATTTCAAAAAGTGGGTATTACTATTCATAACTGCTACTTTGATTGGTCGCGGTGTGTAAGAATCTCGAACTTGCGTATAGTGAAAGCTATTGCATTATTGAAAGAGAAGCATATCATGAAAGCTTGGGGTGTTACATTTTCCATCCTTCAATAAATTGCATCCACGAAATTTGAAAATGTTCTTCGAAAATAAAAGGTTAAAAATAGAAAATACCTTTGTGGAAAACCCACATCGAAAATAGGGTTAATAAAAATATAGTATTAAAAGAAAGAAAGAGAAGTACAAAGGTCACCTGAGATAGCCCATACTAGGATTCTATTAAAATATGGATATGGAGGAAAAACAGACCATCATGGTCTGTTGGAGAGTTGTAGAAAACAGGGTTAGGAGAAAGTTAACTATAAGAAAATCACAAACTTGTGATTGGTTAAATGATCATTGATTCCCCAGAAGGAAAAGTTAACTGACAACGTATTTTTTTAAGTTACCTTTTATAAAGTTTAGGAATTTATTTAGGAGATTTACTAAGAATGTAAGGAAATATACATACTTGTCCTGTATAATTTTTATTCTTTAATAAATTTTTACCACAAACCCATCTTTCACTCAAAAAGATAATAGAACTCAAAAATATTATATTTATCCTAATTGTACAAGGTTCCAAATATTAATACATACCATTTAGATTTGAAAAACTATTTTGTAATAACCAGGGACTTCCTGTATGCTAGTGGTAGGTAATAAAGGCCTGTCGCACTAAAGTTGTGGGTTTGATTCCTACAGCTTTGTCCGACACGACGGGTTATCACCCAACCTGCAGGTTGTCCTTTTACTAAAACTATAGTATTATAATATTTGAAAAAATAATCATAAGAAATGTTTTAACTTTAAAAAATACTATTAAAAGTTCAACTTAATCCATTCCAAACATTATAGTTATCCAAAATACCTCTGTCCAAACCCACAATCCAATTTTTTTAATGAGGTAAAAACAATGAAGATCCTTTTTTCCGTGTAATAACACGTGAATACCTTCATCATGTATTCTTTTAAAACACTGCAACATCCTGAATTACCATAAATCCTTATTGATTACATTCATGATCCCTTATTCCTTATAGAATACCAGATAAACACATTTTATCCAAAAATGTATACAAATCATTAATCAGCTTTAAGGAAGTCAAGAATATCCAATATAATTTATCCAAATCAATCATGTATTATTCGAAAATCACTATCTCCGTATCAGAACCATATTATGGTTTATCTTTCTCTCAACCATATATTTTCCAAAAAATTAACCTACTATTGAGTCAATTTTCTTGGTTCCACACAATCTCAAGTCCTTAATGAAATTGTTCTACAGTACAATCCATATTTACTCCATAATTATTATAACCAGTACATCGTTGATACAACACTCAAATGGAACAATTCTTTAATAACGACAAAAAAACTCTAATCATTCCTCCTCATCTGTGGTAGTATCATAACTTGATTATTGTCCAATAGCATCATTTGGGTCATACTCTGATGATTTGGACATTGGTTTGTATTGTGTCCCCACTCCATGTAGATGAAGCATTGTAGATTTGAAAACTTTTTCTTACCCTTGCAGTCACACACATGGTGTCCTTTTTCTCCACACTTATAACAAACTCCCATTCCCTTCAGGAAAGTTCCAAGGTGTTTCTTCCCACAGTTATCACATATTAGAAAATTTTTCCTTTTCCTCTTCCCTTTATCCATCATTCTCTCTTCCATCCTTTTCTTCTCTTCCTTCCCTTAAAATCTATAAGACTCAGAGAATTATTTATTTATCTTATTAACACATGATACTATTTCTTCATATGTTGAGAACACATCAGAGACTATTTCCCTTTTAAATGTTGTCTTAATACCATGAAAGATATGATCATTCTTAGTCTTTGGATCATACGTATTGATGGAGTTCACATTCCTTCTATTGGGCACCATTTCTATACAGTGGCATAAACTATGTTAGTTTATGGATTACAATGAATAATTCCAAACTTGTAAAATACTTAATATAAATTGAACGATTTATGGATATAATCCATAATCATAAAAAATGTTTTCTTTGAGGAAGTATATACTCATAAACCCTTCATAATGGTTCATAAAAAAATGAGAATTATCCTATGCATATCCCTCGGGAGTGTCGTAACCATGAGTGAAGCAAGGACCATTGTCATGCACCAGTTCCCATTCGAGTCTAGCTCAAATCGGTGTTTTCAGGTTTTACCCCTAGGTACATCTGTGCTAGAGCCACCTCTACCTGCTCGTATCCAGACATGGATGTATTGCTTGGAAAACTCATAAAATATCTATAATACCAAAATTCAAGGAAGTTCTTCTATACTAATCCTCAAAGTCCATCTTAGGTCTATGTGCTCTAATCAGAGTTTATCTAAATCTAGCTTCCAAGGTTAGTACTAAACCGCCTCTAATACCAACTGTAACGCCCCAGCCGTAGTTATCCAGAGTCGGTGCATTATTACGTAACATTGGCATGATAAAAAAAGATGACGTCTCGAAAGACTGATTAGTTTAGTAGCCTTGAAAACACTAGATAAATTTATAAATATTATATTACATCATAAAGTGAAAAACTAAAATAACATAGTCTCCATAGTACACACCCATATCCCCTTCAGACTATCCCTGCAGGTCAGTCATAAAATATTTCTTCACATCCTGAGAAAAATAAAACATTGAAAGGGGTGAGCTCAGATGCTGAGTAAAGATAACAATTTAGCGAAAGCATCCATAAATAAACATAAACATTTAAGGCAATGTATAACTAAATCAAAAGCCTTTTAAACTTGAACTTCAAAATAATATGGAAAATGTAAAATGTGATAATTCCATTTACTTATTCACGTGGATATTCTACTGGTTGAATAATGACATGAAATATCAATAGCCACTTTCATAATGATGGAATGCATAATGCCAGACTATCATAACAACGTAGACAAGGCCTCATTCCAAGAATAAAAATAATATTTTGTCAAGGCCTCGTGCCAAGACACTAGTTTGTCTCATGAGACCTGCCGATGCATCGAGGAGCTATAGCGGGCTCCGCCCGTCACTTATTAAGTCCAATGCATTCCTCATATGAACAGGTTTAAGCATATCATAAACCATAACATAATAGTATCACATAAAAAATGCATAAAGGAAACATAACATTTCCACATTTCAATCACAAGATATCAATACAAAACATTGATATAATAAAACATTATCAAAACCATTTTCAATACCAAAATAAATGAAAATTAAAACATGGTATTTATTTTTCATTTAAAAAAAGTTATGACTTGTAGAGGAAGCCAAAACTCAAATAATGGTCATGACGGCGGAGAAGTCATTATCGGCGCATACGTAAGACAAAAAATTCCTTTTTTTGTTTAGTAAAAATTCTTCGTATAAAAAGATTTCTTTTTTAATAAAAGTAAAAGTCAAAGGGGTTTATACACCGTATAAAAGAATGTTGTGTATAAAAAAAATATGCGTCAATGAAAGGAGATTGAGACGAAGTCCTTAAAAAGGTCATTTTTAAATAAAACAGATCTATTATGTGTATTAAATATAATTACACATAAAGATAGTAAAAATACAAGATAGGACATAATAATATCATGACATAATTTGAAAGTAGGAGATTAACCCAATGAATAGAAATTGGGTTAATAAGATCCCTTACCTCGTGTCTGAATTGACTCGATCGTTCTTTAATCTCCTGAATAATAAAATAGAGTAAATTTATACTTTATTAAGAACCTTTTTCATCTTCATTATTAATTTTACATCACTTATTACCAAGTAATGAACATTATGTAATTATTTAAGTTAATAACGGTCGTTTTGTCGATCTTTGGTACTTGAGTAAAAAATAATCTACTTCTAATTACTTGTTGTTCATGTGGTGAAATATACATTATATACAGAATTATATTCATGATTTATATATCATATATATCATATATATCTAGTATATACATGCATTTATAATATTACAAAACATTTATAGGTAAGAAATGAAATGCACCGTTCATGGAGACGGTAAGCCGTATGTACGCATGAACGCTACTTTAATTTATATTTCGTATTTAATAGAATGAAATTATAATTATATAAAGGTAAAATATAATTCTATTATAATATCATGTATAATATCATTTACTCCATCCTTTGTACATCCCACATATGACATTAACGACTCAAATCACTTTGAGGGGGCAGTAGTCCGCACTTCCTAAAATGAAATTATCGTGTTTACCCATAATGGAAATCATAAAGTTATTCCATAAATTAAAAATACAGAATCATAAGAAAAAAAAACATAATATATATCATATATAAAAATAGTGTCATCATAATGGCCACTATGAGAGGTGTTAAAATAAGACTGAACAATCATCGTTTCGTGAGGCAGTAATTCGCCATCCACAGAAAAAGTATGTTCTTTAACCATGAGACGAAGGTGTGTGTAAGTGTAAATAAAATTTTTCTCATAAAACATCCAAGTATATTTAGGATACTGGTGTTGTTACAAAAGAAAAAATAGAAAGAGTTTAGGGGGTTGGAGAAGCAAAATAAAACAAAACAACGTAAGAGATGACATTACCTTTAAATCGGGTAACTCCCCTTAGTTTGAACCAAAATAGTTTCTTGAAGAAATTTCTGCCTAAGGTAAGGATTCTTGGATGAAGGGAGGAATGTTGAGAGGGTATTTGGGTAGAGGTTGGATTATCCAAATGGATTGGATGGTGTGAATAAGGTGGTAGAGGTGGGGGCCTTTTATAAGAGGAGAAGAAGGGGCACTCTTGGAAATTCATGAAATGTTACATTATTATGAAGATCTTTTTGGATTTCAAAGGTCCCACAATGATATATTTCAAAGATAACATGATAAGGGTTTGAAATATACTCATCCAATAAGTGTTTTTCAAGTGTAAGTCTTATATTTTATATTATCTTTTCATTTTATTTAAATCATTAATTAATGAGGTAATCGCTGCATCATCATTGTTTCATTAACAATTTACTTTATTTAATGTCTAAAAATTATAAAAAAATTACCATGATGAAGGATATATTTTTATCTTTCCAATTAATATTTATATAAAAAAATTTAACTTGTATAACCCCATATAATAATTGTTTTAGTAAAACAACACATGTTTGTGACAATTTTATTTTTACTTTAAATAAAAAGTTATTAATGTCATTTTCTTACCCATGTGGCTCCATGGGATCCCCAAGTTGACCCATGGATTGTCTTGGTCGGACATGACTCATACAATAAGGTTAGGACAATTTTCAGGATATTTTCATATTTGTATAATATAATTTTTACCTTAAATTTCAATAATTATCTTTAATCGCGATTAATAAAACTTAAAAGTTACTATTCACCAAAAAATTATTTGTATCCCATTGAACCACATTATTATTCCTAATGACAAAAATGTATGTCAGATTTTTGAAAATCAAATCACTGAAGTTGTAATGTTTCATTTACACGAAAAATTAGTTTTTAAACTACCACTTAGTGGTTTCACTATTCATAAAAAATTGAAGTTTTTCAGAAAAATACTAAAAAATCACCCTAAGCTATATTTGATATTCCTAATTCAAAAATTATGTATATTTTACAAAATTCAAAACATATAAGTTGGTTTGATTAATTTAATAATTAATTCCCACTATCACAACAAATAGCGTGTTTTTAAGAAGCAATATATATCAAAAGATTGACAATTGTTTATGTCCAATTTAAAAGTGAAATTAAATATAATGTCCACCATTGGATAAAATGGTAAAAATATATTCTAATTATACTTTAAAACCACTCAATAGATTAATTTATCACTATAAATTATTTTTATGAAAAAATTTGTTTTTAAGTATTTTCTCTATTCATAGAAAATTGGAAGTTCTCAGAAAAATACCAAAAATTCAACATAGGCTGATTTTGATATTACGAATCCAAAAATGAAGTCCATTTGGAAATATAAAATATATATAATTTCAAAAAGTTGGTATTACTATTCATAATTGCAACTTTGATTGGTCGCGATGTGTTAGAATCTCGAACTTTCGTACAATGCAAGCTATTACATTATTGAAAGAGAAGCGTATCGTGGAAGATTGGGGTGTTACATTAGGTGTATAACCACACATATAACAAAGTTATCAAGATATAATAGCCTCATACATGAGGGAAGAATACCACAAAGGTAACACCATGAGGGTAACACCACAAAGGTAAAAGTAACACATAGGTAACACCACGAAGATAACACCATGAAGGTAAAAGTACCACAGATGTAATACCAAGAAGATATCACCACGAAGGTAACCGTTCCACATAGGTATCACTATGAAGATATCAACTTGAAGGTAAAAATACAACATAGGTATTAGATCAACGATATCACCAAAAAGATAAAATTTCTACACAGGTAAAAGACTTAGTTCTAATAGAGTCTCAGCTCAAACCATGTTTTTCAATGAAGTATAGAAGTACAGATGATTATTTGTGAATCTAGATCATATTATTATGTCAAGAGGCACTACATATGACAATATAAAGTCTGAAACACACAAGATCAATAGGTTCTAACTCCCACAATGATCCACACAGTATCCAACCCGCCCATAGTCGATAGGTAACTAACCCCCGCAATGACCCACACATGATTAGTATAAAATAACCCACACAAGATCTCTGTGCACTGACCCACATAGGATATTACTAACACATGATCGATATGCGCTGAACCACCCAGGATCACTTAGAGCTGACCCACACAGGATCTGACTCACACAAGATCGGTATATGCTGACCCACACAGGAACGCTGAGCGCTGACCTCAGTATGATCTCTCTCCAACCACTGCCTCACTGCCAGTCATTGGATTCCTCACACCTAGTGTGATCGAGTTCCATAGAATCTAACCTCAAGATATCAGTCATACCTCAACCTCCACTAAGCTCCAAAAAGGAGTAACCTAAAGAACCACGATGCCATATGGGTTCCAATGTGATAGACAGTGTGTTAATTAGATGCACGGTCTATGAGTTATAAGATTTTTAGTTCAGGTGGCTGGTTGTAATCATGTCCAATCCAACCTAGCTGTACACCAATTGTCTCCAAAAATTAATAGGATTATAGAAAAAAGGACCATCTCGATCTATGGATCCCAAAACTACAGATGGTTTGTCAAACAGATGTTTAGTTCTCAAGATATGTTCCTTCAAGTGTTTCTGGACCCCGTGGGGCCTAAGTAAGGTTTGTCCAGATCATATTTACCCAGCTCAAGGGGACGAGGTCTCACCTAATGGGCCAAGGTCTGTCCTGATCTGCAAGGGGGAAGCCTAAAAATGGCGGCCCGACCTGCGGGGGGGGGGGGGGGGGGTAAAGGGCGGCCAGCAAGGGAGGCACAACCCGTATAGGGTGACCTGCAAAAAGGGAGACCTGTAAAGGGACATCCTGACCACGTGAGGGGAAACCCACAAAGGGGCAGTCCCACTACATAGGACGTGGCCTGGCCGTGTAAGTCGTGGCCCACGTGATAGAGGTCCGACGGTTGTTTACCCGATTTGGCAGGGGGGGGTTTCCCCTTGGTATTCCAAACTTCCTGGATGCTATTCGGTTTTGTGAAATGGTGGTGCCATGTGGACACCACCCAGTCACCGCGGAACCCACCAGAGGTGTAGGTTCTGCATCCTCCACTAGGATTCGGCCACAACGTCGTGCTCAATGGTGGTGTGAAATGACACGCCAACCTTCCCTTCAGCGGTCAGCTGATGATCCAGACACCTTCTCCGAATGATGCAGCTGACGAGCCATGTCCCCTTGGTCATAGGTGGCATGTGATGGTGTACTGCACCTCCTCCATGGATAGTTAGTGACGACTGCACCAATGACCTTTGTGACTTTGTTCCACGACCACCTCTTGTGGCATGCGTTGGTGTGTCACCTCTTTCATAGTCATGTTGGTGTAACTGTGCTGGCTGACTTCCATGGAGGGCGCAGGGGTAGCAAAGTTGGGGACGGTTCGGGCCAGGTTCCTATGGACTACACCCTCTACATTAGCTTCAAATTAAAGGGAGGATAAAAGGGGTTCAATAAATTCAATTGAAATGGATGAGAATCAAAACCCCTACAAAGATACCCTACAATGACCTACCGCAAAAACGAATGAACCATGGATCATCCCGTTAGTCGGTTGGTCCACATTATAGGTATTATTCAAGAACAAGGAAGAGGAAATAATTTAAAAAAATGTGTAAATGAATAAACCACCATCCTTGTAAACCCGTTGGAGAGTGCCCGCGCTTGAAGATGAATCGTGTTCTTCATTTCCACAACCAGTTCCCAATGACGCCACTTGTATGTCGTCCTTCGGTTCATGGCTTGGTGTCACCCATCACCTCCCATTGGGACCAGCTCCGTTCTTTAAGGGTTTTGAATCTGAAGACTCCTTCAACACTTCATTGTTTGGAGAAGATTACCGATACCCCTTCCCATGCTCCATATATATAAGAGAGGGGGAGGGTATTTAACGACATGTGGAATTAATAGGGGCTAATAAATTAGGCACCTTCTTAAATCGCCAATAACGTCTTTACTTATGATTGGAAGGTCAATCCATTTATTGGCTTTACACATCGCTAGCCCCACACTCCTCTTGTCCACTGGAGGATATTAAAGAAAAATAAAAAATAAAAATATTTTATTTCATTTCATTTTGAAAAGTCACAAAACGTAACTTTTTCTCAAGTCCTATTACAGTCAAAGTAAAGACTCAATTAAGAAAATCTCACCACTATGGATTCAACGGTACCCTCAAATTTTTAATCTGAGCACGAGTACAAATGTAAGAAAATGCAACCCCTAGGTTTACCGAAAACATCTTAAAAAAAGTTTAATAAATTAATAACGTTCACCATAAACCCGAGCCGGTCAAGGTTATGCTCCTCCTAAGGAGAAAACACCCTAATGAAACAAACGATATTCTCCGATTTTCAATCTGAGTTACCCTCTAGATGTTAAGGATTATACAATAAAATAATTTTTATATAATTATTTTATTTACTGCCAATAACTAACATTCATTGGTGGACAATGCTGACCAATGTTAGTATATTCCTAAAGAATGCATACCTTCCCAAGTTCAGTGGTGGTCTCAGATTTTTAATCCGAGTCAACGTTCATGAGTTATATGAATTTGAAAAAAATAACTTTATTTAATTATTTTATTTATAGTTATACAATTTTCAGGTTTTATCACAGGAGGCCTACGCCGACTGAACTTAAGTTTCCTCTTGGGTAAACCAGCCATTCCGAACGCATTAGTGCCCACAAAATTATGATCTGGGAAACCGTTTAAGAGTTATTCTACTTTTTTTGGAAAACTACTTAAGCGCGCTAATTAAAGCGTAAGAAAACTTTAACGGATCATTCTGGGCACTCCAGACTATGGAATAACACATTTTCAGATTTTTCAGTCTTGAAATAATTTCATATAATTAAAAAAAATTATATGGGAATTCCGGGACATTACAATAACAACAATATTTGTAGGAGGTACCTCTTAGAAATATCTATTAGAGAGGAATTATACACTTGAGATTTGATCAAAATTCTATTTATTGTTTTTACTACCGACACAATATATAATAATGGACGTGTTTATGTGATTACATTATAAATTTATTTAGATAGGAATGTTTTGGTAAATATATGATCTAATAAAAATTTTCATTTTTAGAGTGGATGGTAAGTGTTCCTTTCACATTATGGTTCACTTGTCCCTGTTTACTTGTGATACAATTACCCTTCCATTTATGATTCCCCTTAGTGGGTTATTGAGACCCACTATATTAATTAGATCTTTAATTAAGGCAATGATTATTATATTTCCCAATCACCTTATATCTAAAACATTGAAACTTTTTGATTAAATATTCTATCAACTATATTTTATTTTTTTAAATATTATCCCCCATTAAAAATATTTAGCTCAATGGATTACCTTTCCAAAATTAAGGTGAAAACCAATTACTTTTAGAGAATTTTGTGATTGTTATCCTTTATATTTTATGCATGAAGGTGGTTGAAATTTCTCTACTATTTGGGATTTACTATTCAAGTTTCCATGGATCTCACATTATCTCTTCTTTTTAAAAAAACCTAAATAATAATTTTAGTTCCCTCTCCTCATTCAAAAATTCATATAATATTAAACAATTTATTTATATTTACTTATCTCTTATGGATAATACTTGTTAAATACTTTGTTTTAGTATGCTAGTAAAACCATCAGTTTATCCCATAGGTTCGGTTATAAATCTATAAGTATACATCAAAGGCCCTGTAATGTTTTATTGATAGGTACTAATGGATTCATCATAATTCTATTTTCAGTTTAGAAAGTCCCTCTCTGTCTTTGATTAAAGTGGTTTAGGAATATATTTTTTATAAATACCTTCTAAAACTCCTCCCATTACATGTATTTTATTGGTTCATATCAGATTGTGTTCTTGATAAGATTCCAACATTATTTATATTTCCCTTCGCATCAATAATATCATAAGAAAATATTATCATGTAATGAGAAATTAAGAATGTAAAATATATTTTATATCACAATGATCAATTTCATGGAAACTAGTTTATTATAGGACCCATAGATAGATTGAGATTGATATTACATGAAAGTATCATAGATTTGTTTCTCCTTCTATGGTGTATTCAAAATCACATAATGGTTAATGTTACTGCTCATAAATTGAGAGAGTTGAGTGATTATAGTCACAATATATTCCTTCGAACTCCATATTCATTGGATTACTCTTGAATATCATTCATTCATTGGATATAACATTTTTTGTTCACGTGATTATTTCTGGTTCTTTCCATTAAATAAAACTAGAAACAAAGAGTTAGTATGAAGCTAATTTTTTTTCATTTTACAATAGACTATTTATGAATATAATTTCAGAGATGTCCTAAATTATGAAACCTTCATCACAACTTATGACACATTTGATTTAACTCAGGTAATTATTGATTATAAATAATAAAAATCATTCTTAATAGTTTGTAAAAATAATCTAAATTAACCAAAGAATATCCCCTTAGGGTGTCAAGTTTTTTATATAATCTTAGTAACAATCATTGTGCACAAATGAAGATTGATTCAAACCCCAATCCAATAAATTACGAGTTATTACTCCTAATTTTATCCATACCATAGTCTCATCAACTTTACAGTATCCAACTATGTTGGTATTTTCTTGTAATACCACTCAACCTCTACTTACCAAAGATCAAAAATTTTATCCTATAATTACAATTAACCCATTGGGTTTGATAAATATTTTATAACCTTAATATCTAAATATTAATTAAACCCTCCTCAAATTAAAACCGAGGTCTCTCGAGCATAACATGCATAGATATTAAATCATTTTTGTTTAATATGAAATACATTTCATTATTTTACATTCTTGATGACCATAGAGGTTTGGTGTATTTAGAGAATGGATATATAACAATCCTATTTCATAAAATATCTATAATATCTCCCACAATATCATCATATTTATACCATTCAAGACATATCATACTTAATACCCTCTACCAAAACCAGAGGAAGGAAAACATAAGAACAGGTGAACTCAGATGCTCAATATGTTTAAAAATGAACGATATCATTCATAATACCCCAATATGATTATTATGATATGATAAAAAATTCAAGTGAATGTTCTCAGTGTAAAATATTTATTTTATAAAATATTAGAAAAAAAATACCTATTCATTCTATATTCTGTGGCATAATCCATAAGAAAGTTTAATTAGTTATCATCATTCAAGAGTCATAATATATACATGTGTCATCATAAGCATAATAAATTATAATTTTGTAAACAATGATATTATTAATAATATTCATGATTAATATTATTATCATAGATAGAAAGTGTTTATACTCCCATGACAATATGTGACAAAATCCATTCAAAATCATTCATATATATAATTTGTGAGAAAATATTGCAGAAATATTTGTCACGCGTCAAAATGTGGATGCATAATTTTTTTAATATTGTAAATGATTATCATAAAAATCTCATGATATATAAATATCACTTTACCTAATAAATTTTAGGGATATAATAGACCCAACCATCATATAATCATAATCCATTCATATGAATTTCATAAGATCCTAAAATATCCATCATATTATTGTAGCATTACACATTAAAAAAATAGTTTCATAAACTTCTCCTTATAATAATCATAAACTATCCTATAAAACAATAAATAGGGGATCATTGGATCATATTCCTAGTAAATCTTGCGTAATATTAAAGGATGTTATGATTTATGACAAATTCATTTAAATTATTACAAAATATTAAATAAGGAAAGTATAACTTTCATTTTTTTTAAAAATATTTTAAATATAAATATTTCCAATATATTAAGATTTTTTGAATATTACTATGATAAAGTATAATGTATAATTTTAATAATTGAGTTATATTGATAGTGGACAATTTTATTTATGTCATCATCATTTAAAAAAATATTAGTTCCCCACCTTCTATAAAAGTACATTTTTCAAGAAATTACTAGAATATTACATTTATTATTAAAAAAACAAAATATTGAAAAAAATGAATTTGAAAATAATTTAATAATAATGAAAAGCATACTTGAAATGATTTTTGAAAACATGGATATAGAAGAAATAGTTTTTCCAACATAAAGAGGAGTAATTTGGAAGGCTTTTCAATTTGTTTTTTTTAAACCATTTTGAGCACCAAAGAGATGAAACAAGTACTCAAACATTATTATAACTAGGATTATGATTTTTTATACTAAATACCATATATATAGAGGAGGAAGAGTAAGATATAAATACAAAGAAGTTGGTTAGGTTGATTACCTCTTCTTCGGTAGAACTTCGTTATATCCCTTTATATAGACCCTTAGAATGATATTTTAAGATTAAAAACACATTTAATTAATGGATATAGTATTTTAAATTTTAATTGGATTGGGATTTATAAATTTTGATGGATCAATGTAATGTAAATAAGTGAGAAGAGGGAACTCATTTTATAAATGCGGGGAGAGACAAACCATGAATTTTTAAAGGATTAGATTATTATTATGTTTTAGTCATGGAAATGTGTCCAATAAATGAATAAATTTAAATATTATTTTTATAGTGGTTTAAATATTTCTATAAAATATGATTTAGATAATTTTATTTTAAAAATTTACCCTTATATGTTAGTTTAACCTATGGTAAACCTATTTTATCCCTAACCGAGCTAATTGTTTTTACTATTTTTACCATTCCTTCTTAAAAAACAAGTTATCACTCTTAAATTATATTATATTTAGTGACTAAAAATATGAAATCCATTTTTTAATATTCAATTTATATAGGTGGAAGAAATTCATTTTTAAATAAGAACTCAAGACCTTATGATAATCTTTTTTTTAACAAACATTATTTTTAAGTATAAAATTAAGTTTACATTCATTCTTTATAATGAAAAACTATTAGATGAGTCTTAATTTTTTATTGAATATATAAACTATAAATATTATGAAAAGAATTTATATATTGAGATTAAATAAATTTATTTCAATAAAAAGAGATTGTCTATTTAAAGACATTCTTTTCGAACAACACTGTTTTTAGACCCAAAATTAATTTACAAAAGAATCATCTATATTTATAATTATTATATAATTTATTATATTATTTATATTTAAATTGTTCTTATCATAAATTAAAATTTTGATTAAAATATATTGATACATTTACATTAAAACAAAATACACCTTTCTATGGAAATTGATATATTTCACTATGAGCTATAAAATCAGTATTTTTAGAGAAATATAAAATTATAAAATTATAATAATATTTGATATTAGGACATAGGGAATTATATTATTTTTATAAATTAATTTCTAAAATTTTAAGAAATTAATTATAATATCCACACACAATTTGTAATAAAAACATTTCTAAATTAAACATATTTTTGAAGAACAATACAACTTGAATTGAGTACATATTTATTATTACTTGATACATTTTCATAATATAAATATACTATAAATATTTTTCATAATATAGTTTTACCTTCTCATACCACCAGTTTAACTTCTCGGGTATATCTTTATACAGTATAATAGTTCATTTAAACTCATGGTTTTTATATATAGAAATATGTTAAAGGTATTTAATTTTTTTAAAATAATTATATCATAAAATCATTGTGTGTCACACCACATATATATTAGAATAAAATATAATTTCATCAATAAATTTAACAAAAATTTATCCACGTACTATTCAAAAATTCTATTCCTAATATTGATGCATACAAAAGGCGCATTAGTCAACCCAAAGGTCTAACACAAACATGTAATGCCCATACCTTGTCTGAAATAAAATATTTTAAAATTTATATACCCTTCAATTATAGTAGATGATATATTGACCTAAGATCAATCTTTGAAAAATATTCATCTCCAAGAATATGATTATACAAGTAATTTATATGAGGTAACAAATACTTGTTCTTAATGGTAATCTTATTGAGTTCCCAATAATACCTTTATAGCCTCATTAAGCCATATTTCTTATTAATAAACAAAATAAGATTACTGTATGGTAAAGTGATAGGATGAAACAAATAATTTTTAAGTAACTATTTTAATTTGTTTTTAGATTATAATATGGAAAAAGGAACTATTTGGTAAGTTTGTTTTGAAATTAGATTAGATTGTTGAAAAATTTTAATCGTTAATTCAACCTATATACCTAGAGTTAAACCAGGATGATCATTAATAGACACCCATATATATTCATTTACTACTAATACATCACTAATTTGAACAACTCCCCTCTTTTCAAAAATAAGATCAAGATAAGTTTACCTATTATCTAGAATAATTTTCCTAGTTTCATGATATGTTATCATATATATGAACATTTTTTATATAAAAATTCAAAAACCCTTGAAAATTGAATTTAACATACTTATCTCTATAATAAATCTAGTATTGTTAAACTAAAATCCAATACACACATAGAAAAAAAAATTATGGGAAAGAAATAATTTTATAATGAAAACTGATTCAAAAGATAATTGTAAGAAAATGAAATAAATATTTTCTTCACCAATACATTATCAAGTCGTTTTTTCTATAATTTATTTCTCTACTTCAAGGAAATATTTTCATTTTACTAGAAAATTGATTTGATTTAAAAGAATGTGTGGAACTAGAATCATACAAGACTCTAGAATAGTCTAAGTGAAAAAATAATATACATGTCACCACTTAATTTGATGATCTTGAATTTTTAGATGTATTGATGATTGAATTTATCCCACCCTTCTTTATATGATATTTAAGAATACTATCATTAATTACTTGATTCTAACACACAACAACATAATAGACCATCTAACTGCATTTAAAACATCTCACTACCTTTTCATAATATTTAGTCTAACCGTTACCTTTATTATTTTCTCTGTAATTAGCAACCAAATTAGCCCAGCATAAAACAATGATAACACTTTCCATATTTCATAAGACACTCCCCAGGTTTCTTATTACTTATTTTTTGACATGTGGGAAATTTATAACTATTATGTTTGGATTGTCACTACTGGAAAATCAGCCTTTACCCACAGTTCAAAACCGTGGGTATAGCCCCCAAAACCGTGGGTATAGGCTATACCCACGGTTTTGGTAACCGTGTGCTGGAATGGCATCGGTATAGGTCCCCAACCTATACCCACAGTTTTCCAAAACCGTGGGTATAGGTGTTCTACCACCGTCTCAAATAAACATACACAATTTCCACGGTGTCAAAGGATTTTCCCCACGGTTTCAAAACCGTGTGTATAGGTCCTAAAATAATGTGGTCGGGGGGTTTCGAACCGCAACCTCTCCGCTACAGACGAAGCACCTAACCACTACCCCAACACCGATTTTATGTATATATATTTATATTTAGTTAAATAAAGTTATATAAACCGTGGGTATAGAGGGAAGAACTGTGGGTATAGGACTCCCGCCAAAAAAATTGCCTTCCCACAGAATTTTTTTTCCCGAGCACAAATCAGAAACCTATACCCACGGATTTTCATAACCGTGGGTATAGGTATTTTATCCGAAACCTATCCCCATGGTTTCCCCCAAAACCGTGGGGATAGGTATCCCTATACCCACGGTTTTGGAAAACCGTGGGTATAGGTGAATTTTTAGTACCTATCCCCATGGTTTTGGAAAACCGTGGGGATAGACCCCCCTATACCCACGGTTTTTCAAAAATGTGGGTATAAGTCTTGAAACATTACCTATACTTATGGTTTTCCAAAACCGTGGGCATAGGGGTACCTATCCCCACAGTTTTGGGGAAAACCGTGGGGATAGATCCGATTTCCAGTAGTGTGTGTTGACAAATTCCTTCCCTTTTTTACTACTAGGTCCAATTATTATCATTATTGTAGTGAAAGACAAAAAAATAAATCTCTACCTTCTCAATACCTTGTATGACATTATAATATCATAAAAATTTTTGGGTTTCTAAATTTATTTAAAAACATGGTATAAATTTGAAGTAAAACCTTTCAAATTTAGAATCATGTTTTGGAATGAAATTTGGTGCATTCAAGTCCAATAGAGTAATATAAGCTGGATAGGAAGAAACTTATTCTTCATTAATTTTATCCAATTTGAAAAATTAAATTCCCATAATAATCCAAATAACATTAGGAAAATAATTCACATGGAAATGATTTTGGAATACTATCAAATTCTATAATCCATATCATATTTATATTTAGTATTCTTAATCAGATACCCCCATTGGAAAACATCTCCTAAAAATGATATATTTTAGAATTTACCTTTTTATATTCAGAATAACCCAAAACATCAAATATATATTCTAGATAATTGATCCATAATTTATCTATAACTGGACCTAATGTTCCGTAAACTGCCAGAGGGTGCCGTTTTATGAAATATTACCTTATAGACATGTTTCTATATAGTGAGTTCAATCACTCTATTGCATGGGTACCACCATTAAAATCATATATCAACTGAAGTAGCATTGAAACAATTTTTTTTGTTCTTAAAAAACCATTAATAGATTATGATGAAAAATTATATCATATTCTTGGCTTCTTTCCACTCTATTCATCTTGTTTACTATGTGGAAAACCATTATGATGTGGATGTATAATATATGAACCCATATGTAAATATTTAATGTTTTCTTATGATAATATAATACATATATTAAAAGGTGTTATATTTATATTCTTAATGACATCCAAAACTATAATTTTATCTATACGTTTCCATTGATACCAACTATAATGACCTGTAACTTAAACAATGTGTCACGCAGACAATTTATAATTACCTGATATACAATAGGGGTTTAAATTTATAATATTTTAAGAATATTTTTGATTTATAGTTTTATTGTATTAGAAAAAGATTTGAAATATAAAACCCTCACCCCAAAATTTTTTCACTTTCACTCAATATTAATTTTTTCCACAAAAAAAATTATTATTATATTTAAAATCTAGTTTCATTAAAAAAACATTCACATATTTTATGTAGAATCCTTATAATGGAATTATAATCCTTGCAATAGTTTATAATCATTTTTAGGCCTTATTTGAAACATTTTTAAATTTTTTATAAGAAAAAAAATCATATTATGGGAAAAAAATAAACCAATTAGTATATTTTTAAATTCATGAAATAACAAAAAAAAATTTCCTTATATATATAATATTGAGTTTGAATAATCATATACTATATCAAGAAATCAACTTCAGTTCCAAAATATTCTCCTAAAATAGTCTAAAAATAAACAAAAAAGTAAAATCGTAAACATGAATGTTTCTTATAAAGGATAAAAACCCATGAAAATATTTCCATGAAAAAAGGATTTTTATCCTTAAAAGGGGAATGAAATTTCATTTAAAATACAATTATCTTACCTTATGAAATCAAAATACATCCATGAAAACACGTTTTATAACATTGAAAATTCATGTATGTACATTGGGAAATCGTTTTCATATCCCTAATACAATAGCCATTACAAGCACTCTAATTAGTGGAATTAATTACTCAGCTAATTGACACATATATCCTTGCGATAGTAGAGTCAATACCATATGAAATTGAGATATATATCGACATAACATGTCATTAAGAACAATCTATGAGAAACATAAAAAATATAAAACACATATAATATTAAATTTCCCTTATAAAATATCATAAGAAAATTATTAACACATATATAGAATTACTTTTAGGCTTCACATAAAAATATGGATAAAATTAATATTTATTTGAAAATGAGTAATAAAAAGTATCCAAAAAATGAGATATAATAATTTGTTTTAAAAACTTGAATTATTTTTAGGAATATTATTAATTAATAATGTTCATGATTGTGGGAACTTCATATTTTCTTATATACTTTAACAAAATATTCCTTTAACACTATTTAAAAAATGTAAAAAATAACTGGTATTAAAAAAATTATATAAACATCATTTAAAACCAAAATGAAGAAGGTAAAACCTAGATTTAAATGAACATTAATGTAAATTTTAGAATATTAATAATATATTTGAAATACTTTTATTAACCTGTATAAGGAATAAAAATACAATAAAAACATTAAAACTTTTAAAACAAGGGTTTCAAGAAAAATCCTTCACTTCGAGTCACACTCACCACGTGCATACATAAATTCATATATAATAAATTTATACTAATTATTTACTTGATTAATAATTTTTAATATATGTTACATCATTATTATCAATTTTATTTCATTTCTTACCATGATTTATGTACTTATTGAATTAGTTAAATTCCATTAATATGTTTTGATGATGGTTAGTTCATAGTGGTAAAATAGCTTCAATTAGTTGAAAATGAAAAAAGTGTTCATTATTCCATAATCTAAAGAATATTTATCACGAAATAATTATCATTATTATAAATTAATTACAATTTTATAATCATTAAATAATTTAGGAAATGAAAAACAAATAACATCGCATCAGGGAGGTGGTACTCCACAATTATGAATGAGTGATGTTATCATTTACAAATGGGTCCCCTTGTGATATTTTTGAGAATGTATTTACTTTGGTGGATGATCTATTGTAATCATAGTTCATTTAGAAAATTAATTTAAGTCATGATCTATATTTCTCCACATATTCATTGTCCTTGTTTATTTTTGTATAATGGAACCGTTGTACAATGATTCCATGCTAATATGTAGTGGTTATTTATTATTTTAATGCGGTCTTTATTTTGAATCATTATATAAGGGTTTCTAGATCTCAAATCTATGATGGTGTGATGTGATTTCATCTTGGATACCTTTTTTAGGTATTTGGATTCTAAATATTTTCTACCTTTATTGTGAACATTAAATATTTTGGTTTTAAAAGTTAAAATGATTATAGTGATATTAATTAAAATCTTTTTGATAAATTTATTTTTGTACTCTCTCTGTGAAAATTGTTTTTTAAATAATTCATCTAGGTAATTCTCACAACAATGTTCATAAAATTACTTTTTAGTAATTGATTTTTAAATTTATGATTTTCGAAAATTATAAATTTGGGTTGGATTTAGAATAAATGTTTGTTTGTGTGTGTTAATGAATACATATACAAGGGTAATTTCTGATACACACATTACTATCATGCCGATTTGGGGGAACTATGAGTTACATGTGTTAGTGGGTATTCATGAATGAATATGATGGGGCCTTGTTGGTTTGTACCGACCACTATTCCAATTTGGGTCACATTTTATTTTTTCAACTATTTAATGACTTTGGTTTTGTAAAATAGGTAGCAGATCATGATTTTTTCAATCCAGTTGGGCCTATTTTAATAGGGGATACAATGGGTGGGTGTATTGCATTGATATATAAGTAATGGAATTAGTGTCTTGGATATGACATGGGTTACTTTATGGAAATAATGGATTTATAAAGGACATGTGGATTTTAGTTTGCTTTAATTTTATTTTTCTCTAGATTATTTATTGTATTATAATTCACTGAAATATGATATAATAATCAAGCTTGCTTGTTCTTATTTTAGAAATGTGTGTGGGAAGTATTTTTCGGGATGAATACATGGTTGTATACTCACCCCATTCATATTAATCACAATGAATTTACTATATTCATATTGAATTGTGCATATAATGGGGTGATTTTGACATTTTTGAAGGATTTTATTTCTGTTGGGGTCCCTAGTGATGGATCTTTGAAGTATATTTCAGGTGGAGCATGAGGGTGTTTTTGATGACACTTCATTGTTCCATGGAGTCTTTGACTTATTGTCATTCTTGGTAACAAATTTTTTTAAATTCTAGGAATCTAATCAGTTTTTATATTGTATTTGTTGGAGTTTAGTTTTTTAATTTAGGAATGACACACATATTTTATCTTGAAGAATAATTTTCTGGTTGTTGATACCATCCATTGTCGTCCGGGGGATGAAAAAAAGATTATTGGTATTCCTATCATACCCATGAAAATAGGTTGGGTGAGGACATTATAGAGACATCCCGAGAACTCAACCACAAAAGTATCACTACTAATAATTACCCATATTTTGTAATTTTAATTCATGGATAACCCCCTATTCATTGATTCCAATTCTGGATCATCATGTTCATCACAATTATAATATTATATATATATTCTTACCCATTATTAATATAAACAAAAAAACATATATAAATATAAACCTTTTATTTATTTTATCTACATGGATAAAAATGGAATTAAATATCATGATAAAATTTCCCCACTAGTTCATAATCAAGGACATGTCTTCTACTAAGCCACTAGAATAACGTTAAATATAAAAAAAAAATTTAAACTAATTCTTAAATTTAATGCCTGAAAATATGGAAATATAAATTAAGGTATTTTCAAAATAAAAAACATTGAATTTTAATGATAAGGCATAAATAATCTAACTGATGAAAAAATGAAACTCACAATATCTGTTTCCCCCATGATGAAACCCATAACTATTATATTGGGAGAGAAAAACAATTAATGGAATACAATAAAATAATAAAGTAACACCTAACAATAGACCAAACCAATAACATCAAAATTGAAGGAAGGGTATAAAATTCATAATATAAATAACAACCCCCTTCCCTCAGACCAAACTATCTCCAGCCAGCCTAAGGGAAGATTTTGAACTTTCCAGGATGTAAATTGTCTCCAAATTTTTAAATAATGGGTTAGAATATTAATGGTTGGATTAGTATATGGTGTATTAGATTATATGGTTGAATGAGTGGGTTTTAAATAATTAAATATGATACCTATTATCATTATATTTGATTGGGATCACAATCAAGGGTTTTAAACATCATTATGTTTAAAGGGTTAATAATATAATGTATTTAGGATCAATGGGGGAAACACAGAAGGTTTCACAACATATCCTGAACCAAAATATTAAAAAATATAGAATAAAATATTTTAAATATTCTAACTCAATAAAGCTAAGAAAATTCACATATCGAGACCTAAATCCTAGTACCATATAATTCATTAGAATCTTCGTTGAACCTATAATATCACATTAATCACCAAGGAATCAACCAAAATATACTAAAATAAATAACCCAAAAGTATTCCACTAATATTGGAGAATGAAAAGAATATAATAATGGAAATTAGGTAAGAAAAAGCACCTCATATAAATGGTATAACAACTATAAAAAAATTGGGTCTGAATAACCATAAAATAGAATATAAAAAACGAAAAAAGGATGCCCCTATGACACCTAGGGTTTGAGTTTTGAAAGTAGGGTCAGAATAATGGGACAGTAAGCCCTAATGTTTTAATTAAATAATGAGTATATGTAATCATTATAGAAATATTAGGGTCATGACATGTTTGGTTGGTTTCAAAATGTGCTTTCAAGGATCACACTACATTCATGCCAAGAAATCACCCTTTTAAAATCTCGATAAACATATTTAAATTTATATAAATAAATTTGGTCATGGAATAATAAAGATATTAGTACAATGATAAATGAACAACTGAAATTTAAATTTTTAATCTAAAATAATCCACAATAAAACAAAACCCCCCAGGGTGTGACATTTGTGAAAGACAATGAAGAATTGAACTCAACCACAAAACATTAGTGGCATGATTATTATTTATATAACATGAAAGAAACTTAAGAAAGTTTCCATTGATATGTAGTGATATTTAATGAAGTGGGAATGATATGACAAACCATGATGGAAATTTGAAAGAAGATAACATGGTGATAAACTCTCAAATCCTATGCCCCAAGATAGGATTTAACTTCATGCCATGAAATGAGATCCCAACTAATCACTTTTTTTGTGACATTTTCATAATTTAATGAAATGATTCTTCTAGATAAAATCATAAATGTAAGAGAACCTTCTTTCCATCATCCTCATGACTACCACTCATGACCTCACAAAATACTTGAATCCCTAAAAAATAGTAGAGGATGTTTTGCAGGAAATCTAAGGCCATACATCATATACCGATTAAGTGGTGACAACATTGATAATAAAATAATACATAGAAATATGAAAATCCAAAATTATAGAAATATAAAAAAACATAGGCCCTCACATTAAATAACACCCTATTTATAATCATCCCTAAGAATCAAAATCAAACTTGAAATATGAAATTCATAAATCAATACATGAATAAGGGGATATCGCTAAATCAATACATATACCTTATTAAGACAATATAATAATATACATCACTTACCAAGTAAAAAATAAATACCAACCAATGACTAATATGAACACTAATAATAAGGGAAACCATAATGATAATTCCCTAGATCATTACAATACAAAAAAAAATCAAATACCCTAACACAGGTCACCCTAATCCACTCGAACCCACTAAGGACACCATGAAATTACTCTAGAATACCAACCCACTATACTCGTACAAAGAACCTTGTAATTTAAACATAGAGTGGTCATCTCAACCTATCTTGAAAAAATGATAAGGTTCTAAATTGAAACCAACCCTTTTATAAAATAATTTCTTTTTGATCTTAAATCAATTCCTAAAATCTTCCCTAGACTATTTCTAAATGTATACAACATATCATTGATTCAAAACCCTCATGGAATTCAAGACATGATAGGATCAATATGATTCATTAGCTAGGAAATGTGATAAATAATCAAAAAATTATATAATATTTTTTCCAAAGGAACACACACTATCATCTTCAACTGAATATCTATAATATATTTCATATGAAGAACCATCTACACTTCAAAAAAATAATTCTTTAATAATTCAAGAAACTCATCCCATTTAATCCCATTTAGGTCACCACACTTCATCATTTATTACCTTTTATCCACTTTTTTAAATATATCAGTTTCCAATGAAACTCATAATAGATCTAGAGTCATTGTTAACTCAAAGTAGACAAAAATACCTTATGATGTTTCCTTAACCTCATGTATAATTACACCATAATGTTGCTTTGGTGTTTCTCTCCACCGAATTCTAATGAATTTTTTTCCTATGTTTCAACTTTCCTATTCCCCCAAAAAACACCATGGTGATGTTTTAATAAAATATCACCTATTAAACATTAAACAACTTGGTTAGCAAACATCACATTTGTGATAAAACCCCATAATGAAAATAACATAGGAAAACAAAATCCTTTTCCAATTAGAACTATCATCTCAACATTTACCTTTCACATAATTACAATATAATCATCCCCAAAAACCATTCACCATAATATATTTTTTCATATATCCATTACTCTCTATCATCCAAATTCACCACATATTATAATGTAAAAATCATACCCTGGATATAAATAAAAATATAACAATAGTTCAGTTCAGAAAACCTTAAAAAAGCATAATAAATAAATTACCAGCGTATTTAGATATATATAATTAAGAAAAAATATTAGTAACAAATAAATAATACATATAAATATTATCTATCTAATAAGAAATATTTGACCATAATTTCGTACAAAAATTCAAGGGGTACTCATGACATAATCACATTCATTTTCTCTAGAATTGAGAGAATCATAATGTTTACGTCATGTAAATTTTCTAAAAACATTGAAAAATAATTCTTTAAAATTCCACAAGTTTGTAATGAGCTTTTATTTCATTCTTTGTAATTAAATAAAAATGAAATTGTTATCTATTTAAATAATAAAATGAAATTAAAATCTTAATCATTTCATCCTTATCATGGATTAAACAACAATAAATATGGAATATTTCTTCCTTGTTTTCATTACAAATAGATTATAACAGTTAACAATCTTGAACATGTTATCTAATATAATCAGTTATTGTTTCTCATATTGAATTATTTATATAAATAGTGCATCATTAAATCATTTGGGGCCATATATTAACTATATTAAACATTACATTAGTTGATCAAACAAGTTATATAACAAGAATTTATAATTCAAGGATTATCCAACATTGCAGTAACTATTACTTATATCATTAATTTTATCCAATTAACAATATTCATAAAAAGTTTTATTTAATTTGTCTCAAAGACTTCCCTTTTTAGAAACCTCATAATGGAAAACTTTCTTCTATAACACCATAAATAATCAATCATCAAGGGAATAAATAATAATTGATGCCACTAGAAATTATTTTTCATATAAATAAAAACATTTTAGATATGCATCACAATCAATGAAAATATATTAGTGTATTACTTATAAATATTTGAAAATAACATTTTTAATTAATAATATAGACCTATAGGTTTTCTAATTAACATGCATGAAACATTAAATTATGAACTAAAAATAATATATTATCAAAAATAATGAATAAAATCATATGAATTTTTATAATAAATCACACTCAAACAAAAATAATTCATCTCAAAAAAATAAAATCTACATAATTATTAAGAACTATTTAGTTTTAATACTTGTTTTCATAAATAAACTGTTGTCCCATAAGAGACTGTTGAACACTATCTATAATTATAATAGATTTTATTATCACAAATCATGTCATATATTATAACATTTATCAAATCTAATGTCCTAATCACAAGTTATATATCTTACCTCATGATAGACCCTAAATCATCTCAAATATTTTATAATATATGAGGTCATTTCAATCATTTACCTGATTATGTTTGTCTAAGTATAAACTAGATTATAACTGAATATCTATGTGTAATTATGGGTATTAAAACTTCTTGAATTATTATACATCAAGATAGCCAAAACATCTAAAATTATGTAAGTATGTGTCACTGACACTGCCAGAAGAACTGAGGCACTGATAGAAAAACAACTCACTGATGCGTTGAGTCCCCAACTGATGTCCCACCGATATAAAAATGACTGACCAACTAATGTCTCACTAACAGGATGACTCGCCAACTGAGGTCTCACAAAAAAAAATTAATCCTTGATAGACTGACTCACTGATAGGATGACTCACTGATAAAATGTTTCATCGACCGAATGACTCAGCGATATACTGGCTCACTGATAGGACCACTCCCCGTAAGTCCAACTCACTGACAAAGGAGTCTCCAAAAGATTGTTTAAATTTTCATTAATTCTAACAATCATATTTGAGTCATTTAATGATACTGACGTATTTAATAATGCATTTTTTGAATTTTAGTAGACAATATGAGGTATGATGAACCAATCCACGTGGAAAAAACATTCCCTTTGTCGGTCCTCAAAAACAACAAGAATTTTGAAGAGAGAAGCAGTAGAGAAGTTTGTTGTTACTACATGAGAGACATACAAAAGAACATATATAACTACCATGCATCTACTGTAAACTTAGGAACAAAAGGAAGGACACACGAGACAAATTTAATTAATATGTACATCGAATTGGCCAACTACTTCCTCATAACAAAGAATGATAAAAATATACCTGCAGAGCCATAATTGTACTTAGAAGCCAGAATATGACACTCTATTTTTGTGTCAACTTCCAGAAGAGGACTCAATCCTCATCTCAACTATATATTAAGAGTCCAGAGCTAAATCTCAAGCCATAAAGAGCCTTCTAAATCCATTTTCATTTTTATTTTATCTATTGTGTGAATTTTTACAAACTTTTGAGTAGTGTGTGTATCTGTTTATAAGAACACATTCTATCCTGTATCAAACTAAAGGATAGAAGATATTGTTCCCCTTATACATTATTACACCTTTTTACTCACACATATAGGTTTTGGAGAGGTCCTTGTGTGACCAAGAAGTTTATACTCACAAAGAACTATGGTAGAGGTCTTATGACCTTGATTGCCCATGTGCTGTTGTAATCCCTGATCTATGTTGTGGATCAAACTGTTTATAAATTTAAACTACTTGGTGGTAGATGATCACTAAGTGAATAGGATTAGGTCTCTTCTTGAGACTGAACCTCTTGTTTCATTTCCCCCATGCTTCTAATTTTAGTTTCACTCTGTTTTATCACATTATTCATAAAACTAAATTGAACTCTGATAATTAGTCATAACAAGTTTTTATAACAATATTGATTCATTAGGTTGGTTTCAAAATTTGTATTAATTATAAAATAAATATAATTGATTACTAATCATTCTTTTGATAAATTAATCAAATAGTTAAGCTCTTATATATTCACTATGGGCTAACTTATCAATTGAATTTTAAATTTGGGGGAATTTCAAACAATAAATTTTGACAAAATTTTTTATGATAAATCAATTCAACCCACCCCCACCCTCTCTTGAGTGTCTTAATCCGACCAACATTTGGTATCAAAAGTGTGTGTAATTTTCATTTCTCAAAGATTTTTCAAACATTTCCAATTGTGATTTTAGTTGTATTTTAAAGATCTTAAGATTTCTGTCAATACTATTTTTTGTTCTCTTTAAAAGATTTTTCTAAAATTATATTATAAAAAATAAGTTGGAATGTTCTACAACCAGAAAACCTCTATTTTTCAATGTATCCAACTATGCTCAATGTAAAATTAAAATGAAAATGAACTTAGAAAGTATGGGTTTTGAAATTTGGTCTTCAATTATACATGAATATAATATTCCAACTGATGATAGAACTACCTAGGATGATCCAAATAAGGCTGAATATTTCAATAATTGCAACTCAATGAATTATTTATTCAATTATATTAGAGATGAAGAATTTAACAGAATTTATGCATGTAAAATATCCCCTAAAATTTGTGATAATTAGTCTATTTCACATGAATTAACCTCTTGTGTTAAGGAAATGAGACTTAAAAAATATAATATTAAATATGATAACATTAAAATGAATCCTTATGATCCTATTAATGACATGTATCATAGTATTAATGGAATTGTTAACACTATGATCTCTCTAGGAAGAGATGTTACAACCAAGATTTAAATTATAAGAATACTCAGATACTTACTAGATAGATGTAAAAGGACTTCCGTGTCAATTAGAGTATCATGTGACATCAAAAAACTACCTTTCAAAGAACTTATTAGAGAATTGATGATTTCTGAGGAAGAGTTAAAAGTCAACAAGGAAGAGGAAGATGAAACTTAGAGAAAATATACCACCTTCAAGACTACTACCTCTAAGAACATGGAAAAAGTGAAGGTTCTAGCCTCTATTGAAAGATGAAGTAATGATGAATCAAAATCATATAGTAATGGAGTGATGGCTCAGCTAGCCAAAAGAATCCTGAAATTCTATAGGAAGAATATATTATTCAAGGTGCCCAATTATAAAGGAATTTATGATAATAAATGAAATTTAAAAACGGATAAGAAAAGAAATGACAAATCAAATAACACAGTCTACTGTGAATGTAAGAGGAGAGGACATTCCATAGATAACTACCATAAATTAAAATACAAAAAGAAATATGAAAACAAATATAAGAATTATAAGAATGTTATGAAGGCCACTTGGAGTGCCTCTGAGGATAGCTCTAGTGAATCAACATCATCTCTTGATGAGAGATATGACATGGAAAATATCTTTTTTATGATAAACACATCTGGGGAAAGCTGTGTGAAGATCTCTTACAAGAGTCAGTGGTACATGGACTGTGGATGTTCAAGACATATGATGGGAGACTATTTAGGCTTTAGAAACCAAATCAATATTTATGGTGTATTTGTCACTTTTTTGACAATTATAAAGGAAAAATAATTGGATCATGCCAGAATGGTAACTCTAACTAATTTTTAATTTGTAAAGTACTTTTTTGTTGATGTATTTAATTATAATTTTCTTAATATTTCACAATTCAGTGATAGTTTTTTGATGTTAAATTGTAAAATTATTCTTTCAATGTGTTCAAATATAAAAATTAATTAGTATTTTATACATTTAGAAATTAAAAGGTTTATAATTCCATATTAGATTATTTATTTTCTTAAAATACCTCATAATTAAGTGTATTTCACAAAGAGTCTTGGCTCTGTATTAGAAGATTAGAAAACTATAATGTACACTCTCTTAGATAGATTACTAGAAAATGACTTGTCCAAGATCTACCCAAAGATGAGTTTTCAAAAGAGAAGGTCATTAATCCTTGTCAAAAGGGTAAACAACACAAGATATCTTTCAATTTAAGGTAAAAAGTTTCAATATCTCAACCTTTATAGTTGGTTCACATGGACTTGTTTGGGCCATATAGAGATTTTAGTTTAAATGGGATTCACCATGTCTACGTTATTGTAGATGAATTTTCTTAATATACTTGGACTTATTTCTTAGCTCACAAAAACGAAACATGTAATTCCTTCACCAAGTATGCTAAAATAGTGGAAAATCTATGGGGACCTAAAATGAAATTCAAAATAAGTGATCATGGTCGTGAGTTTGAAAATCAAGACATTGAATCATATTTCCCAGACAATGGCTATAAACATAACTTCTCTGCCCATAGGATACCTCAATAAAATGGAGTTGTGGAGAGAAAAAGTAGAAAATTACAAGATATATCCAGAAAAATGATTAATGAATATGAATTACATGTTTACTTTTAGGCTAAGGATGTGAATACCACATTATTCATAATTAATAGTGTTTTAATGAGACCTATACTCAAGAAGACTCTTTATGTGTTTTGGAACAATAGAAACCCCAAAGTTATTTACTTTGAAGATTTTTGATGAAATGTATATATCCTTAATACAAAGGACAATCTGGAAAAAGTTTCATCCTAGATTGATGAATGGTCTTCCCAGGTTACTCAATCTTTAGTAATGCCTATAGAGTCATAAATAAAAGAACATAGTATGTGGAAGAATCTATGCATATCAAATTTGATGAAACATATCCACATGAACCTAAAACCTCTATAAACAAGCTTGAAGATGATATATCAAATATAGACAGAAATTGAAAATAATCTAATCCTATTGTCAAGAAATTTGTTAAATAATACAGTTCTGAAAATTCTTCAGACTCTAAACGTGATGAGCCTGAACCAGTAGATGAACCTAAAATTACACACCCATATTTTTATAGATCAACTAGAACCCTTAATAACCATAATTTAGATGCTGTTGTTGGAAACATAGATAAAGGGACACAAACCAGAGATTATCTTAGAAACCGGGTTGAACATAGAGCCTTTTTGTCACAGCTTGAACCCAAAACAGAATGATGCAATTAAATATTAATTTTGGGTGATGGATATGCTTGAAGAACTTAATCAATTTGAAAGAAATATGGTTTTTAAGCTTGTGGATAGACCCAAAGACACATTGACCATGTGAACTAAGTGATAGTTTCAGAACAAAGCAGATAAATATGGTAATATTGTTAGAAATAATGCCATATCAGTTGCATAAGGTTATTTTTAAGAAGAAGGCATTGAATGTGAAGATGGGTTTTCACTTGTTTCTAGAGTTGAGGCCAACATAATCTTTCCTACTTATACTTCCCATCTTAATTTCAAACTTGATCAAATGGATGTAAAAAATGAATTCCTAAATTGTTATGTAGTTGAGGATGTTTTCTTTGAACAACCCCAGGGCTTTACAGACCCACATATTCCAAATAATGTTTTTAAATTAATAAAAGATTTATATTGTTTACAATAAGCTCTGAGAGATTGGTATGATAGACTAAGTACTTTTCTTATTAAAAAATGTTTTACAAAAGGGATTTTTATCCTACCATTTTTATAAAATGAATTTAAAAAGTTGTTTTAGTAGTTATAATTATTGTAGATGATATTATTTTTTGATATTTAAGAAATTATTTATGTATTGATTCTACAAAAATGATGAAAAATTAATTTGAAATTAGTTTGGTGGGAGAACTTTAATTATTTCTTAGATATAATATTTTCAAAATAATGATGGAATAATTTTAAATCAAACTAAATACACAAAAGAACTTTTTAAAAAGATTTGATTTTGATAGAATTTAAAGTAGGGACACTCCAATGATTACTACCTATACGTTGGATCTTGATAATGATGGAAAATTTATTGATCAAACCACTTTTATAAGAATGATTGGATGTTTTCTATATTAACTACTAGTAGGATAGATATAATGTTTAGTGTGTTTATATGTGCCTTTTTTCAAGATAAGCCCAATGAATTTCCCATATACTTTGTTAAAAGAATTTTTAAATACCCCAAACATACTGTCAATTTAGGTTTGTTTTACCCTAATTAAAAATCATTTGATATAGTGAGCTATTCTCATGTTGATTTAGGTGGATGTAAGTTATATAGAAATCGAACATCTAGAACTTTTCATTTTTTCGGAAGGTCTTTGTTATCATGGTGTAGTAAGAAACAAAATTCTATTTCATTACCCACTACTAAAGCTGAATACATAGCTGATGGTTACTGTTGTGCTCAGATTTGTGGATGAAACACACTCTTCTAGACAATAGATACCAATTTAGACATTTACCTATAAATTGTGACAATAAAATCTCTATTAACATGTAGAAGAACACATTTTCACATTCTAGATGAAAAAATATTTATGTAATACATCAATTTTTGAGAGATCATTATGAAAAGGGTGTTGTCACTTTAGGATTTATTAGCACTGAATATCATATTGATAAAATATTCACTAAGCCATTGAACTTTGAAAGAATAAATTACACCATACATGAACTAGGAATGATTAATATGCAGTTTTGTTATATTATTTCTCCTTTGTCAAAACTAAGAAACTATGTCATGCAGACTCTTCCAGGCCATCTCTATTATGAAGAGACTGTCATGTGGAGTCTCTCCTGCCAACACTATCATGCCTATAGTTTCATGCCAACACTATCATGCCGACACTTCTGTCATGCCAACACATGTGTCATTCTAACAACAATGTGCCACTTTTCTAACAATTTTATGTTCTCAACAAAAATGACATTATTTTTATTATTTATGAACCTGGTTTTAGATTTTGTGATTTTTACCCAATTTAAGACCTAAATGATATAAAATCAAATTGTTCCATGCTACTTCATACCATGAGACCTTTGTTTCTCACTGTACCCTCGACCTTTGACATTTTAACCTTAAACCAAGCTCTCGAAATGGTGTAGGTGAAGCACCCTACTGATGGATACTTTGATAATCCACCACCTGGTAAGAATCAAAAGGAGTGTCTATCGGATCTTCTAGTCTAGTAAATCGAGCATTGTCCAATCATATAGTAACTCCAGAAAAAGTGGTTTATACAAAATTTCTATCTAAGAGAAAGTTACTATTATTGAATGTTCTATAGGATCAAGGATAGATCCAACGGTTTTATGAGAATGGAAGATAATTTTATAGGAAGCTGGTGTATGAGTACTATAAGAATGATGAATTTCTAGTAGAATTAAGTGATGATTATTAGATAAAATCAGTGGTAAAAGTAAAAAGGATTTATTTCTCTTCAAATAAATGGGATGAATGTCTCAAACATCCTCATGAAGGAATTTTTATGACTATCAAGGTACTCCTCCACCAGAAGGTGATATTTTCCTCCTTAGGGAATCTTTGGAAGAACTTACTGAAAATCAAGAGCCTAAAATTCGGGTTCATACTGAGCTGCATGGAGAGTGAGAAATCTTGTTTATGTTTATCCAGTACCAAATTTGTCCCAGGAAAGGGAAATTTTTTTCTTCGATGTATTAGGATGTCTACCCCGTTTTCTTCTGAATAATGGTGTTAAGTTAAATCCATGAAATTGTTTAATGGCTCACATAAGTGATATGATCAAACTATAATGTAAGAAAAATTCTTTTTTACCCTAGGATAATAGCTTCTCTGCTGAATGAAAAGGGTTGTGTGGATGACAATAATGAAACTGTATCATAATGCAGTTTCTTTTGTTTGAATAAGGTTATCGGTGGAAGAATGATTTTTCATGAGAATCCAAGGAAGATAAGGTAGGTCAGTGATGAAATGAAATGCTATGAAAAATACAATCATGTGGATCACCCTACCAGACATAGAGATATGATGGATTCCTTTTTGGGTCCTGATGAAGAAGAAACTTACTCTGATGAGCAAGGAGGTGACGAAGCTGGAGTTGACAAGGAAGAGAGTCAACTCGGAAGAGAGTCAACTTAGAAGAGTAAGGATTGATACTCTCAATCCATTGGATTATGATGTAATGGTTGAATGAGTGAGGAATTCTAGGTATGTGGTACTGATATTAGATTAGGAAGATTCAGATGATGAAGTATTTGTATATACTGTAAGGGAACTGGTGGCTGAGATCCATCTTAGTGACTATGTCACTAAGGATAATTTGGAAAAATTCATGGAAAAAATATGTTCATCAGTAAGACATTCAGTAAAATCTTAGATGAGATATGAGATTGATGAATCTAGGAATTAAAACACCAATTAGAATGATAACTTGAATGTTATTTGGTCTATGGTTGAAGTTTTAATGAAAACTGGGACTTCTAGTTCTACTCCTGCCTCTGAAAGTGAATCTCAAGCTGATGCTGTTTTAGTCTCACAGATGGTGATAAATGATATTTAGGCAAATTTGATTACAACTACTGAAACCATTGTGGAAAACAACACCAATATTGAGAATGAGATAAAGAAGTTAACAACTTGCATCAATGCTTTAATCACAGAGTACATGACTACAATAGAAAGTGTTTTGAATGGACTTGCAGATATTGTTTCTCATCGTAAAGTTACTAAATTTTCCAAACTGAGAATGTAAATAATAGAAATTATGCACACTTCTTCAACCTCAACTACTTTTTTTCACTTTATAGATTTTGAATTTTTCAAAGTTGTCTTTAGGGAAGAGCTAAAAGAAATTCCAAGTGGTACAGATTCAGAGACCCTTGAAAAACATGACATGTCTGTTGACCATGTGCAAGAAATAGTATGAATATATACTATGGGTGCCTATGAGACTCAAGAAGATCTCACCAGGAACATCAATCAGTATTTTCGAAGATCTATTCCAAGAATCAGCTCACTAGTCACTTAAAATACTTTTTGAAAAATCCCAGATTACCTACTGTGACTATTACATTTATGGGGAATGTTTAAAAACTGAATTATTTCCATCCTCTTCAAGAAAAATTTATTTAGAATGAGGATGAATTATAAAAATAAAAAAATTATAGAGAACAAATATTTGAGGACTTTATTAGGCTTCTAAAACCATACCTTTTTGTTCAGAGTGAACCCATAGTTGTTTTACCTACTACTTCTTTTGATACTACTCAGCCAAGGAATTCATCTCCAACATTTGATTCTCAAGATCTGACCATTATCCGGCCTATTATCACAAATTAACGTCATCCTCCGCTATTATCCAAGAACAGATCAAGACTGGCACCATCTGTTCCAACAAGAATTCCTTTACCTCCACTAAATATACCTTAAAATGCTCTTGTTTCTCAACCACCACCTTCTAGCCCTACCATTGATCCATCTAATAAGGTGAAGGAACCCCTTGATCCTAAGAAGTAGCATGGAGTTATTCTTTATGATTGGACTGAGTTATTTTATTTTTTATTCCAGTAAAATTTTCTTATGAATAACAATTCCCTATTTCCAATTTTCTATTTTAGTTTTTCATTTCCCACTTTTTGCTAATTCCAAAGGGAGAGAACATTATTAAGAATTATTATTGGTTAATGTTACTATTATTTATTTCACTTATCATAATTAATTTTGAGCCTATTCATATTTATGGGAGTTAATAATCATATTTTTTATTTTAATCATTATATAACAGTAAATAATAATTCCATGACTTGTGACAATCAATATGGGGATATTGTTGGTCCATGTGTGATTGTTGGCTACTATCTCTAATGACAATGGTTTTAATTATCACAAATCTTGTGACATATTATAACATATACATTTCCACATGTCTTAATCACAAGACATATATCTTATCTCATGAGTGACCCTAAATCATCTTAATGATTATCTAGTATATTATATTATTTCAATTATATACCTAATTTGGTTAATTTAAGTCTAAACAAGACTATAACTAATTATCTATGTGTAATTATGGGTATTAACTCATAGTGAAATTGATATACTATAATACATACATAACATCTAAACTTATCTTAGTATGAATCATTAACACCGACAGAAGAACTGAGACACCTACCGACAAATGACTCACCAATGCATTGAGTCACCGACTGATGTCTCACCAAAAGACAAATGACTCACTGACTGATGTCTCACCAACATGATGAATCATTTTCTGAGGTATAACCAATAGACAAATGACTCACTGATAGACTAACTCACCAACAGAATGACTCACTGATAGACTATCTCCCCGATAAGATAAATTACCAATATACTTACTCACAGATAGGACCACGCACAGAAAGTTTGAATCTTCGACAGAGGAGTCACCACCAGAATGTTTAAATTTTAAATATTTCTAATAGTGATATTTGAGTCATTTAATGATACTGACATATTTAATAATCCATTGTGGGACTTTTAGAAGATATTATGAGGTATGATAACCCTATTCATGTGGAAATAACATTCTCTTTGTCAGCCCTCGAGAATAAAAATCATTTTGAACAGAGAAGCAGTAGAGGAGTGTAGTGTGCCAACGTTAGAGATATACAAAAGAACATTTGAAACTCTCATGCATCTACTATGACCTCAAGAGAAAAATTAATAACACATGAGGAAATCTCAATTGATCAGTTCATAGAATTGAAAAACTAATTCATAATATCAAAGAAGGAGATGAATATACCTACAGAACCATACTTTTACCTAGAAGACAGAATATGAAACTCAATTTTTGTGTCACCTTCCAAAAGAGCACTCGAACCTCATTTTAGCAACATCATAAGAGTCCAGAGCTGCATCTCAAGGCCCACAGTGCCTTCTGAAACCATTATCATATTTATTTTCTCTATTATGTGATTTTTTACATAATTTTGAGTAGTGTGTGTATCTGTCTATAGTGAACACACTATTTCCTATATTAAAAAAAAGGATACAAGAAATTATTCCACTCATAAATTCTTAAACATTTTTATTGACATGGATAAGGTTTGAATAGGTCCTTGTGTGACCTATTTGTTTGTACCCTTGAAGAACAATGGTAGAGGTCCTATGACATGGACATCTTATGTGCTGTTGTGAACACCAATCTAGGTTGTGGATCAAACAGTTTGTTAACTTAATCATCTTGGTGGCAGGTTATCACCAATTGGATAGGATAAGGTCTATGCTTGATACTAAACCTCATGTTTCATTTCTTTTGTGCTTTTATTTTCAGTTTTACTCTATTTTATCACATATTTAATAAAACAATTGAACTCTGAAAGTTAGTATTAACAAGCTTAAATAATAGTATTGACTCATTAGGTTAGTTTAAAAAGTAGTATTAATTATAAAATTGATATAACAGAGAACTAATATCTCTTTTTAGAAATTAATCAAACAATCAAGATCTTACAAATTTACTACAGGCTATCTGGTCAATTTAATTTTAAATTTGGAAGAGTTTCAAATAATATTTTTTAACATAATATTTTCTAGGAACTAAATTAACCCCCCGTTTATTGTCTTACTATGACCAACATAAATAAATGGAAAATAATAAAACATCAAAATTTGTTCAACATACGACCTATGATAATGGAGTTTCCATGATTACTATATTTGTTTCCATGCGATGGGAGAATTATCAGAAAATATTCTTTATAGATTATTAAGGTCCTTATATTAGATCATATGGAGTAATAAATACTATTGTTCTAACCAATACCCACTTCCAAAATCACTAAACCAAGATATTTGATTCCACCTTTACTAGGATTACCTTATTGAAAATACTCTTAGGTAAGCATTAAAGTTAAGTAAAAATCTCATAGTTGACCTCTAATAGCCACAAATTAGTGACTCGAATTGAGGATATCTATCACAAATTAGAGATACATTACACTGAAAATTCCTAATAAAATAAAATAAAACCACAAAATATCTATATATATTGTTAAAAATTGAAGAAAATACCATATAAAAAGTATCACTACTTGGAATCATATTTAAAAAAACATGAAAAATGAAAAACCATTCTTATAGGGCTCTACTATGGCCAGCCAAAAAACTATATCCCCAATATTAATTAAACTATGTAGATAAAAAACTAAAGGATACTATAGAGGGGTGAGAATTTGTGATTATTCAGTATGATCATATTTATAAATTTTTATATTACCATGTGAAATAAATATACAAGTAAAAAACTATTTAAGTAATAATATGTAAGGAAAATATAGAATCAAGAATGAGTTTCAGACAACAACCATAACCATGGGAGATATATAACACCTCATGAAATTAAAATCTATGGAATCCATTATTTTTATTCAAATCATATTCTTAGATAAATAAATCATAGCCATATAGAAAATTGGTAAATTTAAATATTATATAATATGTGAAAAATAAACTAGATAATTTACTACTTCTCTTAGATGTTTTCATAGAGGCCCTTTGTACTAGACCAGTGATGAACTTGTTGGTTAATCCCTCACTAACTAACATGGAATACAAGAATTATATAACAATCATATCACCACATTAATATATATTCTAACCCAATCATCTTACCATAAATACCAAACCCTCATTTCAATATTATTATTAATGCATTATCTGCATCGTGATGAAACTTAGTCCTTGAGCCATTACAACCCTTTTCCTTATAAAAAAATTCATACGACCCAAACACTATATCATATAAAATATCAATTCACACAAGATAAAATCAACATAAACATATATAATGAATATTTAATAATTAATACGCCTAGTGGTAAAGATGAATTAGAAATCATCATAAAATGTATCACAACTAATGGAATATTTTTTTATCTAAATGAATAATCACACCTTACCAATTACTTCATTTACTCGTTATATTACTTATTAATATTAAGTAATTCATAATGATATAATTTGATACTTTTATTAGGTATCTATTTATTCCAATTAATAAGGATCCAATTGATTAATTACATCCTCATTTATCACCGTCATAATTTTAAACCCAAGATTGGATTTCAATTTCATTATATATTTATCCATATATCTATATTAAAAATTCAATTCAACCACATCATTTTCAAAACAATTACCAATATTATAGTCAAAATTTAGTTTATCACATAACTTAGAACATAATTTTAAGGATTCAATTCATTTAATGGTTCTACTTATATATATATTTAGTTAATTAGAATCATCGACCCATAAATTTAGAAATCAACAACATAAAAATAAAAACACCACCTGATCATAATAAGAATTTATATTTATAGTATTTCCATATTTGAATCATTATATCCCCAAATTGGAAAATGGATGATGAATAGATTCATCATGTTCAAGTTTGTGTCTTGGTTTCCAGGAGTTTGTTTGAAGATATAATGTGTGATTCAAATATTCCACAATGGATAGTACACCTAGTCTTAATGAATATTTTCCAAGACATACATCGACAAAATTGGTGGTTCGGAATGAAGAAGGATTTCACAATATTTTACATGGCACTCTCCCTATCAGTAGGTGGATTCTTAACACCGGTATTCCACATTACTTTTTAATCCATTTCAAATTACCTAGTGTAAATATTATGATATTCTTATGGGATTTGTAATTATGTTTCTATGGATTCTATGAGTTAAGATTACTGTTTGGTTGGTTGTGGATGGATTGAAAATGGTGGCTCACTTTATTCTGATTAGAAAGATCATTTCAATAGACATGTTGTTTAAGATAGATGTCCATGATATAATGGGCTTGAATGGATCTCTTAGACAATTACTTTTTTTAACAGGATTCTCATTTCAAGTCATTCTTCTTGAAAAGATTGTATTATGAATTGTGTATCTAGTCACATGTGAGAACTACCTATAATCCACATTCATAAAGATAGTTTGAGAAAAATATATAGATTTTAGAGGAAATAGTGATTACATGAGTCTATAAGAACCTAAATCTTTTTTAAGGTATGTTTTCTTTTATTTGGAGTTTTTGAGAAAATGGGAGTTTTTTTGAAATTTTGGAAGTACACGCCCTGTACATTGTGAGTACATGATGTGTACTACGTCACCATTGGAGGCTGCATGCGGGCTGTGTCATGGCCACACACATGGTCATGTGGGGTGACGTGGAGGCCACCTAAATCAGATTATAGAAAAAGAAAGAACATGCCGTGTACTTTAAAAGTACACGCCGTGTACATTATTTTTTTTCATTAAATGCACCGGGGTCCCGTCTGACGGACAGAACCGACTTCTTCTATGTCTGGTTCATCTGAGTGTGAGGGTTCAACCTAGGATCTTTGATAAACCATAGAGCCTCCGTCCGTCCTCTTAATCCAACCCTATGAGTTGCGTTGGAATTGCATGGATGATTTCTCTCTTCTGTGGGAGTCTCGTTCCATGATTCCTCTTCTCTTCCAAGTTATCGTGGGTTGAACATTTTAGACGTTTTTTTAGATCTTCACTGTTCTAAGGAGATTAAAGCTTTGAGTTTCTAGTATATTAACCTTATAACCCTGAGGTAGGTAGTTTGTGCCTTTCCTTAGTTAGTCCTTTAGTTTTTTGTGCATAATTTCCCAATACCCATGAACGGGGTATTGCGCATTTACCATCTTAGCCCTATTATTTATCTGCAATGCTGTTTACCCGATTGGATGATTATTTTTGTGAATAGGGTGAATTTTTGTGCAGTGGATGTATTTCCCAAGCATGTTTTCCCTGTTTGGACCTTTTTGTCTTGATTGGCTATTAGGATGATGTTTATTTTCCCATAACTAGTATTGTAGGATGATGTGACTATTGTTTGGTTCTACTGTACTATAGTAGAATTCTTTCCAAGTAGTTGTTGAGTTTACCTTGGCTGTTACGTGCTTCTATACTTGTTTGACTTACATAGGGCCGTGAGATCCTGGTGTATAGACCATTGGGAGAATGTTTGTTGAGGGCTTCTCCAAAGTGTCTTTATAATTTATGAAGCAAGAAAATAGGGGGAATTGACATTGAGTTCTTCCTCAGAGTGTCTGTAGTTCCTTGACGTGGGCCATTGGGGGAATGTGACCTAAGTGCTTCCCTAGAGCGCCTTTAGTTTCGATATGAGACTATAGGTAGAATTGACGGTGAGTGATTCCTAATAGTGTCTATGCTTAAGCTAAACTAGAACGGTTATGCCGGTTGTACTGCCCAGAGCATTTCTTGTAATCTTTAGGAAGGACCAGAGGGGTTAGTCTGAGAGTGCTTCCTAGAGGGTTACCTGTTTGTTTTCCTGCTTGTTATTTATTTCTTGACACTGAATTGTGAATTTTTTACTATTGAGTACTCTTATGTTTTCTATTTTCCTATACTTTTACCTTAAATATACTCATTTACTGTTAGGCATAGATCTCGTGGTGATTTCCTACTGGGATTAGTCTCACACCCTATTTGGGACATGCTTTTTGGGCCCAAATAGATTATATTTTTGTAGGTCTTGACAAGGGAAAGTGCACTTCTACTTCGGGTACATGACATTCTATGGAGCTAGAGAGCACGAGACCAAGCATAGGCTTACGATGCTCTGGTGCTGATTACAGTTCTTCTTTTGTACTTGGTTTCAACACTGTTGTATTTCATCATTGTGACTTTTTTGGATGTTTTCCTAGACCTATGTATCATGCATCATTTTATATATGTTCTCCAGTTATACATTCAGCCTTCTTCTATTACTGCTATATGTCATTCTTACTGCTTCCGCTCTTGTATTTATTTATTTACTTCCACTGTGTACTCTTCCAGTGAGGGAATATTTTCCCCACTATCACACCCATGGCCCTCACTGCAAGTCGGTACCCTCTGGCATTTGAGGAAATGTGCTTGAGGCCATGTGACCAACCGGGTACGGGGCACCTCTGGGTGGATTTCGGAACTGAGATGTTACAAAGTGGTTTCATAGGGATTGTTTTCTCTTGAGATATTATTCGTAGCCTTTATCCCGGGATAGGAAGGAATAAGCACTTTGTAATAAGCTGTGATTGAGAGTAGCTAACTCGTGTACAGGGAAAATCAAACCTACCTTGTTTAATGCAATTTTATAGTTAGGGAAATTTATAGTTGATTTGATTTCACCTTGAGTGATTCACATGATTTGTGATGTTATTGTTGATGTTATTGAGGTTCTATTTCTATCGCAACCTTATGACATGAGGGTATTCCATCTCATGCATCATATAGGCACTTGATAGAAATCACATGTCATGCATTCTTGCCTTGTCATATAGGATGCATTAGCGAATGCATGTAGTTGTGATAGACGTTCTGTAGAATATTCATGCTGTTGTGGTAGATTTATTTATAAAAATACATGTTGTTTGATAGGGTATTGTTTTGTGTAATATTTTTCATGTTTGGATGCCATGATTTGGTTATTGAGGTGTTATGGGCCCTCCTGAACTAGAATTTGGTGGATCAATTCTCTGTTTGCCTTGTAATAACATGTATGAGATGCTAGGATTTGATTTGTGGGGAGTATGGGCCCTCATGAATCAGAATTTGGCACTTTCAGTGTTTATTTCAGTGTTTTCTGGGTTCCAGAGTAGTTTTTGAGGCTTACTGTCCCAAAAAACCTAGAATACACACAGTGTAGTGTAATGTACATGCCATGTGTTCTTTTGTTCAGGAAGAAATTGTTTTTATTTAGTATGCACAATGTACTTTATGTACATGCCTTGTAGTCCTTGACCATGTCGTAGGCCGTGTGGGAAGAGACACGGGATGGGGAAGGTTCAGTGAGAACACACCATGTACCAGTAGAACACGCCGTATAGTGTCGACCTTGTGTCCACCCGTGTAACTAACAACACAAACGGATAAACCTTGAGCATACATGTTGTGTCCACTTTAAACACACCATGTTGGCTGACCTATGTACCTGGCCGTGTCAAAAACAACACTAGTCAGTGTTATCCCTTCACATACACATTGTTTCCACCTTGAACACACCATGTAGTGTGAGCCATGTGTCAGGCCACATCGTTAACAACATGGACCTGGAAAAGCCTGTCTAGTACACACTGTGTCCATCATGAACACGCTATGTATTCTTGTCTTAAGAGAGCCGTGTGGTTTAACCATGTAGAAGGAATCAGGCAGGGGAATCAGATTCAAGTACACACCATGTGTTAGGAGAACACGCCGTGTGGTTTGGGTGTGTCACGACTAGTTTAGGCAAGAGTACGCGCCCATATGAATTACTTAAGGGAACACGCTATGAAGGAACTGTACACACCGTGTAGTCATGTTTTGTAAAACATGAATGATTTCTTTCTCCTATTCCATTCTTATAATCCTTGTTTTCAGTCCTTGATGACTTTGATCTAAAGATTGTGCTTGACCTTGTAGAGTCATGCCACTGAGACATCCTCTAGTTGTGTGGCAGTTTCCGGACAGCGGTCAGACACCAGACATGACTGATCAGGGATTACCAGCAGATCCTCTAGTTGTTCTATCCTTGACACCTTTCATTGTTCCTGAAATAGGTGAAGATGCACAGTTCGGGGAGGGATTTTTGAGGATGATGTAGACCTTTCATGGATCGCCACCTCCTGCCCCGTGAACGGATGATCTGACATAGGTCTTCTAGCAACATCATCTTCCCACTTTCTCTGGGGAAGGAGGACCCCAGGCTACAGATTCATGTCTTGAAGCCATGCCGATGATATTTGAGCATCTGGAGACACCTCCAAATAAGAGGGTCATTCACGCTACCTATATGTTTTAGGACTCCTCCAAGAGGTTAAGGGATGTGATCTCACAGGTGGGACACCAGCAGGTTATGGCGTGGATTGAGTTTCAGTGTATCTTTTATTATTACTTATATCCAATGTCCTTGAGGAACGATTGAGCCCGAGAGTTTAGGAGTCTGGAGAAGCGTACTATTTTCGTTATTGATTATTCCTCACACATTACTGAGCTGCAGCACTTCATGGCTTTTTTAGGAGGTGATTAGTTATTTACGGCAAGGATGATCGAGGATGGTCTGAGGAATGACATTCAATCACAGGTTAGCATCTTCCGGTTGACTTCAATCACTTCTATCATCAACCACGGGCTGATCATGGAGGGAAATCTGAGGGATTCCGGAGTTGCAAGCCAGAGCGGCTCGACATCTGGAGTTAGCATCCCTCCTACTGACAGTAGAACACACCACAAGAAGTCTTCGCACGGTGATTCAAAGAGGCGAGACACTTCTTCTGGTAGTCAGGTGGTGATCTACCAGTGATGGAAGAGTGGGAATACAAGGACACAATGCCCGAGAGACCCAGTGGAGTTCCAATCATGTGGAAAGTTAGGTCACCTTCAACACTTCTATCAGATCTTTTCACCAATAGATGGTGATAGGGGTTATTCTATAACTCCTCATTCAGGAGAAGAACCGCCATTTTATCACCAGTCTGGGAACTAGAGTTCTTCTAGCAGTCCAGGACGAGGTGGAGGCCTTGGATGTGGTGGTAAGTCACCGGTATTTTAGTGACAGAAGAGTGGATCAGCTCAGAGTGGTCAGGTAGGGCCATAGGGCCGCAGTACAAGCCAAAAGTTTGAACCGGTGCACACCCAGCAGGAGCAGGATCTCTGACTTTCTACAGTTAGAGGTATGATCTTAGTTGCCTCAGTTTTAGCTTCATCTCTTTTCGATATAGGGGCTTCCCATAGCTTTAAATTTGTTTCTGTTGTGGAGAGCCTTGGGCTCTGCATCGTTTCTTCTACTAACTTCACGACACTAGACACTCCATTGGGGACTAGAACGGTGAGAATACGTCAATGTAAGGAGTTCCCTCTTGAGGTTGGTGTGTATCACTTTTTATGGGATCTCTATGTCCTAGAGTTGACATGCTATGATGTCATTATTAGAATGGATTGGCTAGTTCTCTTCTAGGAAGTCAACGACTGTTATCACCGCAGGGTGTATTTGACATCACTAGAGGGCATATATTTTCTTCATAAGGGAGAGTGGGATATCCAGGAAAGCAAAGCGGGTCCAGAGCATCATGGGTTAAGAGTAGTTACGGCCCATATTGCAAGTCTGTATCTGGATGACTTGGGGACTTCACAGTTATAGTTTCTTCTAGTGGTGGATCATTTCAGAGATGTCTTTCCAGAGGACTTTTTAGGTTTTCTTCTAGGTAATGAGGTAGAATTTTCTATTGAACTGGTGCCAGGAGTGGCACCGGTGTCCATTCCTCCTTATAGGATGACTACACTTGAGTTGCAGGAGCTCAAGAAGTAGTTGGTGGAGTTATAGGCAAAGGGTTTAATCCGACCTAGTACTTCTCCTTGGGGTTTTCCTATCCTATTTGCAAAGACATCAGACGACGCCATATGGATTTGTGTGGATTATCGGATGTTTAACCATTTGACGGTCTAGAACCGATATCCTTTACCATGAATTTATGATCTCTTCTATCATCTTTGAGTAGACTGGGTGTTCTCAAAGATTTACTTGAGATCCGATTATCATCAGTTGCATGTTAGACCATCAGATATACCTCTCACATCCTTTCAGAGTAGGTATGGTCTATAAAAGTATATGGTCATGCCGTTCAGCCTCATGAATGCACCTGCAGTTTTCATGGCATTGACGAACCAAGTGTTTCATCCATAATTGGATTCATTCATCATGGTCTTCGTGGATGATATCTTGTTGTACTGTCTCACTTGATGCAACCATGATAGCCATCTTAATATCATTTTGAGTACACTGAGGGAGCATATATTATATGCTAATATCTTAAAATGACACTTCTTGATGGACAAGATTCACTTCTGGGGTCATGTTATCATAGAGACTTGAGTGTCAGTGCACCCAAAGAAAGTGATAGTAGTAGTTTCATTGGAGCAGACGAAGAAAATCATTGAGGTGAAGAGTTTCCTAGGGCTAGATGGATACTAAATATATTTTATATGTGCCTCTTCACACTTATCAGCACCACAGACAAGTCTGAATATGAAGGTTGTGATGTTCTTGTGGTCATATTCTTGTGAGTCAACCATTTAGCAGCTGAAAGGGAGGTTGAATTCATCACCGATACTAGTCTTTCCAGAGATAGTCAAGAGCTATACTATTTTTTGTGATGCTTCAGGTATCGGGCTCAGAGTTGTGCAAATGTAGGGAGATGGAGTCATTGCGTATGGGTCTCGGCAGTTGAGGCCACATGAGAGGAATTACTTGAGGCATGATCTGAATTTGGCAGCTGTTGTTCACGCCTTACGCTGTTGGAGACATTACCTTCTAGGGGAGAATTTTGTGGTTTTCACCGACCACAAGATTCTCAAGTATATCTTTACTTAGAGTGATCTAAATCTAAGACAACGAAGGTGGGTTGAGTACCTTAAGTCTTTTGACTTTGAGCTTGCCTGCACACCTGGGAAAGGAAACACAATGGCTGATGTGCTGAGCAGGAGGACAATGATACATGCAGTTCAAAAGGCCAGTAGTGATTGGATGCTTATGGATTTGTTCTCTGAGGTGCATTTGGAGGTGTAAAAAAGACAGGGGTATACATTCCTTTCTTCTGTGGCTGTTACCTCTACTCTTCTTGAACGACTACAAATGAGGAAGCTATTAGATTTTGAAGATCTAGTCCTACAGGAGAGTGTGTCAGGAGGGGACATTATTTTTGGATGGACCACAGGAGAGGATGAGATCTTGCGTTTCCAGGAGCGAGTATGGGTGCCAAAATATATACGCGAGGATCTGATGAGAGTCTTTAATTCCTCTGTTTTGGCAGTTCATCCTTGTGTCACCAAGATGTATCGTGATCTTCACCATAATTATTGGTAGCCTAGTATGAAGAGGGACATTGCTGGTTTCGTCATGAGGTGTTCCACTTTTCAGCTGGAGAAAGTGGAACATCAGCAACCATAATAGCTTTTATAGTCGATACCCATTCCAGAGTGGAAGTGGAATGATGTTATGATGGACTTCTTGACTGGTTTGCTGAGGTCATCTCGAGGGAATGATGCAGTTTGGGTTTTCATTGACAGAACCACCAGGGTTTCTCACTTCTTACCAATCTAGGAGACCTTCAGTGTTGATGAGTTAGGATGGTTGTACATCTCTGAGATTGTATGTCAACATGGAGTTCCACACTCCATCGTTTCAAATAGGGATTCTCTGTTTACATCTCGGGTTTGGCAGGGGCTTCATAAGGCGTTGGGTACATAGGTACTTTTGAGTACATATTACCACCCCTAAACAGATCGCAAGTCAAAGTGTACGATTAAGGTTCTTGAGGACAAGCTCTGAGAATGCATCCTAGATTTTGGAGGTTCTTGGGAGATTCATATACCTCTTTTGGAGTTTTCCTACAACAATAGTTCACAAAAACTATTTAGATGGCACCTTATGAGGATTTTTATGGTAGACCATGCCGATCACCCTTATGTTGTCTTGAGGCAGGAGAGATATCTTTGTTGGGACGTCGTCTTGTTCAGGAGACCACATAGCAGATAGAGACGAGTTAGAAGAGGATGGCTACTATACAATCTCGATAGAAATGTTATGCTGATCATGGGAGATGACCTCTAGAGTTTGAGGTCAGGGATCTGGTTTTTATAGGTGTCACACGAGGTTGGGGCACCGAAGGATTATGACACAGTGTAAGATTTCACTAAGATATGTCGGGCTGTTTGAGGTGTTGTAGAGAATCAGGCCAGTTACCAATCGATTGCAGTTACATCATAGGTACCTGGATATGCATGATATTTTCTACATTTCTCTGCTTCGGTGTTACTTCTCACACCCATCTCATGTATTTCAACATGTGGAGATTAGGTTTGAATAGGATGCGTCATTCAAGGAGCATCCTAACCAAATTGTTGATCGCAGTACAATGGTTCTCCATGGCTGGTATGTTCCTCTAGTGTGGGTCATTTGGCAGCATGGGTGAGTATAGGATGAGACTTGGGAGTGGGTGGCAGACAAGAGATCATAGTGTCTACAGATATTTAGGGTTTGTTCCTCTACACCGCCTTGATAATGGAAATTCGAGGACAAATTTCTTTAAGGGGAGATGTTTTTAAGAACCCAGATAATCGTTTCAGGCATGTTTTTCTTTTTTCTGGTGTTTTTTGGAAAAAGGGGTGTTTCTTAAAATTTTTGAAGTGCATGCCGTGTACATTGTGAGTACACTTCGTATACTGCGTTGCTATAGGAAGCCACATGCTGGCTGTGTCATGGCCACACACAAATTCATGTGGGGTGACGTGGAGGCCGCCTAAAGTGAATTATAGAAAAGGAAAGTACACTCTGTGTACTTTAAAAGTACATTTCGTGTACTTTTATTTCATTAAATTCTCCGGGGATGCATCTAATGGAGTGAATCGACTTTATCTAGGTCTGGTTCATCCGTTAGCGAGGGTATGGTCATAGATCTTCGATGAGCCCCCGAGCCTCCTTCCGTCCACTAAATCGAACACTATCAGTTGTGTTGGAATCGAATCGGTGAGTTATATCTTCTGCTGGAGCCTCATTCCATGATTCCTATTCTCTTCCATGTTATCGTGGGTTGAACATTTTAGAGGTTTTTTTATATATTCAGAGTTCTAAAGATATTTAGGCTTTAATGTTCAAGTATATTGATCTCGTAACCAGGAGGTAGGTGGTTTGTGCCTTTCCATATTATTTCCTTGAGTTTTAAGTGCATAATATCCCAATACCCATGAACCGGGTGTTGTGTATTTACCGTTTTAGCCATATTGTTTCTCTACTATGGTGGTATTCCCGAGTATATGATTATTTCTATGAATAGGGTGAATTGTTGTGATTTGGATGTATTCTACAGGCATGTTTTTCTTGTTTGGTCCTTTGGGTCTTGATTTTCTATTAGGTTTTTGTTTATTTTCCCATGCCTGGTTTTGTATGATGGTGTGACTATTGTTCTGTTCTGCTGTAGTGATGTAGAATGCTGGACAAGTAGTTCATGAGGTTTACCTTGACCCTTACGCACCACTACACTTGTTTGACTTACATAGGGCCATGATAACCTTGTGTATATACCATAGGGAGAAATGATGTTGAGGGCTTCTCCAAAGAGTCTTTATAATTTACAATGCGAGACCACAGGGGGAATTGAAATTGAGTTCTTCCTCAGTGTGTCTATAGTTCCTCGACACAGGCCATAGAGGGAATGTTATTTAAGAGCTTCCCTAGAGTGCCTTTAGTTATTATACGAGACTATAAGGGGAATTGATGGTGAGTGATTCCTCATAGAGTCTATGCTTAAGCTGAACCATAAGGGTTAGACTAAGTGTAATTCCTAGAGGGTTGGTTGTACTCGTTTGGAAGGACCAGAGGGTTAGGATGAGAGTGCTTCCTAGAGGGTTACATGTTTGTTTGCCTTATTGTTAGTCATTACTTGATACTGAACTGTGAATTGTTTACTTTTGAGTACTCTTCTGTTTACTATTTTCATGTAATTTTACCTACCATATACTCGTTGAATTTTAGGCACATTTCTCATAGTGGTTGCCTACTAGGATTAGTCTCAAACCTTATTTAGGCCATTCTTTTTGGCCCAAACAAATTATATTGTTGTAGGTCTAGACAATAGCAAGCACCTTTATACTTTAGGTACTGGAAAGGCTGTGGAGCTGGAGAGCATGAGACCAATCTTAGGCTTGCGGTACTGTGGATCTAATTACTGTTTTTCTTTTTGTACATAGTTTTAGCACTGTTTTATTTTAGCATTGTGACTTGTTTGGTAGTTTTCCTAGACCTATGTAGCATGCATCATTTTATATATGTTCTCCAGTCATACTTTCAGATTTATGCTGTTTCTGCTGTATGTCATTCTTACTGCTTCCACTATTGTATGTATTTATTTACTTGTGTTGTGTACTCTTCCAATGAGGTAATAGTTTCCCACTATCACACCCATTTTCCTCGCTGCTATTTTGCAGCCTCTAGAGTTTGGGGATATGCGCTTGGGGCCATGTGACCAACCTGGAACTGGGTGCCACTAGGTGGTTTCCAGAACCGGGATGTTACCGTCTCCTTGATTTTGGGGGTTATTGGTATAACCACCTTTAAAATATGAATATGCTAGAATACATAATTTATTTCTAGCATTGTGTATGACACACAACACTGAGTTTGAACAAACCTTGAAATATTATTATCTAAATATGACCATTATAACCTAGTTTTTTATTTGGTATGTATGAATAATATTAAAAAAAATTATAAAATATATATAATGGTTCTTGAAAATATAAATTTATTGAATAATTATTTATAATATGCACTCAATTTTTATTTAATCCATTTTATTCATAAGAAACATGTATTCTTCAGTAATGTGTGTCATTATTTTTTGTGAGAAAAGAATTATAATAAATTTATTGGAATTTTAGAAATATTATTTAACAATAAAGATTAATTTTATAAATAAGTATATGCAAATTATCTTTAGGTGATATTTTTGGTTTTTTCTAAAATGATTTATTTTCAATGAGTGGTAAAAATATGGATTTTTGTGAAAGTGTCAATTTACATTCATCGAAAGTACCACTATTATTTTATTTTCATCTCATAGTAATTTATTAAATATTTAACATGATATTGTATAATTAAAATTATTTGAATCATTGTTATACTTGATTTTGTTATAAGTACAATTTTGGGATTAAATTTTTTTCTTCAAAAAAAAGGTTTTCATTGTGTTTTGTGTATCTATATTTAAAGTTATACAATAACTTCTATAAATTTAATCATAAAAATTCTCTTCATATTTGGAGTTAGTGGGTCAAAATTTGGAAAATAATTCCCTTCTAGTTTTGGTCATTTTGAATAGTAACTTTTGAAATTTTGTTACCACAATAAAGGAAAAATTGGGTAATTATGGTTAAAAATTAAATTAGATGGACTAAATAATGACACTAAGATTTGGGTTAATATTTTTTGGTTAGTATATAATATATATAAACATTAAAAAGTATAATATTTGGCAATTTTTTCATTTTTCTAGTATTTTGAACATTTATATTATTTTATATAAAATAGTAAAAAAAGTTATTATATTTTTTGTTAAAGTTATTTTTCATAAAAAGTGATAAACAAGAGATATGCTTAGTTATAAATATTCATAAAAATATTATCTATTTTTATTATCATGGTTAGGTTTTTGAAATTTTAGTGGCTAAATAATTGGCATACATGCTTATGCAACATTGAAACAACACAAATCCATGTTGTAAACAATTCAATAAAATGATTTTAAAAACTATAAAAATAATATTATATGATATGTTTTTTATAATAAATTATATTTAAGATAAAATTGGAATATTATCGTGGTTTTTATGAATTTTTTGAAATTACATTGTTCTATGGTAGTTTTAAAACCCAAATTAAAGGAATAGTTTGAAAATTTACACTATTGTTATTTTATAATAAATAATAATTTATTAAATAATATTAAATTCATAAAATTATTATATTTTTCCATGTTAATGTTATATATTTTTTTAATTAAACAATTTTAATCTAAAGGGCCTTTTTATAGTAACTATATTAACCCCCTTAATAATAAAAAACCTTGATATCACCTTAATTGTCAATAGGGTTAATAGAAGGGGAAAACGATAAGTGTAAAAACATTATTCAAACATATAAAAAGTCTATTTTATGTGATAATTTGGAATAAAACGCATCTTAAATTCAAATATAATCAATTTTGATCGACTTAGATGTCAAAATTACTTTATATTATTTTAATATTTTATGAAATTCAATGAGTACTCCTCCCCTCTCATATAAAAGGGAACCTCTTATTATCATTCAATCACACATTAATTTTTTTTATAATCCAATACCTATCCAAATACCTTCCAAACATCCCCAATCACATCCCAGAAAAAAAATTTCACCGTAAATACTACCAAGAAATTATTTTTTTGTAAACATTGAGAGGATTTCTGAAGAACATGTGTAGTTCATAACGAAGCCTTTTTGACATAATTCTTCTTACACCTCCTTGAAATATTATTAAACTAGGATTAAATAATAATAAAAATATATTACATATACTGATATATATTTTTATATTAATTTCACAAGCTATATCTATCTCCTCTTTCAACAAATGGGAAACAAAACCATAATCTGTGTGTACAGAAGACTACTTCCTCACGAACTGATGTAATTCACTTTTGATCCCAATCTCTAACATATTGCTATTATTATGGATTTATTATATAAATATATATATATATATATGATATTAATGGAAAATTTACCACTATTAAAATATATTATATCACATAATTTCCACCTTTTTAATCCAATTATGAATGAAGATGTCATTCATGTGTGCATGTGGACTACCACCTACCGGAGGTGATGTGATTCATTTTTCATCACCACATATCATGGACGATATATATAATGGTATTAAAAAATGGTATAAATGATTTAATAATAATTAAAAGATGATAAAATACTAATTAACTTATTTTTATAAGGATTACAAAATAATTGAATGGTTACTCAAGCGTATGTTTGACAAACGATGTCCCTGATTGGAACATAATCCATTTTTATTAACCATAATTCATGGTTTATTTTAAAAATATAATTTATGTATAATATTTATTATTATTTCATTAATATTATTTTAGAGATGATGAAATAATGGCCTCTCTTACAAAAGTCAACACCCTGAAGCTGTTTTAATAATATGGACAAAACATCATCAAACCACCTGATGCGGACTTAACAAATTAATTAAATAAGAATTTAATTTAAATAAATTAAACAAATGTTTAAATAATAATTAAATAAACCAAAACAATGTTCTTAATAATATTAGTAATTTATATAATTTTATTATATAGGAGTTAAAATACATACAAGGAATGTCTCGACTCACATTTAGGGATTTTATCTAAAATTTACTCCAATTGAGGAATATTATATTATTATGAGAATATTTTATTCTTTATGGTGAATATACTATCAATAGTGTATGTTATATCATGAATAATTCATAATTTAATTTATTTTATATTTAATTTGAATTATTTCATCTAAGGGAATTTTAATAGAAAATTACCAAGTGGGGAAGGGTTTCTTAAATGAATTACTATTAGTTAGGTTATAGCTCTTCTACATTGAAACAATTATGACATTACTATATGGGAATTTATATAGAAATTATTTTTTTACAAATTTAAAATAATTTTAGGTTTTTTATTTGTTATAAATAATCTATACATAGAAAAATTCCCAATTTAATGATATTATCATTGTAAGGATAAATCATATAAAATTATCTTTGTTTTGGAAAAACGTTTAATGATTTACACATATATTGTTTTATGTGGTTTATATACTACCAATTTTAGATTTTTATATAATTAATATATCTTTTTTCATTGTAACATCCCGGTTCCAGAAGCCACCCAGAGGCGCCCCATACCCTGTTGGTCACATGGTCACATGCCCATTTTACCAAATCCTAGAGGCTGTCGACTAGGAGCCAGGGCCTTGGGTGTGATAGTGGGGAAACAATGACCTCATTGGAAGAGTACATAATGGAACTGAACAATTAAATACAAGTGTGGAATCAATAATGATATCATACCAAAAATAAATAGAAAAAAACTGATAGCATAAACTGGAGCACATATATATAATGATGCATGATACATATGTCTAGGAAGGTAGCCAAACAAAGAACAATGCTTAAATACAGCACTACACCAAATAAAAAATAAAACTAGTAATCACTTCTATAGCATCACTAGCCTAAGCTTGGTCATGTGCTCTCTAGCTCCACAACATATCAAGTACCTGAAGTGGAAGGGCTCTTTACCTTGTCTAGACTTGCAATAATATAATATGTTTGGGCCCAAAAGTATGCCCATACAGGGTGTGAGACTAAAGCCCAGTAGGCATCAACCATGAGATTTGTGCCTAACAGACAAAGAGTATATGGACGGTGAAAGTATAGAAAATAGTAAAAAGGAAGGTACTCAATAGTAAAACAATCCACAGTTCAATATCAAGAAAAAACTATACAAGAAGATAAAACACAACAGGTAACCTTCTTGGCAGTACACTCAGTCTAACCCCTCTTGACCTACCCAACAAGCACAAGTAAGAATATAAACTCAATGTAACCCTCTGGGAAGTTCTCCCTGCCTATCCCCTCTAGTCCTACCTTACAAGTACAAGCAACGCTTTGGACAATATAATCAGTCTGACCCCTCTGGTTCAGCTTAAGAATAGACTCTCTAAGGAAGTAATCACTGTCAATTCCCACCTATAGTCTCATATCATAACTGAAGGTTCTCTAGGTAAGAAGTTATGTGACCTTCCCTCTATGGCCCGCGTCGAGGAAGTAAAGACACTCGAGGAAGCACTCAATGTGAATTCCCCCCTATAGTATCGCTTCGTAATTTATAAAGACACTCTGGAGAAGCCCTCAACGTCTATTCTCCTAATGATCTATACACAAGGTTCTCATGGCCCAGTGTAATTTCATAAAGTGTTGAAGCACATAACAACCAAGGTAAACCTCAAAAACTACTTGGATAGCATTCTACAGAACCAAAACATAACAGAACATCAGTCAGACTATCCTACAATACTAGGATTGGGAAAGTAAACAACATCCTAACAGGAAATCAAGACCCAATGGTCCAAGAAGGAATAATATGCATGGGAAAAACATCCAAAGCAAAAAAATTCACCCAATTCACAATAAATAATTATCTTCTCAGACATACCAGTATAGAAGAGAAATAATAGGGCTAAAACAGTGAACGCACAATACCCCGTTGATGGGTATTGGGAAATTTTGCACATAAAACTGATGGAATATCTACAGAAAGGCATAAAACACATACCTTTGCATTTGGAGATCAAGATATCTTAACCACGAGGCTTGAATCTCCTTAGAACACCATATATCTATGAAAACATATAAAAGGTTCAACCCAAGACAAATCACAAAAGAGGAGAAAACAAGGGATGAAGCTCTAGGCGAAGAGAGAAATCACTAATGTTGTTCCAATGAAATAAATGGTGCTCAAATCAGAGGAAGGATGGAGGCTTGAAGGCTGGTCAATGATCCACAACTGTAAGGATTCTCTCGGATGAACGATACCTTAAAGACGAGGGTTCTATCCATCAGACGTGACCCCGGTGAGGTTAATGAAAAAAATGGAAGTACGAGCCATGTACTTGCCTTTTTCTTACCCCGCTTTAAGCGGCCTCCAGGTCATCCTAGATGGCTGTGTGCAAGGCTGCTACATGGCCATTACACAGCTAACCACGGTAACCGAGTACACGGTGTGTACTCTGAAAGTACAAGACATGCACTTCAAAAATTTCCAGAAACTCATTTTTTCTCAAAAACTCCAAAAAAAAAGAAAAACTTACCAGAAAAGAAGATTTGTATTCTTACAAACTTCCCACCTTAGAAGAAATTCATCCCTGAATTTCCCATGCAAGGCGGCATAGAAGAAGAAAGCCCGAACAACTCCAGCCACTGGGTTCGTACATCAGTCTTCCTATCACAAGTCTCATCCTATACCCACCTGTACTGCCATAGCACTCATACCAGAGGAACATAGTGGACATGGAGAACCATTTTACTATGATCAACAATCCAGATTGGTGCTCCTCGAAGGATGCTTCCACTTTGAGCTCAACCTCCTAAGGTTTAAATACACGAGACAAGTCTAAAAAGTAACGTCGAAGCTGAGAAATGAGAAAAACATCATGCATAGACCGACACCTCTGAGGTAACTACCATCGATAACCAACCAGGCCAACTCTCTCCAACACCTCAAATGGACCAATGTACCTCGACAAAATCTTATCCTGTCTCCTGATCCTTCTATGCCCCAACCTCGGTGTGACATGTAGAAAAACCTGATCCCCTACCTTGAACTCCAGAGGTCTTCTCCGCTGATCCGCATAAGACTTCTGTCAAGATTGTGCAGTATCCATCCTCTTTTAAATCATCTCTATCTGCTCTGTGGTCTCTTGGTCAAGATGAGGTTCTGGCACAGTTGCCTCTCCGACCTCTAGCCAACATAAGGGTGATCGGCATAGCCTACATTACAAAGCCTCATAAGTTTCCATTTTAATAGTTTCTTGAAAACATTTTTTGTAGGAAAAATCCACAAGAGGTATATGCTTCTCCCAAGAACCTCCAAAATCCAAGATACATGCTTGGAGCCTGTCATCAAGCACCTGAATCATATTCTTGGACTGGACATCGATATGGGGTTGGTAAGTTTGACTCAAAATTAACTTTGTACTTAAAGCCTTATTATTCTCCTGCCAAACCCGAGAAGTAAAAAATGAATCCCTGTCTGAAACAATGGAGTGTGGAACTCCATGACAATGTATAATAACTCAGATGTAAACTCATCTCATCTCATCAACACTAATGGTCTACTTGATAGGGAAGAAGTGAAAAACCTTCGCGACTCTGTCAATGAAAACCGATACAACATCACTTCCTTGAGGTGACCTCAAGAAATCAGTCATTAAGTCCATTGATACCTCATTACACTTCCACCTGGGAATGGGTAACTGCTCTAAGAGACCTCCTGGCCACTGATGCTCCACTGTCACTTGCTGAAAGGTGGAACACCTCATGAAGAAACTAGAAATGTACTTATTCACACCTGGACACCAATACTAATGGTATAGATCATGATACCTCTTGGTGACACCAGGATGATAGTCCCAAACCAAGGAATGAAAATCCCACATCAGATCCTCCCATATGTCTGTTGACACCCATATGAACCTTGGAAATTGAAGATCTCATCCTTACTAGTGGTCCACCCAGGAATAAGGTCCTCTCTTGACACACTCTCCCTTTGGACTAGTCATCCAGAATTAGATAGATGCCTCGTTCGAAATCGATCATGATGAGTAGAGGTAATAACTACAGACGAAAGGAAGGTCTGCCCCTCTCTATTGTGCACCTCTAAATGCATATCAGAGAATAGAGCCACAAGATTCCACTCACTGCTGGCCTCCTAAACTGTATGTATCTGAGTCCTCCTGCTCAGTGCATCAGCCACTGTGTTTCCTTTCCTAGGAATATAGGCAAACTCAAAGTCAAGGAACAGTAGGAACTCAACCCACCTTCGCTGTCTCAAATTCAGATCACAAAAATTGGATATGTACTTGAGACTCTTGTGGTCAGTGAAAACCACAAATGATATCCCATAAGATAATGTCTCCAACAACTTAAGGAATGAACAATAGCCGCCAACTCCAGATCGTGCGTCGTGTAGTTCCTCTCATGTGTTCGCAACTGCCGAGACTCGTACGCAACAAATCCTTACCCCTACATAAGCACAACTCCCAACCAGATACCTGAAGAATCACAATAAATAGTATTGCTCTTGCCCAGCTCTGGAAAGACTATTTTCTGTGCTAAAGTCAACCTCCCTTTCAGCTCCTAAAAGGCTGACTCACACGAATCTGACCACAGGTACTTTTCACCCTTATTAGTCAGACTCATCAGTGGTGCTTCTAAGAATGATAAGTCCTGTATGAAGCATCTGTAGTATCCGTCTTTCCTGAGAAAAATACTTACCTCAAAGATGTTTTTCGGCTGCTCCTATGAAAATACTGCTCTCACTTTATCTGGTTCAACTGATTCTCCTACTAATGAGATAATATGACCTAAAAATTGAATCCAATCTATCCAAAAGTAGCATTTTTAGAGCTTAGCATATAGATGATTCTCTTTCAGTGTACTCAGAACAATCTCAAGGTGTGTCTCTTGGTTGTGTCGATTGTGAGAGTGCACCAACATATCGTCCACAAAGACCATGATGAAAGAATACTATTATGGATGAAAAACTCGGTTCATACGTGCCATGAACACTGCAGGCGTGGTTGTGAGATGGAAGAACATAACCATATATATGTATAGACCATACTTTCTCCAGAAGGATGTAAGAGTTACATCAGATGTGCTAACGTGAAACTGATGATAATCCGATCTCAATTCAATCTTCAAGAACACCCGGGCTCCTCGAAGCTGATCAAAGAGATCATCAATCGTTTGTAAAGGATATCAGTTCTTAAAAGTCAACTGGTTCAACATCCAATAATCCATAAAAGCCTTAGGGTACCATCTTCCTTCATTGAAAATAGGACAGGGAAACCCCAAGGACATATACTAGGTCGAATGAAACCCTTTGCCTACAACTCCACCGACTACTTCTTGAGGTCCTGCAACTCTTGTGTAGCCATCCTATAAGGAGGAATGGTCACCGGTGACACTACTGGAAGAAGCTCCAAAGAAAATTCCACCTCACACTCAAAAGGAAAACCTGATAAATGTTCTAGAAAGACATCCCTGACACAATCTACCACTAGAGGAAAATCTAACTAAGAAGTCCCATGATCATCCAAATATAACTTGAAAATATGGGATGCAGCATCTCCTAACCCATGATGCTCTGGACCCGCTCTGCTTGTCTTGAAATCCCAATCATCATTATAAAAAATCAACATGCCCTCTGGTGAGTTGAAACTCACCCTATGGTAATAACAGTCGATGACTACATGGAAGGGAACTAGCCAATCAATTTCAAGAATATCATCATAGACTGTCATCTATAGGACATAGAGATCCCATAGGAAGTGACACTCACCAACCTATAGAGGGAACTCGTTAATCTAAAGTACAATCACCATTTTGGTCCCCAACAAAGTGTCTAGTATCATGATGTCAGTACAAGAAAAGATACAGATCCCAAGGCTCTCCACAACCACAACAGATATAAAGCTTTGGGAATCCCCTTCATCGAAAAAAGAAGAATCTAAATCTGTGGAAACTAAGATAGTACCTCAAACTGTAGAAGATCCAGGATCCTGCTCCTGCTAGGTCTGCTCCACTACAAATGTCCGGCCTGCACTGTTGCCCTGTGACACTGCCTGACCACTCTGAGCTGATCCACTTTGCTGTCGCTGAATGACTGGCGACTGACCACCATGTCCACATCCTTCACCTCAGACTAAATGACCTGAAGAGATCCAGTTCTATGACTAATGATAAACTGGTTGTGCAGATCCTAAACAAGGAGTCATAGAGGAACCCCTGTTACCAGCTACTGGTGAGAATATCTGACAGAAGCACAAAAGGTGACCAAACATGCTGCATGATCAGAACACTAATGGGTCTCTCGGGTAGTGTGGCCTCGTATTCCCGCTCTTCCCACCCTGATATCACACCAAATGGATACCATAAGAAGTGTCTCGCCTCCTTGAATCACCGCATTAAGAATCCTTTTGGTGCTTCCAACTGTCAGTAGGAGGGATGCTAACTCCAGATGCTGTGACTCCCTGGCTCAAGACACTGAAATACCTCAGACTATGCTCCGTGATCAACTCCTGGTTGGCGATAGAATTGATATAAGTCAACTGGGTGATGGTCACCTATGATTGGATGTCTTGCCTTAGTCCATCATCAAACTTCCTTTCCATGAATAATAGATCACCTCCAGAAATAGGCATGAAGTGATGTAGCTCGGTAAAGCAGTAGGAATACTCCATAACAGAAAGAGTACCCTACTCTAGACTCATAAACTCTTGGGCTCGATCGGCCCTTAAAGTCTCTGGATAGAAGTAGTCATAGAAGATGTGATGGAACTCATCCCACACCATAACCTACTAGAATCCCGCCTATGATATCACATCCCAACACCTCTTGGAGTAGTCCCGAAGCATATAGGTAGCGAGCTTGACCCTCCTCTCTGGAGGCGTCTCTAGATGCTCAATGATCGTCAACAAGACTTCTAGCAATGACTCTGTATCCTGGGGTCCTCCATCCCCTGAGAGAGTAGGAGGATGATACAGCTGGAAGACCCACATCAAATCAGCCATTGACGGGGTAGTAGGCAGCGCTCCCTGAAATGTATAAAGAATCCTTATAAAGCCCTCCCTAAACTGTGAATCCGCACCTATGTCATTTCCAGTAACTGGTGCTAAGGCTGGCACAATTGGAGGATCTATAGGTAATCCCTGATCAGCCATGTCCAGTGTCTGATCGCTGTCTGGAAACTGTAACAAAACTAGAGGACATCTTGGTGGCATGACTCTGCAAGTTCAAGTACACACCTTAGATCACGATCATCAAGGACTGAAAACAAAGAGTGTAAGAATGGAAGACGAGAAAGAAAACATTCATGTTTTACCGAACATGACTTCACGGTGGGTACAATTCCTACATGATGTTTTAAATTAAGTCATTTACATGGGTATGTACTCTTATTTATATAGGTTGTGTAACACCCCAAATAGATGGAATGTTATCATAACAAACGTTGTGTACTTGAATCCTCTTCCCCTGCCCGAGTCCTTCTACACAGTGAATCCACACAGCTCTCTTAAGACAAGTCTACATGGAGTGTTCATGGTAGACATGGCGTGTACTTGACAAGCTTCACCTAGACCGTGTTTTTACTGACACAGAATGATACACGGCTCACACTACATGTCATGTTGCAGGTGGAAAAGACCTCTCGGTGAAGGGATAACACCAACCCGTGATGATGGTAACACGGCTGGCTACATGGCTGAAACTAGAAGGCCTATTCCAGGGGGACACAACATGTACGATAAGGGATACCACCGACCCGTGTTGTTCGTGACATGGACATGTACCTAGGCCAGACTACACGATGTGTATAGCTTAAGGTCTTATCCATCTGTGTTTTTGGTTTCGTGGGTGGACACATGGTCGACACAACATGACGTGTTCATCTGGTACATCGCGTGTTCCCACTGGACCTTCCCCATCCCGTGTCTCTGCCCACACGGCCCACAACACAGTCAGAGACTAGATGGAGTGTACATAAAGTACACAACGTGTACTTTAGAAAAATAGTTTCTTCCCAAATAGAAGAACACATGGTGTGTACTTTACATTACACGATGTGTATTCTGGGTTTTTTCCAGATATTAAGCCCTAGAAACTACTTCGGAACCCAGGAAACACTGAAATGAACAATGAAAGTGACAAATTTTGACAGGTGAGGGCCCATACTCCCCACAAATGAAATCATGGCATCTTAAAGATGTTATAACAAGGTAAAAAAGCCAAAGATCTACCAAATTCCAGTCAATGAGGGCCCATAACACCACAAGAACCATGTTTTGGCTTTCATTCAAACAAAACCTTACACAAAAAATACCCTATAAAAAACATGTATTTTTTTCAAGGTATATATCACAACAAATGAATATTCTACGCAACATCTATCACAACAACATGCAATTGCTAATGAATCCTAAATGGCATGACAATAATTTATAACACATGATTTATAGAAAGTGCCTATATGATGCATGAGAGGACATACACTCATCTCATCAGGTTGAGACATAAATAAAATCTCATTAACATAATTAATAAATGCACAAAGCCTCTGAATCATGAAAGGTGAAATCAAATCAACCGTAAACTTGAATAACAATAAATATGAAATAAACAAGGTAGGTTGTCTTTTCCCTGTACACGAGTTAGCTACTCCTGGTCATCGCTGATATCCAAGTACCTATTTCTTTCTATCCCTAGATAAAGGCTCCAAATAGTTAGTCAAGAGAAAATAATGCCTCTGATACCACTTTGAAATGTCCTGGTTATGGAAGCCACCCAGAGACGCCCCATACCCGATTGGTCACATGGCCCTGAGCGCATTTCCCCAAATGCCAGAGGCTGCCAAATAAAAGTGAGGGCCTTATGTGTGAATGTGGGGAAACTATGCCCACATTGCCAGAGTACACAACAGAAGTAAAAAGTGACATATAAGAGCTGAATAAATAATGATATCATACCAAAAATAAACAGCAGAAAACTGATTTCATAAACTGGAGCATATATATATAATGACGCATGATACATATGTCTAGGAAAGCAGCGAAACAAATCATAATGCTGAAATATAGTCTAAACCAAATAAAAAAGAAAAATAGTAATCGGATCCACAACATCGCAAGCCTAAGCTTGGTGCTGTTCATTCAAGCTTCACAACATGTCATGTACCTGAAGTGGAAGGGCGATTACCCTTATCAAGACCTGTAACAATATAATTTCTCTGGGCCCAAAAGCATATCCCAAACAGGGTGTGAGACTAAATCCCAGTAAGAAACCACCAGGAGATTTGTGCCTCATAGTCAAAGAGTATATGGTAGTTAAAAGTAAAGAAATCAGTAAAAAGTTAGGTAATCAACAGTAAACAATCCATATTTTAATGTCAAGAAACAACTAAACAAGCAGATAAAACACAATAGGTAACCTTATGGGTAGTACACTCAGTCTAACCCCTATGGTTCTAACTAAAAAGCACAAGAAAGCATCTAAACACATGGTATCCCTTTGGGATGTACTCACAGCCAATCCCATTAGGTCTTACTTAATAATTACAAGCAACCCTCTGGTCAGTACACTAAGTCTAACCCTTGTGGTTGATCTTAAGCATAAACTCTTTGAGGAAGCACTCACCGTCAATTCTCCCTATAGTCTCGTATCATAACTAAAGGTGCTTTAGGGAATCAATTATGTTATATTCCCTATGTGGCCCATGTCAAGGAACTACAGACACTCTGAGGAAGAACTCAACATGAATTCCCCCTGTGGCCTCACCTAATAAATTATAAATATACTCTGGAGAAGCCCTCAATGTCCATTCTCCATATGGTATATACATCAGGTTCTCAAGGCCCTGTGTAAGTCAAGCAATTGTAGCGGCTTTTAATGGGAGTACTAAACATCAAGAACTACTTGGCTATCCTTCTACATCACAACTGCATAATAGAATAGCAGTTACACCCTCTTACTATACTAGGCATGGTAAAGTAAACAAGAACAAAACACACAATAATAACCCAAAGGTCCAAATAGGGAAAAAATGCATGGGAAAACATCTAAAGCAAAAAAATTAACCCTATTCACAATCAATAATTATCTACTCAGACATACCAGTATAATAGAGAAACAATAGGGCTAAAACGGTGAATGTGCAATACCCTGTTCATGGGTATTGGGCAATTTTGCACATAAAACTCAAAGACTATCTACAGAAAAATACAAACCACCTAACTTAGCATTAAAAGATCAGGAAACTTGAACCAAGAGGCTTGAATCACCTTATAATTCTATAGATCTATGAAAACTTATAAAATTTTCAACCCACGACAACTCACAAAAGAGGATAAAACAAGGGATGGTTATCTAGGAGAAGAGAGAACTCACCTATGTGGTTCCAACGCAATAAACAGTGCTCGAATCAGAGGATGAGCCGAGTCTTGGGGGATCGATGAAGATCCATGATTGTACAGACTCTCTCGGATGAAAGAGACCTAGAAGATGAGTGTTATGTCAGTCAGACACGACCCTAGTGCATTTATTGAAAAAAAAATGAAATTACATGGTGTGTACTCACATTTTTCGTAATCTTCTTTAAGAGGACTTCAGGTCATACCACATGGTCATGTGAAAGGCCACTACACGCCCAATACAGGTATACTTGTGATAAACGAGTAAACGACATGTACATCAAAAATTTCCAGAAACTCATTTTTTCTCAAAAACTACTGAAAAAAGAAAAACATACCTGAAAAGTAGATCTGGGTTCTTACATTCATGATATTTAATTTTCTTCATGAATTTATTATTTCATCTAGATTGTGATTGATAAGTCACCTTAGTGGTAAAGGGGCTATATTACAATCACCTTTCTTTTTGGGACTTTTTATGTTCAAATATAATTTGGGGAAATCATATTATATTATTTTCATGAAACATATATCCTTTATTATCCTATACTTAAGAATTTTTACAATATATCTCAAATTTAAAAATTCCCCCAAATTGGTTAAAGAAACATCAGAAAAGTCATCTGTATGTTACATCGATCACATGTATTCTTTTAGATTGGAAATATTTCTCATCCATATCCATTATTTATAAAACTCATTAAAAAATATTATTTTCTATACATAAATGAATTACTAATTCAAATTCACATAGTATTTTATATTATTGGAAATGTGTTTTAATGAAAATTTCATATCATTTTCAAAATGGGTCTCTTTTCACTCCATTTAAAAAATGTTTTAAAAAATGTTTAATTTTAATTTTTTTAATATGAATTGATTTTACCACCATCATGACCATTATTTTAATTTTGAATTACACTATATGTTCCATGTTTATTTTTATAGAAATTATTTTTCTCAATGTTTTGTAAATTTTTATTTTGTAAATGTGATTTTCAAAGTAGAAAGGGTATTTTCCTCGATGATATTTTTAATGAAATTTTGTTGGTGTTTCCACTAACAACATTCACAACCCCAAATGTAACTTAAAATATATTGGGGATATGTCTTAATCATTCCATACTTATTATTAATCTATATATATTTTTGATATTTTTATGGATCTCATTTTTTTCCCGGGGTAAATAAATCTTTGAAAAAGAATTCATTAATTTTTTATAGGAAATTAAATAATTCTAAATGTTTTATTCAAGAATGGTAATTGGAAATTATTTATGATGAATGGTTTATTATGATATGGAATATATATTTGGTTTATCCACATAATAGATCATTATGAATGTGAGATCATGATACAACTTATATAAATGGTTGTGCATCATTACTGCTCTTCAATGAAATAGGTAATATTCCAAATCATTAGAGGAAAGTTGGAGTGAGTTATTGAAGAGTTTGTCCAATTGATTTAACTGGGATCCTATTGTTTCTAACATGGTATTAAAATGGGTTATCAAGATAATGTTATAAGATAATAAAAACGTTTTTTACCACTTTTTATGATTTTTTAATGATCCCTTTGATCAATATTGACATCACATGGATCATGATTAATGAATCCAATGAATCATTCCATTGTTAAATATTTATTCCATGTTTAATGAATAGTAATATAGGTATTTATGGGTATTAATTCTCTTTTTTTATGATTAATAATTTTGATTACTTTATCATAACATTATGATCATATTATTATCAATGATGAAATTTAATTGTAAATGCTTCTATTTAACCTTATTAGGCTTTTGAGATTATAGTTTTTATGATTAAATTTTCCTAGGTTCTGAATAATGTGGATAAATAATTTAATTCTATAAGGAATTAATATGTGATGAAACTTGTGGGATATTTTTTATACATAATATGTAATATAAAAAATTCTTTATAGTTTGAAATATTAATTCTTGCAGTTATGAGTGTTGTTTTATAAGAGTTTTTTCTAATGATCTAGAATGATAAACCTAAAAGGTCATCAGGTATGTAAGTGATCCAATATATCATTTTTATGTTGTCATGTTTGTATGAAAAAATTGCGTCACATTTTTTGGTTTCAAATATAAAAATGTAAAGTTTATGTTTTTAATACAGGATCTAGGAGTACAGATTCAAGACCTTTATAGTTGGTATCAGAGCGGGCTTTAGACAAATTCATAGATTTTATTGTTTTCAAGAGAGGTTCTTTAAGAGTTTTGTTTCCATCAAGGGTTTATATGTCTGTGTTTGGTCATAATTTTAAATTCATAGACACTTTTATTAAGGTTTTAATTAATGGAATTTTTTTGGTGACTGGTGATATTTTGGAATCCATGTTATTAGGTTGAGGTATATACAAGTCTGATAGTTAACTTGAATTAATATTTAATGAGTTAAGGTTGACTTTTATTTGGAAAAATATTTGATCCTAATGAGTTTTTCGTTTGATATAGGTTATTTATGGAAATTAATATCATATTTTATAGATATATATTTATTTGATATATATATAATGAAGATTATATGATTTGGGAATTTACCTTTTTGGGTATATAAGGCCCCAGCCTTAAACCTTATATAATCTTGAGTTATCACAAGATTACACGTTGAGGATCTTTTCAGGTTTAGAGTTTTAGAGAATTAGATCATAAAACTTGCATTACATTCCACATATAAACAAAGTTGTTACATAAAGATAGTATTCTTCATACCCATCAATGGAAACATATTTAAAATAAACATGGATTCTTTCTTGACACTTCCTTGACACTATCATCATATCATGTACCTTTCCCTTGACCTATGAAAAAAATTTCAAAAAAACTTGGGATGAGCATAAAAAGCTCAGTATGGGTTATAAAAACCTGGAAAGTAAACATAGGTACATATATACATAAGAATGAGATCATACTTTACCCATAAAACATAATCACTTTAACATACATCATCAAAACATGAATAAATCATAGAAATCATAAGACATAAAGGTAACTTGAGTCATTCATAAAATTCTTACGTAAGGAGTAACCCTCTTGGTTATATCTGGAATACCCATCACAGTATATTCCCTAAATCTCTTCAGAGAAACCTTAACGTTTCACTCCTTCGCGTTACCCAATGCATTGGAGAGCTATAACGGGCTCACCCGCCCTTAGTTTATCACAGAACCACCGTCATCATAAATATGCCCAAGAACCATAACATAATTCATATCACATAAAACATGCATAAAGGAAACATAAAATTTCCACCTTTCAATCACAAGATATCAATACAACACATTGATATAAAAACACCGTTAAAACCATTTTCAATACCAAAAGAAAAGAAAAGTAAAACATGGTATTTATTTTTCTTTTAAAAAGAAGGTATGGCTTATAAAGGAAGCCGACAATCAAATAACGGTCACGACGGTGGATAAGTCATTGTCGCCGCATACGTACGACAAAAACATTCCCTTTTGTCATTTAGTAAACGCTTCGTATAAAAAAGATTCCTTTTGAATAAACGTAAAAGTCAAAGGGTTTCATACACCGTATAAAAGAAGGTTGTGTATAAAACAAAATATGCCTCAATGAAAGGAGATTGAGACGAAGTCCCATACAAAGATAATTTTTTTAAATAAAATAGATCTATTATTTGTATTCACTATAATTACACATAAATAAAGTACAAATACAAGATAGGACATAATAATATAATGACGTAATTTTAAAGTAGGAGATTAACCCAAAGAATGGAAATTGGGTTAAGAAGTTCCCTTACCTCGTATCCGACTTGACCCGACCGTTCTTTAATCTCCTGAATAATAAACTTGAGTTAATCTCTACTTGATTAAGAACTTTTTTCAAGTTCATTATTCCTTTTATACCATGTTATGAACATCATGTAATCATTTAAGTTAATAATGTTCATTTTGTCGGTATTTGGTTCTTAAGTCAAAAATAGACTTCTTACACTTACATGTTGTTAATTTGGTCAAAGGTTCGTTATATCCAGAATGATATTAATGATTTGGATAACATATATAACATATATATTCATCATATACATGTATTTATAATATTACATCACATTTAGAGGTAAGAAATGAAATGCACCGTTCATGGAGACGGTAAGCCGTACGTACGCATGAACGCTACTTCCATTTCTATTTCGTATTTTATGGAATGGAATCATAATGATATGAGAGTATATTATAATTCCAGTATAATAAAATATATAATATCATTAAATTTATCCTTTACACATCCCACATATGGTATTAACGAATCAAATCACTTTCAGGTGGCGGTAGTCCGCACTTCCTAAAATGAAGATATCGTGTTTACCCATAATGGAAACAATAATGGTATGAAATAAATGAAAAATACAGAATCTTAAGGAAATAATAAACATATTATATATCATATATAAAAATAGTGACATCATAATGGCCACCTTTGAAGGTTTTAAATGAGTATTGAACAATCATCGTTTCGGGAGGCCGAATTTTGCCATCCACGGAAACCGTATGTTCTTTAACCATTTGATGTAGTTGTGTGAGAGTGTATCTCGAATAAATCTTATGAAAACATCCTAGTATATTTAATATACTGGTGTTGTTACAAAATAAGTAAATAAAAAGAGTTTAGGGGGTTGGAGAAGCAAAATAAAACAAATGAACATGAGAGAATGAATTACCTTTAAAAGTGTAACTCCTTTTGATTTGAGCCTAAAGGCTTCCTTTGAAAGGATTCTGCCCAAAGGGAATCCTCTAGGATGAGGAGAGAGATGTGGAGAGAGTAAATGGGCAGGGTTTGGATGAGACAAAGGCTTTAGGAGTGTGTGAAATGAGGTAGAGGTGGGGGCCTTTTATAAGAGGAGAGGAGGGGCACTTTTGGAAATCATGAAACTATTATTTTATTTTCAAAAGTGTTTCGAATTTCTAAGGCCCCACATTGATATATTTCTAAGATAAGATGATAAGGCTTCGAAATCTACCCAACCAATAGGTTTTGGACAAGTTTAGGTCTTAGATATTACATTATCTTTCCATTTTATTTTTAGTCGTTAAATAATGAGGTCATCGCTGCATCATCATGATGCCATAAATAATTTAATTTATTTAATGTCTAAAAATTATAAAAAAATAATATGATTTAGGAAATCTTTTTATCTTTCTAATTAATATTTATAGACAAAAATATTATTAGTATAACCCCTTATAAAAATTGTTTTCGTAAAACATATGATGTTTGTGTCATTTTTACTTTTACATTAAATAAAAAGTTATTTATGTCATTTCCCAACCAAAGTGGCTCCATGGGGTCCAATAAATCGACCCATGGGTTTTCTAGGTCGTCCATGACTCATCCAATAGGGGTAGGACAAGTGTCATGGTGTTTTCATATTTTTATTATATCATTTTTACCTTAAATTACACTAATTACCTCTAATCGCGATTAATGAAAAAAGTTACTATTCACCAAAAAATTATTTTCATTCCATTGAACCACATTTTACATACTAATGACAACCATGTATGTCGGATTTTTAAAATTCAATACACATTGGTGGTAAAATTTCATTTAACTGAAAAATCAGTTTGCTTGATTACCACTTAGTGGTTTCACTATTCATCAAAAATTGGAGTTTTTCAGAAAATTACCAAAAATTCACCCTAAGATATATTTGATATTCAGAATTCAAAAATGAAGTCCATTTTAAAAAATTCAAAGCATATAAGTCACATTAATTGTAACACCCCAAGCTTCCACTGTACGTTTCCCTTCGAATAATGCAATAGCGTGTGTTGTACGCAACCTCGAGCTCTAACACACACCACAACTAACTAAACTAGCCATTGTGAATAGTAATACCTACCTTTTGAAATTTTATAAATTTTATTTATCAAAATGGAATTCATTTTTGGATTCTGAATATTGAAATTATCCTATGTTGAATTTTTGGTATTTTTCTGAGAACTTCTAAATTTTTATGAATAATGAAAAATACTTAAAAACAACTTTTTTAATCAAAATAATTTATAGTGATAAATTATAATATTTAGTGGTTTTAAAGTATAATTAGAATATATTTTTACCATTTTATCCAATGGTGGTCATTAGAATTAATTTAACATTGAAATTGGACATAAACAATTGCCAATCTTTTGATATAAATTGTCTCTTAAAAACACGCTATTTGTTGTAACAGCGGGAATTAATTATAAAATTAATTAATACAACTTATATGTTTGGAATTTTTTAAAATAGACATCATTTTTGAATTCGGAATATCAATTATAGCTTAGGGTGAAATTTTGGCCTTATTCTGAAAAACACCAATTTTTGATGAATAGTGAAACCACTAAGTGGTTGTTAAAAACGGATTTTTTGTTAAAATGAAATATTACCACTTTTGTGATTTGATTTTCAAAAATCCGACATACATGGTTGTCATTAAGAAGTAAAATGTGGTTTAATGAGATTAAAATAATTTTTTGGTGAATAGTAACTTTTAAGTTCTCAATCGCGATTAGAGGTGATTAGTGTAGTTTAAGGTAAAAATAATGTTTTAATAATATGAGATGAGTTTGACACTTGTCCTACTCCTATGGGATGAGTCATGGCCGACCAAGACAACCCATGGGTCAACTTGGGGACCCCATGGAGCCACTTTAGTTGGAAAATGACATTAATATATATTTATTTAATGTTAAAATTAAATTGACACAAACATGAGTTGTTTTACTAAAACAGTTTTTAAGTGGGGTTACACAGATCCAAATATTGACTATAAATATTCATTAGAAAGATAAAAATATTTCCTACATCATAGTATTTTTTTTATAATTTTTAGACATTAAATAAATTAAATTATTTATGACATCATTATGATGCAGCGATGACCTCATTATTTAACGATTTAAATAAAATGAGAAGATAATGCAAAATACAAGGCTTACACTTGTCCAAAGCCTATTGGATGAGGATATTTCGAACCCTTATCACCTTATCCACGAATTATATAAGTGTGGGACCTTTAGAATCTGAAAAGAATTGTATAATAATGTAACATTTCAATCTTTCCAAAAGAGCCCCTCCTCCCCTCTTATAAAAGGCCCCCACCTCTACCACCTTATTCACACTTCCAAGCCATTTGGTTCGGACAAACTCTACCCAAATACTCTCCCAACTTCTCTCCCTTCATCCTAGAAGCTTTACTTTAGTCATAAAGCCATCCTAAGGAGTCCTTTTGATCAAATCAAAAGGAAGAACCCGAAGAAGAGGTAACATTTTCATCACCCTCTTTCAAGTTTTTTCTTCTTCCACTCCCTCTTTGTTTATTATTTCAATTCTAAAATTTTAACTCCAGTATCTTCCATATACTGTGATGTTATTATAAATATGGAACAACCATATTCAGTATTCTACCCATCATTTGAGTGACATGTCACCATACGTGCGTACGTACGGCTTACCGTCTCCACGTCGTGGTGTAATTCTTATTCAATATATTATTATTTACATGGGTATAATAATGATATGTAATTCATGTAAATAATAAATATAACATGATAATGATTCTATATATATGATATACTATACAATTATATATTATTTTAATATCAAAATAATGATATTGTCGCTCGTGCGTACGTACGGACTACCGTCTCTACGAACGCGATGAGATTCATTCTCCGTCGTATCCATTCAAGTATAATTATCATTTGATGATTTAAAAATAATGTTTAAGGACATGATATCATTCTGGATATGAATAAGATACAACCTATCCATGAAAAACACGACTTACGTAACAAAACATATAAAAGAAAACGAGTAAGTTAACACCCGAAACAACGATAAATCTAAGATATTGTTAACAAAGCAATGTTAAAAGATCATATATGATATCATATGAATGTATATGATTCTTGTATAATTTAATAACAATTATTTCACCATTATACAGGAGGTTAACCTACCCCAACCAAGGAAAAGTACAAGGTAAGGGTTTACTTCACAACCTCTTCATTATCCAAGGTTGTTTATACATAATTATCTACTGGGACCTCGTTATCATCCACATCCATGTTTCTTAAAAATGTCTTTCAAAACATTTTTACTATTAAATGGAAAATGTGTTAAAGTCATTTACACCCTTATAAATTTTTGAAAGGAATCTTACCGTCGTTTTCCAAACAATTTACTTTTTGACCTCTTTGACAAATTTAAGGTAAGAATGTTTTTTTTAACTTATACGGCGGGTGCGACTATTTTACGCCATTATAACTTCGTCGAAGCTTCCCTAACAAGCTTATAAAAATATCTTCAAAGTAAATGTATTATTTTATAATTATGGGACTTTTAAATGATTTCAAAAAGGAGAGATATTACTCTCAAATAGCTTTGATTTCACCCATGTCAACATCCTTTGATGGGTTTTAAGTTTAATTGAAATTGATTTATGATACAAAACTTCCATTGAAAATTTTGTGAAATATTTGACTGTGGATGTGTTATTTTTATACCATCCATAGATTATGGAGAAATTGTTGACATTTCGTATGCTAGTTTTAATACGAATATTTATGTTATGTTTAAACCTATTCATATGAGGAATGTATTAGACTTAATATGTGACGGGTGGAGCCCGCTATAGCTCCTCGATGCATCGGTAGGTCTCATGAGACAACTAGACGTGGAATTGGTCGAGGCCCTTTCCCAATTTGATTTATGGTTTTGGCCGAGGCCTTAATCATTTTAGACGTCTTGGCCGAGGCCTTGACAAAGTTTTTCAGAATGTCTGGCATTATACATTCCCTCATTATGAAAGTGGTTATTGATATTTCATGTGATTATTCGTCTAGTAGAATATCCATGTGAGCATGTAATGGCATTATTTTATTTTACTTTTGCCATATTATGCTGATGTTCAAGTTCAATAAGGCTTTTGTTTTAGTTATACATTGCCTTAAATGCTTATGTTTTCTTATAAAATCTTTCGCAATATTGTTATCCTTACTGAGCATCTGAGCTCACCCATTTCAATGTTTTAATCTTTTCCAGGATGTGAAGGAGTGTATTATGACTGACTTGCAAGAATAGTCAGTGAGGATATGAGTGTGGACTATGAAGACCATGTTATTGTAGTTTGTTTACTTTTTGATGTAATTAAAGACTTATGAATGTATCTAGTGTTTCCAAGGCTACTAAACTAATAGGTCTTTCGAGACTTGATCTTTTGTGATCATGCCAATGTTACGAAGTAATGCACCGACTCTGGGTAGCTGGGGTCGGGGCGTTACAGTTGGTATCAAAGGCAGTTTAGTACTAACCTTGGAAGCTAGATTTAGATAAACTCTGATTAGAGCACATATCCCGAAGATATACTTTGAGGATTAGTATAGAAGAACTTCCTAGAATTTTGGTATTGTAGAGATGTTGTGAGTTTTCCGAGCAATACATCCCTGTCTGGATACAAGAAGGTAGAGGCGGCTCTGGCACAAATGTACCTAGGGGTAAAACCCGAAAACACCACTTTGAGCTAGACTCGAACGGGAACTGGTGCACGACAACGGGCCTTGCTGCACTCTTGGTTACGACACTCCCAGGGGATATGCTTTGGATAATTCCCATTTTCTTTACAAACCACTATGAAGGGTTACGAGTATATACTTCCTCAAAGAAAAGATTTTTATAATTATGGATTATATCCATAATTAGTTCAATTTATGTTAAGTGTTTTACAAGTATGAAATTATGTATTTTGATTCATGAACTAATCTAGTTTATGCCATTATTTAGAAATGGCGCCTAGTGGAAGGAATGGAAACTGTATCAATGCACGCACTCCGTGTAGGGATTGCCCTCCTGCTCAGGATAATTATGGTGGAGCTAGTGATACAACTGGTGCCGATCAGCTTCTCACCGTACTGGGACAACTCACGCAGGTTATGAATAACAACCTTACTCGTATGGAGCACCCTGATCCGCAACGTGGAGGATCAATGCTAGACCGTTTCATGAGGCAACAACCGCTAGCCTTCAATGGGAGTACAAATCCTATAGTAGCTGAGCAATGGATAAATTCCTTAGAGAAAATATTCCATGCCTTGGGGAGTAGTGAAAGGGAGAATGTTGTCATGGCAGTTTACTGCCTCACTAGAGATTCCGATCAATGGTGGTCACTAATTCAAAACACAGAGGAAGATGATGAATTAAAAAACATGGAATGGCAGGAGTTCAAAGAGTATTTCTTAGAAAAATACTTTCCTCGAGACCATCGAGCGGATATGGAAAGGCAATTTCTGAGTCTGAGGCAGAAGGAGGATGAGAATGTCGCAAAGTATGAGGCTAACTTTACAAGGTTAGCAAGGTATGCTGCAGATTACATACGTAACCCAAGAAGTAAGACTGATCGTTTCTTTGATGGGTTGAAACCATTTCTCCGTCGAGCTTTAGTATCACAAACCTTCTCTTCATACGAAGGTATTGTCTCGTGCGCTATCATGACGGAAAATTAATTCTCTAAGTCTTATGACTTTAAATCAAAGCAAGATAAGAAGAGATCCGCTGAAAACTCTGAGAAAGGAAATAAGGAAACATGGAAGAAGGGTAGAAATGAATTTCCACCCTGTGATAATTGTGGTAGGAAGCACCCTGGTGCCTGTCTAAAAGGAAAAGGAGTATGTTACATGTGTGGTGAAAAAGGCCACCAAGCTCATGAATTCAAGGGAAAGAAAGCGGCTGTCAACGTGGAATGCTATAATTGTAGAGAGAAGGGACATTATGCAAATGAATGTCCTAAGCGTCAGGGGAACTTACCTCAGAAGAGGCCAAGGGATCAGGGCCAGGCTTATGCTATCACTACTGCTGAGGTGGAAGCTCCGAAAGACGTGGTGGCAGGTAATTTAATGGTTTCCTCATGTTTAGCAAATGCATTATTTGATTCTGGATCATCGCATTGTTTCATATCTTCCCAGTTTGCTAAGAAAATTAGATATTTCCAATTTGATTTAACAAGGGAGTTGTCGGTCAAAACCCCTAAGGGAAGTATTGTTGCAACAAAGTTTTGTCGATTAGTTCCCATTAGAGCACCTAAATGTTCTTTACCTGCTGATCTCATCGTCATACCCATGATTGAATTTGATAGAATCCTCGGTATGGATTGGCTTTCGGACCATGATGCAAAAATTTATTGTAAGAAGAAAGAGGTTACGATTCTTGATGATGATGATAAGGAACACCTTATCTTTAGAGCTGAATCGTCGCCACATAATTCTTATCTAGATCCACCCCCAGTAGCTCAACTGAATTCAATTATTGGGGAGGAAGAGAAGGAAATTACTGAGGGTGAGGAAAGGAATATTCAAATAGAGGATGTACCTATTGTGAGAGAATATGTTGATGTGTTTCCGGAAGATTTACCTGGACATCCTCCAGAACGAGAAGTTGAGTTTTCCATTGATTTAACTCCTGGATCAAGGCCCATATCGAAGACCCCTTATAGAATGGCCACTGTGGAATTAGTTGAACTAAAGAAACAACTAGAGGAGTTGAGTAATAAGGGATTTATTCGCCCTAGTGTTTCTCCTTGGGGAGCCCCTGTTCTTTTTGTTAAGAAGAAATATGGATCTATGAGGTTGTGCATTGATTATAGGGAGATCAATGCTATAACAATAAAGAACAAGTATCCCCTACCTCGCATTGATGATTTGTTTGACCAACTGCATGGAGCTCAATACTTTTCAAAGATTGACCTTCGGTATGGATACCATCAGTTGTGTGTGAAGAAGGAAGACGTTCCGAAGACAGCATTTTGAACAAGGTACGGGCATTACGAGTTTACAGTAATGCCTTTTGGATTGACTAATGCACCCTCTATTTTCATGGATCTAATGAATAGAGTTTTCAAGGAATATCTTGATGACTTTGTAGTGGTATTTATTGATGATATCTTGGTATAATCCAAAAGCCACGAAGATCATGAAAATCACTTACGCATTATCCTGAAGACTCTTAGAAGACATGAATTATATGGGAAATTTAGCAAGTGTGAATTCTGGCTTCATGAGATTTCTTTTCTTGGCCATATTGTCTCTAATGATGGAATTTACGTTGATCCTTCTAAAACCAAGGCAATCCAAGAATGGCCAGCACCGACAAGTATAACTGAGGTACACAGTTTTATTGGTTTAGCAGGTTATTATCGACGTTTCGTCCATAATTTTGCCAGATTGGCTAACCCATTGACAAAGCTCACACGTAAAGGGATTAAATTTGTCTGGACAAAAGATTTTGAAGAATGTTTTGAAGAACTAAAGAGAAGATTAGTCAATGCCCCTGTATTGACTCTACCATCGGGGAATGATGGGTTTGTTATTTATAGTGATGCATCGAAGAAAGGACTCGGTTGTGTCCTTATGCAGAATGATAAGGTCATTGCCTATGCATCACGAAAGCTAAAAATTCATGAGCAAAACTATCCTACTCATGATCTTGAGTTAGTAGCTGTGATCTTTTCTTTAAAGATATGGAGACATTACCTCTATGGTGAAAAATGTGAGATTTGTTCTGATCACAAGAGTTTGAAGTATATTTTCACACAAAAAAAACTCAACATGAGGAAAAGGCGATGGCTTGAACTACTCAAGGATTATGATTGCACGATACATTACCACCCGGGGAAGGCAAACAAGGTGGCAGGTTCTTTGAGTAGAAAAGACCATGGAGTTTTGAATGTGATGAGAATTGAAAGGGATCCAATTTTCTTGGATCTAGTGAAGATGGACATGGGAATAACTAGGGAAGGTGAAACATCAATGCTTTTTCAAATGGTTGCCAAACCATCATTACTAGAAATGATTAAGAGTTCTCAGACCAATGATGAAGAATTTCAGAAGAAGATTAAAGGTGTGAATGATGGAAGATTGAGGGACTTTTTGTATAAGGATGGAATTTTAAAATTCGGGAAGAGACTTTGTGTTCCCGATATACCTGATCTAAAAAGGGAATTGCTGGATGATGCTCATAGTTTCAACTTCTCTATACACCCTGGGAGCACCAAAATGTATAGAGATTTGAAGGAACATTTTTGGTGGGACAATATAAAGAGGGAGATTGCTGATTTTGTGTCGAGGTGTATGGTTTGTCAACAAGTGAAAGCTGGAAGGCAACATCCTGGTGGAGTATTGCAACCTCTTCCCATACCTGAGTGGAAATGGGATAATATTACGATGGACTTTGTCATGGGACTACCAAAGACTCCTAGAAGGAATGATGCAATATGGGTCATTGTTGATCGACTTACTAAGTCAGCACATTTTCTGGCTATACGGGAGGATCTACCACTTGAACGTCTAGCAAGACTATATATTAATGAAGTTGTAAGACTTCATGGAGTACCCCTATCGATTGTTTCTGATCGTGATCCTCGTTTTACTTCAAGATTCTGGAAAAGTCTTCAAAAGGCCTTGGATACTGAACTTCGTTTGAGCACTGCCTATCACCCTCAAACAGATGGACAATCAGAACGGACTATTCAAACCTTAAAAGACATGTTGAGATCATGCTCTCTTGACTTTCAGGGTATGTGGGATCAATATTTACCACTGGTAGAATTTTCCTATAACAATAGCTTCCATTCGAGTATTCAGATGGCACCATATGAAGCGTTATATGGAAAGAGATGTCGTACACCAACCTGTTGGGATGACGTTGGTGAAAGAAAACTTGTAGGCCCAGAACTGGTGGAGGAAACGGTAGAAAAGGTGAAAGTAATCCAAAATCACAACAAAGCAGCTCAAAGTAGGCAGAAGAGCTATGCCGATAATCGAAGGAAGGATTTGGAATTTCTAGTCGGTGATCATGTTTTCCTGAAGGTATCTCCATGGAAGGGAGTCATACGTTTTGGTAAGAAAGGTAAATTGTGTCCCAGATACATCGGACCTTTCGAAATTCTAGAACGAATTGGGGCTGTAGCTTACCGATTGGCAATGCCGCCAAGTCTCTCCAAAGTTCACGATGTGTTCCACGTATCTCTGTTGAGGAAATACATGCCTGACCCAACGCATGTACTCACCTATGAGGAATTAGAACTGGAACCCGATCTTTCCTATTGTGAAGAGCCCGTCAGGATTCTTGATGTGAGGGAGCAGGTGCTGAGAAACCGGACGACTCGTCTGGTGAAGGTTTTGTGGAGAAATCATAAAATGGAAGAGGCAACGTGGGAACCTGAGGAATTTATGATGAAAAACCACCCGAGTCTTTTTATGCAGTAATACCCTAGAAATTGCGAGGACGCAATTATTTGAAGGAGGGGAGAATGTAACACCCCAAGCTTCCACTGTACGCTTCCCTTCGAATAATGCAATAGCGTGTGTTGTACGCAACCTCGAGCTCTAACACACACCACAACTAACTAAACTAGTCGTTGTGAATAGTGATACCTAGCTTTTGAAATTTTATAAATTTTATTTATCAAAATGGACTTCATTTTTGGATTCGGAATATTGAAATTAGCCTATGTTGAATTTTTGGTATTTTTCTGAGAACTTCTAAATTTTTATGAATAGTGAAAAATACTTAAAAACAACTTTTTTAATCAAAATAATTTATAGTGATAAATTATAATATTTATTGGTTTTAAAGTATAATTATAATATATTTTTACCATTTTATCCAATGGTGGTCATTAGAATTAATTTAACATTGAAATTGGACATAAACAATTACCAATCTTTTGATATAAATTGTCTCTTAAAAACACGCTATTTGTTGTAACAGTGGGAATTAATTATAAAATTAATTAATAAAACTTATATGTTTGGAATTTTTTAAAATAGACATCATTTTTTAATTTGGAATAACAATTATAGCTTAGGGTGAAATTTTGGCCTTATTCTGAAAAACTTCAATTTTTGATGAATAGTGAAACCACTAAGTGGTTGTTAAAAACTGATTTTTCGTTAAAATGAAATATTACCACTTCTGTGATATGATTTTCAAAAATCTGACATACATGGTTGTCATTAAGAAGTAAAATGTGATTCAATGAGATTAAAATAATTTTTTGGTGAATAGTAACTTTCAAGTTCTTAATCGCGATTAGAGGTGATTAGTGTAGTTTAAGGTAAAAATAATGTTTTAATAATATGAGATGAGCTTGACACTTGTCCTACTCTTATTGGATGAGTCATGGCCGACCAAGACAACCCATGGGTCAACTTGGGGACCCCATGGAGCCACTTTAGTTGGAAAATGACATTAATATATATTTATTTAATGTTAAAATTAAATTGACACAAACATGAGTTGTTTTACTAAAACAGTTTTTAAGTGGGGTTACACAGATCCAAATGTTGACTATAAATATTCATTAGAAAGCTAAAAAGATTTCCTACATCATAGAATTTTTTATATAATTTTTAGACATTAAATAAATTAAATTATTTAGGTCATCATTATGATGCAGCGATGACCTCATTATTTAATGATTTAAATAAAATGAGAAGATAATGCAAAATCCAAGGCTTACACTTGTCCAAAGTCTATTGGATGAGGATATTTCGAACCCTTATCACCTTAGCCACGACTTATATAAGTGTGGGACCTTTAGAATCCGAAAATCATTGTATAATAATGTAACATTTCAATCTTTCCAAAAGAGCCCCTCCTCTCCTCTTATAAAAGGCCCCCACCTATACCACCTTATTCACACTTCCAAGCCTTTTGGATCGGCCAACCTCTGCCCAAATACTCTCCCAACTTCTCTCCCTTCATCCTAGAAGCTTTATTTTAGTCAGAAAGCCATCCTAAGGAGTCATTTTGATCAAATCAAAAGGAAGAACCCGAAGAAGAGGTAACATTTTCATCACCCTCTTTCAAGTTTCTTTCTTCTTCCACTCCCTCTTTGTTTATTATTTCAATTCTAAAATTATAACTCCAGTATCTTCTATATACTATGATGTTATTATAAATATGGAACAACCATATTCAGTATTCTACCCATCATTTGAGTGACATGTCACCATACGTGCGTACGTACGGCTTACCGTCTCCACGTCGTGGTGTAATTGTTATTCAATATATTATTATTTAGATGGGTATAATAATGATATGTAATTCATGTAAATAATAAATATAACATGATAATGATTCTGTATATATGATATACTATCCAATTATATATTATTTTAATATCAAAATAATGATATTGTCGCTCGTGCGTACGTACGGACTACCGTATCCACGAACGCGATGAGATTCATTCTCCGTCATATCCATTCAAGTATAATTATCATTTGATGATTTAAAAATAATGTTTTAGGACATGATATCATTCTGGATATGAATAAGATACAACCTATCCATGAAAAACACGACTTACGTAACAAAATATATAAAAGAAAACGAGTAAGTTAACACCCGAAACAACGATAAATCTAAGATATTGTTAACAAAGCAATGTTAAAAGATCATATATGATATCATATGAATGTATATGAATCTTGTATAATTTAATAACAATTATTTCACCATTATACAGGAGGTTAACCTACCCCAACCAAGGAAAAGTACAAGGTAAGGGTTTACTTCACAACCTCTTCATTATCCAAGGTTGTTTATACGTAATTATCTACTGGGACCTCGTTATCATCCACATCCATGTTTCTTAAAAATGTCTTTCAAAAAATTTTTACTATTAAATGGAAAATGTGTTAAAGTCATTTACACCCTTATACATTTTTTAAAGGAATATTACCGTCGTTTTCCAAACAATGTACTTTTTGACCTCTTTGACAAATTTAAGGTAAGAATGTTTTTTTTAACTTATACGGAGGGTGCGGCTATTTTCCGCCATTATAACTTCGTTGAAGCTTCCCTACCAAGATTATAAGAATATCTTCAATGTAAATATATTATTTTATAATTATGGGACTTTTAAATGATTTCAAAAAGGAGAGATATTACTCTCAAATAGCTTTGATTTCATCCATGTCAACATCCTTTGATGGGTTTTAAGTTTTATTGAAATTGATTTATGATACAAAACTTCCATTGAACATTTTGTGAAATATTTGACTGTGGATGTGTTATTTTTATACCATCCATAGCTTATGGAGAAATTTTTGACATTTCGTATGCTAGTTTTAATATGAATATTTATGTTATGTTTAAACCTATTCATATGAGGAATGTATTGGACTTAATATGTGACGGGTGGAGCTCGCTATAGCTCCTCGATGCATCGGTAGGTCTCATGAGACAACTAGACGTGGAATTGGCCGAGGCCCTTTCCCAATTTGATTTATGGTTTTGGCCGAGGCCTTAATCATTTTAGACGTCTTGGCCGATGCCTTGACAAAGTGTTTCAGAATATCTGGCATTATACATTCCCTCATTATGAAAGTGGTTATTGATATTTCATGTGATTATTCGTCTAGTAGAATATCCATGTGAGCAAGTAATGGCATTATTTTATTTTACTTTTGCCATATTATGCTGAAGTTCAAGTTCAATAAGGCTTTTGTTTTAGTTATACATTGCCTTAAATGCTTATGTTTTCTTATAAAAGCTTCCGCAATATTGTTATCCTTACTGAGCATCTGAGCTCACCCCTTTCAATGTTTTAATCTTTTCCAAGATGTGAAGGAGTGTATTATGACTGACTTGCAAGAATAGTCAGTGAGGATATGAGTTTGGACTATGAAGACCATGTTATTGTAGTTTGTTTACTTTTTGATGTAATGAACGACTTATGAATGTATCTAGTGTTTCCAAGGCTACTAAACTAATCGGTCTTTCGAGACTTGATCTTTTGTGATCATGCCAATGTTACGAAGTAATGCACCGACTCTGGGTAGCTGGGGTCGGGGCGTTACATTAATTAATTTAGTAATTAATTCCCGCTGTTAGAGCAAATAGCGTGTTTTTATGAAACAATAAGTATCAAAAGATTGACACCAGTTTAAGTCCAATTTCAAAGTGAAATTGATTCCAATGGCCACCATTGGATTAAATGGTAAAAATATATTCAGATTAAACATTAAGACCATTTCAAAAGATAATCTAATCATATAAATAAATTAGATTAAGAAGCAGTTTTGATGTAAAATGCAGTATTTTTCACTATTCATTAAAAAATGAACATTGTCAGAAAAATACCAAAAATTGACACAAAGTAAATTTTGATGTACCAATCATAAAGAATAAGTTTATTTTGACAAACATAGTTTATAAAATTGTCAAAATATAGTTATAAAAAGGGTTTTCCATCAAAAGGCTGTAAAACAATATTTTAAGAATATTAGTGTATTCCATGCTTAAGATTGGATTTATTTTCATTTTATGCCTCTAAAACACTATCTAATTCATTAATAGACATAGATAAAAATATCTATTATTCATTACTTACTTGGGATGTTACAGGGTAAATGAATATATGAGTGACTAATTTTATTTAGAGATAAATGTATAATTTATCTTAAAAGATTGTGTGATCAAATAAATCCATCTTTTGGGTTTAAATATTAATTTGGAAAATTTAAATTAATTTTAGGGATATTTATTTATAGAATTATTTATATTTTAACAATAGGTGTTATTTATGAATTTTGGAGATGACTGTATTATTTCATCATATGAAGGATTATTCATTTTATGAGTTATCTTACCATATGATAACCATTTTTGTTTCGTTTTTGGTTAATTTATAATGATATAATTAATTTATTATTGTACTTTTTGGACTATATGATTTATTACAAGTTGATTGCAGTGATTTATTCATAAAAAATTTCAACTTGAAAACTCATTGTTAGGAGAAAAGGTGAAATTTTCGTTGTAGTTGATTAAAGGATGAAATATTTCTTATAAAATAATTATATTCCATTATTTTCATAGCCTATATGTTAATATAAGTCATTAAATAGAAGGAAAAATAATCATGAATCAATATCTTAATCTATTAAAATTATTTTTGAAGAATCAATAGTCTTTTTACCCGTTATAGATTTATTATTTTGTGGTCATTAACATTCACTTGAACATGTTATCTATCATTATATATCTATAATTAGGTATTAATTTTCTCTTATGAGTCCATATTTCCTCTTACCACCAATTTTTTCCTTCTTGGATACCTATTTATAAGTTATTCTTAATGACCATCATATTTCCCTTTCCCCCTTTTTAAGAGGATATTTTATTAAACCTTTTTACGATGTGTGATTCCATAAAAAGTTTTTTTAAAGGTAAAACATGAATTGAGAAAGAGTTAGTTAAAATTATGGGGAAATAATTTATTAAATAGGTTATAATTTGATACCCCAATATTTGAAATTAATGACATTATGATTAATAAGGTGTAATATATGCAACACTATGCTTAAACAAACTAAGAAATATTATTATTTAAATATGTCTGTTATAAGCTATATGTTAAATTGTAGGGTATAAATATGATAAAAAACATTATAAAATATGTTTAAATCTACTAATAAATTCATATTTATTGATTCATGCTTTGTGAATACACACACAATTTTTATTAGACATTTATACTTCAAAAAAACATATTATTCAAAAATGATTTTTCGAAAATAATGAAAATTAATTTATCACGTGTATGGATTTATTTTCCATAAAAATGAAATAATTTTTTAAATAATCATATCAAAATTATCCTTTTTTGAAAATTTCATATTTTATGAAAATATTAATTTATAATGAATAGTGAAAAATTCAATTTTTTGAAAAAATGACATTTTATTTTCATCAAATAGTATAATTATGATTTAAATGTTATCTCATTGGAATTAATGTTCAAATTGATTATATATAATCAAATTCACGTCATTTGAATCACCATTATACCCTATTTTGGTAGAAGTACATTTTTCAGGTTAAAAACAGATTTCCCTAAGAACTATTTTTATTTCTTTTTCACACCTTTATATTAAAACTAATTTCAAACACCTTTATAAATTTAATCCTTAAAATTAACATAATATTTTTATTATTTTTCTCAAAATATCATAATATTACCCGTTAATTTTTTGAATGTATTATTACTAACTTGTAACTTTTTACCATGGTAATGGGTAAATAAAGTAATTAAGGATGAAAATAAAATTATAAGTACTAAATAATGACCATAATATATTAATTAAATATATTAAATGATTATATATCATCTATATTATTAATTAAATCCAATATATGAACTTTATTTTCCACTTGGACATGATTTTGAACCACTATATTTTTTTATAAAAGAGAAAGTCAAAAATGGAAATATCACTATTATACTATCACTATATTTTGGAAATTGGGATAGGTAGAGTATATCTAGATTTATAATTATTTATCCTGAAGATAATTGAATTTTTTATCTGGGTACTTTAATTTAAATTTGTTGTAAATAAATAATTACCTTCTGTGCTTATGAAACACTGACACAATGCCTATGTAAGTAGTAAACAAATCAATAAATTTATTTAAAACTCTACAAATATTATTAAATGTGGGAGTTTTTCATTTCCAAAGTTTTATTAGATAAAAATTAATTATTATTTATGTTTTCATTCATTTTGTTAAAATTAAATTATTCTAATGTATTTTTAGAAGTCATATTAAATGAATAGTTCCATATTTTACATTAATTCCATTTTATAAAAATTAATATTTTATTAAAATATTTAAAATTTATAAAATTATTATATTCTAATAAGTGAATGGGATATGGTTTTTTACATGTTACATGGTGAATTTATTGGATTTTTAGATCTTTATAGAAACTGTATTAATCCTTAAAGAGCAAAAAACCTTGATATATCCATAATTGTTAAATGGGGGAATGAAGTTTAAAAATAAAATTACGAGCCTAAAAATTTTATCCAAATTAGTAAAAACATTATTATATGAGAGTATTTTGAAAAATAATCATCTAATATTCTAATAATATCAATTTTATTCTATTTTAAATTAAAAATTAAATTATATTAGTTTACTATTTTATGAAATTCTCAGAGTGACCCTCCGATATCATATAAAATGAAACCTATTCTTCTCATTTATTCAGTCTACAAATAACTTTTGTCTAGTGATTCTAATTTTCCTTGTATTATTTTGGGATATTGAATGGATTATTTTTGTGACTATGAGTTGAGATGAGGTGTGATTCTGATGCCTGGTGTACCCATAATAGATGTTTAAAATATATTAAATATATTAAATGCACAGACAAATAATTTTCATGAAAATAAGGAATAAATTATAAACATATGCCTAGACTATAAATTTTAGGGCACCATTGACTTCAGAGCATGGGTTTTACTAAAGGTTCTACATAACCTTTGTTGGTGTGGGGCGTTTGTGAAAAGGTCATTTCATGTGTAAAATGCATAAAATAATTAAATAAATTATTTTGTTTTATTTTGTGATGTGGTGACCTAAAATAATCTTTAAATATATGGTTATTGTTGATTTAATGGTTTAGTTTATAACCCCTAGGGATCTATAGAACTATTTGAGAGCAGTTGGTGGAGATTCCATGAGCGAATGACAACTAGATCGTGGTTTGATGGAGGATGCATAATGAGATTCAACGATCATTACAATGGCAATGACACACCATTTTTCTTCATTAGATATTGATCTAAATTGAGGTTTGATGCTTATTTATTTGGGTTTTCTTCCCCATTATAAAATCCATGGATGAACATGAATCATTTGACAAAACATATTGATTCATGGAATGGTCATATTGCAGGATGGGTTAAATATTAGGATTGTATTAGAAAATTTATTTATTTATTACGGCTCTCCATTTTTCATTAAAAAAATGGCTTATAGCCAACAAAATATGAATTAGGTTCATTCATTTATTTCATGTTTTGTAGTTTTCTATCATTTTATATGTTTATTCACTATTGGGGGGTTTGTTCCCAATGGTATGATCTAGATACCAAGTAATATAATATTGTAGACCCATTTCATTGTGAAATAACTTGATATCAAAGATCTATAATTGGTGTGGAATGGGGAATTTTAAAGAATTGTAGCAGTGAGAAAATCCTTTGAGATTGGAAACCTCTGGGTTCACGCAGTCTGTGCAATATTGACGAGGATAAATCTTAATCGATTCCTGTGTGAATTAGGTAATTAAAATCTAGTGAACGATGATGGTGAGGCCCGACCAAAGTAGATCTTAACTTCCTGTTCAGATTAATGGCTAGATTTTTCAATGGAGGAGCATAAGACACATTGGGAGGAAGAACATAAAATTCATTCAATTTGTAATATTCAAGTTGTGTATTTAGGGAACACATGCCCTGTGGGACCCCTGGTTTGGTTGCTAGGTTTTCTGTAATAAGTTAAGTATCAATCGATGTGTGACTTTGTCACATAACATGAAAACCTTCCCTGGAAGCTTGATGTTTAACTTATAGTGTACACGAACACAACTAGGAGTACACATGCACGAACACGCCATGTACTCCCAGATGGTGGTGGTGATTTCAGGTTTACATGATGAGGGCCATGTAGATGACATTTTTATCAATAAATAGACATGGAAACACTATGTACATTGACATGGAAATGGAAATGGGAAATATACATGGGTATGGAGGAGTGCCGAAGGGACTTACCATGTACTACAAGTACAAGCCGTGACCACCTTTATTATGGGCTTGGAAACCCTATCCTCTATAGCTTGGATAAATTTCGTCTAAATTAATTCTTTCTATTAATTCTCTGGGGGTTTGTTTGAAATCTCATCCTACAAATAGGATAGCGATCCCTTAAGTTATAATTATTAGGTAGAATTATCGGAATCCTTACGTGAGACCTAGAGTGAGATCCTATATCATCTTCACACCATAGTTGGTGTTCTTGGTATCATCAAGATTACCACTACTAAGGAACTAAGCCTCTACTTAGTAGGTTATTCTAGATTTCGTTATTAGTAAAAGCAAGGGACTTGGGTGTGATACTCATCTATGTATCATTATCTTCAAACTTTATGTCTATTCATATTATGAAAAGTAATAATGATATGAAAATACCTAATAGACTCCATCAATTCTATTTAACTTATGGAGTGTGTTATCTTGGACGAGTTCTATGTGGAACATTCGAGGAGGAATCCTAAAAAGTCTTTATAGTTGTGAGTTTTCCTCAATACTATCCGTCTTTGTTTAGTATTTGTGGATTTTATTATTATATGATTTTATACATACACCTATATAGAGATACATGGTATTATTGTTTTTATCTACCTTTTTATTTTGTGATGTTCTAATGGAGATTTTATACTCACCCTAGAATAAGATTTTCCAGAACATGTTGTATATTATGTATATGATTGACATTTTGATGGATTCCTCGAGGGTCCAAGACCAGGTGGTTCTCAGTGAGCCAAACTAAATGAGATTTATCCATGAGATTTCTTGACTTTAGTCTTTACGTATAATCGTAAGATAGACTTGTTTTTACACTCATTGTGGTTGTATTGTATTTGGCCCTGTTTTCTTTTCATTACTTGTTTTCATATATTCGTTGAGGTATTTAGATTTATGACTTCATAGTTTATCAGTTGTTTTATATTTCATCTTTTTATGATACTGGAGATGTGTGCAATTGTATAGGTACATTAGCCTACAACCTCCCATTTTAATGGTATGACTACTCAAAACTAGTCACTTTACTTTTTCCAAATGGAGTCGAGCTTGGGGAGTGAAGAAACAAGACCAATTAGGATAGGTTGTGAAAGAGTGGTATTAGAGAATATAGTTATACCTTAGGAAATGAATTTCTTGGATAAGTTTGGGGTAACCGTGTTAGGTGTTTCAAGTTCAAATTTTAGGACGGTGAATCTAGTGTTAGGGTGGAGGATGATGAATCATATAATATGAATCTGATAACATACCTTTTGACTTATTATGTGAGAACACTAGTTATAAGAAAAAATGGTACATGAATATTATAGGAATGGGTTATGGTTTTCATGTCATTTTGTGTCAAATATATAGATATATTCTTTGACATTAGAACACCTTGTTTATTTTAGGATGGATATTTGAAAACCCAAGGAGAGGTAGTGAAACTCTTGTGACAATAGAGAAGATCTCACAAGGGATTATTCAACCCACTCCACAACTAATAGAGACAAAATTGATGGGCCACCATGGCAGAGGAAGAAGTACTAATAGACATCCGCACATCACATTAGACATGGCTGAGGAACAAAAAAAGAAACTATAGGTGGTATATTCTTTAACCCGTTACCACCACCACCCCTAGGTCATCTATTCTTGGATGAGGGAGATAGAGGAAAAGGGTGGGGAAAAAATGTAGGTGGTCGAGGATTATGAACCAGAGTCTCCATAGATTAGAATACGAATGATATAGGTATTTTAGACCATAGTTTCATAACTAAAATACATAGGTTCTAGTCATTCCTTTATTTCTACAAATCTGGGTTGGAACTTAGGGATTCTGGTTGAACCCTTTGCTTCCCCCATGATTAGGAGACTTATTCTGAAGATGACTTAGTGATAAAACACTTGTGTCGATAATGTGACCTTACTATGGGTGGTGATAGTTTTTATTGGGATCTCATTGTACCAATTATGAGGCCTTGTGACAACATATTCAGTATTGACTAGTTTTTTGTAGTTCTTTCAATGATTGACCATTTCATGTGGATGGTGCAGTGTGTCTGCATCAATGAGACTTGGTTTTATTTTGTGAGTGAAAATTAAACTCAATTAGTTCCATACGGACTCATTCCTAGGATGGATCAGCATATTACTCCTCAGTTGGCCACCTTGACAATTGGTTTAATGGTTGTTATGAGTTTACAATTTACTACAGTTATGTCATTGTATAAGGGAATATTTATTGTGGATGTTCTAGGATTTCCACCCCACTGGGAGATGAAATTCGTTATTGATATACACCCTGGGATGACCCCAATAACTATGACAAAATATCAGATGGCTCCCACCGTTTTTCTTGAGTTGAGGGAATTGTTGGAATACTTATAGAAGAAGGGATTTATTAAACCTAGTGTTTCACCCTATAAAACCCCATTTTTGTTCTTCAATATGGAGGACTGGTGCTAGAGATTTTGTGTGGCTTACCATCACCTTAAGTAGGTGATGATAAAGAATATGTGTCCTATATCTATTATTTATGAACTCTTTTATCATATGGGAGATTCACGATAAATCTAAAAGATTGACCTCAGATCAGGCTATCACTAGTTGTTAGTACATGATGAATACATACTGAAAATAGATTTCAGATGTCAGTACACTCTTTATAGGTACATGGTGATACCATTTTTTCTGATTAAATCCCCAACTGTGTTTATGGGATTCATGAACTAGATCTTTCGGTCTTTCTTAGACCGATTTGTGGTAGCCTTCATCGATGATTTCCTTGAGTACTCAACATTCATGGAGGAGAATTTGAAAGACTAGGGGATGTTTCTTGATGTACTACGATAGAATTTTTTTTCAAGATGTTATAAAAGTTACATTTTTGGATTCAATAGGTCTACTTTCTAGATATGTTATCTCAATAGATAATGTAGCAATGGACATGGTCAAGGTCAAGGTTTTGTTATCAAGGGATCCTCCTAAGAGCGTGACAGATGTGCATCAATTCCATGGGCTGGAAAGCTATTTCAATAGATTAATTACATAATTATATAGGATATAATCCCCCATGATAACTTTGAACAAAAATCAGATACCTTTTATGTGGCTAAAGAGGTCCCATCAATCTTTCCAAGAGTTGATGTAGAGATAGATGATTGCTCTCCTCATGTTTTTTACAGAGGAGGGTTTCAATCACGTTAGGTTCTATGAAAAATCTTGAACTGGTATTGGTTGTGTCATGATGAAGGGGAATGCTCAGATTTCCTATGGTGAAAATATTTGAAGACCACATGAACAAAACTACATTTCCCATGATCATTATTTCATATAAATTTTCCTCATACTAAAGATGTGGTGACACTAGCTGATGGGAAAGTGATTTATCATCTCTTATGACCACAAGAGCCTCACATATAACTTCTATCATAATTATATTAACATAATAGATTGGTGATGTCTTTTTTTCCTCTAATATTACGACTTATAGATTATCTATGCTCTTGGGAAGGGTAACAGGGTAGCAGATGCTCTCAATAAGAGATTTTGTTCACAATTGTTGAAATAAGCGTAAGAGAAGTTAGACTCATTGAAGAAATATTTTTTGAATGTGTATCGAGTAGCTTATCTATAGTCTATGGTAGATACCTCATCCCTTTTACAACAATAATTGGGGGAACAAGAATAGGGTACCAAATGTGAGACCCTATATACACTAATATTCACTGGAAAATCTCATAATGAATTTTATGAAGGTTTGAAGCATTTCATTATTTTCAGAGGATGCGTGATGGTACCCATTATGTTGTAGGATGACGTAATGAGATAGATTTATAAATATCGTTTGGTGGTATATTTGGGAGGGTAAAATATGTACCTAGACCTAATAAATTAATTTTGGTGGCTAGTGATGTAGAAGAGAGTTTTAGAGTTTGCCTCTCGATGCCTTATCTATCAGCAAGTGAATACTGAGAACCAAGTCATGGAATGTTTAGAAAAAACCGTAGAGGTTTTAGAGTGGAAGTTTAATTGGTTATCCATTGACTTCATGAAGGGATTACCATGTAGGTTTTTGGGACATGATTATATAAGGGTGATAATAGATTAACTCACGAAGTCAACGAACTTCATATCTATCTGAGAGAATAATTCAGTAGTGATATTGGGATGACTCTACATGTATGAGGTAGTCTAAATCTCTAGAGTTACCTCAATTATTGTTTCTAACCATGATGATCACTTGAATTTGTAGTTTTGGAAGGAGTTATATGAGGATTTTGGGACTCAGTTACATTTGAGCCTAACTTTCCACAAACATACTGATGAAAAGAATGAATAAACCATCCAGGTTCTAGAGGATATACAATAATCATTCTTTCTAGTCTTTTGTCATACATGGGAGGACCACTTACCATTGGTGGTGTGTCTGTACAATAAAAAAAATACAATTCCACCATTTATATGGACCCAGTCAAGGCGTTGTATCAGTGACCATGTAGGTCACCACTAAGATGGAATGACCAAGGAGATTTTTTACGTATTTCCATATAGTTGTTGTAATACACTACAATATATGATTAGGTCATATGGGAGTGAATGAGAAATGAAAAAACACAAAATAATTCATATGCAGATAGACAATGAAGGGCATTGGATTTCAAGGAATGACACCATGTGTTCCATTGTGTTTCGCAAAGACATGGATTATAGATATTTTGATGGGGTGGAAGTCCATCTCTAAGATTCATTATACATTTCTAGACACTTTATAGAATTGGTGATGTTATGTACAACTTAGCTCTATTGATATAGTTATAATGGGTACACAACATCATCAATATGTCGTAGCTAAGGAGGTACCTGAAAAACACATCACATGTTATCGACTGGGGGGAACTGGACTTCGATTATGGGTCTACCATTGATGAGTACATAACAGAGATAGAGGATCAACATGTAAAGATACATTATGGGGGAGTGATTCCTTTAGTGTGGGTCTGTTGGTAACAGAATAATCCTTAGGAGAGAACCTAAGAGTGGTAGGCTCACATACATGTTCAGTACCCACATCTCTTTCTGTAGCCACTTATTTTGGTATTTCCGTATGTAAATCCCACATGTGGGGATAATGTTGCTAAATGATTTTTCAATTTTTTATTTTGGGATAATTCATGGATTCTTTTCAAGACTAAGCACTGAGATAGTGTTTGATGCTGAGGCTTGGTGTTCCCAAAATAAATGTTTATAAAGTATTATATCTATTAAATTCATCTGCACGGAGTTTTACTATAAGAGTAAAATGACATATAAAAGAATGATCTGATAAAAAATTTAACAACACCATTGTGTTCAGAATGATTTTTTTTACCTTAGTTGTGAGATACCCGTTTTTGATGCGGGATTCATATTAAAAAGTCTTCATGGTTGTAAAATGAATAAAATAATTAAATAAATTATTTTATTTTATTTCATGATGTATTGATCTATCCTCTCCATTAAATATATGGTTATGATGGATTATTACATATAGCTGCTCAACCATAAAGACCCAGAGAACCATTGGAGATCCAATGAAGATGACTATGTAATCGTATGACAGTCGAATCATTGTTTGACAATTAATACATAATGGGATTCGAGAACCTCCCAAAAAATTGATATAGATTAATTATACATCAAGGATCAATCCAAATTGATAAATAATGTTTATTTATGAGTATTTACACCCCTCTTATAAATTCTTATGGTTAATGTGAATCTGTTGACTAATGGATTGATTTGTGGATCAATCATTTTTTCGGATAGGTTATCTATGTAGATTTTATTAGGAGATTTATTTATTTATAATTTTTAATTTTTCATCATTTGAAAATAAACTTATTGAGTCAAACCAAACATTGAAGTGATTCACTCATCTCTAGTGTGTTATATTTTCTTTTCTCCCATTTTTTTTACAAGTGTTCATCTTAGTGGTATCGTTTCTTGTGGTTCAACCCAAATACCAGTGAATCAAATGTTTCAGACATAATTTTTAGTGAAACAATTCGATGGTGTACATGTAGAAAAGATATACAATAGAGATAATTCAATAGTGGAAGCTTCTAGTGAATCAGACTAGATTGGAGACCCCCTGAGTATGATAAGTGCATGCGGCAATGAGATAGATGAACATAAAATGATTCCTGTGTGAATTGAGCGACCAAAATCCTATGAGTGACGATTGTGAGACCCGAAAAGAGTAAAACCATGATTCTTTGAAAAAATCATGTCAAGATTTGGCATCAAAGTAGAGGATGACCCCACATGAGGAAGAACAAATGATTCTGAAAATTTTAAATTTATACGGCGTGTATTTCAAGAACACAAATCATGTGGGACATAGGGTGTAGCAGTTAGGGTTTCCATGAGATGGAATGTATCCCATAAGGTGTGACTCATTCACCTGATATGTGACCCTTCCTTGGTAGCTCGGTGTATAATTGGAGGGTACATAGACATGACCAGGAGTATATGGGAATGAAAACATCTTGTACTCCCACACGGACATTGACGGTCTTTTTATACATGTGCCTTAATATGTACATGAAAATAGGTAAAAATAAATAGTCATGGACATGCCTTTTACTTTGACATAGACACAAAGACCTTACTTTTACGTGGGAATGGCCCAGTTCCAAAGAGAAATGCTATATAATACTAGTATATGCTTTTTAATTTTTAAAATTCAGCTTTGATACCATATCATCATCATCTTAGACATGTTTTGATAGTGTGTTCCCCCTATATCCAATCCTCGAGGGTTTGTATGGAATCACATTCTATATATAATATAGTGATCCCTTTATCAAGACTTCTTTGATAGAGTTTTTGTAATCCCTCTATGGGGACTATGTGAGATCCACTATCATCTACTTTCCCATGGTGGAGTTCTTGGTATTTTGGTGACCAATACTACCCACTCACCGATCATCTACTTAGCAGGTTATTCCATATTGAGTTCTTAGTATATCTCAATGCCTTAGGTGTGATCCTCTAATTTTTATCATTCTCTTCACACTTCCGCCATATGTTTCTTATGAAATGACCTGGTGAGATGTACAAATCGGGGGGACACCATCAGTTCTATCTGACTCTTGGAGTGTTTTCTCCTTAATTAGTGTTATGTGGAACCCTTGAGAAGAAATACTAGGATGGATTTATGGTTGTGGCTTTACATTGATATTATGTGTCATTGTTGAATATTTACGGATATTATTCATATATGTGTTGTAAAAATATACCTATTTATAGCTTATTGTTATTATATTTGTTTTCTACTTTGTGATTTCAGGGAATCCTACTGGAATTTATTATATTCATAATAAATGGGGTTTTCCCATTCATGTCATGTATTGTAGAGATGATCATCCTTTTGGAGGACTCATAATGGGGTATAGAATAAGAAGTTATTAGTGAGCCAGATAGTCTGAGGTGTGTTCTTGTGGTTATCTAGACAAAATCCCAATCTTTACTTTCAGTTTGACTGGTTTTTTTGGATTTTTTGGGTGGGATTGTATTTGGACCTATTTACTTTCCATTAATTTGTTGGTACTCTATTTATGGGATTCAGATCTATGCATTTTAGGTTTTTTAGTTGCTTTATATTTTTTCATTTATGATATTATATATGTGTGTGGGTGTACGTTTATATTGGGCTATGGACACCCACTTAGTGATTTCTTACTTAGCACTAGTCGACATCCCTTGGACTATTGGAGACGGGCTTAGAGGTTCATAACACGGGACCCACTGGCATTGTTCAGGACAATTTGACTTAGAGAATCCCAAAATATACCTTATATAAATCCATAATCACGTCCTAGAGGCATTTTTTTATGATGAATCCAATATATGATGGATTTTTTTTATGTTTTAAGAGGATCTATAAGGAGGAGTTATAGTTATTAACCAAACATTTTTATTTTATTTCTTCATCCTAATCTCAAACTATTATTGTACATGGATAAACTTATAAAACCAAAATAATACATAGAATTAGGTTTTTTATTGTTAATTATAAAACATATATCTATATCCTCTTTTACTAATTTGGAAGCAAATCTATTATTAATGTGTACGACGAACAACTTAATAATGAACCAATGTAATTAATTTTCTATCATAGTGTCTCATAGCTGGTAACATTTATGAATTTTTGGGAGATATATATATATGATATTAATTAAATATTCATAATTTTTAAAAGATAATATATTATATTGTTTCTTACTGTTAAATCCAATTTAGAATGATAATGTTGTTCGTACGAATGTGTGGACTACCAACTCCGATAGGTGATGTGATTTTTTTCATCACTACATCCCATGGATGATATAAATAAGTGTATTAAAATAAAAAATCTGGTATTTATGATATAAATATGATTATTTTAGGACAAAATAATACTTAGCTTTTTTCCATATTGATTAATGAAAAATTGAAATGATACAAATGCGTCCGTATGACCTAACATCCTCGTGATTGTATCACTCCCAATTTTTAATAACATTCATTAATGGTTTGTTTTAATGTTATAGTTGAATTATAAAAATTATAATTATTTAATTATAATTAGTCTAGATAAGATTTATCAATTAACACTTTGGTCATGGTCACCACACCGAAGAGGTTAAAAAATTATAGATAGAACATTCTAAAATCACCCAACGTGAGATTAACTGATTATGTAATTAAATATGTCACTGAAATAAATTAAGAAATTTTTTAATGATAAGATAATAAAAATGGAAAAGTTTCTTAAATAATTAAATAATTTATATAATATAATTATACAATATTTAATGGAAACACCTCGAATGTCTAGATTCAATGTAAGAAATTTTATCTCAAATTTACTTTCATTGAGTGGTATTTTATTCTTATAGACCAAATTTATTTTACAAGTTTTATATATCACAATTTATACATGTTAAATTTTGATTTAATAATATTTTAGGGAAATTTCATGAAGTAAATTTTTTATTTTTATTAATTTATATTTTACAAGATAGTTACTAAGTAGTGAAGGGTTTCTTCACTCAATTTCCATTCGTTGTGTTAGAACACTTTTTCATTGAAATTTTCTATAACACTGTGTGTTTAGATTTCTATTAATGTTTTTATTCTTTATTTAATTTTTTTTTTGAGTGTTGATAATATTCATACATAATCTATTCGTTTATGTATTCTCATTCAAATTACATGATCCTTGATAGGTTAACTCATCTCATGTTCTCTTTCTTTGGGACATGTGTTTTATAATATAATATTATATTATTTTATGAGGTGTATATACTAAAACATTGACATGTTATATCATCTAAATCCTTATTTTCATGAAATTTAATTTTTTATTTGAAGATATTATTTAATGGGGTTCATTATTGAAAAGTTACCAAAATTGAAAAGAGTTTATGTTACCATATTCAGTCTTTTTGGGATTATTTGTATTCTATCTTCCATTAGGGAAATCATATTCTCTTATTTTTTTGTAAAATTTATTTTATTATCTTGATATAAATATACAATTCATGGGTAATTTCTTATAAATATACTATTCATGGGTAATTCGTCTCAAGTTATCTTTCATTAGGACATGTGTTTTATAATATACTCTTATATTATTTTATGAGGTGTATTTACTACCCCTTTGACATTTTATATCAGGAACATCCTTATTTTCATGACATTTAATTTTTTATTTTAAGATATTATTTAATGGGGCTCATTATTGAAAAGTTACCAAAATTGAAAAGAGTTCATGTTACTATATTCAGTCTTTTTGGGAATATGTATATTCAATCTTCATTTAGGGAAAACATATTCTCTTATTTTCCTAACACATATATTTTATTATCTTCTTAGAAATATACTGTTCATGGGTAGTTTCTAATAGATATACTATTCATGGGTAATTCGTCTCATGATCCCTTTTTTGGGACATGTGTTTTATAATATACTCCTATAATATTTTATGAGGGGTGTATACTACCCCTTTGAAATATTATATGAGGAACATCCTTATTTTTCATGACATTTAATTTTTTATTTGAAGATATTATTTAATGGGGATCATTATTGGAAAGTTAGAAAATTTGAAAAGAGATTATGTTACTATATTCATTATTTTTGGGATTATTTATATTTAATCGTCCTTTAGGGAAATCATATTCTCTTATTTTTTTGCAACATATATTTTATTATATTCTTATAAATATACTATTCATGGGTATTTTCTATTTCCACCTTTATTGACTAATGGAACATCATGAAATCTATTTATATGTGGTGCTAGTCTTGTGTCTTCTTTTAGTTCTAGAATCATTTACTTTCAAATCCATTTTTTCTAAATGATTCTAAAATCATTATTTTATAAATAAATTACTTCTTAATTCTAATTCCCATTATCATTGACCTTATTTTAAAAGGTTTGGAAATTAAATTTCTTATCACTTTACTAATGGTTAACTTTTGACTCCTTTTCAAAATGTTTGAAAATAATGATTATTTTTATCATTTAAAACATTAATAAATTTTCCAACCATCATGAGTATTAGTTTCATTGAATATGTCTTTATAAGTATGTATGTTTATATTTAAAGAAATGGGGTTTGGTAATACATGGTAATGTTTTTACCTTCCAAAATTATTTTCATAGTAGAATGAGTATTTCAATCAAGAACATTTTAATGATATTTTATTGGTATCACAATTTATCAATAAAAACTACCCTTGATTTTATATACAATCTTCTTGAGATATGTTTTAATGATTCCATACATATTCTTTTTTGGATGGATTATGAGGGTGTAATGGAATTCCTAGCTTTTACATGGGTAAAATAATATTTTTAAAGAACTATGATTATTATTAGGGTTGGCATGTAAACTATTATAAATTTCATATTCATGAATAGTAATTTGAAATTTTTATGATGAAGGGATGGGCCCAATATAGCTTATACAATAACTCATAATTGAAGGAGTGAGCATGATATAACTTATACAAAGTGTTAGACCCCATTATAGCACCCAATGCATTTGATAATGCTCCATGTCTTTATAAGAAATAAAGAGGGAGTTATGTAATGGTTTATACTATGAATTATACTAGTCACCAACTATTTCTAAAATACATTGAAAATAATTTATAAATATAATGATATGAGATAATAAAATGTTTTATTTATTATTTATATGAGTTTTAATGAATATTTTGATTAATATTTAAATCAAATGGCTCTTGATTAATGATATTAATGACTCATGGATTTTTAAATGATTTAGCCTATGTTTATGACTAATGATCCATTTATTGATGGGTGTCAATAATCTTATTTTATGCTCATGTAATTTGATTATGTAATCAATACATTGTAGTTATCCCATTCTCAATGATGATATTTAACTGTTAATGATTATGTTTACCCTTAGTGATCATCGGAGCTCACCCTTATTATATTTTATTATCCCTACATTATGAAGAATAATGATAAATTATTTGATTCTAGAATGGTTTAATATGTGAGTCAATTTGTGGTAGATGTTTTATAATTATTATGGAATATGAAAATATGGGCATAGTGAAAAAATACTCTCTTGAATTCATGAGTTTTATTTATTTAATAGTTTTCCCTTAGTCTATATAACACTTAAACTAAAAGTTCCTTTGGTATATAATTTGTCAAATATAATATTTTTATGTTGAAATATATTTACTGAAAAAATTTGGGAAAATTTATTGGTATTAAATCAATAAATGTTAGGTTTATTTTTTTCACTAGATTTATGCATACAAGTTCAGGGAAATTACACAGTTGGCCTTGTTAGAGTCCACTTATAAAACTAGTTTTTGGGATTATATAAAGATGAAACATTTTGATGATCTTTTAGGAAGAACTTGTCTCATGACTCAATATTGGTTGGAATATTTCGACTAAGTATTGATCAGAACAAGTCTCATGTAGTAAAAATCAAACAACATGGAGTTAATACATAAGTGATTGGACACTTTTAAATAATGTCAAAGATCATATAGAGGATAGTGATATTTACGTTTTGAGTTTTAGATTTGTGATTGGGTGTACTTTTGAATTTCAAATTGGTTAGAAAATTAACCTGTTTAAAATTATTAATAGTTGGTTCCCTTGTTTGTGGGGAAATATGAGATAGTTGATAGGATTAGTCTCCATGCACACTGATTCGTTCTTCCACAAGTTTTTTATGCTATGTATGAAGTTTCCCATTTTCATAGTTGATGTTATACCATAAATATCCATGTCATATAATCGACATTGATAATGCTGATCATATGACTAATGAATCATTAAATGACTATCCTATGTATAATGGATCATAGTGAAAAGTCTCTTGATGGCACAATAGTTCATTTCGGTTGAGTGTAGTGGTAGGACGAACCCAACGAAGAGAAGTTTTGGGAATTAGAATAACACATAAAGGGTTAGTTTCTATAAATTTTCACTGATGACCCTAAATTATTTTGTAGAGTATATCTTGGGGAAAATCTATTATAAAGAGGTTAGGTTTTAGTGTACGAAATTTTGTGGAGGAGAGTTTTTATTTAAATTTCATTAAATTTTTTTATTTTTTTTGTACAAAAAGTGATTCATATTTAAAAAATCTTGGAAGTATTTAGTATTATATTTATAAGTATTATAGCTTAAAAATATTAATTTTGGGGTCATATCAGAGAGAATATAGTTAGTTATAACTATGCATTTGACTCTGTGGAGGGATGGAGGAAGGCCCAAAACATGTCCAAATGTGTAGGTTTATGTTTGCAGTGAGGTAATAACCATCGAACGTATTATATAGTTAATTATCATAGTTGAAACATTATTTATTATATCACATGATTTAATCATGCGGTGTGGTGTGTCTCAGTTAGTGGGGATCACATGTTTGTCACCTAGTTTTCCAACCATGCAGCCAAACCATGTAATGAGATTAAATAAAATCTAAATAAAATTAAATTTTTTACATAAATTCACCAAGAAAACCCTAATTTTACATCATTATCTTAGGCTCTTGAATTATAATTCTCCTCTAGGCAATTGTTCAGATTCTTTATCTTCATTAGGCTAATCTTGTCAAATCGAAGACTGTTGAAGCCTAGAGATCAATGGTTAGAATCCTATTATTATTGTATTATGTTTTTTCATTGTTTTTTATTGATAAAAACTCTAGATAATGTTAGTAAATCATGAATACTTGGTTTTTTTATATTTTGATTAATATTTGTTTCTGATTCATGGGAGAGATGGAAAGGATACCCTGAATCTATAAGTCCATTACTCAATCATTAATGTAAAACACAATAAATGTTGGTGTAATATAATGTTTCCCTCATATCTTGAACCATTTTTCAATGAATGTGGTGTTTGGTTGTGATGGTTTATCATGTATTCATCCTAGAGTTAATAAATTAACATTAAATCAAGTAAATTATGTTATGAAGCCAAATTATATTGAATCTATGTTTATTCCATGAAATACATTTGTGGAATGAAATATATTAGAAAAATGAATAATTTGAAATAAGATTGATCTATTTATAAATGGAGAATATTTATTTATAAAATATATCATAGTGTTTATTGAATGTAGTGATGAATGATTTTGAAATGGTAATAGTAGATGTTATTATTTAATGGATAAAAGGGGATTACAATGAAATGATTTGGGCATGATGTGACAACGAGTGATTTAGAGAATTTATCATAGGTACAACGTCTTGTGTAGTTGTTCCCTTGGGTTTTTGTGTTATGGTTATAAAACTATATTTCATCTAGGTGAAAAAAATGTTTAAAATTGTGTTTATTTCTTTGGGCATTACTATTGTGAGTAGATGGGTATATTTCCCGGATTATGACTATTTTCCTATGATGCTTATTTTTACCTATATGTGACTATTGTTTTGGGATGAGTATATTTTACCTAGTGTTACTTACAATTTAAGATGTGTATATTTTCTGGATGTGACTGATATTGTCCACAGATATTCAGAGTTGGTTGAGGTAGGTATGGATGATCTCTAGTGGAATTTGGGAACCTCTTAAATAATGAAGTATATTTATTTATTTATTATTTTTCTGTTGTATATATATATAAAATCATTAATCCCCAACAAATTTACTCAGGATTCATATATTTATATAAATAATTGGTGGGAGAATATTGAGTTTTATTTACAAATTTAATGGGATTCCATTGGTGCATATACAAATATAATGAATACAAGAATAGATTAGGGAACAAACCCCATGGCTAATGCCTGATTTGATCTTGTAGGATAGAGTAGGGGTGTTTAAGACATTTTTTTGGAGTCTTCCCATTTTTATATTTTTTTCTTGGGACATGTAAATGTACTATTTTTTATGTTTATGAATCTTATATATCATAATTTTTGTCTAATATATTTTTATTTCTTATAATGTAATTGGTTTTTGGTTTTTTGATTTTTTTTGGATTGTTATTTATGATTTTTGTTATTTCCACTGATATTATACTCTAATACGGTTGGTATTTAATCCACATTGTACCATAATAGATACAAAATATTACTTATAGGACTCCATAAAAAGGTGATTCACACTTGAATACACATGGCGAACATCGATTGTACACCGTTTAGTGTCCATGGGCCGAGGGAGGTTACATGGAACATCTCTTGATTCTAAAAATTATAATTCATTTTTTAACATGTTTGTATTCCTAAATGATTATCATAAACATAAATATATTTAAATATATTACATATATTCATCCTTCATCACCACATATATTTATTATAGTGTGATCATTATAGAATTTAAACCATCCGTTCAAAGGGAACATGTTGTTTTGTGTTCAACGGGTCATATTATCCTCAAATTATAATCAATAGTTTAGGGGTTGGTGCATATAGAAATTCTCGAACCAGATTAAGAGGTACATTTAGTATTAGTATGTCTATTATTGGATAGTGTCACGGAACTATCATTATTCAGTTGAGGGTGATTGTTTTAGAAGTGTATTGAGATTATAACGACCCGTTGGTGTGGTCAAATGGTTGGTTTGGTAGTTGAGTAGATATATATTATGATTTAATGATATAACATTTACAAATTCATGTCTGTGGGTTTAAAAACCCATTTATTTTGATAATAAATAATTTAATGAATTATAAATATTAATTAGTTTTACATTTTATAATTATATTCATTATAAAAATGTTATGAATTTTTTAAATGAAAAAGGAAATAGTTAGATTAAATATTTTCTTATAATGTTTAATTAGAAAATTTAAACATAAAATTATTGGATTTTAATTTTATAAAATTAATTTCATTTTTTTAATTTATCTTTTAAAAATATTATTATGATTAAATTTTTATAATTTTTTTGAAAAGATTTATTTTTTCACGAATAGTAAAAAATTTTAATTTTGTATTTCTAAAACTGTATTTTTTCAGGTATTTCCAAAGTCGAAATCTCTTTTTGATGATTTTTAAAATTTAATTTGATACTTTTGGATATAAAATAATATAATTATTGTTTTTTAAAATGAAATCTATACATAAAACAAATATAAAAAATGTTTTACATTAGAAAGGGCATTTGTATGGAAAACTAGTTTTCATCGCATTTTACCGGTTTAATTTTAAATTAAAATTATCTAATTATGTATTTTGAATATTGAAAAATGGATTAAAAAATTACAATTAATGAGTGAATATTAAGTAAATTCTCCCATTCTATATTTGTTCAACCGGAATAGTGACCTTTGTAATTTTTTGTTACCACCATAAAAAGGTAAATCTGGTAATTAAAGTTAAACATTTAATGATAATAATTATATGGTGGCGCTAAAACTTTACATGATTTTTTTATGATCCAATTTCATTAACATACTTCCAATATAATTTTATATGTATTATTTCAATTTTTATGTGATTAAGTCCATCATAATATATTTTTTAATAGAAATTAAAATAAAAGACACTCTTGATTTTAATAACTATAATTTATTTAACATAGTGTTTATGAGAGGATATGTTTTTTTGTGAATATTATTTTATAATATAAACGAATTATATTCATCATAGTGAGTTTTTTTAAAATTTTATTGAATAAATAATTACCTTAAATGCATACACACTGTTGATGCAATAATAATTATATTAATTAAAAAATAAAATAAATGATATTAATAATATTAAAATTATTTTAATATTAAATTATTAACTATATAAATGAATTTTATAGACTAAAATTAAATTTTAGGGATATATTTTTTTTTTGAAATTTTAAATTTTTTATTTGTGTTATTAAATTAAATTTCTTGAATAGTTATAAAAAATGGAATTAATGATATAGTATAATAAATTATATTTTATTAAATAATATAAAATTCATAATAAAATTTGATATAGGAAAGTGATTCAGAAAATGGTTTATATTATAAATCTTATTATATTTATGGGATTTTTTTGGGAATTTAAAATAACTATATTTATCCTCAATGAGTAAAAATAATTGTTATAACAGTAAGTGAGAAAGGGGTGAATGAGGGCTTGAGACAAAACGTTAAGATTGAAAATGTGATAAATTTTTTATAATTTTTATTTTTTGTGATGTTTCAGATCCTTTTTCATCCTATATTATAATTAAATTAGTATGGTTCCATATAGAATTGAAAATTAATTTATATTAAATTTATAATTATAAGAATTCTAAGTGTTCCATTCCCCTCTCTTATAAAAGGGAATCTCTTCTCCCATTTCATTTAAAATAAAGATCCCATTTTTTTGGATATTACCAACCAAAATACCTTCCTATAATCCCTTCCCACATTCTAGTGGTCTTGGTTTAGGAATAATAGTAACCTTAGAAAGAATAAGGTTTTTATAAAAGGAGACTTTCCAAAGGAGGGATATATATGATAATAATGACCTGCAGTTTAGTTTTATAATCTATTATATAATTTAAAGTCTTATATTCCCATCAGATAAGAAATAATAACGACGTTCATGAAGACCTATGGACTACCGCCTCCATGAAGAAATGCATTTATTTTTTCATCACCTACTCATATGGATGATACATATCAGTATATTTATTTAATTAATATTGAATTTATGATATTATGGTCAATATGTTAAGATAATATAATACTTACCTTTTTTCACTAAGGACCAATGAAAAATAGAAACGTTAGCCTTGAGCTTGTACAACCTATGATCTCCAGGTTTGTAATGTAGTTCATTTTTCATAACTATAATGAATTTTAATATTTTAAAGTATAATTGATGTATAAAAATGATCAAAATTTAATTTTTTTTTTAAGATTGTTGAATAATTTCCTCTTTAACCATTTTCATCCTTTTGAAGTCATTTCTGACACCTGAGCCGAATATCATCAAAATGAACAATGTGAATTTAATTAATTAAGTAATTATATATTACATGGTATTAAATTAAATAAAGGAATATTGAATTTGAAAAAAGATATTAATAATTAAAAAAATTCAAATCAGATTTTTATTTGTTAATAAAAATAACGTACATGTTAATTCAGACTCATGGTAATGAACATTCTTTCGAAAATCATCTTAATGATTCCTTTAAAATTATATTTCTCTTATATATATATAATTTTAATATTATATTATGTAAATAAACTATATATAAATGAAATTTATATATCATTTTAATTTTTTAAAAGTTATTAAAAAGAAATATGTTTTATAATTTTTTTTAATTTCTCTACAAAAAGCCATAATGTAAAGCTCTATTTTACTGTATACGATTACAAAAATTTTCCCTAAAGCTATAAATGTTATTTTATAATTGGTAATCTTTTATGTTTTATTCAAAGAAATAATTTATTTCCATTTTTCCGATATCTTGGCATTGAAAATGGGTTCAATTAAAAAAAGATATTTGGACATCTAAAATGTTTTTCACACAAGTTTAATTTTTTAAAGGGTTTATAAATGATATAGTCATTGGAAATTGTTTTCGAGGGGTTGAGCCCCATTATAGTTTATAGGTTATTCTGATAAATATTATATGATGGGCGTTCCATGAAACCAATCCAATGCATTGAGTATTGATATTGTTCTCCAAAAAATTATAATATAAGTTGACCATATGGCCGCTATATTTGTAAGGGTTCATGTAACATGTTTCTATGGTTTTTAATATGATGATGTACCAAGGAACCTACATGATGATTCTATGATTGATAATGATTTTTCATGGAAGTCATTTTATTTCTGAAGGTATGATACTGAAATTTTTAATTAAAAATTAAGTCATTTTTTACTTAAAAGGGATGTTTAAAAAAAAGAATTTTTAAGGTTTTCACTTGGCTAATTGAGTTTTTTTGTTATGTCCATTAAGCAGGGTCTTCTTATCATATGAAATTTTAAAATGGTTTCCATATAGAATACGTATTTTTAGGGGAACTAAATAATTAAAATTAAAATTTAGGAGGATTTATTAGAAAAGGAAATCATATTTTATTTTAAATTTTTTATATTGGGAGAAAATTGTATTCTGAATATAAGTCTCCAATTTTTATTTCTATGGTTATGTTATATAATATTTATGTCGAAAATATTTAAATATATAATCTTAATGGATATTTTAAAATGTAATATTTTAAATTTTAGTTTAAAGTCACTAGAATAGGTAATTTTTATGTCTAGTTTATATAATTAGTTTTATAAAAAGTATTAGAAAACTTTATGTGTTATAAAAATGATAATAAAATACTCCTAAAGAGTTTAACTAATGGTTATGTTTAAATAATAGAAAATTTGAGTATTAAAAATGTTGATTTGACTAAACTATAATTATTCATAATGGGTTTAAAAAGAGGAAACATTGAGGATGTAGTATAAAGTCATCATGTAGATGATATCATTCAAAATTGGTAACCCAAAATGGTCATAATTTGAACTAAGTAGTTTGTGGTTGGGATGGATCTATTGATTCATGCTATAATGGTGGTGTAATTTATTATAGAGATAATATATATCTAACATAAAATAAAAATGATGAAAATATTGTAGGATCACAAGAGTATCTTATGGTATATATACTTATAGGAGGGGGTGAATTATAATTTTAAAATCCTTTAACCTAAACCAAGCACAAACCTCTAAAGGTAATGTCATCGGACTAGGGCTTAGTCCAATTAATAGAGTGAATATTCTGAATCATTTTGAATCTAATTAATATCAATGTATTTTATTATTATATTAAGAGATATACCCATAAATATAAATTTTATAGAAAGATAAGTATGACAACTCATTTCTATAAAATTAAAAACACAATAGAAACATGTAAAAACAAGAAATGAAATAGTTATTAATAGTAAAAATTACTTATAATCTATATTTAAAAAATATAACTCTTTAAACATAATTTTATGGTAGTTAATAACCTTGAATAAAGTTATCCAATGTTGTATACTTAATCTTAAGTATGTCTTTCATTACTAGGGAATCCATCAATATGAAGATGAAAATGTTCTCTATCATCTTATCCTCAAAATACCTCTATACGATGATTGGAATCAATCATCTTATCCTGAGATTCTCTTGTTATGATTGACCATATTCACTGCCTTCATATCCCTAAAATTCTTCAATATTTACAATGAACAAACATAAAATACAAGTGAAACTTTTCTATAGAAAATTACCCTAAAATTTTTTTCTTTGAAAATAATAATCTAAAGTACTAAAATGACTAAGAATGAGATGTTTATATAGAGAAAACATTACAAAAATTGTGTAATAAACTTCATCTGATCTAAACTCTTTGAATGACCTATTATTAATAATTAAATATCCAACAGTCATGTTTTCGAGTTTAAATTAACGACCATGGAAATATGGTTATTGAAAAATCACAATATTCCCACATTAGTAAATATATAATGTTGTTTTATTTTAGTACCATTACAATTATAAAGGTTTTCATTATGATTTAAATAATTCCTTTATATTATTATTATAGAAATTGGTCAGTCTGATGGACATCCTTACCATTTTTTAATTTAATAATACTTATGAGGGTCAATTTGATTGTTTCAATACCAGTATCACTAAGATAGTGATGAATGTTTTTCAAGATGATAGAAAAGAAAAAATTATGACTCCTAGTATGATTAAGGGTTATTTAGATTTATTAGATGCATTATTTATCTGATTATCGTAATGAATAAAAATAGATTCATATTTTTAATACACTATATCATTTTTTATGTATGTTAAAAGATAATGTTGTCTATAAAAACATACTAAAATAGTTGATAACACAATTAAACATGTGTTAGTGTATCTATGTGAGGATGTTACTGAACTCTAAATAGAAATTATTTCCCTAATTTTTGTTTTTCTACCAATTCATGAAGGATATTTATCTCATATGGTTAAGGAGATACTCAAACATGAATATGTGTTTATTATGTTGAAGTTTGTCGATGTATATCCAGAATAGTTTCATACTCTTACCTTAAATTGTGTAGTTGAGTTTTCAATATTAATAATACCATATGAAACACCTATTTCAAGGAATTATTGTAGAATGGACTTTATTAAATTTTAAGAATTAATGAATAAACTCCTAGAGAATCTAGATAAGGGATTCACTTAGCCTAGTGCTTCACCATAGAGTGCACCTATTAATTTTATTTTGATGAAGTTAAAAGGGTTTTTGAATTCCATTACCAATACTATAATAAAAATAGGTAATCATTACCATTGATTTAATCACCGAAATACCCAATTCATCTAAGTAGAACAATTATATTTGGGTTTTCTGTCAATTACCTTATTAAATCAGCGCATTTTTCAAAACCTTCATATGATAAAATTGTCTTATAATTTTATATTTAACTCAATCATTATGATATATCTTTATAAAGGCCTATAAAGTAGTATGTTATAAACTCTAACCTTTTAGGATGAATTTGGAGAATGAAATCCAATGGGTCCTGATCTAGATAATTAAATTGTAGGGAATATTAGATTTATTCAATATCACATAAGGGAAGTTTAGAGATGAAAACAAGTATACTAAAAATATTTTATAAGATCAATAGTTTGAAATTGGTGGTGAAGTATTCACATGAATAAATATTTGGAATAATTTTATATGATTTATAAATAAAATAATAATGATCCCTAGATATATTGATCCCTTTCAAATTCTTGATCTTATCGAGAAATTAGATTATCACTTGGGGCTTCCACCTATAATATTTTTGGTTCATAATGTCTCACATGAATATCTCATAATAAAATAAATACCAAATACTTAACATGTACTAAACTCATATGCTATATGATTGAACCAAGATCTGTCTTATGAGGAACAACCGGAAGAAATTATGGATTGTAGAGAGAATGTACAATCCAAAAGACCACCCATCTAATAAAATATTTGTGAAAAAATCAAAAAATTAAGGAATCTATTTAGGAAAGTAATTATACGATGAGGAAAAATTATTCTCAGTTATTTGAAATAGTGTGAACGAATTTTAAGGGCAAAAGTGTTGTTAGGGGTAAAATGTTACTGTGATCTATTTTTTGATATATTTATCATTAAATAAATTTTATTGATATCTTTCTTTACATGAAATTGTAATTTTAAAAAAACCACAAAAAATCATTAAATTCTTTTATGTGAAAATTTTGTATGTTTTTGATTCATTATATCAACATAATCATATGCTGAAATATTGGGATTCTTTTGAAAATATTTATTTTTCAGTAAATAGTGAAAAATAAAATTTTAATAAGTCTATAATTTATTTTAATTGAAAAATATTTATTATTCACTATAATTAATATTAAATAAATATAAGACTATTTTTTTTGGAAATAATTTGATTAATTAAATTTGAATCAATATTATACACTATTCTAGAATAAATTAATATTTGGACTTAACTAGAATTTTTAAAAAACTATTTTTGTTGAATTTTATGGATTTATTTTGAAATTATTTTCAAAAATTTTTTTGAATTTAATTTGATAAAATGTATTAAATATTTTTTATCATTAGGGTAATATTTTTTAAATATCTATCCTTAATTTTTTATCATTTTGAATAATAATATTGGTGTAATATGTCATACTGGTAAAGGAAAAATCCCAAAATTATGGTCAAAATCTAATATGATATAGATTCAAAATTTCCCGAAAACATTATATAATCAACTTGGATAATTTAATTTCATCCATATAAACTAAAATCATGGTTGTTTTAACACATGGCTACATTTATTTGATATTCAACTTTATATGATTTTAAGAAAGGAATTAGAACAAAATGTCACACTCTTGAATTTAATATCTCTAATAGTTTTCCATATGGTAAATAAAGTGATTATCTTGGAATTGAAATTCAAATCTTAGAAATTAATTAAAATTTTTATTTGTAATATAATTTTAATTTTTTACAGTTAAATAATTATCTTAAATGTTAATGCAATAATAATTGAGTATTGAATCAAATAATATTTAAGTAATTTATATAAATTTAATGACATTAAAAGTAATAAAAATTGGATGAATTATTGTGTTAAAATAATTTCTTAGATTAATATATCATATTAGTTACTTTTAAAGTATTTTATTCTAATTCCAAATTTTTATTTATATATTTGAAGTGAAATTAAATGAATTTTGTAAAAAATGACTGTATTGATATTTTATGAAAACCATATTTTATTAAATAATATAAAAATAATATAAATAATGAACTAGTAATATGGGAATATTATATGGTCTAACGTTCCATACATTTTCCATTTTAGGGAAATGTTTCTATTTATTGTAACTTTCATGGCCCCTATAATGTAAAAAACTTTTTATCACGATAATTGTTAAAATGGTTAACATAGGATTAAAACAGTGAAATAAGCATGAATAAATCACTTAACATTGACAATTTTTTATTGAATTAGACTATTAAGACAAATATTAACATTATATTACTTTTATATCAGTATATCTTCATTTTAACATGAATAATAATTTATATTAATTTTATAGTTTAAAAAATTATAAGATTTCTCTTCCCCTCACTTATAAAAGGACACCCATTCTCAATTTTATTTACACCACATTTTAGAGAAAATATCTAAAATAACCACCTAATTCCCATTATAAATATATTTACCAATGTTCTAGAGGTTATGGTATTTCAAAAATAATTAACCTAAATCCCTTAAAAGGACATATAAATGAAGACGACCGAAGAAGAGGTAATCACCTTTACCATCTCTTTTAAGTAAATTTCTTCTTATTCGTCATATTAATATGATGAAATGATTTTAATATAACATATAAATTATTTTAAATATACTTATATATTATTATTATTATTTTAAAATATTTTAAATCTATATTCCATACAATAAAAAATGAAAACATTGCTGATGGGTACGTACACCTTACAGTATCAATGTTGCGATGTAATTTGTTTTTCATCATTATTTTAGATGGATGGTTATAAATATTTAATAGATGATTATATATAATTTTTATGAAATAATTATTTATCTAAAATTATAATATCATATATACCATGTTTCCTCCAAATTTATTGGGAAATGATAATGTTTCTCATTCGTACGTGTGGACTATCACCTCTATGAAGTGATGGGATTGATTTTCCATTTCTGTTTAATATAAACTGTAATATTGATATATTTAATGAATATATAAGATTTAAATGATATAATAATTAATACATATATTTCAATTAATATTTACATTTATATTATTCTATCCAGAGAAATGTGAAAACAACAATCATGCGTCCGTAAGACCTACCATGTCAATGAAAATTTTAATTCCATTTTATATATATAATTTTAATGTTTGAATATATATATATATAATGAATATATATGATATTTATATCATGATTAACATTTTAGAGGTTATGGAACCATAATAAGTGTTCATGGAATGGAACTACCAATGAAAGTTCACAGGAAAAACATATTATTTAACTCCCAAAAAACCAATAACAATAAAGAATAATTAACAAATGAGTGATACAATATTATAAACTGATCATATATATTGTATATATTGCTAAATTTTATATTATATAATTATAATAAATTTTATTTTTTTACATATTATGTTATAATCACTTATGAGGAATGAAAAACATGAGGTAAGGGAATTTATCTCAATTTTAATTTCATTGCTACATATTTGGCATTATTCAACTATTCACTTTTATGTTGTGTATATAATTCCCCTTTGGTATATCTAATATGATTATCTAGTTATTAATGATGTATTATGTTTAAAATGAATCTTAATATTTTATGTTGTTTAAATAATTTCCCCTGCTATTCCTCTCTTTTGAACTTCAATCATTTAATGAAATGATTAAAATAAAAACTGATCTTACATATATATGTTGTTGGTTATATTTTTCGTCCATGTATATATTTTTAATTTTTTTTTAAAAATGTAATTTTTTTAATGAAATTATTTATGAAGGATATTTAAAATTATTATTTAAATTATATAAGGTTTGAATGGAATCATTCTAATGTTTTCTTAAAGGGTCAATTTTGATATTTTTTACAGAATGAGAAATAGAGTTTTTTTTCAATGTATAAGACATTAAAATATTTTTGTACTATAAGAAAAATGTTATACTATTTATATTATTCTCTATGTTTTATATGAAATATCTTTTATGTAATCTTATTTTAATGTTTCTCAACCATTTTATTTTATTCTCCAAAGACGTGAATTAATTTGAAAACAAATATTTTTTAAGAACTGGGGGTCATATTTTATCTGTCACTAATTCTTTGGTCAATAATTTTCTTATTAAATATACACTTTCTTGTGATAATTATTAATTAAATTTATCTTAATTATTCATATTTTTTGTGTCATGGACATAATTATTCTTTAAACTATGTATCATTTCTATATATGAGACTTTACTATGAATGTTATTTGATTGACTAAGGAACATATTGATAAATATGTTTTTTTAAATAAATATAGATATTTTTTGTTAAGGAATATTGGTAATGAATTGAGTTTGTCCTTCCATATATGAGGAATGCATTGGAAATACATTGATGGATAAATCTTGATTATAGATAGCTTATTAACACATTGACATGTCTCATGTGACAAATCCACTATCCAAATTAAATAGTCTTCTAATGTATAACTACCCATTAATTAAACTCTCTTAGAACAAGGCCTTGATATTAAAAATATCATGATTTATAAGATCGTCATTTTGATCATTATGCATTTACATCATTGATAATTCTCTTATGATTACCTATGATATTACTATAGTGATTGTATTCATGGATTAATTTTGTACCAAAGTTATTGAAAACATAACATGTTTTTTAGATATTATACCCTCAATATTTTCTATGAATTATTAAATCCTGGTTGATTCTACTTGAATAAATTTTATAAGAAACTGATTTGACCTTTTTTCAGTTTTCAGTTTCTTTATATATGAAAAGGGATATTATGAATACAATTGTTGATGTAATTTTTTTTTAACATTTTTATTTTATATTTACAATGTAATATTGGAATCATGTATATATAAAGTTATTTCAAACTAATAAAATAACATGTCTTTTGGGATGAGATCCTATGTATCCTATAAAAATGTAATAATTTAGAAACCGTCTCTGGTAACTTTAGTTTGGATTTCTACATCAGCATCTTGTTTTACATTGTCTATGGGATAATAAATTGGGTAATAAAGTCATTAATTTTTTCTAACCATATAGTCTAACTTTTTTCAACACATTTTTATTCAATATAGAATTTAAACTTTTATGACCAAAATATATTTCACATATTTTCCCTCATAGAGAATGCCTATATATTTTAAACAAACAAAAATAACCCACTCAAGGTATTTTGTAGGAAAATATTTATCATGGGGTTTCAATTTATGAGAAACATATAAGACAGCCTTTTCAATCTCCATTTAGACAAAACCAAGGCTCTTTAATGAATATTTAATTTAAATTAAAAATATCAATTTCTAGATAGAAATACCAATACCAAAACATTAAACAATATTATTTTTAATTTATGAAAACATTCAACAAATTTTCTTTTCTTGATTAATTTAAAACCTTTTCCATCAATATAGTTATTGAGAGAAATTACTATGAAATGTATTTAAAAACCTTACCTAGTAATCCATGAATCTGATAAAATGTAAAATCTCAAAAAAAAAAATTAGATAATGAAAAATCTCCACCACCTTACTTTTAGTAGGATAAATAACTATTCCATCTTTTAAGACAATATGTCTGAGGAAACAAAATGGTATAAACATAATTTACATTTTCTAAATAATTAAAATAGAATATTTTCTTTTAAAGTCAATAAAATAATCCTTATATTCATATCTTGTTCCTCATGGGGTTTCCCATGAAAAATGAAACATCCTAGTTCCGGGTGCCACCCGAATTTTCCACGAACTTGGTTGGTCAGATAACTTCAAGATCATTTCCCCAAATTCTAGAGGCCACTTACTAGCCTCAAGGGTTAAGGTCTGATAGTAAAGAAACTATACCCTCATTGGTAGTGTATACATAGTGGAATTAATTATAAAACAATATCAAAAGTTGTAATACCATACAATAGAAGTAAATATAAAAAGACTGATAGAAATAAAAACTACTGGATAATATATATATGTAAATGATTCATGTTATATGTGTATAAGAAATCATCCAAAATAAGTCAAAAAGGTTGAAATACAACACATTCCAATACAAAGATATAACAAGTAAACTCCAACATCATCGCAAGCCCCACCTTGGTCCCATGCTCTGATCACCTACAATAATCTAGTACCTATTAAATAAGGGTGCTTGCCCTTATCTGCTCTACCAATCACGTAATCTATTTTGGACCAAAGCATGACCTAGATAGTGTTTGAGATGACTCTCAGAAGTCAACCACCAAAAGATATATTCCAAATTGTCATTGAATATATATTGCAGGTAACATGAAATAATAAATCAATAAAGTAGGAAGTTCTCAAAATTATAAAATCCAATAGTTTCCAATTACATTCATTGAACATTTATTTATATATTGAGTCATGTAACCCTAGGATCTCACCTAATCTCTGTATCCCCCATGAAAATTAACAAAATACACGTCTCACAAAACCATATAAACAATTGAGTAAGACCGAATATAGGATTGGGCTCAGGTTTGGAAAATACAACACAATCACTCAACTATTCCCCAACTACACTTCGTGTTCATTTACACAACATATCGTGGTGTATTATTAACTATAACCAATCTTAATTAGGTCTACTAGGTCACCACATTACCATGCATTTTGATATTACACGGTCAAAACATTACTTCATGTAGAAATTTAGTTACATGGAGTGTACATAGAAGTACACTAAATGTACTTAAGAAATCATATTTTTCATCCATTTTCCTCAAAAAAACAAAATAAGATCCATACCTTAATAGAAGATCCATTTTCTAACAAAATTACCACCTTAAAGCAATTTTCCCCAAAATATCTCTTCTAAGGGTGCTGCTGAAGAATATGTATACAACTATGGCCAGTACGGTCACACATCGTCCTCCTTCTCCCGAGTCACATACTACACTCGCTCGTGCTACCATATCACCAATACTAGAGGAATATACCAACCATAGAGTACCTTCATGATATAATCCAAAATCCAAATAGGGTTCTCCTTGAAGGATGCATCCACACCAAACTATACACCCTTAGGTTAAAAAACATGAGATGAGTATGAAAATTAACACCGTAGCTGAGACACATGAAAGACGCCGTGCATAGCCCGATACCTCTGAGGTAACTAAAACCAATTGGAAACCATCCCGACTCTCTCCAAAAAATTAAAAGGCCCGACATATCTCAGTAAAAGCTTCCCCTAACTCTTGATCCTATGGAATCCCATCCTCGGTGTCACACACAGGAAAACCTGATATCCGACCTTGAACCCCAGAGGCCATCTCTGTCGATCAGAAAAACATTTCTTGTGAGACTATGTTGTAGCTATCCTCTTTTGAATCAACCCTACTAGCTCAGTTGTCTCCTATATAATATGAGACCCTAGTATATCTTCCTCTCCTACCTCCAACTAACATAGGAGTGATCATAATAGACTACTATACAAAGCCTCATAATGTGCCATCTGAATTATTGACTGAAACTATTATGTTAAGAAAATTCCACCAGGGTCATGTCTATCTCTCATTAGCCCCCAAAATCCAATATGCATGGTTGAATCATGCCATCCAATACTATAATTGTGCGTTTGGACTGGCCATCTATCTTGGAATGGAAAGCTGTATCAGAAGTACCTCTCTACCCAAAGCCCTCTCTAGCCCCATCCAAAGAAGAGAAGTAAATTGGGAATCCCTGTTTGAGAAGATAGAGAGGGAAACCCCTTGAAAATGTACTATCTCTCATATGTAAAACATTTCAAGGTCATTGACACTGATGGTTTCCTTGATCGGCCTGAAATGTGCAACCATTGTGAGTTTGTCAATAATAACCCATAAAAATTATTTTCTTGAGGTGACCTTGGTGAACCCTTCCGGAAATCTATCATGACATGATTCTACTTCCATTCAGGATTGGGTAACTACTATAATAGCCTGAATGGTCATTATTACTCTGACTTCACCTAATTATAGGTAGAAAATATCCTAACAAATCTTTCTACATCCCATTTGATGTGCGCCCACCAATACAGATGATGTAGATCTCGATACATCTTGGTGACACCAGGAAAATCTTCCCAAACTAAGGCATGAAAATCTCACCACATCTCCTCACGTATGTCTATAGACAACCATACACACCCATAAACACACAAAACCTAATCCTCACCTATGGTCTGTTAAGGTGTGGGGTCCTCACCTGACACCCTCTCCCACTGGACTAGACCCTCATAATCTAATAGTAGCCTCATTAGTACACGATCTAGTAGAGTAGAGGTAACAACAATTGAATAAAGAAATGTCTGGCCTTGTTTGTCATGCACCTCTAAATGCATTTCAGAGAACAGAGTCATAAACATCCTCTCACTACAGGACTCTTGAATTGATTGTATCTCAGTCATTCTACTCAGCACATCTTCCACTGAGTTGTCTTTATTAGCCATATAGGCACACTTATAGTCAAAACACTAAAGGTACTATACCCACCTTCACTGTCTCAAATTCAGATCACATTGAGTAAAGATGTAATTTAGGATTTTGTGGTCCGTGTACACCCCAAATTTCTATACTAAAAGATAATATATCTAACAATGCAAAGAATTCACAACTACAGCTAACTCAAGTTTGTGCACAATGTAGTTTCTTTCATGCGGCCTCAACAACTAAGACCCATAGACAACGACTCCTTCCCCTTATATAAGCACTTCTCCTAGCCCGATAACTAATGCATCGTAATAAATGGTGTAACTATTACCCAGTTATAGAAAAATTGGTATTAGTGATGAATTAAATATCCTCTTTAGATCTTGAATGGATGAATTGCAAGAATCTATCGAAAAGACCTCCACACCCTTCTTAGTCGGGCCCATTAGTGGAACTACTATGTGTGAAAAGTACTTAATATAGAATTTTTAGAAACTATCCAGCCCTAGAAATATCTAAACCTCAAATACATTCTATGGATTCTTCTAGGAAACTATTTATATAAACTTATTTGGTTCTACTGATCATTATATCTCTAAAATGACATGTCCTAAGATGTGAATCTGGACCATTCAAAAGTATCACTTTGAGAGTCTAGTACATAACTGATGTTCTCTCAGTGTACTCAATACGATCTCAAGATGGATGGAAGGGTTAAGTCGAGTGTGATAGTACACCAAGATATCATCCATGAAGACTACCACAAAATAATCCAAGTAAGGATGGAACACTCTGTTCAGCAGTTCCATGAAAACTGCCAGAGCGTTCGTGATACTGATAATCAAAACCAAATACTCATATAGACTATACCTGCTCCTAAAGGATATAGGAGGAATATATTGTAGAGACCCATATCTTGACATACATGGACATTACATTACTTTTGCGGAATACTTGGTACATAACAAAAACACACACACAAGGATCGTAATAGTTTAGTGTCTTTGGAAACTCGGAACATAATCTTCTAATCGTGGTGAAAGATCTTCAATATCTCCCATAAAGATCTTCCCTTTTTTTTTTACCTAAAACCATTCTTTATTTCCTGGGGAAAAGAAAACATAAAAGGGTGAGCTCAAATGCTCAGCAAGGGCAAATAAAGGAAATAAAAATCATATCATATCTTTTTGAAAATCATAACCTGCAAAAGAGATCATAATATCTTAACATGGAATAAATCATAGAAGTGAAAATGAGATCCCCATAATCATAACATAAAACTTGAAACTTTGTGGCATGCACACATAATCATGGAAAATCATTTCTTTTTAGTCATGACTCATTGCCAAGACTATCTTAGTGGACAAAGTCCCTTTTTGAACCGAGTTCACTCCTCGTTTCAGTCCTGTATCACTGAACCGAAATAACCTCCCGTTCCAGCCATGTCTATCTCATGAGATATAAAGTCTTTACCCAATGAATTGGAGGGAGATATAGGTCCCACCCATCTTATAATGAATCCTTTCTTATGTGTGCCACATAATCATAAAACATACATCATCGCATAACAAAAATGGGATTCTTGAAACATCATGACATCATAAATCAATTCATAAAGGAATTCATAAAATAATTCCATCACAACATGATCAAATCAATGTAATAATAGGGATAAAAATATAACCCTTTATTATCTTAGATGGAAAATAATTTTGATAAAACACTTGAACTCCATTCTTGAGGAAAATATCCTTTCTTCTTCAAAAACATTTTTCCTTTCATAACATGTTATACAACATTAAAATAAAAGAAGTTGATTAAAAATAAACTTGAAAACGTGTAAAGGAAGCTTCTTTGAAGTAATGTTTTAAAAATCCATTCATTCCGTATAAGTTAAAAAAACATTCTTCATACTTTTGTCGGAAAAGTCAAAAAGTACCTCGTACGGAAAAACGACAAAAGATTCCTTTCATATTCTTTACTAAAAACTCACCTAAGGGTAAAATTGGATTTAAACTATTGCAAGTGGATGGAAACAATATTAAATATTGAGGGAACATGGATGTGGATGATAAAATACACCCCAGTAAATACTTACGAATAAACAATCTCGGATAAAAAAAATGAGATTGTGATATTTCCCTTACCTTAGGTCCGATTTGCTTTGTTCGTGTCCGAAGCTCCTGTATAATGGTTTAAATAATGTTATTGACTTATTCCAGAATCATACATATTGATATGAGATCATATATGGTCATATTATTAGCTTCTTGTTAGTAATATTTCATTGTTACTTGTTACTCGGGTCTTTATAACTTTTTGTTCTTATGCGTGTTTTGTCGAATAAATTCTTATTCTTATCTTTAGGTTATAGATAATTCATTTCCAGAATGGTATTAGTGTAGTATATACCATATTCATTCATTCAATTCATTTATATAATCATTATGAAATGAATATCATGTAGAACGAGTCGCATCACATCGTGGAGACGGTATTCCGTACGTACGCACGAGTGATGATATCGTTCCTATGATCGTGGAATTGTATTGGAGTATATATATATATTATTTCAGTATCAATATTACTTCATAATAATCATATATAGTTACTCATTACACCATTATACCCATCCTTGTAAGGTGATGGTGGAAAATAGATTACACCACGACGTGGAGACGGTATTCCGTACGTACGCACGCGCGGTGATTTCATTTTTCCGTAGGATGGATAGAAGGTGAATTAGGGTTGTTTCATATTTATAATAACATATCAGTATGTAAGTAATACTGATGTTATTACTTTATCATGAAACAACTAAAGAAGAAGAAGTTGAAGAAGAAAGAAATTGAAAAGATCGGTAATGGATATTACCTCTTCTTTGGAACGCCTCTTTGAATCCTCCACTTAAGGAACTAATATTGGTCTTTGGAGAAGACCAGGACCTCTAGGATTATTCTAGGGAAGTGGAGAGGAGAAAATTGCAGGGTTTGGCCGAGCTTGAGTCCTCAAATTGGTGTGAGGAGGAGGGGGAGGAGGTGTCCTTTTATAGGGGAGGAGAGGGGCACCTTAGGAATATCTCAAAATATTATTTTATATTAAAGTCAAAATCAGTTTATAATGGTTCCAAAGGGTCTTATTTCGAAGCTAAAGTGGGGATGGGTCGAAATCCTATCAAACAATAGAATTTAGACAAGTTTAGGATATTATTTTAACCTTATCAATTAGATTTAACTCTAAGTTAAATAATTTAACTTTTACCATATCTTTTTGTTTTCTTTCACTATATGGTTAATAAACATACTATAACATGCCAAACGAACCCCAAATTGTTTATTATTAATATATATATCCTTATCTAAGTCATTTGGCCGAACCTTAGATTTTTAGGAATACAATAACAATTAATAATATAATATTTGATTTAAAAACTATTTTGTGTCAATTTTGACACCATTTGATATATGATTTTTGTGAAAGTCATAAAATAATTAAATGTTCGAACCAAGTTGATTAAATCAACATTAATATATCATAGTAACCTAGAAAATTAGTGGAATTCATAAAAAATTTCAAATTACATTTATTTTGGTGTTTATAACATCAATTATGTCAATATTTCATTAATAAGATAATTACTGCATCACCGTTGTGTCATAAATAAATTAAATTATTTTATTTCTAAAAGTTACAAATAAAATACCATCATGTAGGAAATCTTCTTAGCTTTCTAATGAATATTTACAATCGAATTTATCTTATGTATAACCCCATATTAAAAATGATTTACTTATTAAACTTTGATTTTAACTATTTTAACCTTTCTTTAAATAAATTAATAATAAATGTCCTAATCTAATCCAAGTGGGCCTAAATGGTCATATTTTATTCCTAAGTTTGTTTTTTGTCGAATTACACTTGTCCAATAGAATTAGGACATGTGTTAGGGTAATAGTAATATCATATTTACCCTTAGTTACCCTATTTACTATTAACCACGGTAAAAAAAGTAAAAAGTTACTATTCACCAAAAAATTATTTTCATCTCATTGAACCACATTTTAGTCCTTGATATTAACCGTGTCTCTTGGATTTTCGAAATTCCATTCACAGAAGCGGTAAAATTAAGTTTTATGCAAAATTCAGTTTTTAACCTACCACTTAGTAGTTTCACTATTCATCAAAAATTGATGTTTTTCAGAACAATGCCAAAATTTCATCCCAAGCTATATTTCATATTCCGAATTCAAAAATGAAGTCTATTTTACCAAATTCATAACATAAAAGTTGCATTAATTAATTTTATAATTAAATCCCACTGTTAAAACAAATAGCGTGTTTTTAAGAAACAATATCTATCAAAAGATTGACACTTGTTTATGTCTAGTTTAAATGTGAAATTACATCCAATGACCAACTTTGTATTAAATTGTAAAAATATATTCTAAATACACTTTAAAACCACTCAAATTAATGATTTATCACTATTAATTTTTTCGATTAAAAAAGTTGTTTTTAATTATAATTTAGTAATTTTCACTATTCATCAGAATATGAAAGTTATCCGAAAAGTACCAAAATTTCACCTTAGGTTAAATTCGATACTCCGAATCCAAAAATAAAGTTCATTTTGAAAAATAAGATTTACTGGATTTCAAAAAGTGGTTATTACTATTCATAACGGCTAGTTTTAATAATATTTTTATAGCATATCGTTGTTTAGTGAAACTCAGTATTACGTACTACACACTCTATCGAGGAAGGTTGCGATTGCATGTAATGCAAAGCTAGTCAAGGATGTGTGTTGTTCAAGTTCCTTTTGGAGTAGCGTACAACACAAGACATTAATAAAATTAAAAAGAATATTTTTTTCATAAAATCTCGGGCTGTTACATTCTACCCCCCATAAAATGAATTTCGCCCTCGAAATTCGTCGGGGTTATAAATGGTTTACTATTTGAAAGTTTCTTTAATAGAAACCCACATCGTAAAAAGGAATATCAAAACCAATCTTTAAAAACAAAAGTATGAAACGTAACGGTTACCCAAATAAACTAATCACTGGGTTTCCACATAGGTGGAAATATAGATATGGAAGAGAAATCTAACCATCATGTTCTGATGGAGAGTGGTAGAGAACATGGCTATGGAAAATCCAGTAATCGCAAATCCATAAATTTGTGACGATATAAGGTACCATCTGATTCATCAGGTATAAGAGAACTAGGACAACATTTTTGGTTTTCAAGATCATTTCCCTAAAGTTAAAGAATTTGAATTAGAATAAATACTTACTTTATTTTGGTACAATCTCACTGTTGTTCGTGCCTTTAACAATTTCCACTTCATCTCTTAAATAAATGAAGTTGAATTTTTTATTCGTGAAGTGTTAGCAGATCATGTGATAGAATGACGGGTCATTCCATCTGTCTCAAACAAAAGGTTAGCAAAAATTATATACATAAGTCGATCTATAGTGAGATTAATCACATATGGTTCCTAAAATGAACTTATACTTCACATATCATACTGCTTAATATAATAAAACTAGTTTTCTACTAAACAGGGACTTCCTGTAGGTCAGTGGTAGGCGATAAAGGCCAGTCGCACTTCGGTTGTGGGTTCGATTCCCACAGCCTTGTCTGAAGCGATGGGCTGTCGCCCGTCCTGCAGGTTGTCCTTTTTCTAAAACTACATTACTATAACATCACATAAATAATATCAAAAAAAAGTTCTATACTTAAACAATACTAACTTATGGTTAACATAATCCATTACAATCTTTAGGCTTGTCTAAAATACTTTGGTCCAAGCTCATAGTATAAAGAAAATGATTACTTGAAATGTCGCCAACCAAGCATGTGAATACCATCATTTATCCCCCATATATCTTGTTGGTCACATTCCAATCATGTGAATACTTTAATGATGTATTCTCTTGAAAAATATGAATACCCATTAAACCTTAGTGAAAACATGAATGCTGTCAAAAGTTAACTCTTTCCACATACCAAAATCCAAAAATTCTATATACTCAAACCATGATATAACCTTCTCCTTATATCAGTCATGAGCTCATGAATACTATCAAACATTTTATTTTCTCCTTATCCCTTCATTATGCGCATATCATCTACATTCCAAAAATATCTGAATAACCTTTCATGGATACTGGTAACATTAATCAGACAACAATGTAACAATCCTTACATGTCTCTTTATTCCATAGTGCCATGAGATTACTTATATAACATTACACATGATAAACATGTAATCATTCCACTACATTCTTAAACCATTGACCGAGCTTCAACAATTCTTTCATCTCACATATCATTTGTATTCTCTTCATCATCATCCACATAAATACTTCCCATACGACCATACTGATTATCTTCATGAGACTTTCCCTTAGGGAATTGGTTTGCATAATGCCTGTACATTCCACATTTAAAACATTTAACCATTTTTGATGTCGTAGCAATACCATTATCCTCATCCATGTTGTTAACTGAACCTTTTCCTTTGCATTTACTTGCTTTGTGTCCTTCTTTTCCACACCCAAAGCATCTTCCCGTTCCTTTGAAACATTCTCCTTGATGCCTCTTCCCACATGATTTACATAGGGGAAATTGAACTTTCTTTCCTCTATGATCATCATGAAACTCCATCTTTCTCTTATTAGCCGAGTCAGGAAACTTACCAAATTTTACATTATTGATCATATTATGAGATTGCTGATTCGGCATAATAATGATGTTTGGACATCCAAATACCATTTCATTTGGTTGCTCATGAAGAATATCATTCCATTGTCCATCATATCCTCCATTATTGTGAATCATCTTGTTTCCAGCCATTTTCTAAAACCCAAAAAGAATAGTGTGAGAGGCAAAAATCATGCTAGGGAAAACAACATAATAAAGGGGAAGTACCTTCAATATCTAACATCTTAGGTTAAATTATAAGATCATTATCATAGTTCTATGACTATATCCTATACGTATACTTATCCTTAGGGGCATCCCTATACATACCTTAGAAATATCTCTAGGGATCTCACTAACGTTTTCGCATCCTAGTTTCCAAAGGTTGACTAAACCTTTCCTCTGATACCAACTGTAGAGACCCGTATCTTGACATACATGGACATTACATTACTTTTGCGGAATACTTGTTACATAACAAAAACACACACACAAGGATCGTAATAGTTTAGTGTCTTCGGAAACTCGGAACATAATCTTCTAATCGTGGTGAAAGATCTTCAATATCTCCCATAAAGATCTTCCCTTTTTTTTTACCTAAAACCATTCTTTATTTCATGGGGAAAAGAAAACATAAAAGGGTGAGCTCAAATGCTCAGCAAGGGCAAATAAAGGAAATAAAAATCATATCATATCTTTTTGAAAATCATAACCTGCAAAAGAGATCATAATATCTTAACATGGAATAAATCATAGAAGTGAAAATGAGATCCCCATAATCATAACATAAAACTTGAAACTTTGTGGCATGCACACATAATCATGGAAAATCATTTCTTGTTAGTCATGAATCATTGCCAAGACTATCTTAGTGGACAAAGTCCCTTTCTGAACCGAGTTCACTCCTCGTTTCAGTCCTGTATCACTGAACCGAAATAACCTCCCGTTCCAGCCATGTCTATCTCATGAGATATAAAGTCTTTACCCAATGCATTGGAGGGAGATATAGGTCCCACCCATCTTATAATGAATCCTTTCTTATGTGTGCCACATAATCATAAAACATACATCATCGCATAACAAAAATGGGATTCTTGAAACATCATGACATCATAAATCAATTCATAAAGGAATTCATAAAATAATTCCATCACAACATGATCAAATCAATGTAATAATAGGGATAAAAATATAACCCTTTATTATCTTAGATGGGAAATAATTTTGATAAAACACTTGAACTCCATTCTTGAGGAAAATATCCTTTCTTCTTCAAAAACATTTTTCCTTTCATAACATGTTATACAACTTTAAAATAAAAGAAGTTGATTAAAAATAAACTTGAAAACTTGTAAAGGAAGCTTCTTTGAAGTAATGTTTTAAAAATCCATTCATGCCGTATAAGTTAAAAAAACATTCTTCGTACTTTTGTCGGAAAAGTCAAAAAGTACCTCGTACGGAAAAACGACAAAAGATTCCTTTCATATTCTTTACTAAAAACTCACCTAAGGGTAAAATTGGATTTAAACTATTGAAAGTGGATGGAAACAATATTAAATATTGAGGGAATATGGATTTGGATGATAAAATACACCCCAGTAAATACTTACGAATAAACAATCTCGGATAAAAAAAATGAGATTGTGATATTTCCCTTACCTTAGGTCCGATTTGCTTTGTTCGTGTCCGAAGATCCTGTATAATGGTTTAAATAATGTTATTGACTTATTCCAGAATCATACATATTGATATGAGATCATATATGGTCATATTATTAGCTTCTTGTTAGTAATATTTCATTGTTACTTGTTACTCGGGTCTTTATAGATTTTTTGTTCTTATGCGTGTTTTGTCGAATAAATTCTTATTCTTATCTTTAGGTTATAGATAATTCATTTCCAGAATGGTATTAGTGTAGTATATACCATATTCATTCATTCAATTCATTTATATAATCATTATTAAATGAAGATCATGTAGAACGAGTCGCATCACATCGTGGAGACGGTATTCCGTACGTACGCACGAGTGATGATATCGTTCCTATGATCGTGGAATTGTATTGGAGTATATATATATTATTTCAGTATCAATATTACTTCATAATAATCATATATAGTTACTCATTACACCATTATACCCATCCTTGTAAGGTGATGGTGGAAAATAGATTACACCACGGCGTGGAGACGGTATTCCGTACGTACGCACGCGCGGTGATTTCATTTTTCCGTAGGATGGATAGAAGGTGAATTAGGGTTGTTTCATATTTATAATAACATATCAGTATGTAAGTAATACTGATGTTATTACTTTATCATGAAACAACTAAAGAAGAAGAAGTTGAAGAAGAAAGAAATTGAAAAGATCGGTAATGGATATTACCTCTTCTTTGGAACGCCTCTTTGAATCCTCCACTTAAGGAATTAAGATTGGTCTTTGGAGAAGACCAGGACCTCTAGGATTATTCTAGGGAAGTGGAGAGGAGAAAATGGCAGGGGTTGGCCGAGCTTGAGTGCTCAAATTGGTGTGAGGAGGAGGGGGAGGAGGTGTCCTTTTATAGGGGAGGAGAGGGGCACCTTAGGAATATCTCAAAATATTATTTTATATTAAAGTCAAAATCGGTTTATAATGGTTCCAAAGGGTCTTATTTCGAAGCTAAAGTGGGTATGGGTCTAAATCCTATCAACCAATAGAATTTAGACAAGTTTAGGATATTATTTTAACCTTATCAATTAGATTTAACTCTAAGTTAAATAATTTAACTTTTACCATGTCTTTTTGTTTTCTTTCACTATATGGTTAATAAACTTACTATAACATGCCAAACGAACCCCAAATTGTTTATTATTAATATATATATCATTATCTAAGTCATTTGGCTGAACCTTAGATTTTTAGGAATACAATAACAATTAATAATATAATATTTGATTTAAAAACTATTTTGTGTCAATTTTGACACTATTTGATATATGATTTTTGTGAAAGTCATAACAGAATTAAATGTTCGAAACAAGTTGATTAAATCAACATTAATATATCATAGTAACCTAGAAAATTAGTGTAATTCATAAAAAATTTCAAATTACATTTATTTTGGTGTTTATAACATCAATTATGTCAATATTTCATTAATAAGATAATTACTGCATCATCGTTGTGTCATAAATAAAATAAATTATTTTATGTCTAAAAGTTACAAATAAAATACCATCATGTAGGAAATCTTCTTAGATTTCTAATGAATATTTACAATCGAATTTATCTTTTGTATAACCCCATATTAAAAATGATTTACTTATTAAACTTTGATTTTAACTATTTTAACCTTTCTTTAAATAAATTAATAATAAATGTCCTAATCTAATCCAAGTGGGCCTAAATGATCATATTTTATTCCTAAGGTTGTTTTTGGTCGAATTACACTTGTCCAATAGAATTAGGACATGTGTTAGGGTAATAGTAATATCATATTTACCCTTAGTTACCATATTTACTATTAACCGCGGTAAAAAAAGTAAAAAGTTACTATTCACCAAAAAATTATTTTCATCTCATTGAACCACATTTTAGTCCTTGATATTAACCGTGTCTCTCGGATTTTCGAAATTCCATTCACAGAAGCGGTAAAATTAAGTTTTATGCAAAATTTAGTTTTTAACCTACCACTTAGTAGTTTCACTATTCATCAAAAATTGATGTTTTTCAGAACAATGCCAAAATTTCATCCCAAGCTATATTTCATATTCCGAATTCAAAAATGAAGTCTATTTTACCAAATTCATAACATAAAAGTTGCATTAATTAATTTTATAATTAAATCCCGCTGTTAAAACAAATAGCGTGTTTTTAAGAAACAATATCTATCAAAAGATTGACACTTGTTTATGTCTAGTTTAAATGTGAAATTACATCCAATGACCAACTTTGTATTAAATTGTAAAAATATATTCTAAATACACTTTAAAACCACTCAAATTAATGATTTATCACTATTAATTTTTTCGATTAAAAAAGTTGTTTTTAATTATAATTTAGTAATTTTCACTATTCATCAGAATATGAAAGTTATCCGAAAAGTACCAAAATTTCACCTTAGGCTAAATTCGATACTCCGAATCCAAAAATAAAGTTCATTTTGAAAAATAAGATTTACTGGATTTCAAAAAGTGGTTGTTACTATTCATAACGGCTAGTTTTAATAATATTTTTATAGCATATCGTTGTTTACTGAAACTCAGTATTACGTACTACACACGCTATCGAGGAAGGTTGCAATTGCGTGTAATGCAAGGCTAGTCAAGGATGTGTGTTGTTCAAGCTCCTTTTGGAGTAGCGTACAACACAAGACATTAATAAAATTAAAAAGAATATTTTTTTCATAAAATCTCGGGCTGTTACATATATGATGGTCTAACATGAAAAAATGATAATAGTATCTCAATTAAAACATCAAGAACCCTCAGGCTCCTCAAATTTGATCAAATAGAATAAAAATTCTTAGAAAGGGATATCGCTTCTTGACCATCAACTGGTTCAGATAACAATAATCGACATAATGTCTAAGGGTAGCATCCACCTTCTTCAAAAAAATGATAGGAGAAACCCATGAAGAAGTATAGGGTTGGATGAAACCCTTTTCATACAACTCCTATAATTTCTTATTGATCTCCTATAACTCCAATGTATCCTACCTATAATGAGGAACAACCACCGATGCTGCTCCTTGCAAAATATCAATAGAGAAATATACCTCTCACTCTGGAGGCAAACCTAAATATTCATCTCAAAAGACATCTATGAATCAATTTACCACTATAAGAAATTCCATCGGGGAAGTTCCCTGATCATACAAATATAAACAAGGATTTTTGGATATAATTTCTTCCAACCCATGATTCTCGGGTCCATCTCTACTCGCCTGGACATCCCATTTTTCTTTATGTAGAAATGATCCACCCTCTGGTGATGTCAAACTAAACCTACAATGATAGAAGTCATAAAAGGCCCGAAATGAGACCAACCAATCCATTATGATAATCAAATCGAAGTCTGTCATCTCTAACACATAGGGGTTTCATAACACATGACACCCACCAATCTCAAGTGTTCACTCCTTTCACTGACATACACTAGTCTTCCTAGTCCCCAATGGTGTGTTAATAATGATAACATCATCATAAGTAAAGATATTGCCCCCAGTTTCTCCACAATGTAAACCAATATAAAACTATGGAAACACCCTGTATTAAAAAGTGTATAAGCTAAAACTAAGGCAACTAGAATCGCACCTCTAACCAAAAAAGGTTTGGGTTCCTGCACTTACTCATTTTGTTCCATCACAAAAGTCAGACCGGTTCCGCAGTCCTAAAACCCATCCTGGGTACCCTGAACTACTCCACCCAACTATTGATGAAAACCCTGTCTTCTTTTTGTAACGACCACAACCACCTCCTTATCCTGAATGGCCTAATGAACCCAATTCCCTAGTCTCATGAGGAAATGGAGGCCCTACTCCAATACACTGAGTCATAATAGATCTCATCTTATTAGATGCTGGTGAGAACATCCTACAATAAATACGGAAGATGACCCATCTTTCTACAAGATCGGCACTCAACTGGGTTTCTTAAGTACTGTGGAATAATGTGCCCATTTTTCCCATAGTAGTAGCACCACACTTGGATACATGAAGATACATCCCTGTTACTGGAATCACCGCATGAAGGCTCCCTATGACAATTCCTAATATCAATCGAAAGAGTAATAGCTCTAGATACCGAACCAAACTAGATCACATATCCAATATATCTCCGATTACGCTTGGTAATTACCACCCAGTTTACTATTGAATTCACCAAAGTAAACATGAAAAAATTCACCTGTGATAAGATTTTGTACTTAAGACCATCCTCAAATCGCTTATCCCATGATAACTTTTCACCCCAATAACATGTGCGGAGCACTGCAGCTCTGTAAAGGGAGAATGGTAATCTATCATTGAAGGAGCACCCAAATCCAAATGCATGAACTCCCAGGCTCGGTCGGCCCTCAATGTCTCATTGTAGATGTACTAATTTATGGTCCTTTGAAACTATTCCCAAGTCATATCCCGATGATGTCCTTCCTGTGAAAAAACATCCCACTGTATCTTAGAGGAATAATGTAGCATGTAAGTTGAGAGACTCACCCACCACTAAGGAGGGGTTTCTAGATGCTCGAAGATATAAATCATAGCCTCAAACGATGAATCTATAGCCTGTTGTCCTCAAACCCCTAAAAGGTGGGTGGATACTTCTTCTGGAATAGCCACGTAAACTCTTCCATAGTCTGGGAAGGATGTGGGGGTCCCTGAAAAATCATCATTATCCTCATAAATCCTTCCCAGAACTATGAATCAAGAGCTATATCCAATATAATAGCTAGTTCCAAGATGGGAATGACAGGAGGGTCTATTGGTTGTCCTTGATCTACCATTTTTGGTGTCTGATCACCACCCTATACCTGGTGTACAACTGAAATACGTCTTGGTGGCATGACACTGCAAGGTCATGTGCACTACTTATTACAAGATTAACAGTACTGCTACTTCGATGTTCAAGAACAAAATAGGTGAAAAAAACATTCATGTTTTTTCCTTAAAAGAGGGTTACACAACGTATAGAACCACTACATGATGTGTTACCTTAAGCCTTATCAGGGGCGTTAACCCCTGCTAATATGGTTGTGTAACACACCATACAAATGATATTTTCCTCCAAAGACATAGTGTGTAATTGAATATTCCCTCCTACACAGGTACTTATAAATGGATATAACTACATGGTTCTACTAGAGTAACACTACTTGACATTCACACAATAGACATGGCAATTACAAAAAAATTCCCTCCACCCATGTTGGTAGTCGCACAGTCGGATACATGGTAAATTATAGCATAATGTGTACTCCTGATACATGGTGTGTTCTACCAAATGTTTACCAACCCCATGTCTCTAATCATATAGTCAGTCAAATAGTCAACAACTACACTGTGTGTACATATGGTACAAGAAATGAACTTAAGAAAAGTAATTTCCTCCAAAACATAAGAACACATGGCATGTATTCATAACATCACGCATCGTGTTTTATGGGTTTACAATATAGTAAGCCTCTAAAACGTCCCCAAAACCCAAAAATCATAAAATTTGTCGAAGGGATTCTTTGTTAAGATCTAATGAATCAATTACTGGCAACCTTATTCATATCACAGAAAAATTCAATAATATTTACAACATGATCAACCAAATGATGATCTAATAAGTCCCATAACACCTCAGGGACAAAAGATTGGCATCAATCTAAAAGAAACATTACATATACCAATACACTATTAGAATATTACATATTAATATCACAGTATCTATCACAAAAATATACATATATATCACAACATCTAGCACAACAACATAGAATTAGTAATGCTATCTAAATAGTATAGCAAGAATGTATGATATATGATTTTTATCCAGTGATTATATGATGCATGAGAATGAATATCCACATATGATCAGGTTTTAATAGAATAAAACCTCAATTAATATTAATGATAACAGAACAATACATCTGTATCACGCAACAATGAAATCAAATCTACATTAACAATTGAAAAATAAGAAAAATTGAAATAATCAAGGTAACTTGGCTTTTCTCTGTATATGGGTAGCTACTCCTAGGCATAGCTAATTACCGAAATCCATTTCCTTCCTATCAATTTATGATGTCCCTATACATTAAGACAAAATAGGAAAGAATTTTCCTTTGATAACACTTCATAACATCCCAGATCCATGTGCCGCCCAAATGTGCCCCAAACACTGTTGGTCACATAACCTCAAACGCAGTTACCCAAAAGATAGTGGCTGCTGACTAGATGTGAGGGACAATGTATGATAATGGGGAAATGATTACCTCATTCGAAAAGTATACAGAATGAAATTAATATTAAAAAATAGCATAATAATTAATACCATAAATAATATGGAAGTCCCCTTAGTCTTCCTGGTCCATGTCTCTCACTGTCCATTAGAAAAAATATAATGTTCATATCACATCAAAGAAGCTCATGTTTTTTAAAACTATTACATGGATAAATAGTAATAGTGCATATAACAAGCATTTCATATAATCATTTAAACCCAATCCTAATAAAACAATGCATGGGAAACAATGTACACCTCATTGCCCATCTAGAACAGATATTTATAAAAAATCAATCAAGGGAAACACACTAATGGGGTGTCCCTTAGACAAGGTATCAAAACAGACACATATGCAACAACCCTTTATCAATCAACCAAACTATAATAGGTAATAACATGGTTTAATTCAATAATAAGAAATACCCAAAATGTGGTATGTGGAACATTTTGAAAATTTAATCCAAATATAGACAAAAAAATGCACAAAACTCTTACTTTGAGGTATTATGATTGATATACTTGAATATAGACCCTTGAATCAGCCTAAAACGGCGTAGATCTAAAAAAACTGAAACACTTAACCTTTATTAACTCACAAGGGAGGATGAATCAATAATAAATGATCAATTGGGTTTGAAAACTCATCAATGGGATTCCAAAGCACCTGACAGTGTATCGATCATAGATCAGAAAGAGAATCATAGGTTTGGCCTTCATCTGTCATTCTAAGGTGCTCTTGTATGAAATATAGAGAGAAGAAGTTGATTACAGACTTGATATGTGACCCCCTTATGATATATACAATTAAAATAAAACTATGCGGCCTGTATATTAACACTACATGTCATGTAGTAGCCTCAACCAGACCCCGACATAAGTGGGTATTCTAGGTCACTACATGGACATGTATTCAGCGTTACACGGTTAAAACGTGGTTGCACGTGGAAATCTAGGTACATAACATGTAGTCAGAAGTACATGCTGTGTACATAGAAAATCCTCTTTATCGTCCTTTTTTCCTCAAAATGACCGAAAAAACAAGATCCATACCTTAAAAGTATATCTGGGTTCTTAAAAAAACATAAATAAATATTACATCATTTTAGATGCACATCCAAAACATTTTACAATAATTCACAGTTGAGGATCATAAAGGTTTTGTGTCTTTAGAGACTTTATAGGTAACCATATTATTTAGTGAATTATTTTTAATATCTCCTGGAACGATCGTTATGTTGGTACCCTTATAGACATATCATACATAAAACCTTCAATAAAAACGTAGGGATGGAAAACATTAGAAAAGGTGATGTCATATTCTCAGTATGGGTAATCTTTAGAAATATCAATCATATTATCATAATTTGATTATAAGTGTATATTAACATTTTAATATGCATGTTATCAATGTAAAATATTCATATATAGAAAATATCACATTCTAAACTCTATAATCATGTCATATAGAAATCAATGATAAAAAATTATATTGAAGAAGTAATCATCATTCAAGAGTCATAACTTTAGCATGTGGTATCATATGAATAAGAAATAATAATCTTGTGAACAAAATTATTCACAATAATTTCTACGCATAATATTGTGAGAAAATCTAGAAATAGTTCATATGCATGCATCAATATGTGAACAAATCTACTCATAATAATGTACACACATAATATTTCAATTATTATGTGAAGAAATATTGATCACAAATAAAATTATGATCAATTTTTTAAAAATAATATCAAATATTTTTGTAAACATCCCATGGTGTATAAATATCACATTATGTAATACATTTGAGGCCTATAATGGAACCAAAAAATACATAATCATAACATATCTATATGTATAACACACTGTCATAAAATATTCACCATATTATCATAGCATAACCCATGAAAAATAAATAGGTTTCATAAAAATCTCATTTTTATAATGAAAAACCATCTAGGGAATGAAAAATTATGGTATCACGGGATCATTACCTAAATAAATAAAAATTTACAGAAATAATGCCATCGAAGATAAAAAAATTCCTTTAAAATATAACTAGAATATTTATTAAAAATATACGATTTTCATTTTTAATAAATTATTTATAATCATAATATTTAAAAGATATTAATGAAAACAATTTATTTTAAAAGAAACCTAAAAAAATATAGGGGAAGCTTCAAATCATTGATCAGTCATGATGTGAGTAAATTGAATTCATGCCATAACAATTAAAAAAATATTCTATTAAAATATTCAATGAAAGTAACATATTAAGAAAATTATAAGAAAACATTAATAAAAAATATTGTAAAATTCTAAAATGGGGTAAAATGAATATAAAAGTTCATTTCAGAATAATAAAATGTTTCTCAAAATTTTAGAAAATATGGATATGGTAGAAAAATGTTTCCTGACTAAAAGTAGAGTAATAAAATATAATTTCATTCTAAAAATTTTATGAACCATTTTGAGTTTTAATACAATGAAAATGGTATTAAAATAATAATATTAAAAAATAACTAGATTATAATGAAAATAAAGGTGGTTTATTAGATAAGGATTATATAATATCTTCAATTTAAATTTATTCATAAACATTCCTCTTTAAAATGGGATTGAAGCATAAATCCCTTATATCGTGATTGAATTTGTTTGAAAGAACCATATCATTATTTATATAAAATTGAAATTTTTAAATTTTTTTACCATAGTCATCTACATACATATAATATAATATATAATCCTCTTATTACATTTCAACACACAGTAATTAAAACTTCATTATTAAAATCATCATTCTATGTTTTAATTGTTTCATTTTTAACAGAATTTTCGGTTTGTATGTTCCCATACTTGTAATTTGATCATGTTAACATAATATCTATAATATTAAAAATTATATTATTATCATTTATATTCAATATAAACATATTTTGAATATTACATAAAAGCTTTATTTAGATAAATGAATTACACCATTCATGGAGATGATAGTCTGTACATAAAGATGAATATTGATTTCATCATCTAAAGAAAGATAGATAAATAATATTTTATAATTAAAAAAGAATAATTATATCCAAAATATAACATATAAATATTATATCCACTATAACAAACAAGCCTAATTTTTTTTGAAAAATTAATTATATCGCTAGGTGGTGGTGGCATTCGACACGTACGCACAAGTGAGTCTTGCATTTCCAATTTGATGGAAAAGAGGGTAGAAAAAGGTAATTAAATAATCATGATAATATTTTAATATATTTATGATACTGAATTTGTTCTTCTATGATGCATAAAATAGATATATAGGATGTACATGAAGAAGTAAATTGGAGCAGGTCGGGTTGGATGATTACCTCTACTTTGAGAGACCAACTTTAGATCCATTTTTATGGACCATTCGAATGGTACTACAAGATAAATAATACATATAATTCATATATAGGTATATTTATAAGAGAATTTATATGTGTTTTTTCTATATAGGTGGATTAAATAAAAGATATATATAGTCTCCTTTTATAAGTTGGAGGAGAGAGACACCTTGAAATTTTAAAGGATTTAAATATTATTAATTAATATTAATAGAAAATTATATTATACTTATTTAAATTTAAATAAATTGATGTTAATTTCTTAAATATTTTTATTCAATAGTATTTATACAATTATATGTTGCAATATTACCCTTATCTCTTTGTTTAAGCCACGATACACTCGTTTAATACTTAACTGAGGTAATTTTTTTTATTTTTACTCTTCATTATAACAGAAACAATTTATTAAGTTTTTATATTATATTCATTTTGATAAATATATATATTTATTACAATTTATAATATTATATTTTTATAAGTTTTAATTTTTTTTAATATAATCACTGAAAATGAAATGAAAATCATTTTATGAAAAAAGTATTATTAATAATAAAATAGAGTTTACATTCACCCCTTGAAATTTAAAATCTATTACAAAATTGATAAAATATTTTAATTAATATGTAATATTTAAAATTTATTAAAATTATTCCTCAATTGAGATTAATTCAATTTAATAAGATAAATATACACTCTTTGCGTAAATATAGTGTTTATAAAAATAGTGTTTTTAAACCAAAAAAAATGAACTTATAGAAAAACAGTTTGTAATTATAATTACAAAGTAATTTATAATATTACATATAATTAGAGGAGTATTATGTTACATTAATATCAATCTCAAAACATTATGTTAATTTTACATAAAAATAAATCATAGTTTTAAAAAAAATCATTTTTATCCCCAATCACTGAAAAACTAATATTTTCAAAAAATACCAATTTTTTTCATAAGATAATTTTTATATGATGATTTATAAATAAATATTATTTTTTATAAAAATATTTGAAATGTTACATAAATTAATTTTAAATCCATGCAAAAAAATTAAGTAAAACAATTTTTGATGAAAACATATCTGTGAAGTGTAAAATGTATTTAATAGAAATTGAGTACAAATTTGTTATTATCAAATGTATTTGAATTTTATTAAACAATTAAACATATTTTTAATAATTTTTATAATCCTATTTATTATTCCAATTTAGTAGATAGGTTATGAAAATAAAGTATATTACACTTTTTTTAGACATATGGTTTCATGTATAACCAACAATAATAGAAATAAAATTTGTTTTAAGATATTTATAGTATAGAATATTAGAGAGTTATATTATACCTGGTAATAAGATTTTATGACTTGAAATTACATCACTATGTTGAAACGAACTAATGATAATTCTACTTTACGACATCTTATAGTTCCCACATTACTTACTTATAATTAAGGTTTCATGACACAACTTTGAAAAGGTGGGTGGTCTTTTCTCACAAAACTTTATCTCTTCAATCAATAATTTAAATTAGTTTTTCCTCATATTAAATATCATAATCCAATGGTATGACCTCTAGGTTTAGTACATGTGAAGGATTAGGCATGTAGAACCTTCATATGAATACATGAAACAATCGGGAACCTGATAGGGATTCAGTGGAAGAATCATGTGATAATACACTATCCGGATATGATCAAGAATTTACAAGGGTCTAATATATATTGGTTTCAACATTAAATTATTTACTAATTAGATAAAATTATTCTAATGTGATATTTTTTGGAATACCTTTCCACCAAATTCTTACTCTTGATCTAACAAAAAATTATCAATATAACTTTCCAGTCGAGTCTATGATTCCATGATGTTATATTGAAAGGATACGACCTTCTCTTCAAATTTATTATTTTTCTTATATCCAAATATATTTATTTTTCCAACATTATTCCTGAATGTTATAGTTTTAAACTAGATTCCATATAGGATTTTATAATGTTACATCTAAATTATAGATTTATATATATTTTAGTAAGAATTTTCCACTAGTAGATGGTTTTGATAATAATGAATTTGAAATCCATAGAGAAATATCTAAACATGTATTAAACATAATAAGTGGTACTTTAATGATGAATATCTATTTGACAATGATAATCAGTTTTGAAACTCAACATTGTATCTAGTGTTTTTTGAAGAATTATACAGAACATAAAGAAAAACATTTGATCCCGGTCATATAAAACAAAATTTGGAACTCCAATCAACCTTACCATTTAATTTATGAATATACATAAAATAAAACCGAGATAGAAATCATATATGAGAAAAATTATATGTGATGATTTTGTAAGGTGATATACTATAACCTAAACAACATTATTCTATTTAGATTTTTGAAGAGCCCGATGATGAAATCCATGGTAATGTTTTTCTGATTTCTATTCTAGTAAGGGTAAGGGTTGTAACTTTCCATTTGATTTTTTTCTGTCATGTCATAACATGATTACATACCAAACATAGAGATACATAATCTACAATTCCATTTTTCATGTCGTCTTTCTAGAAATACTCTTTAAAATATTTATATATCTTTGTATGTATTGTATGAATAGAGAATAATGAACTCTATTCTTCATCCAATTGCCTATTCTTTATATCCGGTATTTATGGAAAATATATGATACTTTTTAACCTTATTATTCCATTAAAAACATCATTGATCTGAGGAACATTTCCCACCCTCCTCGGTTGTTCCATATCCCCCTTATATGCCTATTTAATCATTACATGGATGGATGGTTTAATGTTCATATGATAATTTTATAATATCTCATGTTTCCTCATTATTTAAAGATCCATTATTTAGAAAAATATCCTTTAATCATTGTTATAGACAAATAAGCATGCTCTATTAGACTCTAAGAACCAACCACCTTGTCCACTTTCCCAGGGTGGTAATGTATTGAGAATTAATAACCTTTGATAAAATCCAACCTTATTCTGTGGTACATATTTAACACTTTATGCATGATAATTTACTTCATTATTTTATAATTGGAATATATATATTTATATATATATCATACCATTAATTGTAAAGATAATTACACTACATTTTCTGTTAAAAATTACAACTGCTAAATCTAAATCATGAGTTAGGTAATTTTCCCTATGACTTTTCAATTGGAATAAGGAATAAGAAAACACTATATTATTTTATATGAGGTTTCATCACATTAACTACTTTATTTTATCACTATATATTAAAAATCCTTTTCGATAGTAGGTTCAAGATAATATAAGTACACATAAAAACATATGTTTTAGTTACCTAAAATTTTCCAAACACTCATCTCTCTAAAATTACTTAAATCCCTTTTGAGTCACCTTACATATTGGGTTACAAGTTAATGATAACAACAGTAATGATTCCACCAAAGATAAATTTTTATATTGGTTAAAAAGGTTGTTTTTTTCAACTACTAAATTACTTTTATATTTTAAGAATCTATCTATATACCCTCAATTAACATAATATTTCCAAAAATGGGAATTTTTTATAAAACATTCACACTTGTTTAATTTTGAATATATATTATTCTTATTTTGGGTCTTTAAGAAAATCCCAATATATTATACATACACTTTTATTCTCTTTGAATATATATTAATAAAATATATAAAACCTAACAAAAACTGATCGAGGTAATATCTAAAGACCCTATTAATGATATACATGATGATAGAAGGAGTATTGGTATGGAAAAATTGAATTAAAATAAATATCTAATGGATGTACTTCATATGGGAGGTTGTAATAGTAATAACCACCTTCTTGAATCTCAGTTGACTGCATCTAAATTTCTTTTCAATCATTGAAAATAATTTATTTCTATGAAGTTTATTAGACATGCCATAAATATGGGCTAAATGATACTTTTTCTTAATAGTTATAATGTTATGTTCTAAAAAATAAATGGAATGATTCATTGAACCATATTCAATCTTAACAAAAAGAAAATATTCACCCTATGGTGAAGAAAAATTTAGAATCAGTATATTATCTAGATTCTCGAGGATTTTCTTCTCCCATTATTGCAACACAATTGGGGTAGTTCAATATACAATAATTTGAAATATATGTAGCACTATGAATGTTTTTTTGTTGAAAACAAGACTTCCTTATTTAGGTTAATTCTAATAAATTTTTAAATAAATACACCTATATAATCCTAATACATAGGAATATCTTCAATTTTGAATTTCTTCCCAACCATTTCTGATACACATCCCTTACTAATTGGTAGAAAAATCATACAATGGAAGTAATTCCCATTAGATTTTTTTGTTCATATTCACACTGATATTTAATAATTGGTTTATTTTTTATATAAAAGGTGAATTCAATTCCTCAAAAAATGATATTGGATCAATATAGAGATATCAAATTGGATCCCAAAATCACATGATATTCATATAGAGGAAGAATCACAATATTTATAGGAGGGAACGCTTAAAATAGAAATAAAGGAGGACATCTAGACTTGAAATGTGATCAAAATTCCATTAAATTTTTTTACTACCAAATCAATATGTAATAATTGAGGTGTTTTTGTGATACTATTAAAAAATTATTTCTATATGAATGTCTAGGTAAATATAAAATAAAATAATGCATTTTCAGTTCTATAGTGGATGGTAAGTGTTCCTTTCACCATTTTTTATCTTTTCCCTATTCATTTATGATAGAATAAGATTTACCTTTTTGATTCTCTATAGTGGGTTATTGAGACCCACCATTTCATTAGGTCTTGGATTAAGGTATTGATTCTTATTATTCTAGATCAACCTATATATAAAACACTGAAATTCATTGATTTAATCCTTTATATAGTATTTTTTTTTTAATTTTCATCCCCCGTTGAAAATCAGTAGCTCGATGGCTAAAATTTCTATATTTGATGCACTTTCCAGTTCATTTTGTAGAATTTTTTGATTTTTCTACTATATTTTGGGCATGTATGTGGTTGGAATTTCATTCCTCATATGTATTTACCCATTACAGTTCCCATGGATCTCAATGTTTCTCCTCTTTTAAGTAATAATTGTATAATAATTAGTGTTACTGCTATCTATTTCAACATTCAGAGCATATTGAATGATTTATTTATATTTACCAGTATCTTATGAATAATACTTTCCAATAATTGTTTTTGGTTGCTTATGAATATATAAATTTCTCTCATAAGTTCAATTATAAATACCAATGAATTCCTTGATGGTCTTGTAATGTTTTCTTAATAGCTACAAATAGATTCATAAAACATCTATTTTCAATATAGAACACCCCTCTCCATTATAGTTTAAGGTGTTTTAGGAAAATATTTTTTGGTAAACAACTTATAAAACTCCACTCATTACATGGCGTTTATTTCATCATCTTAGATTATCTTCTTGATAAGATTCCGACATTAATCATATTTTACTTCCATCAAAAAAATAATAAGATAATATTCTCATGTTCTGTGTACTAAAGTATTAAAAATATATTTTCCATTATATTGATCAATTTTTTGGAAACTAGTGTATTAGAAGACCCACAGATAGAGCAAGGTAGATATTGAATGAATGTCTTACTAACACATGCCTCCTTTGATGGTATATTTGGAAGCTCATAATGGTCAGGGTTATTGCTCATAGATTTAAAGAGATGAGCGATTATAGTCATAATATATTTAATTCCTACTCCATATTCATTTGATTACTATAAAGGATAATCCTTTCATTTTCCTTCACATTCACCATTCACTTGATTCTTTCTAGTTCCTACAATTGAATAAAACTAATAACATAGGGTTACTATAAAGCTATAATATTTAAAATTGAAAATAATATATTCACGAAAATTATTTGAAAGACGTCAAAAATTATGAAACCTTCTTAAAAACTAATTACGCTTTAGATTAAATATAGTTCAGTCATGGTTATCAATAATTAAAATAAATATTGATGGTTTGTAAAAATAATCTAAATTAACCCACGAATATCCCCTTAGGGTGTAAAGTTGGGTGTGTAGTCTTTGGTCCTCTCATCGTGCACTAATAAAGATTACTTTAAATCAAACTCCACCAAATCTGGTTTTATTACACATAAGTTCATCTTCACCATATTCTCATCAACATTACAATATCTAAACATGGTGGTATTTTCATGGAATACCACACAACCTCAAATTAAAAAAGATACAAGATTTTATCCTATATTTTTAATTATCCCGTTGTGTCTCATCAGTGTTTTATAATATAAATCTAAAAATATTAACTAAACACTCCTCTGAAAATAACTGTGGTGACTCGAGCATAACATGTATAGATATGAAATCATTTTAGATTAATATTCAACCCATTTCATAATAATACATTCCCAAGGAACATACATATTTAGTGTATTTAGAGACATGATATACAAAAATATTATTTCATAAACTATCAGTAATATATCCAAAAATGATTATCATATTAGTACCCTTCATTACATGTCATACATAATACCTTCCATCAAAACCTGAGGAAAGAAAACATTATAGCGGGTGATCTTAGATGCTCAATAAGGGTAAACATGAATGATATCAGTAATATTATTATAATATGATTATAATGGTATGATAACATATTCAATTCAATGTTCTCAGTGTAAAATATTCATACTTAGAAAATAATATAACATAACATACCTAATCTTTCCATATCCTATTGTATTGTCTATAACTGTGTTAAAGTAGTACTCATCATTCAAGAGACATAATAAAGGCATGCTGAAACATAAGCACAAGAAATCATAATTCTCTGAACAATTATATTCTCTATAATATCCATGAAGAATCCTGTTAGCATAGTTAGAAAGTTTTTATACTCATGCAATAAGATGTGAAAAATTATACTCACAATCATTTCTATGTATAATATTATGAGAATATCTAGAAGATATCTTTGATGATATATTAACTTCACTTTACCCAATGCATCGGAGGGCTTTAAAAGACCCAACCATCACATAACCACAATCCATTAATATGAATTTCATAAGATCATAAAACATCCATCTTATTATCAGAGCATAAACCATGAAAAAAACAAGTTTCATAAACTTCTTAATGTCATAATCATAAACCATCATATAAATGAGTGACTATGGGATCATTGGATCATATCCCTTATAAATCACGTGTAACATCAATGGATGTTATAATAGATGAAATATTCTTTTAAATGATTACCAAAATATTTAATATAGAAAATACACATTTCATTTTAAAATTATAGATTTGAAACATAAACATTTACAATATATTAAAGAATACATTTTCCATTAAAATATATAGGAGAAAATATAAAGTATTCTTTAAATAATTAATGGGTATTGAAAGTGGAAAATTTTATTTATGTAATTATCATTAAAACAAATATTTGTTTCATACCATCAACTAAAGTAATTTTTTGAAAAAATGACTAGAATATTATTTTTATTTTTAAAAAAATTAAAATATCATAAAAACGACTTTAAAAAATAATATAATAATAATAAAAAACATACATGAAAATATTTTTATAAAGATGAATATATTAGAAAAAGACTTCCAACACAAAGTATTGAAATAAGGTTGTCTTTTTAGTTTGTTTTTTCTAAACCAATTTTAGCACCTAAGAGATGAAACTAGTACTAAAAATTCATTATAACATGGATAATGAATTTATTGTTTAAATTGAATAAAACATATACAGATTAGTTATAAATAGATATAAATTCAAAGTGGTCAGTTAGGTTGATTAACTCTTATTTGGTAGACCTACTTTAGATCCATTTTAAGGACATTTAGAAACATATTTTAAGAATGAAGAAACCTATAATTCATGGATATAGAAGTTTAAAATAGAGTTGGATCGTGTTGGATAAATATTGGTGCCACAAATTCATGTAATGAAGTGAGAGGAGGGACATCCTTTTCTAAATATGGGGAGATAAACACTATGAATTTTAATGGATTGGATAATTATTAAGTATTAATCTTGGAAATGTGTCCCATAAGTGAATAAATTTAAAAAATATTTTAATAAATGTATATATATATATATATATCATGTATGGTTTAAATAATTTTATTAACAAATTTCACCCTTATATATTTGTTTGACCCCTATTAAACCTGTTGAAACCATAACCGATCTAACAAAATTTTATTATATTTACTATTACTTATGAAATAATAAGTTCACATTATTTAATTATATTTACTATAGTGACTAGATATATGGAATCCATTTTCTTATATTAAATTTCTATAGGTGGAATAAATTCATTTTTAAATAATCACTGAAGACATAATGATAACATTTTTAAGAAAATTCTTCTTAAGCATAAAATTATGTTTATATTCATTCCTTATAATGAAAAAACTGTTATACGAGTTTTTATTTATTTATTGAATAAAAATACTAAAAATTTCAATAAAATAATTTATCAATTGATATTAATTTACTTTATAAGGAAAAAACGTATTTCTCACGTAAAGGAGGTTTTTAGAACAAAACTCTTTTTAGACTCAAAATCAAGATTTCATGAAAATCATATATACTGATAATTATTATATATTTAATGAGATTATTTATATTTAAATTATACTTGTTGTAAATTTAGTTCAAATTAAAAACATATTGATAATTTTACTTTAAAATAAAAGGCACGTTTTTATAGAAATCTATATATATGACTATACACTTAAAAATAAGAATTTTCAATGAAATCCAAAAATTTCACCCTATACTAGTATTTGATATTATTATTTTGAAAATGATATTTTTTTATAAATTAATTTCTTAATTTTTTTGAAATTAATTAAAATATCCATGCTCAAAATGTAAGAAAAATATTTATTGAGGAAAACATATTTTTGAATAATAAAACAACTTTTCAAAGACATGAATACATATTTTTTTTAATAAATACATTTTCAATATATTAATTAATTATAAATATTTTTCATAATACATTTTTTTATTTTTCTTACCACTGCTTTATCTTTTTGAGTATATAAACATTCTAAATTACTATACATTTAAACTCACGGTTGCGTATATAGAATGATGTTAAAGAGATTAAATTTATTTGAAAAGAATTATATCATAAAATCATTATGTGTCATATCTCATAACTGTTAGAATAAACAAGAATTTAATTATTGAACGTAACCAAATATTTATCCAAATACTCATTGAAAACTCTATTCTTAAACTATCATTATTATCAAAAAATAAGGGTACAATAAGAAAATGTTGTAGGATTATTTTTTAAGTGTTTATTTACATTGATATTTAAATTATAAAAAATATAATGGATCTATAAGATAAGTTTTTTTTTAATTTGGGTAAGATTTTTGAATAAGATTAATAGTTAATTCAACCCATATACATAGAATTAAACTAGGATTATCATCAATAAAAATAAACAAATAAAAATTTATAACTAGAACAACACAGATTCAAACAACTTATCTCTTTTAAAAAATAAGACTATGTTATGTTTCACTATTATCAAGAATCATTTTATCAGCTTCTTTGTATGTTATCGTATATATGAACTGGTTTTTATTTAAAAATTCAAACTCTCTTTGATAATTTAATATAAAATCTTTATCTCTAAAATTTATCTATTTATGTTAGACTAAAAACCAATACATATATAGAATAACAGAAAAATAAGTTATGGGATATAATTTTTTTAAATTAAAATTGATTCAACAGATAAATAAATGAAAAATACAATAAATTATAGCTTCACCAATATATCATCTATGAGTTTTTACTATAATTTATTTCTCCATTTGAGGTAATATCTCCATTTTTGAAGAAAATTATTTTTAATGAATATAATGTGTATAAAAAAAATCATTCAAGATTATTGAAAAAATCTGAGAGACAAATTAATATACACATCACCACATAATTTAACGATCTTGAATTTTTATAGGTGTTCATGAATGAATTTATCCCACCCTTATTAACACGATCTTGATGATTCCTTTTATTCATGATTTTATTCTATCAAAAATCAACATGTTGGAACCTCTCACTATATTTAAAACACATCACTACAGGTTCATCATGTTTAGTGTCACCATTACTATTATTATTTTCTTTGAAATCACAATCCAAATGCCTAAACATAAAATACTGATGACACTTTCAATATTTTATAAGACACTCCCCAAGTTTATTCTTAAATTTTTTTTCAAAAGGGTTTAATTTATAAATATTACCATTGGATTTATTTGACAGATGCATTCCCATTTCATACCACTAGGTACAATAATTATCATTATTATAGTGAAAGTAAAAAAAATAAATATTGAACTTATAATTATTATAAATGAAATTGTTATATCCAATAAATTCTTATGTATCAATAGATCTTTGAAAAATTTGTATAAATTTGGAGTAAAACCTATAAATTTTACTGTCATTATTTGGAATGAAATTTGAGGAATACATGTCACGACCCATCCCAGTGGGGCCCGAGCCGCAACTCCCCAAGCTCACCTCCAACAGGCCAGGGGCCGATGACTAGCACTGAGTAGGCATGCTACTAAAATGGGAGGAATTGCCTATAAACCTGTACACACACACACACATCTCCAAGCCCACAAAGCTGAAAAGTAAAAACTACAAAAAAAGATGCATGCATACACTAAAACCCAACCACAGAGTACGACAGGGAAGTAAAGTACAATAAAGCAAAACACTGGGCCAAAAGTACAATCCCACCAAAAAGGAAGTCTGCAACAAAGTCCAGCCTATAGAAAAAGGTACTGAGACTGCAACCCGTCACCAAAGGAACACACCTTGTCCTGTCTGATCACACTAAACACCGTCCGGTCCTCGTCTGCCTAGGATCCTGTCAAAGGCTCGCTCTTCTGCACAAGACATGACACATGCGGGCAATGCCTGTGCAGGGGTGAGTATAACAATACCTAGTAGGACACCCCGAAAACCATAAATAGAATACAACAAAGGAAAATACCACAAATAAAGGTAAAATTAGCTCTACACAGTATATGTCTACGGAACATATAACAAGAATATTCAGAGATACTCGTACACAAACGACCATCACAAAAACCGCCACTAGGATCCAGCTCGAATATTCCACTAAGCACACCATCGAGAGGACATACTCCTAGGTCTGAAGAGAGAGGCACGAAGTACTCGTTCTCGGAGAACACACTCCACAAGTACCTTGGGAACAAGATGTTCAAATGAGGATCATAGCCATATCATTGGGTGATTCTGAAAACTCAGTCTGAGCTATTCCACTAAGCAGAGGATCGATGCCCGGGTAAAGTTGGTCACGTCGATACTAAGAACTCTACCTAGGGATCCGGGAATGAATAGAGGACCTGGATCTAAGTCTCATAAAGGGGATTCCAAAAACTCTATTTGGGGAGGTCTGCTGAAGGGATCATACCCCAATATAAAGGAGTTGATGCCAGAACCTTCAGGGGATTACCAAGGGTACGAACCCTAAGAACTAGTCCAAGTCATAGAAGGCAAGTGGCTCTAGCCATGAAGAAAAAGATACATGTCATGTATTATGGTTACACACCGTGTTCCTTGACCCCGGGTACTGCCCGTGTGAACGACCCGTGTCCTTCGTTCAAGCCGTGCAAAACCAAACTACACGGCGTGTAGAAAAGGTACACGTTGTGTTCCTTGACCCCGGGTGCTGCCCGTGTAACCGGCCCGTGTCACTCAGCTTGTCAAAGGAAACTACACTGCGTGTAGAAGAAAACACACGCTGTGTTTGAGTTCCTGGGCTCGCTCCATGTACGCTGGCCATGTGCCCGTACACGGTCACTGCCCATGTTCGTGTCGCCTTTGCGTGTACCAATACACAGGGTACCCCGTGTATCTGGCCGGGGAGGGGTATACACGGCGTGTCCATGGTCATGTATCCTTCCCGTGCCTGTGTACTCCTGGAGTACACACCGGGTAACCCTACCAACTAACACATGCCCTATAGACCATACTACAAGGCATGTAGTCTGGAAAATTCCAGAAATCACGTCTTCCTCCATGCGCCTCGGCTGATTCTCCGGATCTTGATTCGGTCGTCTGTTCGCCGCAAAACACCAGATACTGGGTCGCCTCGTCTCCGTGAGGCCGAATCTGTGGGTTTCAGGCCTTCAATCGCCTCCAAAATCCGATTCCAGCCATCAGAGTGGAAATCGTCCGAAGAATGATTTCTCCCGATCCGCTTCAATCCGTCTGCCGAAACTGTCGTTGCACCTCCGCAAGACCGCTATGGTGTTGATCCTTCAAATTCGGATCGTTGCGTCATATAACGAATGCGTAATGATCCGTTGTTCATCGCACCATGAAGAACGCGAAGAACGCTCATGAAGAACACGAAGAATTTGGGGAAGAACACACAGAAAAACGAGAGGGACGAACCTCGATTGATATTCGTTTCAATCTTGGTTCGTCACCGTTAGAAGGTTGAACGAAACCAAACAAAATTCAAGAATCAATTCCCCACAAATCCTCGCAAAATCCCATCCTGCAAGAACGATCGATCCGTGGGCCAATCTGTTCATGGATTAGTCCGTGTTCGTCGTGGGAATAAAAAACAAAGAATGGAATATAAAAATCAACATCCTACCTGGATTCGTTGCGTTTTCCGGCGATGATCTGCTCGCCGCGTCGTCGACACCGTCGAAATCTGTTAAGAACGTCACCGCAGTCGCATTGGGGGTTTCCTACAGAGCCGCCAAGGGTTTTCAGAGTTATGGGGTTATAACCCCAGACCCTGGCGCAAGCCTCTTTTTAAAGGGGATAAATGATATAAGATTTAAAATATCTTAGTTTAAAAATAAAATATTTTTATTAAATATTTTATTATTGTTGCGTCCAAAAACTAGATTTCACCACCGACCTGCGCCGACCGATGTTAGGGCTCACCTAAGGTAAAATCGCTGTTTTGAATGCAACGGGGCCCTCAGATTTCTGATCTGAGCACCTGTTCGGGAGTTATACACTTTTTCAGGAAAAATTCACGCGTGCGTAATTTAATTATTAAATTGAATTCAAACATTTGTTCTGGGCTCACTGGGCCTCGGAACTGCACGCCGTCTCAGAGCCTGGTCTCGAAGAAAATTCCCATATAATATTAAAATAATAAATGAAAAAAATACAGGACATTACATCACAACCACCTTAGGGATTTTACGTCCCCGAAAAGCCAAAACAAGGGCTACTAAAAAAGATGTGGGTACTGCACGCGAATCTGAGCCTCCTGCTCCCACGTGCTATCCTAGAGATTCCCATGCTGCCACCAGACACACACCAAGGGAATAGTGCATCCACGAAGGATCTTCTCCTGATGATCCTCGATCTCCACTGGGTACTCAGCAAAGGTCACTCCATCGTCGATTTCCAGCTTGCCCTAGTCGATGACGTGTGATGGATCATGCACGTACCTCCGTAGCTGCGACTCATGGAAGACATTGTGTACCTAGTCCATCTGAGGAGTTAGATCCCAGCGATACGCCACCTCGACAACTCTACTCAGAACCTGAAAAGGGAAAAACGAACCTCAGAGATAGCTTGCCACCTCGACCAAATATCCTCCAACCTCATCGAAGTGAGACCCGAAGGAACACATGGTCTCCCTCCTCGAACTCCAAAGGCCTCCGCCTCTAGTCGGCATAAGACATTTCCGAATATGGGCAGTCCTCATCCGCTCTGTCTAACCATAAGTCTGGGGATGAAACGTTGTGCTCAAGCATAACTAAGTCCCTAAAGCTTTCTGTAATCCCTTCCACAACCGGGATGTGAATCGAGCATCACGATCTAAGACAATCGTGGATGGTAATCCATGAAGTCGAAGTATCTCTTGCACATAGAGGCGTCACAAGATCTCTACTGAACTCTGCTATCGTATGGTTAGGAAGTGGGCCGACTTGGTGAGTCGATCAATGATCTCCCAGATGGCATCGTGTACCCTGGACATGCGTGGTAAACCTGTCACAAATTCAATGGATCATCCGTCCCACTTCCACTCTGGTACCTCTAGGGGATGAGTCAAACTTGTTGGCACCTGGTGCTCAGAACTGATGTCGGAGGTCCTGGTCCATCTTTACCACGCCTGGATGCACCGCCAAAGGGTATGTATGGAACTCCCTCAGAATCTCCTCCCGCAATGTCACTGGTACTACCGTGCGTCCTCTGAAAAGGACAATGTGCCCCCTTCCTTCTAAATATCCATCATCAGCATCACCTGTGGATATATGATCACGTAGAGTCTCATAGATAGCATCCTTAGGAAGTGATTCCCTGACTCGCTGTAATAGTGGAGGGGTAACAACAATCAACTGTAGGTAAGCTCCCTCATCTCCATCTACGAAGGAAAACTGCAAAGAGGCCAACTGCCTTGTCGTCTCTTCTAGAAATTGTGAACTAGATTTCCTACTGAGAGCATCTGCCACCACGTTCCCCTTCCAAGGAGTATAAACAATCTCAAAGTCGAAATCTTTGAGAAACTCAAGCCATCAACTCTATCTCAAATTCAGATCCATCAGAGAAAAGATATATCTGAGACTCTTGTGATCAGAGTAGACAGTAAACCGCTTGCCCATCAGGTAGTTCCGCCACATCTTCAATGCGAAGACTACTGTTGCTAACTCGAGATCGTGGGTCGCATAGTTCTGCTCATGTGGCCTCAACTGACCTGAGCCATAGGCAATCACCGCTTGCCTCTGTATCAGGACACAACCATGCCCGGTTCCTGATGCGTCGCATAACACTATGTACTCGACACCCTCCTCCAGTAATCTCAAGATCAGGGCACTCGTCAGACTCTGTCTCAACTGCTGGAAAGCCTACTGGCATTTCTCGGTCCATACAAAAGGCTGTCCCTTTTAGGTCAAAGATGTCAGGGGTGCTGCAATCCTGTAGGAATCATGGATGAATCTCCGATAGTAGCCCGCCAACCCAAAGAAACTCTGCACCTCTGTCACGCTCCGAGGTGGCTCCCATACTAGCACTGCCTCCACCTTTGTTGGGTCCACTGCTACACCGTCCGCTGAGATAACGTGCCCCAGAAAGTGGACATACTATAACCCGAACTGACACTTTGAGAGTTTCTTATACAACTGGTGCTCTCGGAGTGTGTCCAGAACCATCCTTAGGTGTCTCACGTGCTCCTCCTTGGACGCAGAGTACACAAGGATATCATCGATGAAGACCACCACAAACCGGTCTAGATAAGGCTGAATGATCCGGTTCATGAGTCCCATGAACACTGTCAGGGCGTTCGTCACACCGAAGGGAATCACCAAGTACTCATAGTGATCGTAGCGACATCTGAAAGCCGTCTTCGGTATATCCTCTTCATGTACTGTCAACTAGTGATAGCCTGATCATAGATAAACCTTTGAGAACCATCGTGCCCCTCTCAACTGGTCGAAGAGGTCATCGATCCACGGTAGGGGATACCCATTCTTCACGGTCACCAGATTCAAGTGCCGGTAATCCACACACAGCCTCAATCTCATGTCCGCCTTCTTGGAAAACAGCACTAGGGCCGCCCAAGGTGAAGCACTGGGTCTCACAAACCCCTTCTTCTATAGGTCGTCCAGCTGCACCCTCAGCTCATGAAGCTCTACAAGAGCCATTCGATAAGCTGATACTGATATCAGGGTCTTCCCGGGTTGCATCTAAAAGAATAAATATATCTCCCGGCGGGGAGGTAGCCAGGGGACATCCTCTTGAAAGAAGTCCTCGTACTCAGCCACCACTACTGGAAACTGGAAACTCGTAACATCTACTGCGCCAAGGGCTAGGCTAGCCAACTGATGTGAAATCGGCTGCGCCCTCCTACGCACAAGTCTATCCTGCGCTGCTTGGGTCTCTCTTTCACCGACAATAGAGAACCTCATTCCATTACTGCAGACACACCGCTCCCTTCGCCTAAAACAATCAATCAGGGCATGAACTATGGATAACCTATCCATGCCAAGAATGACATCGTAAGGCCTCGACGGTACCACCAAGAGGTTCCAACCAAAACTCTCGCCTACAAGGGTAAGGTCACACTGCCTGCAAAGGTGTGTGATCTCTGAATCTTCTCTAGTCGGTGTTTCTAAGCGTAAGGGTCGAGTCAACGGCACAACTGGAATCTCAAGGTCTCAAACAAGATAAGCAGCCAGAATGGAATGTCTAGAACCTGTGTATATCAATAATACATCCAAAGTAGAAAAGAAACAGATAGTACATCTAATCATTCTGGGAGTACCTGGGTCATAAGACTTTGCCGCCTGCAGTTGTGCCTGCCTCTGTCCACCAGCTCCCTGAGCCTGGGGTGGACCTCATGGGGGTGGTGGTGGTAAAGGGTCGAAACGCCGACCACCTCCAGCTTCTCTCCCAGCTCCTCTGCCATGTCCGCCGCCTCGCGGATATGCCTGATCCACACGTTGCCTCTACCTCAGTGGTCCATCCACTGCTCCCGTGTCAGTAGCATGACGGGTCGGACAATCTCGAGCGAGATGTCCCCTGTCGTCACATGAGTAACATCACCTCTCTCGAGGCTGACTGAAAGCACTCTGTGAACCATGCACGGCTGATCCCCTTTCCTAGGATCTCCTTTGGAAACGTCTCCCACGCCTGGGTCCCTGACGTCGACTCCCCGCCGCTGAGGTCTCTGCTCCAACTCGCCCACTACTGACAATTATCGGCTGTCCCTGCTCCGCCAGGAAGCTCTAAACCACCAAAGACCGCTCGAGCAACCTAGCATAAGTAGGAATTCTCATAGGAATGACGCTAGATCAGATATCTCTGCGAAATCCCACTCGAAATTCCGAGCTCTGAAGTATTGATCTTTGACCATATCCATCGAGTACCGCGAGAGGTCGGTAAATCTCGATTAATAGTTAGCCACCGTCATGGTTCCCTGTTGGAGCTGAAGAGGCTTCTATATACGTACTGCTCTCAGGGTACCCAGTGATAACTCCTCTCTGAAGAGACTCTCAAACTCTGACCATGAAAGAGTCACCGTGTCGTGAGTCTGGATGACCAAACTCCACCATCGCCCGGCCAATCCCTGCAGAAGGCTCACTGTCAGGATCACCATCTGGTCTGTTGGTGTCCTCACCAAACAGAAGACTCTGGTCACAGCGTAAAGCCAATCCTCTGCTGCCTGAGGGTCAGGCTCACCTCGAAACTTGAGGGGTCTCTATCTTTGACACTCTTGGAGTGTGCTCAGCCTTCACTCCTCTTCCACTGGTACAGCAGGTGCTAAACACTGCTCCACAGGGGGAGGAATAACTGGCACGCCACCTGGTGGTAGAACTGGGGGATCTGGTCCCTGTATCGAAGCTTCATCACTGAGGGTGTCATCCTCGTGATCGAGCTACATGATCCTAGTGGGTACGCATTGCGGAGGCATCCTATTCAAGAAACTAGATGTATCACAGTCAGTGTGTATATCTGGAGAGCTGACTCAAAAAGGACATGGAAACCACAACCCATTCTTATATGATGCATGTACCATTATTTTCCCCCATGCAACTACTGTTTGCATGTTCCAAGTCGAAAAGAAAGTTATCAGAGTCCTGGTGTATGGATACGTCGGCCACCGCACCAACACTGGGGTCCCTGGCCTCAGAGCCAAACTCGAAACACTTAACACTGTTTCCCCAAACCAACTCACAGACTCTCGATCCTAAGGTAGAACTGAACTCCTCTGATACCACTCTGTCACGACCCATCCCAGTGGGGCTCGAGCCGCAACTCCCCAAGCCCGCCTCCAATAGGCCAGGGGCTGGTGACTAGCACCGATTAGGCAAGCTACTAACATGGGAGGCATTTCCTATAAACCTGTAAACATTCACACACATCTCCAAGCCCACATAAATGAAAATTAAAAACTACAAAAAGAAAAGATGCATGCATACACAAAAATCCAACCACATAGTACGACAAGGATGTAAAGTACAATAAAGTAAAACCCTGGGCCAAAAGTACTCGCCCACCAAAAAGGAAGTCTGCAACAAATTCCAACCTGTAGAAAAATGTACTGAGACTGCAACCCATCGCCGAAGGAACACACCTTGGCCTGTCTGATCTCACTAAAATAGCGTCTGGTCCTTGTCCACCTACGACCCTATCAAAAGCTCTCTTGTCTGCACAAGACACGACACGTGCTGGAAAATCCCATGTAGGGGTGAGTATAACAATACTCAGTAGGACACCCCAAAAACCACAAAGTAAATACAACAAAGAAAAATACCACAAAGAAAGGTATAGTCAGCTCTACACAGTATATGTCTACGGAATATATAACAAGAATATCCAGATATACTCATACACAAATGACCATCGAAAAACCGCCACTGGGATCTCGCTCAGAGATTCCCCTAAGCACACCAATGGGAGGACATACTCCTAGGTCTGATGAGAGAGGCACGAAGTACTCTTTCCGGGAGAACACACTCCATAAGTACCTTGGGAACATGATGCTCAGATGAGGATCACAGCCAATGTCACAACCCGCCCTCGGGGTCCGTGCCGTGACTACCCCAAGCCCGCCTTCCATAGGCCAGGGGCTGGCGACTAGCACCAAGGCGTAAATCCCGGTAAAAAGGGAAGGCATTGCCTTTGAAAAGTAAACACACACCACAGAGTAAACAAGCGGAAAGTAAACACTAAACAAGCAGAGTACGACTGAAATTGCGGAAAAGTAAATGGGCCAGAATACAAACCCAAACTGAAAGTAAAGTACAACTCGAAAAGGGAAAAACAGCAACTGTAAAGTAAAAGCCGCTACTCCGAGCTGTCCACCGGAAATCCCACCTAAAGGGTGGGTACGGATAGCTCCTCTGCTCCACGGGTCCCGCCGTCCGCTCCGTGCACGTCCCGCCCAGTGGTCCACCTCTGGGTACCGTCCCGCTCTACAAGCCTTAGCTAAGTCAACGCTGTCCGTCATCTGCAACCAACACAACGTAGTGCGGGCGAAGCCCGTGCATGGGTGAGTATAAGCTACTCAGTAGGGACCCCGAGACCCCTAAAGGTCTCTCAAAATCCACAAAGGATAAACCACGAAGAAAGGTACAATCACGAAGTATCAACCGACTCTGCTTAGGTATATGCCCATACATATACCTAAGTCATCAATTAAAATACGCTCCAACCTCCGAGCCCAAGTACAACTCAGTCCACGCAGGAAAGTATACGTATTCCACATAGGAAAGCAAAACATAATCCACACAGGATTGCACAACACAATCCACACAGGAAAGCAACAGGATTCAGCTCACACAGGTATACTTCTTCAAGGAAGATAAAGATGATCACTGATCCATCTAAGTCGTCGGACCCACGAAGGATCGATAGGTAACTAACCCCCGCAGAAGACCCACAGAGGATCTGGCTCACACAGAACCTGTAGGCGCTGGCTCACACAGAACCGCTGAGCGCAAGGACCCACACAGGATCGGGCCCACACAGGACCTGTAGCACTGATCCACGTAGGATCGCTGAGTGCTGTAGTCGTCGTCGTCGAATCCACACAGGATCTCTGTACTGTCGTCGTCGAATCCACACAGGATCTCTGTACTGTCGTCGTCGCAGTCACAGTAGCAGTCGTAGCAGTAGTAGCAGTCGCAGCCAGCACTAGGGTTCCCGCACACAGCAAACTCGTACGGAGGGTCCGCTCCACGAGCCGAGAGGCTGATACATCAACTGTCACGAAGACCGAAGTTGATGTATCCAAAAGTTCCGTATCGTCAACAGGAACTCAACGTAACAGACGGCGCGTCGATCGGACGCCCGGTCTGAGTGTTATTGGCATTTTCGTCTCCGGGGCCCGGTTGGTTTTTAAGGCTAAACCAACCCGACCGTACTCCACCTGCGTCCAAACCTCGGGCGGAGTATGCCAAAAGATCCGTCTCACTAAGAGGAACACTACGCGACTGACGACACGTCAATCGGACGTTCGTAGCTCAAGATATGAGCGTTTCCGCTCCGAAGGCCCGGTTGGTTTAGTGAACGAACCAACCCGGCCGAACTCAAAGTAACCCGAAACCTTGAGTGCGATATACCGAAAGGACCGCCTCGATCCAAGGATCGCGTTGCCGCAGACGGTTCGTCATTCGGAGGTCCGAGGCTCAAGTTATGAGCCAAAAACCAAATCTAGTTCGAAACGGGGTGGTCCGGGTCCGGGCCGACCCGGCCCGACCCCCCCCCCCCCCCCACCCCGGGCGGCGCGGCGGCGGCGGGCCGCGGCGACGGCGTCTGGCGCCGCACGGGCAATGCACGCGGGGGCTAAGCCCCGCGGTTCTTCAAAGTGGCGCGGCCTTTGTGCCGCGCCTGGGTAAAAAAACGGCCCCACGTGGGGGCCGGTTTTGGAGGGTCAAACCGGGGGGCTGCTGCCCCCCCTTTCATGGAACCGCCCCCCCTCTTAAAGAGGGGGGGTTTTATGTGCTGGCCGGGGGAATTATTTCCCCCGGTTTAAAGACATCCGGCCGGCCAGCTGGCCGGCCGGTTTTCTCCAACGGGACCGGAAATTCCGGTCCCCTCCTCGGCTTCCGACGCCGGCGGCCCGGCCGCCGGTCTTCTCTTCCGCCGCGGCCCGGAACCGTCCGCGGTCTTCTCGTCCTGCCGCGGCCCGGAATCGGCCGCGGTGTTCGTCGTCCAGTGCGGTGCGACGGCACCGCGCCCCTTTCGCCGTGCCAAGAATCCTTTCAACGCGGCGCGACGGCGTCGCGTTCTTGAAGATTTTTCCTTGGCGTAGCGCGACGGCGCCGCGTAAATTATTTGTACGATCATCCGCGTGGTGCGACGGCACCACGCCTCTTGCTTCCACACGCATGAATAAACATGAACGATGAAGGGGGGGTTCGGCCGTGTTCATGCGGTCCGGCCCCCCTCGCGTTAACTATAACACTTAAATGAAATAATTCAAAGCCTCACGTAGACATGCGATCCACGAGCAAGAAATGGAATAATTAAAGAATGAAACAACAACCCCTACCTCGGGTTTAAGATTCGAAGATTCGTCTACGTTCCGCGGAAGACGACGTCGCGGAGGTCGGGCGTCGCGGTCGTCGTTCGTCAAATCCGTTGACGAAGAGATATGCCCGAAGAGTCACGTCGCTGGCGGATCTTCGTTTGCCGACGAAGAAGGTCCGAGGAGGAAGCGGCGTTCCCTCTTGTTGACACCGAGGACGAAGAAGAGAGCCGTCGTTCTTCGTCGGAGTTTGAGCGTTCTTCGTTCTTCGTCAGAGCTCGAAGATGAAGAGGAAGCTCTCAAAATGACAAACAAAGAACTCAAAATAAAATAAGACTACATCTTATTTTATTAACACATAACACAAAAGAATTCCAAATGTTTGAAATTCAAAAAGGCTTAACTCCCATAATTAATTAAGAGTAACTTAAGCCAATAAAGAGGGGGTTAAGGGAACTTGAAAAGTCTAGGGGTTTGTGTGGGTCCCACCACACTTAATCCTCCCAAGGGAGGTTAAGTGGGTGTGGGTCCCACTTCCAACCCCTTAGGTAGGTTTTTAACAAACTAAAAAATAAAATTTGTCTTACACAAATTTTATTTAACTCAACTGAAAACCCCAAAACTTAACTTTCAACCCGCAACAAACGCAACTCCCGAAAAGGTCTCTTTAAGCGAATATCGGCGCTGCGAGTTCATCGGTGCCCTCGGATTTCAATTCCGAGCACCGGATCAAAAGTTAGGAATTCCCGCTCGTTCGTTCACTGAACGTACCCGAGCCAAACTTCGGAAATTAATTCCGGGCACTCCGGGCCTCGGAATCAGGTGCCGTCTGAAACCGCGCTCTTGTAAAATTCTAAAGAAAATTAAGAAAAAATTTCCCTTGAATTTTACGGGTCTTTACATTACTCCCACCTCAGGGCTTTATGTCCCCGTAAAGATACATCAAAAACTAGGGAAACAAATGAGGGTACTGAGCACGCATCTAAGCCTCCCGCTCCCATGTGCTCTCCTAGAGAATCCCGTGCTGCCATCTGATGCACACAAGAGGAATCGATCACCCACGTAGGACCCGCTCCTGTCGATCCTCTATCTCCACCGGGACCTCCGTAAAAGTCGCCCCATCGTCAACGTCAAGCTCCCCATGGTCAATGATGTGCGTCGGGTCGTGCACGTATCTCCTCAGCTGGGATACGTGGAAGACGTCGTGCACCCGGTGCAACTGAGGTGGTAGAGCCAGGTGATAAGCCACCTCGCCAATCCTGCTGAGAATCTGGAAAGGTCCGATGAAGCGCGGAGATAACTTGCCGCCTCGGCCAAATCTCCGAATACCACGTCGAGGTGAGACCCGCAAGAAGACGTGGTCACCATCCTCAAACTCTAGTGGCCTCCGCCTCCTGTCAGCGTATGACTTCTGCCGGCTCTGAGCTGTCCTCATCCGCTCCTGGATGACCTGGACCTTCTCTATCGTGGCTTGGACCATCTCCGGTCCCACCAGTGCTGACTCCCCAGGGTCTGTCCAGCACAAAGGAGATCTACATGGTCGGCCGTACAACGCCTCGTACGGTGCCATCCCGATGGTGGAGTGGTAGCTGTTGTTGTACGCGAACTCCACCAAGGGTAGGTGGTCCTCCCAGCTACGACCAAAGTCAAGGACACATGCGCGGAGCATGTCCTCGAGAGTCTGAATGGTCCTCTCCGTCTGACCATCCGTCTGAGGGTGAAAAGCTGTGCTAAGACGTAGCTGCGTACCGAACGCCTCCTGTAACCCCTTCCAAAGCCGGGAAGTAAAGCGGGCATCCCGATCGGAGACGATAGATGATGGCACGCCGTGGAGCCGCACAATCTCCTGAACGTAGAGACGTCCCAAGCTCTCCACTGAGCCCTGCTCTCTGATGGGTAAGAAGTGTGCCGACTTGGTGAGTCGGTCAACAATCACCCAGATGGAGTCGTGACCTCTGGAAGTGCGTGGAAGTCCAGTCACAAAGTCCATAGATATGTCGTCCCACTTCCACTCCGGAACCTCCAAGGGTTGTACCAAGCCTGCTGGTACCTGATGCTCAGCCTTCACCTGCTGGCAGGTGAGGCATCGAGAAACGAACTCTGCTACTGCCTTCTTCATGCCCGGCCACCAATGCTGTCGTCTGAGGTCCTGGTACATCTTCGCCACTCCAGGATGTACCGCCAAAGGAGAAGTGTGAAACTCTCTCAGCACTTCCTCTCGCAATGCGACTGGTACCATGGTACGTCCTCTGAAAAGGATGTCGTGCTCTGCTCCAAGGGAGAAACTATCAGGTGCCTGTCCCGAGTCTATCTGTGCACGTCGTGTCTCACAGTCAGCGTCCCCATGCTGTGCCTCCCTGACTCGCTGCAGTAGTGGAGGAGTGACTGTGAGAGACTGAAGAAAGGCTGCTCCATCTCTATCCACGAAGGATATCTGCAAAGAGGCTAGCTGCTCTGTCGCCTCCTCAAGTAGCTGAATGCCCGTCCTCCTGCTGAGGGCATCGGCTACTACGTTTCCCTTCCCAGGAGTATAGACTATCTCAAAGTCATAGTCCTGGAGGAACTCGAGCCATCGACGCTGTCTCAGGTTCAGGTCCTTCTGCGAGAAGATATACCTGAGACTCTGATGATCGGAAAAGACTGTAAAGCGCTCGCCCATCAGATAGTGTCGCCATGTCTTCAGAGCGAAGACCACTGCTGCTAACTCCAGGTCATGGGTAGCGTAGTTCTGCTCATGCGGCCTCAACTGTCGTGATCCATAGGCGATCACTGCCCGCTCCTGCATCAGAACACATCCGAGTCCGGTCCCTGATGCATCGCAGTAGACTACGTACCCTACTCCCTCCTCAGGCAACCTCAAGATAGGTGCACTAGTCAATCTCTGTCTCAGCTCCTGGAAGCTCTGCTAACATCTGTCTGACCACACGAAGGGTTTCCCCTTTTTCGTCAAAGCTGTGAGTGATGCCGCAACTCTGGAGAAGTTCGGCACAAATCTCCGATAGTATCCAGCTAGTCCCAAGAAACTCCGAACCTCAGTCACGCTCCTGGGTGGCTCCCATGCTAACACAGCCTCAATCTTCGTGGGATCCACAGCAACTCCCGCCTCAGAGATAACGTGTCCCAAAAAGTGGACCTCACGTATCCAGAACTGGCACTTCGAGAGCTTACCATAAAGCTGGTGCTCTCGGAGTGTGTCAAGAACAACTCACAAGTGATAGGCGTGCTCCTCCTCTGTCGTAGAGTAAATCAGAATGTCGTCGATGAAGACTACAACAAACCGATCGAGGTATGGCTGAAAGATCCTGTTCATGAGAGCCATGAACACTGCTAGAGAATTGGTTACACCGAAAGGCATAACCAAGAACTCATAGTGGCCATACCGACATCTGAAGGCCGTCTTCTGCACGTCCTCGTCTCTGACTCTGAGCTGATGATAGCCTGACCTGAGGTCTATCTTCGAGAACCACCGTGCTCCCTTGAGCTGATCAAAGAGGTCATCAATCCTCGGTAGCGGATACTTGTTCCTCACTGTCACCTGGTTCAGGCGACGATAGTCAACACAAAGTCGCAAGCTCCCGTCCGCCTTCTTGGCGAACAAAATCGGGGAAGCCCAGGGTGAAACACTGGGTCGGATGAACCCCTTGCCCTGCAAGTCCTCCAACTGTACCCGTAGCTCTCGAAGCTCGGCGGGGGCCATCCGATATGCTGGAGTGGATATCGGGGCTGTCCCGGGGTAGAAGTCAATATAAAAGTCTACCTCCCTGCGAGGAGGTAGCCCTGGAACGTCGTCGGGGAAAACGTCCGCAAACTGATCCACCACTGCAGGAAAACCAGGACTCCGCACGTCAACTGCTCCAAGGATAAGGCTAGCCAACTGATGAGTGATGGGCTGTCCTCTCCTCCGCGGAAGTCCATCCTGTGCTGCTAAGGCTCCCTTCTCGCCGGTGAAGGTGAACCTGCTCCCGTCGGTGTGTACACATCGCACCTTGCGCCTAAAACAGTCAATCTGTGCATGGACCGTAGACAACCAATCCATGCCCAAGATGACGTCGTAAGGCCTCGACGCTGCTACAAGAAGATCCCAGCCGAAGCTCTCGCCTCCTAGAGTAAGCTCACACTGCCGGCACCAGTGCGTAATCGTCGAGTCTGCTCCCGTAGGAGTCTCTAGCCGTAAGGATCGAGCCAACGGCTCTGTCGGAATCTCCGAGCTCCGAACAAGGGCAGCGGCTATGAAAGAATGACTCGCTCCTGTGTCTAAAAGAACTGCAGCAAGGGTGGAATAGACACAGATAGTACCTCGAATCATCTCGGGTGCGCCGTGGTCATAGGCCTCTGCTGCCTGGAGCTGTGCCTGTCGCTGCCCGCCAGCTCCCTGTGGTCGGGGTGGACCTCCTGGTGGTGGTGGTGGTAGAGCCTCAAAGCGTCGGCCACCACCAGCTGCTCGTCCAGCTCCTCTGCCTCGTCCGCCTCCTCCCTGCGGACCACCACGGTCGACCCTCTGCCTCTTCCTCGGTGGTCCATCAACTGACTGCTGCTCCTCGGCACGGCGGGTCGGGCAGTCGCGAGCCATGTGGCCCTGCCCGCCGCACGAGTAGCACTATCTGCCTCTCGTAAGACTGGCTCCGCGCTGTGTGCCCCGCACTGCTGAGCCAGTGCCCTGAGATCGTCGGCCCGAAGGTCTGGTCTGTCTGGACCCCTGAGTCATCCGTCGACTGCCTGCTGCAGATGACTCTGCCACGTGCCGCCCTGCGGTGGGTCGCTGTGCTGGTGTAGACTCAGCAAGGAAGCTCTCGATCAGAAGGGCCCGCTCCAGTACTCCTGTCTGAGTCGGTATGCTGAGGGAGATCAGCGATGCCCTGATCTCGTGTCTCAAACCCTGCTCGAAGGTCCGGGCCCGGATGAATGGGTCCCGTACAATGTCGGTCGAGTAGCGCGAGAGATCGGTAAATCTCGCCGAGTACTGAGCGACCGTCATGCTGCCCTGCCGCAGCTGTAGAAGCTCCTGGATACGCACCGCACGTAGGGTGGCTGGGACGAACTCCGAGCGGAAGAGGATCTCAAAGTCCGTCCAAAGAAGAGATGCCTCATCGTGCACCTGGAGCATCAGACACAGTTAGAGTGGTACCGGCCACACAGTGTATCATATTTAGACAGGGTTGACTCGTGCATGTCTCAAATGACCCATGCATCAATTTCCTATAGTATCAACACAATCCGAATGCGTTTGGTCAGTTTTCCGTATGCCAGTTGATGTATTCTCTTAAAATGTTGTCCTTTTGAAACAAAAGAGAGACACTTAGAGTGGTGTCGGCCACACCGCTCCTCGAATTGAGGCGAGGGTTACTTTTACACGTTACATATGACCCATAGATCATTTTCCTAATGTGTCAACACATTTTGAATGCGTTTGGTCAGTTTTTCATATGTCACTTGCTGTTTTCACTTAAAATGAAGTGCATTTTAAACAAAAGAGAGACACTTTGAGTGGTGTCGGCCACACCAAGCCTTGTATTGAGGTGGGTTCGAATCTTACACGTCACATATGACCCATGTATCATTGATATAAAGTATCGACACAAGAAGAATCCGTTTGGTCAGTTTTCCGTATGCTAGTTGTTGTTTTCACTTAAAATGAAGTCCATTTTAAACAAAAGAGAGACACTTTGAGTGGTACCTGCCACACCTCTCCTCATATTGAGGCGGGATTGACTCGTACACGTCATAAATGACCCATGTATCTTTGTGATAAAATATCAACACAATTAGAGTCTGTTTGTTCAGTTTTCTATATGTACTTAATATGTTGTCCATTTTAAACAAAGAGAGACATTTTGGGTGGTCCCGTCCAGACTGCGACTTCTATTGAGGCGCGGTTGACTCGTACATGTAACATATGACCCATGGATCATTGTCCTAAAATTTCAATAGATTCCAAATGAGTGTGGTCAGTTTTCCGTATGCCAGTTGTTTTTTTTCACTTATAATCTTGTCCATTTTAAAGAAAAGCGACAGAGTTAGAGTGGTATAGGCCACACCACGTCTCGGAGTTAGACAGGGTTGACTCCTACACATCTCAAATGACACATGTATCATTGTCCTAAAGTATAAACACAATATGAATATTTTTGGTCAGTTTTCTGTATGCCAGTTGATGTTTTTCACTTAAAATGATGTCCTTTTGAATCAAAAGTCCGACACTTTGAGTGGTTCCGGCCACACCGCATCTCAGATTGAGACGGGGTTGATTCATAAACATCACATATGACCCATGGATCATTGTACTGAGGTATCAACACAATCAGAATCTGTTTGGTCAGTTTTTCGTATGTACTTAAAATGTTGTCGATTTCAAACAAAGGAGAGCCACTTAGAGTGATCCCAACCACACCATGCCTCAGATTGAGGCGGGGTTGACTTGTACATGTCACATATGACCCATGGGTCATTTTCCTATAACATCAACACATTTATAATGTGTTTGGTTGATTTTCCGTATGCCAGTTGTTTTTTTCACTTAAAATGTTGTCGTTTTGAAAAAAAAAGAGAGACACTTAGAGTGGTTCCTGCCACAGCACACCTCATATTGAGGTAGGGTTGGCTCGTACATGTCACATATGACCCATATATATTTTTTCTAAATTATAAACACAATAAGAATCCATTTGAATGGTTTTCTGTATTATTGTTGTTGTTTTCACTTAAAATGAAGCCCATTTTAAACAAAAGAGAGACACTTTGAGTGGTGTCATCCACACTGTGCCTCATATTGAGATGAGGTTGACTTGTACACGTCACATATGACCCATGGATCATTATCCTAACGTTTCAATAGAAAATGAATGCGTTTGGTAAGTTTTCCATATGTACTTAAGATGTTGTCCACTTTAAACAAAAGAGAGCCACTTAGAGTGGTCTCAGCCACACCGCAACTTCGATTTAGGTGCGGTTGACTCATACACGTAAAATACAACCCGTGGATAAGTTTCCTAAATTTTCAACTGATTTCGAATGCGTTTGTTCGGTTTTTCGTATGCCAGTTGTTCTTTTCACTTATAATCTTGTCCATTTTAAACAAAAGAGACACAATTAGAGTGGTACCGGCCACACCTCGTCTTGGATTTAGACGGGGTTGACTTGTACATGTCCTAAATGATCCATGGATCATTGTCCTAAAGTATCAACACAATCCGAATGCGTTTGTTCAGTTTTCCATATGCCAGTTGATGTTTTCACTTAAAAAGTCGTCCTTTTGAAACAAAAGAGAGACACTTAGAGTGGTGTTGGCCACACTGCGCCTCGGATTGAGGCGGGGTTGACTTGTACACGTCAAATATGACTCATGGATCGTTTTCCTAAAGCATCAACACATTTCGAATGTGTTTGTTTAGTTTTTCGTTTGTCACTTGTTGTTTTCACTTAAAATAAAGTCCATTTTAAACAAAAGAGAGACACTTTGAGTGGTGTCGGCCACACCATGCCTCATGTTGAGGCGGGGTTGACTCGTACACGTCACATATAACCCATGGATCGTTGTGCTAAAGTATCAACATAATTAGAACCTTTTTGGTCGGTTTTGTTTATGGTAGTTGTTGATTTCAATTAAAATGAAGTCCATTTTAAACAAAACAGAGACACTTTGAGTGGTGACAGACACACCGCGCCTCAAATTGAGGTGGGATTGACTCGTACATGTCACAAATAACCCATGGATCATTGTGCTAAATTATCAACACAATCAGAATATGTTTGGTCAGTTTTCATTATGTACTTAAAATGTTGCCTATTTTAAACAAAAGAGAGAAATTTTGGGTGGTCCCGTCCACACCATGACTTTGATTGAGGTGCGGTTTAATCGTACACATAACATATGACCCATGGATTGTTGTCCTAAAATTTCAACAGATTCTGAATGCATTTGGTCAGTTTCCGTATGGTAGTTGTTTTTTTCACTTATAATCTTGTCTATTTTAAACAAAAGAGACACAATTAGAGTGGTACAGGCCACACCACATCTCAAATATGGATGAGGTTGACTTGTATATGTCTCAAATGACCCATGGATCATTTCGTAAATTATCAACAAAATCCCAAAGTGTTTGGTCAGTTTTCAGTATGCTAGTTGATGTTTTCACTTAAAGTGATTTCATTTTGAAACAAAAGAGAGACACATAGAGTGGTGCCGGCCACACCGTACCATGGATTGAGTTGTGGTTGACTTGTACACGTCAAATATGACCCATGGATCGTTTTCCTAAAGAATCAATAGATTTCAAATGCGTTTGGTCATTTTTTTCGTATGCCACTTGTTGTTTTCACTTAAAATGAAGTCCATTTTAAACAAAAGAGAGACACTTTGAGTGGTGTCACCCACACCATGCCTTGGATTGAGGCGGGGTTGACTCGTAAATGTAACATATAAATGACTATTAAACCTAATTTAATATTGATATAATTATTCTAAACAGTAATATTTTTACCTTTAATTTTAACCAAGCAGAAAACCGTTTTCTACGCAAAGTATCTCTCCTTCTCAAAGATAAAGAACGATGCTTCCTATTTATCAATGTTTTATGTTCCCTTTAGATAAAGAACATGAATAGTTTAATAGATATATATGTAAGATATACATATTCAATTTAGTTACCTGATATAGTCATCGAACAAATCAAAGTTGAAAAAAAATGTGTGATGTCCCATCTCCCGCTCTTCATCGATTAATGTATTCAATGTATATGATCTAGGAATTCCTCAAATTTGAGGAAGTGATGGAAAACTGGGTTCAATTTTCTCATATTGTTCTTCTTCATTTCTCATTGGTCTGTTTATTCTCGTGGCAAGATCAGAAAAATACATTGAGACGAAATCCATACATTCTTGAGCCATGTAACCGTTCACGATAGAACATTTGGGATGATTTCTATTTTGGACAAAAGAATTTAATGTGAACATATTTTTTTAGTTGGATACATCCAAAGAAAAGAAACATGTCCTCCGAGACGTATTTCAGTGGGAATATGGATAGTCAGATGCATCATGCATGTGAAAAATGATGGAGTAAATACTTTCTCCAACTCACACAAAATTAATGGGGGCATCTATCAACATTTTTTGTAAGAAATAATTGGAAAACTTATTAGCACAAAGATCTGTAAACAAATGGAATAATCAAATAATATCCACCCTTACATGAAAAAATATGACGGATTACTATTGGAAGCAACTCATGCAGTTGAACATGATGATCATGAGTCTTCAAAGATTTTAGCTTGAACTCTCTTCTGTTGACCCATTTAGATATGTTTCTTGAATAGCCATCAGGAAATCTAATAGTATCTAATAATTCTTGAAATTGTTTTTTTTCTATAGGTGTTATGACATAAGAAGCACATGGAAGTTTCCATATATTTTCACTGATACGTACATGATGCAATTCTTGTCTGATGCCCCAATCCACCATGTCACGCCGAGATAATAAATCATCTTTTGTCTTCCCCTTGACATTTAGAAGAACTGAAAGAAACATTTCACATATATTCCTTTCAATATGCTTTAAATATATGCAATGACGTAACAATTTGGTAGACCAATAAGGCAAATCAAAAAAGATACCCCTCTTCCTCTAATTGTAATAGGTTTCAGTGGAAACACTCTTTCTCTTTCCAGATTTCATTTGACCCTTCCCGAATGAAAACTGAAATCTTTCAATTCGTTAAGCACATCAGTTCTAGACATACGCTGAGGTGGATCATCAGTCTCTATGGTATTATAAAATCTTCGACGATTCATTTTATATGGATGATCATTTTGCAAGAATCATCAATGTCCCATAAAACTGAAACGACAAAAAAGTTTCAGTCTTCTGGATCGTGTATTCTTCATACAAACTGGGCATGACAGTTTTTCCTTCGTGATCCATCCAGACATCATTGCATAAGCTGAAAAATCATTGATCATCCACATTAGCGCAACATGCATATGAAATATGTCTTTCAAAAATGCTTTGTATGTGCGCACACCCACATCCCAATGAAGTTTCAACTCTTTTATTAAGGGTTGCATGTATACATAAATATCAATGCTGGGATCAGACGGACCAGATATGAGTATACTCATGAAAGTGAAAGTTTTTTTCATACACAACTATGGGGGAAGATTATAATTGTGTAAAAAAACTGGCCATGTACTGTGCGAAGTAGGCATATTCCCAAACAGATTAAAACCATTGCATGAAATACCTATCCTCACATTATGCACGTCAGCTGCAAAATCAGGATGTTGAGCATCAAATCTCTACCATGCAAATCCATCCCCAGGATGAATGAACTCATCATTAGTCTTCTTTCTCTTGGTATCACTCCATCTCATTTTTATTGATATGTCATCATACATAAAAATATTCTCGAGTCTGGGGATCAATGGAAAGTGCCACATTACTTTCTGTGGAATGCGGGATGATGTTCTATCAGATTTTGACTTCTAGCGGGATGTTCCACATTTTATAAAATCATTTCATTCAGCGGTTTCCTCCCAGAATAAACTGCAATATTTCGAGCAAGCATGAATTTTGTTTCTTGAAAATCCAAGTTCCTAAAATAACTTCCTTGACATATAGTGGTTTGAGGGAATATCTGCATCATCTGAAGTAAATCCTTCAAGATGTTAAGAATGTAATCGATTGCTGTATTAGAAATCCCATACATAGTTTTTCCATGAAACAAATTGGATTAAAAATTCCAGCCTTTTTATTTTATCGCATTGTCTATATAGTGGAGTCGTGGAAGCATCATACAATTTTTTCACCCTATCAATATCATCATTTTCACTAGATGCATCAACTGTCCTCATATCTAAGTCTTCTTGAGTCGAAATCCTTTCTTTTTCATGATGACGAATAAATAGAAACTGATCATCTAACAAATTCACCATTCCAGTCCTTTCATTTCGATCACCACCAATTTCAGATTTCATTTTATCCCCATTGTGATACCACACAAAGTAGTTTTGTGGAAAACCATTTTTGGTTATATGGTAGCTAACTTCTTTACGGCTCAACAAAGGTCTACCAACACAATTGGAACATGGGCAGTGTATGCGACTACTATCTGAAGCATTGTGAAATTCAAAATATATAAAGCTCTCCAAATTTTTTTTTGAAAATCGCTTGAGATCCAATCGGTTTCATACATCCAACTTCTTTCCTTTCTGTAAAACAATTTATATAAGTCATTTTTTCATAAATAATTCAATATGATTGAACTTTAATAGAAAATACATTTAAGTAAATGATAAAGGAAGAAGTTTCTAGTCGATGTAATGAACTATTAAAATAATGTAATGAACAAGTACTCCTAAATTGAATTAAAATTTATTTATATTCATTTTCATTTGGTCTATAAGAGGCACATGCCTCAGGTCCCATTATGTGTTATAGGCATCCCAAATTGTTCACTCATATTCAATAACTCATTATTGGCACCTCTATGGCCATACATTTCATTACGCAATTACATCCCCAAGTCAAGCGCACCCCATGGGTGAGTAGAATTTTAGGCTTCTAAAGTAATAGGTTGTTCATGGCTTGTAAAAATATTTAATTTCACTAAGTATAGACAAAAACATTTATTTTTAAATTTGAGATTAAATATAAAGTATGGAAATGATAACAACATTACTGAATTAAACGTGTGACTTATCTAACATTTTTATGGATGTCTACACATGTCAGCATGGGTAGTGAAAAGCACCCCACCCTCATAAAAGCGAGTTTTGGACAAGAAGGACACATAATATACAACATACAATGAGAACCATATTTAATTGACCCTAAAGTTATATTAGTACAGTCATCTTGGGGGAAATGGAATATATGATCCTGGTTAACTGATAAATTCAAAATCTCGTATTCCATATGTTGGACACTATCTAAGGTAAGAAATCATCGGAGGATGGGTTTACATCATTCAATTTATTACATGCCAGTGAGAATGAAGGCTTGGATTAATAACTTGAGTTCACTGATTAAATGAGGGTAGAGGATGCATAGGCTATGTAAACAGAATGATTAAATAAGGGTATAGGTTGCATACACTGTGCATGGTGGGGGAGTCTCGGCTGATTTAGAAACTAAAATAAATTCCCATCATAGGTATCAATAAAAAACATCACCATCAAAAGAAACTCCAAATAAAAAAGGACTAAAAACATCAAACATTTCAAGAATTCACTACTGTTCATGGTTTATCCACATGTTTAGTAGTAATTATATGTCCTAATCATGAACCACCTCTACGGCTCCCAGTATTCACCAATAAACATAAGGTAAATATATCAAAATATCATTAAAACAACTCATTAATAGGCTCAAAATTTAAATATAATCTTGAACCAACCATGAAATCTCTTTCACAACACATTCTAACACACCAGTTATCTTATGTGTTACTAAATACCAAACATAGTCATATATTGTACTATAACAAATTACATTACACAATCCTTATTAAAAAAATTTCATTTTAATAAAAAACTTTCAAGGAATTTTAAGGAAAACATTCATAAAAACTTTTTTAAAAATTAATAAACACATGTAAATAAATTTCCAATTAAAAATTAATTACAAGATGAAAAAATCATAAAAACACATACTTGGAAAATTTAGAATCCATCCGTAATGAATTTGAGATGCTTCTTCTTCGATGGAGGGTTAAGGATTTACTTAATTAAATGGATTGGAATGGATAAATTATAGATTAAATCAAAACACAAAAAAATGATATAAACATAAAAATAAAAACATAAAACAAAAAAATGAGATAAAAAACAATAAAAACAAGTTAGAACTTAAATATTTTATGTGTATGAAGAATAGAATACCTATTTTGAGACGATTCAGATGGATTTTGACAGGTTAGGATGGGGGAAGTCAAGAGAGGAGCCAATGACTGGACAAATTAGGGTTTTGTCGCGAATGGGGGAGAGCAACAATTGATTCTAGATTTGGGGTAAATATTTCCCAATGGTTTTTAAAAACCATTGGTAAAGGGGTTTTTAAGGAACCCTTTTCCAATGGTTCTAAATAACAATTTGGAAAGGGTTTATTGGACACCCCTTTTGTAACAGTTCAATTGAAATGTTGGGAAAGGGAGCCTAGGACACCCCTTTTCCAATGGTTTTAGGAAACCCATCTGGAAGGGCTTCTTTACCAACGGTTTTCTTAAACCGTTGGTAAAGAAGCGTTGGGAAAACCTGAATTTCCAGTAGTGACACTTAGGGGTTGAGTTATGTAAGTAGGTTAAAACTAAATGGGTTGGAAACCAATTTTTTTTAAATAAAATAACCGGTATATATAATCATAATAGGAAGATCAAGGTCATGACATGATGTGTTAGTTTTAAAATGAGATTCAAGGGTCACACTACATTATTCCCTAGAAACTCCCCTGAAAAAATATTGATAAACATATTTTAATTTATATTAATGAATGAGGTCAAGTAATGATAATGATATTGTCACTATGATAGATGAATACTTGCAATTAAAATTTTGAATCCAAACATCTCCACAATTAAACAAAACACCAAATGGCCTGGCATTTTTGAATGAGAAAGAAGAATTGAACCAAATAACCAGAACTTATTAGAATTTTCTTATTGATATGATTTTAAATCACCTTATATAAGTACTCATTTATATGTAAGGAAATATTATTTTGTGGTAATTATACCATATACAATGATTTAATTTTTCACTAAGATAACATGGTGATAAAATCTCATAGCCTATGCACCAAGCTATGGCTAAGATTCACACCATGAAATGAGCTCCCAACTAATCACATTTGTTGGGATAGCTATAATCATTTAATGAAATGATTCTTCTAGATCAAATCTAAACTATAGGAGATCTTTTTTTCCCTCAATGTCATGATTAACACTAGTGTCCTCATAATCTCCTTGAAGCCTTGACAAATAGTATAAAAATGGTTCTAACAAATATGATGCCATAAATCATATAACTATTATGTGGTAACAACATTGAGATTAAAATAATATATAGAAAATTTAAAATACAACATAATAAAACTATAAAAAACATAAACCTTCACATTAAATACCTCTCAGATTATTCTCTTCACTAATAATCTGAACCAAATATGAAATATTATAATTAGAAAGAAATTAATCAATAGGGAGATACCACTCAGGCATGATATATACCCTACAAAGAAAATCAAAAAACATTTATCACATCCCAATAAAAATATAAATACCAACCAATGACTATGAAAAACACGAATTATAAAGGAAAAATGCATTTGTTTTCCAACATCATTACAATACAAACAAATGAAATCACTAAGTACAGGTCACCCTGATCCACTAGAAATCACTGTCGACACTATGCTCTTATTCTAGAAGACTGACCCACTAACCTTATAAAAATACCCTATGAATTAAAAAATAATATTGTCATCTTAACCTATCTTGAAAAATGAGGTGTAGGTTGACCAAAACCAAAATGTATATAAAATACTTTTTTTGTTATATCGGATCAATTCCCCACCTATTGCAAAGTTTCTTACTCATTGTATTCAACATATGATTGATTCCACAACTTCAAGAAATTTTGAAAATTCTATGATCAATATGCTTCACTGGATAAGAAATGTGATAAATGATCCAAAAATTCCATAAAATTATTTCCCATGAAACATAGGCTCTTATCCTATGCTTAATATATCATAGACATTTCATATGGAAATCCATATTTACTTTAGAAATTAAATTATTCTTTAATATTTTATGAAATTCATCCAATTTCATCTAATTTATGACACCAAACTTAATCATTTATTATATATTAGCCACTTTTTGAAATATAGCAGTTTATAAAGAAACTCATTATAGATACGGGGTTCGTGTTAACTCAAATGAAACATCAATACCCTATACATATTCTTTAATCTCTTGGATAGTTACACCATAAAAGAAACTTTGGTGTTCCCCTCCATGTAAAATTTAATGAATATTTTTTTAAGATTCCACTTTCTAATTCCCCCAAAAAACACCTTGGTGATGATTTAATAAAATTGAATATATTAAAAATTAATAAATTAGGTTATAAAACATCACTGGAATGATAGAAACACCATAAATAAAATCAAATATGAAAATAAATCCCCTTTCCAAAAAGAACTATCATCTCCATATTTCCCCTTCACATCATAATCGTATAATCACCCCACACCTTTCAACATGACATCTTTTTTTTCATATATCCATTCCTCCCCATCATCCAAATTCACCACATATCATTATGTAAAAATCATACCATGGATATCTGTAAAAATATAACAATGGTTACGTTCAAATTTTTTATCAAAAACATAATAAATTAATTAATTGGGTATTTAGATATTCATCATTAAGAAAACATATTAGTAAAAAATAACTAATTGATACAAATATTGTCCATAAAATATGAAATATTTGACCAGAATTTTCTAAAACACATTATGTGGTACTAATGACATAATCACATTCATTTTCTCTATAATTGATAGAGTCGTACTGTTTTCATCATGTGAATTTTTTAATAACATTGAAAAATGATTTTTTAAACTAACACATGATTATAACAAGATTTTATTTAATTATTTATAATTAAATTTAAAATTTAATTATTATTAATTTATTTATCAAATATAATTAAACAATTAATCATATAATTCGTATCATGGAATAGACAACAATCAATACAGAATATGTATTTCATGTTTTCAATACAAATATCTTATAACAATTAACAATGTTGAACATTTTATCTAATGTAGTCAGTTCTTGTCTATCATATTAACTTATCTATATATATAATTCAACATTAAATCATTTGCCTCTTTATATTAAGTATGGACTTTAATAAATTAGTATATAACACATGTTATGTAACAAGAATTAATAATTATAGTATTAGCTGAAATTATATGAATTTTTACTTATATCAACAATTTAATCCAATGATCATTATAGAAAAATAGTTTTATATAATTTATGTCAACATCTTCCCCTTTTAGAAACCTCATAACAGAAAACATGCTTCAATAACACTATAAATAATAAATCATTAAGGGAATAAATAATTAAAGAGGCCACTATAAAAAAATATTCACATAAATAAACATGTTTTAGATATGCATTATTATCATTGAAAACATATTAGTATGTAACTTATATCAATTAAAAAATATTTTTTTAATTAATAACATGAACCTACATATTTTATAATTAAAATTCATAAAACATGAAATTATGAACTAATCATGATATTTTAATAAAAATCATGCCTCACATCATGTTATGAGTTTATTATATAACATGTTCAAACTAAAGAAATTCAAATTATTAAAAATAAATGCTACAAAATTAGTAAAATTATTTTACATTAATATATGTTTTTATTAATTAAATAATTAAACGTAATCACAAATCAAAATTTCTTCAACATACATCCTATGATAATAGTGTTTTCATCATTTTTATATTTTTACAATTCCATGTGATAATTTTAACTATATATGCTGGGTAGAATATTAAGGTCCGTATATTAGATCATATGGAGTAATAAATACTAATATTATAAGTAACACCCACTTCTAAAATCCAATAATATGTTTAAATGTCACTATTTTTATACCATAACTATGATTTTCTCATCCACAACATACATAAAATTTCAGCCTCTCAGTCAACCATTATCTTTGATTACACTTTTTCTAGGATATCCTGACTAAAAATCCTCTGAGGGAAGCATTAATGACAATAACAACCCTCATAGTTGACCTCTAATAGCCCATAAGTTGGTGACTAGATTCAAGGGTATCTATCACACATTAGGGAGATATTGACATTAAAATTACAAAAAAATTAAAATAAAACCAAAAAATACTTACATATAATTGAAAATATAAAAAATTATCTTAGAAAAAATAGCACTACTTGGAGTCATATAAAACACAAACATGATAAATTAAATGCCATCATTTTAGATCTCTACTCCGACCACCCAATCAACAACATCACAAATCTTAATTAAACCATGTAGATAACCAATTAAAGGATACTATATAGGGGTGAGAACTTGGGAGTATTCGTTAGGATCATATTTCTAAATAGTAATATTACCATGTGAAATAAATATAAAAGGAAACAAATTGGTAAGAACTAATATGTAATGTGAATATATAATCTAGAATGATTTTCAAAAAAACACCGACAACCATGGGAGATATATAACATATGAGGATATAAGAATCTTTATTATCAATTGTTTATATTGGAACCATATTCTTGGATCAATAAATCATATCCATCAATCAAAGTGGAAAATATGAATAATATATAGCATGTAAAAGAGACCCCCTTTAAATTTACCAGTTCTCTCCCTTGTTTGAACATACGTCCTCTTAATTAGACTAATGATGAGCTTGTAGCTTAATCCCTCACTAACTAATTTAAAATCGATGAATGTAATTATAATAATTTCACTACATCAATCCATATTATTACCCAATCATCGTATCATAAATACCAAACTCTCATTTATATACCAATTTCTATATCATTATTAGTGCATTATCTGCATCTTCATGAAACATAGTTCTTGATCCATTAAAATAGTTTTCCATATAAAGGAATTTCATATTATCTGAACATCACATCATATCTAATAAGAATTCACATATGATAAAATCATCAAAACCATAAAAAATAAATATTTAATAATTAAGATGCCTCATGGTAATGATGAATTTGAAATCACTATACAATATATCACAACTAATGAAATATTTATTTTATAAATGAATAATCTCACCTTACAAATTACTTCATTTACTCATTATATTACTTACTATTATAATATAATTCATACATATCATTTGATAATTTTATTAGGTATCTATTTATTCAAATTAATATGGATCAAATTGATTAATTACAACCTCATTTATCATATTCATAATATTATCCCCAAGATTGGATTGAAATTTCATTAATTATTTTTCCACCTATCTAAATTAAAAATTAAATAAAGCTACTTAATTTTCAAAAAATTATCAATATTTCAGTCCACATTTAGTTTTTTTCTTCATTTAGAAAATAATTTTAAATATTTAGTTTATTTGATGATTCTTATTCTATATATATTTAGTTAATTTGAAGCATATAACCATAAATTCAAAAATCTAGAACATAAAACTATAAAACTAAACTAATCATAACAGCCAAATATTTTACAATATTCCTATATTTTAATCACTATATCCCTAAAAGAATTAAAAAACCTAAGGATTAATTATCATTTAATTTTAGTTACATAAATATTTTATGGTCAATTATTTCATTAATATCTCTAACAAACCATTCTACATATGATTTACTTTTTTATATACCTAAAAATATAATTTCTTAGTAAATGAGAAAAAATAAAGAGTATTCTCAAATTCTTAGTATGGGAAAAAACATTATTGAGTCATAGATGATTATTGAGTAATCGTACAAGAAATAATAAATAAGAGAAAAATAATTGATTTAAAAATATTTTTAAATCATAAAAGTTACTCCTAAGGCATGGTAGTAGGATATATAATCATAAAAGAGTAATCATCAAAGTTTAATATTTACCACGGACTAAGAATTTTGAAAAAATGGAACAATAATCCTATGGGGCTAACTTTATGTATGAGTTTTGTTTGTTATCAAGGGTAGCTATTACTTGTTAATGGTGTTCAATAAAATACAAAGATTTAACTAATGTTAATATGTTGAAGAGTTTAGAAATAAATAATTTTTTGAATGTAAATTAACTATTATATCCAAGATTGATTTCAAGGTGATTATAACTTGGATGAATATATATATAATAAAGTACTCAAAATTAGTATGAAACGATAGTGAAATGTGTTGTAATTTATAGATGGTTTTGGATTATTTGGATATTTGATAAGGTACGTGGGACCCAGACATTGTTTCTCTATATTAAAAACATATAAAAATAATCAAGGATATCCAATAATATCAATTAGGTATGCCCCATCATCACGGTCCATTGTCTTCTTCCACAATAATTTTTGGAGTATACATCTATGTTAGAGTTTCCTCATTCCTTTAATTACATTACTAATTCAAGCTCAAATAGTTTAGATTCAATGGAATTTAATGCATGAACCTTCATGCATGAATTATATGCTTTACAAGCATACACAATTTATAATAATATTCTTTTGCTATGTATATTTAAAATTTTCATAAGGAATATCATGTATATTATATTCATGAATGATTTTGATATTTATAAAGGAGAATTTGACCACCATCGTGTCCACATAAAATACTTATCCTGAAGAGATTATAATCATAAAATAAGTGGCACACTGATTTTCACCATGAAAATAATAATGGAACCCAAGTGAAATAGTTTATAATATTCAAATATCCCTGAATTAAATGAATTTATTTACGTGGAATAAGAATTGGGATTTGAGGTGATACCAAGAAATGTATAAATTTTCTATAAATACCAAAGCCCCCAAGATGATAGATCTGTAGTCGCTTGTAATATTTACTAGATCTCTTGTTTTTATGAAAATAAATAATCAATGTGGATTAGTATCTTTTGTAAAATGCATTGAGTTCTGCATGCCTCCTGGTTGGGAAAAGTAGGAGTGTTCAGTGCACTATTTTTGTGAAGAAGAAGAGTTCACTGATTTCTTGTTGTGTGTCTACCATTATGATAGCTTATTTATTTGATCTAAGAGGTAGTGTTGGTAAAAAATCATATCATTGTGTTCTAGGATAAAATTAACCCACATAAAAAACCATACGTAAGGAAGGAATAATATTTTTTGAAGAACACTTGCTTTCACAAATATTGAGCTACACCATAAGATTCATTAAGTATAACCAGTGAATACTATTACTTGTAGAACAAAAGGAAAAATGTCACACATTCACATAGAATTTTTGATATCTAAATATTCATTGTTTTTTATAATGGAATGTGAAATAAATAAGAAATATGTATTGAATAAAATCATACTTCTACACAAATAAATCAAAAAACACATATACAGGTTTTTGTGGGGGATATTATGGGAATGATTGGGTTTTCTAACTTGCATACACGTATATAATGAAATTAAAACCTCTACCAGGTGTTGTTGAAACTGACCAAAGGATGACTCAAGTGATATACTAAACATTTTTGAAATTGAACATTAAATAATAAGTAAACACAACAAAATTTTTAAGGTAAAAATATTAATATTTCCATGTTAGAATGTCACTATTTCATGAAAAAAATTTGACAGTGTGGTGAGATTTGGATTCATAAAATTTTTTCACCAAGAATAACAATGTGGAACCAATATAATAATATTTCTTGATATTGTTTATAGAGGTTGTCAAACAATTTAGTCTAAAATAATGTCTATAGTCACGAATAACCTATGTGATTATTTAATGAAGATTAAAAGAAGAGTTGGTGTCCAAATATGTAATGTTAATTATACTTTGTGTCAAAGAAGTATTATGAGTTTATCAGTCAAACACATACTCATATTATTATGATTGATGTATTTTAAATAAAATAGATATGTTTTTTGTTTTTATGGTTCAAATATTAAGAAGTGATTAGTCCCATATACTATGAGATAAATAGGTGATGAAGTTAGTGGAAGAACAAAACAACATTGTGAAAACCAAGAGAAGTATCAAATGGTGGAAGAATTAATTGGTGTTGCAAAGTACCTTAACAAGTTGGTGAATAATTTATTTAATGGTAGTATAAATAACTATATAGGAGAAATAAAATAAAAATTGTCAATTTACTATAATGCAACATTAGTGAAAGTATATTCCATGCATTCTATGACCATGTTAATGTATTATTTTCTAGTGTTTGTGTGGTATTAGATTATTTCCACCCCATTTCAAGAATAAATTACTGTTATGGAGTTGTGAACCTTGTAAAAGAAACACGTTCCGCATTTATTTTCTTTCATATACTTTTTTTGTGATAGATAAAAGATAATAATAGAATTAATATCCTTAAAGTACTTTGAGTTAATGGGATAAAAATTTATAAGAGGTGAAAAAGTTCCTAATATTGGTTCACATCATCTCAATGTTGAGTATACACTGAAGTGGTCCAATCAATTGTTATCAGAGTCAATGTTCACCTATATTGGATTCTCTACATTACAGTTCTTATATTTTTAATATTTGAGTTTTCCATTTTAATGGGGATCTTTTAGGTATATTTTTTAGAAAATTCAGCTATCTGTGAGTAGAATTCCTTTTCTACCAAGACAATGATGCACTGGAGAAATAAAGATAAAATTAAACTGAAGAAGAAGTTCATTATATTTTAATAATAGTATGTATCAGTTTCTATGAACCTTTCTATAAATTAATACATATTAGGCTTGGAAAGTAAAGATAAGGTGGATCTTATTGCCACCAATAAAAAGGACAATATTCCTTCTACAATTGAATCATAAATGGTTGGAGGTCACGAGGATTGTGAAAATTCCTAAAATAATATCCTAAAAATTAATATTCTATAAAAAATAGTGAAGATGATCAATAAAACACTTCTAGAGAGATATAAATTTATATATTAAGCGATATGATACATTGAATTCTGATAGAAATAGTTTCTCTTGATTCTGGGATCTTTCAATTCATGTAGGAAGAGATCACACAACATTAAGAAGAAAAATATTTATTTTATAGGCCATACATTGAAAAACTAGACAATGTTAAAATCTATCCAAATAGGTTAGATACTTTGAAGAAATAATGAGGGAACACGAAATATGTTTATAAAAATTGATCAAAGGAGGTGAAGAAAAATATGGATTCTATAAGACTCTTAAAGAATAGATTCCTGAATTTTAGAAAAATTAATGAATGGAATTAATATCAAGAATTTGAAATTTTAATAAATATCCAATAATTGGATCTTTGCTACAAAATAATGGTAAGAATCATGAAGCAGAAGTCAAAGTAATAAATAATTTTCTTGAGGAGAAGTTTTTTATGAATAACGATAAAAAAATAATATCACAAAGAGATATGTATAATTGGAGGTTTTGTTGGAAATTTTTTAGAAGAAACATATTGATACCTAAAAAATTAATGTTAAATTTTATTCAGATACTCAGTTTTAACTAGAGAAATTAAAGGAAAAATTACCTTTTACATGTGATAAGAATATCATGAATTCCATCAATGATATTTTTGAAGCAATATTGAAGAAATATGTACCATCTATAATGTCTTTTAATAATGTTTCTAAACATGTAATCCTGAATACTATATGTTAAAAAATGACATATGTACAAGTATATAGGAATTACCATGATGAGAAGCCAAACATAATGATGAGGTGCCACAATGGATTTATGAATTTATTATTACATTTTTTCGAAAATCCTTGAAATTAAAAATCACAAATAATTACAATGTTACGGTGGATAAATTCAGAGAAGAAGAAGTTACTTCCAATCATTAGTAGAAACATGTGTACTACGAACATATTTTTAAGATATTAAAATATCATTAATGTAAGATATAATAGTGGTCATATGGTATTACATGTTATTTCCAACATGTATCCCAATATGTTTTAAAAATACAAAAAAATTTAATTAATAATATGAAACATTGGGAAGAAATCTACATTAGTTTTAAAAAGAGTTCACCCCAGAAGAAAATATTTACAACATTGGGCTCAAAATCAATAAAGCTGAATAATAATTTTATATCAAAAAGACTTACTAAGATGGATTACAATTTGAAAAATCCATGTGGAAAATCCCAACCTTCTTCCAATGTTCCTAATGATATTTTGGAGATCAAGCTAAAATAAAAGAAGGGATTAAAGAGAATAGAATTATAAAAATCTATTTATAGTGAAAAATGGAAAATAAGAGATTACACAAAAATAATCCGATTTTTCGGTTGTGAGGTACAACATGGATGGACATTGTCCCAAACATTATTCTTTATAATTCTAGAAAAATACAAATTATTTAAGAACATCAATGTTACACTTGGTGATACAAGTGATATAATATCCATTGAGAAAATAATTTTCAAAAAAAAATTTGAATATGTGTTAAGATCTAAACAATCTCATTTAGAATTTAATATTAGGTTAAAAAGTTTGAAGAGTAAAATAAATAGAGAATCCGCGTTCAGAAAACCATCTCATCTTTAGGGTTTATATTGATAAATCAGCGAAGATCCCACCTTCTTACCTTAATTTTTTGTATATTATTTGTTTATATTATTTTAGGAAATATAGATGAAGAAAACTTTCAGGCGGAGAAACTAAGAAGCAATGAGTGCTATAAAATATTGATAGAAAAGATGGTTAAGTCATTATCCTCGAATGATTCATTATTTGGTGTTCAAAAAAAAAATAGGATAGAAGATCATCTTTGATGAAGTTGAATACATTATTATCATATAATGGAAAATAAGGATAATGAAAATACCATCTTGATTTGATCTTATATATGTTATTCTAAGGGATAAGTATTGATGATGGTCATACTTGGTGATGTTTTGGAAGATTTAAAATCTAGATAGTCAAAATGTTATGATCAATGTTGGTTTAATATTCAGTTTATAACATCATAAAAACCATCCTTTGTGATATTCATCATTATACCTTATCATTCCATTAAAAACCCCATTGAACTAATGAATATTTATCACCCTCTTCTATAGTTCTATATCCTCTTTATGTGATTATTTAATCCATGCACAGATGGATTGGTGAAATTTATTCTAATATAGATATGAAATGTATCATTTACTAATTATTTGAAGATCCATTTTCAAAAATTATAAAAATATATTTTATCACTTTTAATCATCAATATAGACAAACTAGCATGGTCTATTTGGCTCTGATCACCAACCACCTTGTTTGTATTCCCTGGGTGGTAATGTATTGAGAATTAATAATCTTTGATCAACCCAAACCATATTATATGGTACATATTTTATAATTTATACATGAAAATGTACTTATTGGTTTTATGATTATCATATATATCATACCATTCATTGTAAATATATTTTCCCAATATTTTCTATGAAAGATTACTACTGCTAAATATAAATCTTGTGTTATAAAATTATTCTAAGGTATTATCAATTATAAAGTAGAATAAGATATCACTATATCATTTTACATGAGTATTCATCCCATTGACTACTTCTATGCATCAAAAAATATTAAAAATCCTTCTGTATTTTATGTTAAAGATAATATATGTACCCCAAAACCCTTTTTTTTAGTTCCATGACACTTTCCTCACATCAACCTCTCACAAGTTCATAGATCCCTTCTTAGAAACCATGGTTTTTTGATTAGAAAGTTATGATAATAGCTACATTTATCCCACTGAAGAAAAATCTAAATCTTGTTTATAATTGTTACTTTTCACCATTATTCAACAAATTTTTTCATTGAAGGATCTATCAATATACCCTCAATTTAAATTATATTCCCAATAAATGAGATTTTTTATAGAAAAAACAATCACTTGGTTAATTTTGAAAATAGATTCTCTTTCTATTGGGACTTAAGAAAAATCCCTAAATTATAGCCATGCACTTATATTCTCTTTGAATATATAAGAATATTATGTATAAAAACAATCAAAAACTAATCAAGGTAATGCTCTAAGACTATATTCATTAAATACATGGGGATAGAATGGGTATTGCAAACACTAAATGGAATTACAATAAATTTCTAATGACCATAATTCATATGAATGGTTATGTTAGTTAGAAAATCATTTTTGACTCTCAACTAATGGAATCCGAAACAATTTTCAATCTTTGGAAAGTGTTCAATTCCACGTAGTTGATGAGACATGCCATCAATAGTGGGTAGATTAAATTATTTGTTGATAGTGATAATGTTAGGTTATGAATAATCAATGGAAAGATTCATTGACCCATCTTCCATCTTAACAAAGAGAGCATGTGCACCCAATGGGGAAATACAATGTAGAATGAGTCTATTGTCTATATTGTCTTGGTGTTTCTTCTCCTATTATTAGATCTCAATTGGGGAAATTCTATATATATTATTTTGAAATATTTTTATAACTATGAATTTGTTTTATTGAAAGCAAAACATCCCAATTCAGGGTAAGAATAATAAAGTATTAAATATATATATATCTATATAATCCCAATACATAAGAATATCTTAAATTTTGAATTTCTTCCCAAACATTTGAAATACCCATCCCTTATTAATTTATAGTAAAAAACATATAATGAAAGTAATTTCCCTTGGAAGTATTTTTTAGTATTCACACAGATATAAAATAATTGATTCATTTTCTATATTAAAGTTGGCTTACCTTCCACAAAAATTGAAATGAAATCTAATGATATAATTTTTTAGTTGTTTTACACTAATTTTAGGCATATAGGTGGTTGTAATTTCTTTCCACTTTAGGATTTACCATTAATGATTCCATGAATACAAATTTTTATATTATTTTCATTAAAACCAGAAGAATTAGTTGTGTTACCACAATATATTCAATCATTCCGAGCACATTTAATGATTTATTAATTCTTAATTGTCTGTTATGGAAAATTATTTTAAAATACTTTGTTTTTGGATCCAAGTGAATTGATAAATTTATCTCATAGGATCAGTTATATACCAAAACCAGACATTGAAGGTCTTGTAATTTTTTCTTCACCAGAACTATTTGATTCAGCATAATTCTATTTTATGTCTAGAAAGTGCCTCTCTGCATTATTTTAAAGTGTTTTAGGAAATGAATTTTCAATAAATACCATCTAAAACAACTCCTATTACATAGAGTATATTTATTCTTATCTAATCGCGTTCTTGATAAGATTCTAAAATTAATCAGATTTTCTCTCTCGTCAATAAACTCCAAAGATAATATTCTCATGTTATGGGCATTGAATAATTTAAAATATATTTTCCATAACACTGATCTATTTTTTGGTAGCTAGTTAATTCGAAGACCCATAGATTGAGTAAGGGCACTATTTCATGAGAGTCTCGTTGACATGTTTTTACTTCCTTTGTTTATTCATTAGCTCATACTGGTATGTGTTACTGCTCATATATTGAGAGAGTTGAGTGAATATAGTTAGAAAATATTTCATTCTCAGTCCAAATTCATTTGATTACTCCTGAAGATGATAATTTCACTAGAATTAACATTTGTTATTAAAATTATTGTTTCTTGTTCTATCCATTATATAAACTGGAAAAATATAATTTTTATTAAGCTACAATATATATAGTTGGAAATAATATATTCATGAAATTCATTTATGATATTTTCAAAATTATTACAACTTATTGAAAATATATAATACTTTATATTTCACATAAGTCAATTGTGGTTATCATCAATTAAAATACTTTTTAGTGGTTTATAAAAAAAATGAATTAACCGAAGATTATCCCATTAGGTTGTCATGTTTGGTGGGTTGTTTTAGGTCATCTCATCGGGCACCCATAATGATTGGTTTAAAACCAATCAACTAAATTCCAAGATATTTCCCCTAAGTTCATCTACGCCATAGTCTCATTAGATTTATAATATCCAAATATGGAGGTACGTTATAAGAATACCACACAACCTCTAATTAACAAAGATCTAAGATGTTATCCAATAATTATAATTATACCCTTGGGTTTCACCAATGTTTTATAAATTTAGCCTCTAAATATTAACCAAAACCACCTCTAATACAGAATGAGGTTAAAATATCATAACATGTATAGATATTAAATAATCCAAGATTAATATTCAATACATTTCACAATAACTCATTCTTGAGGACTATAACGGTTTGGTGTATTTAGAGTCTGGATATATAAAAATATTATTTCATAAAATATCTATAATATCTCTTACAAGGATCAAATTATTAGATACCTTCAAGTAATATTATACGTAAAACCTACCATAAAAACATGAGGAAGAAAAACATAAGAATGGGTTAGAACAGATAATCAATAATGGTAAACATACAAGATCTCAATCATAAAACCATAATATAATTTTAATGGTATGATAACATATTCAAGTGAATTTTCTCAGTTTAAAATACTCATACTTGGAAAATATTAGAACATAAAGTACCTAGTCATTACATATCCAATGGCATCATCCATAAGGGTGTTAAAGTAGTAATCATCATTCAAGAGTCATAACATATGCATCTCGCATCATAATCATAAGAAATTAATTTTTTTGAAAAATTATTTTATCAATCTTATACATGAATAATCTTGTTAAAGTAGTTAGAATGTTCTAAAATCAATAAAAAAAGTTTTGAAATAATCTAATAACAATCATTTCTATGTATAATATTGTAGGAATTTCTAGATGTAATATTTTTTAGGCATTAAACTGTGAACCATTAATTTTTTAATAATGAACTTGATCATAATTAACGTATAATGATAAATGAATATCACTTTAATGAATTAATTTAAGTAATATTACATAACCAATAGTTACATAATCAAAATACATTCATATGAATTCTAAAAGATCATAAAACATCCATCATATTATCATAGCATATCCCATGAAAAAAAATAGTTTCATAAACTTTTCATAACCATAATAAAAAAATCTTATAAAACAATAACTATGAGATCATTGGATAAAAGACCAACTAAATATTTTGGAACATCAATGTATGTTATAATATATTAAAAATTACTTTAAATTATTACCTAAATATTTAATAAGGGAAATACACGTTTTAATTTAAAAATCTTTATTTGAAGTCTAAATATTTACAATATATTTAGGAAAAAATTTTATTTTAAAATAACTATGAAAAAATATAAAGTATTCTTTCAATAATTTCATGGTATTTACATTTGTAAATTAAATTTGTTTCATTTTATTTAAATCAAATATTAGTTTCACAACTTCTATAAAAGTGCATTTTTCAAAAAATCACTAGAGTATTGGTTTTAATTTTTTTTAAAAATTAGAATATGGATAAAAATGACTCTAAAAATTCATTTAATAAAAATAAAAATCATTCCTAAAAACATTTTGGAAAACACAGATATATAAGAAAATGGTTTTCCAAGATAAATAGGAGAAGTAAGTATGGTTTTTCAATTTTCTTTCTATAAATAATATTAAGAGACAAATAGTTAAAACTAGTACTAAAGAATCAGTATAAATAAGATATTAAATTTATTATTTTATATTTAGTACCATATATATGTATAGGAGGTAGAAAAAGAAATAATATTAAATAGGCCAGGTAGGTTGATTACCACTTCATCAGTAGACCTTCTTTATATTGCCTTTAAGGACCTTTAAAATTGTATTTTAGGAATAAAAACACCTATAATTCAAGGATATAGAGGTTTAAAATATAAATGTATAGTTTTCCATAAATATTGGTGGCTAAATGTCTTGTAAATAAGTGAGTGGAGGGACCTCCTTTTATAAATGCAGGGAGTGACACACCATGAACTTTTAAAGGATTAGATTATTAGTAAGTGTTATTTATGGAAATGTATCCCATTGATGATAAATTTTAAATTATATTTTAATAGTGGTTTAAATATATCCATACAATATTATTTATAAACTTTTATATGAAAATTTATCCCTTATATGTTAGTTTAACCCCTATTAAACCCGTTTTAATCCTGACAAAGCTAACCAAATTTATGTATTTTTAATTTTTATTATAATAAAAAATAAGTTCAAATTATTAATTTATATTAACTATAGTGAGTAAAAACATGTAGTCAATTTTACAATATTTAACTTTGATAGGTGGAAAAATAAATTTTTAAATATGCACTCAAGACATAACGATAACCTTTTTTTTAACTAAATTCATTTTAATATTAAAATTTTGTATACATTCATTCTTTGTAATGAAATATATAATTAATGAGTTAATTTTTTTTATTGAATATATAAATTATAAATTTCATCAAAATTATTTACAAATTCAGATAAGTTTTATTTATTAGGATAAAAACACAGTGTTCGCATAAAGATAGTTTTTAGAACAAAAATGTTTTTAAACCCAAAATTAAATTTATAAAAAAATCATATATAATGATAATTATTATATATTTAATTGGATTATTTATATATAAATTATTATTATCTTAAATTAAGATCAAATTAAAAACATATAGATACTTTTACTTTAAAATAAATGACATGTTTTTATAGAAATTGATATATTAACTATGCACTGAAAAGATAATATTTTCAAAGAAATCCAAAATTATAACCTTATAATCATATTTGATATTAAAATTTTGAAAATTATATTATTTTTATAAATTAATTTCTAAAATTGGTATAAATTAATAATAATATCCACACCCAAAAATTAATAAGAATATTTCTAAAGAAATCATATTTCTGAAGAATGAAACAAATTTTCAGAAAAATGAGTACATAGTTATTATTATTGAATACAATTTTATTATATAGATATATTATGTGTATTTTTCATAATATAATTTTTCCATTTCATTCAACCGGTTTATCTACATGGGTATATCAGTATACTATATTACGGTTCAACTAAACTCATGATTGCATATATAGAAAGTTGTTGAAGAATTGAAATTTATTTGAAAATATTAATATGATAAAATAATTGTGTTACACACCTCATTGATATTATAATTAAGTATATTTTAATTGATAAACTTATCAAAAAATTTATTAAAATACACTTTGAGGAAACTATTCCAAATATTTATGCATATAATAGGTGTATTAGTCAACCTAAAGGTGTAACCACAAACTCGTAATTCCCATACTTAGTATGGAGAAAAATCATTATAATTAATCTATCCTCAATTTTGGAAGATAATATATGGAACTAAAATGCATATTTGGAAAATATTACACTCCTAGAAGATATTAGGACAAGTTATCTATATGAGGTAAAAAATACTTCTTCTTAGTGGAAATGTTATTGAGTTCTTTATAATCCTTGTAAGACCACAATAAACTAACCTTCTTCTCAAAAAGAAAAACAAATTTACTTCATTGTAAAGCTCTAGGATGAAATGAATTTTATGCAAATCTTTTAATTGTTTTTTAATTTATAATAACTTTAGTAGAAATTTTAAAGAAGGTTGTTTTAAAATTAGATTAGAATATTCTATAAATATAATAGCTAATTCAACCTACCTACCTTGAATTGAACTAGGAACATCATCAAGGAACATAGAAATATATTCATTTTCTACTTGAACATCACTTATTTGAACAACTTAACTCTTTCAAAAATACAATCAAAATAGTTTTTCCTGTTATCTTGAATTTTTTTTCTCAAATTAATGATATGTTATCATATATATGAACTAGTTTTTAAATAGAGATTATAAATCTCTTGGGATACTTAATATAAATTACTTAGCTCCAAAATATATCTATCCATGAAAAACTAAAATCCAATCAATAAGTAGAATAAAATAAAAATTATTATTTTAATTAAAACAACATCTTAAAGAAAATTGATTCAACAAATAATCATAGGGAAAATAGAAAATATCATTACATTAATAATAAATAAACCATGAGTGTTTACTAAATTTTATTGCTCTATTTTGAGTTAATATTTACATTTTACTAGAAAATTAAATTGAAATAAAATAATTTGTAGACCAAGAATCAGACAAGAATCTAGAATAATCTGAGTGAAATAGTAATGTACCTTTCACAACATCATTTGATTATCATGAATTTTCATAGTTTTTAATGAATTTATTTGACCCCCCCTTATTTATATGACCTTGAAAAACACTATCATTCATGTTTTTATTCTAACAAACATCAACATAATAGTCCTTCTAACTATATTTTAAAAAATCTAACTACCTGTTCATCATGTTTCGTGTGTCTATTAGCTTAATTATTTACTTTGTAATCACAATACAAATATCCTGATAAAAAATAAAGATAACACTTTTCATATTTCATAAGACACTCCCCAAATTTCATCTGACCTTATTTTTTACAAGTGGGAAATTTAGAAATATTACATTTGGATTTCCTTGATATATTATTTCCCATTTTCTACCACTAGGTCCAATTATTATCATTTTTGTTGTGAAAGAAAAATAATTTAATCTTTAACTTGTAATTACTATTTATTACATTATCATATCATTTAAATTATTGAGCTACCAATGCTATATGAATATTGGTATAAATCTGGAATAAATCTATAAATTTTACTATCGTGATCTGGAATGATAATTGGAACATACAAGTCCAATATAGTAAAACAATCTTCATAGGAAGAAAAAAATTATTCCAAACTTTGATTCAATTCATAAAATACCTTTATATTATAAGTCGTAATGCCATAGAAAAATACTTCTTAAGGAAAAGATATTCTGAATATTAACCACTACATTAAATCAATATCATATTGGTCCTCTGTATTCTTAATTCTAGACCCACAATGATCGAATTATCCTTAAAAATGATAAGTATTTGTAACTAAATTTTTGTGTTCAGAATAACGGAAAACATAAAATATACTTCTGAGAACATTGTTCCATAATTATTCTATCATAGGACCTAAAGTTCAACAACTAACAAATTGTTGAATTTCAAATAATTTTCTAATATATATCTGATTCTCTATAGTGAGTTCAGTTGCTCTCTAGAATGGGAACCCATATTAAAATCATGTATCAACTAAATTAACAATTCTACATATTTTTATATTCCCCATATAACAATTAATAGTTCACGATAAAAATGATATCATTCTATTTATTTATTTCCACTCCATTCATCTTGTTTCCTACATGAAAAACAATTTGGTGGTTTACATATAATATATGAATCAATATATAAATCATTAATTTTTTCTCATGATAGTATAATCTATATATTAAAAAATGTTAAATTTATTTTCATAATAAATCCAAAAATATAAATATATCAGTACCTTTCTACTGATACCAACTATAATGATCTGTAACTTAAACAACATACAACTTAAAAAATATATAATTACACGATTTATAAAAATGGTTTCACTTTATTAAATATTAAGAATATCTTTTATTTATTGTTTTATAGAATTCGAAAAATATTATAAATATAAAAACCTCATCATAGAAAGTGGTCACTTTCACTCAACATCAACTTTTTCAAGAAAAAATGGATTATTATATTTAATCACATGATTAATTCAAAAAATATTAACTTATTTTAGGAATAATCCAAATAATTTAATGATAAAACATTCAATAGTTTTTAATCATTATTAAGCCTTACTTGAAACATTTTAAAAAATGGGATAAGAAATAAAATCTTATTAATGGATAAAAAGAAAAATAGTTATCATATTTTTAAATTCATTTAATCTGAAAATAAATTTCCATATATATATATATATAATATTGAGTTTGAAAAATCATATACATACTCATAAAATAATCTTAACTTCCAAAATATTTTTCTAAAAAATTATAAAACAAAATCAAAACAATAAAATCTTAATCCTGAAAATTTCTTCTAAAGAATTCCCACTTGTGAAAATATTTTCATAAAAAAACATACATTTCATCCATTAATGGGGAATTAAATTTCTTTTAATAGATCATTATATTACCTTTTAAGATAAAAATAATTCCATGAAAACACATTTTATAGAATAAATAATTCATGTGTGTATCATGGGATATCATATTCACATCACTATTACAATAACCATACCAAGAACTCTTACAAATAGAATTACCTTCTTAGTTAATTCCAACTTTTATTCAATGGGATGAACATGGAAAAAGTGTTCATTATTAATGAATAAAAATAAAAAATATCATTAAATAAATATAATTTTTATAGATTAATTATATATTTCGAATCATTCATGATTGTACGAAATAAAAAGCAAATCACATCATCTCATAGATGTGGTAGTCCACACCTATTGATGAGAAACATTATCATTTACAAACAAATGGAAAGCAGAGAATATATGTAATATATTATATTACTAGAATCCTAATTATGTCATTAATATCATATATATCCATCAAATCCATCATAATAACCATCCATGTGTGGTGTTGATGAAAATGAATCACAACACTTCATGGAGGTGGTAGTAAATACATAAATAACAGCGTTGTTTTTATTTCCCATAGTATAGAAAATATATGAAAAGGTTATTAAGTAAACACAATAGAATTTAATTATATTTAATAAATGGATTTCATAATATCAAAATGGTTATAGAATATTTGAAGGATGTGGAAGAAGAAATAAATATTAAAACACTCGATTAGTTGTTATACGGTGTATTTGGAAGACCACTTTTGGATTACTCATTAAACATTTATTTAGTATATTGGTGAGAAATAAGACTATAAAATTAAGGGAAGTATTGTTTTTATGGTTTATGTGTTACATACCAGGTAAATAAGGAATATGAATTTTTCATATTTATTGATTTTTGAATTAAATATTAATTTTACTTTAAAAGGGTTTCTATGTTCGATAGCGTACCCGATACGCAACAATGAGTTTCATTGAAATCTTACATTGCACACTAATAGAATAATAATATTATTTTAAATAGTAGTCACCTTCTAGCTTATGTATTGGCAGGAATGAAAAAAACTAAATACAATATGATTATACATTTTTGTTAAATGTATTTACATTTATCCAATAAATGTTAGAGGCTTAAAATGTGAATGAATCTAATTTTAAACATAATTTACAATGAAAGGCAGATTTATCACTTTTTAATGGGAATTTTTTTTTAAATATAGTAATGGTAACTTTAATACATTATGTATTACCAAATAAAATCCTTATTTAGAATGGGTACATCAAAACATACTTTGTGTAATTTTTTGGAATTTTTCTGATAAAGTTCATTTTTTAATGAATAGTGAAAAATATTGTATTTTAATTCAAAAGTGCCTTTTAATATAATATATTTATATTGTTAGATTATATTTTTGATTGGTTTTAAAGTGAAATTAAAATATATTTTTACCATTTAATCCAATGTGGGTCATTGGAATTAATTTCACCTTGAAATTGGACATAAACAAGTATCCATATGTTGATAGATATTGTTTCTTAAAAACACGCTATTTGTTTTGATAACGAGAACTAATTTTATAGTTAATTAATTCCACATCTATGTTTTTAATTTGGAATAACAGAAATAATTTTTTAATTCGGAATATAAAATATAGCTTAGGTTGAATTAGTGGTATTTTTCTGAAAAACTTCAATTTTTGATGAATAGTGAAACCACTTAGTGGTAGTTAAAAAAACTAAATTTTTCATTTAAATGAAATTTTACCACTTTTTTGAATTGAAATTTAAAAAATCTGACATACATGGTTGTCACAAAGAATTAAAATTTGGTTCATTAAGACGAATTGTTTTGGTGAATAGTAACTTTTGACTTTTATTTACCGCGGTTAAAGGTCAATAGTGTAATTCAAGGTTAAATGAATATTATAATAATTCAAAAATAACCTAACACTTTTCCAAACCTTATTGGTTGAGTCATTAACGACCATGGGCATATTTGGGTCGATTTTAGGACCCCATTGAGACACTCGGGAGTGATAATGACAATTTAAATTAATTAATATAATGTAAAGACAAAATTGACATTAACAAAAATAATTTAGTAGATAATTTTTATATGGTGTTATATAAGTAATATTTTCGACTATAAATATTAATTGTAAAGATAAAAAGCTTTCCTACATCATGGTATTTCTTTTATAATTTTTAGACATCAAATAAATTAAATTATTTATGACACAATAATGATGTAGTATTTACCTCATTAATAAATGATTAAAATAAATAAGATTATAATGATTAAAATATTATCCAAAACAAGTCCAATTATGATTGGATGATTTTATTTATACCATTTTTCATCTTATCTTCATATTTAATTATTCTTGGACCTTTTGAAACTGGATATCATTATATATTAAAATAATATTTTCACACATTCCTAAAGATCGCATCCTCTCTCTTATAAAAAGAGACCATTTCTATCCAATTCTTCACACCTATCAAGACATTGTTTCTCATACAAACTCAACCCAATTAGCCTCCATACATCCCTAACCTCCCCTTAGAAGCCTTAACTTAGGCATAAGGCACTTCAAGAAGTCATTTGGTTCAAACCAATGAGAGTTACTCAAATTAAAGGTAATCGTTTCTCTTAAATTGTTTTATTTTATTTTACTCCTCCATCCCCTAAACTATTTTTATTCCTTTATTTTGTAAGAACACCAGTATCCTAAATATACTAAGATTTTTTTATGATAATTATTCGAACAACAATTACACAAACCACTATCTAGTGGATGAATAACATAATGTTTCTATGGATGGAAAACTAATGCCTCATGAAACGATGATTGTTCAAATATCTCCAAATACCTATCATGGTGGTTGTGACGATGGCATTGTTTTTTTATATGATATAAATTATGTTAATGTTTCTTTATGCTTCTATGTTTTCCATTTATATCACACATTTATGGTTTCCACAGTGGGTAAATACTATAATCTCATTTGAGAAAGCGCGGACTACCGCCCCCTCAAAGGGATGTGACTCGTTAATTCCATATGTGGGATGTATAAAGGATAGAGTTAATGATTTTATATATGATATTATACTATAATTATAATATACCTATTTATCATTATGTTTTAATTCCATTAAAATAAGAGATATAAATGAAAGTAGCGTTCAAGTGTACATACGACTTATTGTTTCCATGAACGGTGCATTTCATTTCTTACATCTGAATGTTATGTACTATTATAAATAAAATTATATACTGGATATATATGATATATATGATATATAAATATTGAATATAATTCTGGATATAATAAACCTTTGACCACATGAACAACATGTAATTATAAGAAGTCGATTTTTGACTCTAGTATCAAATATTGACAAAACGAACATTATTAACTTAAATGATTACATAATGTTTATAACATGGTAATAAGTGATATAAAAGGAATAATAAACTTGAAAAAGGTTATTAAGAAGGTATAAATTAACTTTATTTTATTATTTAGGAGATTAATGAATGATCGAGTCAAGTCAGACATGAGGTAAGGGACTGTCTTATCTCATTTTTAATTCAGTGAGATTTCCATTGTTCGCCACTTATTCATTGCATGTGGTGTACCGTGTACTTCCATTTGATATATATATTATAATTATTCTCATTATATTCATGGTATTATGTGATATATTTGGTGGTTATTACCATTTTTTCATATGACTCAGTTGATTACAACATGGTAAAGTGTTTCGTTTCACTTTTTATTCCTGTGAGATTCATGCTATATTTGCCACTATTTACTTTTTTTGGTGCACGTAGTCCCATGATTGAACTCTTTATGTAATATAATTTCATTTATGAGTATTTACATCTTCATTTTATGATCCTTCTTTCATGTGGCGTATGTTTTGTAAGTTACCAAATCGGTAATGGAACCTTTCACCCTCCTCTTTTTAAAAGACTTTATTTTGTTATGTCTTTTAATTTAAATATTATTATGTTGGGATATGTTATTTTATATCCTCATTGATGTAATCTTTATGTAAATGTGATGAGATACCGCTATTTTATCTCATCAACTCATTTTTTGAATTTTATAGTGATGCCGTTAGGCGGTCGAATTTTTACAAGGGAACCTCTTAACCCAATTTCAATTTTTTAGGTTCAACATGTACTTCATGAATATGCAATCCTATGAATATGTGAGAATGAACTCTGATTTTTTTACACTTAATATACACTTATATTGGGTGTATTTATATTTTTCACACATAATTATGTGATTGATTTTTCCTTAATTTAAAGATATCATCTTTATAAGGGATTTTATCTCAATTTATATTTCCAATGAGACTTCATTGTTGTTATCCACCAATTCACTCTTATATGGTTTATATACTGTCCTCTGAAATATTATATCATGAATCCCTTTATTCTCATGATATTATAAATTTCTTATTAAAAGTTATTCTTCAAATATTTGTATTCAAGCATCTCTATTTTTGTTAAAATACTCTTTAACTAAAAGATCATTTTAAATGTTTTAAAGATTTATTATTCTAAATATTTCTCATTAATGTACATGTTTTTAAAATGGGTTTAGGATTTATTTATATGGACATTTATTTTTTTGAAATGATAATTCTTTTAAAAATCTTCAATGTGGTATGGGACACTTTGATTAAAAAACCACTTTTTAAATGGTTTTGAAAATGATTTGATAAAAAATTGTTTATTTCAATATATTTATTTGATATATTAGAATGTGAAAATGTTATATTTACTTCATAAATGTTTTATATGTTATTATTATGTTATGGTTATTGGGCATTTTTTTCGTATACGGGTGGTTCTATGATAAACCTTGGGCGGGTGAACCCAAGATAGCTCTCCAACACATTGTGTAACGTGACAGAGGTAAACGTGGTGTTCTCCTAAGAGATTTTGGGAATATACCGTGATGGGTATTCCAAGTGTAACTCCCTATGTAGCTGTGATAGCTACAATGTAAGTCTGATATATATTCCATAAGTAACCTTTATGATTTATGATTTGTTTTTGTTATTCATAGATCTCATGATTTCTTAAGGTATGATATGATTGAAAAGTGTGGTTTCATTGATTTGTATTTATTGATGGGCTAATGTTTTCCTTCCTTATTTTATGACCCATACTAAGATTTGTATGCTCATCCAAAGTTTTTGAAATGATTTCCACTGGACTTAATGATGAATAAGGTCAAGGATGGGATAAAATAAAATTCATGCTATCTAAAACATGGAACTAGACATGTTTCTTTTCAAGAGTTATTATTTTATGAAAAAATACACATTGAGTAGTAGTGTCTGCTTGTAATATTGAAGTGGTAATTTAATAGTTATGACTTAATTATCTAAAACTCTAAACATGAAAAGATCCTCAATGTGAATAATTCATTTAATTCAATATTATGTAATGTTTAAGGCCAGATCCTTATAGTTGGTATCAAGGGTCTGTTTAGATAACTTTAGAGGTTAGGGTACAATTTAAGTATAAGTTACAATACCAAAATGGTTAGGATTTTAGAAAGAGTCATAGTTATTTTTATAAATTGAATGAGTTTTAGATAACATGAATAAGTATATCTTCGTGTTTACCCTCCTAATAAGATTTTATATGATGATTTTATTAATATACTCACCCTGACCTTTTTGGTTATAGTAAATGGGTTGATCTAGAAGGCACCAAAGTAATAGTGGATGTGAAGAAAACTATGACAGTTTTCTGAATGAGCAGCTGAATTATATGGGAGATGCAATGAGAAATCTTGTGGTTATTCTCAACCAACTATCTGGAGTCATGATTGACCACCTAAACCTTAGTGATTTTTATAAGACATCATATATGCGAGAAACAAATCCCTACGGATGTTCAGGTAATAATCATAATGGTAAGTATGTTAAAAAACCTATGTGTCAATGATGTGGAAATAAACACATTGGAAAATGTTTCAAATGGACAGAAAGATGCTATATATGTGGAAATGAAGGTCATAAAGAAAGAACCTTCCATGGAAAAAGGAAGCATCTAGTTGACTCTAGGAAAGGGAAATAAGTTCTTTCTGAAGGATCAATTATATGTTTTAAATGTGGTGAGCATGGCCATTATTAAAACACATGTCTTATGAAGAAGTTTCAGGAATGGGATCAGTATGATCGTACAAATATTCTTTTACCAATACCTAATGCCATTCCGAGTGAGGATGAATAAATTGACAATGACCAATGAAAGGTATGGATTATTTCTTAACATATGTTTTCCTATTATTGAAATATTAGGATATGATTCATGATTTTGTTTTTAGGAAAGAGGTATTTCAGAATAAGTTGGTAAAGAATGGTTAAGGGATCATGAAGAATGTTGAATGAGTAAGAGGTCAACATATAAGGGATCCAAGAGTTATGTTAGATTTTAGGATGGTGAAATTATTAAAAGTATTAAGGCTATTTTTATGAAGGGATTTCATTAGAAGACTCTTTATAGAATGTGTAATCCTGATGTTTGATATATGAAAATTTTATTCATGGAATAATAATATTTTTGTGTGTTTATAGTTATAAAGAACCATTTGGGTTTGTATGATCCTTGAATTTGAGGCAATTACCAGTTAATACATTTTGGTATGAAAATCAAAAGTTATTAGATAACCTTTGTGGTTAAAATATGTTATTGTTATTTTTGGTGAATTTATCTCTTTTCGGAATTTTATAAAATTATGTTGTTTTTGAAAAGGGACAACATGAAAACCGTGTGACAACCCATCTCGTCAGATGAAGTTGTGTGAATCAAACCCACAACCAAAGGTCCACTGGTATTTATCGCCTACAACTGGACTACGTGAAGTCCATGTTTAGTATGACTAATGATTTTTTGTTTGATGATTTTATGAATCAGGATTATGTTTATTTTGGGTTATCTATGGAAATGATTAACCTATCCGGTAGGATATGAGATTAGGTTAATTACTTATCAATATGAGACTTTAAGAGTAACTTATGTTATTCGGAGATAAATGTTATGATTTACCTTGAAGACTATGTGATTAAATCTTTCATAGATTTGGATTTCAATCCTAGTTTTGAATACTTTGAAGAATTTTGAGGATAAATATTTATTTAATGTTCTTTCTTGAACCATGGGTTCATTTTGTTGAATTTTGGAGATTAAGAGTAGTATTTATTTTTATAAAGGATTATCCTTTTGGTGATTATCTGATCTTATACTAAACGCTTTGGTTTTAGTTAATATCTAAAGACATGGGAAATATATAGTTCATCTTTTTTGGATTATTTGATTCTCTAGAAGTTGATTATAGCGCTCTGAATGTGAAAAAAAGTCATCTTGAATATTTATCATTTGGAGAAAATATGAGTTTGTGTTAGAAATCTAGTAAAAATATGAATGTATACATGAAAAGTAAGTATATTTCCTTATGTTTATTTTGTTAAGATCATAAATAAATTCCTCAACAAAAAGTAACTATAAACAAAAACCTTGTCCGTTAACTTTTCCTACTGGGGAATCAAAGACTGTTTAACCCATTACAAGTTTGTGATTTTCTGGTTGTTATTTTTATTCTTAACATGTTTCCTATCACTATCTATCAGAACTTGACCCTTTGTTTTCTCCTCCATATCCATGTTTTCATGGAATCTTAGTGTGGGATAACTCAGGTGACCATTTTACTTATCTTTATTTCTTTTAAAGTGATTGTTTTACTGACTCTTTTTTTATAAGGGACTTTTAATAAAGTTTCTGAGCCCAAATATTAATATTGAGAGGATGCAATTCCCAAAAGGGTGGAAGGATGTAACATCCTAGGCAAATAATGAATATGAATTTTTATATTTATTAATTTTTGAATTAAATATTAATTTTACTTTAAATGGGTTTCTATGTTCGATAGCATACCTGATACACAACAACGAGTTTCTTTGAAATTTTACGTTGCACACTAATAATATAATATTATTATTTTAAATGGTAGTCACCTTCTAGCCATTGTATTGGTAGGAATGAACAAAACTAAATACAATATTATTATACATGTATATTAAATTTATTTAGATTAATCTAATAAGTGTTAGAGTCTTAAAAAGTGAATGAATCTAATTTTAAGAATAATTTACATTAAAAGGCTAATTTATCGCCTTTTAATGGAAAACCATTTTTAAATATAGTTTTGGTCACTTTAATACACTTTTAATGACCAAATAAATTCTCTCTTCCGAATGGGGACATCAAAATTTACTTTGTGTAAATTTTTGGAATTTTTCCAATAAAGTTCACTTTTTAATGAATAGTTAAAAATATTTTATTTTAATTAAAAAGTGCATTTTAATCTATTTTATTTATATGGATAGATTATCTTCTTAATTTGTTTTAAAGTGTAATTAAAATATATTTTTACCATTTAATCCAATGTGGGTCATTGGAAATAATTTCACTTTGAAATTGGACATAAACAAGTATCAATCTTTTGATAGTTATTGTTTCATAGAAACACACTATTTGTTTTGATAACGGGAATTAATTTTAATGTTAATTAATGCCACTTCTACGTTTTTAATTTGTTATAATATGCATCATTTTTGAATTTGGAATATCAAATATAGCTTATGATGAATTTTTTGTATTTTTCTGAAAAACTTAAATTTTTTATGAATAGTGAAACCACTTAGTGTTTGTTAAAAAAATGCACTTTTTCATTTAAATGAAATTTTACCAATTCAAAGAATTGAATTTCAAAAATCCGACATGCATGGTTTTCATGAAGAAGTAAAATTTTGTTCATTAAGATGAAAATAATTGTTGGTGAATAATAACTTTTGACTTTTATTTACCGTGGTTAAAAGTAAATAGGGTAATTCAAGGATAAAAGAATATTATAATAATTCAAAATTACCTTAACACTTGTCAAAACTATATTTTTTGAGTCATTAACTACCATGGGAATCTTTGGGTCGATTTTGGGACCCCATTGAGGCACTTGGGAATGATAATGACAATTTAGATTAATTAATATAAGTAATTAATTTTTATAAGGTGTTATATAAGTCATATATTCGACTATAAATATTCATTGGAAGGAAAAAAATATTTCCTAAATCATGGTATTTATTTTATAAATTTTAGACATCAAATAAATTAAATTATTTATGACACAATAATGATGCAATATTTACCTCATTAATAAATGATTTAAATAAATAAGATTATAATGATTAAAATATTATCCAAAACATGTCCAAATCTAATTTTATGATTTTATATCGACCATGTGTCATCTAGTATTCTTTTTTAATGATTTTTGTACCTTTTGAAACCGAATATCATTATATAATAAAATAATATGTTCACATATTCCTAAAGAGCCCCTCCTCTCCCATATAAAAGGAGACCATTTCTATCCAATTCTTGACACCTCAGAAGCCATTTTTCTGGACCAAACTCTGACCAATTAACCTCCCTACATCCCTCTCCTACCCTTAGAAGCCTCAATTTAGGCATAAGTCACTTCCAAAAGTCCATTGGTTCAAACCAAAGGGAGTTACCCAAAATAAAGGTAACATTTTCTCTTAAATTGTTTTCTTTTATTTTACTTCTCCAACCCCTAAACTCTTTTTATTCCATTATTTTGTAACAAAACTAGTATTCTCAATATACTAGGATATTTTTATGAAAATTATTTGAACTACATTTACACACACCTCCATCTAATTGATGAAGAACATAATGTTTCGGTTGATGGAAAACTAACGCCTCACGAAACGATGATTGTTCAAATATCTCCAACCACCTCTCATGGTAGCCATTATTATGTAACTTTATTTATATATGATATATATTATGTTTATATTTCTTTATGATTCTGTATTTTCCATTTATGTAATTACTTTATGGTTTCCATAGTGGGAAAATACGATAATCTCATTTGAGGAAGCGTGGACTACCGCCCCCTCAAAGTGATGTGACTCGTTAATGCCTTATGTGGGATTTATAAAGGATAGAGTGAATGATATTATATATGATATTATACTGGAATTATAATATAACTATGTATCATTCTGTTTTAATTCCATTAAAATATGAAATAGAAATGAAAGCAGTGTTCATGCTTACGTACAACTTATCGTCTCCATGAACGGTGCATTTTATTTCTTACCTCTAAATGTTTTGTACTATTATAAATACATTTATGTACTGGATATATATGATATATATGATATCTAAATCCTGAATATCATTCTGGATATAATAAACCTTTGAACAGATGAACAACATGTAATTATAAGAAGTCCATTTTTGACTCAAGTACCAAATATCGACAAACGAACATTATTAACTTAAATGATTACATAATGTTTATAACATGGTAATATGTGATATAAATGGAATAATAAACTTGAAAAAGGTTATTAAGAAAGTAGAAATTAACTTTAGTTTATTATTCAGCAGATTAATAAACGATCGAGTCAATTCGGACACGAGGTAATGGATTTTCTTACCTTATTTTTAATTCGGTGAGATTTCCATTGTTCGCCACTTATTCATTTTATGTGGTTTATTGTGCACTAAAATTATATATATATTATCATGATTCTAATTATATTCATGTTATTCTATGATTCATTTGGTGGTTATTAATTTTTGGTCATACGACTCAGTTGATTACAATGTGGTAAAGGGTTTCATCTCAGTTTTTATTCCTGTGAGATTCATGCTATATTTGCCACTATTTAATTTTGTGTGGTGTATGTACTGACCATGATTGTACTATTTGTGTAATATAATTTCATTTATGAGTATTTAAATCTTAATTTTATGATCCTTCTTTCATGTGGTGTATGTTTTGTAAGTTACCAAATCAGTATATGAACCCTTCACCCTCTTCTTTTTAAAAGACTTTGTTTTATTATGTCTTTTAATTTACCTATTATTATGTTGGAATATGTTATTTTATATACTCATTGATGTAAAATTTATGTCCAAGTAATGAGATACCCCTATTTTATCTCATTAACTCATTTACTGAATTTTAAAGTGATGTCGTTAGACTGTTGAATTTTTACAAGGGAACCTCTTAACCCAGTTTCAATTCTTTAGGTTCAACTTGTACTTATTGAATATTTCATCATATTAATATGTGTGAATGAACTCTGATTGTGTTACACTTAATATCCACTTATATTGGGTGTATTTATGTTTGTCACACATAATTATGTGTTTGATTTATCCTTAATTTAAGGATACCATCTTTATAAGGGATTTATCTCAATTTTCATTTCCATTGAGGCTTCATTGCTGTTATGAACCAATTCACTCTTATATTGTATATATACTTTCCTTTAAAATATTATATCATGAATCCCATTATTCTCATGATATTATAATTTTCTGATTAAAATTTATTTTTCAATTATTTGTATTCAAGCATCTCTCTTTTTTCTAAAAAACTCTTTAACTTAAAGATCATTTTAAATGTTTTAAAGATTTATTATTCTAAATATTTCTCATTAATGTCCATGTTTTCAAAATGGGTTTTAGGATTTATTTATATGTGTATTAATGTTTTAAAATGATAATTCTTTTAAAAATATTTAAATTGGTATGGGACACTTTGATTCAAAAATCACTTTTTAAATGTTTTTGAAAATGATTTGATAAAACATTATTTATTTCAATATCATGATTTGATATATTGGAATGTGGAAATGTTATCTTTAATTCATACATGTGTTATGTGTTATGATTATGTTATGGTTATTGGGAATTGTTTTCGTAAATGGGTGGTTCCGTGATAATCCTAGGGAAGGTGAGCCCGAGATATCTCTCCAATGCAATGGGTAATGTGACGGAGGTAAACGTGGTGTTCTCCAAAGAGATTTACATAATATACCATGATGGGTATTCCAAGTGTAACTCCCTATGTAGTTGTGATAGCTATAATGTATGTTTGATATGGATGCCATAAGTAACCATTATGATTTATGATTTGTGTGTGTTAATCATAAATCTCATGATTTCATAAGGTATGTTATGATTGAAAAGTATGGTTTCATTGATTTGTATTTATTGATGGGACAATTTTTTCCTTCCTTATTTTATAACCCTTAATGAGCTTTTTATACTCATCCCAAGTTTTTGAAATGTTTTACACAGGACTTAAATATAAATAGGGTCAAGGATGGGATCAAAGAAAAGTCATGCTATCTAAAACATGGAACTAGACATGTTTCTTTTTAGCAGTTTTTATTTTATGAAAAAAATGGACACTGAGTAGTAGTGTCTACTTGTAATATTCAAGTTTTAATGTAATAGTTATTGCCTAATTATCTAATACTCTAAACATGAAAATATCCAAAATGTGAATTATTCCTTTAATTCAATATTATGTAATGTTTAAGGCCGAATCCTTATATTATGTATTGTTTGAGTTAAAATAACTATATTATTTTAATAATATAGGAGAGAGGTTTTTCTTTTATATGTGATGGGAGTGACTCCTTTTTATTTTTGACAGGTTTAAAATAATAAGTTATCTTATTCATTGAAAAGAGGCCATAAATATATATATATATATAATATTTTATAAGAATACAATGGTATAAATACTCTTATATAATAATATTTAATATGATATTTTTTGACCTTATCAGTTTGGTTTAGCAAAAATTATATATATTTACCCTTAACAATGGTAACAAATTTTTACCATGGTTACTATTTATTATGAATGACGATGAAATGGAAATAATTATTAATTTTTATTATAATGATTAAAAATATGAAATAAATTATAAAATTATATATTCATATAACTGGAGTAAATGATTGGTAATATAAGTATAAAAAATGGATTGAGAATTATTTTTGTTTAAAAATGAATTTTTTAGCCTAAAAATGAATTCATAAGAAAGTCAATAATAATTTTATTTATAATCGAATTATTAGGATATTATTTAGTTAAATTATAATAATGCTACTATATAATAAATCTAAATTATAATGGTACTTTTTAAATACTTCAATTAAATGATAAGTCTTATAAATATTTGAATTTTTCATTATACACCTGGAAAACTATCATTTTCAAAAAATATAAAATATATAACTTAATATATATTTGGTAATATGATATAAAAATGAATCATATTTTTTAAAGTGTTATTTATAAAATGTAATTTTTTTACAATTAATTAATAAAAAATAATATTTAGAAATCACTTTAGTCAAGAAGTTATTTATTTTTCAATATGAAAAAACTTAGAAAATTTATAGAAATGAATGTGAATCCAAAAAATATGATCATAAATATTAATAATATGTGGAATTTATTTATTATTAACATTTTTTTATGGATATAGCTTTGTGCGTTAGCCTGCAATTCTCGCATCAATAACACACATTTTTACAGACCCTACGGTCGAAACATGAGAGTAATTAAAGGATTTTACAAATTATATTTTTAAACCAAAAATTTCCGAAAAGAACATCATTATTATCCTCTTGGATAGAGATCTTTAACTAAAGGGTTCCCCGATGGTATTTTTGAGATTATCGTTATTCTGAAGGCTGCACCTTTCTAATATTAGATCATTGGATGATTAATTTAAGGAAAAATCCCTATTTCTCTTCATATTCATTGTACTTGTTGTTTTCTCTATGGTGGAACAATATTATTGTTTTTCTATGAGAATATCTTCTTTTTATTGAATTTTTTAATGGGTTTTGTATTGTGAATCATTGTAAAATTTTTTTAGAGATCTAATTTATAATATTGTGAGGTGATTTTATCTTCACTACCATTTTTTGAGGTACGTGGATTCTAAATCTTCCTTTCTTTATTAAAAAAATTAATTATTTTAGATTTAAAAGTTAATATTATTATAGTGATCTTAATAAAATTAATTTTGATAAATTAATTTTGAGATTATATTAGTGGATATTGGTTTATAAATAAATTTTCTAGGTGATAGCTATCTGTTGTTTCATAAAAATAATTCTTAGTATTTGATTTTTAAATTGATGATTTGAAAATATAATAAATTTTTTTTGGATTTAGAATTGTTTTTTTGTGTTAATGAATGCATATAGTTATGGAATTTTTGATACGTACATTACTGTTATCCCGATTTAGGTGCACATTGAATTTTATGGCCTGGTGGGTATATATGAATGAAAATGATGTGGCCTTGTCGGTATAGACCTGACCACCATTTCAATTTGGGGTACATTTGACTCCTAAAACCATTTTAAGAAATTGTTTTTCTAGAATGGTTGTCTATTCATGATATGGTCTGTCAAATTTGGCCAATTTTAATAGGGGATGCATTGTGTGGGCATATAGAATTTGTATTGAAAGAATGGAATTATTATCTTTGATAATTTTTGGGTGACTTCATGGAAGTAATGGATTTGTAAAAAAATGTGAATTTATAAGTGTTTTATTTATATTTTCTCTGGATTATTTTTTGAGTTTTAATTCTCTCATATACTATAAAATATTGGACCTTTATTGTTGTTATTTAAGAAATATGCATGGGAAGTATTTTATGGGATTACTATTGGGTTGAATACTCACCACATCATACGAATCATAGTGAATTTATTGTCTTCATCTTGAATGGTGACTAAAATGGGGGGGGGGGAGAGGGTTCTCAACATTTTATAAAAGTTTATTTCTATTGTTTTTCCTAGTGATAGATCTTGGAGATAGATTTTATATAAAGCATGGTGGTGTTTTTTTATAACAATTTTTTATTCCATTTATTTTTTGTCATTTTGACTTTCATGGAAATAATTTTTTTTTGTATTTCAGGAATCTAATAAGTAATTTTATTTTATTTTTGGGAGTTTAGTTTTTTTATTCATGATTACACACATATATTTTCTTGAAGAATAATTTTTATGTTGTTGGGCATGTATGGGAAAATCCTATACCATGATTTGGTGATTCCATTTATATTTATTACCATACATTGTTGTCTGGGGGATTAAAATAACGTTATACTTATTCTAATCATGTTCCATAAAATTGGTTGGGCTAGGATTTTATAAAGACATCCAGAGAACTTGACCACCAATGTCACACTACTAATCATTATCTATTTTTTTTTAATTTCCATTCTTTGATATCCCCCTTTTCATTGATTCCAATTTCAAATCATCAGGTTCATCAAAAATTCAATATTTTATACATATTACTTCCCATTATGAATATAAAGGCAACAACATAAATAAATATTATTTTTCAAATATTTTATCTACGTGTAGGAAAATGTAACAAGTTATAATGATAAAATTTTCACCTTCAGTTCATAAACAAGGACATATATTTTAATAACACACTTTAATATTTCCTAATATAACACAAAATAATAATTTTATAGTAATTCTAAAATTTAATGTTTGGAAATTTTTAATTATTAATCAAGGTATTTTCAAAATCAATAGCAATGAATTATAATGATAAGGTATGAATAATCTAATTAATGAAAAAAAGAAGCATAAAATATCATTTTCCCAAATTCTAAAACCCATAACTCTAATCTTGAGAGAGGAAAATATTAAATGGAATAAAATAAATTAATAAAATAACTGCTACCACTGATTGAATTCAATAACATCAGTATTTAAGGAAGTGTATGAAATATATAATATAAATAACAACCCCCTTCCATCAAACAATACTATCTATAGTAAGCCTAAGGGAAGAGTATGAACATACCATGATTAAAGGTGTCTCTAAATTTTATAAAACTGGTTAGACTATTAATAGTTGGATATTTATAAATTGTCATAGATTACATAGTCTAATCATTGGGTTTTAATCAATTGATGATTTTAACTTTTATCATCATATTTGAGGGGGATTACAATGAAGGGTTTTAATGACCATTAAGTTCAAAGGGTTTATAGTCTGAGGGATTTAGGATCAATGGGGGAAACATATAATGTTTCATAATATATCAATAAACAAAATATTCCAAAAAACAGTATAAAATATTTTAAATCCTCTAACGTATTAAATCTATGAAATTTCAAATATAGAGAGTGAAATCCGAGTACCATAGAATTCATTAGAATCTTCCTTGAACCTATAACATCATAATCATCACCCATAAATCAATAAAAATAAACTAAAACAAAGAACCGAAATAGCTTCCAACATTCATGTATAATGAAATGAATATAATTTTAGAAATGATATGAGACAGACACCTTATATCAATGGTGAAACAAACTTTTAAATTTTGACTTCAATATCTATAAAATAGAATATAAAACCCGTAGAAGGATTCCCATAGGACACCTACGACTTGATTGATGTATCTAGAGATAAAATAAAGAGATATGAAGCCCTATTTTTTAAAAAATACAATAGGTATATATAATAAGGAAAAGAATATCCAGGACATGACATGATGTGTTGGTTTTAAAATGTTCTTCAAAGGATCAAACGACATTCTCCCTAAGAAAAAACCATTATAAAATATCATTATTCATATTAAATTTGATATAAATGAATCAGACCATGGCCTGATAATGATATTAGAACTGTGATAAATGATCCTTTGGAATTAATATTTTGAATCCAAACCAATTCACGATGAAACAAACCCCCCTTAGAGTGAGTTTTTTGAAGGAGAAAGATGAATTGAACTCAACCACCAGACTTTCTTAGCATGATTATTATTGATATGTCATGAAAGAACTTTAAATAACTCCAATAAAATTTAAGGATATTTTATGATGTGAGAATGATACCACAAACTGTGATGATATTTTTAACTAAGATAACATGGGGATAAATCTCATAGTATATTCACCAAGTTATGACTTAACTTTAGGCCATTAAATGTGTTCCCAACTAGTCAGTTTTATTGTGACAGTTTTGATCATTTCATGAAATGAATATTCTAGATAAAATATTTAATGTAGGAGGTGATGATTTCCCTCAACCTCATGAATACAACTAGATACCTCATACACTCCTTAATCCAAAAATACATAATATAAGAAAGGTTTCTGTAAAACTGATGCATTACATCATATACTTCTTAAGTGGTAAAATCCATGAGAATAAAATAATACATAGAAAATAGGAAATACAGTGCAATAAAAATATAAAAATACATAGACCCTCAAATTTAATACCTCTCAAATTATTCTCATACCTATGAATCTCAAAAAAACATGAAATATGAATATTAGAAAGAAATTAATCAATATGGAGATAAAGCTCATGCATGAAATATACCTTACCAGCATAATAAAAATACATAAAAAACCTTTGAATGAAAATATAAATGCCAACCAAGGATTGAGAAGGATGCTGATTATAAGGGAAACCATACTAGTGATTCCCAACATCGTTATAATATGAACAAATCAAATCTTATGACAAAGGTCGCCCTAAAACACTCATAATCACTATAAATTCTATGCACTTACTCTAGAAGACTAACTTACTATACTCTTCTAAATATCCTCAGAACGAAAACATAGAGTTCTCATCTAAACCTATGTAGAAAAATGAGAATTATCTCAACTAAAACCACTTCTTATATTAAATCCCTTCTTTGTGATCTCATATAAATTACTTAACTCTTCCCAAGACTCTTGATGAATGTATTCAGTATGTCACTAATTCCACAACCATAAGGAATTCTAAAAGTGATATGATTGATATGCAACACAAGCTATAAAATTTTATAAATGATCAAGAAATTTCATAAATTTATTTCCCAATCCACACAAACTATCATATTTTGTGACATATATCTTTGATATTTCATAAAAAGATCCATCATCACTTTGAAAATAAAATTATTTTTTAATATTTCTAGAAACTAATACAATTTCCTCCTATTTAGGCCACTGCTCCTCATCATTTATAATCTTTTAGACACTTATTAAAATAAACCACTTTCCAAAGAGGCTAATAAATGATATGGAGCCCTTGTAACTCAATGAAAACATCAATACCCCATAACTTTTCCTTAAACTCATAGGTAGTTATACCATAAAAGAACTATGGTGTTTCCCTCAACTGAAAATTAAATTAAGATTTTTCCCAAGAGTATAGTTTTCGAATTCCCCCAAAAAACTCCTTGGTGATCTTTTAATAAAATATTATTTATTCAGAATAAAAAAAGGGTTATGAAACATCACATGAATGATAACAACAACATAAATAAAATCATGTAGAAACAAATTCCCTATCCATGCAGAACTATCATCTCAATATTTCTCTTTCCTAACACAACCATATAATCAGCCTTCACAACTTTTACCCCAAAATATTTTTTCAAATATCCATTTATCCCCATCCTGTAAATTCACCAAATACCATCATGTATAAATAAATCCTAGGATATCTTTAAAATTATAAAAATATTTATCTTAAGACAATTTTACAAAAAATAATAAATTAATAACAATGGTATTTAGATATATATCATTAAGAAAACGTATTAGTAGAAAATAACTAATCGAATGAAATATTATACATCTAATAAGAATTTTTTGACCAGTATTTCCCTCAAAACATTATAGGGGACTCATGATATAATCTCATTAATTTTCTATAGAATTGAGAAAATCACAACATTTTCATCATGTTAATATTCTAATATCATTGAAAAATGATTCTTTAAACTATCATATGAATATAAAAAGATTTTATTTCATTCATTGTAATTAAATTAAAAATTTAATTCTTATTAATTTAAATAATCAAATTTTATGAAAATATTAAACATATCGTCCTTAACTTGGATTAAGCAATAATAAATATATAATATGTCTTTCATTTTTTCATTACAAATAGATTACAAAAGTTAAAAACATTAAACATGTTATCTAAAATAATAAGTTCTTGTGTGTCATGTTGACTTCTATATATAAATAATGCATCATTAAATCATTTGGGTCCATATATTAAGAATATACTACAACACCTTAGAAACCCTAGAATTAAAAACATTCTTCTATAACACTACAAATAATAAATCATAATGGGAATGAATAATTAAAGAGGCCTAAAAAAATATTTATAGAAATAAGAATATTTTATAAATAAGTCTCTATCAATGAAAAAATATTACTGTATAAGTTATATTAATAATATTTTTTAATTACTGACATGAACCTTCTAGTTTTCTAATTAACATGCATAAAACATTAAATTAGGAACTAGGAATCATATATTAAGAAAAATCATGAAATAAATCATGTGATGAGTTTATAGGAATGAATTTTCCAACAAGCATAATTCATCTCATTAAAAATAAAATCTACATAATTATTAAGACTATTTTATGTTAATAAAAGTTTTCATAAATAAATAAACTAAAAATAGTTGGAAATTAAAATTTCTTCTACATGAAACCTACGCTAATGGTGTTTTCACTATTCCAAACTTTTTACGATGAAATAATAGAATTTTCCTTTATAATTCTTGGTAGAACATTAAAGTCCTTATATTAGATCATATAATGTAATAAATTATAATATTATAATTGATATCCACTTCCAACATCACATACTACATTTGAATGTCACTATTTTCTTTCCTGAACCATGAAATTATCATCCACAACATACATAAAATTAAATCCTGTAACTCAACCAAGATCTCTGATTCCACTTTTACTGGGATTTACTTGATGAAAATAATCCTAGGTTAGTATTAATGACAAATAAAACACTCATAGTTGATGTATAATATTTCACAAGGTTGTGACTAGAATAAATATTATCTGAAAACAATTAGGGAGACATTACCCAAAAAATTCCCAAGAAAATAAAATAAAACCACAAAAAATACTTATATATAATTAATAATATAATTATTCCCATATAAAAAACACTAACTGTAAAAATTTATAAAAAAAATATATGAAATGAAATACCATTATTATAGAGATCCCCTCCGACCACCCGCATATCAGTATCCACAATCATAATTAAACTATACAGATAAACAACTGAGAGAAACTTTAGAGGGTTGAGAACTTGGGAGGATTATATTTATAAATTTTTTTACTAATATTTTAATTAAATTTACAAGGAAAGAATTATGTAAGAACAAATATGTATAGAAAATATAGAATGAAGAATGAGTTTCAGAAAAAACCCTTAACCATGGGAGATATATAACACCTCATGATATAAAAATCTATGGAATCAGTTATTTTTATTTAAAAAATAATCTTATATTAATAAATCAGTACCATTAATCAATGTATGAAATATGTATCTTATATAACAATTAAAAAAGGCCCCGAATAATTTACCACCTCTCTCACTTGTTTGCATACAGACACTTTCAACTAGACCATTGATGAGCTTGTAGGTTAATCCCCCAAAAACTGACCTAGAATCTAAGAATTAAATTCTAATAATATCACAACACTAATATATATTATAATCCAATCATAGTGCCATATATACTAAACTCCTCTTTCTATACATATTTATATATCATTGTTAATGAATTATCCACATCTTTATGAAACATAGTCCATGAGCCATTACAACCCTTTTCCATATAGGAAACCCATATGATCCAAACATCACATCATATTAAATATGAATTCAAAAAGGGTAAATCATCATAACCATAGATAATGAATATTTAATAATTAAGATACCTAGGGGTAAAGATGAATTAGAAACCATCATACAATATATTACAACTAATGAAACAATTAGTATCTAAATGAATATTATCACCTTACAAATTACTTCACTTACTCATTATATTACTTATTAATATAATATAATTCATCCTAATATCATTTTAAAATTTTATTAGGTATCTATTTCTTAAAATCAATAATGATCTGATTGATTAATTACATCCTCTTTTATCACATTCATAATTTTAAAACCATGATGGGATTACTATTTCATTAAATATTAATAAATTTATATTTCATAAAAATTTAATAAAACAATATCATTTTTAAACAACAAACTACTATTTATGTCAATATTTAGTAAATATCTTCATTTGGAACAAAATTTTAATGATTCAATTCATTTAATGATTCTACATCTATATATATTTTGTTATTTTTAAGTATCTACCCATAACATCTGATATCTATAATATAAAACTCTAATGATAATGAAATTCAAACAAGTGTACATTTTACATTATTTCCATATTTTAATAAATTTATTCCCAACTAAATTAAATAACCCAAATATTTATTGACATAATAGATTATCTACATAAATATATAATTGGACATTATTACTTCAATATCTACAAAAAACCAAACCACATATAATTTCATTTTTGATATACTTAAACATATTATTTCCTGGGTAATTGGGAAAAATAAGGATTATTCTCATATTCCTAATAAGGGAAAAAATATTATTGAGTTAAAGAGGATTAGGTAATATTCATGTGAGGAATCATGAATAAGGGAGAAATTCATGATTAAAAAATAGTATGGAATTTTAATAGATAATCATCAGGCCTGATAAAAGGAAATATAAACATAAAAAGGTTATCATGAAAGCAGAATATGTACCATGGACTAAGAATGTTGAAATATGGAACAATAATCCTAAGGATCCCAAATTATGTATGAGTTGATTTTGTTGTCAAGGGTTTTTATTAAATTTTAATAGTGGTCATTGAAATATAATGATTTTATTGATGTTATCATGTTGAAGAGTTTAATATCAAATAAGTTTTTTTAATAAAATTATCAAATATATCCATCCTTGATTTCAAAGCGATAATTTATTGGATGAATATATGAAGAATAAATTACTCAAACATGTCATGAAATGATAGCAAAATGCATAGTAATTTATTTATGTGCTCGATTATGGGGATATTTGTTGTGTGAATTGGGAACCAGACACTATAACAACATACTTCAAAGATATGGAAATAGGTGAGGCTTCCTGACCAGATCAATGTAATCAATCCAATTATCATGTGCCATAGACTTCTTCCACCATTATTTTTAGAGGATATATCTCCTTGGAGCTTCCACATTCAATCAATTACATTACCGATACAAGATCTAATGGTCGAGATTCTGATGTATTTAATGCATGAACCTTTAGGAATTCATTCCATGCTTTACATGGATAAATTATTTTGAATAATATTCTTTTGATAAGTATATTTCAACGAAGTTTAATTATTCTCATGGATATGATAATCATGAATGAGTTTCATCTTTATATCGGAAAATTTTACCATCACAGTGTGTAGATGGAATACTCATCACGAAGAGAAGCTAATTAAAAAGGATGTGACACCATGATTTTCATCATCACAAAATAAGAAAACTTGTGTGAAATATTTTTGAACAATTTTATATTCATGAATTCTATGTAATTATTTACAGGGATTAAAAAGTGGTACATGAGGTGATACAATTAAATGGACATGTCATCTATAAATTCCAAATCACCTAGACTGATATGGATATTATTGCTTTTGATATTGCTATGTTCTCTCATTTTTATGAAAAAAAAGAATCCCTAAGGATTACTATTATGTAATGGAGGAAATGAGTTTCTCGAGCCTCATTTCAATGAATGTTTTGTGTGTTATATACATTTTTATGTGAAATATATGAGTTCCATGATTTTTTGCTATGTGTCTGGCTTTATTTTTTCATGATGCTATAATATGAGAGTTTGTTTTTAGAATTAAACCATTCTAATTAGCAAAGATAGACATACATAGAAATTACATTTATTTATTTTAATACTTAATACAATAAAAAAATAGTGTCCCAAAGACATTATTAGTTTAGTGTCTTTGGAAACATGGAGCATATTCTTCTAATTTGGTGAATGATCTTCATCATCTCCCTTAATGAAATTAACACTTAGGTTTTCTAACTAAAACCCTTCTTTTTAACCTAGTGAAACGAAAACATAAAATTGGTGAGCTCAAATGATCTATTAGGGTAAAAATGAAGAACATACTACAAAACATAAACATAAGAATTTAAAAACATGAACATAAATTTTAAATATATAAATCTTGAGTCATGAAATAAATCTTGGTAGTTCATTAGGCAGAAATTATAATATGATCATGAAAAATGAAAAAAATATATTTATATTAATAGAAATTAATTCCCATATGATCCAAGGATCATTTCTAAGGCCATTATAGTAGACAAATTATATTACTAAACCATGTTCACTCCTCATTCCATCCCTGTATTATTCAACTAGATATATTTTCCGCTCCAACCCTGTACTGCTGAACTAGATTAAAATGTTGTTACATTCATTTATATCTCATGGGATATAAAAAATTACACAATTTATTGTAAGGATATATAGACCAGAACCATCTCATAATGAAATCATTCTTTCATGTTCCACCAAATACTTAAATCACTTATCATACCGTAACCTAAGGAATAAATTGGATTTCTTAAACCTGATTCCATCATAACATAATCCTTATATTAATTTTTTTTCAAAAATATAATTAAATAATAATCACAATAAAACTATATTAATAATATGGATAGAAACATAACCTTGTTAAAGAATGTCATCTTATATGGAGAAAATTTTTGACAAAATAATTGAAATTAGTTTTTTAGGAAAATATCCATTCTTATTAAAAACTTCATCTTTTTCCAAAATGACCCACAATTATAAAACAAAAGAAAATATATGAAAATAAACATGAAAATGTGTAGAGGATTTTTCATTGAAATAATGCATTTTAAAAATGTAAAAGTCAAATCATGCCATTAAGTTGAAAAAAATATCCTCGTACTTGTGAAGAAAAAGTCAAAAAGTACCTCATATCGAATAACAACAAAAGATTCCATTCATATTGGTTAATTTTTTTTACAAATGGGTAAAATTTCCTTTAGAAAATTTGATAATAATAAAAATAATAATACATATTTAAGAAACATGTATGTGGATTATAAATATACCCTAGAAAATACTTACGTATAAACCATCTTAGATAATAATGAGATCGAGAAATTATGTATTAACTTAGATCCAATTTACATTGTATGTACCCTATCCTATTTTATAATATTATAAATGATTTTACTGAATTATTTCAGAATCATAGTCATTTTTAAGTTATCATGTATGATCATATTATCATCTAATTATTAATAACACTTTATTATTTCTCGTTATTCTAATATTGACTGCTTTATGTTCTTATGCATATTCTGTCAAATAAATTATGGTTCTACTTATTATGTTATAGTTTTATCATTACAAAGTGATATTGAAAAAATATATCCCATATTTATTCATTCATTAAATTTATATAATCATGATTTAATTAAGATCATGTAAAATGAATCACATCGCATCATCGAGACGGTACGCCGTACGTACACACGAGCGAAAATATCTTTCCGTAATTGTTGAATGGTATTTAATTGGATGGTAAATTTTTTGTTATAGAATAAATAGAATTTTATAATAATAATATATAGTTATTATTTACATAATTATACCCATCCATATAATATGGGTTTGAAAAATAGATTACACCGTGGTGTGGGGACGGTAAGCCATACGTGCGCACGTATTGTGATTTCATTTTTCAAAGGATGAATAAATGGTAGAATAGGGTTTTCCCGTATTCATAATAACATGTTAGTATATATTTTAAACTAGATTTAATACTTTATAATGAAAAAAAAACAAGGAATAGAAAGTAAAATAACAAATGATATTGAGGGAGTCAATAAATGAGATCACCTCTTCTTTGGAGAGATCCCTTTAGATATACTCTTAATGGCACTAGAGTTGGAAATGGTAAGGGGATGGAAAACATGATGGCTGAATGAGTTGTGTAATGAGGGAGGATGTTCCCTTTTATAATTGAAGGGAGGGGTACTTTTGGAAACTCAAAAAATATTAATTTATTATAAATTTAATTTTGATTTCAAGTATCCCCTAGCTGAGTTATTTTGAGAATAATATGAGTATGGTTATAAATCCTCCCAACCAAAGATTTTGAGACCATTTCAGGTCACAAAATTTGCCTTATCTTTTTTAATTTAACCCTTAATTAATCAGTTTAACTCTTACCATATCTACTTGTCTTTTTCTAATATAGAGTTAATATAGTAACAATAAAATAACAAAATAATACCTATTGTATAATTTAAGAATTTTTTTAATCATACAAGTAAGATCGTTAATCCTGAGTATTTATGAATTTTATAACATTTAATAAAATATTTTTTATTTTAATGTATCACTTATGTCAAATTTGATACTATTAAATAATTTCATTTTTTTAAAAAATAAAAACAAACATGATAACTTAGAAAAATCATTTAATATACTCCCAAAACATCATATTTACCAAAACAATTCGTGGAGTTCTTTAATTAATTAAAATTTTATTTGTTTTCATATTTTTAAAATCATTTATTTGATATTTTTATTAATAAAATAATTTCAGTATTACTATTGTGTCATTATTAATGGTAATTATTTATACTATAAAAATTAAAAATAAATTTCTATGATGTAGGTAATTATTTTATCTTTCCATAGTCTATTTATAATTGAGTTTTTTCTGTGTAAAATCATATATTAAATTATTATTGTTATTTAAAATCTATTGTCTGAAAAAATTGACTTCTTTTTTAATAATATATTTTATGGGTCTTATTCATATATTAGTGACTAAAAATGGTCAATAATTAGAAACATAAAAAAATACGACCAATATATAAAAAATAAAAATGATTTGTGTCATTTAATAGTGGTTATAATTTTAATTATAATAATTTTAAATATCCTTCTTCTACTTGCATAAGCATCACATCAGCATTGTATAAGACTTTAAGGTTAAAATTTATTTCCTAAAACTTATATATAGATTAGAATGTATAGTTTATCATTTTATCTTTCTTAAGACTACATATAGTAGATAGGATCCCATGTATAACCCTATATTATAAATATTTTATTTGGTGACAATGAAAGTATAACCAACATGTTTTTTCTTTAAATGTAATATTATAAATATATTAAAATAATCCAAGTGGATCCAAGAGGTCCCAAAATTGATACTATGATAATTTTGGTGGAAACAAATGTACCCAATGAAATTTTAACTCATTTTGGTGTAAATATAATATTATTCATACATTTATTTACATGATTCACCCTTAACCGTAGTAATAAAAAAATTACTAAATCTACAATTCCTAATACCCAAAAAATAAAAGAATGCTATTTACAAAATTTGTACCCACTTATTCTAAATATGGAATCCGTTATTAATAATTTTAATCACATAAGATTCATTGATTAATATAATATTAATCTCATTATTGGAATGAAAATGGGGTTTTTTAATTGTTAAAACATTAATAAAGATTTAATTGTTTTTAAATCATAATTCAAGATAAAACTGATGCCAATGACCAAAATTATAATAAATGGTAAAAATAAATTACATTTTTAACATTAAATCCATTCAATAGTGTAGATTATACATATAATTTTTTTGATAAAAAGGTTGTTTTCAATTAAAATTTAGTGTATTTTTTATGTTCCAAAAAACCGAAATATTAATAGAAAAGTTTTAAAAATTCTTACAAAGTAAATTTTTATATCATGGTTCCAAATAAAATGTTTAGTTTGTTATTTTTAATATATAAAAGTTCCAAAAACTAGATTTTAAAAGAGTGTACCATCAAAAGGTGGAAAAATTGCAATTCTTTATAATTTCTTCTTTTATCTATAAAATTGAATTTGTTCTAAAATCTTGTTTATAAAAAATACATGATGAATTTTAAAAATTATATTCAATATATTAGTTATATATTTCATTAATAAAACAAGTTATTTCCAATTATATTATTTTACAAACACACTTATTTGCATTTAAATAATTTTTTAGTAGAATGTAAATGTTGTTCATACTCGCCATTATAGTGACTAAGTTATAAGGTAACATAGTAATTTTTATTTTTTCACTTATAATTAGTCTTGAATTAAATTAATTATATAAAAATAACATTAAATTGTGTGTAACATGTTCCCCACATAATGTTGCATATACCGTAAGCTATGTCAGTGTTGGATATTGCGCAATATTATATTGGTGTAGCATATAATAAAAGGCTTACAAAATCTCTATAATAAAAATATCAGAGTGTCACATTATAACCCCCTTAAAATTAATTTCTCTCTAAAAAATGTTTCCAGGTTATAAAAGGATTATTACTCGATTATTTCATTCATAGAAACCCACACCATAAAAACAATGATACAAAAGAGAAATGAAGGTATGATGTTCAGATGGATAATGATAGATTACATGGTTTGGAATAACATAATAATCATAGAGCCTAAAATTTGTGATTATATATGGGACCAATTGATTCATTATATATAAATTTAATAATATAAGATTTGTAGATTTGAGGATCCTTTCCCTAAAGAAGAAAAAAAGAGAAAAAAATACTTACTTGATTTCAGTATAATATAACTATTGGTAATTTATTTAGAAATTTACAATTCCTATGTTATTGAAAGAAATATGTTGAATTTTTCATTACTAAAGAATTAATGGATCATGATGTCCTTGAATAGAATAAGAGGCCATTCTAGTTGTCATTATCACAAAACAGTTAGAAAAAATTATCAAATTTATATAATTCCACTGATATTGATGTAAGAAGTTATTCTATGAAATGTTACCGATGTTTCAACTTAATCATTCCATAAATTGATAACCTTACAAAAATTATTGATGCTAAAAATTAAAATTTATAAATACGTGCACTAAATCGGTTTAACAATTATCCCCATATGTCATAAGGTATATATTGGTCATCACATTCCAAACATTTGAACACATACATCATTTATTTTCCTAATAGTAACCCAAATTACCATATATCTATATTGAAAGCATGGATTTTTCCTTATTATTAATTCCAAAAGCTACAAACATCATCCATGATAGCATAAACCAATTTTCAAACAATATGTAATCAGTTTTAAGGTAATCATTACCATCAAAGTTACTTTTTAATAACCAACATATCATTATCTCATCATCATACTCATATTAAGAGTTATCCTTCCACTAAACATGTACTTTTCTACTTATTAACCCAATTACTTTTCATGGTTACCAATACCATTATGCATATACTTTCAAATACCAAAGGAAAAATAATTTTTTAACAATCCATTAAGGCTTATTTATTCTATAATTCCATAAAATTATTTATAGAACACAATTCTTAATAATCATGAAATCATTACACTATCTTCTTAAACAATTAACCATGCTTTATCATTTTATTTCTCAAAAATTCATTCATCCTATATAACATTCGTAGTCTCTTCATTATTTGATACCTAAATTCCACCCTTATGACCATGCTGATTCTCTTCATGATTATTTTACCAAGGGCATCGATTTGCATAATTCCCATAAATTCTACATTTAAAACAATTAACTATCTTTTATATCTTAGAAATACCATAATCCTTGTCCTCTATGTTAAACTAACATTTTCCTTTTCAATTACTAGTTTTGTGTCCTTTTTCATTCGCGAAATATTTTCAGGTTCCTTTGAAACCTTCTACTTGATGTGTCTTCCCACATGATTTACATGGTGAAAATTTAACTTTTTTTCCTCTCATATAACCATGAAATTCCTTATTTCTCTTATTATGTTTCTTATAAAACTTTAAAATGTTGGGATTATTAATTATATTATAGGATTAGTGATTAGTAATAATAACTATGTTTCTCCTTCCAATACCCACCTCAGTTGGGTGATCCTGAGTAATATCATTCCATTTTCCTTCATATTCTCCATTAACATGAATCATCCAATTTCTATCCATTTTCTAAAAAGATGAATTGTAAAATGTTAGAATTAATAATTATAACAGAAAAAACACATAATCATGGGAAATAAAACACAATCCATAACATCTTATGTATAATTCTATACTATCCATGATCATTACCCACAATTTTGGGCTGTAACTTATAATTAGTCTTTTCATTAGGACAATCCTAGACATTCCTTAGAACTATATATAAGGATGTCACCTTAGTATTTTGTATCCCATTTTCCGAAAGATAACTAAACCATTACTATGATACCAAATCTAACAACCCATGTTTGGAGTACATGGAAATTACATTTATTTTGTGTAATAATTAATAAAATACCAAAATAGATGCCCAATGACCATATTAGTTTAGTGAATTTAGAAACATGGAACACATTATTCTAACTTTGTAAAATATCATCAATATCTCCCATAAATATCTCCCCCTTTAGGGTTCCATCCTTAAACATTTATTAATATATTGGGGAAAAAAGGGTGAGATAAAATGATCAATAAGGGTAAGCATGAAGAACCTAAAATAAAACATAATCATAATAATATAAAAACATGAACATAAATTTTGAATATCAAAATATTGAGTCCTGAAATCAATCAAAGCTATTCGTAAGGCATAAATCATAATGGATTCACGAACCATGATAAAATATAATTGGGATAAAACATAAAATTTTATGAAACACATAAGCATAGAAAATAATTTCCATTTATCTAAGGCCCATTTCCAAGACCATCATAGTAAACAACATCCATTACTGAACAATGATAACTCCTTGTTCCACCCCTGTATTACTAAATCAGATATACTTGTTGTTCCAACACTGTATTATTGAACTTGATTTATATTCAATTAAAATCATGTCTATCTCATGAGATATAAATCATTACTCAATTTATTGGAGTGAGATATTGGTCCCCCCATCTCATAATGAAATCCTTCTTAAATGTTCTGGAAAAACATAATCCATTTATAATATCATAACCTAAGGAATAAAGTGGGTTTCTTAAACATCATTCCATCCTAAAATAATACATATAAAATAAATGAATTTCATAAATAGAGGTAAATAACAAAAACAAAAAAACTATATGAATAATAGGGATATAAACATAACACTATTAAATAATGACATCTTATATGGAAAATAATTTTGATAAAATAGTTGAAATTAATTTTTTTTGGAAAATATTATTTCTTATTAAAAACATATTTTTTTATCGAAATGACACAGAATTTAAAAATATGTTAATTTATTTGTAAATAAACATGTAAACATATAGAATATTTTTCATGGAAATAAGGAATTATGAAAATGTAGAAATCCATTTTTTCTATATAATTTAAAAAACATTCTCTTCATTCTTGTGCTGGAAAAGTGTAAAAGTACATCGTATCGAATAACAACAAAAGATTAATTTCATACCATTTAAAAATAAATTACCAATGGGTAAAATAGACATTAAATAATAATAGAAGAATAAAAAAATATTACATATTTAGTAAACATGGATGTGGATGATAAATATACCCAAATATATACTTTTGTATGATCATTCTTAGATAATAATGAGATTGCCAAATTACCCTTCACCTTAGGTCCTATGTCCATTGTATGTATTATATCCTTCTGTATAATGATTTATATAATGTAATTGACTTATTTTATAATCATATTTACTTTTATGATATCATATATGATTATATTATCATCTATTTGTTAAAAACATTTAATTGTAACTCATAATTCATATATTAACTACCTTACATTCTTTTTCTTGTTCTGTCGAATAAATTCTAGTTATAGTTATTAGGTTATAGTTATATCATGAGAAAAAGATATTGATATACGATATATAATATTTATTCTTTATGTACATTTATATAATAATTATTTAATTAAGATCAAATAGAATGAATCACATCACTTCGCAGAGATGGTCAACCATATGAACGCATGGGCGACAATATCATTACCATAATTTTTGAATGGTATTGAATTAGATGGTACATATTTTTTTAAATAATCTATATAATGTTATATTAATCATTTATTATTACTATTTCAATTATTATACTCATCCATGTAAGATATTGGTGAAAAATAGATTATGCCACAGTGTAGATATGGTAAGCCATACGTACCCACATGCGATGATTTCATTTTTCATATGATATATAGAAGGTGGAATATGGTTTTTTCGTAGATATATTAAAATACAATTATATAGATTATTCATCAGTTATTAATTTATAATGGAGAAATCAATGTAATATGAAGTAAAATATGAAATCTTGAGAGAGAGTCAGTCAAGGAGATTACAACTTCTTCAGCAAGCTCAAGTTAGATATCCACATAATGGAACTAGAGATGGTCTTTAGAGAAAAAAGTACCAGTAAGATGTAACTAGGGAATTTGAGTTAGGAAATGGTCAGTGTATGGATAGAGTTGAAGGCTCAATGAGTTCTTTTGGAAATGAGGGAAGATGTTCCCTTTTATAATTTAGGGGAGCGAAACTTTTGGAAAATATAGAACTATTAATTTATTATAAATTTTTTTTCAGTTTTAAATTTTCCCAAGGTGAGTTAATTTGAGGATAAGATTACTATGGGTGTAAGTCCTCTCTAACAATCATTTTTAGACATTTTTATGTCACAAAATTAATCTTTTGTTTTGATTTAACCCTTATTTAAACAATTTAACTCTTACTGGGTATACATGTGTTTTTATAATATAGGGTTAATATAGATACTATTAAATGCCAAAATAAGTCCAATAATATTATATATTACTTATTTTACATAATCATTGTCAATTTGACGAACCTATGTATTTTAGGAATTTTTTATTATTTAATAAAATATTATTTAATTTAAAGTATCACTAATGTCCATTCTAATACAATTCAATGATTTCAATTAAAAAAATATAAAACCAACATTATATTTAAAAAAAATAATTTAATATACTCATAACATGTAATATTATCCAACTAAATTCATGGATTATATTAATTATTTCAAATATTATTCCGTTCCATTTTACTAAAGCCTTTTATTTAATATTTATATTATTAAAATAATTTCTTTTTCCCTATTGTGCCAAAGTTAATGGTAATTATTTAATCTCTAAAAATTATAAATAAATTTCTATGATGTTGGTAATTATTTTATATTTATATATAGTATTTTTAGTGGATTTTAATCTCTGTAAAACCAAATATTAAAATAGTAAAATATTTTGTAATCTAAAGTGTGATGAACTTAACTTCTTTTCAAATAAATCACCATAAGGGTCTCATTCATATTCATGTGACTCTAAAGGGTAAATAATTCATCACTAGGACAAATATGACTGAGATATAAAAAAATGATTTATCAATGTTTTTTAATCATTTCATAGTTATTATAATTTTAATTATAATCATTATAATTATTTTTTACTACTGGAACAAGCACTGCATCGACATTGTATAAGCCTTTATGGAAATAATTCATTTCCTAAAATTTTTAAATAAATTACCATGATATATTTTATCATTTTATATATAAAAATAATACTTATTGTCATATATATCCCATGTCTAAACCTATATTAAAAATATTTTACTTTATAAAAATAAAATTATAACAAAATTAGATTTCTTTATTTATAATATTATAAATATATTAAAGTCATCAAAGTGACTCCATGTGAAATAAAATGAAATAAATGATATTTTTTTTATCTAAAAACCCTTGTTAAATGAAATTTGGACACGTGACGAGGTAATTAAAATTTAATTTTTCTTTTAATTGATGGATTTACCATTATCCTTGATTATAAAAAATATAGTAATGTTAATATTTATAATGGGTAAAAAATTATTGATATTTGAAAAATTTGGGCCTACGGATTAAAAATATGGATTTTATTTTTGATAAATTCAATACATAGAATTTTTTATAATTAATTAAAAATTAATTTATTTATCAAAATGAAAAATGAGTGTTTTTAATGTTAAAACATTGTAAAAGATTGAAATTTTTTATACATAAAAAAATCGGGGTAAAATTAATTCTAATGACCAAAATTATATTAATATGTAAAAATATATTATATTTTTAATTTTAAACAATTAAATTATATAATTTATCCGGATATATTATCTTGATGAAAAAAGTTATTTTAATTTTAAATTTTTTGTATATTTACTTTTTATCAGAACATTCAAGTTATCAGAAAAATAAAATAAATTAATACAAAGAAAATTTTTATATATCACATCCAAAAAAATTATTTTATTTTAAATATAATATATAAAAGTGAAAGAAATTTATTTAAAATGAGTGCCATCTAAAGGTTACAAACCTGAATTATTTTAAAAATACTTCTTTTATCCGAAAAATTGAATTTGTTCCTATATATAGTTTAAAAATCGTTTAAGAGGAATTTTAAACATTATATTGAATATATTACATATAAATTTCATTAATAAAATCTATCAAGAATGATTGTTTTATTTTATAAACTCAATTATTTTCATTTAAATAGATTTTCATCAGACAGTTAATATTCTTCATACTGACCATTATAATGACTAGATTATAAGGTGACATAATAATATTTAGTTTTTCACCAATTAATTGTCTTGAATGAAATGAATTATATCAATATAACTTTAAATTGTGAGTAACATGGTCCAAGAATAGTATTTCATATACCACAAGCTAAGTCGGTGTTGTGTGATACACAATCTTATCTTTATCTAGCATACAACACAAGACATAAAAAAAATATCTCCTAAAATTCTATAGGTCTTATTTTATACCCCTTTGAAAGAAATTTCTACTTTAAATTATTCTATGTTATAATGGATTATTACTTGAATGTTTCTTTGATATAAACCCACATTGTAGAAAAGAAAACTAAAACTTCTTTTTAAATAGGATAGTTTGAAATAGAACATTTACCCAAAGTAACTCATCAATGTGTTTCCACATAGGAGAACATATTTGGGAAATTAAAATATTGATATTTAAGTGATATATTAATATCAATTTTTAATGTAGAGTGATATAAAACATGGTTTGGAAAAAGTAAATAATCATAAAGTCATAAATCTGCGATGATCTATGGGACAATTTGAGTCGTCAGATAAGAAGGTATTAAGAAAACATTGTTGGTTTTCAATATACCTCACCTAAAGATGAAAAACATGATAAGAAATAATTACATGATTTGAGTACTATCTAATTGTTTTTTCGGGCCATGAAAAACTCCCACTTATATATTATTTAGTGAAATTAAGTTGAATTATTCATTCCTAAAGCACCGAAAGATCATGCTTTCCATAAATAAAATGAGAGGTCATTTAATCTATCATTATAAAAAAACTGAGAACAAGTTATCAAATATAAATACATCAATCTATGGTGAGATAAGACTCTATTATATTAAACATAATCCAAGGTTTATCCTAAATTTTCCATAAATTGATAACCTTACAATCCTTATAAAAGACAAAAATCCAAATATTTAGAAAAATTTGCACAAAATCGATTTAAAATTTATCCCTGTATATCATAAGGAATCTCTTTCTGGTTGTATTCCAAAATTTTAAACACCTTCTTCATGTATTATCTAGATAATAACCTGAATTACCATATATCCTTGTAGAAAAAATTCTTGTTTCCTTATTCTTAATTCCATAAATCTATAAAATTACCCCATGATAGCGTAAACAACTTTTAAAAAATCATTAATAAATTATAAGTAAATCCTTACCAAACAATTTACTTATTCATAACCAATATACCATTATCTTAGCATCATTATCATATTTAAGGTTATCCTTCCCATAATCATTCATTTTCAACTTATTACCCCATTCAATTTTCATGATTACCAGTCACATTTGAAATATACAATCAAATACCTAAAAAATACTGTAACAATCGTCAAAAGTTTATTTATTCAATAATGCCTTAAAATTACTTATACAACATTTTTCTTGATAAACATGGAATCATTCCACCATATTCTTAAACCATTGACCAAGCTTCATTGTTTTATTCCTTAACAATTATTTTACCTCATATGTCATTCATAGTCTCTTCATCATCTAAAACATAAATAATAATAATATGACCCTTCTGATTATCTTCCTGATATTTTCTCTTATGGAATTTATATTCATAATAACCATAAATTACACATTTGAAACATTTAACCATCAATTAAGTCTTAGAAATACTATTATCCATTTCTTTATTGGTAAATAAACTATTCCCTTTGTAATTACTAGATTTGTTTCCTCATTTTCCACACCCAAATAATGCTCAATTTCTTTTAAAAATTATCTTTAATGCCTCTTACGACATGATTTACATGAGGAAAATTGAACTTTAATTCCTATGTGATCACAATGAAACTATGTCTTTCTCTTATTTGGTGGGCCATGAAACTCATAATTGTTTAGATTATTGATCATATATTGTGATTTCTGATTGGTCATAATAATAATGTCTCACCTCAAAAATCCAAATTTACTTGGTTGATCATTAGAAATATCTTTCAAATCTCCATTAACATTAATCCTCTTGTTTCCAATCATTTTCTAAACACAAAAAAGAAAAATGTGAGAAAAAAATAATCATCATAGAAAAACCGCATAATCAAGGGGAAATAAATTCATTTTCAGGTATATTATGTATAATCCTATGTTTTCCATCATCATTTCCAAAATTCATATAATGTAACCTATAATTATACTTTACCTAAGTATATATATAGGCATACCTTAGAACCATCTATAGGGATATCACTAAATATTTTTCATCCTAATTTGCAACGGTTAACTAAAACTTCACTCTGATACCAACTCAAACAACCCAAGATTAATGAACATGGAAATTACAATTCATTGTCTAAATACTTAATACAATAAAAAAACATATTCCCAAATACCATATTAGTTTAGAGTGATTAGAATTTTGAAACACATTATTTTAAATTTGTAAAATATCATCAATATCTTCCATAATGATCTCAACCTTTAGTTTTCCAAACCAATACCATTCTTAATATAATGTGGTAAAAAAACAGAAAACGGTGTGATCAAATACTCAGTGTGGGTAAACATGTAGAACATAAAAAAATCTTAAATATATGAATATAAAAACACGAACATAAATTTTTAATATCAGAATCTTTAGTTATGAAATAAGTCTTTGTAGTTCATCAGACATAAATTATAAGGAAATCATGAACAATAAGAAAATATCTTTGGCATAAAATATAGAATTAGGGCAGAAAAATAAGCATATAAAATCATTTTCATTTAGCCAATGCCCAATGTTAATAAAATTATAGAATACAATGTCCATTACTAAACTAGGATCACTCCTCATTCGATCCTTGTATTCCTAATCCAGATTTACTTGGTGTTCATATCTAGTATTATAGAACCAGATTTACTGGAAATTCTAGTCTTGTCTATCTCATGAGATATAAATCCTTACCCAATTTATTATAATGAGATATAGGTCCCAATCATCTTAAAATGATATTATTATTATGTGTGCCACCAAAACATAAGATACCTATCATATCATAACCTAAGGAATATCGTGGATTTCATAAACATAATTCTATTATAACATATAAAATTAATGAAAAATGAATTTCATAAATTGAATTACATCGTAAACACAATAAAACCTTATGAATAATATTTATAGAAACATAACCCTTTTAATGAATTTCATTTTATAGTAAAAATTATTTTTATTAGACACTTAAAATTAATTATTTAGGAAAATATTATTTCTTCATAAAAAACAAATACCTTTTTAAAAAATCTGAACAATTTTAAAAGATTATAAGTTGTTTGGAAATAAACATGAAAACATGTAGAGGATGTTTCAGGGAAATTAGCTGTTATGAATATTTAAAAATCCATTCTTTCTGTATAAGTTATAAAAAACATTCTCCCCGTACATTTATTGGAAATGTTAAAATGTAATTCATATCGAATAAAAACAAAAGATTAAAATTCATACCATTTAATAAAAATTTACCAATGGGAAAAATTTAATTTAAACAATTGTATAAGAATAAAAATAATATTACATATTTAGGTAACATGGACGTGGATGATAAATATACCCTAGTAAAAACTTAAATATAAACAATATCGGATAATAATGATATTGCGAAATTATCCCTTAACATAGGTCCAATTTTATTTTATTTTACCCGAATGTCCTGTATAATGATTTAAATAATGTTATTGAATTATTTTAGAATCGTTTTCATTTTTATGTTATCATATATGATCATATTATCATCTATTTTTTAATAAAATTTCACTGTAACTCGTTATTCAGTTAATATCTACTGTATCTTATTATGCATGTTTTAACAAATAAATGTTGGTTATATTTATTAGGTAAAATTTATATCATTATAAAATGATATTATTATAATATATACTATATTTATTCATTCAATAAATATATATTGTCATTCATTAATGAAGATCATGAAGAATGAATCAGATCACATCTTGGAGATAGTTATCCATACATACACACGAGCGATGATATCATTTTCATAAATGATTAATGGTATTAAAGTGGATGTTAAATATATTGTTACATCATCCACATAATGTTATAATAATCATATATAGTAATTATATCCTCAATTATACCCATCTATGTAAGATGGTGGTCAAAAAAATATTAAACTACAGAGGGGAGACGGTATGCTGTACTTACGTACGCATGGTAATGATATTTTTCATATGATTGACATAAGGTGGAATATGGTTGTTCCATAGCCATAATAAAATATTAGTTTATAGTTTGTATTGAATTTTTTATTTTATAATTGAATTAAAAATGGTAGATGAAGTAGAAGAAGAAATGATATTTAGAGTGTCCTTAAAGGAGATGACCACTTCTTCAGTGATCTCCCTTTAGATATCCTCTTAATGCCTCTAGAGTTGGTATATTGAGGGACCAATATATATGATGTAACTAAGGAATTTTATAAATTAAATGGTAAGGGTGTGTTTGAAATTTAAGCCTTAATAATTTGTAACGAAATAAAGGAGGAGGATTCCTTTTATAGTTGAGGGGGGGTGGCACTTTTGGAAACACCAAAACTACTGATTTATTATAAATTTATTTTCATTTTAAAATACGTCCATGGTGATTTATTTTTTGGTGAGGACAAGTATTGGTCTAAATCCTCACAACCAACGGTTTTTAGAAATATTTAGGTCACAAAATTAACATTATATTTTTGGTTTAACCCTTTATTTTACAGTTTAATTCTTATTATGTTTACATGTATTTTTATAATATAGGGTAAATATAGTTATCATAAAATAAAAAAAGAACCTAAATTGAATCAATTATGAAATATTTAACATTATCCTAGTTATTTAAATGAACCCAATTTTTTTATGAATTTTATACATTTAATAAATTGTTATTTACTTTAAAGTATCACATTGGTCAATATTGTTATTATTGAATAATTTTATTTTTTGAAAATATAAAACTAATATGATAAAATCGAAAAAAATCATTTAATATACTTCTAAAAAGTCATATGAATGTAAAAAGTTCTATTATTAACTTAATTAATTCCAAATTTATTCTTTTTCGTATTTTTAAAACCATATTTTTGATATTTCTATTTATAAAATAATTTCTGTATCACTGTTGTGTTAAAAATAATGGTAATTATTTAATCACTAAAAAGTATTAATAAATTTTTACGTATTATGTAAATATATTATATTTCCATATATTATTTATAATTGATGATATTCTATGTAAAACATTATATTAAAAAATTATACAGATTAAAAAACTATAGTGTGAACTACAGGACTTCTTATTAAAGAAAATATTATAAGGGTCGTATTCAAATCCATGTGACTCAAAATGGTCCTAAATTAGTCTATTAGACCAATATGACTGTGATATAAACATCCAAAATGATGTATATATATATATATATATGTTTTTGGGTCATTAAATCTTCCATATAATTTTAATTACAATCACAATTATAATTATTTTTCATTTGTTTTCACAAGAACCACGTTACCATTGAAGAAGACATTAGGGAAATAATTAATTTTTTAAATTATATAAAATTAACATGTTATTGGTTATAATTTTATCAGTCAATAGACTATTTATAGTAAAAAATACCCCCTTGTTTAACACTATATTAAAAATATTTTACTTGTTAAAAATAAAAGAATAACAAAATTGGATTTTCTTTAAATATAATATTATAAATATATTAAAGTAATACAAGTGGCTAAAAGTGGTCCCCAAATGTACCCAATGATCATTTTGATATAAAAAAACTCACCAAATTAAATTAGGAAACATGTTAGTGTAATTATAATATTATTTTTACCTTTAATTACCCGATTTACCCTTAACCACGAAAACTAAAAAATCACCAAAGTTACTATTCATACTATCCAAAAAATAAAATAACATTATTTAAATAATTTGGAGCTACCAATTCCATATTTTTAATAATTTTTTAAAAATTCAATGAACTGATGTTTTCATAATTTATTTAAAATTAATTCCATTGTCGAAATGAAAAATGAGTTTTTTTGAAAGTAAAAAACAAAGCAAAATATTGAAATGTTTTTAAATAAAATTTAATTGTAAAATTGATGAAAATGATGAAAACATTATTAAATGGTAAAAATATATTCTATTTATTATTTAAAAACATTTAATAATTTCATTAATCCACATTAATTACTTTTATGAAAAAAGTTGTTTTCAATTAAAATTTAGTGTATTTTTATTGTTCCTCAAAACATGAAAGTTATTAGAAAAATATAAAAAATTAATTAAAAGTAAATTTTTATATCCATATTCAATGTAGCATTTAATTTTTTTGTAAATATATATATATAAGTTTTAAAGACTATATTTTAAATGAGTGCGCTATCAAAAGGTGACAAAATTGCATTTTTTATAATTAATTATTTTATCCAATTTTTTTTGTTCTTAGATATAGTCTATAAAATATATAATATGAATTATATAAATAAGATTTAATATATTACATATATATTTCATTAATAAAATCTATCATGTACGTTTTATTTATTTTATAAACTCTTTATTTTCAATAAATTATTTTTTTGAAGAATGTTAATACTGTTAAAACCCACAATTATAGTGATCAGGTTATAAGGGAACATAATAATATTTAGTGGTTAATTTGAAATAAGTATTATATAAAATTAATTATATCAATATAAGGTGAATTTTGGGTAACACATGACAAGCATAGTGTTGTGTATACTACTAGTTAAGCTGGTGTTGCATATTACACAATCTTATCTTGGTGTTTCATACAACACAAGACATCAAAAATAATCTATCTCATAAAATTATCATTGTATTAAAACCATATCATTGTGATCATTGAATTAAGAGAACTACACAAGAAACACATTATTAATAAGGAATAATATCATACGAAACACACTTTTTTTCATATAGATTGAGTTTCACTAAAACATGCATGTAGTATAACTAGTTCACATTATTTTTTACAGAACACAAGAAAAAATTACACACCTTCACATAGAATCTTTTATATCTAAATATTCATACTTATTTTCATGAATTAATAGGAAATAATAACACAATTTTCAGTTTATAAAGCACACTTTCACTAAATAAATCCCAAAACACCGATAGAGGTTTTCATGAGGGGTATTGTGTGAATTATTAGGCGTGCTAACTCGCATATAGATATATACAGACACTATAACTTCTACAAGGATTGATTGAAACTGAAAAAAAGGATGGATTATGTGAGATACTGAATAGTATTGAAATAACACATTAAATAATAAGAAAATAACTCATATTTTATAAGGTTATGATTTTCATGTGAGACTTGCTTGATTTTCCTTTGATGTAATCAATAAAAGTTGATGAGTTTCAAACACATCCTTCATTCATGACAAAATTTTGAAAGTGTGGTGAAATATGGTTTCATAAATATTTTTTCCCAAGAAGAAAAAAGGAGAACCAATATAATAATAATTTTTATGATATAATATATTGTGGATATAAAATAATTCAGTCCATAGTAATATTTATATCATTGAGATTGGTGAAGAGAATATATTCTCCCAGGTATAAACTGATTATTATTCAGGCGAGAATAATTGTGATTATGTTAATGTGTTTAACATTCATTATTCCATTAATTGCAAAGGACATTTGGGATTTTAGAAGGAAGATGAAATGAAGAGTTTGTGTCAAAATTTGTACCTGTTAATTATCATTTGGTTTAGAGTAGTATTTTGAGATTTTCTGTCCAAATCATGTTCATATTACAGTGATTGATGCCTAATAAATAAAAAGGATCTCTTTTCAGTTTTTTTTGCAAAGATGAGATGTGTTTATTTCCATATATTGCGAGACAAATAGGTGAACAAGCCAGTGGAAGAAACAATCAACATTGTGAAAACAAATAAATGCATCGTATGGTTGAAAATTTTATTGGCATTACAAATTACTTTAATAAGATGATAATGATTGTCTTTATAGGTCAGATAAATAACTATCCAAGAGTTGAAAGATAATAAATATCAATAAAATATAGTGCAATATAAGTGAAAGGATGTTCCATTCATTATATAACAATGTTAAGGTATTATTTTCTAGGGGTTGTGTGGTATTGGATTATTTCCAGACCAAGAAAAGGACTAGTTACTCTTATTGAGTAGTGGACCTTATGAAATATCATATTCCCTATTTAAATTCATTCATATACTTGCGTTTTATAGATAAAATATAATAATAGAATAAAAATCCTAAAAGTATTAAGAGTAAAATAGATAAAATATTATAATAGCTGAAAAATATCCCAAAATTGATTGACTCTATCTTAATGTTTATTATACACTAAAGTTATCCTATCAATTGGTATCATAGACAATTTTCACCTCTATTAAATTCAATGCATTTTAGTTCTTCTATTTTAATGATTTGAGTTTCCATTCAATGTATAATATTGAGTTGTAGCTTTTATAAAGAGTCATATATCTCTATATAGAATTCTATTTTTATCTATACCATGATTAATTGGAGATATTATGAGAAGAGTAATCTAAAGAAGAAGTTACTCATATATTAAGAGTAGAATGTTTTTGTTTATCCATACCTTTCAAAAATTGATACATATCAGTATTATAATGTAAAGAGTAGGTGGATGATGTTTTCACCAAGAAAAATTACAACATTCCTAACTCAATTGGATCCTAAATGGTAGGCGACCATGAGGTCTGTGAATGTTCCTATAAAAAATATCCTGAAAATTAATATTATATTAAAATTGGTTATGGTGATCAATAAAACACATCTCAAGAGATATAATTGGATATATTAAGCGATATTCTATATTGAATTCCAATAGAAATAGTTTCTATTGGTTGTAGAATCTTTCAATGTGTGTAAGAAGAGATCACGCAACATCCAGAAGATGAATATTTACTGGATACGTGTTTATATTGAAAACATATTAAATTATTAAATGTATTCATATTGGTTAGAGACCCTAATGAAATAAAGAGAGAACATGAAATAATCTTCTAAAAATTGATTAAAGAAGGTGAAGATAAATATGTAGTCAAAAAGACACTTCAAGAAGAGATCTTAGAATTTATGAAAAATTAATAAATAGAACTGTTGTCAAGAATTTAAAATTAGAATATATATCCTGAAATATCATAGAAATTCGATATTTATTTGCAAATAAATGTATTGTACAATAAGAGGAAGTTAATGGAATAAATTATTTTTGTGAAGATAATGTTTTTTTGTTTGAAGTTCAAAAAAACACTTTCACAATGTGATATCTTGAATTAAAAGTTCAGCTGGCCTATTTTCAGAAGGTACATATTGATAAATTAGAAAATAAAGACATAGATGATGCAACTACCCAATGATAACATGTGGAATATAATGAAAAATGACCTCCTACAGTTGATAAAATGATCATTAATTATATTGATGATATATTTTATGAAACTATGCATAAATACATACCATCTATACTATCATTTAATAATGTTTATAAATAGGTAATCATGATTAAAATATGTTAAAAAATATAATTCATACAAGTATAGTTGACTTAGGATAATGTTAAGCCTACCACCCATATGGCGGTGGATATTAAAAAAATTTGTGGGAGGTGGTTCCCTACAAATACCCAATAATCTGTGGAGAAGATCCAAAATATTAACAAAATTTATATTATACAATCTTGGTTTTGGGTCAATGATGTTGCTGCAATGGATTTAGGAATTTTTCATTATATTATTCATATAATCCATTAAATTAAAAATCACAAAGAAATACATTATTAAGGGGGTATAAATTCAATGAAGAATAAGAAACATCCAAAGGTTAATAAAAACATGTGTACAAAAAATAGATTTTGAAAACATGAAAATATCTATGATTTACGAAATAATAGTTGTCACAATTTTGGTAAATTTTGTTCATAATATGTATCAATATATTCTAAGAAAAAAAGACCATAATTTGTTTAAGAAATAAATAAGAAACCTAGGGAAGAAATCAAAAATATTTTATAAACATGATTTCTACCAAGAAGAAAAATTTGGAATACATTCGACTCAAAATTAATGAATCTGAAGAAAAATTATATATCTAAAAGGACAATAATGATTTTTGACCCAATAAAAATCAATGGGCGAAAATCCCAACCTTTTACCAATGTTTCTAATTATATGCTGGTGATCAAGCCAAAATATTTGGAGAGAATAAAGTGAATGGTGGAAGAACCCAAAAAATGTTGTGATATCTGAAATTAATTGGTTACACAATAAGAAACAAATGTTTTTTGTGAGATTTACAACATGGATGGATATAGGCCCAAAAGATTTTCTTTAATAATTATTTCATAAGATAAATTATTTAAGAAGATACATGTTTTAGCAGGTCATACAAGTGATTTAATAACCCTTGAAAAAAGATGTTTAAAAGAAATGAAATTGAAGATGTGATAATATATATAGAACCTCAATTAGAATTTAATATTTTATACAAATGTTTGAATAGTAAAATAAATAAAGAAACAATTTTGAGATAACAATCTCTACGTTATGGATTAAATTAATGAAGAAATGAAGGTCCCACCTTCATCCCTTAATATTTAGGAGTTTTATGGATTCTTATGATATATGGAATTAAATACGATGAAAATTATCAGTGGGAGAACCTATGAAAAACTATGTTACATAAAATATTGATAGAAAATATGGTGAAATCATCATCCCACAATGATTGATTAATTTTTATTCCAATAGAAATAATAAAATAATATCATATTTGATAATGTTTAAGAATGTATTATAATATAAGGGACAAAAAGGATAAAGAAAATACTATCATGGTTCGATCTTATATTTATTATTCTGTGGAACAATTATTGATAAAGGTCATACATGGTAAAGTTATGGATGTTTTAAAATATAGAGTGTCAAAATTTGATGATCCATATTTGTTTATTCTTTAATATAGAACATCATAAAATCTATTCATGAAGAGAGACCTCATTATGAAGCTATTGAGGACTGCTTCCCATAAGGGGGAGACAAATTTTTTTTAAGTTGCCGCCATAATCATTATTTTAATTAGTATCAAATACAATCATTTTGGAATGTTCTTAAAGTCCATGTCATTGAAAAATGTATTTTCTGCACAATCTATCATATAGTTTATAGAAAATAACAAATATAACAAAAGGGGGGACAAATTAAATTATTCAATTACATTATAGAAATCAAATAATCTAAGTTACCCAAATCAACTAATCCAGCATAATGCAGATGATTGTTTTTTATATGTATGTTGATGTGAGTGTATAATTTTTTTATAAATTGTTATTAAAAAAGGGTTAATGTCACATTTAGTATATTTGGTCTATAATCTAATTGGATAATTCTTGAAGATAATTATTTTATTTCTCATTTATTGATGTAATAGGATCTATTGTTAAATGGAGACATTATCCAATTATACATAAATGGCCTTAAACATTGTGATTTTAACATTCTTTAATAATAAACAGGTTAAAAGTAATATATAAGGAATTCTAATGACAGTCATTTAGTAACAAACATTAAAATTGAACTTTTTACACGAGTTCAAGAAAAACCGAAAATAAAATTCCTCAAGGAATTGTTATAACAACAGATATCCAATAACATAAATTAAAATCAAAATTTTAACATTGATTCATGAAAAATAAATGTTAAAAGTCCTCATATAATTCTTTTAAAATAGGTCTTTTTAGTAATAGATGTTGAATTTTACATTTGATAATGATTCTTCGAAAAAACTAATGATAAAAATGTTGAGAATTTTTGTCATTTATTAATCATTGATTTTACTATAAATAGAGATAAAACAGTATTATAGAACCAAATTTATAGACGTAAGATGTTGAAATTCTCTATGATAAGTATTTGAGGAGTCCAAATTTTGAAAACCAAAAAATTATATTTTTAAATAATTTTGAGATCCCTGACCAGTATAATAGAATCTTTAGACACTATCTAGAATAACTTATACATTTTTTAACATCAGTATTTTGAAAAATTGATTTAAAAAATGACTTATAACAGTAGTTCTTGGAACTAAATTACATTAAAATTCTTATTAAGATAAACATAAAATCTTTATAACCTTTGATCTCTAAGACCATTATAGCTCAATGAATAGCAAAATCATGGCTTATGAAATGATCTAAAAGGTGGTAAACATTTTTAACGAAAATTTGTTGAAAAACTGACATCTAAAGTGTCATTTTACATCAGTTTCTAAGAAAACATAGAATTAAAAGTCTTCAATGAGAAATTTTAATGTTTTTTTCATGAAGTGAAACTAAAAATAGGTTTTCAACGTTATTTACTAAATAAATGACATAACAAGTTATTCAGTGATCCTTAAATGTTAGTTTTATAACAAATTGATATTAAAAACATAATGCATAAAGGTTTTTAACTTCGATTATGTATTTACTTGAGGATAAAAGTAAAACTTTAAATATAAGGGATTAATATTTCAATTTTTTTACAATAAACATTTCTATTTTTAAACCCCACCTAAATTTTTTACTAATTCAATTGAAAATATTTTTTTTACTGTATATAAATTCATATTCCATTTATTTTACCATTTTTATCCATCTCAAGCCAATCTAATTTTCAAAAAATCTTTAATTGAAAATTTAAATACTGTATATATTATCGTCAAGTGATATTTTGATGGGTTTTTTTTCATATTATTGCTAAAAATATTCACAATTTTACTAATAATGTTGAATTTTTCTTGTTATTATGTTACAAACATAAAACATAAAAATCAGATTTTACAACTACGATGAAATATTAAATATCAATCACTATTTCCACTACCACATATGTTCATCCTGAAAAAATAGAAATAATTTTAAAAACCTATCATTTTAAAAGAAAATACTAATAGAAATAAAATAAATTTGAAGATTTAAATTTAGTTTTTTCATTTGATTTCTGTAAATTTTAATGCATGTTTCTTATTTTTTCTATGAAACGAGTTACATCTATCAAAGAATAGGGAATTAAAAAGTATAATTTGATTGTAATTTGATCAATAAGTATATTTTATCTCCAAAATCATTCAAATCATAGTTTTTGAAATGATGTAAAACTTGTTCTACATTTTTAATTGTGGTGTTTTAAAAAAATTATTTCGAATTTGACTTCAATCATTGGTTCCTAAGAAAATGTCATTAAAATTCATTTATGGGTACTTTTAGAATCAGTGTTTGATGAATAGTTGGATTTTAATGTTGGTTACTAAATAAACATCGTTAAAATACCTTAAGGTGGTCTTGTAACATTTTTTTGTATCAAAAACCTAAGTTAAGGACCATATAGAATGGTACTTTAGACATCGATAATAAAAAACTAACATAAAAAGGTCAATAATTTAATTTTGGTCACAGGTTTATAAAAATAATCCTTGAAATTCCCACTTTTAACATTGCAGAAAAAATATCAGCTGAAAATGACATTAAAATTTTAAAAAAACCAACGTGAAACAACTATTTTTTAATAGTTATTGTGTAAATCAAATCCTATTATTTTATAAACCAAGAAAGGATCATGTTTACATGTATTGAAATAAAATATTGATCATAGTTTATATTTTTATTAATACCCTATTACCATGAATATTATATTTCATGTCAATATCTGGGGGAGATAACGATGTGAATGTTTGAAAAATTAAAGTGTCTAGAATAACATATTGACAAATTATTTTGGAAATAACGTAGATGGTATTTCAAAAGAATACAAAGGTGTAGATTGAAGAAACCATTATGTTTATGAGTATTCTACAGGTATTATTATTGGTTGTTAATAGTGGTCAATGAAATATCAATATTTCATCAATGTTATTGTTTTTTAAAATTTTGTAAGAAATAAGTTATTATAAGTGAATTATCCAAGATATCCAGGATTGATGTCAATGTAATATATGATTTTATGAATTAATGAAGAAGAAATCTATAAAGTATTATTGTTTTAACAAATTTATTTCGATGAAATTAGGGTTTAAAACTCTATATATTCTAAAACATCTATTCTGTTCAGAATACATGTGATTATTGCATTATTTATGACACATTGTTTACCAAAATGAATAAGACAATGCAATTTTTAATTTATATGTAGATAATTTGATGAATAATCCAATGTAATATTACTTCTATTGTATGGAGAGTAATTTAAATATGCCCATGTGTTTCAAATAGGAGTGGGCTATGGTGCATTTTAATAAATATTTTTCTTACCACTTTAATGAGAGTTTACCAAAACATTAGCTAACCATTAGCTTGAAAATTTTGGACAAACTCAACCACGCATTAGGGATCCTTGGGAAAACCACATGGATGGAAGTCAACCTAGATAGTCAGCCATAGTGGTAGGGGGAATTTAGATAATATCACTCCCATGGAATGAATAGGTGGATGAATATTAAGTGTGCAAGGTAGTTCCAAGTGGCACAGTTCCAATGATGTATATATTGTGCAAGGCATGTGTGATGATCTTGTTTCTGGTGTCAGTATCTCACAACCTCGATATAAAATTACAGCATCACACATTGTAATTTAATTTTTATCTTATTATAGGGTATATATAATATTGTATGTGGGTAAAAAAACTAAATCTCCATAATAAATTGATATAGAAATAATGTATCCCACCAGATCTTCTCAATGCGGACCATTTGATCATCACTTGATATTGTGTTCTTCCTCCAGCCTCATTAAAGTATATATGTATATTGATGCTTCCACATTCCAATACTTCTATTATCCAAATACACTCTAAATTTTGATACATTGAGGTTTTAATTGAATTTTTTCATGCTTGTTATTATATTCATTCATACACTATTTTATAATATATGACATTACTGTGTACATTATAAAGATACAGAAGGCTTTTCATGAATTCGATATTCATGGAGGAGTCTGAGTTTTTGAAAGGAGCACAATAGATTCATAATTTTCAAGTGATATTATCACCATGTGTAGAATCCAATTACTTAGGATATGACCCCTTTATTTTTAGCATAAGAGAATAAGGAATCCTATGTGAAATTATTTAAACCACCCGGATGTTCGAGCATTCAATGATATGATTTACATTACATAAAAATAAGGATTTTTGGTTGTGTATGGAAGTAGAGTCCTCATTTACAAATATTGAATCATATGACCTTAGAGAGATAATTTAACATATTATATAACCAATTCCACTCATTTTTTAGAAAATAAAGCATCATTTAGGATTCATATTATGTCAATGAGGAAACGAGTTCCTTAAGCCTCTCAATTGTGTAATATATGGGAGTACCACACACTACTTCCATTTTGATACAGGTTCAATTATTTTGATATATATTTCTGAATTCAGGAATTTATAACCTTATAAATGATCCAGGAATCAATTTTGGTATATATCCTTATCACTATGTTCCATGAAGAAAGTGACCTGCATATAAAATCTTAGGTGAAGAAGGAAAAATACAATGTGAAGAACACTTTCTTTCACAATTCATGAACCCCAAAATAACTTTACCAAAGTATAACCTGTGTGTAATAACCCAGGTTACATTCAAATAAATCATTTTTATATCTTATAAATATTCATTAGTTAGATATTCTATATTTATATTCACTGTAAAAATTGTATGTTATTTTTAAATCAAAAATGAAATAGTTTTATTTAACTCTATTCTCATATGGTTTTATTAAAAAATTATAATTTTTAAATTTTTAAATTTTAATTATAGAAAATTAATTTAGTTTTTTAAGTCATCACATAAAAATTATGTTATTATTAATTTTTGGACTTTTTGTATGGGAATATAGTTTTTTTAGTGAATAATGAAAAATTCAGTATTCTGTTTTTCAAAATTGTACTTCATTAAAAATATTCCAAACTAAAAAAGATATTTCTGATGGGTTTTTAAAATTAATTACTTATCTATAATTTAACATAATCAAATTATTGTATTAAAATGTTTTTATGCATTAATATAGTATAAAAACATTTTAACATTAAGCATTCAATAATCTTAAAAACTATTTGAAATCACATTTTTTGGTTTACTTTTAAATTTAATTATTATATATATGTGTTTTGAATATTGATAATTGGATTAAATATATTTAAATGTAGTGTCATAATTTAGTAAATATATCCCTTTTAGATTTATTTCAATTCAAATAGTAATTTTATTAATTTTTCATAGCACGATTAATAGAAAATCATGTCATTAAAGTCAAAAATAAAATGATAAGGATTGTGAAATTACCCTAACACATAATTTAATTTTATTGAATGTTCTCATTATCTCATTAATCATCTAGGATTTTTGATATGTATTTTCTTCATTTGGATAAGATTAAAAACATTATAATAATTTTTTAAAATAAATATATAAAATGTAAAACAATTTTTTAATAACTGTAATATTTTTGACATGGGTTAACCATAGGATATGTTCAGTTATAAATAATTTTTTAGAACCTTAATGATTTATTATAATCATGTTCGTTTATTTTTAATAATTATTGAAGTAATATTTAACTCAATTTTGTAAACAACGCGATCATATTAATTACACAACTAATGGAAAAATCAAATAAATGATATTAATTTTTTTAATGTATTATAAATTTAAGTAATAAATATGTTATATAAATTTAATGGATGAAAATAAACATTTTTGGGGTATATTTTTTTTCATGTTTTAAATTTTTATTTTTGTTATTAAAATCAAATTAAGGAAAACTTCAAAAAATTTTACATTAATAATATATTATAATTGTTAATTTTTTATTGATTGATATAGAATTTCAAAAAATCTTATTTTTAGAAACATGTTAATTATACAGTTGATAATATCAACTATGATCCATTTATGGGCCATTTATCCATTTATAATATTTATACTTACCTTTAAGGAGTACAAATATTTTTTGTCACATTATGTTTGAAAGGTGTTGACGAGGGGTTAAAACCAAAAATATAATGGTAAATATGTGATTAAAATTTAACAAATTTTTATTGGATGAAATAATTTATATCCATTATCGTCATATATTTTAGATAAATATTTTTGGAAAAATTTGGAATTGAAAATTAATTTATATTAATTTAATTTTTTGGATATTCCAAGAGTACCCCTCCCATATCTTATAGAAGGGAATCTCTTCTTCCATTTACGTCACACTTCAAACCCCGTTTTGTCATCTAATACCTACCAAAATACATTCCAATAATACATCACATAATTATAGGTTTATTGGTTTAGGAATAATACACACCTTATAGGGTTTATAGTGTTAATCAAATGGGGAATTCAAAAGAATATGTATATTTTTTAACATCATGTTTTAGTTTTATTTCTTCTAAGACCAACTTAAAATATTTATTTAGAATTATTATATATTTAAAAAATAATTATAATTATACATAGGGGTTTTTATATTAATATCACAACTTATATCAATATAGACTTCTATAAAATAGGGAATGAAACCACTATTCATGTGTACGATTGACTATTGTCTCATGAACCGAAGTTATTCATTTTCCATCACCATATATCACGGATAGATTATAATGATGGACTGTGTATTTAAATATTATATATATATGACATATTTATCATACTTAAAGGATAATATATCATTCAAATTCTAATCATTCCCTTTACTGAAAAATGATAACGTCATCCGTGTGTATGTGTTGACTACTACCTCCATGAAGCCATATGATTCATTTTTTATCACCACATCACATGAATAATATATATAAGTGTATTTAAATCATTAAAATTTTATTTAAGATATTATTATAATTATTTATTGCTAAAATAAATCTTTCCTTATTTAAAAAATAATCTTTGAAGAATGAAAACGTTCCTCATGCATAGGTAAGACCTACCATCTCCATAATTGTAACATAGTTAATTTTTACAAAATGTATTTAATAGTTTGATTTAAATATATGATTTATGTAAAACAATTATTATAATTTCAGGAATATTTTTCTTGATATAATGTAATAATTTCCCCTTTGACCATAGTCTGACTACCATAATCATTTCTAACATAAGTGCTGAATATCATCAAATTTCCCCACATGAATTTATTTTATTACATAATTGTAAATATTGGGTAATTAAATGAAATTAAGGAGTAATTAGACTCTAAAATTTTCTTAAGAATGTATAAAATTAACTTAATTTATATATATAGGAATATGAAGAACTTACATGATGATTCATATACAAGGTATGTGACTTTCTTTTAAAAATCCCTTTTTAATGTTTTATTTTAAAATCACTCTTTTTTATATATCAAAATTTTAAATTTTATTTTATGGACTTTAATACAATAAAATTAAATATTTATAATTTTGATTTTCTTTCCCTTATGAATTTCATTCAGTGGTTTTCAGTATGAATATTTTTATTTAATGTTAGACATTTTGTTACAAAAAAATAGAACATTTTATTTTACCATATACCGTAACTATGAATTTTCCCTCAATCATAATTGTTATTTTATGTATAAATTAATCTACATGATTTAATTTTTTTCACCAATAGGAAAACCACATTCCCTTTTCTTGGTATTTTGGAGTTTAAAATTGGTTTTTATGAATACATCTTATTTTTATATCCAAACTATTTTTCAGAAGTTTAAATGTGTTTTCACGGTTTTCTTAAATGATATGGTACTTATATGTTGTTTATGAATGGTTATCATCACTTTTGATCCCATGAGATCCTAATATATCTTACTAGATGGGTCCCCAAAAATAGGACAGTAATGAATTGGATAAAGATTCTGTTCTTTGAAGAATTATATTTTGAGGTGGGGCGTATAGTTATTATAATTGTGAGGTATAATATAAGGGTTTTGTATTGGTTTTAATTTAATGATGTCAGAAAAATCCTACATGACTCTTATATTCTTAATAATGAGTTTAAATGGATATCATTTGATTTCAAGAGGAAGGATAATGAACTTTTTAATTGAAAAGTGATGATATTTTATATAAAGGATATGTTTTTAAGATGAGTTTTCATGGATTTTCATGTTTTCATTGTACTAATATATTTATTATTATTAGGCCTCTTATTGAGATTATAGTTTTAATTGGTAATTTTAATTTTTTTTCACAAAGCTTATAGATGGGTAAGGTAAATGAAAAATAAATGATTAATTCCATGAATGTTAATCATGAAAAAAATCATTTTTTATTTATAAGATTTATTTTATGGAAAAATTTTATACTGAATAAATGTGTTTCAATTATATATATATATATATATATATATATATATTTTATGTATTATTTATGTCATAGGTCTATAAAACTATAAAAATAAAAGATCCATGGTATTGTAAGATAAAAAATGTAGTTTAACATCACAATAATATTCGATGTTTAAGGGCAAGTCATTATAGTTTTTTCTTAGAGAGAGGTTCTTATAATTTTAGGTGTTATTATAATGATAATAGAATACCATTCTGAATTGTTACATAGTGGTTATGTTTAAATGATTTAGTATTTGATGTGGACCATGTATATTTGGAAAAAGTGTGTTGGTTTGGAATGTTTTTCCATTGAGGAAACATGGATTTTATAGTATGAAGGAACCTAGAAAATGATTTCATTCCAAACCAGTTACTTAGAATGGTCAGAATTGGAGATGAGTAGTTTATTCCTATGATAGATTATTTGACACAAACTAAAAAATAGATTAATCCACGATATAGTGTATCAATATATACCACGGAGGATAATGATGATATTTGTTCCTTTTAGGAGGCAACAACCTCTATAATTCGGTGGATTTTTTGTCATTGAGGTAGCTATATGATGGATCAATACCCTGTTAAAAATATTTAATGTCATGGGGTGATTGAAACAAAAAAGGTATCCCTTTCTACATATGATTTTTAAGTAGCACTAGTAATTTTTTCTATTTGGCTTAGAATTTAAAAGTGAGGTATGAGTTTGATTCCATGGAATTTGACACTTATACGAGTCTCTTTTTCATGGAATATTTCCATATGGTTTTTTAAATCAGGATAATGAAAAAATTTATCTAATTTATCAAAAATGTCGAATGTTACATATATATACATATAAAAAATTACCATATTTTTTTCTTATGTATGTTATTTTATTCATGGTATAGATTTTAAGATTAATTAGTTTTAGCCACAGTTCATTCCAAGATATCAAAGTACATTAGTTTCTGATGAGTTAAATGTTTATGAGAAAATTCATCATAGTAACAAGTGGGAAGAAATGGAGTTCACTGATGATCCTGTATTCTATGAAAATAGGAAGAGAAAAAGGTTGAGATGATAGGAAATGGGGAAGTATTAATCAAAGAGTTATGGAGGTCAGAAAATTATTTACTCATCTTGTGTTAAGTGTGGTAAATATAATACTAGGTAACATGAAGTGAATTCACAAAAGTGTTATTGGTGTTGTATGTTTGGTCGTAATGCTCAGGAAAATGGAGAAAAAAGTTCTGGACAATCAATGAATGGGGAACCCGATATCTATCTATCAATGTGATTTTTTCGGTAATACTTATATAACTATTCTAACATGTGTTATATGTTATTTTCAAAATATTTAAATCATCATGATCTAAAGAAGAAGTTTCTGAAAAAATAATTTTTTATTACTAGTGTTTGTACAGGGCTATATAATGACATGGTGATAGGAATTAAAAAAATATTGGTGAATGATCATTTTTGATTCTTTCAATCAAGAAATTGTGAAGTTTTCATCTATAATGATGATTTTTTGTACAGACTTGGTTTCTTTGTATTCAATAATGATCATGAAATTGTATTTTTATCATGTGAACAAAAACCTCATTAGTTAAATTATCTTACACATGATATAAGTTTAACTATTATGGCTTTTGATTTATAAATTTAGTAGAATAATTTATATGGATCCAAGTGTGAAATATATATTGATCATTAAGGAAAGATGTATATATTCATATAGAAAGAGTTGAACATGAGACAAAGAATATCGATAGAAATTATTAAGAATTATGACTTCATGATAAGTTTTAATCCTAGAAAATAAAACAATGGAATAGATTTTTAACTTTAAAAAATAAAGATTTATTAACATTGTTTCATTTGGAAAATGAAACATTGGTTATTGATTTGATGAATTTTGGGCTAGATGTTTTGGATGGAGGAACATCCTATGTTTGATTTCTTCTTTTTGCATAGTCAAATTTGACAGAAACAATTAATCAAGCTTATGAGGAAGACCATAGGTTATAGTAAAAGGGGGAATTGGTTAGGAAGTGTAATTATAGAAAACTTAATGTTGATAATGATGTTTTTCATTGGATTTGGAAGGATAATATGTGTTCTTTATGATTCATAGTAGAAAAATAATTGTTGATATAAGCCCATAGTTCTATGTTTTCCATTAATTCTCTCAGTTATAAAATGTTTGGAGACTTTAAGAAGTATTACTGGTGGGATGGAATGAAAATATCTATTGCTCACTTTACCTTAAAATTTTTGATTTTATAAAAGGTTAAATAAAAAAATTGTGATAGGGGATACTTCTATCTTTTCTATTACAATATTGGAAAAAGGAAAATGTATATAGTGCTTTCATAGTAGGATTTCCAAATACATCTCTAGGATATAATCTAATATGGGTTATTGTGGACAGATGAATTAAATATGTCCATTTCTTTCTCATTCAAGACAATATGAAATTGGATTAAATTTGATGAATGTATCTCAAGGATATAGTCAGGTTATAAGAATTTACACTATCTTTTATATCTAAAAGTGATCCCAAGTTCACTTCAAATTTTTGGAAATGAATTTAGAAGTCTTTTGGTACTTAATTAAATTTTAGTATATATTTTCATACTCTATATGATGTATTGTCTGAATGAACAACTCATAACATGGAAGAAATTATTTGTGTCTGTTTAGTGAATTTCAAGGGATGTTGGGACCAAATACATTCTCTAGATGAGTTGTCGTATAATAACAGTTTTAATTCTAGTATGAAGGTGTTATATTTTGATTCTATATATAGAACAAATGTCATACTCTTGTATTTTATAATGAACTAGGAGAAATTAATCTAATTGGACATGAATTGTTAGAGTAAATGGACGAGAAGGTAAATGTAATTCAAAAACATATGAGGATTACTTAGAGAAGGTAGAAATATTATTTGGAAACCTGTAGGGAAGATAATTATTTTTAGGTTGTTGATGTGGTTTTTCTTAATGTATCTTTAAGGAAATGAGTTTTTTGTTTTAGTAAAAAAAAGGATATTTATTATATGATTAATTGGAGCATATAATATTTTATTGATATTTTGATTAGTTTAAAACATAGTGGTTGTTCCTTGAAGATTATCATGTGAACACAATGTTTTTCATGTTTATATATTGTTAATGAATGTTCCATATTCATCTTCTATTTTGATCCATGATTTAGTTAAGTTGGAAGGTAAAATTTCAAATGAGGATTAACCTAAAAAGATTCTTATCTATACAGTGAAATTATTTTGGAATAAGGTAATTAACTAGGATAACTATTTGTAGAAAAAAAATTTAGTTGAATGTAAAACATAGGATTCTAAGAAATCTATAAATAAAATGTATCCCCGCTTGATTAAGAAGTAAATAAAATTATGAGGATGATATTTCAAAAAGGGGTAAGAATGTATCAAACTATGTAATGTTAATGTAAATCATCTCCATGTATTATAAATTTTAACTTGTTAAATATTTCCATTTTATATGAATTACAAAAATGTTACATAAATTTTAAATCCCTAAATGAAATAGTTTTATTAAAATATATTCTAATAAGTTTTTATTTTAAAAAATTATAAATTATTAAAAATTAATTTGATAAAATGAATTTCATTTTTCAATTCTTCATGTAAAATATATATAAAGATTATTTTTTTAAATTTAATAAAAAAGGATATTTTTTAGTGAATATTGATTACTTTTGGATTTTTTATTAAAAATTTTATATATTTTCAAGTATTTAAAATGTCAAAATGTATTTTCGAAATGTTTTAAAATTTATATTAGTTCAAATGGATTTTAAATAGTCTAATTATTTATTTTTGAAATTATTTTTTGTTGAATTTATTAGAAACACATTTTTACAATTAAAAATCAATTTTTTGAAAAACTATTTTCATTATGTTTTTTTAGTTTAATTACCAATTAAATTCTGTTACATCCATTTTATTAGTATTTAAAAATTGGGTCCATATTTTTAATATGTGATTTAATATTTATTAAATACTTCCCTTTCATTTTTGGTAGACATAAATAGTATCCTGACAGATTTTTTTACCGTGATAAAAGGTAAATTGGGCAATTGAAGTTAAAATTAAAATGATGAAGATTATAAAATGACACAAATACATACCTGAATTTTATTTAATTATTCAAAATTTTCAATAATCATTTGTTATGAACCCTACTATTTCTATTTCGATCAGATTATAATCTTTATAATATTTAATTCAATGAATCTTCAAGAATGTCATACTATTTTTTTAATAACTATAATATTTTTAACATATAGTTAACTAGATGATATGTTTGGTTATAAATATATTTTATTTTATCCAAATTGATTTATATTTTTAATGTAATTTATTATTAAATTTTAGTGAATAAATAATTACCTAAGATTTATACACAATGAATGCATAGTAATTATTCAATTAATAAAAAATATTGAATTTTTTAAAAATAAAATTATTATAATTTCTAATAATTAGTTTGATTCAATATTTTTCCCTACTAACATGATATGTTAGTGATAAATTATTATTTTTTAATTTTAATTTTTTTTCATGAAATTATTAAAATCAATGTATTGAATAGTTCAAAAAAATTTACATTAATCATATATTGTAGATAATAAAAATTTATTAAATGATAAAAAAAGTCCTCAAAATATTAAGTTCATATAAGGTATTATTTTATTGTGTATAATATAAAAAAATGGACTATTTTATTTCAGTTTACAATAACAATGTTGACCCTCAATGAGGAAAAATCATTTTTGTCATGGTAAGTGTGAAGGGGTTAACAAGGGGTTAAAATCAAAATATAAGGGTAGAAATGAGATAAAGATGTGTATTATTTTTATTTTATGAGATTATTAAAATCAATTATCATCATATACTAATAATAATAAAATTTGGGTTTATATGATATTGGAAATTAACTAACATGAATTTAATTCTTTGATAAATTTCAAGAGTGCCCCTCCCATCATTTATAAATTGGAATCTCTTCTTCCCTTTAAATCAATGTCCAAAACCCATTTCTTTTGGCCAATACCAACCAAAAAAGTTTCCTTTAATTGAACACTAATTTTTTATGTCTTGTTTAGTCGTAATACCATCTTTAAAGGGATTAAAGTGGTAATCAATGGAGATTTTCCAAACAAGTTGTATAGTTCAAACTGCATGTTTTAGTTTTATTTATTATTGCACCTCATTAAAATATTTCATAACCATTATTATATACTAAAAATAGTATATTATATATAAATTTGCATATTTTTGCTAATGGAAAAAAATATATTCATTTTCTCTTAAATCAAATGAGAAAAACCATTTTTTGTGCACAACGAACAACCACCTCGCGAGTAGATGTAAAAAATTTTCCATCACCACCTCATATGGATTGATTGTAATGAATAAAATAATGTTTCTATATTATATATTTAGCCCATTTAGGTTAAATACCATTATAGTTTGGTGAATCAAGGTATGAAATTTTAAAACTATTAGCCAATTAGATATTGTTTTTTTGCTAAACAAAATGCTCATCTCTCTCTTTCCGATAGAAATGTATGAACATAAAATACAGTATGCATGAAGAATATAAATTTTAATTGGTTCACCCTAAGTGGGATACATATAAGTTTCATACATTGATAATGTTCTTATTTACCAAATCCACTAAAACTGCACTATCCATTACCATGTTCAGAGTGGAGTCATTATCCCTCTCCGTTTACAACCAATCATAATTTGAAAGATCATGTCTCTCTCAAAAATATTGTGCTCAATTCTTCTTCATAGTATCATCCATTGATTTATTAAATCAATATGATTTAACCTCCTTTATTGTATCAGTACGTTCCACTTTGATGCGCTTGATGAATACCCTTTTACTATAGTAATACTGGGAAATTAAAATCTTTCACACAACCATTGAGTGCCTTGCTCATAACTTTATCACTTTTCATGCAAAAATTTACTTTTTCTAGGAAAACCAAATTGAGTGAAAGTTTTGTATTTTTTTTGAAAACATCTTCTTACAAAAAATTCTATTTTTATGTGAAACTCCCTTTGCACACAATTCTTGAGAGATTCTGAGACATGATTTTCTTTACTGGTTGTGGAACTAAATGAAGGGGGTGGCCCCTTATGTATAAACCTGACCAAATATGTGTATAAGGTCCTTACTATTATTCCTTTTCATGAATAAGATTTTCCACAAGAGTTTAAAACCATATTTGAGATCGCATTATGCATTTAATTTTCTTTTGGGATAATTGCTTTATCGTTATTTTATAGGAGATCACAAAACACCATTCACTTAAAGAAAAATATTTCAAATTGTTATTTGCTTTTCCATATTTTAATGTGTTGGTCTTTGAACTCCACATGTCTTAAAAATTTATATTGACCTTAAATATTGAGAAAAAATTATTTCTCCATAAACCACATTCTTCATTTTGTAGATTTTATCCCAAAAATTTGGAAAATAGGTAAAAACTCCCCCATTTCAACTAACTTTATATCCTGCCTCCGAAGAATATATTAAATTATCATGAATCTTCATTAAAATATATTTTCTAAAATATCCTTAGAATTACTCTATAGACCATGGAAACATACTTTTTAAACAAATACAATCCTACAAAAAACCCCGAAATGTTACCTTGATTGATTTTTTCACTACAATAATGATTACATTTTTATCATTATAAGAAGGTAATATATCATTTATTTTCATAAATTTTTTATTAATTAAAAAATGATAACTATGTCCCTGAGTACATGTGGACTACCACCTTCATGAAGTTATATTGTTCATTTTTCATCACAACATGAAATTGGAAATATATATACGTATATTTAATGTATTTATATTATATTAATAAAATTACGATTATTATTACCACATGAAATGAGAAATATATATAATAATATTTAATATATTTATATTATATTAAGAAAATTATGATTATTATGGAAAGATAAAATTATACATACCTTGTATCCGTAATTATCATTGATAATGGAAATGTTGCTCTTGTGTATGTAACCTACTATCTCCTGGATTGTAATGTATTTCATTTTTCGTAACCATATTTAATTGTTGTATTTTAAAAATAATATCTTTATAAAAATTATAAATTTTTTATGATTATTATTCTAGAAATTTTGTAATAATAACCTCTTTGACCATAGTAAACTTACTGAAGTCATTGGTAACATTTGAGCTAAATATCATTAAAACAGCAGATGTGAATTTAATTTATTAAATAATTATGTATAATGTTTTATTAAATGAAATAAAGGAATGATGAAATTGTAATAATTTCTTAATAGTTTATAAAATTTACACATATTTTTATTTAGGATTAAAAAAACATACATGATGATCATGACTCAAGGTATGTGACTTTCTTTTAAAAATATTATTTTAATGTTTACTTTAAAAATCTATTTTTCTTCAATGTTCATATTATTAATGTTATGTTATGGATGTTTTCATATGAACATAGGATATTTATATAGGAAGGTTTTTGTCTCTTTGAACATTATTTAAAAGGATTTCATAATTAATATTTTTAAGGAATGTATGACTTTCCTTATAGAAAAAGGATATTCAATTGTAACATATACATCGACAAAGACTTTTATTTCCATAGTAACTATTATTTTATGTTTTTTCATCTAATATGTTTCATTTTTTGGTCAAATAAAACCCATTATTCCCTTTTTCTAGTTATTTAGGAATTTAAATTAGGGTATTTATGCCTAAAGGTTATGTTGAATCCAAAATGTTTTGCACATGAGTTTAAATGGGTTTCTCAATGGATTTGGTTATGATTTGTTCCTTATACATTGTTTATGATGGGTTAAGCCACATTATACCCCATGGATGATCCCGATATAGATTATAAGATGGGTGTTACTATAAACATCTCTAATGCATTGAGTAATGATTATGTTCTCAAGATAATTATATTGGAAGTCGACCATATGGTTTTCCCAACATTAAGTGTTCATGTAATGGTTTTGTAATGGTTTTATGTTCATGATATCCAAAGGAATTTACATGAATCTTATAGTATTTCTAATGAGTTTTTCAAGAAATATTATGAATTATAAATGTAGGATAATGATATTTGAAAGCAAAAATTATGTTCTTTTGGATAAAAGGTATGTTTTTATGAAATATTTTTCATGAGATTTCATGTTTTTCACTAGAAATACATATTTTTATCATTATGTACTTTATTGAAATTATTATTCTTATTCTATGATTCTTTTCCATAAGATTGAAGACGTGTAAATGAAAGGAATAATCAAATTTAAAATTCGGGAATAATTGTTCATGAAAAAAATCCTTTTTTATATTAAAAGTTTTATATTGGGAAAAATGGGAAATTAATAAAGGTGTTGACTTTGCATTTATATGGGGTTTTATGTTATATTTTTTATAAAAATATATAAAAATCAAAACGTTAATGTTATTTTAGAATACAAGAAAGGGAATTCTTGTTTGATGTCACTTTAATATGTAACATTTATATCCTCATTATTACACAATACACATCCTTTGTTGAAAAACGCAAGATCAAAATATACACATTCAAAATGAATATTATAAATATAAATATTCATTCTTTTTAGTGAAATTTATTGTAATATAAATAGGTGTTGGGTGATTCATGCATATATACTAGCGTACAAATGAATTATGAAACAAATAACACGTATAAATGTTTTCATAAGGGATAATGTAATCATGTTTGTGTGTGATAACTTACATGAAAATATATAGACACCAAAAAATATACAAGGTGTATTTCAAACTAAAAACCAAAGGAAGATGAAATTGAGATAGAAAATAGTGTCTCAATTATACATTAGACAATAAGAACAATGTGTAATTTGTTTTATTGTTAATGAAATTGGGATTCTCTTGAAATAAATGAATGATGTGCCATTTAAGTAATGAATATAAATTATTAAGCTGTGAGAAGATCATTCTTGGAAGAAATAATATTTAATTTTTGGTTAGATTCAGTTTCATTAATATTCTTCACCACGAAGAGTTAAACAAAACTGATTATATAACATTTTCTTATATAGTTTATCGAGGAAGTCAAAGAATTCATTCTATAATAACATTAATATCATTGAGACTGAATAAGGAAAAGTTATTTCCTATTTATTAATTTATTATTATTTAGGCCATATAAATTATTAGAATTCTGATGAGATGGACTTTTATTATTTCAATAACCATTCAAGACATTTTTAATTATAGAAGGAAGTTTAGAATAAGGTTGGGTGACCAAATTAATATATATAATTTATCATTTGTGTCAAAGAATAATTTTGATATTATTAGTCCTTAACAAATTCACATAATTGTGCCTAATGTCACTCATAGAAAGAAGAGAAGCTTTCACTTTATAGGATGGATAAAGTAGAATAGTTTCTTTAATTATCCTTTTTATGTGACTAGTGAAGATGTTTGTAGAAGAATAAACTAGCACAGTGACATCCAACATAAGTCTCATCTTGTAGAATAATTTATTGGTGTTACAAATTTCATCAACAATATGGTGAATGGTATCTTTAGAGGGAGTATAATGAACCAGTTAGAAGTAATAAAACAAGAAATTTCAAATAAATATAGTGCAACACATGTGAAATGATATTCAATTATTTTTATAATTATATTAAAGGATTAATTTCTGGAGTTTTCATGGTTTTTGATTATTTCCAACAATTTCAATTACTAGTTACTATTTTTGAATAGTGAAACTAGTGAAAGTATTGTTTACAATATTTTTTACCTTTCAAATACATTCATGAAATAATGAAAAAATAATAAATGAGTAATGATCCTAGAAGGTAAAAGGGCGAAGGGATAAAAACATATAAATGGTGAAAATATTCCCAATACTGATTCACCCCCTCTCAGTATTGAGTATGTCTCTAAGTGGTCCTCTCAAATCCTGATCTATATGAAATAAAATGGTCATGATGCACAAAAAAATAATTTTTAAACCATTACTTTGTAAATATATCATACTATAATTATTTATACACAAAATTTTGTGAACATTGAAAACAATAATCGTGCCCACACCGAGAGTTGTGATTATAGATAACCATGATCATGCCGAGACAAAAAGTTGACCAAAATATTATACGCAGAAAACATGATTATCTGATAACATATAAATATTTTTCTAATTTAATTAGAAGCTATATTCGAACCATTAAATATATAGTGATAAAACATGCATTTTAGGTCCACATTATCATTATGGAAAGTGTGTCTTAATAAAATTGTTAGAAATAAATGGTTTTTATGAATATTTATAAAACACATGATCATTATCCAATAATAGAAAGTAATGTGGATGGTACTATTATATATTATCTGATATAACTCATAAGAATAATTTTAGTATGTTGACATAGATAAAAAAACACATAAGAACATTTAAAAATTACAATAAAAAATAACAGTAAATACTCATTATATATGTCAATAAAATTAATTTGAAAAAAATAATTTATAAAATATGAAGAATAAAATTATCTTGGAAAACAAGGAAATATTTGAAAGGAATAGTTTATAGGGAAAATTAGAGAAAATGGTGGAAAAATTGATTATGCGAAAAACATTAAAAAATCATTCAGTCATTCTTTTTGTGTTATGGCCTGTAAAACTATCATATAATTAGATTACAAGAAGAAAATTCTATTTTAGAGAAAAATAACAAAATATTTACCCAAATTGATGTTTATTCACAATCAATTATTATTTAAATTTTACATTGGAAAAAAACACTTTTAACTTTTGTAAGTTATATATTAAAATAAAATTAAAGAATAAAGAAAACATTGAATTTTAAATAACATTAGTAAATAAATTAATATTTTAAAATATGTATAATGTACAATATATACACTCTATAAATTAAAAAAAAGAATAATATTAAACATGTTTCAAAGAATAAAAATTGAAATGAATAACCCTTACCTTAGACATCCACTTTCTTAGATATGAAATAACTCCAAATATTGTAATGTTATGATTATTATTAATATCTATGAGAACATTATTCAAGTTTATTTTTCTTGGTTTTCATACATTTATTATACTTTATTTCCCTCTTATTAATTGTATTATCATTATAGTTAATATTTGAGTGTTAAATGTTCCATTCTCCAAGCTTGGTTTGGCTTAAAGGATCCATTATTTGCTCCCTAATGTTGGTTTCCTCATCTACTTATTTTCTATAGTAATTTATTATAATTTATTAATATATTTATAGATTTACATTCTAATTTCATGAATCAAATCGTGATTTTTTTCAGGTAATACATACAAATATTCTTTTAAGTGATTATTGAATTAATAAAAGGGTTTTATTAATTGGATCATATTATTTGTAGTATTATAATTAAATAAAAAACATCTTAAATTAATTAATATTACATAATATTGACAATATTTTTCTTAGACATTCATGATTAAGATGTTATAAAACAATTCATATATGAGGTAAAAATGACCCAAACAAGAATATTATAAAATAATTACATGTCTATGAATACTTTATTGTACATTAATAAAATAAAATTAATTGAAAATTAATAATTTTATAAACTAATATTAAATTGATAAATCATATTTAAGAAGATGTGGATGAATAAGATACCGATGAAGGATTAAAGAGGGTATAACACATACACTGAATACTTGAATCTCTTATTTGAAAGCCAATTGAATATGTGGTATTTTGGACTACCTCTGAATAGATGTTTCCAAATGCGGGTAATTATTTTTCAGGATATAATTTGGAAATTTATAATTGATATCCACATTAAAAATGTGACTTTATGCGGGGATAAGAGGGGTCATGTTATAAGTTTTAATGAGTGGTATGTTTATAAATAATCATTCTTTAATATATATGGATTTCGATTTTCAAGGAATGTGGATCCAAAGTGTTGAAATAATGGAGATATGAAAAATGTAGTCTGGTTGTACTATTATACACTCATTTTTAGATAATATTTCATGTTATAGTAGTTCCTCATCTATTAATTTAACCACATGACCTTATTTTTTCCCTTATTGTGATCACTAACCTTTAATAGGGTAAGTTATTTTTTATTCTAAAAAAATGAAATGGGTCATATTATACAATTTCTAAATTTTTATTCTAAATATGAAATCCATTTCATTGGATTAAATTTATATAACCAATAAATTTAATTATAATATTTGTATATATTATGTATAATTAATTTTTGAAATAATGTTTTTAAACATTAATATAAATTTATTTTTATTTTTTAATGTGTCTATATTATTATATTATAAGTAATTTTCATGAATATTCCTAGGAATATACATTTTATTAAATTATATATTTACAGAGATAATATTTATTTTTTACAAATGAAGATAATAATTTATAGGAAAAATTAATTGAAAAGGTATTTATTTATATAATTAAATGAATTTATCTTTATTGCTGAGTAATTATTAATAAATTAATGAAATAATATTCATTTTTTAAATAAAAATTTATTTTACATAAATTTTATAATTCATATATGAGTTTTGTAACATAAAATAACAATATATTATAAAAACATTATATATAAAAAACGATGTTTAAAAAAATATTGTTTTTTGGCCATCGATAACTATATGAGTATTACCTATAGTTAATTAGTTATTGTGTTTGAATAATTTATTTTAAAAATAATTCCTTTCATTTTAAATATAATTTTTTTTGATATCATCTTTTAAAAGTAATTTTTTTTAATATATATAATTTATAATTTTTTTTAAAAATTGATGGAATATTATGTTGTGAAATAATTCTATATTGTTTTATTAATTTTAAAATATTTTATATATATTTTAGTTTGTTAAATTTTATTTTATCGTATTTTTATCATAATATTTCTGCATGATATATTATTGGTGACTTTAGTTGTGTGTTGGTTGTATCACAAGCTATAAAAAAGAGATGTTTTGTTTAATAAAATATTCATACAGAAGTATCAAGGTGTTACATTCTACCCCTTGAAAAAGTTTATACCTTTAATTTACCATGTTGAATGAAAAAATGGGGGCACATTATCATTTAACATCATAATGTTCCCACATCGATTCGTTTAGTGTCAAACATGTGTTTTTATTTTCAACCATTGATATAGTTTATTTTTTGGGGTCCAATATTCTCTCAGGAACCGTGTGTGATGTGTCTAATTTTTTGAAGTAATAGTTCTATTTATATTTAGCCAAACTTTTTTCCGTGGAGGTTTCTTTGAGTTTTTAGAGAAAAAGTAGTTTCTTTTTCCAAATATTCATTGGTGCACATTTGTCACACAGTTAGATTAAACCCTAAACCCTAACATAGGTAACCATGCTATAGGTTGAGTATTCCTAAAGAGGATACCGAATAGATTTTTCACATATAGTTATTCCATGTTGGTTAATTTATGATATATTACTCTTAGATAGAGTGGACCCACGACCACCAAACGGGTTGAAAACCAAGCGGGATAACCATGCACGATGTCCAATACTTTAAAAATATTAAAATGAACTATGTTTCCTCGTGGTATATAAACCTAATTCCTCCCCCATTTTCCCCACTATATATTTTCAACAATTGAAGCATCCTCCAAGACCTCCTAGGCTTTTGGGAACCATTTCTTGGGTGGGTTTTACCCCAACTCTTCAAGGATTTATCAAGTAATTCAATTCTCCTTCAATTTATTCCATTATTCCAAGTTTTGTAACCTATTCCTTAGGTTTTCAATTTCTAGGGGGTGTTTTACCTATTAAGAGTTTGATATTTTTTCATTGACTGAGAACATAATTTTTGTCGTTAAATCATTATTTGTTAGGGTCATGTGGTGGTGATTTTTTGTACTCACACCAATTTCTGGTTGCTTCTAAGTTTGGGGAAAGTGGTTCCATTCTTTAATATTTTTAGATTCATTTGTTATAATTTTTTGTCTCTTTAAATGCATTTTATGAAACTTCTTTTGGTAAAAAATCAATTTTTGAATCATTTCGACAATAATATGTGATGAAAATGGGATTTTCAAATAAAAATGGTGAAAATTTTTACACACTTGTTTTGCGGCCACTTTTGTGTGTTTTATGGTCATGTTTAATGTGAGATGTTGGTTTTTAATAAAGATTAAGGTGCAAATGAATTTTAGGCTGTTTTTAAAAATAAAACAGATTACATTCGATTAATGGATTTTGTTTTACACTTTCAATATGATTTATAAATTATGAAAATGAAGGTAAAAATGATTTAAATTGAAATTTATTTGTGTATGAATATTGAAGGGTATTGGCCCCTAATAATTGTTAAATTGATATAATGAAATTCATGTGATAAATTCAAAGTGGGTTTTCTTTAATTTTCCAATTACTAACAAATGTACTTGAAATGGGTTTTGGGGTGTGTATAATAAAAAATTTCTCAATTTATCAAAAATGGTGATTTTCAAAGTGTACTTATAATGCTTGGACTATGCATGAGAAGGTTGTGGTATGTGTGTCATGTGAATTTCAAATGGAGGACATAAGGAATACTAGGTATTAGGGAGGGTAGACTAAAACTAGTGAACTAGTGATTTTGAAGTGGATTGTGCTGTTTTCATTTTTCATGATTGAAGATTACGACAATAAATCAATAATGACGTTGATTGATCACCCTAGTAATTCCAAATGCTTCTCCTCTGTAGTGTCCCATTCATGAGGTCTCTGAAGGTTTTGGTTATTATGCCACATTTCACAGAGATAAAAGGTTTCATTGTCTCACACGAGCTTGATTATACCTAGGGATCTACCTATGGTGATCACTTATGACATGTAGATTATGTGATGCATTTCTATATATCACTATAGAGTGGACCATGTGAGTATACTTGTGTATTTCATTTCAAATCACGTTTTCCCTCATTAACGTTCCCTTATTTAATGTTATCATTAAAAGCATTTTTCTGAAAAAAGTTGTTTCCTTTGAAATGTTTTCTATAAAATTATTTCTAGAAATTTTTATGAAACATTAAAGTTAATATATCTATTAATGATATATCAAGGAATCTTTAATTTTGGTTGGCATCCTACATAGATTTGGCTCACACCATGCATACACCATTCTGTGTATATAGATTTTTTTATATATGGGCCAGGAAAATATAACATGAGTCCCTACTGTGATGATTCTTTGGGATGTTAGCATCCCTTCATGTTATTGGGGGTGGATTTAGGGTGATTCTTAACATGTTGCACAATTTATTGGGATTGTTTGGTTAGTTCATTTTTGTTATATCATTTTTTTATTTTGTATAAGGATGTAATCATTGGAATAGTAATATTATTGTTCTAGGTTTAGTTTTGGTTATTTATTATTGTGATGTTTATTTCAATATGTTACTTGATGCTTATAAATATTGGTGAAAATAACTCCCAATGAATATTAATGATACCCATGAACTAGTTTCAAGCCCGTGGGGATCGGCAATGCCCTTTGGGCCCAGACATGGACCATGTTAGGTGTTGGGTTATGTGGCATGCTTTCTTAGTTCATGAAAAAATAGTACTAAATAGGTTAGGAAATTTTTTGAACACATTATTTGGGAAATATTATAGATATATTAGAGATATCACGATCAAGGATTGAGGGTTAGGTTATGAGTAGAGTTCTTGACTCGCTCACCTCATTATATGACTCAAGATTCCATGGGTAGTTAGGTTTTACTTGGGTTTTTTGGTTTTTTCAGGTTGTCTTTTATTTGGGATATGAAAGGAGAGTTGGGTCAATGGTCATTTTGAGGTCAAATTTCATGGAAATCCATGTGGAGATAGGTAAATTATTGTAGAATACACTTCATAGTGATGGTCCGATTGGTATATGGATTCTAACCACATAAGGAACTCACCCATCGATACTTGTTTCTCTATATGAAAAGTGTTTACTTCCTTGTGATTATGAATTTTTTTGGATGTTCCTTGATTCAAAAAATTGTTTAAGAACCCTTGTTTTGTGAAAAATAAATAATCATATTTTAAAGAGGATGTGTTTCAGTTTTGGGAAAATAAAAAATGGATTTTCAGAATCTGTTTGAATGAAACTTTTGAAAAAAGTATTTTTATCAGAATATTTTTGAATAAATGGTTGATTGAGTTTGATGGGAATTGGATTTTTCAAAATAAAACATTGGATTTATGGGAAATTGTTTATTTTGATAGAATGATCCAATTTTGAGATGGGTTGTGGACGTCTATTTTAAATTGAATTTTTGGAACAACTAAAAATTATTTTGAAAGGGGATGAGTTGTTTGGATTGATGTGGGGTGATTGTATTTTTTATTTAGTAATTAATGAGCTTTTGTAAGGTATCTTTTAATTTTTAAATTGGGGGTAAATTGAGATGTTGGAATAGTGAGTTTTATGTTTTGTCTTGAAAAATGTAAGAGTTTTTTATTGACCTAGGGTATTTCCATGGGTGATGACATGCATAATATGTATAAAAAATGTGGAATGTTAATAATGTGATATGGTGGGAAACTTATTTGGAATGATAGTATGCATGTGTGAGACTACATCGAATTCCATTGATTAGTGTACAACCCCCAAGCTGGTTTTCCTTCTAAAAATGATTTCAATATATAATGTGATGTTTTTATAACCTATAGTTTTATAGTGTGTCTTCTTTTAATTTGGGAATTTCTCATTGAAGGTGTATTTAATTTTAACACTCTTCTTGTTTGAAATATGTTTCACGTTTTGGTTTTTATTGATAAATTTATTTTCAAACTAATGGTTAGTGGGTTATTTTGAGAAGTATTTTGGATTATTTTGACTTGGTCCCTTTTTTATTGTTGTATGGTTGCATTGAATTATGATTGATGAATTAGCATTGATGGAGCCTTTCAAATTCTTGTTTCCTAGTACATGAACCAACAATAATTCAATGCACATTGTGGTGTAACTATGAGTAATTTACCATTGGAAGAACCTCTAGTTGATTATCTAATGGAATTTATTCTCATGTTTAAGAATTGGAATACTTATACCTTTGGTAATCCTGGGAATCCTATCGAAGTTGATGTGAAGATGTGGAATTTTGAAAGAAACTTTAGTTTCCTTTAGTTTTTTATTACTTAAAGGCGATGGTTATCACCTCCATGTTTGAAATTATTTCCTGGAAGTAATGAATGGAATTCCAATGGGGGGAGTGTGAAGAGGCATGAGACTGTTGGTGTTAGAAGTGGTGTTATATGGATTGAAGATGTTTCCTCGAGTTATTTTAAACATGGGAATGGGCCATTCCATTAGTGTGGAAATTATGGCCGTAAGAGGTTTTCATGACCATTTGTATAAGTACAATTCTATTTGGGTATTATTTTAAAATCCCATTTTAAGTACTTATCTATTGCGATTTCTATCGATGGGTTTGTTTTCTATTTTTTTAAATTTTTGTTCAAAATAGTTAAGTTGGGTCACAACTCCTTTATGACCTTCTAATATAATTGAGGTATGTTTTTCATTCAGGGGTTATGGATTCTTCCAATTTAAATAGATTTGTATTATATGTGTTCTTGTTTCCTTATATTCATTAGTCAATGCGAAAGTGGATAATGCCTGTTTGTTTCGTGCATCCATGTCTCGGTGAAAGTGCCCCGTTGAGGAGATGTAAGTTCCATTTAGGGTTGTTATTTTTTGGTTCTTCATATATTTCTTCAGGGTCACTAATGAAACCATAGTATGTGATTTGGGTAGATATATTCAACTCCATAATACAAGTAATGAGATGCTTGAAACATCAGGGCTCTTGCCATAGGCCATAGAGTGAAACTGGATCATAGTTTAGAATCACATGGTGTTCAATGAACCTTGGTCTAAGTTAGTCCCTAGAATTTTATGGGTATAGTTAAATCTCCTATAATGTAAATAAACTTTTATTAAAAAGATATCAATTTGTGTCTAGTGGCATGAAGTCTTGGTTCTTAATTATGATCCTTGGGGGGTGTAAGATTTATTTCATGGTTATAAGAAGGCGAGGTTATCTAATTTTATTAAATTTAAAATGGTTGTACCTAATTGGATATAAATAATCATTTTTGGCATGTTTGATGAGTTTCAGGTTATCCCACATTAGGATTCACATGTTGGTTTGAGCTTGTGAGTTCCCAAATGGAATGGAGAATCACCACAGATCTTGTTAAAATTTATTTGGGAGTAATGAAGTACTAGTTTATTTTCAGGATGGGGACGCTATTAGAGACTCCCAGTATTAATAATATAGTGTAATTTTCAGTGATTGCATGGAAGTGGTAGTATTTTTTTGTGTATATTTAATGTTGAGATCCTTTTATGAGTGAATGTTGGGGTCAGAGTGTGTTAGGGGATTTTGTTGAAGGAAGGTTGTGGAAGTATTCTTCAAGAGGTGGATTTGGTTTGTTTGTTCATATAAGGTAATAGGTATGAGTTTCTCTATGTAATATATGAAGCATTCATCTTAAAAGGATGGATAATTCGGTGGTGAAAATTAATATTATTTTGATTGATTAATCAGAGGTGTTTCAGCTTTTTAGGGGTTGATGGAATATAGTTGGGGTTGTCCATTCAAGCCACCTGAGTTTAAATTCATGAAATCATTTTTCAGTTCAGTGTCGTCTTAATTTGTTATCATCTGATGTTGATTGGTAAAATGTATGATCTATACATGAGTGATGATTTTTATTTTTGTATCCAACCATTTTGTGGATTTATAGGGGATCCATGTGTCATGGTGGTGAGAATTTTCACACCAGGGTTTTGATTTTTTCTTGTTGATCATGTTTGTTTTTGGGTCTCAAAATTTCTCTTGGTAATTTGGTTTGATGGTTCTAATTTTTTTGATGTAATTCCTCTACTTCTATTTGTTATATATTTTTCCACTGGATTCTATTTGCATTTTTGTAGAAAAATGTGATGTATTGGCCAAGAAGTTAGTGGTGCACGGTAAGCGCATGGTTTGTGGAAACCGTGCACCCCAACACAAAGAACCGTGCAGTGGGTAGGAGTATTCAGATATAAGCTACATTATATAAATTTAGGCTTTGCTAGTTCTGTGTGTAGTAGGTGTATCTTAGATTGAGGGGGGAAACATGTTTTCCACATGGTATGACGGACGGTGCGGGCTAATCATGAACGATGTTTAGGTCATTAAAAATAATAAAATGACTTATGTGTCTTACATGTTCTATTAGGATTTAACACTAATTACACCCATCCACCTATCTATGTATTTTCATCCATGGTATCCACATCAAAGATCTCATATCCTCCTTATGAATGATTTCATGGCTGGTTAGGATCCTAATAATTAAATGATTTATTATGTAAATTCCTTTTTCTTCGACTTCTTCCATTATTTATGTGTTCCCACACCTCTTCCTTGGTTTCTCAATTTCCAACATAGTGTCTGACCTATTAAGGGTTTTATCTCATTTCATTGAGTGAGATATTAATGTTTGTTATCAAATCATTCCTTATTAGGGTCTTGTGATGGAACATTTTTGGTTTCATAGTAATTTCTGAATACTTCATATCTTAATGGAAGTGCTTTAATTAATTATCAATTTTATATGCTTTTGGTATTCTTGATTGTATCTATAAATTTGTTTGATGAATTTATTTTGTGGTGAAAAATATATTTTTCTACAATTTTGACATACATTTGTGATGGAAATGTGATTTTCTTTAAAAAATATTAAACATTTGTAGGTTCTTTATTATGATGCTTCTTAAAAGTGTATTTATGGTCATGTGAAAGGTGAAAAGTGGATTTTTAAAGGCACATAAGGTGATATTGAGTTTTTAGGTAGTTTTTTATAGGAAATAAATTACTTTGACCAATTATAATTTTTTAAACACTTTTAAAATTATTTTTGAATTGTGAAAACTAAGGGAAGCTTATTTTAATGTGAAGTCTATAACTATTTTCAAGTGATTTTAAAGTGGAATGTCCCAATTTTACAAATATTTAATATTACAACACTCACTAAAATATGATGCTGATTTATTTCCACTATAATTTTGGATGAATCTTTCCTTTTGTGGGTCGTGGATGAGGACTCTGACCGTTTTGGTTACTATACCACATTCCATTAAGGTAAGATGTTCTAGTTCCTCACTCAAGTGAGATTTCCCTGATGGTCTTACCTATGGTAATCACTTATGATGTATGGATTTGGTGATTTGGTTCCATCTGATGACATATGGTAGAACATTTGTGTATCCTTGTGTATTTCATTTAAAATATAGTTTACCTTGGATAAAATTCTCCTTTTAAAATTTAATCTTTAAAAGCACTACAATGAAAGTGATTTTTTAAAAATTTGTTTCTTCTAAAATGGTTTCAATTTAATTGTTTTCTATGAAGATGTTTCTAGAACCTTTTATAAAACAATCAAGTTAAAAAGTCTATTAATGTTATATCATAGAACTATCATTGTTGGATTTCATTCTACTAGGCTTGGATCACACCCCGAAATCACCTTTTTATGTTTTTAGTCTTTTTATGTGTGGGCTAGGTAAAATAAAGTTGTGTTTGTAGATATGGTGGTTCGAGTTTATTTTGTCCCTTCTTATTGGTGGTGGTGTCTTAAGTGTGATTGACTTCATGTTTCATGGAGGTTTTGTACAACATGGTTGTTCAATTTTTGTTGCATTTTTTTAGTTTTGTTAAATGTTGCAATCCTTGAATATGAGAAGTTGTTATGCCTTGTTTTTTTAGGTTATTTATTATTGTGATGTTTATTTATTTCAATTAATATATTTTTATAAAAATGAGTGAAATCATTCCCAGATAATATTTTTGATACCCAAACTCCAGTTTCCAACCCGTGGGGATCTGGAAGGCCCTTTGGTCCATTCCATGTACCATTAAGGGTGTTGAGTTAGGTGGAACACTAACTTGGTACATGAAATTTAACTTATTATTTTTCCAAAATTCTATTAAAAGATTTGGTTTCTTGTGTCAATACAATTTATCTTTGAAATAAAATATCTGAATCAATTGTTCCCAATAAGAGAGATAATTTTCTAATAGAACATATTTCATATTCAAAACAACAAGTGGTTCTGGTATATATACTTGAAATGTCTTATTTGAAAGACATTGTGAAATAATGAGTGGTTTTTTGAAAGTTCAAAGTGATTTGATATCATCCCTATACAATCTAGAATAATGATGGGATGAATTTACCTATTTCAATATTTATGTTGATCCAACATATCCCATGTAATTTAAGTATTTACGATCTCAATTATTGTTTATAATTTATAAATGATCTTGTTTTTAAGGATTTTTATCATTTTTTATTATATTATTAGGTTTTGTATAGTTAATTTCTATATATATTGATTGTATATTTATTTGGAAGAAATCTTCATAAATATGCTTAATCATCTCTGTGATAATTTTGGCTATATAGTGAAAATGGAAAGAGGAGCCGATAAACTATGTAAAGGAAATGCCTGTGTAAAATTGTATATGTCTAGAAATAAACTATGTCAAAATATCCTATGTTAACAATATAAGCTATATGGGAAATTAGATACGTGATAAATCAGCTCTGTGAAAAGGTTATGTGGAGTAATATGATACATCATAAACCATCAATTTTCTCTCTCACGTACATAAATATGGTACATGAATAAATTCGTTACATGAAACAACTACATGGTGTAATCGACAACGTCAATATTTAAGAATCATCTATGTGAAGAAAATGGATACATTGTTTTGATAATCAAAATAATATTAGACTGCATGACTGAAAATCATATGTGATTCCCCTTGGTAATGTGATGTAAAATTAGAAATGGGGATTTATACTTAAAAAATTTCAATGTTCATTCAATTATAAAATTTGGCTACTCCATGATATAAGTTGGTTTTTGTTAAGGTGGAAGTAATCAAGTTAGAATTTTAATGATATTGTACAATCTTTAAATTCATGATTTAATATTTATTGTAATTTCAAATATATTTAGATTCAATTATTGAGAAATATGACAAGGATGTTATTTTTATTTTACACTACTATTGCTGAGGTATTTCAAGGATAAGCATATCTAACGGATCCTTGTTTTTTCAATGGATCAAGTGTTGTTCATTTAAATAATAAGTGATGAAAATATTTCAATTGGAGGAGTATGAGCATAGCAACTTTTATGAGAAGTGACATACATAATGAAATACATATAATTCAATATCAATTATTTCTAGAAATGACACTCTGGTTTGAAAATAAATAAGATAAAGCCTTGTTTTATTTGGTAATATTATTAGCAATACTTGATATGTTCATAAGATTATCCTTGAAAATATTAATAATTTAATCATTTTACTTGAAGATCCTTATTTTTCTATCATCTCTATGTTACATCAATGAGATTAAGTTTTAAAAAACTTTTGTTTGTTAACATTTTCTTTGTTAAGGTTCCTAATAATAGAAAAATTAATGCATTCCTCTTATAAATCCATTCTGAATAGTGGCTGAAATCTCTTGTACTGACTTCATACAGTCTATCATGATGTCCTTTGAAAAAAAAATAACATTCCCTGGTAAAAGGATTGGTTTAATGAAAATAATCAAACTCATAGAAAATAGTTGTTGTAGTGGGGAAATGGGACTTCTATTCATGTAACATGTATAAATATCTGACTTCCTATTTATCTTCATTATTATTTTATTATAATTACATAAATTTTTGAAGAATAGATAAAAAATTAGCGATAAATAGGATTGGTTTGTTTTTTAAGTGGATATAAATTTAAATAAGTCAATTCACCCCTCTAGATTCATAATATAGTTAGTCTCAAAGAACCTTTTGTTTCAATTGTACTTATTATTGAGATCTGAAAAATAAAATGTTGAAATCTAAATTTCATTTGAATAATGAATTTTATGACTAAAAACAAATAAGTAAAGTATGTGGTCTAAAAAATTATTTTAATGGTGCTAATTATGGATGTGTGATGGAACAATTGATCATATTCTTATAAAACATATGTTTGATGGTTTATCTCAAATATGTGAAGCCTATTGAAATTATAAATATTGAAATAAAACCATGGTATGATAAAATTGAAGAAAACTGTGATTGGAATTCTAAATATACAAATTATATAATATGTGGATTAGGTTTTGATAAGTTTTTTATAGTTTCTTAATTCCAAAAAACTCATGAAAGGTGGAGTATAAATTTAGTTTCTTGTAAAATAACTAGTTATATGCGACCTCTCAGATATAATACAACAGAACAAATGATTGATGCATTTATAATGGTTGATGGTGAGAGTATCACATAGTCGAATGGGATACTTAGATAAATTTTAAATAATTTCACAACTTTATAGACACCTATTACTGAACCATATCCGGTATTACAAGATCTCAGAATACTTCCAACTACATCGTGTGGAATTTTTTGTACTATCATAAAATCTGTAGTGGGTATAAACTACTAAATAATATTTTATTATAACTGTTATGATGTATATGGTAGAGTGGGAATAAGAATATAGAGAACATAGGATAATTAAAATAGAAAATTAGACTTTAAAAGTCTCAACTCAAAAGTAATAAAATATGTTTAAACAACATCGGATAGATTAGTAATCTTATGAAAATTCAATAAGTTCTTCTGATTAATACAATGAGGTTTAACAAATTTCTATTAAATTATTGAATTTCTTTAAATAATGAAGAGGTTTTATGAAACCATTGAAAAAATATAACAAGTCAAATATAAAATCTATGAAATTAAGATGCTGTGATTTAAATAATATTGGTAACATCAAGAATATTGCTTCAAAAAGTACTTCATTACTAGTTTTTTCATGTTTTGTTTTTAAAATTAGTATTTTTTGATGAAGACTTCCTTCTCATTTACTATCAATTTATAATATTTTTTCAACTATTTATTTGTATTTTTTGAAGAATTGGAATTATATTATAACATTGAGTAATATTCTTCCAGTTCCTCCAATGATCAATTTCCACTTGCTGGTTCATATTATTTATTAAAATAATTTGAAAAATATACCTCATCATTATGTTCTCTAAATCACATGTTCGGTTTGTAATTAGAACAAAATAATTATTCTGGATATGAAACATGAAAATTATGCTCCATCAGTTATTGAATAATAAAATAAAACAAAAAATTTTAAAAATAAGTTCCAGAAATCAAATATGCTTCCAATTTGATCAAAACTAGTGATAAATATTTAAATAATATTATTGGAAATAAAAAATCACATAGAAATATATTTGGAATAGGAAGCCTAGGTTAAAAATAAATATTTTACTAGAACTATTTTATATATAGTTCCATGAATAAAAATATTTAAAAAAAATTCTTATTTCCAATATATTGAGATTGGACATTATGATAATGGTTTCAGTTTGTGAAATCTTCAATTCTATAGAGTTAGAAATTCTTTCTTTATTAAATGTTTCAAACAATTCAATGTTCATGTTTTTGGACAACAAAAATAGATTTTGATTATGAGATCCTTAATTTCAAACCTATTTGGACCCAATAAAATATGGGTAGTAAACTCATTTCATGTTGGATTAGTCATTGAAGATACAATGGTCCAAGAACATGATTGAAAATATGGTATTTGGATAGTGGATAATCAAGGCATATTAGTGAATATTTCCCAAATTTTTACTGTTTATCAAAGGTATAGAGGTCATGCCATCTTCGGCGATAATGATAAAGGAACGATTATGGGAGTTAGATCTGTTATATATTTGAACTCTTTCCTTATAAAAAAAGTTTCTTATATGGAAGGTATAAAGTACTATTTTAAAAGTACCTCTTATCTTTGTGATGAATGTAATTTTTTTGAATTATCAAATAATGGAAATTATATTTCAAAAATAAAACACTTAACATTAAGAAACTATGAAAAGATCATGTAAATAATATTCATTTAATTTTTATGTAGGAAAAAAGTGACCTTTTTAAATGATAACACAAATGAGTCCTGTATATGGAATAGAATATTGGGATATTTTAATGTTCATTGTTTCAAAAAATTGTCCAAAAAGTATTTTGTTTTAGATTTAGATAATCAAAAATTGACTAAAAAAAGATATTTGATGCTTGAAAAATGGGAAACAACACAAGTCATATTTTTAGTTAAATAATTTTCTAGCTGTTCATGGGATTTATTTTGTAGTTTTAAAAGTTTTTCTTATTGAGTTGATTTATTTTTTACTAACTAGTTCAAAAGGATAATGATGCCAAAATTATTTCTTGAAGAAGTGACCATGGAAGATAATTTAAAAACCATGACATCCATGGATATTTCTCTAAATATGTTATCAAGCGTACCTTTTCTACACCTCAAATATCTTGTCAGTTTTATGTTGTCGAAAGCTGGAAGATAACATTGCGAGAAATTTTTATAATAATTTAATGTGAATATAACCCACCTACACATTTTTGGAAAAAATTTTGAATACAACTTGCTATGAAACAAACATAGTTTTAATTGGTACCATTTTAAAGAATATACCCAATGTGATATGGAGTAGTAGAATTCTATAAGTTGGATAGTTTAGAGTTTTTGGATGAAAGGATTTTTTTATAAATATTGAAGGATTATATTGGTATGTTTGATCGAAAAGATTATGAAGGAATATTTCTTGGCTATTATACTTATTTAAAATTTAATGAAAGTGTCCCTTATGATAAAAATAAACTCAAATTGATGAAATAAGTGATTATTTTTAAAACATGATACATGAACCATTTTTTTGTGATAGAAAAGATTAATTAGTGAGAGTACTATAATTGAATATTTTATTTCACACTCCTTGCAATATATTAAACTATTTTTTATTTTCAATTACAAATATAATTAAAATTGGAAATCACATTTTTTTATTAGATAATTTTACCACAATTAAAAATTATACTTTTACTTGTTTTTAAGGTTAGATTGTAAGTGAAAATGAATTGGAGATCCCATGATGGAATTCAAGCAAGGAGGTCCAAAATGTTCAAGAGTCCAAGAAGACATGCTGTCTAAAATGACCACTTTAGATAATAAGGTTTTCCAATTGGGTTTAATGTTTTTTTTGACATACAGACGATTGGAATACATTTCTATAGAATACTATGTAGCCCAATTCCTCTATTTAAATGCCCATAATGAGAAATAATTTAAGAAAATATACATTTTTCACTTTCTTGAGGACACATATATAATCCAAGAATATATTTGGATTTTTGAACTCCAAATGGTGGAAAACGTTTGTCAGGATTTTCAAGAACTGGGGAGAAACTTTCTAATTTTTTCCAAAGTGATATAATATTCTCCTCCAATTGAAAACCATATCTTATGTGTTATCTCATAATCTGAGTTCCCAAAACAAAATATCAGTTCATTTATAAAATGGTACCTTTGGAACCTCATTTCCATGTTATACTATGAGGAATGGTGGTGCTATTTTGGAGTCCCAATGCAGTTCAATAACTGATCTTGTTGTTCTAGAGGTGCCTATCCACATAAGGAGAGCTACGATAAAGTCACTGTTCGACACACGCTTCCTACACCTATTTATGGTGGAATATATGATGGGCGTACATTATAAGAGATATACACATATTGTAAAGGGTTAAATGAAACTTTCTTTTCTACTAGTTTGTGGTGTTTTGGGATAAAAAATGTTTGATTCACAAGTATATTACCTTTATTAAATATTTAATTAATTTTTTATTCAACTAACTAGAATTCTCTTTACTTTTAACCAATCCGAGTGATGTTTTGAGCGCATGACTTGTGTTGTTATGATTGAAAATATAAGAATCATTTTTTCCATATATTTGGGGTTTCAATTTTATTTGGAAGTTATTATATTGTTTATAAGATCTGGATCTTGGATATATGATTATTATGTCATTTTTTGGTTCTATATGCATTAATATAAATAATTAGAATGTAATTGGGATTCTGATTAATTCCAAAAAAAATTACTCCAAATCATAATTATTCATTATAAAAAATAACATAGAATTTTGTGCGGTTAACTAAAAATACCACTTTTAATGTATTTTAAAAAATATGCTTTCTTGGTCAATTATTGAACTCTCTAAATTAATTTTTTTATTAGATTTGTTTTCAATCCCCCGACATTTTAGTTATTTTTATTGATAATAGGAACAATAAACCACCAAATCTCATTGATAGATGACCTAGGGTATACCCTATACTATAAAATAATATTTAAATCATAATTAATTTTATGTTTCATGACAAGGTGACCATATTCTGGAAATATTTCTGAAGATATCTTTAATTTTAATTTTTAATTATTGATAAAATATTTTTGAATTTTCTAGATAATGTTTTTGTTTTATCTGAAATATTTTATTATATTTTTTTCTTATAATTCATATATATTTTAGGTTCTATGAATGAAACATTCTATTCTATAAGATAAAACTCCATTCATCCATGATGTGGAGATGAACCTACGTAAGTGACACTGAGACACTCATGATGATCTTTCTAAGGAGGACACTACACAACTTGAGACTCCACTAGACCTCTCTTTTTCAAGAACTAAAATTGAATCTGATCATAACATGCATAACTTGGAAGAAAATTAATTATCACTAAAACAACTCCTCTTAAGGTTGATATCCAACTTGCATGTATTTAAGCACAATGGGAAGCACAATACATCCAACTAATATCAGGTATAATTGACTTATTACCAAAATTTCATGGATTGGATGTAGAAGACCAACATAATCACATAATGAGATTTCAAATTGTGTGTTTGAAATTAAAAACTTCAAATATGGATGAATAATTGGTTAATCACAGGTCAATCACTTTCTCATTATAAGACACAGTAACAGATTGGCTATACTATGTTATCCCCACAATTAGAGGCTGGGAAGACATGAAATGGATTTTTCATGTAAAATAATTCTCATCCCCAATAAAACAATATGGAAATAAATTTTTGAAAGAATAAATTTTAATGGGGAAAAACATGCGGAATATTTTTAATGGTTTGAAAGTCATTATTCATGTTTTTCATTCTACCAAATAAGAAATAAACAATTACTACAATACTTTTATGAATCTTTAATTCAAATCAATTATAGCATGACTGATGTTGTAGAATGTGCTTCCCTTGTACACTAGTCCCCAATCACAGTAACTAATCTCATTAAAAAAATAGTAAAAGAAACTAAAAATATTGGTAAAAGGTTTAGTGTACCCATAAAAGGGGTCTATATGGTTAAAATATCTTATTTTTAAAATAAGTTCACTACTGGAAAACTAACCTTTACCAACGGTTTGGAACTGTTGGTATAGGCCTCCAAACCGTTGGTATAGCCTATACCAACGGTTTGGAGAACCGTATCCAAGTAAGCCGTTGGGATAGGTCTATACCAACGGTTTTGGAAACCATTGGTATAGGTAATATGAAATCTATACCAACGGTAATGGAACCGTTGGTATATAAATTCCAAAAATAAAACATCCGCTGGGATTTGATCCCAAGACCCCTCGTTTATAATCGAACGACTTAACCACTAAGCTAAAATCACTTTTGTAAACATAATTTCATAAATATATATATGTATTATCATAATTATTTAAAATTTTGATTTATATAATGTTCTCGGTTAGTAGGGCTGGAAAAAAATGAAAGAACCTATCCCAACGGTTTTCAAAACCGTTGGGACAGGTTAGGGGTGGGTTGAGTTTGTTTAGGCCGAAGGTTGGTTTTTTTGGCTGTTTTTTCCCAACGGTTTTGGTGAACCGTTGGGAAAGAGGCTCAAAACACACCCTTTCCCAACGGTTTTGGTGAACCGTTGGGAACGAAGCTCAAAACACACCCTTTCCCAACGGTTTAGCATAAACCATTGGGAAAGAGTGTCCCTTCCCAACAGTTTACCAAACCGCTGGGAAAGGTGGGGAAATATATGGCTTTCCCAACGGTTTTGGTGAACCGTTGGGAAATGATAGCTATAACAACTATTTTTACAAACCGTTGGTATAGAAGTTTTGGGAAAGATCATCTTTCCAGTAGTGGTTGGACATAATGTTTGATGAGGTAAGTATCAAACTCCAAAAACTTTCTATATTAGAAGTTAAATCATAACCCCCTCCTCTAATTCATTGTGGTATCTCTGCTGCTAATACCCACTATTCTGAACAGTACACCCAATATAGAAAGTTTTCATATGTTTGTGAGATAATCGTTCTAGGACACCCAAATAGTAACCTATTAGTGAAGAACCATACTATCAATTCGACTCTATATGGAAGTATTACAAAGTTTAAAGTAAATGGGGTATTCAAACTAACCAATAAAATTATATAACCACATAGGGGAGAGTATTCATTCTCAATGACCTCCTTTAATTCCCCAACAACAAAAAAGGGATTTCCAATAACCCCATCCAAAACCTTTTCATATACTTGAGGAATTATGTAATAAATGGTTTAAAATAATCTCCAATTTCAAAAAAAACACAAGAACCTATACAAGACCTAAAAAATAAATTAGGCCAGCTCACCAAAATGGTGGTGAAAATCTAATATCAAGATTCTAGAAAACTACCATCCCAACCTATTTCCAATCCAATTGAAAACGGTATGGTATTTGATATCACACTTCTTAGTGGTAATGAACTTTCTCTTCCAAACGATTATACACATTAGGTGTGTCCTAATCCTGAAAACACTCTTAATATAACCATAAGGATTCATGTGAATAAAAATAAAGAAAAAAGTAGAAAAAAGATATCATTGAGGATTTTACTAAAAAATCTATTCACATCCCCTTCCCAAAACAATATCTCAATCCTAAATAAGTATTTATAATGTAATTAATAAAGATATAATAATAAAATTTAAAAAGGTACTAGTTCCCATTACTTCTCAGATGTAGACGAACAAATTACTAACTATGCCATGTTTCTTAGAAAGAATATACCTGTTGAAATGGAGTGAAGGGTAATGAAAAAGACAACATTGTAAGGAATTTTTTTCATGATATAACCAGTAATTCTATCCAAATCAAAGGATCCATGCAATTTTATAACACCTTGCATTAAATGAGTGACTTCCATTCTTAATTTAATTCTTGATTTATGTCGTTCAATTGATGAGTTGGATCCCTTTATGTATAATTCTATTAAATTTGGAGAGCTTTAACCAACATGAATCATCATCCCACATTCCAAACATAGCACCACACACCCAACATGAGTGATTGTGGATTTCCAAAATGTGAGTAAAGAATCTCATTTTCTTTGAAGAATTATACATTCTTAAGATATAAGATATCGAAACCCAATGAAATTTTCATATCATACATGGATGAAAATTCCTTAAAATAGAAAATAAAATCATCAACATTCACAATGGTATGTTTTCTATAAAGTTGAGTGGGGGGAGGTAAGTTTAAATATCATTGTTTATATGAAACACTCTACTGAAGATAACTCCACTCTTCCTAATTATTTTAGAGGAGATCTAACTGATGAAAACCCAAAACAAAATTCTCTCGCAAGACCATAATTTGATTTTCTTTCCTCTTATTCACTCATTGATGATTTGGCTTTTGATTCACTATTTGAGGGTTGTGTCAGAATTAAAAAGTTTAAGTACTGTGTTTTAATTCATGATTTCTTGAGCATGGAAGATTCTATGTTCATCGATGATACATATCAAATTCTAAAATATTTTCCTCATCTGGGGATATTACTATTGTGTAGTTAGATGAGAACTTTGACCCCACACATTCACATTCACTACCATCAATCCAAGTCCTCCTAGAATTGGTAGTTAAACCACTACTACAGAACTTATAATATCGACATCATGAAAATTGAAACAATTTTCCTATCATGATTGATAGTTCACTGCCTTTATATAGTTAATTATGATTGATTAAACTTTTAAGGGACTATAAACTAGCATTGAAATGGAAAATTTCTGATATTACGAGTACGAGGCCATCAATTTACATGAATCCTATAATATAGAACATTGATGATAAATAGGTGAGGTAGGAATAACGTCGACTTAGCCCAAACCAACTTATGGTAGTTAAAATGAGGTAATGAAATTATTGGCTTTTAGAATCATTTTTCACAACTTTGACACCTAATTGGTCTATCCAGTATAGGAATTTCCTATGAAAACTGGACTTATTGTAATAAAATTGAATATGAATAATTGGTTCCAATTGGTTTGTTGAATAGTTAGAGTTCCAATATTGACTACCATAGACCAAACCAGTATGAATGGAAAGACCATTTCCCATTACTATTCACTGACCAGATGATAAAGATACTATATGGAAAGTCCCACTACTTATTTCATGATGGGTAATCCGGATACATTTAGATATATATTGTTCTCGATGACCAGGAAAATACAACATTTTCTTAGGCGTTTGGCACATTTTCATATATGAGGATTCGATTTAGTCTATGTAGTTCTCTAGTTAATTTCTAGTTATGCATGGTCAGTATTATTATATATTACCTAGGTAATTACTTGGATGTTTCCATGTATTATTTCTTAGTTTATGAATCTTGTTTTTATCATTTTTTGAGTATTCTCCCTTATATTATATGTCTTTTTATTAAATGTAATGTTTTATAAATATGAGAAATTCCATTTCATGACACAAAAAAGTAAAATACTTGGATATTTAAATTTTTTGGGATTTTATATATGTATATAAATCAAAACTAGACATCATTTCTTCCTATAATTCAAAAAAAAAATTAGGATATGTAGTATTACAAAAATAATTCATAATTTTATCATCGTTTCATTCATGAATTTAGTAAAATTTGACCCCACCACTATAATTTAATCTATAAATAAAAATGTTTTTTTATTTATAAATACTGTTTTCATGGTCTTAAAAAATTAAAATGTCTTTTCACATCACCCAGGGTAATCTGACCTCCTTGGTGAGAATTACCATTTTAACTGATTTGTGATGCCTCTATGTAGTAGGGGTATTCTTATAAAAAGGGGTTTATTGAGCTACAAAAGTCATTTCATATACCTCATTCACACTACACCCCTTACAAGAAAACTAAAACAAAAACAGAAATCTAATTTCTTTCCATTATGTTTTCATTAGATAAATTTTGGCCATATCTTTTAGGGTATAAAGTAATTGTGTTCTCAGACCATGTAGCACTTCGACATATCCTTGTGAAATTGGAATCCAAACCACATATGGTTCATTATATGGTTCTAAATTATGAATTTAATCTAGAAATTAAGGATAAAAATGAGTAGATATTATTTTCACAGTCCACATTAATGGGACATCACCACCATTGGACTAACATGTTGACTCACCCCCATTCTATAATTCTTCCATGATGAATTCCTTTTTGATATAGGGTACCTTAACATTTGGTATAATGACATTGAAAAAACTTATGGTTCTATCTAGGGCCCCCAAATATTTTATCACTTCATAATATCAAGGGATTAGTTACGTGTATCGATGGTATTTTTCGAATGGACCATAATTCTAGATAATTTTTAGTAACCAAGTTATTTGTCTATGCATCACTGACCATGAGTTTACCTCTATTTTGGGGTTTTTCCAAACCTTGTATTTTGGGGGAAAACATCGGATCTCAGCATATAGTTTGATAGTTCATTGACTCTATAATTTATTGGACTGCAATGTATAGCTATGAAAATTGGTTTTTTAATTAATTCACATGGTGTCAATTAATGAGGAATACATACAAAAGGAATGAAGTTCGCCAACAACCCATGTTTTTTTGTGATATATTTGATGCATGGGGTATTAACATATGTATGTGTATACCTAATTCATTTTATCAATTTAAATGTTATTTTATATTGTATTTTCCAGTAGATAGGTGGTAACAAAGGCTAATAGGGCCGATGCCTCTTGAGTGGCTCTTGATTTTGGGAGATCTCAGATTTTCAGTAGGTTTGGTTTTCCATGATTCAACATTAATGATCAGGATTAAAAAAATTTAATCAAAACAAGAAAAAATTTATCCATATTTATGGGTTTGTATATAATTAGATAACTTCATAGAAAACCCATTCTAATGGTAAATTAGAAATTTAAATTTGAAAACTTGAAGAAAATCTTCTAAAAAATAGTTCATCCCAATAGGAAGGATTGGATATTTTACTTTGATGATGCACTTTGGGAATAATTCACATCTTTTAAAACACCATTTGATTGTCACATTGAATCATTGATTTGTAAACATATTTTCACCCACCTCTGGAGGTAGATCTATATTCATATTCGGATACTATATAATGTAATATTATTCTCTCAAAAACAGGTGAGAATAAAAAGTTACATATTCAAGACCTGGTTCAAATTCAAAGATAATTATATGAGAACTCCCATATTTGTAAGGATTGATCTAATGATGAACATGGATACATCATTCTTTATCTTGAATTCCACATTGGTCAGAAGTTCATCCTTTACAATGCATGGATGATGTTTTACCCTGGGAAAATTTATTCCCATGGGTTTGGCCCATACACTATTACTACATTATATCCATTTATTGTTGTGTAGGTTTAAAATGAATAACTAAACAAGTATTAACCATTAACAGGATGTGATAGAAAATTACATAAAAGGAATGAAAAATTTCCCTATTTTTTATTTTATTATAATTTAATGAAAACATTTTTTATTGATGGCATGTGAGTTTTATCAATAATTTAACATTGAGGTGAGATCTTTTTAGTAAATTATTTTTTATGATATTAGTGGTTGTATCTATATGTAACATTTTTGAAGTTTGATATAATGTGTGTAAGTAGTTAATGGGTTAAAAATCAAACCCAACATGGTATCCCTTACTTTCAACCAACCATGATGTGTGAAGTTTCCATTCCTAATAGAAGGTAAATATTAATAATCTTGATATTTATCATCATTAAAAAAAATTTCTATTTGATTTTTTCTTATTTAATCCATTTCATTGCAACACATGACTAATGTATGAATGTATACATCTTTTAAGACTATTTAACACAGAAAAAAAGTACTTCAAAAATAGTAAATTACATGAATGATGAAATGTTCAATATATGGGTATATCTACTTTAAGATAATATGGTTATATATTTGGGACTAATTGAGTGATTGAGTTTGGAAATTTTATTTCAAATGATGTAGGAAATTTTTAGTTCAAAATAATCAATTAATCATCATTTTTAAAATAACCTCTATTTCTAGGATAGAAAATGGAAAGAATAACATGAAATAGTTTTCATTCACACACATGTAGAGTTAGTGACATGGTTTACTTTTGAATTATTTTATAAGATTATTATCGAACATCTCCTTGGATATATTTTGGAGACAATTTATGGTACAACATTTTCTATAACGAATGAGAATAAAAACATAGTGTGGTTTTTTATTTGATCAAATATCTATCAATTATTTTTTAAATTTAATGATTAATATTCAAGAAATTGGTACCATATCCATGAATAGTTTTTTGAAATGTGACTTTTTGGAGGAGGGAAAATGTTTAGTTGTGAGGGTGTTAAAACCCATGATTCACTATTTTGTTTCACCCATACACAACTACATTAAATTTATTTTGTATTATATATTCCAATTATAAAAAAAAAATTATCATAACATTTAGTTTACCAATTTAATTTTTATCCCAATTAAAAATTTAAATTTTACACTTTTTTGTGATTACATAATGGTGGAGATAATTTGGAGATCACATGATAAAATTTAAGCAATGTAGTATAAACTTTGTACGTGCCCAAGTATACATATGGACTAAAATGCTCACTGAAGATAATATAAGCATCAAATTAGGATTAAAATTCCTAGGTTTTTCTAAATCCTATCGGGATACATTTCTATAGAAAGCCATAGATCCCAATTCATCCATTTAGAGGCCAAAATTGATCCATCATTGGGGAGATTATTCAATATTCAATGTCTTGAGGCCAATTCTATAATTATCCATATCAGATGGTGTTAAACTCTAAATGGTGACATAATTTTTTTTTATATATCTTGGAGATATGGGAATAACTTTTTATTTTTTTCATATCAATATAATGTAGGAAGATATCCAAAAATTATGGTCTAAGTGGTATCTCGATATCTGGGATCCAAAAGTAAACTTCTATTTTTTCTATAAAAGTAATGTTTTGGAACCTCATTTTCATGTTCAACCATGTGTCAGTGAGATGATATTTTGGACTCCAAAAAGGTTTACTATAACCCATTTATAGGATTTATTGATTCATATCCTCATAGGGATAGATAATATTTAGATGGAGTTTAACAAAAGATTCCACATCTCAATGGTAGGGTAATCTATGGGTGTTCATTGTAAGGGAGATCCACATCTTTTAAAGGGAGTTCCAAAAAAAGTTTTTTTAATAATTTATTTATATTTTTTCTTATAAATCATTTCATTCATAACTGTGTTACATTAATTCATATATAAATAATTTTTTGATTCAACTAAATGGAATTATATTTGATTTTAATTGATTGATGGGATGTTTTGAGTGTGAGGATGGTCTTTTTTGACGAGACAACACAAGAATCATTTTCTTTTCCACCAATTTTAGATTTCAATATTATTTGAAAGTTATTATACCTTGAGAAAGAATTGATTAATTCCCTATCTTTATAGATAGGTACAATCCTTTATGTTATTATTCTAAAGATTATGTTTCATGCTTGTATTTTGATGTTATGTATATAAAGTGTTTAGGGAGGGTTTAAGGATAATTTTCATCTCTATGATAGAGGTTTTTTGTATGAAGTATAATCTTCATGGTTATTGCATTATTATTTATAACATAGAGACTCAATCATGTGGCCTAGAGTGCATGAATATGCGACTTGTCTTAGATAAGTGAGAGAGCCATTTTCACGGGCTGGTCTAGATTATTTCCCTCAGGTTTAGTGCTTTTATATTGCGTGTTGTTGTTCCATGCATCAAAAAGTTCCAGTGACATCCCTAAAAATTTTAATATATTAATTTAAATGTGTTATTATTCATAATTGGTTATAGTTAGTATATAATAAACTTCATGGTTATTCTTATTGACATTGGACACCACTATGAGTGTGTATTTTGTTGATATCCTTCTTTTCTTCTACTTAAAATGGGTTTTGGATCAAAATAATGATGTAGATGCTCAATATACAAGAGGGGGGGGGTGAATTGTACACTTTAAAATTTTCCTTAAACAATGAAAGATATATGTTTAACAAAGTTAAAAAAAGAAAATTCACAACACCTCAAATCACCAATGAATGATTGGGACAAAGTATGAAGTTACAAACTTCTAGTTCTATGCACTTGCTTAAATATGGAAAGTGATTCCGAAAACAGATTCCAGAAATATGGATCTGGAAATTGAAACTTAACCAAAGTTTAAAATATTATATTCTACCCTAAAGCGTATAGTATCTAAATTAATCAGAGTACAAGTGTACAGAAATATAAGAAAATTATACTTTCCTTACAATACACAATGAAGCGGAAAAACAAGTAGTAAAACTAAAAGTAACAAACAATAACTCTTTTAACCCAAAGAGAAGGGTATCCAACAACATTGGATAAAGGTCTTTTGATTTATACTTTCACGAAATTCTATCTTACCCACACCAGGGTAAGCCCTCTATACGAAGATTAGAGTCTTTGTCTTGCTATCCCCGTAAGCCCTCAACTTCAAGGTAGTTGGAACCTCTGTCTTACTCAGCAAGGAAGCTCTCGAACTTCATAGAAGTTGACACCTTTGTCTTCATATCCCCAGAAGCCCTCAATCATAATCACCAACAATCCGAGTCGCACGATGGAAGTCTACACAAAGCAATGTTTGAACAAGCTGTTCTGACTTTTTGAATGAATCTTTGAGAGTTAATAAGAGCCTCTCTTTCTAGAAATCACTTCAACAGCATGTAAGCACAAGTTGTCAATGTTGTCAATGTTCTCTCGAGCTCGTTCAAATGAGCTCCTATTTATAGGAAAATTTCCAATGGTTGGATCCCTCCTCCAACATTCATATTTTACTTAAATTTTGGAGGGACCTATACACGTGTCACTAATGCAACGGTCAGTTAGAAACAGAATGGATAACATCGTTTTATAACAAGAAATGTGTAATTGAAAGAATTCCATCATTTTATAATGAAATGAGTGCAAGAATAATCAAAACTATATTTCAGAATATTAGAAAATAAAACTTCGAAGTCTAACCAAAATGGAAATTCAAAGTCTATAATAAAACGATATTTGGATTCTTTTTTATAGGAATTCAGAACCTGAATTATGTAGAAATCTGGAGTCTGAATTTCTAAGGAAATTTGGAGTCTGGTTTCACCAGTGTTTAGAATCTGAACTGACAGAGTTCGGAGTCGAACTCATAAACGTTTGGAGTCGAATTAGTAAAAGTTCGAAGTCAAACTCATAAAAGTTCGGAGTCAAACTAGTAAAAGTTTGGAGTCAAACTTTGTTAGACTTCGTATCCAGAATTAGGAATTGAACTATATGAGTGTTCATATCTAGAATTCAGAATGAAACTATATGAGAGTTCTTATCCAGAATTCGGGATGGAACTATATGAGAGTTTATATCCAGAATTCGGGATGGAACTATATGAGAGTTCGTATCTAGAATTCGGATTCAAACTATATGAGATTTCGTATCCAAAATTCGGAATGGAACTTCATTAAAGTTCATATCCAGAATTCGGAGCTGAACTTCATTACAGTTCATATCCGGAATTCGGAGTGGATCTTCATTACAGTTCATATCTGGAATTCAGAGTGGAACTTCATTACAGTTCATATCCGGAATTTGGATCCTAAAACATAATGCTTCATATCTAATTATTATATGATTCCAAGGTTTTTGTTAAGAATCCAATTTTTATGTTCAAGGAAAATATTGATATGAACAATGAAAACATGGTAGGTGTAAATTCCTTTGAGAAGGAAATTTCCCTTATATAAGTAAAATTTATCTTTTCTTAATTATAGGGTGTTTGTGATTTTCAAAACAAGAAGGAATGGAAAAGTCATATGGAAAACCTTATTGACTCAACAATCTCTCCCTTTTTGGAAAGCACAAGCAACCTTACGAAAAAGAATATTAGGACTTTGAAAATTTTCATTAGACTTTGAAATTAAAACTTATGTCCCTTTTTTCTTGGATGATATTGAATAAAAATAACTCCCACTTAGGAATTGAAACTCTAAGTATTGTAATCTGGATTTCCGGAGTGGAGTTTTCATTGTCATGGGAATGATAATCTTCGTAATAAGGAACTCCCCCTTACTTTAAGGACATTTCATATAGAAATTTTTCCTTCTCCATTTAAAATTTTTTTTTCTCCCCTTTTAAGTAGCTCTTTTTCCTTCTCCCCCTTTGTGATTTTCAAAAATAATTTAAGGGAATGGAAAAGAAATTAGGTACCTGAAACATTAGTATATAACAACACAAGATAAAACCAACCAAAATTTCATTAGAGTTGAAAAAAAATTGTTACAAGGAAAAAACAAACGCAAAAAATAATAGGATTTGTCTATTTGTCCTCCTTTTCCTTCGGAATAAGCATCTTCAACAAGGTTTTCATCTTCTTCAAGTCTTTTTGGGCCTCCTTAGCTTGCTTCTCCAAAGTTTTGATCCTTTCTTGTTGAGCTTTCAAGACTTCTTCCTGAGCCTTCATGGCCTCTTCCTGCATCTTTACTAACTCATCTTTCATTACAAGTTTTTTTGGATCTCAATACCAAGATCTCTATCCATTTTAAAATTTTGAGCAAGAGAGTTAACCTTATCATTCAAGTCCTTCACTTGTTTACTCCGAGAACATTGCTCAATGACCAGCTCATCCTGAAGATTCTTATTCTTAGAGTCCTCGGTGTTAAATGCATATTTAACATCATTATGAAAATGAGGAAACTAAGCCATATTTTCTTCAACTTTCTTAGAGCACAAAGTGATTTTGTAGCATGATATACTATGTACAACATAGTTTATAAGAAAATTTCAATGGTCAGCTTCAATTTTCACACACTTATCCATCACCATGGATAAGGATTCCGATTTTGGATTTAGACTAGGTTGAAACATCTGGCATCTGGACCTAATTGTTGGGAAAATCAGAATGGTGTCCACAAGATTTTTTAATAACTCGACAACAAAGTCATGACCATGTGATGATGACTTCAAATTCGATAACTTGCTTGGGGATTATTCTTATTCAATTTAAACCACCTTTTTTTAGAAGAACCGGAAACTTCTTTCTTCATGATGTTATCTTTTATTGGTGTATCCATGAGCACTTGCTTTCCTTTATTGACTGAAAATTATTTTTTATTAATAAGGCCACTTTAATGAAGGATGTGGGAAACCAAAAGTACAGCAGACCCAAACAGTAACAAACAAAAAGCAGGAATCACCTCATCCAAGCAAAAACAGTGCCGCTCGCTCCAAGGGAGAGCCACTCAGCGACCCCATGCAAGCATGGTCCCTCCCGATGGCAAGCCATCCCTCCGATCAGCCACCTCCCAAGTGACCTGCCAAGGAAGGAGCAGCGTGTTCTAACCCATCCGAGCCGATCTGTTCCTCCGACCTTCCACACACAACAAGAACAGCAACTTGACAACGCATTTGGAAGAGAGAATATAAACAGCTTCATTGAAAACAAGTCGAAATCCACCAGAGGCCGTGTCCCTAAACAACTTCCAGGATAAGTCACAGACATGCAACAGGGGGTCCCCCCTTATCAAGGCCTCAAAGGCAGTGGTCAATCTATTCCAAACCTGCATGTACTCCACGAGACTGATCAACCCCTTGTTGAAGCCTCCAACTAGGATCGAATCCTGCTTATCAACCCAAACATACTGCTCTTCATTCAGCTCCGCTTCAAGGTTCCGGCCCATCATTTTGGCTGCATCCTCTTCCGATGCATTAAGATATAACACCTGTTCTGACACCACATCCTCCGAGCTTAACACCAAGTCCGAGGAGATTTCATGTTGTCCAGGAGAGCTAGGATGACACATGATCTCCCTGTCCAGCGCCTCGACCATTGGTTTTTTAGTTGATCGGGTCCTCATAGGAGGAGGTAAGGAGGAGTAATCCTTCCTACCTCTCCTCCTCCTCTTCCTCCTGTAACTCCTTGCCTCGGTTTCGGCTTCAGAAAAACTTCTACATATCCCATCAAGTCCTGCTTCCCCTCCACCATCAACACACTCCAGGAGAGCATGCCCCCTTATCTGACCTTCCAACCCGAGGCCATCAGTGTTCCTCCTGTAGTCTTTATCATCCACAACCAGAGCAGAAGATTCAACTCTGGAATCCACCTCACCCAGTTCTACAAATCTGTTGCTCAAAACAATTGGAATTCGGGCTGGAGCTACACTCTCTGGCAGGATGCCAGAACCCGAACCCTCTGGGTCTCCAATGATAATCTGAGCCTGCACCTCCTCCCCATTTCCATTCAGCTGACCAGGGGTGTTACCCAAGGCAGGGCCAACCCCTTTGCCCCCTTCCTTCTCCCTGACACAAGCTTCCCCAACCCCAGACCCATCCTGTAAAGCTGGTTGCTCAAAACCCCTGCCCATATACTGCATCTGAGGATTCTGAACCTCCCAGCCCCTAAATTCACCTGGAGGCAGAGAGATCCTCGCCATGGCCTCATCCGCCAGAATTGTACACTCCTTCCCTGTGCTACTGGCCGTCTGGACTACACCTAAGTCCTTCCTGAGGCGATCAAACACAGCCTTCACCTGAGGCCCCGAGTCCCTGACAGTCTCCTTCAAGATAGAACCGGCAGATCTCTCCCTCCCCGAGCCAGAAGGATCCACCATCGAATCGTTGGCCACACAGTGCAACCCCACCCCCGGTTGACAAGGAGGTCCGTGCTCTTGATCCCCCCGAGGAGTCTCGACAGACCTCAGGTTGCACACAGCAGGTTCAGAACCATGGCCGGAGCCTGACCCATCTCCTTCGACATTCACTAAGACACCCTTATCCACCGCAGAAGTATCAACCACCACAGCCGAAGCCCTTTTGCGGCATTCCTCCAAACGGTGGCCTTGTCTGTGGCAGAAAGAGCAAAACAAAGACCAAGATTCGTAAAACACACTTTGTACGTACCTGTATTTCCCCTCGATCACAACCCACACCTTGTCGGGTGGAGGACAAGAGAGCTCTACTTCCACACAGATTCTCGCAACAATCAGGTGCACCATTGCATCCGTTTTCCAATTCGCACAGAGGAAGCGACCCAGGGAGTTACCTATTGAGCGGAGGAGGGCTGGATTCTGAAAGGGTAGTGGCAACCCTGGAAGTTGAATCCAGATCACCGCAGAGGAAGAGTCCCGATTCATGTTCAAATCAAACGTCCAATGATTAAGATGGAACGATAATCCTCTAAAGGACCTGCTAGCTCGAGACCAGGCCAGCGCCATGTCGTCTTCATCTGCAAGGAAAACAAGGATTTGTCGTGTCCCGAGAAGACCGACAACCGCCCGATGACCTAAACCCCAATCCTGATTCACGTACCTCTCGAAAACCTCCACCGGAGGCCTACGGCGGGTGAACTTTGCAACCAAGGCTGTGGAAAGAAGTGATGAAGCTTCCGAAAATTCCTTAGACGAGACCGGGACCACAGGTTGACCATTACACACTCCAGGAACCTTCGGAGTGACCTTAATGTCAGGGAAGAAAGGGCGCTGCCTAAGAATAGCATCTCTAGAAGAAGAACCCATCCCCTCCCCCGGACGGGGAGGGGCCGTCGCCGCCGCCATGGAAGCTAGGGCATCCAATCGCCCGTCGCCCGTTGCCCGTCGCCCGTTGCCCGTCGCCTTCACTTGCTTTCCTTTGTTAGTTCTCAGAATTTATTGATCATCTATAGATTCTTACTTACTCTCTAATAGTTGAACAATCTGGTCTTCATCTATTTTCTCCTTTTCTGCTCCTTCCTCAAGAAAATTCTTCTCATAGGATTCTTTTTTAGATAAGACATTTTCCTTCTCTTCCTCTTTCTTATCATCATCCTTCCTACTTAATTTCTCAAATCCCTTTCCTAGAGTGACTAAATTTGCGGATTCATCCTTTTCTTGATAATCCTATACTTGTTTGACTAGGTCATCAAGATCATCACTTGCTTCTTCTTCTTCTTCCTCTACTCTTTTAACAACTTCTTCTTCTATTATTTCAACAACTTCATTCCCTTTGGAATTTTTCGGAGTGGAGTATTTCTTCCCAGGGGTATCTGGTAAAGGATGGACATCAAAAGTTTCTAGAATGGGAATCTTCTCAGAGGCTACTTCAGTATCTCACAACAGCGATTGTACAAGCTCACCTTCAGACTTCTTTTTCATCATTGTTTTCTCTTTTGCTTGTTTTTCTAACTCACCAGCAACTCTCTCTTTTAAGTCCATAGCCTCTGAAGGGTCCAATCCGATGTGTGGATCCCCTTATTTCCTTTTCTCCTTGTCTTCTCTCCGTTTAGAATCCACTTAATCTGGGTAGGCTTTTGTTTCTTTGGCTTGGGTGGTGCAGGATGTGTTTCTTTAGCTTTGGGGGTTTTGTCTTCAGTAACCACTTCCTTAAGCTTTCTCTTCTTAGTAACTTTCTTCACTGTCGCAGCTTTTTCCACATTTTCTGAAATGGTCTCAGGCTCTTCCTCTGGTAAATCATAGAATTCTACGGATTCATCATAAAAACCCATTTTCATCATCATTAATGTATCATCACTAACTAGCATCACCATTCGATTTATTTTCTTGGAAGTGCAAGAAAATTTAAAAGAATCATGACATCTGATGATAAGTTTAGAAATCAAGGCCGAATACATTATGATCTGAGATTTTAGATTCCCTTCTTTAATATTATTAAATATAATCAAAACATTCTTCATCAAATTTATCCTCCTTAGATCTTCTTTGAAATCTAGGATGTAAATGTCAATCTTTTTGAGATTATCCTTATCACCCTTTCTTGGTACTAAAAAAACTTGTACCCACAGCTGTAGAATCCTATTATTCGAAGAGAGATGAGAAATCTTAGCTGTCATGACATATTTATGTCCACAGAATTTCAATGGCTTCACATTGTTGGAACTTACTTGATCATCCAGAAGCTTATGTGAACAAAACTCAGCTTCACCTTCATAAGATAAACCCACTAATCTTGCAGCCATGGTGTAAGATAATTTTTATGTCTTCCCATAAGACTTGAAAGAAATTAACCCTCTACCATCTTCCTCAAGGAAGGAAGCGTACTCATAAAACTCAATAAGTATATCTATATATACCAGATCCTGTTTCTCTGGCATCAATAATAAATCCTCCTCCCAGCCATTCGATTTTATATTCTTAGATATAAGAGAATCATACTTGTAGAAACTCAGATGGACTAACCTCTCCCGGTAAACTAACCACTTTGAGATTGGATTCGTAGTTGGCATATCTTGAGAATATTCATCAGTAGACATTTGGAATGAAGAGCTCTGGAAGATTCAGAAAAGGCTATAACAACTAATGCAGAGCTTGGACACACGATAGCTTGAAAAACCGATGTGGGACGACCACTCGGGGTTCCCTTTATATAGGCGATGGAGTTGACCTTTGAACTTCCAAAAACCATCTAACGGTTGAAAAAACCTTTTATCTGATCTAATGGTTGAAAACATACCTGCAAGGGAATCTTGAATCCGATCTTTTCAGGTTTTTTGAAAAATAATCGTATTTAAGGAAACTAGAATCAGAAATTTTTTAAAACTCATAGGAAAATACCAAGAAGAAAAACATGACTACGAAAACTTATGTAAGAAAATCGTACCTTTAGGATTGGCCAGGATGTTTATTTGTAATAGGTGATATTCTTTTTGAAGAAAAATTTTACTATGAAACACTAACTACGAAAAGCACGTTACAAAAAAAATATGAATACAAAAATTTTCATTACGAAAATTCTGATTACGAAAATTTTCATTACGAAAATTTTCATTAAGAAAATTCTCATTACGAAAATTCTCAGTACGAAAAATTGAGTATGAAAAATTTCATTACGAATAGTATGAGTACGAAAAATTTCATTACGGAATGTTTGAGTACGAAAATTTCATTACTGAAATTTCAGTACGAAAATTTCAGTACGAAAGTTTCAGTACGAAAATTTCATTACGAAAATTTCAGTATGAAAATTTCATTACCAAAGTTTCAGTACAAAAATTTGATTACGAAGGTTTCAATATGAAAAGTTTGAGTACTAAAATTCCCATTACGAATGTTTCAGAACAAAAATTTCAATACAAATGTTTCAGTTCCGAAAACTAAATTACGAAAATATTAGTTACAAAAGTTTGAAAACTGACTACGAAAAATTTTCATTAAGGAAAAAAAACTGACTACGAAAAATGTTGGTTATGCTAACAATAAAATGTACTTCCCCTTATGAAAAGTAGTTTATAACTATAGGGATAATTTTTCAACAAGAAGTTAATGAAGATGGATTGCCTTATGGTTATCATTCCTAAATTTTGTTTAATGTATTCAAATATATCGGAGGTTAACGATTTTGTGAAAATGTCAGCAAGTTGATCTTGCGTTCCGATAAATTGAAGAATGATATCTCCTTAAAAAACATTAGAAATCAATGTTTTACCATGAATAACTATATTACCTATACCAGCAATTTCTCCCTGACCATTATCTCCGAATGTTACTTTTCCTCCTTTCATTTTCATAATCTTTTCAAAATAGTTTTTGTTACGAGTCAGATGTTGAGAATATCCACTATCCATTTACCAAGTATTTTTGTTGGTACTTCTTTTTTCTTCCTGAAAATAAGAAAAGAATTAGACTTTCGGAATCCAAACATGTTTGGATCTGAGATTTTCAGATAAATTTTTTTTGGGTATCCACATTTTTTAGAGAAATATGCTTTATGAAACCCAAGAGATTGAACACTATTAAAAGAATAGTTTTTCTTCCAATTCCCACCACTTTGACACTTAGTGTAAAAAGGGGCTCTAGATGGAACAAAATAGTTGTTTTTGAAAACTGTTTTTTGGTGAGTATAACCTACTCCAGTAGTATTTCCATGAGGTTTAATTTGAGAATACATCTTGTCAAAATTTTCCTTCCCAGATGTAAATTTTCCAAGGAGTTTCTTAAGAGAAAATATTTTCGATTTTAATCTAATGACTAAATTCCTATCCTCAGGAATCATTTCCTCAGAGTTAGATTTTTTTTCAAGAATTTTCATTTTTAAAATAACATTCTTAAGATCATTAGAAAGTTCTTCCTTATCAAAATTTGCTTTCTCAAGGTCTATAGAAAGTTTTTCTAAAATCTCTTCTTTATCTTTAAGATCTGAAGAATGATCTGAAATCTCTTTTGTAATAATTTCTTCCCTAGTATTTTCCTTGTCTAATTTCTTATAAATTTTACAATTTTTTGATTCAAATAACTTGGAAAATCTAGATACTTCTTCATATGAAGGTTATTTATTTTCTGAGGATGATGTATCTTCATTAGAAGTGATATTTCCGGAATAGTAATTCTTATCAAGAGATATATTTGTTAAAGCCTCGGTATAGCGTACCTTGTCCATAAGACATGTATGTGTAAAAGAAGTATTAGAAATGAATCCCATATTCTTCTGAGCTAATGAATCATATTCTGAAGATTCACTTTCTAAAGAGTCTCCACAGCTAGCACTCCACCTAGTATTATCTTTTAGACTTTTCTTAGCTTTAGATTTATAGTACTTCTTCATGTTACTTTTAGAATGCCTCTCTTTTCTTTCTTTTTTTTATGTGTTAGGAAATCATGTCATATCTGTCCACTTCTCTTGCATTCATAGCATGTGACCTCTGAATCATTCTTATATTTATCTTCCTTTACTTTTTTTATACCTGGATTGGAAATTTCTTTGACCAGCTGTCATGTTCATTCTTCGAGCAAGATTAGCTAACTCGTTTTCTAAGACTTAACTCTCACTATATTTGGATTGGATAGTAACCTTCTTAGACTTGGATCTAGTTACTCTCTTAGGAGTCTTTTCTTTCATGTGATTTGATGTTGTAGTAAAAGCAATAGTACCATTACCATTCTTCTTTTTGATTTTTTCAGCATCTCTCTTCCTCCTTGTTTCATGTTGGAGAAGTGTTCCAAATAGTTCATCAAGAGAAATTTGAGTAACCTTTCTATTTTCATCAATAACTATTCTCTTTGATTCCCACTCATTAGGCATAATATCAATAATCTTATCTACAAGGGCTTCATCATCTAGAAATTTTTCTCCCATAGATTGTAAGCTATTCACGATAGTCATAAAACTTTACTGTACTATGCTTATAGGTTCTCCATAAGGAAAGTTAAAACCATGGTATTATTCTCTCAACATAGCTCTTCTAGTCTCAATCACTTTAGATGTACCAAAATGAGTAACTTCCAGTTTCTTCCATATACAGTTAGCTATTTCACAAGAAGAGATTTGGCTATATATGTTCCTAGTAATTGAACATAGTAGAGTATTTCATACCTTATAGTTTAATTGGTAATCATGATTCTCTTGGTTTGTGAAAACACTAACTTCCTTATCATGAATTTTATAACTTCCAGTAATCATAACAAAGTTATCTACTCCAATATTGAGAACGAAAGTCTTACTTCGATCTCTCCAATACTCATAATCATTGCCATAAAAAATTGGTGGCCTTGTAGGATTTAATTTGTCGATAGAACCAACATTTAAACCTTCCATCCTTAATGAAATCTTTCTACACAAAAACATGTTAATAACAAAAGTTTGGATTCAAGGAAAATAAACCAAAGCAAGGGAAATATGGAACAATGGAAAACTGAACAAGGAAACACTTATATGTGAGTATAATAATTTCAGAGACCTGTTGTGATACCAAATGTTGGATTGGAATAGAGTATGAGGTTTACAACCTCTGACACCAATTCTAGGACTGAAATAATGATGTAGATTCTCAATATACAAGAGGGGAGTTAATTGTACAATTTAAAATTTTCCTTAAACAAAGAAAGATCTAAGTTCAACAAAGCTAAACTAAGCAAATTCACAATACCTCTAATCACCAATGAATGATTGGGAAAATTATGAAGTTAAAAACTTCTAGTTATATTCACTTGCTTAAATCTGGAAAGTGATTCTGAAAACAGATTCCGGAAATATGGATCCGAAAACTGAATCATAACCATTGTTTACAATATGAGATTCTACCTTAAAGTGTATAGAATCTAAATTAATCAGAGTACAAGTGTAAGGAAATATAAGAATATTATTCTTTCCTTACAATACACAATACAGCAGAAAAAACAAGTGGTAATACTACAAGTAACAAACAATAACTCTTTTAACCCAAAGAGAAGGGTATCCAATAACCTTGGATAAAGGTCTCTTGATTTATACTTTCAAAAAAGTATGTCTTACCCAAAGCAAGGTAATCCCTCAATACGATGATCGAAGTCTCTATCTTGCTATCCCTGCAAGACCTTAACTTTAAGGTAGTTGGCAAATTTTTCTTCCTTAGCAAGTAATCCCTCCAAGTTCAAGTGAGTCGGCACCTCAATCTTCCTATCTGCAGAATCCCTCAATCATTATCACCAACGATCAGAGTCTCGTGAAGCAAGTCTGCACAAGGCAATGTTTGAACAAGCTATTCAAACATTCTACACAAATCATAGAGAGTTAATAAGAGTCTCTCTCTCTAGAAATCACTTCAACATCATGTAAGAACAAGTTATCAAAGTTGTCAACGTTGTCTTGAGATCATTCAAATTAGCTCCTATTTATAGGAAAATTTCTAGAGGTCGGCTCCCCCCTCCAATGACCATATTATCCTTAAATTTAGGAGGGACCTGTACACGTGTCACTAAACCAACGGTTAGTTAGAAACAGAATGGAAGACATCATTTTATAACATAACATGTGTAATTGAAAGCACGACATCGTTTTATAATGAAATGAGGGTAATAATAAGGAAAACATTAGTTCGGAATGTAAGCAAATAAAAGATCAGAGTCTAACCAAAATGGAAATTCGGAGTCTATAATAATGAGATATTCGGATTCTGTTTTATAAGAATTCGGAACCTGAATTAATTAGAAATCCAGAGTCTGAGTTTCTAAGGAAATTCGGAGTCTGGGTTCACCAGAATTCAGAATTTGAACTTACAGAGTTCGGAGTCGAACTCATAAAAGTTCGGAGTCAAACTAGTAAAAGTTTGGATTAGAACTCATAAAAGTTCAAAGTCAAACTAGTAAAAGTTCGGAGTCGAACTCATAAAATTTTGGAGTCGAACATTGTTAGAGTTCGTATCCAGAATACGGAATGGAACCATATGAGAGTTCATATCTAGAATTCGGAATGGAACTATATGAGAGTTCGTATCCAGAATTCGGGATGGAACTATATAGGAGTTCGTATCCAGAATTCGGGATGGAACTATATGAGAATTCGTATCCAGAATTCGGAGTCGAACTATATGAGAGTTCATATCCAAAATTCAAAATGGAACTTCATTAGAGTTCATATCCAGAATTCAGAGTGCAACTTCATTACAGTTCATATCTGGAATTCGGAGTGGAACTTCATTACATTTCATATCCATAATTTGTAGTGGAACTTCATTACAGCTCATATCCGGAATTCGGAGTGGAACTTCATTCCAGTTCATATCCAGAATTCAGATCCTAAAATATGAAGCTTCATATCTAAGTATTATATGATTCCGAGGTTTTTGTTATGATTCTGATTTTTATGTTCAAGGAAAATATTTTTATGAACAATGAAAATATGGTAGGGGTAAATTCATTTAAGAAGAAAATTATCCTTATATATGTAAAATGTATATTTTCTTAAGTATAGGGTTTTTGTGATATTCAAAACAAGAAGGAATGGAAATGTTATAAGGAAAACCTTATTGACTCAACATGGTTATACCATCATTTTGGAGTCAATATTCATTTAATGAATTCCTTTTATTTAAAAATTTAATCAAGGGTAAAGGGAGGCCATCTTTTAGGCTCACACAACACTTCCAAAATTGAATTTCCCAATTAATTGTCTTTGAAAATATAATAAATATATAGTAATTGAAATGAATTTTCAAATTAATTTTAATTATTTGTGCGAAGACTTACCTCATATCATGAATGGATAGATATGTAAGAACCCAGTTTTTACTGCCGAAGACTTTGGAATATTCTTGATGATATTCCAGAGCAGCGCCTTCAGACGGCGCACGATTCTGAGCCCTGGAATGGCCGGAATTAAATTTTCAGTGCGTTCACACAGAAAACACCTAATAAATGAGATAAATTCTTAACGGTGTTTCAGATCAGAGATCCGAGTATACAGATGGGTCTGTAATGGGGTGTTTACAATAGGAACGACATAAAACTGGTCGGTTCGGGATGTTTGGACCCCTCTCTCGCTTTCAGAATGTTAAACGGATTAATTAATTAATTAATTAATTCGCTTAATGGTGAAACTCAAGTATCTCTTAAACAGTGACTTGGATTGGAAAATTGAGTGCACCGTTGAGTTCGTAGTGTTCCGTTTACCCTAGGAGGGGTGTATGTTTCGTGGGCGCAGGCCGTCTGTGAAAAAATGGCCCCAGGGGCGTTTTCGTAATTTGGCAGCCTCAGACGTTCAGTTTTATAACTTTTGAACGGGGTCTCGGATTAAAATTCTGAGACAACATTTGTGCTCAAGAGGTGGTTTTTACCCTACGGGAGTCTTAACCTCGACCCCATTGAGTGTATCAGAGGTGGGTCCTTTCATGGGTAATTAATAAAAATTAATTAAATTAATTTTTTATTTTCTACTTAAACCAAACCATCCCCTCTCCCTCATTCTCACCCTCTGAAGAAACCTCTCCTCTCCCTCTCCTCCTCCACTCCGGCGAGACAGCTTCGGAAAGGACCGACTTCGGCGGATCGCGGTGAAGCTTCGGGTGAAGCACATCAAGGTAGGATGTGCGTTTCGTTTTTAATTTCCCGCACCTACTTTTAGCTATATTTTCATTATCAATTACCTATCAAAACTTCTATCAAGGCCCATATTTGCATATTAATCATCCTGAGATCCCCAATGCAATTCTCGGATCTAAAATCCAAGTCCCGACTTGTTCGAAAACTTCCGGCGAAGTAAGCGGGTATTTTTGTTTTTCCGGCGGTTCCGGGTTCTTCGACGAGCGTGAGCGGCGGAGCGCAGCGGCCGGGTGTGTTCAAACAGCAGCTATCGGTGTGGGATCTCTTCTTGAGGCGGCGGCTGGTCAGGGCGGAGGTGATGGGTCAGCAGAGGGCGCCGCGGAGGAGGCCGGCTGAGGGTGCCAGTCGCGTTCGGCGGAGGAGGAAGGACCCGCACCACGAGGGTCTTCTTGGGGTCAACGAAGACCGGCTTCGGCCGGTCTGTTTCAAAGGAGGCAAGGACCCACCTCAGGCATGTCCTGCGTTGCGACGGAGACCATCCATTTGGACAGTCGGTTGAGGAGGGTCGGACCCGCTTGGGTCCGGCTGTTTGAGGCGGGCCGCGGCGGACTGGGCCGAACCCGGGGCTGGGCCGCAGGCCGGCGGCTCAAACCAGGCTGGCCGGGGTGGACCGGCCCGGTTAGGCCCCCTTGCATTCGGGGGGCCGTAACTCTTAAACGACGTGTCTGATTGACGCACCGTCTGCGGCTATGATATCCTATTGATAGGGAGGTTCTTTTAAAGTGAGTTTCAGGGTTTTTTGGTAATGCACCCGAAGGCGGGTGGCCCGAGCGATTCAACTTAATAATTTTAAATTATTATTAATGTTTTCAGCAGACGTATTAACAAACCGGATGTCCTCTTGACATTCTGTCAGAGGCGCTATGGACCTGGAGTTGAGACGGACCTTCCAAAGTTGGTTCGGAACCTCTTCTATGAGTTTTCTTTGCTCAGGGGCACGAAACGTTTAATGCGGATAATTAATGAATTAATGAATTAATAAATTATTTTTGTGTCGGACCTAACTCCCGCGTGGGATGTTCGATTGGTGCACCGTCAACGGAAACATGATCTCAGTCCTCGTGCAAACTTTTTGAGGATCTTTCCAAAGCGTTCAGGTTGGAGGCGAGGTGCGGGCCCCACAGGGCATAGTTCACACGTATTACGGTGTAACACCACTTTTTCACCCGACATCCTTTTGGGGTGTTTGAAGTACCCGTTTCTGGATGTTTTTCTGAGGGGATTGCAATGGTGCAATCCTCCCGCTCTAATTCGGCACGATGGTGCAGGCCCCACGAGGGTCGTTTGGGCGTTAGTGGTGATTTTCTATCTCAATCACCGGGTGACTGTTTTGGACTAGTGAATAGTCCATCTTGTGTGATTTTTCATGGAGATCGCAATGGTGCAATCCGTTCGTTGTGTTTTGCAACTGGGTTTTGGGTCCCATGAAGCACCGCTCGTGTGTGGTGCACCGAGATGCACCTTTTTCTCCGGATATCCGTTGCACTCATGTGAGTAGTGCTTTTGACGTGTTTTCTAGAGGGGATCACATTGGTGTGATGCACCCGACTGTTTTCGGGGCCGAGGCTCGGGATCACGGGACGCCGTTCGGGTGTAAAGCAGTGTGGGATGAATTTTTCGTCAGATATCCATTGGAGGAATGCAATTATACGATCTCGCATGTTCTTCCGTGAGGATTACAACGGTGTAATCTGTTCAGGAGAGCGGATCCTCATACATGATCTTATTAAATATGGAAATGTGAAGGTGCCCTGGTGGTGGTTCTTCAACAATATTTATAGCGGACCCTTGGCGTGTGATCGCGTGCACTCTCGTGTGAGTGATGTAATTCTTGAATATATGTGGTTGGTCATGCCCCAGTTGTTGAGGTGGAAAGTTGGAGATGTTACGTCACATCTTCATGTTGACGTTGGGTGCCGTGTGCACGATAGCCCTTGGGATGAAGGTGAGGTATACTCTTGGAGTATATGGGAGCAGTTGGAGGTATGTGTGGTTTGTACCTGAGACTGTTGGTGCGGTAGGTTGGGGTTTGACTTGGGGCCACACTTTGTGTGGGACCCATGTGCGTGTCATGCTCTGATTTGCGTACTTCTGACCTCTCGTGTTGTAGAGGGTCCCTCTGGGCTCGTTTGTTTGACCAACAGGGTGGAGTTTTTCCCCTGGCTCTATGCTTGTTTGTTTGACCAGTAGGGTTGAGTGGTCTCCCCTTGGTTTCGTTCTTGATGGATCGACCGGTAGCGGTGCTAGTTTCACCCAGGGATGGAACTGGTGTTGAACCCCTTTAGGTGAGTTGTTCTGGAGTTGGGTGGTTGCGCGATACCCACTCTGTGTTCGGTTGGCCAGTGGTGTACCCTACAGTAGAGATGGCCAGAGCAGTTCTGAGTTTAACCCTCCAGCGGGGCTAGGCAGTGGGTTACTCATCGACTTCTTCAGGTTTACCCTCCAGTAGGGATGGGCAGTGGGTTGCTCACTGACTTCTAGGGTTTACCCTCCAGCAGGACTGTGCAGTTGGTCACCCGACGCTCTTAGGGTCTACCCTCTAGCAAGACTGTGCAGTGGGTCACCCGACGCTCTTAGGGTCTACCCTCTAGTAGAGACTGGGCAGTGGGTCACCCGATGACCTCGTAGTGTCTACCCTCCAGCAGGGCTGGGCAGTGGGTCTCCCGTCGTCTAGTTCTAGGTCTACCCTCCAGCAAGGCTGGGTAGTGGGTCTCCTATCGACTTATTCCAGGTCTACCCTCTAGCAGGGCTGGGCCGTGGGTCGCCTGATGATGTATTAGGGTTTACCCTCCAGCAGAGCTGGGCAGTGGGTCACCCGATATCTGGTTATGAATTACCCTCCAGCAGGGCTGGGCAGTGGGACACCTGTTGGCATTCCAGGCTCAGTCCTTCTTATTAGGCTAGTCTATGGCTTTCCTCCATGATTACCGCAGTGGGACCCTTGATTATACGGGTCAGTGTTGTGACAACTTTGACTTTGAGGAGACCTCTCGACTGCGAGGCAGTGACGAGGTGTAGTTTGACTTAACTCGGAACTCTCAAGTATGAGAGGCGCTTTCCCCACCGATATGCATCCTTGTGACGTCACCTAAAACCGTGCCGGTGAGTCAGTTCCGCCCAAAGTGGATAGTGTTGATGTGAGGTGATTGATCCCTTGACTTGTAGTTTTGGGAAGACGTGCGGGATGCTGGGTATCGATGGTGTTACCTCCGGGACTATTGAAGACTCACTTTTCTTGGGATGAGCTATGGGATGGAGATCCCATTATTATCTTGTTTGGGTTTCTTATTGAGCGTACTGATATGTATATACCTTGTTTCTGATACCCGCTTCTTGGGTTTGGTTACTCTCCTTCCAAGAGAGGCGAAGACGCGCGGGGTATGCCACTTACTTTCGGTGTCTAGATTCTCATGGTTGGACGAGTCCACTCTCCTTCTATAGGTAGCGAAGACTCGACTAGAAGTTCATCTTCTCACCATTTCCAGATCCTTGTGCCTAGACGAGTCTACCTTATTTCCTCTTGTTGGGTTGAGCTGGACTCTCTGTTGTACTCCTTTGTTTTCCCCTATTTGATCTACTGCTCACCCTTTAGTACCTCCATTATTTCTCTCTCGAGCCTTCGGGGTATCCTACTGAGTATTTTTATACTCACCCCTACTTGGGATTTTCCCACACTTGGTGTGCCCTTGTAGGCAACAGATAGGTTGGTCGTGACTTCAGAGGAGATTAGGAGTTCGAGAGCTGAGACTGCGTGCGGTGGTCGTAGCCGGGTTCCAGGTGGGAGAACCATCAACTATTTCTTTTTGTTTACCTGTTACTGGGTTGTGGCACCTTTTCTGGTTGGGCGCATGTTTTTTCCCTTTTTCCTTTTCAGCACTTTACTTGTACTGCTTAGAGGTCAATGCACATTTGTGGTATATATAGCAGTTGCCATTTTCTTTACTTTTCTTTTTTTTACACTGCACTATTGAATTTAGTGTGCTGCGTGCGTGTGTAGAGGTACATAGAAAAAGGCCTCCCCGAGTTGTTGTGCCTTTGGCACTGGTCGCCTGCCCCTGGCCTATGGAGGCGGGCTAGGGGTAGTTGCGGCTCGAGCCCACGTAGGGTCGGGTCGTGACAAAGTGGTATCAGAGTTGGTTCGTTCCTTGGGACATTTTTCGGACATCCCTAAAATAAAAGGAAGTGGTTGGGATATAGGGCAACAATGTTAATGTGTCTTGAGAGCATCTCTCAGGCTCAGGAGTCCAGTGATGGTGCGGCGGCCAACGTATCCATTCATCAGGACCTTGATAACCCGCTTGTTGACTCGGCATGCTGAGACACTTCATGCAGGGAAATTGGGTTGTGCATCACATAGGATTGAGTCTTTGAATATCCTTCTTGAGTTATCTCCCCATCATGGTTATTGGTATATACATATACATTCTCATCTGATTGCGGTACTAATTGATAATATTTAGGATGTCTTCACGAAGACAGCCATCCAGGATGCCAGCTTTGGTTCGTGACGATGACCATGTGAGCTACGAGGCCATAGTTCAGGACCCATCAAGCGAGCCCCTTTCTCTGGGTGGGCCGGTAGCAGCACCCCCACCTGTTGAGCAGTAGACAGCTTCAGCAGAGCAGGCTGAGTTTGAGTGCAGGTTGATCATGCTCCGTGACTTCCAGCGGCAGAGACCACTGAGGTTCAGGGGCACACCAGACCCTCAGGCAGCAGAGGTTTGGCTAGAAGCAGTGGTTCTCCATCTCAGGCTTGTGCAGATGCTGACACATCCGAGGGTGGATTTGGTAGCCAACATTTTTCGTGGGGCAGCTCGACGTTGGTGGAGTCCGGTGACTCAGTTTTTTTACGAGTCATCGCTTTCATGTGGCGACTTTCAGTTGTTGTTCTGTGAAGAGTGTTGCCCCTCCTGCTTGCGCTCCTTTCTGATTCAGGAGCTCCTGCAGTTTCGGCAGGGAGGAATGACGGTGTCCGAGTACGTTCCTAGTTTTGCAGACCGTGCATGCTTTTACCTAGAATTGGTCCATGACGACGACCTCTGAGCGCGGAAGTTCGAGCAGGGTCTCTGTAGAGAGATTCGTGCTGTCATTGTACCTTTGGGCATTTCCACATATTCCGAGGTTCTAGAGCAGGCGCTGGTGATAGAGGGCTACCAGTCACGTTCTAGAGTTGGCGGTGGAAGCAGGCATGTCGGAGCCGAGACGTCTGCCGCAGCTAGTGGGCATCGGAAAGTAGAACCTCAACGCAGGTAGTTTCCTGATGACTGGACTCAACAGAGTGGTCATACACCACAGTGGCGCCGGAGGGCACTAGTGCAGCCCAGAGAGAGTCGGTTCTATGCTTGCAATGGGCGAGGTCACCTCGCACAGGACTGCCCGACCAAGCGTGCAGAGAGATTTCGGTAGGCAGTAGATGTACCATCACGACAAAGGCAACATCGTGATCGGAGTAGTTCCCAGAGAGTTGGTGCGGGCAGAGGAGCGGGAAGAGATGGTAGTGGGGGACAGCTTTATGAGGTCTTCCCATCACCACTAGGCGGCCCATGTCAGGCTATGGGAGCTGACAGTTGGGACCACAGACAACCATGAGCTTGGATGTCTACGATCCTGGAGAGCATCAGGTGATAAGAGGTATGCTCGTCAACCCTTCTACTTCTTTCAGTATAATTAATAGACTCTATGTGTGGAATGCTTTCCCCATTGATCGTTGCTTGAGGTGTTACCAAGGTGGCGTGGGGCATCGGTGTAACCCTGTGTTGGTATGATAAAAGGTGTGTGAACTTTTCCTTTAGTCGATGGTGTTGACTCCTCCGCTTCTGTGTGTGTAATAGGGCCTTGGATGTGAGACATAGATTGTGGAATCTTGCGTGAATAGATATCCTTGGGTGTTTGACCATATGGATATTCTTAAGGAGAGAATCACCAGGCCTTGTTCTAGGTGCGGGCGGTGATTCTAGTCACAGAGTGCGACGTAAGGGTTCAGACGGGGAGGTGAGCTACCCCTAAGAGAATTCGGGCCGTTTGAAACCATGCAAAGGGATGGTGAGGTTCCCTAACGCCTTTCCCTAACCCCAAAGTCTGGAGTGGGTGCACGACATCGGTAAGGGCCAAACTCGTGTGAACAGATCAATCCTTTGGTCTGTGTGCAGTGGTTCAGAGCTGTGCGAGAGTTCTTCTAGGTACGGAAGAGCCAGGTGTGGGATTAGTACCCTGTGTTGCTACATAGTTTTTCTTTTCGAGGATGAAAATATTGAAGGAGGGAATGATGTAAGAAACTAGTTTTTACTGAAAAAGAATTTGGAATATTCTTGATGATATTCCAGAGCAGCGCCTTCAGACGGCGTGCGATTCCGAGCCCCAGAGTGGCCGGAATTAAATTTTTAGTGCGTTCACACTGAAAATGCCAAATAAATGAGATACCTTCTAAACAATGTTTCAGATCAGAGATTCGAGTGTAGGGATGGGTCCAGAATGTGGTTTTTACCCTTGGGAAGACATAAAACTGGTCGGAGCGGGACGTTTGGACCCCTCGCTCGCTTTTAGAATGTTAAAGGGATAAATTAATTAATTTATTTATTTTTTTAATGGTGAAACTCATGTATCTCTTAAATGGTGGCTCGGATTGGAAAACTGAGGGCACCGTGGAGTTCGGAGCGTCCCGTTTACCCTTGGAGTGGTGTAAGTTTTTCGGGCGCGACCCGTCTGTGAAAAATGGCCTAGGGGCTTCTTCGTAATTTGGCAGCCTTGGATGTTCAATTTTATAACTTTTGAACGGAGTCTTAGATTAAAATTCCGAGACTTCTTTTGTGCTCGGGAGGTGGTGTTTACCCTAGGGGAGGCTTAACCTCGACCCCATCGAGTGTTTCGCAGGCGGGTCCTTTCATGGGTAATTAATAAAAATTAATTAAATTAATTTTTTATTTTTTACATAAACCAAACCCTCCCCTCTCCCTCATTCCCACCCCCTAGGGAAACATCTCCTCTCGCTCACCTCCTCCACTCTGGCGTGACAGTTCCGGCGAGGTGCGGTTTCGACGGATCGCGGCGAAGCTTCGGGCGAAGCCCATCAAAGTAGGATGTGCGTTTCGTTTTTAATTTCCAGCACCTATTTTGAGCTCAATTTGCATTATCGATTCCCTGTCAAAACATCGATCAAGGCCCATATTTCCACATTACTCACCCCGAGCTCCCCATCTCAATTCTCGGATCTAAAATTCGAGTCCCGACGTGTTCGAAAACTTCCGGCGAAGTACGCGGGTATTTTTGTTTTTCCGGCGATTCCAGGTTCTTTGGCGAGCATGAGCCGCGGAGCGCGGCGGCCGAGTGTGTTCGAGCAACGGCTTTTGGCATGGGTTCTCAGCATGAGGCGGCGGATGGTCAGGCCGGAGGTGCTGGGATGGTAGAGGGCGCCATGGAGGAGGCTGACTGAGGGCGAAGGTCACGTTCGGCGGAGGAGGAAGGACCCGCACTGCGCGAGTCCTCCTCGGGTCAACGAAGACCGGCTTCAGCCGGTCTCTTTCAGAGGAGGCAAGGAACCGCCTCATGCGGGCCCTACGTTGCGACGAAGACCAGCCATTTGACCAGTCGGTTGAGGAGGGTCAGACCCTCTCGAATCCGGCGGTTTGAGGCGGGCCGCGGCAGACTGGGCTGGACCCGCGGCTGGGCCGCGGGCCGGCGGCTCGGACCGGGCCGACCGAGGTGGACCGGCCCGGTTATGCCCCCTTGCATTCGGGGGGCGGTAACTCTTAAACGACGCGTCCGATTGATGCACCGTCTACGGCTATGAGACCGTGTTGATGGGGAATTTCTTTTAAAGCGAATTTCGGGGTTTTGTTTGGTTATGCGCCCGAAGGTGGGTGGCCTGAGCGATTCAACTTAATAATATTAAATTATTATTAATGTTTGCAGCAGACGTATTCACAAACTAGACGTCCGCTTGACATGCCGTCAGAGGCGCTATGGCCCTGGAGTTGAGATGGACCATCCTAAGTTAGTTCGGAACCTTTGCTGTGTGGTTTCATTGCTCTAGGGCATGAAATGTTTAATGCAGATAATTAATGAATGAATTAATTAATTAATTATTCTTGCGTCAGACCTAACTCCTGCTTGGGATGTCCGATTGATGCGCCGTCAGAGGCAGCATGATCTCAGTCCTCATGCAGACTTTTTGAGGAGCTTTCCAAAGCATTCGGGTTAGAGATGAGGTGTAGGCCCCACGGGGCATAGTTCACACATATTACAGTGAAATGCTACTTTTTCACCCTAAAACTATTTGGGGTGTTTGAGTACCAGTTTCTAGATGTTTTTCCAAGGGGATTGAAAGGGTGAAATCCACCCGCTCTGATTCGGCATGATGGTGTGGGCCCCACGAGGGTTATTTGGGTGTCGGTGGTGATTTTCCATCTCTATCACCGAGCGACCATTTTGGTCATGTGAATAGTCCATCATGTGTACTTTTTCGAGAGGATCGCAACGGTGCGATCCATTTGTTGTGTTTTGGGACCAGGTTACCGGTTCCACGAAGCACCGCTCATGTGCAGTGCACCGGGATGCACCTTTTTCTCCAGATATCCGTTGCACTCATGTGAGTAGTTCTTTTGACGTGTTTTCCCGAGGGGATCACATTGGTGCGATGTGCCCGACTGTTTTCGGGGCTGAGGCTCGAGATCACGGGACGCTGTTCGGGCGTAAAGCTATGTGGGACAAATTTTTCATCGGATATCCATTGGAAGTGTGCGATTAGTCGATCTCTCATGTTCATTCACGAGGATTACAACAGTGTAATCTTTTCAGGCGAGAAGAGCCTCAAACACGATCTTATTAAATGTGGAAATGTGATGGTTCCCTGGTGGCGGTTCTTCTAATATGCTTGTAGCGGACCCTTGGCGTGTGAACACGTGTAATCCCATGTGAGTGAAGTAATTATTTAATAGATGTGGTTGGCCATACCCCAGTTGTTGAGGCAACATGTTGGAGATGTTACGTCACGCCTTTTTGTTGACGTTGGGTGTCTTGTGCACGATAGCCCTTGGGATGAAGGTGATGTATACTCTGAGAGTATACAAGAGCACTTGGAGGTATGTGTGGTCTGTACCTGAGACTGTTTGTGCGCTTGGTTGGGGTTTGTCTTGGGGCCGCACATCATGTGGGCCCCATGTGCTTGTCGTGCTCTACTTTGCGTACTTTTGACCTCTCACGACGTAGAGGGTCCCTCTGTGCTCGTTTGTTTGACCAGCAGAGTTGAGTGGTCTCCCCCGGGTTTCGTTCTTGATTGATCGGCCGATTGCAGTGCTAGTGTCACCCAGTGATGGAACAGGCGTTGAACCCCTTTGGGTGAGTTGTTCTCGAGTTGGGTGGTTGTGCAATACCCACTCCGTGTTCGGTTGGCTAGTGTTGTAACCTCCAGTAGAGATGGATAGAGAAGTTCTGAGTTTAACCCTCCAGCGGGGCTGGGTAGTGGGTTACTCATCGACCTCTTCGGGTTTACCCTCCAGCAGTGTTGGGCAGTGGGTTGCTCACTGACTTCTAGGGTTTACCCTCCAGCAGGACTGGGCAGTGGGTCACTCGACGCTCTTAGGGTCTACCCTCCAGCAGGACTGGGTAGTGGGTCACCCGACGCTCTTAGGGTCTAACCTCCACCAGAGACTGGGCAGTGGGTCACCCGACGACCTCTTAGGGTCTACCCTCCAGCAGGGCTGGGCAGTGGGTCGCCCGTCATCTAGTTCTAGGTCTACCTTCCAGCAAGGCTGGGCAGTGGTTCGCCTATCGACTTATTCCAGGTCTACCCTCTAGTGGGGCTGGGAAGTGGGCCTCCTGATGATATTTTAGGTTTTACCCTCTAGCAGGGCTGGGAAGTGGGTCACCTGATATCTGGTTATGAATTACCCTCCAGCAAGGCTGGGAAGTGGGACACCTGTTGGCATTCCAGGCTCAGTCCTTCCTATTAGGGTTGTCTGTGGATTTCGTCTGTGATTACCTGAGCGGGACCCTTGATTATACGAGTTAGTGTTGTGACGTCATTGAATTTGAGGAGAACTCTCGACTACAGGTCAGTGATGAGGTGTGGTTTGACTTAACCCGGAACTCTCAATTAAGAGGAGCGATTTCCCCACCTAGGCGTTACCTTGTGACGCGACCTAAAACTGTGCAGGCAAGTCAATGCCGCCCAAAGCAGATAGTGTCGAGGTGCGGTGATTGAGCCCTAGACTGGTAGTTCGAAGCAGACGTGCGGGATGCTGGGTATCGATAGTGTTACCTATGGGACTGTTGACGACTCACTTTTCTTGGACTGAGCTACAACATGGAGATCCCCTTACGTTCTTGTTTGGGTTTCTTGTTGAGCATACAGATATGTATATACCTTGTTTCCGGTACCCACTTATTGGGTTTGGTTACTGTCCTTCCAGGAGAGGTGAAGAAGCAAGGGGTATGCCACGTGCTTTCCGTGTCAAGCTTCTTTTGGTTGGACGAGTCTACTCTCCTGCTATAGGTAGCGAAGAGTCGACGGGAATTTCATCTTCTCCCCATTTCCAGCTCCTTGTGCCTGGACGAGTCAACCTTCTTTCCTCTTATTGGGTTGAGATGGAATCTCTGTTGTACTCCTTTGCTTTCCCCTGTTCGATCTACTGCTCACCCTTTAGTAACTCCTTTGTTTCTCCCTTGAGCCTTCAGGGTATCCTGCTGAGTATTTTTATACTCACCCCTACATGGGCTTTGCCTGCACTTGGTGTGCCCTTGTAGAAAACAGATATGTTGGTCATGACATAAGAGGAGATTAGGAGTTCGGGAGCTGGGACCACGTGCGGTGGTCGTAGCAGGGTTCCAGGTGGGAGACCCATCAGCTGTTTCTTTTTGTTTACCTGTTGCCGGGTGGTGGCACCTTTTCTGGTTGGGTGCGTGTTTTGCCCCTTTTTCCTTTTCATCACATTATTGGTACTAATTAGATGTCGATGCACATTTTTGGTATATATAACAGTTCTTGTTTTCTTTACTTCTCTTCTATTTTACTGTGCACTGTTTCATTGAGTGTGCTGCGTGCATGTGTACAGGTACTTAGGAAAAGGCCTCCCCAAGTTGTTGTGCCTTCGGAACTGATGTCCAGCCCTTGGCATATGGAGGCGGGCTTGGGGTAGTTGTGGCTCGATCCCGGGTAGGGTCGGGCCGTGACAAAGTGGTATCAAAGGTGTTTCGTTCCTTGGGACATTGTTCGGATGTCCCTAAAATAAAAGGAAGTGGTTGGGATATAGGGTAACATTGTTAATGTGTCTCGGGAGCGGCTCTCAGGCTAGGGAGTCCAGTGATGGTGCGACAGCTGATATATCTATTCACTAGGACCTTGATAACCCGCTTGTCGAATCAGCATGCTGAGACACATGTTGTAGGGAAATTGGGTTGTGCATCACATAAGATTGAGTCATTGACTATCCTTCTTGATTCAACTCCCCATCGTGGTTATTGGTATATACATATATGCTCATCTGATTGCGGTACTCCTCGATAATATTCAGGATGTCTCCGCGAAGACAGCTTGCCAAGATGCCAGCTTTGGTTCGGAACAACGACCATGTGAACTACGAGGACACAGTACAGGACCCATCATGCGAGCCCCTTTCTCCGGGTGGACCGGTATCAGCACCCCCACCAGTTGAGAAGCAGACAGCTTCAGTAGAGCAGGCTGAGTTTGAGCACAGGCTGAGCGCGCTCCATGAGTTACAGCGGTAGAGACTACTGAGGTTCAGTGGCGAGCCAGACCCTCAGGCAGCAGAGGTTTGGCTAGAGGCACTGGTTTGCCTTCTCAGGCTTGTGCAGACGCCGACACATCAGAGAGTGGCTTTGAAAACCAACCTTTTTTGTGGGGCAACTCGGCGTTGGTGGAGTCTGGTGACTCAGTTTCTTGATGAGTCGTTGCGTTTGTGGGGCGAATTTCAGTTGTTGTTCCGTGAGGAATGTTTCCCCTCCTACATTTGCTCCTTTCGGATTCAGGAGCTCCTGCAGTTTCGCCAGGGAGGAATGACGGTGGCCGAGTACGCGGCTAATTTTGCAGACCGTGCATGCTTTTACCCGGACTTGGTCCATGACGATGACCTCCAAGAACGGATGTTTGAGTAGGGTATCCATAAAGAGATTCGTGCTGTCATAGTACCCTTGGTAATTTCCTCATATTCCGGGGTGCTAGAGCAGTCGCTAGTGACAGAGGGCTTCTTGTCACGTTCTAGAGTTGGTGGTGGCATCAGGTATGTCAGAGCTGAGACGTCTGCCACAGCTAGCGGGCATCGGCAAGCAGAACCTTGACGTAGGTAGCTTCTTGAGGACCGGACTTAGGGGAGTTTTCATACACCACAGTGGTGCCGGAGGGCACTAGTGGAGCCCGAAGAGAGTCAGTTCTATGCTTGCAATGGGTGAGGTCACCTGGCATGGGATTGCCCGACCAGGCATGCAGAGAGCTTCGGGTAGGCAGTAGATGCACCACCACAATGGAGGCAGTGTCGGGATCGGAGTAGTACACAGAGAGGTGGTGCGAGCAGAGGAGCGGGAGGAACTGGTAGTGGGGGACGACTTTACAAGGACTTCCCATCACCGCTAGGTGGTCCACGTTAGGTTCTGGGAGTTGAAAATTGGGACCATGGACAACTGTGAGCTCGGATGCCTACGATCCTACAGAGAATGAGGTGAGAACAGGTACGCTGGACAACCCTTCTACTTCATGCAGTAGAATTAATAGACTCTGTGTGTGGAACTCTTTCCTCCCTGCTCCTTTCTTGAGGTGTTACCAAGGTGGCGCAGGACATCGGTGTAACCCTGTGTGGGTTTGATAAAGGGCATGTGACCTTTTCCTTTAGTCGCTAGTGTTGACTCCTTCGCTTCCAAGCATGAATGAGGGCCGTGGCTGTGAGACATCGAATGTGAAATCTTGTGTGACTAGATATCCTTGGGTGTTTGACCATATGAATATTATTAAGGAGGGAATCACCGGGCCTTGTTCCAAGTGCGGGTGGTGATTCCAGTCGCGGCGTGCGACATAAGGGTTCGGTCGGGGAGGTGAGCTACCCCCGAGAGCCTTCGGGCCATTTGCAACCGTGAAAAGGGATGGAAAGTATCCCTACCGCCTTTCCCTAAACCCAAAGTCTAGAGTGGGTGCACGACATAGGCAAGGGCCGACCTCGCATGAACAGATCAATACTTTGGTATGTGTGTGGTGGTGCCGAGCTGTGCGAGAGTTCTTCTGGGTACAGAAGTGCCGGGTGTGGGCTTAGTACCCTATGTTGCTCCCTAGTTTTGCTTTTCGAGGACGAAAATATTGAAGGAGGGAATGATATAAGAACACATTTTTTTCTGCGGAAGACTTTGGAATATTCTTGATGATATTCCCGAGTAGCGCCTTCAGATGGCGTGTGAATCCGAGCCCCGAAGTGGCCGAAATTACATTTTCAGTGCGTTCACACTGAAAATGCAAAATAAATACGATAACTTATAAACTGTGTTTCTGATCAGAGATCCAAGTGTACGGATGGGTCTGGAATGGGGTTTCTACCCTAGTAACGACATAAAACTGGTCGGCGCAGGATGTTTGGACCCCTCGTTCGCTTTCAGAACGTTAAACGGATAAATAAATAAATTAATTAATTCGTTTAATGGTGAAACACAAGTATCCCTTAAACGGTGGCTCGGATTGGAAAATTGAGGGCATCATTGACTTTGAAGCATGCCGTTTACCTAAGAGGGGTGTAAGTTTCCCGGGCACGACCCGTCTGTGAAAAATGGCTCGAGGGGCGTTTTCGTAATTTGGCAGCCTCGGACGTTCAGTTTGATTACTTTTGAATGGGGTCTCAAATTAAAATTCTGAGACCTACATTGTGCTTGGGAGGTGTTGTTTACCCTAGGGGATGCTTAACCTCAACCTCGTCGAGTGTTTCAGAGGTGGGTCAATTTGTGGGTAATTAATTAAAATTAATTAAATTAATTTTTTATTTTCTACTAAAACCAAACCCTCCCCTCTCCCTAATTCCCACCCCCTAGAGAATCCTCTCCTCTCCCTCTCCTCCTCCACTCCAATGAGATAGCTCCGACGAGGCGCGGCTCTGACGGATCGTGGCGAAGCATCGGGTGAAGCCCATCAAGGTAGGATGTGCGTTTGGTTTTTAATTTTCCGCACATACTTTGAGCTCAATTTTCATTATCGATTCCCTGTAAAAACTTCGATAAAGGCCCATATTTGCGTATTAGTCATCCCGATCTCCCGAAGGCAATTCTCGGATCTAAAATCTAAGTCCAGACGTGTTCGCAAACTTCCGGCGAAGTACACGGGTATTTTGGTTTTTCCGGCGGTTCCAGGTTCTTCGGCGAGCGTGAGCGGAAGAGCACGGCGGTAGGGTGTGTTCGAGCAGCGGCTGTCAGCGTGTGTTCTCGGCATGAGGCGGAGGCTGGTCAGGGTGGAGGCGCTGGGTCGGCAGAGGGAGCCGCGGAGGAGGCCGGCTGAGGGTGCCGGTCGCGTTCGGCGGGGGAGGAAGGACCCGCACCGCGTGGGTCTTCCTGGGGTCAACGAAGACCGGCTTCGACCGGTCTGTTTAAGAGGAGGCAAGGTCCCGCCTCATGTGGGTCCTGTGTTGCGATGAAGACCGGTCATTTAGACGATCGGTTGAGGAGGACCGGACCTGCTCGGGTCCGGCGGTTTGAGGAGGGCCACGACGGACTGGGCCTGACCCGCGTCTGGGCCACAGGCCGGCGGCTCAGACCGGGCCGGCCGGGGAGGACTGGCCCGGTTAGGCCCCCTTGCATTCAGGGTGCCGTAACTATTAAACGTCACATCCAATTGATGAGCCGTCTACGGCTGTGAGACCGTGTTGATGGGGTAATAATTTTAAAGCGAGTTTTGGGGTTTTTTTGTTTATGCGCCCGAAGGTGGGTGGCCCGAGCGATTCAACTTAATAATATTAAATTATTATTTATGTTTGTAGAAGACGTATTCACAAATTGGACATCTGATTGATGTGTCGTCGGAGGCGCTATGGCCCTGGAGTTGAGGCGGACCATCCAAAGTTGGTTCGGAACCTCTGCTGTGAGGTTTCTTTGCTCAGGGACACGAAATGTTTAATGCGGATAATAAATGAATGAATTAATTAATTAATTATTTGTGCTTCCGACCTAACTCCCGCTTGGGATTTCGGAGTGACGCGCCATCATCGGCAGTATGATCTCAGTCCTTGTGCGGACTTTTCACCTGACATATGTTTGGTGTGTTTGAGTACCTGTTTCTGGATGTTTTCCTGATGGGATTGCAATGGTGAAATCTGCCCGCTCTAATTCAGCACGATGGTGCGTTCCCCACGAGGGTCGTTTGGGCGTTTGCCGTGATTTTGCATCTCTATTACCGGGCAACCGTTTTGGACAGGTGAATAGTCCATCTTGTGTGCTATTTCGAGAGGATCACATCAGTGTGATCCGTTCGTTGTGTTTTGGGACCGGGTTGCGGGTCTCACGAAGCACCGCTCGTGTGCGGTGCGACAAGATGCACCTTTTTCTCCGGAAATCCGTTGCACTCATATGTGTAGTATTTTTGACGTGTTTTCCTGAGGGGATCGCATTAGTGCGATGCGCCTGACAGTTTTCAGGGCCGAGACCCAGGATCACGGGATGTCGTTTGGGCGTAAAGCGGTGTGGGATGACTTTTTCATCAGATATCTGTTAGAGGCATTCGAGTAGTTGATTTCGCATGTTCTTCCGCGAGGATTACAACGGTGTAATGTTTTCAGGCGAGCGGAGCCTCATACGTGATCTTATTAAATGTGTAAATGTGAAGGTGCCCTGGTGGCGGTTCTTCGACTGTGTTTGTAGCGGACCCTTGGCGTGTGATCGCGTGCACTCCCGTGTGAGTGAAGTAAATCTTGAATAGATGTGGTTGGTCGTGCCCCAGTCGATGAGGTAGTAAGTTGGAGATGTTACGTCACACCTTCGCGTTGACATTGGGTTCTGTGTGCACGATAGCCCTTGGGCTGAAGGTGAGGTATACTCTGGGAGTATACGGGAGCACTTGGAGGTACGTGTGGTTTGTACCTGAGACTATTTATGCACTTGTTTGGGGTTTGACTTGGGGCCACACGTCGTGTGGGCCCCATGTGCAAGTCGTGCTCTTCTTTGCGTACTTTTGACCTCTTGTGACCTAGAGGGTCCCTCTATGATCGTTTGTTTAACCAGCAGGGTGGAGTTTTTCCCCTATCTCTATGCTCATTTGTTTGACCAGCAGGGTTGAGTGGTCTCCCCCTAGTTTCATTCTCGATGGATCGGCAGGTAGCGATGCTAGTGTCACCCAGTAATGGAACAGGCGCTGAACCGCTTTGGGTGAGTTGTTCTGGAGTTGGGTGGTTGCGTGATACCCACTCCATGTTTGGTAGGCCAGTGGTGTACCCTCCTGTAGAGATGGCCAGAGCAGTTCTTAGTTTTTCCCTCCAGCGGGGCTGGGCAGTGGGTTACTCATCGACCACTTTGGGTTTACCCTCTAGTAGGGCTGGGCAGTGGGTTTCTCACTAACTTCAAGGGTTTACCCTTCACCAGGACTGGGTAGTGGGTCAGCCGATGCTCTTAGGGTCTACCCTCCAGCAGGACTGGGCAGTGGGTAACCCGACGCTCTTAGGGTCTACCCTCTAGTTGAGACTGGGCAATGGGTCACCCAATGACCTCTTAGGGTCTACCCTCTAGCAGGGCTAGGCAGTGGGTTTCCCATCGTCTAGTTTCTGGTCTACCCTCCAGCATGGCTGGGCATGTGTCACCTGTCGACTTATTCCAAGTCTACCCTCCAGCGGGGCTGGGCAGTGGGTCGCCTGATGATGTATTAGGGTTTACCTTCCAGCATGGCTGGGTAGTGGGTTACCCGATATCTGGTTATGAATTACCCTCCAGCAGGGTTGGGCAGTGGGACAACTATTGATATTCTAGGCTCAGTCCTTCTTATTAGGCTTGTCTGTGGCTTTACTCCGTGATTACCAGAGCGGGACCCTTGATTATACGGGTCTGTGTTGTGACGGCTTTGACTTTGAGGAGACCTCTTGACTTCGGGGCAGTGATGAGGTGTGGTTTGACTTAACCTGAAACTCTCAAGTATGAGGAGTGTTTTCCCCACCGAGACGCGTCCTTGTGACGTGACCTAAAACCGTGCGGGTGAGTCAGTGCCTCTCAAAGTGTATAGTTTAGAGGTGCGGTGATTCATCCCATAATTTGTAGTTCAGGGCAGACGTGCGGGATGCTGTGCATCGATGGTGTTACCTCTGGGACTATTGATCACTAACTTTTCTGGGGATGAGCTACAGGATGGAGATCCCCTTACGATCTTGTATGGGTTTCTTGTTGAGAATACAGATATGTATATACCTTGTATCCGGTACCCACTTCTTGGGTTTGGTTACCCTCCTTCTAGGAGAGGCGAAGAAGTGCAAGGTATGCCACATGATTTCCGTGTCTAGATTCTCGTGGTTGGACGAGTCTACTCTCTTACTATAGGTATCGAAGACTCAACGGGAACTTCATCTTCTCACAATTTCCAGCTCCTTGTGCCTGGACGAGTCTACCTTATTTCCTCTTGTGGGGTTGATCTAGACTCTCTATTGTACTCCTTTTCTTTCCCCTGTTCGATCTACTATTCACACTTTAGTACTTACATTGTTTCTCCCTCGAGCCTTCGGGGTATCCTAATGAGTATTTTTATACTCACCCTTTCTTGGGCTTTGCCCGCACTTGGTGTGCCCTTGAAGACGACGGACATGTTGGTCATGACTTCAAAGGAGCTTAGGAGTTTGGAAGATGGGACCGCGTGCGGTGGTCGTAGCCGAGTTCCAGGTGGGAGACCCATCAGCTGTTTCTTTTTGTTTACTTGTTGCCAGGTTGTGGCACATTTTCTGGTTGGGCACGTGTTTTTTCCTTTTCTTCCTCTTCAGCACTTTACTTGTACTGTTTAGAGGTCGATGCATATTTGTGGTATATATAGCAGTTTTCCTTTTCGTTACTTGTCTTTTCTTTCACTCTGCACTGTTTCATTGAGTGTGCTGTGTGCATGTGTATAGGTACTTAGGTAAAGGCCTCCCCAAGTTATTGTACCTTTGGCGCTGGTCGCCAGCCCCTGGCCTATGGAGGCGAGCTTGGGGTTGTTGCGGCTCGAGCCCGGGTAGGGTCGTGTTGTGACAAGATACATGGATCCTCATGGGATGCATTGGGTAGGCTCATTGAGATTTATAATTAGAACATTTATATCAATTAAATACATTTAGGGTGCGATACAAGTGATTCATGGGATGTGATCACTATACTCTTACCTTACCTTTATGTGAGTGATACAATTTCTATAAGTGAGAAACCATGGATGGGCTTAGTGGATAAATAGTAATCCCAGGTCATAAGGGATACTCAGCCTCTTATTTGAGATAGAAGGGATGTGATTTGAGTGTTTGAATCACTCCATGCTAAGAGGGGTACTTGGGATTCCATTTCTGGGTCACTATGGATGGAAACTTACAGTATTGGTATTTCAAAGTTTCCTAAGTGAAAGAATTTGGATTTCATTCATATGACCTTCTATGAGCATAGGGTTCATCTTTTTAACTCTAAATATTTCATTTAAAATTATGTAATGAGAAAATGTAACAAAATTTCTAGGATTCTTCTGCAAAAACAAATCCCATGCTTGGGGATGGTTCTCCTCCATATGGTTATTTGTGATGGAAAACATACAATATTTCATATTTGTATAGATCACATATGTTAAAATACATATGGATTATGCTGAAGAAGGTAGAGTCATTCAGGTAACCCTGAAGAACCCATATTGACCGATTTTTTTATTTATTTTCAAGAACTTTTTATTATTAACCTACTGATCCTTTTTTATGCAGTAACTGAATTGATATAGACACCGTTGATGTTGTCCAACTGAGTGTCTCTCACACCCTACTTGGTTCAACATTGGTACCAAAGATTACATCGTGGTTGTAGGTATTGATTAATGGAAGCATTCATATTTTGAGGTTTTAATCTATGTTTATGATGGAGTATGGGTGGCGAGGACTGCGACTATGCTTTTTATACTAGTAATAGATTATTTTGGTGTTTTATATTTTTTTTACTTCTTTTATATAATTATATTATCTATATTTTATTGAAATCATTTTTGAAGCTACATTTTCATCATCATCATTTTTATATATTTATTATTCATCTTTTTTCTGTTCATTTATATTGGATGTTATATGTGTAGTTTTTCCACTTAATATTACATTTATATTACCAATATTCTATACTCTGACTCATAAGGGCATAGTCCCCCCTAGACACACCATAGTCTATTACTTATAGCTAACATGAAATGGTGTATGAGGAGTCATGATTAAGGTCATATGACCAACTATCACGGGGCACCATATATTGGATCCTTGGGTGTGATTCTATAGAGTGGCATCAGATACTTTTTTTGTTATACTGATTGGGTATTACACATGCGATAATGATATAACATAATTTGGTAATGAGCCTATGCATGGGAGTATCTAACCCACATACTGGGGAAACCCAAATCACTTGGGATGAGTTAATGTACTTTTCAGTTTCACTTATTATAGTTTTATAGATTTAACCATTGGATGATGTACTTATTTTGTGCTATTACTATTGTTGATATTAATATAATGGGCTTTCTACCACTCTATCCCTATTATATGAGGGATCATAAATTCATGAATCATACAAGGAACTATTGTACATAAATGAAATGCATTATGCCATGAAAAATCAATATTTTAGTATTTATTTCCCATAATACATGTTCCATTTTAATGTTTTTTGATCGATATTGTTGAAATGTCCTAAAATTTATTGAATGGATGAAACTATTTGATTTACTAAAGTTACTACATAAATCCAAAGAGTGTTTTATTACATATATTGCTAATGAAACTGTCATTAAAAAATAATGATGCATTTGATCTATGGAGCACTTGTTCGGCAGGTTGAAATATTAGTTGATTTTAAAGACGAATTTAAATGGAAATATAACAAGAAAATATTTTTATAAATTGGTAATGGTGGTTTATTCAATATAATCTCTATGAAAAACATGTTACATCCTGATACAAAACTTGTAGTCCCGATCATAATTACATAACATGCCAATTTCTTTTTTTAAGAAGCAAGGGTTGTTATAAACTTATAATTGTTGACACAATTGACTTTATTGTGATATATATATATATATATATTATTAAATAAGAATAAATTTAAAAAAAATAAGATTTAAAAACAAAAATTTTATCTCTAAATGAGTATTCTGATAACAACGTAAACAATGTTCCCCCCTTATTTTTCAATTTTATATCTTTATACTGGAACCTCTATTGTGCTGTGTGAGACCCTGAGCTTGGCCTGACCCTAGATGTTCATAGTTGGATTTGTCTCTACTAATTTTTAATGATCTCTTTAGTCAGATGGACCAAGATTTAGAGGCATTTAGGGAGGTGTTTCTTCTAATAGAAATTCATTGTACCTATCCTATCATATTATATTGTATTCTATCTTCTATTAAATTTTATTTGAGTAGTGAAAATGGAAATTATGGACTTATGAAACCATGATTTCCTAGAGTCTTACACCAAGATGGTGGTGAGGAATATTTTCTAGAGGTGGTCGAACAAGAGCCACCAATTATACTACCTATTATGACACCTGAGGGACCACCTATAGATCTTGCATTGGGTATCAATGATTAGTTTCGAGAAATTTTTTTTTCTCATTCTGTAGTCAGTATACAAAGCTTAAAAACCTACCCCTACTATGGAAGAGTTGATTCCAGATTTCTAGTTGTAGCATTCTCCCAAATTTTTATGGGATGGTGGACCTCAGGCTACGAAGTCTTAGTTGGATGCCTTTTTTCAATCTTCAACCATCTAGAGATTAATTTAGTGAACAAAATAAAGACTGCGACCTCAATGATATGTGATTTTACTAAACATTGGTGTGATGTCATTACCAAGGATTGAAATCATCAGGGTATTGTATATTAATGGTTCTAGAATTCCTTATACAACTACTCTCCCCCTTGATATTATCAGAATACCATGCCTAAGTATTTATGCATCTTCAGAAGTATGCTATGTAATTGATGGAGTACTCAGATAATTTACCATAATCAATCATTCTGTACTGAATCTTACTAGTGATGAGATGAATACTAGTTAGTAATTTGGGGATGGGATTTAATATACAATCTGGGCATAGGTGAACATGTTGTGGTTGAATACTATTTTTGAAATAATGAACCAGACCATTATTGCAGATCAGATCCTATGTAAATGTGTAAATGTGATCCACAGTGGTTCAACTTCTAGGAAAGGAGACAATTAATCTATAAGAATGATGTAATATATTTAGAGTGCACATGAGGTAGTTCCAACTACCCTCAAAGCACTTAAAAAAATGTGGTGTGCTAATAGTGTTGCAGGATATGTCATGAGAAGACCCATGGTAAAATGAACTTAGTCGAGTGCAGAGCCTACGGAAGGATGGGTCACTTAAAAAATTTATACTACATTTTCCCTCCAGTATATAGTGAGAAAGGATCTATTCTGACACTACTTTTTAGTATAGGATCTATGACCCCGCGTTAGGTTGGGGGTTATTCTACTGCCATTAAATCTGGCCATGTATGTGGATGTGGCAGAGAAATTCATAAATTTGAGGCTCAATGCCACTAGAGTGGACATGCATAGGTTATTCAGGTTTCTTCTTGTAGAGACCATAAGCTTGACTTACATGGACATTACATTACATTTTCGGAATACTTAGTACATAACAAAAAAACACACACACAAGGATCGTAATAGTTTAGTGTCTTTGGAAACTCGAAACGTTATCTTCTAATCATGGTGAAAGATCTTCAATATCTCCCATAAAGGTCTTCCCTTTTTTTACCTAAAACCTTTCTTTATATCCTGGGGAAAAGAAAACATAAAAGGGTGAGCTCAAATTCTCAGTAAGGGTAAACAAAAGAGAAATCAATCACATCATATTCATAAGAACATAGCTTTTTGGAAATCTTAACCTGCAAAAGAGCTCATTATATCATAACATGGGATAAATCATAGAAGTGAAATGTAATCCCAATAATCATAACATAAAACATGAAACTTTGTGGCATACACACATAATAATAGAGAATCATTTCTTGTTAGTCAAGACTCATTTCCAAGACTATCTTAGTGGACAAAGTCCCTTTCTGAATCGAGTAACCCTCATTTCAGTCCTGTTTCACTGAACCGGTATAACCTACCGTTCCAGCCCTGTCTATCTCATGAGATATAAAATCTTTACCCAATGCATTGGAGGGAGATATAGGTCCCACCCATCTCATAATGATACCATTCTTATGTGTGCCACAAAATCATAAATCATACATCATTTCATAACCCATGTAGTAAAAATGGGATTCGTAAACATCGTGACATCATAAAACAATTCATATAAGATAAAGGAATTCATAAAAATAATTCCATCACAACATAACCAAATCAATGTAATAATAGGGATAGAAACAGAACCCTATGTTATCTTAGATGGAAAATAATTTTGATAAAACACTTGAACTCCATTCTTGAGGAAAATATCCTTTCTTCTTCAAAAACATTTTTCCTTTCATAACATGTCATACGACTTTAAAATAAAAGAAGTTGATTAAAAATAAACTTGAAAACTTTTAAAGGAAGCTTCTTGTTTTAAAAATCCATTCATGCCGTATAAGTTAAAAAAACATTCTTCGTACTTTTGTCGGAAAAGTCAAAAAGTACCTCGTATGAAAAACGACAAAAGATTCCTTTCATATCTTTTACTAAAAACTCACCGAAGGTAAAAATTGATTTAAACAATTGTAGGTGGATGGAAGTAATATTACATATTGATGAAACATGGTCGTGGATGATAAAATACACCCCAGTAAATACTTACGAATAAACAATCTCGGATAAAAATGAGATTGTGATATTTCCCTTACCTTAGGTCCGACTTGCTTTGTACGTGTCCGAACCTCCTGTATAATGATTTACATAATGTTATTGACTTATTATAGAATCATATTCATTGTTATGATATCATATATGGTCCACTTATAACTTTATATTACCCGTTGTTTTGTAAATTCATGTTAAAGTAGCATTTTGGGTAAAATCGTTTCATTTATCGTAGGTGTTTTGACTTGTTGTTCTTGACATTATTATTACTTATATCATGATTTACTTACTTCCAGAATACAAAATATGATTTATATATCATATATATTCAGTATATATATATATATAATAGATAGATAAATGAAATGAAAAACACCGTTCATGGAGACGATAGTCCGTACGTACGCATGAACGCTGTTTTCCTTTCCTTATTGTCTTGAATGGAATTAAGTAGATGACATACATATAAATATACATAAATCCAGTATCATTATTATGTCATATATTTCATTATTACTTGTTATATATGCTTTATAATCATTCATGAATGGTTAATGTGAAGAATGAATCTCATCGCGTCGTGGAGACAGTATTCCGTACGTACGCACGAGCGATGATATCGTTCCCATGGTCGTGGAATTGTGTTAAAGTGTATGCATATTATTTTAGTATCAATATAACTTTATAATAATCATATATAGTTACTCATTACACCATTATACCCATCCTATTAAGGTGGTGGCGGAAAATAGATTACACCACGGCGTGGAGATGGTATTCCGTACTTACGCACGCGCGGTGATTTCATTTTTCCGTAGGATGGATAGAAGGTGAACTAGGGTTGTTTCATACTTATAATAACATATAAGTATATGAGTGATACTGATGTTATTACTTCATAATGAAACAACCTAAGAAGAAGAAGTGGAAGAAGAAATAAAGATGAAAGAATTGGTAACGGTAATTACCTCTTCTTTGAAGCGCCTTTTGGAGACCTCCTCTTAGGGAACTAAAATTGGTCTTTGAGGAAGACCAGAACCTCTAGGATGTTTCTAGGGAAGTGGAGAAGAGATTTTTGCAGGGGTTGGCCGAGCTTGAGTGCTCAAATTGGTGTGAGGAGGAGGAGGAGGAGGTGTCCTTTTATAAGGGAGGAGAGGGGCACCTTAGGAATATCTCAAAATATTATTTTATATTAAAGTCAAAATCGGTTTATAATGGTTCCAAAGGGTCTTATTTCGAAGCTAAAGTGGGGATGGGTCGAAATCCTATCAACCAATAAGGTTTGGACAAGTTTAGGTTATTATTTTAACCTTATCAATTAGATTTAACTCTAAGTTAAATAATTAAACTTTTACCGTGTCTTTTTGTTTTCTTTCACTATATGGTTAATACACTTACTATAACATGCCAAACGAACCCCAAATTGTTTATTATTAATATATATATCCTTATCTAAGTCATTTGGCCGAACCTTAGATTTTTAAGAATAAAATAACAATTAATTTTATAATATTTGATTTAAAAACTATTTTGTGTCAATTTTGACACTATTTGATATATGATTTTTTTGAAAGTCATAAAAGAATTATATGTTCAAACCAAGTTGATTAAATCAACAAAAATATATCATAGTAACCTAAAAAATTAGTGTAATTCATAAAAAGTCTTAAATTACATTTATTTTGGTATTTATATTATCAATTATGTCAATATTTCATTAATAAGATAATTGCTGCATCATCTTTGTGTCATAAATAAATTAAATTATTTGATGTTTAAAAATTACAAATAAAATACCATCATGTAGGAAATCTTCTTAGATTTCTAATGAATATTTACAATCGAATTTATCTTATGTATAACCCCATATTAAAAATGATTTACTTATTAAACTTTGATTTTAACTATTTTAACCCTTCTTTAAATAAATTAATAATAAATGTCCTAATCTAATCCAAGTGGGCCTAAATGGTCATATTTTATTCCTAAGTTTGTTTTTGGTCGAATTTCACTTGTCCAATAGAATTAGGACATGTGTTAGGGTAATATTAATATCATATTTACCCTTAGTTACCCTATTTACTATTAACCGCGGTAAAAATAGTAAAAAGTTACTATTCACCAAAAAATTATTTTCATCTCATTGAACCACATTTTAGTCCTTGATATTAACCGTGTCTCTCGGATTTTTGAAATTCCATTCACAGAAGTGGTAAAATTATGTTTTATGCAAAATTCAGTTTTTAACCTACCACTTAGTGGTTTCACTATTCATCAAAAATTGAAAGTTTTCAGAAAAATACCAAAATTTCACCCTAGGCTAATTTCGATATTCCGAATCCAAAAATGAAGTCCATTTTGAAAAATAAAATTTATAAAATTTCAAAAAGTTGTTATTACTATTCATAATGGCTAGTTTTAATAATATTTTAATAGCATATCGTTGTTTAGTGAAACTCGGTATTGCAAACTACACACGCTATCGAGGAAGGTTGCAATTGCGTGTAATGCAAGGCAAGTCAAGGATACGTGTTGTGAAAGCTCCTTTTGGTGTAGCGTACAACACAAGAAATTAATAAAATTAAAAAGAATAGTTTTTATAAATTCTCGGGCTATTACAATCTACCCCCCTTAAAATGAATTTCTCCCTCGAAATTCGTCGGGGTTATAAATGGTTTACTATTCGAAAGTTTCTTTAATAGAAACCCACATTGTAAAAAGGAATACCAAAACTTCTCTTTAAAAACTAAAGTATGAAATGTAACGATTACCCAAATAAACTAATCATTGGGTTTCCACATAGGTGAAAATATGGATATGGAAGAGAAATCTAACCATCATGTTCTGATGGAGAGTGGTAGAGAACATGGCTATGGAAAAGCCAATAATCACAAATCCATAAATTTGTGACGATCTAAGGTACCATCCGATTCATCAGGTATAAGATCACTAGGACAACATTTTTGGTTTTCAAGATCATTTCCCTAAAGTTGAAATTTTGAATTGGAATAAATACTTTCTTTATTTTGGTACAATCTCACTATTGTTCGTGCCTAGAACAATTTCCACTTCATCTCTTAAATAAATGAAGTTGAATTTGTTATTCGTGAAGTGTTAGCAGATCATGTGATAGAATGACGGGTCATTCCATCTGTCTCAAACAAAAGGTTAACAAAAATTATATACATAAGTCGATCTATAGTGAGATTAATCATATATAGTTCCTAAAATGGACTTATACTTCATATATCATACTGCTTAATATAATAAAACTAGTTTCTCCTAAACAGGGACTTCCTGTAGGCCAGTGGTAGGCGATAAAGGCCAGTCGCACTTCGGTTGTGGGATCGATTCCCACAGCCATGTCCGAAGCGATGGGCTATCGCCCGTCCTGCAGGTTGTCCTTTTAAAACTATATTACTATAACATCCCATAAATAATATCGAAAAAACTTCTATCCTTAAACAATACTAACTTATGTCCAACATAATCCATTCCAATCTTTAGTCCTATCCATAATACTGCAGTCCATTCTCATAACATAGTGAAAACGATTACCAGAGATTTAATACCATCGTTGATCCCCATATATCATAAGATATATCTTGTTGGACACATTCCAACCATTTAAAGGCCTTAATCTTGTACTCTCTTGAATACCCATTGAACCTTAGTGAAAACATGAATGCAGTTAAAAGTTAACACTTTCCACATACCAAAATCCTAAAAATTCTATATACTCAAACCATGATATCACTTAGTCCTTATATCAATCATGAGCTCATGAATACTGTTAAACATTTCATTTTCTCATTTTCCCTTCATTATGCGCATAATATCTCAATCACTTTGAATACCACATTAGACCAATACATAAATATTCCAATATTCCATGATACAACATTATTTTGGAATCTCATTACATAAAAACTTAATCATTCCACCACATCATTGTCATATTCAACATTGCCAATAGTGATCGCATGTGACTTCCCTTTGTCCTTTGCCTTAAGCGGTTGCTCATGTCGATCATCACTAACCCTTGGATTAGGGCATTTATTGGCATAATGTCCCATCTCCTTGCACTTGAAGCATTGAAGTGTTGGTTGTGCGTTCTCTGCAGTGTTTGCTTTATTCACTTCATTAGAATCCCTTTTTCCATTACTTCGACACTCAGCTGCTTGATGACCTTCTTTTCCACACTTAAAACATTTTCTAGTCCCTTTAAGACAATATCCACCATGCTTCTTTCCACACTTTGTGCATAAGGAAACATTCATCTTCTTTTCACCATTATTCTGAGATTTCTCCTTGAACTCCATCTTTCGTTTCTTGTCAAAACCATGAGATGGATATGTAACACCAACTTCCATTTCTACCTTGATAGCACAATGCACAATTTCTTCATAGCTACTGAAGTCTCTTATAGCTAATGCCCTTCGAAGACTTGGTTTTAAGCCACTGAAAAATCGATCAACTTTACTTTCAGGTTGGATGATAATGCCAGATGCATACCTTGCAAGTCTTGTAAAATTCGCTTCGTATATACCAACATATTCATCATCCTTTTGATTTAGTTCAAGAAACTCCTTCTCCATCTTCGTTCGAAGAATACGAGGGAAGTACTTACTGAAAAACAAGTTCTTGAACTCGTCCCATTCCATGGAATCAATTTCATCTCTTTGCCTCGTATTCTTGATAAGATTCCACCATTGATCAGCTTCACCTTCCAAACGATATACTGCTAAGATGACTTTATCATGTTCAGAACATTGAAGAACTGAAAATATCTTTTCAGTAGTACTAATCCATTGTTCAGCAACAAGTGGATTGGTAGTCCCACTGAAAGAAGGTGGACGTTGCCTCATGAAGGACTCAATAGAATATTGTTCCCTTCTCTGCTCATTTGGAAGTCCAGAATGATTCATAGCTTGTGTAAGTATAGAAATAAGATTTTGTACTCCATCTCCCGTAACATTTGTTTGTTCAGGAGGGTAATCATTGCATTGTCCATTGCATTGATCAACACGGTTCCTTCGGGTTCCAACCATCGTCTAAAACCCAAAAAGAATAGTGTGAGAGGCAAAAATCATTCTAGGGAAAATAACATAATAAAGGGGAGTACCTTCAATATCTAACATCTTAGGTTTAATTCTATGATCGTTAGCGTAATTATAGTACTATAACCAATACGTATACTTAACCTTAGGGACATCCCTAGACATACCTTAGAAATATCTCTAGGGATCTCACTAAAGTTCTCGCATCCTAGTTTCCAAAGGTTGACTAAACCTTTCCTCTGATACCAACTGTAGAGACCCTAAGCTTGACTTACATGGACATTACATTACATTTGCGGAATACTTAGTACATAACAAAAAAACACACACACAAGGATCGTAATAGTTTAGTGTCTTTGGAAACTCGAAACGTAATCTTCTAATCATGGTGAAAGATCTTCAATATCTCCCATAAAGATCTTCCCTTTTTTTTACCTAAAACCTTTCTTTATATCCTGGGGAAAAGAAAACATAAAAGGGTGAGCTCAAATGCTCAGTAAGGGTAAACAAAAGAGAAATCAATCACATCATATTCATAAGAACATAGCTTTTTGGAAATCTTAACCTGCAAAAGAGCTCATAATATCATAACATGGGATAAATCATAGAAGTGAAATGTAATCCCAATAATCATAACATAAAACATGAAACTTTGTGGCATACACACATAATCATAGATAATCATTTCTTGTTAGTCAAGACTCATTTCCAAGACTATCTTAGTGGACAAAGTCCCTTTCTGAATCGAGTAACCCTCGTTTCAGTCCTGTTTCACTGAACCGGTATAACCTACCGTTCCAGCCCTGTCTATCTCATGAGATATAAAATCTTTACCCAATGCATTGGAGGGAGATATAGGTCCCACCCATCTCATAATGATACCATTCTTATGTGTGCCACAAAATCATAAATCATACATCATTTCATAACCCATGTAGTAAAAATGGGATTCGTAAACATCGTGACATCATAAAACAATTCATATAAGATAAAGGAATTCATAAAAATAATTCCATCACAACATAACCAAATCAATGTAATAATAGGGATAGAAACAGAACCCTATGTTATCTTAGATGGAAAATAATTTTGATAAAACACTTGAACTCCATTCTTGAGGAAAATATCCTTTCTTCTTCAAAAACATTTTTCCTTTCATAACATGTCATACGACTTTAAAATAAAAGAAGTTGATTAAAAATAAACTTGAAAACTTGTAAAGGAAGCTTCTTGTTTTAAAAATCCATTCATGCCGTATAAGTTAAAAAAAACATTCTTCGTACTTTTGTCGGAAAAGTCAAAAAGTACCTCGTATGAAAAACGACAAAAGATTCCTTTCATATCTTTTACTAAAAACTCACCGAAGGTAAAAATTGATTTAAACAATTGTAGGTGGATGGAAGTAATATTACATATTGATGAAACATGGACGTGGATGATAAAATACACCCCAGTAAATACTTACGAATAAACAATCTCGGATAAAAATGAGATTGTGATATTTCCCTTACCTTAGGTCCGACTTGCTTTGTACGTGTCCGAACCTCCTGTATAATGATTTACATAATGTTATTGACTTATTACAGAATCATATTCATTGTTATGATATCATATATGGTCCACTTATAACTTTATATTACCCGTTGTTTTGTAAATTCATGTTAAAGTAGCATTTTGGGTAAAATCGTTTCATTTATCGTAGGTGTTTTGACTTGTTGTTCTTGACATTATTATTACTTATATCATGATTTACTTACTTCCAGAATACAAAATATGATTTATATATCATATATATTCAGTATATATATATATATAATAGATAGATAAATGAAATGAAAAACACCGTTCATGGAGACGGTAGTCCGTACGTACGCATGAACGCTGTTTTCCTTTCCTTATTGTCTTGAATGGAATTAAGTAGATGACATACATATAAATATACATAAATCCAGTATCATTATTATGTCATATATTTCATTATTACTTGTTATATATGCTTTATAATCATTCATGAATGGTTAATGTGAAGAATGAATCTCATCGCGTCGTGGAGACGGTATTCCGTACGTACGCACGAGCGATGATATCGTTCCCATGGTCGTGGAATTGTGTTAAAGTGTATGAATATTATTTCAGTATCAATATAACTTTATAATAATCATATATAGTTACTCATTACACCATTATACCCATCCTATTAAGGTGGTGGCGGAAAATAGATTACACCACGGCGTGGAGATGGTATTCCGTACGTACGCACGCGCGGTGATTTCATTTTTCCGTAGGATGGATAGAAGGTGAACTAGGGTTGTTTCATACATATAATAACATATAAGTATATGAGTGATACTGATGTTATTACTTCATAATGAAACAACCTAAGAAGAAGAAGTGGAAGAAGAAATAAAGATGAAAGAATTGGTAACGGTAATTACCTCTTCTTTGAAGCGCCTTTTGGAGACCTCCTCTTAGGGAACTAAAATTGGTCTTTGAGGAAGACCAGAACCTCTAGGATGTTGCTAGGGAAGTGGAGAAGAGATTTTGGCAGGGGTTGGCCGAGCTTGAGTGCTCAAATTGGTGTGAGGAGGAGGGGGAGGAGGTGTCCTTTTATAAGGGAGGAGAGGGGCACCTTAGGAATATCTCAAAATATTATTTTATATTAAAGTCAAAATCGGTTTATAATGGTTCCAAAGGGTCTTATTTCGAAGCTAAAGTGGGGATGGGTCGAAATCCTATCAACCAATAATATTTGGACAAGTTTAGGTTATTATTTTAACCTTATCAATTAGATTTAACTCTAAGTTAAATAATTTAACTTTTACCGTGTCTTTTTGTTTTCTTTCACTATATGGTTAATACACTTACTATAACATGCCAAACGAACCCCAAATTGTTTATTATTAATATATATATCCTTATCTAAGTCATTTGGCCGAACCTTAGATTTTTAAGAATAAAATAACAATTAATTTTATAATATTTGATTTAAAAACTATTTTGTGTCAATTTTGACACTATTTGATATATGATTTTTTTGAAAGTCATAACAGAATTATATGTTCGAACCAAGTTGATTAAATCAACAAAAATATATCATAGTAACCTATAAAATTAGTGGAATTAATAAAAAGTCTTAAATTACATTTATTTTGGTATTTATATTATCAATTATGTCAATATTTCATTAATAAGATAATTGCTGCATCATCTTTGTGTCATAAATAAATTAAATTATTTGATGTTTAAAAATTACAAATAAAATACCATCATGTAGGAAATCTTCTTAGATTTCTAATGAATATTTACAATCGAATTTATCTTATGTATAACCCCATATTAAAAATGATTTACTTATTAAACTTTGATTTTAACTATTTTAACCCTTCTTTAAATAAATTAATAATAAATGTCCTAATCTAATCCAAGTGGGCCTAAATGGTCATATTTTATTCCTAAGTTTGTTTTTGGTCGAATTTCACTTGTCCAATAGAATTAGGACATGTGTTAGGGTAATATTAATATCATATTTACCCTTAGTTACCCTATTTACTATTAACCGCGGTAAAAATAGTAAAAAGTTACTATTCACCAAAAAATTATTTTCATCTCATTGAACCACATTTTAGTCCTTGATATTAACCGTGTCTCTCGGATTTTTGAAATTCCATTCACAGAAGCGGTAAAATTATGTTTTATGCAAAATTCAGTTTTTAACCTACCACTTAGTGGTTTCACTATTCATCAAAAATTGAAAGTTTTCAGAAAAATTCCAAAATTTCACCCTAGGCTAATTTCGATATTCCGAATCCAAAAATGAAGTCCATTTTGAAAAATAAAATTTATAAAATTTCAAAAAGTTGTTATTACTATTCATAATGGCTAGTTTTAATAATATTTTAATAGCATATCGTTGTTTAGTGAAACTCGGTATTGCAAACTACACACGCTATCGAGGAAGGTTGCAATTGCGTGTAATGCAAGGCAAGTCAAGGATACGTGTTGTGAAAGCTCCTTTTGGTGTAGCGTACAACACAAGAAATTAATAAAATTAAAAAGAATAGTTTTTATAAATTCTCGGGCTATTACAATCTACCCCCCTTAAAATGAATTTCTCCCTCGAAATTCGTCGGGGTTATAAATGGTTTACTATTCGAAAGTTTCTTTAATAGAAACCCACATTGTAAAAAGGAATACCAAAACTTCTCTTTAAAAACTAAAGTATGAAATGTAACGATTACCCAAATAAACTAATCATTGGGTTTCCACATAGGTGAAAATATGGATATGGAAGAGAAATCTAACCATCATGTTCTGATGGAGAGTGGTAGAGAACATGGCTATGGAAAAGCCAATAATCACAAATCCATAAATTTGTGACGATCTAAGGTACCATCCGATTCATCAGGTATAAGATCACTAGGACAACATTTTTGGTTTTCAAGATCATTTCCCTAAAGTTGAAATTTTGAATTGGAATAAATACTTTCTTTATTTTGGTACAATCTCACTATTGTTCGTGCCTAGAACAATTTCCACTTCATCTCTTAAATAAATGAAGTTGAATTTGTTATTCGTGAAGTGTTAGCAGATCATGTGATAGAATGACGGGTCATTCCATCTGTCTCAAACAAAAGGTTAACAAAAATTATATACATAAGTCGATCTATAGTGAGATTAATCATATATAGTTCCTAAAATGGACTTATACTTCATATATCATACTGCTTAATATAATAAAACTAGTTTCTCCTAAACAGGGACTTCCTGTAGGCCAGTGGTAGGCGATAAAGGCCAGTCGCACTTCGGTTGTGGGATCGATTCCCACAGCCATGTCCGAAGCGATGGGATATCGCCCGTCCTGCAGGTTGTCCTTTTAAAACTATATTACTATAACATCCCATAAATAATATCGAAAAAACTTCTATCCTTAAACAATACTAACTTATGTCCAACATAATCCATTCCAATCTTTAGTCCTATCCATAATACTGCAGTCCATTCTCATAACATAGTGAAAACGATTACCAGAGATTTAATACCATCGTTGATCCCCATATATCATAAGATATATCTTGTTGGACACATTCCAACCATTTAAAGGCCTTAATCTTGTACTCTATTGAATACCCATTGAACCTTAGTGAAAACATGAATGCAGTTAAAAGTTAACACTTTCCACATACCAAAATCCTAAAAATTCTATATACTCAAACCATGATATCACTTAGTCCTTATATCAATCATGAGCTCGTGAATACTGTTAAACATTTCATTTTCTCATTTTCCCTTCATTATGCGCATAATATCTCAATCACTTTGAATACCACATTAGACCAATACATAAACATTCCAATATTCCATGATACAACATTATTTTGGAATCTCATTACATAAAAACTTAATCATTCCGCCACATCATTGTCATATTCAACATTGCCAATAGTGATCGCATGTGACTTCCCTTTGTCCTTTGCCTTAAGCGGTTGCTCATGTCGATCATCACTAACCCTTGGATTAGGGCATTTATTGGCATAATGTCCCATCTCCTTGCACTTGAAGCATTGAAGTGTTGGTTGTGCGTTCTCTGCAGTGTTTGCTTTATTCACTTCATTAGAATCCCTTTTTCCATTACTTCGACACTCAGCTGCTTGATGACCTTCTTTTCCACACTTAAAACATTTTCTAGTCCCTTTAAGACAATATCCACCATGCTTCTTTCCACACTTTGTGCATAAGGAAACATTCATCTTCTTTTCACCATTATTCTGAGATTTCTCCTTGAACTCCATCTTTCGTTTCTTGTCAAAACCATGAGATGGATATGTAACACCAAATTCCATTTCTACCTTGATAGCACAACGCACAATTTCTTCATAGCTACTGAAGTCTCTTATAGCTAATGCCCTTCGAAGACTTGGTTTTAAGCCACTGAAAAATCGATCAACTTTACTTTCATGTTGGATGATAATGCCAGATGCATACCTTGCAAGTCTTGTAAAATTCGCTTCGTATATACCAACAGATTCATCATCCTTTTGCTTTAGTTCAAGAAACTCCTTCTCCATCTTCGTTTGAAGAATACGAGGGAAGTACTTACTGAAAAACAAGTTCTTGAACTCGTCCCATTCCATGGAATCAATTTCATCTCTTTGCCTCGTATTCTTGATAAGATTCCACCATTGATCAGCTTCACCTTCCAAACGATATACTGCTAAGATGACTTTATCATGTTCAGAACATTGAAGAACTGAAAATATCTTTTCAGTAGTACTAATCCATTTTTCAGCAACAAGTGGATCGGTAGTCCCACTGAAAGAAGGTGGACGTTGCCTCATGAAGGACTCAATAGAATATTGTTCCCTTCTCTGCTCATTTGGAAGTCCAGAATGATTCATAGCTTGTGTAAGTATAGCAATAAGATTTTGTACTCCATCTCCCGTAACATTTGTTTGTTCAGGAGGGTAATCATTGCATTGTCCATTGCATTGATCAACAAGGTTCCTTCGGGTTCCAACCATCGTCTAAAACCCAAAAAGAATAGTGTGAGAGGCAAAAATCATTCTAGGGAAAATAACATAATAAAGGGGAGTACCTTCAATATCTAACATCTTAGGTTTAATTCTATGATCGTTAGCGTAATTATAGTACTATAACCAATACGTATACTTAACCTTAGGGACATCCCTAGACATACCTTAGAAATATCTCTAGGGATCTCACTAAAGTTCTCGCATCCTAGTTTCCAAAGGTTGACTAAACCTTTCCTCTGATACCAACTGTAGAGACCCTAAGCTTGACTTACATGGACATTACATTACATTTGCGGAATACTTAGTACATAACAAAAAAACACACACACAAGGATCGTAATAGTTTAGTGTCTTTGGAAACTCGAAACGTAATCTTCTAATCATGGTGAAAGATCTTCAATATCTCCCATAAAGATCTTCCCTTTTTTTACCTAAAACCTTTCTTTATATCCTGGGGAAAAGAAAACATAAAAGGGTGAGCTCAAATGCTCAGTAAGGGAAAACAAAAGAGAAATCAATCACATCATATTCATAAGAACATAGCTTTTTGGAAATCTTAACCTGCAAAAGAGCTCATAATATCATAACATGGGATAAATCATAGAAGTGAAATGTAATCCCAATAATCATAACATAAAACATGAAACTTTGTGGCATACACACATAATCATAGATAATCATTTCCTGTTAGTCAAGACTCATTTCCAAGACTATCTTAGTGGACAAAGTCCCTTTCTGAATCGAGTAACCCTCGTTTCAGTCTTGTTTCACTGAACCGGTATAACCTACCGTTCTAGCCCTGTCTATCTCATGAGATATAAAATCTTTACCCAATGCATTGGAGGGAGATATAGGTCCCACCCATCTCATAATGATACCATTCTTATGTGTGCCACAAAATCATAAATCATACATCATTTCATAACCCATGTAGTAAAAATGGGATTCGTAAACATCGTGACATCATAAAACAATTCATATAAGATAAAGGAATTCATAAAAATAATTCCATCACAACATAACCAAATCAATGTAATAATAGGGATAGAAACAGAACCCTATGTTATCTTAGATGGAAAATAATTTTGATAAAACACTTGAACTCCATTCTTGAGGAAAATATCCTTTCTTCTTCAAAAACATTTTTCCTTTCATAACATGTCATACGACTTTAAAATAAAAGAAGTTGATTAAAAATAAACTTGAAAACTTGTAAAGGAAGCTTCTTGTTTAAAAAATCCATTCATGCCGTATAAGTTAAAAAAACATTCTTCGTACTTTTGTCGGAAAAGTCAAAAAGTTCCTCGTATGAAAAATGACAAAAGATTCCTTTCATATCTTTTACTAAAAACGCACCGAAGGTAAAAATTGATTTAAAAAATTGTAGGTGGATGGAAGTAATATTACATATTGATGAAACCTGGACGTGGATGATAAAATACACCCCAGTAAATACTTACAAATAAACAATCTCGGATAAAAATGAGATTGTGATATTTCTCTTACCTTAGGTCCGACTTGCTTTGTACGTGTCCGAACCTCCTGTATAATGATTTACATAATGTTATTGACTTATTACAGAATCATATTCATTTTTATGATATCATATATGGTCCACTTATAACTTTATATTACCCGTTGTTTTGTAAATTCATGTTAAAGTAGCATTTTGGGTAAAATCGTTTCATTTATCGTAGGTGTTTTGACTTGTTGTTCTTGACATTATTATTACTTATATCATGATTTACTTACTTCCAGAATATAAAATATGATTTATATATCATATATATTCAGTATATATATATATATAATAGATAGATAAATGAAATGAAAAACACCGTTCATGGAGACGGTAGTCCGTACGTACGCATGAACGCTGTTTTCCTTTCCTTATTGTCTTGAATGGAATTAAGTAGATGACATACATATAAATATACATAAATCCAGTATCATTATTATGTCATATATTTCATTATTACTTGTTATATATGCTTTATAATCATTCATGAATGGTTAATGTGAAGAATGAATCTCATCGCGTCGTGGAGACGGTATTCCGTACGTACGCACGAGCGATGATATCGTTCCCATGGTCGTGGAATTGTGTTAAAGTGTATGCATATTATTTCAGTATAAATATCACTTTATAATAATCATATATAGTTACTCATTACACCATTATACCCATCCTATTAAGGTGGTGGCGGAAAATAGATTACACCACGGCGTGGAGATGGTATTCCGTACGTACGCACGCGCGGTGATTTCATTTTTCCGTAGGATGGATAGAAGGTGAATTAGGGTTGTTTCATACTTATAATAACATATCAGTATATGAGTGATACTGATGTTATAACTTCATAATGAAACAACCTAAGAAGAAGAAGTGGAAGAAGAAATAAAGATGAAAGAATTGGTAACGGTAATTACCTCTTCTTTGAAGCGCCTTTTGGAGACCTCCTCTTAGGGAACTAAAATTGGTCTTTGAGGAAGACCAGAACCTCTAGGATGTTTCTAGGGAAGTGGAGAAGAGATTTTGGCAGGGGTTGGCCGAGCTTGAGTGCTCAAATTGGTGTGAGGAGGAGGGGGAGGAGGTGTCCTTTTATAAGGGAGGAGAGGGGCACCTTAGGAATATCTCAAACTATTATTTTATATTAAAGTCAAAATCGGTTTATAATGGTTCCAAAGGGTCTTATTTCGAATCTAAAGTGGGGATGGGTCGAAATACTATCAACCAATAAGATTTGGACAAGTTTAGGTTATTATTTTAACCTTATCAATTAGATTTAACTCTAAGTTAAATAATTTAACTTTTACCGTGTCTTTTTGTTTTCTTTCACTATATGGTTAATACACTTACTATAACATGCCAAACGAACCCCAAATTGTTTATTATTAATATATATATCCTTATCTAAGTCATTTGGCCGAACCTTAGATTTTTAGGAATAAAATAACAATTAATTATATAATATTTGATTTAAAAACTATTTTGTGTCAATTTTGACACTATTCGATATATGATTTTTGTGAAAGTCATAACAGAATTATATGTTCAAACCAAGTTGATTAAATCAACAAAAATATATCATAGTAACCTAGAAAATTAGTGGAATTCATAAAAAGTCATAAATTACATTTATTTGGGTATTTATATTATCAATTATGTCAATATTTCATTAATAAGATAATTACTGCATCATCTTTATGTCATAAATAAATTAAATTATTTGATGTTTAAAAATTACAAATAAAATACAATCATGTAGGAAATATTTTTAGATTTCTAATGAATATTTACAATCGAATTTATCTTATGTATAACCCCATATTAAAAATTATTTACTTATTAAACTTTGATTTTAACTATTTTAACCCTTCTTTAAATAAATTAATAATAAATGTCCTAATCTAATCCAAGTGGGCCTAAATGGTCATATTTTATTCCTAAGTTCGTTTTTGGTCGAATTTCACTTGTCCAATAGAATTAGGACATGTGTTAGGGTAATATTAATATCATATTTACCCTTAGTTACCCTATTTACTATTAACCGCGGTAAAAATAGTAAAAAGTTACTATTCACCAAAAAATTATTTTCATCTCATTGAACCACATTTTAGTCCTTGATATTAACCGTGTCTCTCGGATTTTTGAAATTCCATTCACAGAAGCGGTAAAATTAAGTTTTATGCAAAATTCAGTTTTTAACCTACCACTTAGTGGTTTCACTATTCATCAAAAATTGAAAGTTTTCAGAAAAATACCAAAATTTCACCCTAGGCTAATTTCGATATTCCGAATCCAAAAATGAAGTCCATTTTAAAAAATAAAATTTATAAAATTTCAAAAAGTGGTTATTACTATTCATAACGGCTAGTTTTAATAATATTTTAATAGCATATCATTGTTTAGTGAAACTCGGTATTGCGTACTACACACGCTATCGAGGAAGGTTGCGATTGCGTGTAATGCAAGGCAAGTCAAGGATACGTGTTGTGAAAGCTCCTTTTGGTGTAGCGTACAACACAAGAAATTAATAAAATTAAAAAGAATAGTTTTTATAAATTCTCGGGCTGTTACACTTCTCATCACCATGGTTTAGGCCATAACTTTTTGGTTCATCCTACACCTAAAAAGTATAGTCTGGGGCCTTCTACGGTAAGATTTACTTTTTTGATAGTGTCTACTTTAGTTTATTCCCTATTTGATTTAGGTGCGTCAAAATACTTTATATATGATGAAATTATGAAACATTTGGCCCTAGAAATAATATAAATTTGTTCTATTATGACTCTTCACACACCATTAGGGGTTAAATTAGAGGGTTTACTGCATTTCATAGTGTTACCCTTGAGATATGTGGGTACTGATTCTGATGAAACTTCTTTTTCCTTGAGATGAATGTCTTAAACATATTTATCAGTATTGAATGTCTTATCACATATCATGTCCCTATTGATTTAAATCAGTTTTGTTTTTCGTTCACATCACCCAAGGGATGTTCATATATTTATAATTTTGTATGAGATATCATGGAATATTTACGTGGACCAGAGATTCATGGGTTAGGAGCCGTTAAAACCAAGATGTCTAGTCTCTTCACGAGTGATCAATGAATATGGCTGGAGGAATTCCCTCATTTGTTGGAACATTTCAGGGGCATCCTCCCTAATGATTATGTATTTTACAATCTACGAGATAGGTGGAGTTCACCATTGAAATTGTGATAGGTGATGCACTGGTATCCATTCCACCATATAGTATTGAACATACAGAGCTCCATGAAATAAAGATGAAGTTGGAATATTTTGCTAAAAAGGGTTTTATATTATAAAATACATGGAATTGGGGATCAACCATCCGTCTTTGTTACAATTTATATGGTAGCATCAGGTTGTTCATGAATTATTTCCGATTGAACCAAATTATACTGAAGAATTAGAATCTACTCACATGTATAGAAAACTTATTCGACTATCTCCATGGAGTGATAGTTTTCTCTATGATTATTTTGAGTTTGGGATACCATCATGACAATGTTAGATGGTAATACATACCATATACATAATTTTGCAGTATATTTAGTTTATACATGTATTGTGGTTTTCATTTTAATCTCATGAACATTTCATTGATTTTTTTAATCTTAAATAATTCCCTTTTCAACTGAAACCTGGATTTGTTTGTGGTATTATTTGTGGAAGGCATCTCCAGGTATTATCACACCAGAGAAGACTATGCTATCTATATTAAAATCAAGATGAATATAACTAGAGAGACCCGATTTTATGAAAATCTACAAAAATTACACTTCTAGATAGGTAAGTTTTACTTCTTGGGTCATATTAGTTCAGAGGTAGGTGTATCCATAGACAAAGTGAAGTTGATCATCATGGATTCCTAGAAACAACGTAATAATGGATTTTTTTATAAAATTCCTCTTGGTGATGGATGACTATGATAGGTGATTAATCTATGATTTATCATGATTATAAGAACCTATTATATGCTTGACTAAATAGTCTGTGAAATTATTATTAACTAAATCATGTGAGACAACTATTCAGGTGTTGAAGGGAAGATCGAATTCAGTGTTGATCCAGATTCTTCCAAAGCCAGAAAAAAGATATAAATATTATTATGATTCATTAGGAATTGGTATAGGAGAATTTATGATGTAAGAATACAGAGTAATTATGTACGAGTACCAACAGTTGATATCACATTAGTGGAATTACCCTATGTAGTACCACGAGTTAGCAACCATGTTTCATGCCTTATGTTTTTGGTGTTAATATTTTTAGGTTATAAGATTGTTTTTAGATGAATAATAATTCCTCAAATACATCTCCACACAATCAAAATTGAATATCATATGGAACATACATGTAGAATTCCTCTTCATATTTAAATTTTAACTTGATTATACACATAAAAAGATTAATATAGTAGCTGACACATCAATCTGATAGAATCAGACACATGCCACCAAGAGGCTAGTTTTGATTGGTTGTTGTTGAATCTATTTTATGAGAAAACACCTATGTTTTAAGAAAAAAAAAATTAAAACGATTTAATAACTATAGTAGTGACATCCTATCTTCTAGTGCTAGTGCATATGAGACAACATTCATATTCTGAGGGACTATTCTTCGGTTAGAACACACTGCTCGGTTGGGTTGTTGAAAAGATTGAGATCCCAATATTTCATATACATATCTGGGTTCATTAAAACATATGATAATATTTTATGCAAGAATATCCCACCTCAATTTGGTTAATCCACCATTGTATTTCCAAGAGGTATAGACACATACATCGTCAATATTGGTGGTCTAGTTTGAAGAGTTATATTTATGTCTTCTTCACCTGGTTTTCCACCTATCAGCTGGTGAAGGCAGAGAAACAATAACCTGTTAAACTTTTATAGAAATTTTCTATTATTGAATTTTAATGGAATGAAATCACAATGGATTTTCTGATGGGTTTCCAAGCTCCTATCGAGGCAGCTATGTGGTATGGGTTGTTTTTGATAGGTTGACCCATGTCACATACATTATACCTATATGAGGTATCTTATTAGATTATTATCATGGAAGGATTTATACCCAAGATATTTTCCCCATATATGGTTTCCCCCATTTATTCATATCTGATAGAGATGATCGGTTTAGTTCATTGTTCTAGAGTGGGATGTCAAAGGAATTGGGTTCATAGTAACTCTTGAGAATAAAATAAAACCCATAGAATGATGGTAAATCCTAGAGGATGATACTAGTGTTAGAGGAATTTATCTAGACATGAATCTTTTATTTTGGATGTTCATCAGAGAAATATATTCCTATTGTGTAGTTTGTATACAATAAAATATTTACTGAAATGATTGAGAATGATTTATATGAGGCCCTCTATATAAGTTCATTCTGTTCAACCCTATTATAAGGACACATCCTTAAACAACACATAATATTGAAATAAATGAACAATTTACATTAAGGATCTTTTTAGGTTTAGAGTTTTATAGAATTAGAACATAACTATTACATTAAAAAATGAATATTACAAGTAGACACTTCTAGTCAGTATCCATTTTTTCATAAAATAAAAACCCTTAAAAAGGAACATGTCTAGTTGAGTGTTTTAGATAGCATGACTTTTCCCTGATCCCATCCTTGAACCTATTCATCTTTAAGTCCTATGGAAAACATTTCAAATACTTGGGATGAGCATAAAAAGCTGAGTAAGAGTTATAAAATATGGAAGGAAAACATTAGCCCATCAATAAATACAAATCAATGAAACCATACTTTTCAATCATAACATACCTTATGAAATCATGAGATTTATGAATAACACACACAAATCATAAATCATAAAGCATACTTATGGAATCCATATCAATCTTACATTGTATCTATCACAACTACATAGGGAGTTATACTTGTAATACCCATCACAGTATATTCTCTAAATCTCTTAGGAAAAAAATCACGTTTACCTATGTCACGTTACCCAATGCATTGGAGTGCTATCTCGGGATCACCCGCCCTAGGATTATCACAGAACCACCCGTATATGTAAACAGTGCCCAATAAACATACATAATCATAAAATATAACACATGTATGAAGCAAATATAACCTTTCCACATTCCAATATATCAAATCATGATATTGAAATAAACAATGTTTTATCAAATCATTTTCAAAACCATTTAAAAAGATATTTTTGAATCAAAGTGACTCATAACACTTTGAAGCTTTTAAATGAATTATCATTTGAAAACATTAATTTCTGTATAAATAAATCATAAAACCCATTTTTTAAACATGGACATTAATGGGAAATATTTATAAGAATAAATCTTTAAAACATTTAAAATGATATTTTTGTTAAAGAGTTTTTTTAACAAAAAGAGAGATGCTTGAATACAAATAAATGAGGAAACAAATTTAATCAGAAAATTATAATATCATGAGAATAAAAGGATTCATGATATAATATGTCAAAGGATAGAATATACACCATATAATAGTGAATTGGTGCATAACAACAATGAAGTCTCAATGGAAATGTAAAATGTGATGAAATCCCTTATAAAAATGGTATCTTTAAATTAAGGATAAATAAATCCCATAATTATGTGTGAAAAATATAAATATACCCAATATAAGTGGATATTAAGTGAAAAACAATCATAGTTCATTCACATATATTCATAGGTTGACATATTCAATAAGTACAAGTTGAACCTAATGAATCGAAATTTGGTTAAAAAGTTCCCTTGTAAAAATTCGACAGCCTAATGGCGTCACATTAAAATTCGGAATATGAGTTGATGAAAAAAAGGGTATCTCATCACTTGGAAATAATGTTCATATCAATATGTATATAGAATAATATATCCCAACATAATAAGATGAAATTTAAAAGACATAACAAAAAGATGCCTTTTAGAAAGAGGAGGGTGAATGGTTCCCTAGCCGATTTGCTAACTTAGAAAACATACGCCACATGCAGGAAAGATCCAAAAAAGATGATGTAAATACTCATATATGAAATTATAATACACAAATAGTACAATCATGGGCAGTACATACACCACACAAAAGGAAATAGTGGAAAATATAGCATGAACCTCACGAGAATAAAAAGTGAGTTGAAACCCATTACCACGTTGTAATCAACTGAGTCGTATGCCCAAAAGGTAATAACCACCAAATGAATAACAGAATACCATGAATATAATGATAATAATGATATTATATATCAAATGGAAGTACACAATAAACCACATGCAATGAATAAGTGGAGAATTATGGAAATATCACGGAATTAAAAGTTGGATAAGAATTCCCTTACAAAAATTTGCCAGCCTAACGACGCCATATAAAAATTATTAAAATGAATTGATGATAGTAAGAGGGGGTCTCTAATCATATTAAAATAAAAATTACAGAATGGTGAATATAAAAGAACATCCTCTAACATAATAACATGGAGAATAAAATAAATGACATAAAACAGAGTACTTGAAAAGAAAGAGAGAGGTCAGATCCCTTACATTGTGTTTGACTTGACTCGATTGTTATTTCATCACCTGAATAATAAACTATAGTTAATTTATACTTTTTTACGAACCTTTTTAAAGTTTATTATTCCGTTTATATCACTTATTACCATGTTATAATCATTATGTAATCATTTAAGTTAATAACGTCCATTTTGTCGATATTTGGTACTTGAGTAAAAAATGGACTTCTTATAATCACATGTTGTTCATGTGGTAGATGCTCCATTATATCCAGAATGATATTAATGATTTTGATATCATTTATATCATATATATCCAGTATATACATGTATTTATAATATTACATAACATTTGGAGGTAAGAAATGAAATGCACCGTTCATGGAGACGGTGAGCCATACGTACGCATGAACGCTACTTTAATTTATATTTCTTATTTTAATGGAAATAAAAAAAATTTATACATATGTATATTATAATTACATTATAATATCATATATAATATCATTAACTCCATCCTTTATACATCCCACAGAAGGCATTAACGAGTCCCATCACTTTGAGGGGGTGGCAGTCCGCACTTCCTCAAATGAGATTATCGTATTTAACAACTATGGAAAGCAAAAGGTGTTATATAAATGGGATGTAAATGAGGATAATGAAATCATAATCATAATATATATAATATATAAATAATGGTCCATAATAATGGCCACAATGATAGGCAGTTGGAAATATTTGAACAATCATCGTTTCGTGAGGTGTTAATTTTCCATCCACAGAAACATTATGTTCATCATCCATCAGATGGAGGTGTGTGTAAGTGTAGTTATAATACTTCTCATAATAACATTCTAGTATATTTAGGATAATGGTTTTGTTACAAAATAAATTAATAAAAAGATTTTATGGGTTGGAGAAGTAAAATAATAGAAAACAATTTAAAAGAAACTGTTACCTTTAATATGGGTAACTCCCTTTGGTTTGAACCAAAGGAATTCTTGAAGTGCCTTCTTCCTAAGGTAAGGATTCTAGGGGGAGGAGAGGGATGTAAGGGGATTAATTGGATAGAGGTTGGATGAGCCAAATGGCTTGATAGGTGTGATTAATTGGTTAGAAGTGGTCTCCTTTTATATGGTGGAGGAGGGGATCTTTACGAAAGTGTGAAACTATTATTTTATTATATAATTATATTCGGGTTCTAATGGTCCAAATATCATTAAAGATGAAGATAAGATGACTCATGGTCGAAATAAAATAATCGAATCAGAATTGGACATGTTTGGGATAGTATTTCAATCATTATAATCTTATTTATTTAAATAATTTAATAATGAGGTAAACACTGCATCATTATTATGTCATAAATAATTTAATTAATTTGTCTTCTAAAAATTATAAAAAAACTACTATCATGTAGGAAATAATTTTATCTTTCCAAATAATATTTATATTCGAAAATAGGGATTATATAACACCATACAAAAATCAATTACTATAATATTTTTGTTAATGTCAATTTTGTCTTCACATTAAATTAATTAATCTAAATTGCCATTATCACTCCCAAGTGGCTGAATAGGGTCCCAAAATCGACCCAAAGATGCCCAGGGTTGTTATTGACTCAAAAAATAAGGTTTGGGCATTTTTTAAGGTAGTTTTTAATTATTATAATATTCTTTTACCTTGAATTACCCAATTTATCTTTAACCGCGACAAATAAAATGCAAAAGTTACTATTCACCAAAAATTATATTCATTAAAATTAACCACATTTTACTTCTTGATGATAACCATGTATGTTGGATTTTTGATATTTAAATCACAGAAGTGGTAAAATTTTATTTAAAATAAAATGTTAGTTTTTTTAACTACCACTAAGTGGTTTCACTATTTATCAAAAATTGAAGTTTTTCAGAAAAATACCAAAAATTCAGCCTAAGATATATTTGATTTTCCAAATTACAAAATTATTTTTAGTCATAAAAATTAAAAATATAAAAGTGTCATTAATTATTTTTAAAATTAATTTTCATTGTTATTACAAATAGCTTGTTTTTACGATACAATAACTTTCAATAGATTGACACTTATTTATGTCCAACTTCAAAGTGAAATTAATTCCAATGACCAACATTGGATTAAATAGTAAGAATATATTCTAGTTACACTTTAAAACCAATTAATAAGATAATCTAACCATATAAATAAAATATATTAAAACACAGTTTTGAATTAAAATACAATATTTTCACTATTCAATAAAAAATGAACATTATCAGAAAAATTCCAAAAGTTTACAGAAATTACATTTTGATGTCCCCATTATAAATAAAGATTTTATTTGGTCATATAGAATGTACTAAAGTAACCAAAACTATATTTAAGGAGGGTTATCAATTAAAAGGCGATAAATCGGCCTTTTAATGTAAATTATGCTTAAAATTAGATTCATTCACATTTTAAGCCTATAAAATTTATTGGATAAATGTAAATACATTTAACAAACATGTATAATAATATGGTATTTAGTTTTCTTAATTCCTTCCAATACAATGACTAGGCGTTGATTACCATTTTAAAATAATAATATTATATAATTAGTGTGCAACGTATAATTTCAAAGAAACCCGTTGTTATGTATCGGGTACGCTATCGAACATAGAAACCCTTTTAAAGGAAAATTAATATATAATTCAAAAATATTAATAAGTACGAAATATGTCTTATTCGTTATTTACTTGGGATGTTACATCCTTCCACCCTTTAGGGAATTGCATCCTCGCAATTAAAAAAAGGGATCAGAAACTTCATTGAAAGTCCCATATTGGAAAAAGAGTCAGAAAAACTATCACTTTAAAAGAAAGAAAGAGAAGCACCAAGGTCACCCCAGTTAACCTATACTAAGATTCCATGAAAACATGGATATGGAGAAGAAAACAAAGGGTCACGTTCTGATGTAGAGTGTTAGGAAACATGTTTAGGAGTAAGTTAACCACTAGGAAGTCACAAACTTGTGATGGGTTAAACATTCTTTGATTCACCAGTAGGAAAAGTTAACCGAAATGGTTTTTGTTAAAAGTTTCTTTTTATTGAGGAATTTATTTATGAGAAGAACCAATAAAATAAGTAAATAGACTTAATTTTCAAGTAAACATTCATCTTTTACTAGATTTCTAACACAAACTCATATTTTCTCCAAATTATGAATATTCAGGATGACTTTTTTTGCACATTAAGAGTGCTATAATCAACTTCGATAGAATCAAATAATCCACAAAAGATGAACTATATATTTACCATGTTTTTTGCTATTAACTAAAACCAAAATGTTCATTATAAGATCAGATAATCCCCCAAAAGGATAAACTTTATCATAATGAACAACTACTCTTAATCTCCAAAATTTGTCTAACCAAACCCCAAATTTCAAAAAAGACCATTCAATAAACAATAGTCCCTAAAATTCTTCAAAAGTAATCCAAACATTGATTGTAACCCAAATATCATGAGGATTTAATTAAATAGACTTCCAATATACATATTAACACTTATCTTCAAATAACACTAATTACTCATAAAGTCTCACCTGGAAAAGTAATTAACCTAATCACATATTCTCCATGATAGGTTAATCATTTTAATAAATAAATCAAATCATCATGTATACATAATAAAAACATAGATTATTCAAAACTAAAATTTCAACCATTATTCCACAACTGAAATCACATAGTATACTATCTTCATTAGGCATATAATATTTCCTCAAAAGAGAAAACGTCTTCCTCCACAACCTTTATCACTTAATCAAAATATAATTTTTCTATACATAGTATATCCATTTCACAAAACATAAGTTCCAAAAATATACTTATTCTTTTTCTATAAAATCATTTTACAAAAATAATAAGTTATACTAATCAGGGACTTCAAGTAGGATAGTGGTAGGTGATGTGGCCTTTTCTCCCTTCAGTCGTGGGTTCGATTCCTGCCGCCTTACCAGATGCGACGGGTTGTCACCCGTCCGACGGGTTGTCACCCGTCCTATAGGTTGTCCGTTTTATAAAACTAAAAAATAATCCCAACATGTTTAAACCTCAATGGTTTCCTTATACCTCTCATTTTCATCCAAATTCATTATGATCTCAACATCTTAATTCATGAAGTCTAATTTCACCACCATATAATATAATAAAACAACCCCCAAAATGAAGAACATCATACCTTGATCATGGTGTCCATTTGGTTTCATCGTCATCTTGTTCACGTAGGTAGAAGGTCCATACATAGCAACAATGATTTAGAGATCCTTCAAAATCATTTGCTTCTTCTATCCAAATACACCTTGTACAAAATGGTTCATAGGGTTGTTCAAATAAAAATAGTTTTGGAAAATAATCATGTATGACATATAATTTTAAAACATCTGATAAAACATGATTTCTAGAAAATAGTCGAACCAAATTTGTGTTGAAACTTTCCATTAATAGTCCCTCTAAAATACCATAAGTATGTGCTGAGAAAAAATATTTTAAAATCAAATATAAATATGTTTTGCAAGGGTCTCCTTCTTCCGCACCTTTTTTAAAATCATAACACACATCAAAATCTTGAGATAAGGTAAAATATTTGGAAATACCTTAATAATATTTACCTTTCATGAAAATATGAGAATATTGTGAAAATATGATTTTTATAAATACAACCCATGATCCACGAAGATAATGGGGTATAGTGGAGGTGTTTGATATCTCAAACAACTGCTTCCAAGTGAGTTGTATGCTAGAAAAAGTTTCACAATCATCAAAAAAGACTTTGAAATAATTATTGCAAGCATGTCATCAGGAAGAGATAGTAATGTCATTTAAGATCCTCCTCCTTCAATTTGTAAGTGACTTTCCTTGTTCTGAAAATGTTATAAAATAAGTATTTAACTGAAATAATAGATAGGGACTAACCATATGTCTAATGATAATTCCTAATTCCTAAAGTTTTCTAAACCGGCCTTTGATACCAATTATAAGGCCCCTGTCTTAAACATTACATAATATTGAATTAAATGAATAATTCACTTTGAGGATCTTTTCAGGTTTAAAGTTTTAGAGAATTAGGCAATTACAATTACATTACAACTTGAATATTATAAGTAGACACTACTTCTTAGTATCCATTTTTTCATTAAATAAAAACTCAAAAAAAGAAACATGTCTTGTTCCATGCTTTAGATAGCATGACTTTTCCTTAATCCCATCCTTGACCATATTCATCTTTAAGTCCTGTGGAAAACATTTCTATAACTTGGGATGTGCATATAAAGCTCATTAAGGGTTATAAAATAAGGAAGGAAAGCATTATCCCATTAATAAATACAAATCAATGAAACCATACTTTTCAATCATAACATACCTCATGAAATCATGAGATTTTTGAATAACACACACAAGTAATAAATCATAAAGGTTACTTATGGAATCCATATCAAACATACGTTGTAGATATCATAGCTACATAGGGAGTTACACTTGGAATATCCATCACGGTATATTCCTTAAATATCTTAGGAGAAATATCACGTTTACCTCCGTCACGTTACCCAATGCATTGGAGAGCTATCTCGGGCTCAACCACCCTAGGTTTACCACAAAACCACCCATATACATAAACAATTCCCAACAACCATACATAATCATAACATATAACACATGTATAAAGTAAATATAACATTTCCAAATTCCAATATATCAAATAATGATATTGAAATAATCAATGTTTTATCAAATCATATTCAAAACCATTTAAAAAGAGATTTTTGAATCAATGTGTCTCATAAAACTTTGAAGCTTTTAAATGAATTATCATTTGAAAACAGTAATGTTTCTATAAATAACTCCTAAAACCCATTTTGAAAACATGGACATTAATGAGAAATATTTATAAGAATAAATCATTAAAACATTTAAAATGATATTTTTGTTAAAGAGTTTTTCTAACAAAAAGAGTGATTCTGGAATACAAATAAATGAGGAAAAAAATTTAATCAGAAATTTATAATATCATGAGAATAATGGTACTCATGATTTAATATGTCAAAGGATAGTATATACACCATATAAGAGTGAATTGGTGCATAACAACAAAGAAGTCTCAATGTAAATTTAAATTGAGATGAAATCCCTTATAAAGATGGTATCCTAAAATTATGTATAAGTAAATCTCATAATTATGTGTGATAAATATAAATATTCCAAATATAAGTTGATATTAAGTGAAAAACAATTATAGTTCATTTAAATATATTCAAAGGATTACATATTCAATAAGTACAAGTTGAACCTAATGAATCGAAATTTGGTTATGAAGTTCCCTTGTAAAAATTCGACAGCCTAATGGAGTCCCTTTAAAATTCATAATATTACTTCATGTGAAAAAAGGGTATCTAACCAGTTTAAAAAAAGTTCACATAAATAAGGATATATAATAACATATCCCAGCATAATAATATGAAATTGAAAAGACATCACAAAAAGTAGCCTTTTAAAAATTGAAGGGTGAATGGTTCCCTTACTGATTTGGTAACATACAAATCATACGCCACATGAAAGAAGGATCATACAAAGAAGATTTAAATACTCATAAATGAAATTATATTATACAAAGAGTACAATCATGGGCAGTACATACACCACACAAAAGGAAATAGTGGCAAATATAGCACGAATGTCACGGGAATAAAAAGTGAGATGAAACCCGTTACCACGTTGTAATAAACTGAGTCGTATGACCAAAAGTTAATAACCACAAAATTAATCACAGAATACCATGAATATAATTATAATTATGATAATATATATCAAATATTAGTACACAATACACCAAATTCAATGAATAAGTGGCGAACAATGGAAATCTTACAGAATTAAAAGTGAGATAAGAAATCCCTGACAAAAATTTGGCAGCCTAACGACACCGCTTTAGAATTATTAAAATGAATTGATGAGAGTAATAGAGGATCCCTCATCATATGAAAATACATATTACAGTATGGTGAATATGAAATAACATCATCCAGCATAATAACATGGAGCATAAAAGAAATGACATAAAAGAGAGTACTTGAAAAGAAAGAGAGAGGTCGTATCCCTTACCTTGTGTCTGACTTGACTCGATCGTTCTTTAATCTCCTGAATAATAAAATATAGTTAATTTCAACATTCTTAAGAACATTTTTAAAGATTATAATTCCTTTCATTCCACTTATTACCATGTTATAAACATTATGTAATCATTTAAGTTAATAAAGTCTATTTTGTCGATATTTGTTACTTCAGTCAAAAATGGACTTCTTATAATCACATGTTGTTCATGTGGTTAATGGTTCATCATATATAGAATTATATTCATGATTTAGATATGATATATATTATATATATCCAGTATATACATGTATTTATAATAGTATATAACATTTGGAGAAAAGAAATGAAATTCATCGTTCATGGAGACGGTAAGTCATATGTACGCATGAACGCTACTTTCATTTATATTTCTTATTTTATTGGAATTAAAACAAAATAATACATAGGTATACAATAATTACATTATAATATCATATATAATATCATTAACTCCATCCTTTATACATCCAACACAAGGCATTAACGAGTCACATCACTTTGAGGGGGCGGTAGTCCGCACTTCCTCAAATGAGATTATCATATTTAACAACTATGGAAACAGAAAGGTGTGATATAAATGGGAATTAAAGAAGAATAAGGAAATCATAAACATAATATATATCATATATAAATACAGTTCCATCAAATTGGACACCATGAGAGGCAGTTGGAGATATTTGAACAATCATCAGTTCGTGAGGCGTTAGTTTTCCATCCATAGAATTATTATGTTCTTCATCCATTAGATGGAGGTGTGTGTAAGTGTAGTTCTAATCCATCTCATAACAAAATCCTAGTATATTGAGGATACTAGTGTTGTTACAAAAGAAAGGAATGAAAATATTTTAGGGGTTGGATAAATAAAATAATGAAAACAATTTAAAAGAAATTGTTACCTTTAATTTGGGTAACTCTCATTGGTTTGAAGCAAAGGACTTCTTGAAGAGCCTTCTGCCTAATGTAAGGCTTATAGAGGGAGGAGAGGGATGTAAGGAGATTAATTGAATAGAGTTGGGACGTTTCAAATGGCTTGATAGGTGTGAGGAAATGGTTATAAGTGTCCACCTTTTATAAGGGGGCGGAGGTGCTCTTTATGAAAGTGTGAAACTATTATTTTATTATATAATTATATTTGGTTTCTAATGGGAAAAATATCATTAAAGACGAATATAAGAGGACTAATGGTAGAAATAAAATCATCCAATCAGAATTGGACATGTTTTGGACAATAATTTAATCATTATAATCTTATTTATTTAAATGATTTATTAATGAGGTAAACACTTTATCATTATTATGTCATAAATTTTTTAATTTTTTGTCGTCAAAAAATTATAAAAAAATACCATCTTGTAGGAAATCATTTTATATTTCCAAATCATATTTATAGTCAAAAAAAGAACTTATATTACACCACATAAAAATTAATTACAAAAGATTTCTGTTAATGTCAATTTTGTCTTCACATTAAATTAATTAATCTAAACTATCATTATCACTCCAAAATGGCTCAATGGGGTCCCAAAATCGACAAAAATATGACCATGCTTGTTAATGACTTAACCAATAAGGTTTATAAAAGTGTTAAGGTAATTTTAAATTATTATAATATTCTTTTAATATTGAATTACCCTATTTACCTTTAACCGCTGTAAATAAAAGCCAAAAGTTACTATTCAACAAAAAATTATTTTCATCATTATGAACCACATTTTACTTCTTGATGAAAACAATATATGTTTTATTTTTGAAATTCAATTCACAGAAGTGGTAAAATTTCATTTAAAAGTAAACATCAGTATTTTTTAACTACCACTAAGTGGTTTCACTATTAATCAAAAATTGAAGTTTTTCAAAAAAATACCAAAATTCATCCTAAGATATATTTGATATTACAAATTAAAAAATGATGTTTATTTTTCCAAATTCAAAACATAAAAGTGTAATTATTTAATTTTAAAACTAATTCTCTTTGTTAAAACAAATAGCGTGTTTTTAAGAAACAATAACTATCAAATGATTGACACTTGTTTATGTCCAATTTCAATGTGAAGTTAATTTCAATTACCCGCATTGGATTAAATGGTAAAAATATGTTCTAAATACACTTTAAAACCAATTAAAAATATAATCTAACCATTTAAATAAATTATATTAAAACACATTTTTGAAATAAAATACAATATTTTCAATATTCATAAAAAATGAACTTTATCGGAAAAATTCCAGAAATTTACACAAATTAAATTTTGATGTCCCCATTTTAAAGAAGGATTTTATTTGCTCATATAGAATTTATTAATTTTACTAAAACTAAATTTAAGGAGGGTTCTCCATTAATAGGAGATAAATCGTCCTTTTAATGTAAATTATGCTTAAATTTAGACTCATTCAATACATTTAACAAACATGTATAAACATATTTTATTTAGTTTTGTTCATTCCTGCCAATACAATGGCTCGGAGTTGACTACCATTTAAGATAATAAAATTATATTATTAGTGTGCAATGTAAGATTTCAAAGAAACCAATTGTTGCGTATCGGGTACTATATCAAACATAACAACCCTTTTAAAGTAAAATAAATATTTAATTCAGAAATATTAATAAGTATGAAATATGTCTTATTCTTTATTTACATGGGATGTTACACCTATTCTAGTTAGATGTTGGTGATGAAAAAATAATGGTTCTTCTTCTCATTCAGAAGACTTCATAGAATGTATAGCTAATTCATATTTATATGTAAACTAATTTTTCATAGAGGAATTCATACACAGAATACCACTTAAAGCCTCTAGAGATTGAGTTGGGACATCAGGTATTTGTCCGAGTTTCACATATATTAGATCTTTAAAAAATTCAAACATAATGGAAGCTATCCCCCAAATATTTTAGACACTTAGAGACCATAGAGATATTTGGGATAGTATCCTGTTGGTTATAGTTACCTAAAAGGTACCGTTCCATGAACAAAATCTTCCATACATATCATCTTCGGTGATACAATGCTAACCTATCAAAATAATTTGATCTTGAGGACATTTAGTTGGAGGTGGATGCATTATTTTAAAAACATTCAATTGGTATCATTGATCATACCATGAGGGCTCTTCAAGGAAGGCCATTTCCTCTAGTTTTCCTTGATCAGGATGAGACTAGGGAGTAGGAAGATGTGTTACATGATTAGCTAGCGGAACATTAATAGATGATGTTTTACCACCCTCAGAAGGGAAACTTAGGGACAAGTTAACTTATGGAGGATACCTTGTAACTAATCAAATTTTTAGATACATATAAGACTTTATGATATGGTTCAAAAACACTCATTTTAATATTTTATTATGCTATAAATTTTATAGACTATTTCAAGAGAGTTTCGGTTTTTAATGGGATCAAAGACCAATAATTTTTTTAGAGTCAGAGTGAGACACACAATTAGTGAATAGTTAGTTCTAACTGTTATAATAAAACTGCAAACACTATTTATACATGGGGAGGGACACACAGTGGTTTGAAACATTGTGGGAAGGGGTAAGTGACCATGTGACTGGTCATAGACATGTCAAAAATTCATTTCCCATGGGCTAGTCATAATCAATCAAACTATCCGTACATATTGTACAAGGGGGATACCTATATAGTAAATATTTTACAATTTACACACGGGTTGGACAACCATGTATCCAAACTATGTGACACTAAATTGAGAACAAAAAAAAATTCCTTCTTAATACCTTATGCCTTATTCCTCCTTCATCCTACTCCCGAAATCATTTTGCAAGATCTCCTCCAAATAAACCCCAGGTTTTTAGTATCCCCCTCATAAGATCTTCAATTCCATTATTATTGGATGGGTCAGATCTATCATGGTTAGATATACACTCCTCTTCCTTCTATTTCTAGTTCATCTTCCTAAATGTTGAACTGTTTTGGTGTGATCACAATTTCCTTTTTTGGGGAATTTGATGATTTTTCAAATATGTTACATTCTAGCTCGATTCATGGGTTGGCACTAGATGATGAGAGAAAACTAACCGGATGTACTTGTTATAGATTATTTCCCACATGTTTAGTAATTTTATACATTGTATTATTATTCCACACAACAAACCATTCTATAGATGCCATTAAAATTTGTAATAAATTAATTTAAATGTTTTCTCAAGCTTTATGTGATCGTAGATATCAGTAAATCAGCTCCTATGTTATTTTCCTTGAAACAGTCCTCTACTATAGGAGTTATTATCCCTGATATCCAAAATTTCCTCCATCATAAATTATTAGACCATCCTGCAGTGGTGATTTTTCATTTTATAAATTTTTTTTATATAAAAAATGAATCTAGGTAAAAGGTTTGTCATGAGTTAGAAACCTAATCCTATTACCTAATTGAATTTATTAATTAAATTTATTTTAAAACATGACTAAAATGTTGTTAGTGCAATTCATCATCAAATGAATTTGTGTTGTGTTTACTAATAATTACCTTAATTTAATATTAGAGTGACACTTGTATCCTCATGGTATTCATTGAATGGGCTCATCGAGCATTAAAATTTGAACTAATATATGGATTGTATACATACTGGTAATAAATCTATTTATTCTTGGGAGAGGCTCAGTATGTGTTTACCTTATATTGATGTGAGCGATATAGGTTCCCTAGGAATGATACCTTTGATGGGCTCAGTGGTTATATAGTAATCCCATATCATGATTGATACTTGATCCCATATGCAAGATACCAGGAAAGAGATTAGACGTTATAAATCATTCAATGTTGAGAGTGATAATTGGGATTCCCTTTATGGATTGTCTTGGATGGAATCTTATGGTACTGCTATTTTACGGTGCCTCTAGAGAAATACTTTTGATTCCTTTCAAATTTCCAAGGAGGGGATTAGTGTGCATCTTCTTTACTCTAAAGAAGAATTTTAAAATTAAAGAATGGAAAGGTGTAATTAAATTCCCAAATATGTTTCTACTAATCCCAATGACAGGATTGATGATGGTTTATCTCGTGATTCTTATTGATAGTGGACCACTTACCGTTTTTCATACTTGTGTAGTTCACCTTAGATTAGAGACATCAATCTTAGGTTGGTGTAGGTAGAGTTGGTTGGGTAACCATGAGAAACATAGATTGACCCATTTATTTATTTATTTATTTAATTTATTATTATCGTGACACTACTCATTTTATATGCATTGATTAAATAGATATAGAAACCGCTGATGGGGGTCTATTGAGTATATTTAAAACCCTTCTTGGGACACCCTTGGATGAAAAGAAATATTCCGGGATATAGGTATTAATAAATTTAATCATCTAGATTATGAGGTTTGATTCTATATTTTAGTATGAATTATAGGTGTAGAGTAATGATCCCATGCTCATGATTCAAGTGGTAGATTCTTTTGGTCCCTTTATTTTTATATAATGTGGTACATCCCTATATACCCATACCCTATATACTAAATTTTTATAGCAACATGATCATCATCATTATTTTTATCTATTTATTATTTATAATACACTTATTAATTTATACTTTATGTTATTTATTTATTATATTCTCAATGTTTATCACATTTATACTACTATTGTGCTATACTCTATCTCATGATGGAATAGGCCCACCCAAGCAAACCCTAGGACCTTATTTCCAGTCAAAATACAATAGAATATAGGGAGAAACTTTTGAGTCATGAAGAAAAACCATGTGAGGAACCATTATGTGTCTCTTGGGTTTGTATTCTACAATTTGGTCCTTGGATATATTATTTTTATGTCAACGTTTTGTTCTACAAGTATTAATATAAAATCCGTGAAATTAATCAGGATTCCAATTAATTTCAACCAATTAATTACTCAAAACCTATATTAATATATATAAAAAAAGATCTCAAAATTTGAGATTTAAATCTGTAAAGACCGAGTTTCTCATATTTTTCAAAATCATATTTTTTTTCAAATACTAAAGTATTTAAATTCAATTAATTTCCTTGAATTTTTTTCAATCCACACTACTTTTTATTTATTTTTATTAAAAATATAATCTATAAACCACGAATTCTCATTTATATATTACCTAGGGTATTCCTTATTCTATAAAATCATCGTTAAATAATAATAAATTTGAAATTATATGTCAAAATGGTCAAATGGAACTTGATTTTAAAGAACCAAATCTGGAAAGGATTGATTCCCATTAAACAAAAAGCGTGCTGTTTGGAGAGCCTAGAATCCTTATGAATGATCATTTAGATACTTATATAATAAGTATAGATAATGGAATTAGAACTAGATGGATTGTTGGAAATCTTGTAGAGTTTTCTATATTTTTATCATAGTTTGAACAGAAGTCTATGAGTAATCCTTATTTTATGTATGTTGGGTTGTAGTTATAATGGAGTAATTATACCCATTCAAGAGGAAAAAGGTATGAGCATTTTTTGATAAATTTTTTGAAAATACTATTATGATAAAAACTAGGGTTTTATGAAAAATTATGATGACCATGCTGTGATTACTAAGAATAGATCTTGATTATTAGTAGTTGTGTATAATAAAGAAGATTGTACATTAGAAGCCATTTAAATTATTTTAGCTTATGAATCGTGTATGAATTTTAAATTTCATAAGATGAATATAAAATTATTGATTTCTAAATGGGTTTATAAGGGTGGTAGCTTGTGTTGAACAACCTCCTCATATAAAAATTTTCTATTTTTTGGAATTTATTTTTCAACATGCCAATGTTATTCATTTCAACAACCATGCATCTAGATAATTTCATAAGAAATTATGTTATTTTATTTTTTCTAATTGTTTTTACAAGGTAAAGTTGGTCATAATTTATTTAAGAAAAATTCCTCTTCAGATATACTATTATTGAAAATATATATTGATGATGTTATTTTTGGTTTTAAAAATACAAAACTATGTAATGAATTTTCAAAGATCACGAAAAAATAATTTGAAATGAGTATGATGTGTGAGTAAAATTTTATTCATGGTTTTACAATTTATCAAAAAAAAATTATAAATTCACTATATAAAATCATGTATATATATGATTAATTGAAATGTTTTGAACTTTAAAATGTAAAAGTATGTACTAATTTAATGAGTTCTAATTAAAAACGTGACTTGGATAGTGGTTGGAAACATGTTGAAAATAATACTTATGAAGGAATAATTGGAATTGTATTGTATTGGAAGACTATTAGAGTAGATATTATATTTTTATTATTCATTTTTAATAAATTTTAAGACAATTCTATTGAAAAATATTTAAAAGTTTCTGAAATGATTTTATAATATTTAATAGGATCAATTTATCTTTCATTTATTTTTCCAAGAAATTTTCATTTTAATTTATTTTCATAATCAGATTCTGAATTTTGTGTTTCTAGACTATATAGAAAAGATTATTTTATAAAATATATATTTTCAAGTTAAATCCCTGGTATCTTGGTGAAGTAACAAGCAACACTATGTTTCATTATATACAATAGATGCATAATATATTACTACTAGTAATTTTTTTCATAATTTCTATTGATGAAACACACTATTATGGACTTTGGATTCCATTATAATGAAGTATAGATCAAATTCCATTACACAATATCTCTCAATATTTTATTGAATCTAATTAATTAGTTTAGAATCAATCATGTAGACATATGATATTATTTCACAATATATCACACTCATAAAGTTGATGTTTCTCTTGAAATTTTCTCTACAGACAACCAATTATTTGATATATTTTTTTAACCCTATTGTGTTTGAGCATTTATATTTTATTAATTGAGAACTAGGTTTATACATTTATAAATATATAAATATATATATATATTTATTTATTTAAATAAATTTATTATATTTATTACTATTGAAATTTAAAATTGAGTGTTCTATTATATTATTTAGTCTAATATTATATGGAAATATTTATGATTCATCTTGTTTTTTATATAAATGTATAAAATAGATATTTATTTCTTTTATTTATTTAATTATTAGTAAAAAATAACTATAAAAGTTGGTACATAAGAACAATAGGATTCAGGTTAATGAAAAAATAAAAAATTAGTTGTCAACCCTTTTATCATTCATATACACAACCTCCAATTGAAATTGAACCACGATCACTTATATATTATTACTTTTTGAATATTGAAATGACTTATTTGTAATGGGAAATTCACAACTTTTTGATGATGTATTCAATGTTTTTTTAAGAAATAAAAAATATTGTGGAAGAATATTCCACATGGTAAAGGCCACAAATATGGAATGGATAAATATAATTAAAATGATATGGATGAAATTGAATGAATTTAATGTTTGGGATTTATTTATGAGTAAAACATATAAATTTTTTTGATGTATAATTTAATGTGTTCATGATGAACATCATGTTTTCTTTTACTAAATCATAGTATGTAATCTCATCATATTTTAAAGATAGGAAAGTGGATGTTTCTTCTCTTTTACTATATGATAGTTGTAATTCTCCCAATGCGGGGGAGTTTTTTTGTAATATTATTTTTTGGAAAAAATATATAGTCTCAACTGAAGTGTTCATGAATTTTTTTGAACCTCTGTTTTTGAAAAGAAACCTCTAAAATAGATAACTACTGAATGGAAGGTTTGTTGAAGAATTATGAAAATACGTATATCACAAAAAGTTAGGGAGATAGAAAGTTATTTTTCTGGATATATTATTCATGTACATCTCGATCATTAATGAAAAGATTAATTTTACAAAAAAATGGTAAGATTCATGAATAATTGGTATGAAATAAAAGGGAAGTTAAACTATTATCCAATCTGACTAGTATTGAAGAAGAGAGAATTATATTTTAATGATGGTGATGGAGTGAAATGTCATAAATTTTATATTCTATTGTCAGTTATTTTGAAGATAATTAGATATTACTTGGATTATACAACATATTTTTTGAAGATAGTTAGTTAGGAAATCATGACTCATGGGGATTCAGTTCAGACCTCACCACATAGTGACGTAACACCCATCGAGACAGTTTCTTCTAGGGATGTAGAGGATTCAACTTTTATATAAATTGAGTACTTTGTCTGAGTCATCAGTTTTGTATTTGGTGAGACTATAAAAATATTGGGGGGTATGGATGCTTAAAAGAAAGATTTAATATATGATTTTGGATTTTATATGGAATATGAACATGGAGAAATAAGTTTTGAGACAAATGTTTCTTTTAAAGATATTACATCTAATTTGGGGCCTATTATTTTTGAATTTCCTTAATTCTTAGAGTTAAAAGAATTTAATGAAGAAGATGATCTAATTCTTCAGGGATAACACTTTGATAGAATAAGGGATATTGTTGTGGTAATGTAATTTTAAAAGCATTGCCATACAATATTGGTACCATATTCCCCTTTAACTACTCAGGAAGTAGCTCATTTAGTTATAATGAGTTAAAAAAGAGTAAGAAAATAATTTCTTACTAATGATGCAACGATTGAGATTGAAAATCTAAGAGTAGATTATTTTCATTGGAAATATGAACTAGTTTGTTGAAAAAATGAGATTAGAAAGCGTAATGATTCCTCTGTCAATAATCCATATTTTAATTACTTTTTTTATGGTGGCTACCCAATATTATTTGATCATTAGTCTTCATATAGATCCACCTATGTAGATAATTACTTGAGTAAATGAAATCTTGGATTGGTGGTTTGAAATTTATTTTCTCAAATATGGATCCACTTTGTGAACTTAGTATGTTATTTTAGTGATGAATAGATGTGTGTTATAATCTTTCATCAATGTAGTTTGATTTATCTCAATAATTTTTTGATGAAACCAAATCCTTTCAAGCGTAATTGAATGTGAATATTCCCAATTTGAAAGGTGATGTGTTTAGTTAGTTTTAGTTTTTATGGAAATTTCATACCTTTGTTACTACTCGATTGGTGTCACAAGTAAATCCACATTTCTAGAATAGAGATAGTTAAATAATGTTAGAGCTGCGTTGTATTTCATCCAAGATTCATGTTTTCCAAGATGATATTATTTCTATAGTGTATTTGGATTATGGGAAAAAATATATTTTTGGTCAATTTCAGGATAACCAGATATCTATTAATAATATTACTATTGTCCTAGACATAATATTGAATGAAAAAATTGTTTATTATGAGAAATTTAGTTGGGATATGGCAGAAGAAAATTTTAGCATTTTAAGGAAAGAATGAAATTTAATTAGAGACTATATTTAACGAATAATTAAAAACACTCTACTTTTTATCAAATAATAGAAAAAGAATTTTCTATGGTTAAAACTATATATAATAAAACAATAATACATCCATATTATGAATAATATTTGTAATAATATTTATAAGAGTTAGTTTTAGTTAAAGGAATGGAGTTGGTTATTTACAAAGATCCTATAGTTTCTAGGCCAGTTGAATCTCTATTGGATATTAGTGCTTAATTTTTTAAATAATATCATTGTAATGTTAAGGTATTTTTACAGTTTTGATTTGGAAAGTGAGTAACATAGATCAAAAGTTATTGTCTCTGATTAGAAGGCTAATATATTTGTACAAATTTTTGAATACTTTTATAAATTATGTTCATATAGATTTGAATTTTTGTATTTCAGATATAAAAATTCTCTCTATATTTATCCCTCTTTCATTCAGTGAGTATTCAAGTTTCTTTTCATTTATTGTTGATCATCTTATGGCATTTACCAGTAATGGTATAACATAATTTAGTTAAATTTACATTTAACCATCACTCTTTATTCGTAAATAATTTATGTTGGTTGTTTTCATGAGAATCAAAATGTGTTCTGAAGCCTTATTTTAAATGAAGAGAATATGTTCTCTTAGTCACGGTATTAGAAGTAATTCTCAACATACCAAGAATATAATAGAATGTGTTTATGATTATTTTGTTCTATATATTCCAAGTATATTTACCTCTAGGACTAATCTAACACTAATATTACCTTCATAAAATCCCAAATGGGTTCCTTGAATTAAATTTTGTAATGTTATTAACCCAATGTATTTTTTTATTTCAAAAAAATTAATAAAATACTATAAATTTTTTATTATTTTTATTTTCTTAGTGACTATTTTCATTTGATGTTATTTTTATCAATATTTTTAACGTAAATTAATATTTCCAGAATTCCATTAATATATTTTCTCACTAAAATTAACAGTTCAAAACTCTACATTGCTACATTATTAACTATTTTATCTCACATAGTATTCCATATTAACGACAGAAAACTGTCAGAATTTTCATGCATACCAAAAAAAGGGGAAGATGTACATTTAATAGGGGAGAAGCTTCTACCTTTATAAAAGAAATGAAGTAACTAAATATCGAGGAAATTCTACATTATAAACACTATTATATCTTCAATATCTAGATTTTTAAACCATTTTTAAAATTTTATATTTAATTTATAATAGAATATCTGATAATTTTTACCTGTTTTATAATCATCAAAAGCGGGATATTGTTATAATAATAATGTTGATACAACATATCCAATGTACATAAGGTTTTCCCAATTCTCAAATACCATATATACATCAATAATCACTATGAAATACTTATATGGAGTGATCATATTTGTAATAAAATTAATTCATGATTTTTTGAATACGTAAATCAAATACAAGATGAAATTCGATACATGAATCTTCTATGAAAATTAATTCGTTATATCACTTTAATTGGTATTGTTAGTTTCTTGGAATTTTTCACATGAATTAAAGGGAAGAATCATTTTGATAAGAAATATATGATTTAAAAATGTGAATGAAAATCCTATATGATTCAATGTTTCTACAGGAATGAAAATCGGTTATTTTGTTATATATATATAAATCAGGCATTTGGACTCAATTGTAAAAATCGGTTACATCATAATGAAATATGGTTTTCATTACCATTGAATCACTTGAATAAGCATTTGAACTCTAATGTACAATATTTAAATGATATATTTCCTCTTTAAAATAAAATAGAATATAATAGGATCCAAGTACCATGACTGATTATAAGGATGATATATTTTACTTGTCAAAATTTTTTCGGAAATATTTCATGGAGAAGGATATGTAACCGATCCATTTTTTTCTACAGATCATGTGTGGTGAATTTAAATAATAATAAGTGCATGTATTTTATATAGAGGAGTGAGAGTGCGTAACGCTGCATGAGATCAGAAATAAATAAGAGAATAAAAATAGGGTTTTCTCAAAGATCAATAAAAATAACTCTCTGTTTTTATATTCAAATAAGGAAGAAAAGTCTAATTTTATTAGCTATGTTTATTTCCAATGTTTTCTATGATTAGAAGAATCTTTTTTAGACACATATTCTTAAAATTATTTTTCTTCGAGATCATTTTTTTGAGTTATATCTTATGACTCCAAGTTGAAATATGCAAAAATTATATTTATCAACATTTATTGTAATGGTTATCAATAAAATAAAATTTAATCATTGTTACATATAAATCCTATCTTGATTGTGAATGAAAGCTCCTGATCTTTTACAAAATGTTGACTGCTTGTACTCAGTCATAAATTCCATGTAAAAGGGACTATAAGTCCTTGAAAAAAGTAATAGTCTATTAAATATCATCAAAATCATGAAAAATAGTGGTGGTGGGGTGGACTGGGGGACTTATACTACCAAAACCACTATAAAACTCTCTATGTATTTTTATCATCATTATGATTTTATTTCCTCTTAATTATTTTTTAATGAATAGAAATAAATCAGTCAAAAACAAGATAGGGTGACTTTTCAAGGTGAAGAAATATTTATAGAACCCAGTTCACCCCAATAAGATATTGATATGACAAATCTCTAACAATAGTATATAATGATCATATTTTTTCTCTTCCTAAATATCAAAATCCTTTTATAATGGGATATTCACCATAATTTGTGATCATGAACTTTAAAATAAAAATTTTCTGGATGATTGTCAACATATTTATTCCATAAATTATATAATTCATCGAAATGTTAGTGGATGGTTTAACCCTTCTCTATCATTTCGTGAACATGTTCAATTACCAAAAGATTCATGTCTCCAAATTCATTATAGTATGGGAGATTTATACATGTATTCCTATATAGAACCTTATATGGGTAATTTTGATTTTATAGTGTATACTATAGTTATATGAGAACACAACTAGAGGAATAGTTTTTTCTCATCTTCCTCTAAATTCCATTGATAAATATATTTATGTCTATTCTAATTTCTGAGTAGTTATTTTAGATAAATAATCATTTTGGGGATGATAATCCATTTTAAAAGATATCTCAATACCCATTACTTTTCAAAGAGTTCTCCAAAATAATAATCTAAACCATGGATCTTAATCAAGTAAAACTGAAATCAATACTTCATATAACATCCCCAAATATAATATATATAACCTAGAACATTCATCGAGTGAGAAATCATCTAGAATAAAAATTAATTATGTTTACTTTTTATGTATATCAAGCATAAACCATGTTTAATTATAGAATGTTGAGGTATTTGGATGTCCTTAGAACAAATACATATTTATTTTATTCAATTTCAAAACTGATATATATAATTTTTCATTATCCCTTCAGATTTATGATATTCGGCCTTCACTTATTTCCATATCAAGAATCAATATGTATACGTTGAAATATTCATATTTATTAGTTTCTTCTAAAATTTTTTCTAAAGATCTCTATAAGTCTTTGGGATCCATAGGTGAATAGATATTTTTGATATATATGAATGATAAAAAATCTCAATTTTTAGATATTTTTAACAGGGTATAGAAAACCCCAATTTTCCTAAAATGTGTTTATATTTAATATTATCCCTAAATAGATTCATTGTATTTTTATTAAATATGACGGATGTGGTTTTAGAAGTTAGGAAGGATCCTTGAGAATTTTCTAGAGTCTCTGGACAAATAGGTATAAATTTTGTTGTTACAGCTTGGGGTGCATGGTTAATTCAAAGTTAATGATAAATGGGAAGCTAACCATAGGAAGAGATGGATAAAGGTGTAACATTTATATGGTTTTCTCTAGATAAACAAGAAAAAACATACAAAATTATTATTGATCTTTATTGAATGGCTGGAACATGGTGTGTTAAAACATGGGCCTAATAATGTGAAGTTGATTTTTTTTGACATTGGTGTTTACACAGTTGGGTAATGATTTAACAAACTCTATCACTAGAAAAATAAACATGATTTAATGAAATTCATAAATTTAATTTCAAATCCAAATTTCTCATATTAACCCTCCTTTCTTCCTATTTTCTCATAGACTCTCAAATACTAGCTCTTTGTGAGGATATTTGGTTGATTACTCACCTTCCTACGGTCAACCTAAATAAATATTATAATTCTAGACCCTATTGATAAATGTTAATAATAGTTTTTAATTTTTCTGCATACTTTTCTTATTTTATTTAAAAAAACCTATATATTGGGGTTTTCGTGCCCAACTATGCTATTTTAATCATATTTTGTTTTATGTTTATTTGGATTCATTAAAGCAAAAAATTAGATAGACAATATTTGTAAATACATGGGTTGATCCTTAATGTAATACATGATAAATGTAGGTTGTATATAAATTCTCCATTAACTCTAGATCTATTTATCTGTTTATGTGTTCTATAGTCTTTTCATTTTACCATGTGTTCGACTAATAATTAACCTATCTAAATTATTTCATAGATATTATGTTATAATCTAAAATTTTATTTAAACAATTGAGGATTACTTGAAATGGGTCTTTTAATGAATTATGTTATAAAAATGATGAAAAAAATAATGGTTTTCTATATTTATAGAGTTTATATTTCAGTTTACGAAAGGGAGAAATGTGTTAACTAAATGGATTATAGATGATTTTAGAATGGTGGTAACTATCATTAGGAATAAACTAGTAAAAGTGGTTTAAACTGAAATGTTAAGGATGATAAATGATGATAGTAAAATTAATGTGTTGAAATTAGGATATGTTTAGAGTGCTGGAATTCCCTTAGGAGTTTTTTAATAGTTCTAGAGGTACCTTTGTTCTCGGTGTGATAAAATGTTTTGGGATGGGGGTATTTTAGCAGAGGGGATATTATTCTAAGATGTGTATATTTACCACAGTGAGAATTTTATTCTGAGATGATAGTATTTTGTTATTTATAAACTTTTTTCCATGATGGGAATATTTCCATGAGTATAACATATATTCTATGATAGATATATTTTCCATGAGGGACAAATATAGTCTAAAGACATCACATACTAGTTGAGGAAGGTTCAGTTAATCTTGAGTGACATTGTGGAACCTCTTGAACAATGACATCAAATTATTTATTTATTATTTTTATATTGTACATAGATAATATTTTAACTTTTGAATTAAGTTACTCATACTAGATATTTAGAAACATAATTAGTAATGGCCTACTAAATTGTACTCACACTTTTCATGGGCTTCTATTTCTACCTGAGTATACTCCATGACTGTTGGATTGGATAAGGTAAACCACCCTATAGGTGATGTATGATTTTTTCAACTATGATGGAGATTGAGAGTTCATGACCTTTTATTTTGAAAATTATAGATTTCCCTATTTTTTATTGGGATATATTTTTTGTGTGAAAATTATTGATATATGTATACCTTTTATACATAATTTTATTATGTATGATCAATATTTTTTTTATTTGAACAATCTTTGATTTCTAGTTTACTAATTTATATAGATGATTATATCAATTTGTTGATATATATATTTATTGATATTTTAATTTGATATAGAGGGTATAGTATCACTATTGTACCATTATAAACCCTCAATATGTATCAGCACCCTTTTGGATATAAGGTGGAACAGATGGGGTTATAGAGGGAACCCTATTATAACACAGTTGTTTAGAAATGATCCTAGGGATGGTAAAATATTTTGTCTGATCTCTTTATTTTTTCAGACAATTTTCGTAATATTAGTTAAAAGATAAATTATTGTGTGGACTTTTCCCAAATATTGCGTCCAATAAAAATGAAAACACATATTAGGAAGTTCCATGTTTTGTGTGATGGGATTGGAGTTTATTATTTGGGAATTGTTACACTTTTACTATTTTCTCCTTGTGTGATGCACATGAGTATAAATTTACTTAATAATGGGATTTTATCTCTTAGCCCAAATGACAATAGGGTATTCATTCATATATAATATAAGATACATATGTTTCACTTGTAAAATATATATCATCACATTTAGTGGTTTTTTAATATAAAATGATCGTTATCTGAAATCATATATCATGTACACTTGTATAATATTTTATATTTATTCAGCTAATTTAAAATTACAATTACAACATGAAAAGTGATTTATTATTGGGTATCATGAAATTTGTATACTATTTATCCTAGACCATATATTGAAAATATTATTAAATTATAGTGTTTATTATGATGAAATTGATCCCCTATGTATAGGGTGGACTATATGATTTAATATGGCCTTTTTTATGTGTGTTTGGGGAAAGTGATAATGCCATAGTTTTGTAATTACTATAATATGAGACCAAAAAAATAAAAGGTATTTATTCATTTCTCTCTTCTTAAGGGACTTCATTGTTTTTTTCCTACTCTATCTGGTGATGGGTTAGTTATAGTGATATACTTTATAGATACTAAGTAGTATCAGAATTTATTACAAGTGAATGTATTTTTGTTTAAATATTTTTCTATGGTTGTGAATACAGATCCGTTATCTGAAAAGAAAAAAAGTGAGTAAAAATTCATAGTGTGTTTAGTTTATTCAGGATGATCTTTTAGTGGATATTCAAGAAACATGAAGCATTATTATAAATTACTGCACTTGGGTTGTTGTGGTTTGAGAATATATTTTTTATCAGTCCTTCATATTAGGGTGGAGGATTTGATGCTAAAATTTAGAAAAAAAAGGCAACTCAGCCATTTAATACCAATATATTACATTTTTTTAGATGAATATTAAATATATATCATATTTATACATTTCCCAAAACTGTAAATGATAATTGTATTTGGTTAGTAGATATATAATCATCTTATTTCAGCAGTGTTCTTTAATATCTCCAAAAATGTACTAATCATATAGTCAAATTCTTAGAAAACCAGGAATTAAAACCATTTTCTATAATAAGTGGAAAGAAAACATAATAAATTGTAAGAAGTTATGATCAGTAAGGGTTAACATAATAGAGATCAATCAATTTTCAAAAATGACTAGAAGGTAAACATATGTCTAATGGAAAATGACCAAAACATAAAATAATCATGCCTATAAAATCAAAGACCATTAATCATAAATCATGGTACATGTATTTTTTATAACAAAAATAGTGAACTCATATGTGTGTGAAATCATCAATAATCAACCATAGGCCATCCGGACATATCATATACAAAACACATATGATTGGGGCATACACATAGGAATAGAAAATAATTTCCATAGAAACGGATCACAACCAAGTTTATCATAGTGGATTGGGTTCATTTCTTATTCCATCATTTCCCTATTAATGCTTCACTTCCTATACTATCCTATTGGACAATGTCTCTTATTGAACTAGGATCACTCACTATCTGAATACGTTAAATCTTATGAGATATCTATGTTTAATAAATTTTTATGAGGTTTATTTAACATCTAGAATACCTATCATAATTTAAAAAATATAAATGGGTGCTGAAATATTATAAATCATTCTCATGTCATCATTTCATAACTTGTGGAAATTTAATAATTTTAAAAAATAATTCATCAATTTATGACTGCATATCCCAAGGTAAAGAAACAAGTTTAATATAATTGTCCTTGAAACATCATCATAAAAAGACATTAAAAGTTTTATATATGATTTTATCATAAGATAATATCCATAGTTAATAAAAAAAATGTTGAATATTGTTGACATGGGTGGAATTTTTTTAGAAAAACATCCATAACATTCTTTGACAATATGAGAAAAATATCTTTTTCATCATATAAATTTATTACTAATAAATATGATAATATCGAGGAAATTATTTTCATTCAAAATAACATTGGAAACATTTTAAATAAGTCTCAATGAAAATTAAGGTTTTTATTGTGGGAAAATCCATTCATATTGTATATGTTAAAAGAGAATATACATTTGGAATACATCCAAAAATTTAAAATTAACTTTTTGAAAAATGTAAGTTTAAAAAGATTCCATAAATTGATTTAAATAAAATAAATGGTACAGAAAAATAAAATTTTAAAACATTTCATCTATAGGTAAAATATTTCATAAAAGTATTTTGAAGAGCATGAAAATGGATAAAAAAATTCAATGAGTAACGGGAAAATAAAGTTATATTTTCACTAAAAACATTTTTACAAATATTTCATCTACCTATGATAGGGGAATGGTACTAAAACCAAAAATTTCCTAGAATAAAAAATGAATTAAAAAATTGGGCTTAAATTTTAATATCTATATATATTCACTTAATGTAAATTTAGTACAAACAATCCCAAAAATAAATGTGGTTGTATCATAAACACTTATCTGAAGTCCAATATTTTCTAATATTGTTTCAAATAAACTATAAAATAAATATATATTATACATATTAGAGAAAAATATTAGTATATAAGATAAAATTTATCATTCCTACGTAATTTATAACTTTACTTTTATTGAAAATTTCGACATTAAAATGAACATTTGGTTGAAAAAATGTTCTTTTTTATTGAATCTTTTTATTTGATTGTTCCATTACAAACCCATTGGTCGTGGTTTCATCATATTCATATTATTAATCATGAAATAATTATAGTAGTCTTTTATTATATATAATCAAAAAGTTATTTATATAAATTGGGGATAAAAAATGAACCATTTCAGTTCATGGAGGTGAAAGTACAGACGTACGTAAGAGTGACATTATCATTTTCTTATTGATGTAAAGTTAAGAAGGTAGATAAGATACAATAATTATGGAAGAATAAATATGATAAAAATATAAAATATAATCATTAATTCCATTATGATATCTAGTAACAAATTATGTTGATGGAAAAGGAATTATATCGCTATATTGAGGTGGGAGTCCACACATATGGACTAAAGACACTTTCATTTCAAATTTTATGGAATTGAGGTGTAAAATGGTTTTCCCATAACCATAATAACATATATTTATATTATTTATATTGTATTAATTATTATAGGATGGATACTATACATTTATAAGATTTTAATGAATAATGAAAATTAAAAATGATTGGTGAAAATAGTTACCTATTATTTGAGAATAATCCTTTGAATTTATTCTTAATAACTACTTGTATTTAATTTATATAATTTAATAACATAGTGTAAATTGATAGGAATATTTGTAAGAGATATTTTTTCGGTTTATATAAGATATATGGTTCAGGTTTAGTCTATAAGATAAGAGAGGGGGTGCCTTTTAATAAGTAAGGGATGTAGAAGATTTGCAATTATTAAAAATATTAACATTAATAAACTCACTTTCCAGGGAAAATTAATTTAATATAGACCATGTTTGATTTTATTATGAGATAAAATAAAAATATATTAAAAAAATAAGAAGTTTACAAGATTTTAGGTCCTTTTGACTCATATCTCTACAGTTTACACCCTCCTTAACCACATTTTTCTATTACCCTAATAATGAATTTTTACCTCAGATACAAATGAAAAATAATAAAATATGAGATTAAATATAAAATAAAAAAATTATGATGAATCCAAATATGGAATATTTTTTAAAATATCTAATTCCTATATTTAGAATAAATTCATTTTAAAATAAGTACACAAAACACAATTTTTTTTTTAAATATATGAAATGTAATCATTATACTTTGTTTTCCATCATTTATTGAAAAATAGAAACTATTAGATGATGGTTAAAATGTTTTATGGAATATAATATATAAATATTAAATTAAAATAAACCTTTGATAGAGTTTATTTCTATTTATTTAGATAAATGACATTTTACAGATCAAAATATTTATTTAGAAAAACATCTCATTTTATATTGAATCGATTTTATTTAACATTATAATGAATTAGAAACTAATGAATTCAATTTATACATATATATAAAATACGTTTTTATAATTTTATTATTTGAATCCATACCATATGATCCAATTGTTATGTGATATCCTTTATATTAAATAATAATAATAATTCAATAGTATATCTTTGTCCATTTAAAGATAGTATTTCAGGTAAAAAACAGTATCATTTAAATTTAATTTATTTACAAAAATATTTATCATAAAATATTTGGTTGTTATACGTACAAAAATCATATAAGGAAGGATTTATATAGAGGAGTAATGTCGGAGCCTAAGGTTCTAGTTTGAGTTAGTTTCAAAATATACAACATATTTTTAAATGCCAGGATGTGGATCCCTATTTGGCTTAAGATACACTATTAATATATTCTATGTTAGAATCCACCTTATTTGATATATGAGTATCATATTAATTTATTTATTCTTAGTTCATGGATTACCCATGGTTTTCATTTTAATATATGTACGAGGTGATGTATATTGACACATCATTATGTGTGAAATGAAGGGGAATTTTCCATTGTAGAGATTGTTTCATGAATATTAGAGGATACTAATTTTTATGTGAATTATTCATGTTAGAAATGATTTTATTTGATTTTATCATTGATATGGATTGGTTATTTCCATTCTACACTCACATTGTTAGTCATAACTAATGAATATCTTCCTTATCTTCCAATATCGATGATTATGTTAAAATTGGAAAATTGGGATACAATGTAGATCAGGAAGGATGTAACCATAATCAACTAGGATGGATTATGGACTATGTTCCTAGTATAATATTGAAAAAATGGGATACATTATGGGATATTTTCCCTCTTATAGTTGATTAGTTCTCTATTTTTTCATAATAAATTATTTAGGTTTCCATTGATGGATAGATTTAGTTCACTTTCAATATATTTCTAGGATATCAACCATTTTATAAACCACCTTATAAAATGGATCCAATAGAGTATTAAAATATAGAATATTATCTTGATAAACATTATACCAGTGGGTTTATTCAGATAATTATATCCCCCTAGTGTTCTGTAGTCTGGGTCACCTAGAAGGTGGATGTCTCTTTGTTGTTCTGTGTGCACTATTTAAATTTGAATTAGCTAATGTTTAAAAACCAGAAATCTATTCCACTTATTGATAAACTGTTTGATGAGTTGAGTAGTGAAAATCTATTGTTGAAGAATTATCTAATATCAGGTTACCATTAGCTATGTGTGAGACCATCTGACACCCCAGATACTACTTTTAGGAGTAGTGATGGTCTATATTATGTCCTAGTGATGTCATTAGTTTTAATGAAGGTAACCGAATCCTTTTTGGTTATGATAAATAATTTTTTCACGAGATTTGGACACTTTACTAGTTTTATTCATGAATTAAATTTTTATCTACTCCATGATGAGGGTGGAAGAATAGAAGATACTTCATATTCCATCGGTAAACATTTAGGACATTAGATCAACTGAAAAATATCATGGTAATGATTTTATAAGGATTAATTATACTTATTTTTATATTTTATTTCTATGGTTGATATATCAGTAGGTGCAAATAAGGTCTATGTTGTTATTTATTCGAGAATTATTTGAATTTATTTGGAATACATAATATTTTATCATTTTATTTTTTACTATCAAAGAGTTATCAAGGATTTTTTGTAGGTTTTATTACCAATTGCAAGGTTTCCTCTAAAAGGGACTTAAATATAAAATGGTTTGATTATTGTGAGGATTAATTTTGGAAGATTAAGGAAATAATTCCTACAATATCAATCTATAGCCTACATGTTTCGGGTAAGGAATAAAGAATTTAGAATGATCAATTATGAGTCAAAATAGGAGTAGTTTTTATACAGGGAGGTCTTGTTGTTGCATATAATATTTTTAATTGAGACATAATGGAAAACATTAACCCATCCGAGAAATATATTAGACAACAGATAGTTCATTTTCTAGGATGTTAGGGGAATCACATGGTGGGGGATAAATTTATTGTGTACAAAGACTACCAAATATGAAAATACATATTCTCCCAATAGGATATGAAAAATAGACAATGACTTTAGGTAAAATATGTTTAATCATTCGACTTTAATATTGGAAATTTAATTTTGGTTAAATATTATTAATGTTTGATGATGTAGGATCTGAAAGTTCCGGAGTCCAATAGAATGTAGCAATTAACGATCCATTCAGATGTTCAGGACCTCAAAGTTAAAGTGGACCTAATATCATTATATTTTCATCCTTTTTTTCTATGTATAATCAATATATGATAAATATCTGATCTCAAAGGTTTAGAACTAAGTGATAACATATATGGTGTGGGTCCTCTATAACATTGGACCTTGGATGATGTTGGGATTCTTCAAGATCAATTTCGTGTCAAGGTTCTCATGAGAATTTATGAAGAGCTGACATGTGATTCAAATATTCCAAATTGGACAGTACACCTAGCCAAATTAATATTTTCCAAGTCATTCATCGACAATATTGGTGGAATGAAATGAATAAGGATCTATTGATTTTTCACATGGTACTCTACCTAACAGCAGGTGAAGGGTGAGATCCGATAGACCCCTCGCCCTTTTTATATATATCCAATTCCCTATTGGATATAGTATGATATTAAAATGGGATTTGTAATGAAGTTTATAAAGATTCTTGTATTTTAAAAAGTAGTTAGGTTGATAGTAGATAGATTGAAAACGGACGCTCACTTTTTTCATATCTTAAAGTCTGTTTCAGTAGAAATGTTTTTAAATATATATGGATGACATATAATGTTATTGAATTTGTTTCTTATACTAGTATTTTTTATAATGATTCTCATTTCAATGTTTTGTACTTAAGTACATTTGAGAACCACCTATCATCCACAAACTAAATGAATATCTGAGTGAAATAAGTTGATATTAGTTGATATAATGTGTGCATGTTGGCTTGATTTTGGGAATTATTTGGAGAACTACCTTGAAACAGCCAGATATTTTTGAATACATACATTATTTTTAGTAACATGTATGATATACAACATCGAGTTTAAACAATCCTTGAAATATTATTATTCAAATATAACCATTTTGACCTAGTCCCTAAATTTGTGTGTATGAATAAGATTAAAAACATTAAGAAATATATATAAATGTTCTACAAAATCAAAATTTATTGATTAAATATTTATAATTATTCACTCATTTTTTATTTAACATATTTTATTAATCAAAACATGTTTTCTTAAATAATGGGTTTTATTTATTTTTTAGAGAAAATAATATTATTAATTTCATGATTTTTTATAAATTTTATTTAAGGAAAATGTTTTTTTAAATAATGGTATCAAAATTATCTTTGGGTGATATTATGGTTTGTCATAAAATGATTGATTTTTAGAGAATAATGTAAAATACCAATTTTTTTCATAGTATCAATTTATTTTCCTTAAAAATTGTCTTTATAATCTATATTTTATATCATATTACTATAATAAATATTTAATTACATATAAAATAACTTACTTCATCAAAATCATTATTATCCATGATTTTGGTCTAAGTAAATTAGTAGAAATAAAAAACATTTTTCTAAAAATTATTTTTCATTGTGTTTTGGGTATTTATATTTAATGTAATACTACCTATTATAGAAATTTAATCTCAATCATTGGCTTACATATTTGGAATTATAAAATTAAATTTTGGAAAATAATTCAATTATAGTTTTATTCTTTATGAATAGTAACTAGATAAATTAGTTAACATGGTAAACGGAAAATCAGGCAATTGAGGTTAAAATTTAATTAATAAGGATAAATAATGAAACTAATATTTGGATTAATTTTATTATATGAGTATACCAAATACATATTCATTAAAAAGTTTAATTTATAGCCTAAATTCCTTTTATCTAGTATTTGGAACATTTATATTATTTTATAGAAAGAAAAAAAATGTATTTCTATTTTTTATTTTAGTAAAATTTTTAGAAAAGGGATAAATAATGGATTTATTCATTTATAATCATTAATAAAAAACATTAAATATATTTTTCATCATGGTAATTTTTTAAATTTTTAGAGAATAAATAATTTCTTTAGACAATTATGAAACTCTAAAATAGTGCAAGTCTATGGAGTTAAAAATCAATAAAATGATTTTGAAAACAATAAAAATAAAATTCTGTGATGAATTTTTCATGTTAGAGGAATGATTTAGAATGAAAATTAAATATTATAGTCTTTTTTATGAAATTTATTTAAATTAATTTTCTTTAGTTTTAAAATAAAAATTAAATGAATATTTCCGAAATTTATTGTATTGTTGTGTTACAATAAATAATCAATTATTAAATAATTTAAAATTTATAAAATTATAATATTTTTCCATGTATATGTTATATTGTTTTTTAAATCAATAATTTTAAACCTATGGCCTTTTTTATTGAAATTATATTAACCCCTTAATTGTAAAAAATATTAATAGCACTGTAATTGTCAATAAAGTTAACAAAATGTCAAAATAGAAAGATATGTGTAAAAATGTTATTAATACATTTCAAAATATTATTTAATAAAATATTTTGAACAGAAACTCTTATTAAATTCAAATTTTATCAAATTTTATCCATTTATACAGTAAAATTATATTATATTATTTTAGTATTTTAAGAAATTCAAATAGTTCCCATTTCATCTCATATAAAAGGGAACCTAATTTTCACATTTAATAACACATTAATACCTTTTTATAAGAAAATATTTATCCAAATATCTTCGTAACATTTCTAATCACGTCAAAGAGGAATTTATTTGATGTAAATCCTAAAAAGAATTATTTTGTTGTCAAAATTAAGAGGGTTTTTTGAAGAACATGTATTGTTTTTAACGAAGAATTTTTGACTTATTTATTCTTTAAACTCCTTAATTTCTTATTAATCCAATATTAACTAAAAAACCAACTTATTACATATGGTAATATATTTTTATGCTAATGTCAGAACTTATATCCTTATCCCCTTCAATCAAATGGGGAAAAAACCATCATTAGCACGTATAACAGACTACTACCTCACAAACTAATGTAATTTGATTTTTAGCACCATCTCATACATATTGTTATAATTATGGATTTAATGTATATATATATGATACTAATGAAAAAAATTTCATTATTAAAATAAAATATATCCTATAATTTCTGCCATTTTAATCTAATTTAGAATGATAGTTTCATCCATGTGTGTGTGTGTGGACTACCACATACACGAGGTGATGTGATTCGTTTTTCATCGCTGCATATCATGGATGATCTATATAAGGTTAATTATAAAAATAATATATTATATAAAATATAATAATAATTATTAAATGATAAAATAATTCTTATCTTATTTCAATAATGATCATTGAAAAATTGAAAGGCTACTCAAGTGTATGCTTGGTGTATCATGTCCATGATTGGAACAAAATCCATTTTTCATAACCAGAATTCTCTGTTTCCTTGAAAATTATAATTTATGTATAATAATTATAATAATTTCATTATTTTTATTTGATATATGATGGAATAATGTCTACATTGACCAAATTCAACACAGTGACTCTACTTTGAAATTTAAAAAAAATACTCAAAACTCTTGATGTGGGATTAACTAAATAATTATTTAAAATTATCTTTAAAATAAATGAAATAAAAATTACTAATGATAATAAAATATTCCTGAATTATTTTCTTAAATAAATATGTAATTTATAAAATTTTATTATATAGTAGTTAAAAGATATATATGGAAATTTTGGACTCATGGTTAGGGATTTAGTCTAAAATTTCCTTTCACTGAGGCCTATTATATTGTAAAGAACATTGTTTTTTATGGTCTATGTACAATCAATTTTACATGTTGTATCAAGAATAATTCACAACTTATGGTATTTTATGTTTTAATTTTTATTTTTTTATCCAAGGGTATTTTACTAGAAAATTACCAAGTGGTAAGGGTTTTCAAAAATCAATTAACATTTGTTAGGTTTTAACACATCTAAAATGGAATTTTAATGCCATAATTTTGTGTGAATAGATCTATAATCTTTTTATTATACATTTAAACAAGTTTTTGTGGATTTATATTTATTTTAAACAATCTATCAATGGATTAATTTTCAATTTAACGATGTGGTCTTTTTAAGGGTAAATCATCTAAAATTATCTTTCTTTGAGACATCCATTTTATGATATACACATATATTATTATATTGGTGCATATACTACAACATTGATATTTTATATAATTAATATAGCTATATTCCTGTTATTTAATGTTTTTTTGAATTAGTTATTTCATTGGTTGCATAATTGATAAGCTGCCTTCGAGGAAAAGGGTTTATGATTCAATCAACTTTCTTTTTGGGATTTTATATGTTCAAATATAAATTATAGAAATCATATGATATTATTTTCATGGACCATATATAATTTATTATCCTATGTGAATGAATTTTTTAATATTTTTAATTTAAATTTCATCACTAATTTATTAAACAATCATCAAGATATTCCTTTTTTAAGTGATACTGATCGTGTGACCTCTTTTAGATTGAGAATATTTCTCATTTATAACCATGTTTTTTGAAATACATCAAATAATATTTTTTTCTAAAAATAAAATAATCACTAATTCAATACCACATGGTATTTTACATTATTTTAAAATATTTTAAAATGAAATTTCTTATCATTATCCAAATAGGACACATTTTACCCCATTTAAAAATTGATTGATTATTTTTTTTACGTTTCCAATGTGAACAGATTTTTCGACCATAATCGATTTTATTTTCATATAAAATTTCAATATAGGCATCCATGTTTATTTTCATTGAAAAAAATTTTATATTTGTTTTGTTAATTTTAATTTATTAATATTGATTTTCAATATAGATTTGGAATTTTCCTAAGGATGTTTTTAATGAAATTTTAATGGTATTTAAACAAAGAATCATTTACAACCCTAGTTGTTACTTATAATCCATTTGGGGAATGTTTTAACCATACCAAACTAATTCTTCATCAAATGGATTACAATATTTTTATGGATCTATTTTTTTCCCAGGGTAAATAAATCTATGAAAAAACATGGATTATTTTTTTGATTAAAAATTAAAGGATTATAATTATTTTATTCAAGAAACACACTTTTTTATATTATTGATGATGAATGGTTGATTCTGATATGTAATATATATATATATGGTTTATCCACATTACATATTATAATGAATGGTTGATCTTGATACAACTTTTATAAAGTGTTGAGCACTATTATAGCTCTTCTATGAATTAGGTAATGTTCCATGTCCTGAGAAAAACCAAGGAGGGAGTTATCGAAGGTGTTGTCATATAGATTTTAGCCTGATTTTTTTTAACATGGTATTAAAATAAGTTATCATGATAATGTATTATATTAATAATAAAAAATTTATGCTCTCTATGGGGGTTTAGTGATTCCTCTAATCAATATTTACATCACCTGGCTCATAATTAATGATTCTAATCACTAATTCATTTATTAAAGCTTTATTACTTGCTTCATGATGGATTATACATGTATTTATTTTTATGAATTCCATTATGTTATTATTATGAACTTATATTATGTTAGGACACCATTATGATCATCATATTCTCAATTATGAAATTCAATTGCTACTGCTTTTGTTCGACCATATCGAGCATCAAAGTTGATGCTTATTTTTATTTATTTTCCCTAGCTTATGAAGAATTATAAAAAATTTGTTTACACTATAAAAGATTCATATGTGAAGAAATTAGGGTGATATTTTTAGGATGTAATATAGAATATGTATAAGTGATTATGGTGGGAAAAATAAACTTTGGATATCACGAGTGTTATTTTTTAAGAGTTTTTGCTAATTATATAAATCTATAAAGAAAAGAGGTCCTAGGGTATGTATGTGATCCAATATATCCTTTGGATCTTGTATAGTTTGGATGAAAAATTTGGGTCACATTTATTGGTATCAAATATATAAATTTAATATTTATTTTTTTAGTTTTGTATCTAAGAGTGTGGGTTCACGACCATTATTGTTGGTATCAGAGAAGGGTTTATAAAAATTTATATATATATTGTTTTCAATAGAGGTTATTTTAAGAGTTATGGATACCATCATTGGTTAATAATGTTGTGATCTATCAAAATTACAAATACATAGATGCTTATTTTGAGGTTTTATGTGATTGCTTTTTTAGGTGACTAATGATATTTTGGGAGAAATTTTACTAGTTTGAGCTATATGAACCTATTCTATTTAAAATTAATTAGTATTTAACGAGTCATTGTTGAATTATATTTTTCAACAATAAATGTTCATAATGTGTATTTATGGGAAATTAGGTTATTTATTTAAATTATTATCATATTTTAGAGACTATTTGATTAGGTTATATACATATTTTGGATATTTTATGATTTGGGAATTTACAATTTTTTATACATGAATTTATGAGGGACTAATTTTATTTAAAGATTAATACTAAATTTATCTTGGTTGATTGTGTGATCAAATAATTCTATTTTTTCTGGTTTTAAATCATGGTCAGGAACATTTATATTAATTTTTAAGATATTTATTAATGGGATGCTTTAGTTTGGAACATTGGGTAATACTAATGATATTTAGAGATGGTTGTATTATCTCATCATGTGAAGGTTTATTTATTTAATGAATTATCTTACCTTATGCAAACCATTTGAGTTTTTTATGGTTAATATATAAAGATATTATTAATTTGTTTTTATATTAATTTGGACTATATAAAACATTATAAGTTGAATTTAGTGATTTATGAATATAAAAAATAAACTAGGAAATTCATTGTTTAGAAAAATATGATGAAATTGATTAAAGGATGGAATTATACTTATCAAGTAATTAAATTTCGTTATGTTATTAATATATTAGTTTATGGAATTCATCAACATGAAGAAAAAAATAATGAAAAAAGGTTAATTTATTACCATGATTTATTATGAATTAATTGTCTATTCAAACATCCTAAATTTATAATTTCATGTCTATTAACATTCGCAAGAATATGTTCTCTATCATTCTATATCAAATATTGGGCATTAATTTTCTATTCTGTGTTTATATTTTCCCTTTGAACTAATGTTTTTATATGCGAAAACCTATTTATTTGTTATTCCCAATGACCATAATATTTCCATTTCCCCCTTTTAAGATGATATTATATTAACCCTTTTATGATGTCGATTTCAGAAAAACGATTTTGAAAGTTCAAACACTTACATAGAAAGAATTTGTAAAAAGTATGAGGACACAATTTATTTAATGGTGTCGAATGGAATACCCTGATATTTTAAATTTAATACATTATTCTTGATAATGTATAAAAAATATAAAACCATGCTTCAACAAACCAAAAAATATTATTATTGAAATACGACTCTTATAACCAGGTCATTAAATTAGAGGGGATAAATAGTATTAGAAATATTATGAAATATTATTGAATAGACTCATAGAAATAAATTTATTGATTCATTCTTTTTAATACAAACTCTATTTTTATTAAATCCATATTACTATTTATAAACACATTTTCATCATAATTTTTTTAATTATTTTTCTGAGAATATAATAAAATTAATTTTTTTGATTTTTTTATTTTCATTCATAAAAATGATATAAATTTCCAAATCAGTATGTTAATATTATCTTTTGGTAGTTTTTTTTAATTTTATGAAAATATTAGTTTTTAATGAATAGTGGAAAATACATTTTTTTATAAATATGTCATTTAATATTTATTAAATTTTATCATTATGAATTTAATTTTGTATTATTATACTGAATTTATTATTTTATTATATATAATTTAATTAACTTCAATTGAATCGTCATTACACTAGATTTTGGTATAGCTAATTTTTTGGTGTTAAAAACACATTTCCCTAAGAACTATATTACGTTGCTTTTTATGTATTTATTTTAAAATTAAATTTTAACACTTTTAGAAAATTAATTGTAAAAAATGGATTGAAAATTTTGAATAACTAGGATAAATTTTCATAATTATTACCCATTATATTTTTGAAATTATAATTACTAACTAGTAATGGTTTACTAGAGAAAAGGGTAAATTAGTTAACTATGGTTGAAAATAAAATTATGTGTACAAAATTAATGATCATAACACTTGAATTAGCTTTATTAAATGATTACATATCATCTATAATAATTCAAAAATCCTATATATGGACTTTATTTTCTTCTTGGACATGATTTTTATGTAATATATTATTTTATAGAAAGGAAATTCAAAAATTTAATTCCCTTTGTTTTACTATATTTACATTTTTGATACAAGTATACATAGAGTATACGTTGATTTAAAACTATTTATCTTCAATATGATTGATTTTTTTCATCAGGGTAATTTAATTTAAATTTTCCATGAATAAATAATTTTCTTAAGTACTATGAAACACTAACACAATGCCTATTCAAGAAGAAAAAACAATAAATTTCTTTTTATAATAATAAAAATAATATTATTTGAGTGGTTTTTTATTTTCGATGGTTTAATTAGATTACAATTACATATTATATGTGTTTTTATTCATTTTATTCAAGTAAATTTATTTTAATGTATTATTAAATATTAATTAAATGATTTGTTCCAAAGATGACAATTATGTAATTTTATAAAAATTAATATTTCCTTAAATGATTTAAAATTCATTACATTATTATATTATTCCAAGTGAATGGTTTATCATTTTTTACACCATCCATGGTTTATTTATGCGACATTTATCTTTCTATAGAAACTATATTAGTCCATTAATTAAATAAAAAATTGATATCACCAAAATTGTTAAAAGGGTCAATAATGGTTTAAAATTAAAATATAAGGTTAAAAATATGATCTAAACATGTAAAATAATTTATTATATAAGATTATTTTAAAAATTATTCATCTTATATCCACATATCATCATTTTCGTAGAGTTTTCAAATTAATATTAATTTGTATTAATTTAATATTTTAATAAATTTTCAGAGTGCCCTGCCCATCTCTTATAAAATTTAACCTATTATTCACATTTAATCAACCTATAAAAATATTTTTTCTAGTGAATCTAATTTTTTATGTATTAGTTTTGGACATTGTATAGATTATTTTTGAGACTAGTCCTTGGGATGATGTGTGATTCTGAGGCTTGGTGTGCCCAAAATAGTCATTTGAAATACAATAAATATAATAAATTCACACATGTGTAGTTTTATGAAAATGTAGAATAAATTATAAACATATACCTATATCAAAAATATAGGGGAACTGTTGAGTTTAAATAAAGTTTTTACAATGGTGCAATGTAACCTTTTTCAGTAGAGGACATTTGTGAAAAAGTGATCACATGTGGAAATGGATAAAATAATTAAATAATTTTTTTATTGATGTATAATTATCAACTAATCTATAAATATATAGTTATGGTGGATTTAATGGTTTAGAAACTAAACACTTTTGATTCATAGAACTATTAGAGTTATGTTGGAGGAAATTCTATAAGATAATAACAGTCATATCATAGTTTTACTGTAGATGCACAATGGGTGTCAAAAAACTATCCAACAACAACATTCTTCAATAGTTATAGATCTAATTTGATATTTCATGTTTAATTATGTGGTTTTTCATCCCTGATATAAACTCATAATATCAACATGAATCATTTTACAAACATACTAATTCATGGCCCCAACATATTGCCGTATGTGATATCTATAGACATTATATTTGGAAATTTATTAATATTATATTGTTATTAATTTTTCATTTTAATGATAAATTATTGAGGCCAAATGATCATGTAACTAGTTCATTCCTTTATTGGATGTTTTTCTAGTTTTCTCTCACTATTCTATATGCATTCATTACTATGGTTTTTTTTCCTTATGGTTTCTACTTGATACCATGGAATCAAAAATTCAGACAAGTTTGATGGTGACATGTTTTTATTTTGAAGATCTGTATTTGTAATGAAATGAGGATCATGTGAAAGTGGTAGTGGTGAGCGAATCAGATGAGATTGGAGGTATCTGTGTTAGATCAGTGAGTTCAAAAATGAAGAGGATGAACCGTAATCAATTCATATGTGAATCATATGATTTGAATCAAGATAGTGGTGATGGTGAGGGACTAATGAAGTATATCTAAGATTTATGTTGTTATTTATTGCCAAATTTTTCACTAGAGGAGTGGAAGGCTGTGTGGGAGGAAGAAAAAGGATTATGTAAATTTTTAACCTTAACGATTTGTATTTAGGGAACACATGATATGTGGTACCCATGGTGTTGAAACCAAGGTTTATGTCCAAAGTAATGTTTTTCATGATCTGTGACTTGGTCACATAACATGGGACCCATCCCAAGACACTCAATGTGTACCTTAGAGTGTACACAGACACAACTAGGTGTACACATGCACAAACACACTGTGTACTCCCACACGGGGATGATGATTCTAGGTTTAAATGGATATATCCCTTTACATGGACATGTTTATATATTAATAGTCATAGAAAAACATGTAATTATACATTGGAATATACATGGTTTAGTTACATGGATAGGTTCGAGTGATAAAGGGACACACCGTCTACTGCTAGTATATGTTGTGTATTCCTTCGGTACTGGCTCAGATACCCTGATATCTTTAGTTTGGGAATTTTTCATTATACTTTTTCCCTATATCAAATTCTTGGGGGTTTATATGGAATCGTATCCTACATATAGGACAGTGATCACTATAGTATAAATTCTTGGATAGAGTTTTGGTAATACTTCCATGATACCCAATGTGAGATCCTCTATCATCTATTTACCCAATGTGGAATTCCTGGTATTGTAGTGACCAAAACTACTCAAGCATTGAGCCTCTAGTTAAAATGTAATTTTAAATTGAGGTGTTATTAAAATCCATTTCCTTGGGTGTGATAATCATATATTTATAATTATATTTAATCGTCAAGTATACACATCTTCTGAGAGGACTGAATGAAATTTATATCCCTAATGGACTCCATCAATTCTATCTGACTCAAAGAGGGTGTTTTGCTAGATGCGTTCTATACGGAAAATTTTAGTTGAAATCCTAGAATGTCTTTACAATAGTGACATTTACTTGAGACTATGGGTCTTTTTCAAGTATATCTTGATATTATTATTATATGTGTGGTTCACATATACATTCCTAGAGGTTAAATTTATGCTTTTTTTATTTGCATAATGATTTCATGGTTTTGTGATGGATATTTTTATACTGACCCCAAAACAGGGTTTGTCGGCACATCCTGTGTCTTGTGGATATGATCGACATTTTGATGGATTTATAGTGTCTAGGACCAGGTCGTTCTTAGTGATAAAAAATAATTGATATTTCTCCATGGGATTATATTAACAGTAGTTCTGATCTATACTTGAAGGGTAGGCATGATTTTAGACTCTTTATAGTGGGATTCTATTTAACCCTATTTATTTTTTAGTACATGTTTTATATCTTTGGTTGTGTTATTTATATGTATGAATTAATGTTTTATTAGTTGTTTTATATTTTACCATTTTATGATCATGGATATGTGTGCATTTTTATAGTTACATTAGGAAATGGACTCCCATTTTAGTTGTATGGATACTCAGAACTAGTCACCTTACCTTATCCAGTTAGATCTATTCGTGGGGAGTTAGAAAAAGAGACCCTTTTGAAAATGGTGTGGTGGAGTGCTGTCATAGAAAATAGTTTACCTTAGGACATGAGTCTATGGGATAGGTTTAGGGAAAGTGGGTCAAGTGTTTCAAGTTCATATTTTAGGCTAGGGACTCCAATATTAATTTGAAGGATGATGTGTCCATACAGTAGGACTCTGATCACCTACCTTTTGACTATTTGTGCGAGAACACTATTTTTAAGGAAACAAATGGTAAATGAATCTTTTCAGAATGGGTTCTGATTTCCATGTCCATTTTGAGTCAAATCATCATACATATTCATTGAACATAATACATATTATTTAGTTTATGAACTTCTTGCAACATATCCCATAATGGAGTCCACATTTGGATGATGAGGATGACCCCCCTTAGGTATGAAGCATTGGTAAAGGGGCCCATAAAAATGGTTTTCCTCCAGGTGGTCCACCATTTATACCACCAACTTTTGAGAAACCGATGGTACCTGCAGTTCTATTATATGTGGTACACAGACTGAGCACACTTTATGAGTTTTGGAGATAGTGACCCCTTCGGTTTTGAGGAATACCTGACCCACATGATTATTAATATTTGTTTGATGTTGTGGCATGACTGTAATATCATTTCATGACACCAACAAATCAGATGGTGGTTCTAGCAGTGAGACCATTCCATTTATTAATACAAAGATGTTGGGGTTTGGTGACCTAGTATATTGGTGAGGCAAATCAACCATTTTTTGACATTAAGATCCAATTTATAGAAGGCGTATATTACATTATGTTGAGTTATGTATGCATCCAAGAGCTATCACATATTTTGTTGGGAAGCATGATTGTAACTGAGTATTCATCAAGGTTCACTATCCTCTCTAGGTAGTCGATGTATATGGTTTCTGATTAGTTATTATGGGATCAAACCACTGAGAGAGGAATACACATAGACATATATTATGATTTTATACCTCAACGATCTACCACATATGATGGGGTTCTAGAGTTTCCATTTGTGGTTGAGATTTTACTTTCTAAGGAAACATTGATTGTGGTTTTCAATTGTTGGAAGACATGAGTAGAGACAAAGGCAGTAAGGAGTTGAAGACAACCCTAGTGACCTAGGAATGTGAGGAGTTTAAAGTGGAGGTATCAGGGCATAGGTATTGTTGTTCAATGCTTAGAGGATGTGTATAGATTACCTAGGTAGATGTGGTTCTACTCATTTGAGAGTAGAGGACATCATGTAAGGGATTGTTTGACCCAATCTACAGCTAACAGAGTAACAATGGATGGGACTCTGGGGCAGAGGAAATAGTAGGAGTAGACATGTCTAGATCATATAAAACATGGTTATGGAACCGGGGGATAAATAGGAGGGGGTGGATTCTATATATTGTTACCACCTCCATCTCCACCCCAGGTTGTCCATACCAGGCTCAAGGATATGGAGGAAAGGGGTGCAGTAGCTATAGGCAGTCGATTCATATGACCCATAATATCAAAGGATGATACAAGGTATGATATATGTATTTTCTCCCTTAGTTTTTGTACTTATAGGCTCTAGTTCTAGTTATTGTTTTGTTTACACATATCTGGTTTGAGATTTAATGATTTTGGTTGATCCATTAGATTCACCCTTACCCATGAGACTTGTACTGGAGATAACTCAGGGATCACAAACTTGTTTCTAAAATGTGAATTGAATCCTGAAGGTGTGAGTTTATTTTGGGATCTCTTTTTTCCAATGATAAGGCCTTGTGACATCATCTATGGTATTTACTGGTTGCCCACAGTTCTTTCCTCGATTGACAATTTCAGGAGGAGGATGTGGTGTGTCCACATATGTGATAATAAGATTTCCTTTGTGGGTGAAAATTAAATTCATAGTGTTCTAGATGGACTCATTACTAGGATAGTGAAGAAGATTACTACTCAGTTGGATAGAATTAACCTTGGTGGAGTGGATGTTATGAGTTTTGAATTCACTACAGTGGTGTTAGAGTATGAGGAAATCATTCTTGATGATGTTACCAGCCTACATCCCCACGTAGTGATTGAAATCTGCATTTATATACACCCCTAGTATGACCTTGATATATATAACCACATATCAGATAGATCCCATTGAGATTCTTGATATAAGGAAGCAGTTGGAATACTTATAGAGGAAGAGATTTTTTAGACTCATTGTTTCACCTTGGGGAACCCCATTGTTGTTATTCAAGAAGGAGTACTAGTGATTGAGGTAGTGTGTGGATTACCATAACTTAAAACTGGTTATTATAACAAATTGATGTTCGCTACTGAGGATTGATGAACTCTTTTATCAGTTGAGAGAGGGATGATGGTTCTCAAAGGTTTACCTCAGATCAGGCTATTACCAGTTGTGAGTACAAGATGTTTACAGAAAAAATACAACATTAAAATTGCAATATATTCTCTATAAGAAGTTTTTGATTCCATTTGGTTTGATGAATTTCCAAACGACGTTAATGGGAACTATGAACCATATCCTTCATCCTTTCCCAAACCGGTTTGTGGTAAACTACAACAATGATATCCTTTTGTACTCAAAAACAAATTTCTATTTCTAGATTCTATAGGTCCACTTTCTAAAAACGTTATCAAAACATATGGTGTTGTACTAGACCCGGTGATTGTTTAAGTAGTGTTATGTTGGGAGACACCTAAGAGTGTAACAGATGTGCATAGTTTCCGAGGGTTGGAAAGCTATTACCAAAGATTCATAACATAATTCTCTATGATATCATCCCCAATGATATCTTGGACCTAAGTGGGGAAACCTTTCGTTTTACTGTATGGGTCCCAAAAATATTTCTAAGAGGTCAATAAGATATTGATGAGCACTCCGATCTTTAGATTGATAGATGCAGGTGCCAGGTATGTACTATTCTGCGATGCATCCTGAACCGGTATGGGTTGTGTAATGATGTAGTGGAAGGTTGTGGTTGACTATGGTTCAAATTTGTTAACACCACATGAGCATAACTACACGACCAACGATCTAGAGTAATTTGTGACATTCTTCACACTAAATATGCGGTGACACAAACTGATGCAAAATTAGTTTATCCTCTATTATAACAAAAAATGCCTCATTTATATCTTCTAATAGAATTGTCCTATCTTGAGATAGAGATGATGACTTGAGTTCCTCCATGATTTTAACATAGAGATTTTATATACTCTTTTGAAGGGGAATGTGGTAGAAGATACTCTCAGGAAGTGATCTTGTTCACAATTTCTGAAATAGGTGTAAGAGCAATTGGACTCCTTGAAGTTATACATTCTGGATGAGGATAGTGTATCTTACCTATATTCTATTATTTTTACCCCTTCCCTTTTACAACAAGTAAAAGAGGAACAAGATTAGGGTACCAACTATGAGACCCTACAAACACAGATATCTAGTGGACATTATCATGATGGATTTTATGAAGGTTCGGAGCATGCCAATATTTTTATAGGATGCATTGTGGAACCCGTGATGTTTTTGGATTAGGTCCTGAGATAGTTTCATACATATCCATTTGTGGTACATACATGTGTCAAAAATATGTACCAAGACCTATGACATTAATTATGGTGGCTAGGGGTAAATCTGGGAGTTATAGAGTTTGTGTCTTGATGCCATACCTGTCAGGAAGTGAAAGCTGAGAAACAGGTTAGAGAACATTATAATAAACCACTTGAGATTTTATAGTTTATATTGAATGAATTATTCAGGGACTTAGTGGAGGTATTACCATGTATGTACTAGGGACATGATTCCATCTGGGTGATCATAGAAAAACTCACCATGTTAGAAAACGTCATAACTATCTAAGAGTAGAATCCAGAAGAGATATTAGGATGCCTCCACATGTAGGAGATAGAATAACTCCATATATTTCCCCCAATTATTATCTCTTACCATAATTATTGCATTAATTATTTTTTATGGAAGGGGTTACATGAGGTTATTGGGACTTAGTTATATTTGAGCGTGACTTTTCACAACTAGACCAAAAACCAATCTAAATAGATCATTCATGCTCTGAAGGATATATTGTGATCTTGCATTTTGGACTTTGGTCATAGTTGTGAGTAACACCTAATGTAGATGGATTTTACCTACAACAACAAAAACTACCTTTCTACCATTGATATGGAACCAATCGAGGCCTTGTTTGGGTGACCATATAGGTCCCCACTAAGATGGAATGACCTATCAGTGTTAATACATATAGTAATAGAGTTTGTTTGAGCCACTACAAAGAAGGTGCAAGTCATCTAGCAGTGGATGAGGAATACCAAAATATGTGAGAATTCCGATGTGGACATACGATGGAGGCCTTTGGAGTTCAAGGAAGGAAACCATGTGTTCCTACATGATGTACACGGACATGTAGTTTAGAGATTTTGATGAGGTGGAATGCCATATTTAAGATTCATGGACATATTGTAGATAATTCAATGAATTAGTGATGTGGTGTAACACATAGATCTACCAACCAAGTTAGAGAGGGTGCACAATGTCTTCAACAACATGTAGATGAGGAGGTATGTGGATAACCCATCACACATTATCAATTATGTAGAGATGAAATTATTTTATCGGTCTACCATTGATGTGTACTTGGTAGTGATAGAGGATTGGCATGTAAGGATACATCATGTGGGAGCGATTCCTTTAGTGCGTGTTAGTAGGTAGCAAAAGAATCTTCAATAGAGAACCTAAGAGAGGTAGGCTCAGATACATGCTGAGTAACTACATATCTTTTTGTAGCCAGTTGTTTTTGAATTTTAGGATTTAAAGCCCAAATGTGTGGATAATGTTACTACATGAATTTATTAAGTATTATTTTTGGATATTGTATGGATTATTTTCGAGGCCAGGAACTGAGATAGTTTTTGACATTGATGATTGGAATTCCCAAAATAAATGTTTAAAATATATTATATCCATTAAATGAACACATTCATAGTTTTCCATTAAGATTAGAATAACTAATAAAAAATGCTTGGATAAGAAATTTGGAGGCACCATTAAATTCCAAATGAAAATTTTTACCTTAGGAATGACATTACCATTTTCAGAGTGGGGTTCCTTTTCAAAATTCATCGTGGTTATAAAATAAAAAAAATAATTAAAGAAATTATTTTATTTTATTTCGTGATGTTATGAACTAACCTTAACTATAAATATATTGTTATGGTGAATTATTCTTTATATCCGGTCAATCAAAAAGATCCATGGAATCTTTGGAGATTCATTATAGAAGATTCTATAGTTTTAGGACACTCAAATCATTGTTTGGAAATCAGTGCATAATGGGATTATAGGATGTCACAAACGACAATGACAAAAATTCCTTCATCATCAAATATCAATCCATATGGATGAAATTGATCATTATTCTGGTTTACTTCCACATAATAAATTCATATGATAAACATGAATCTATTAACATATGGAATTATTTGTGGATAGGTCCTATTGTGGGATGGACTATCATTAAGGATTATATTAGTATATTTAGTTATTTATTATATTTCATAATTAATCTTTCCAAAATCATTATATTGAGTACAACAAAATATATAAGTGCACCATTCTTCTCTTGTGTGATTTATTTTTTTTCTCCCATTTTTTGACATGTGGTCATATCCAAGGTATCATTTTTAGAGCAATTTTACCAAAATACCAAAGAATAAAATGTTGAAAACATGTTTCTTGGTGGGATGATTTGATCTGGTACATAGATATAGTGTATGGAAATGAGATCATGCAATATTAGTGGACTCCTATGAATAAGACTATATTAGAGACCCCCATAGTTCTAGTAGTACCTGCAAAAACGACATAGATGAACATAATCTGATGCCCCTGTGAGTTGACTGACTAGAATCTATTAAGTGATGGCATCGAGGCCTGACATGATCAGAAACGTACTTCCAAACATAATTTATTTCTGGATTTTTCCTCAAAGGAGTGTCTAACCTCAGAAGAGGAAGAACATTAGTTTCTAGAAATTCTCAATATACATGGATTTTATTTTTGCAACAGAAATCATGTGGGAGCCAAAGCGTGAATGTTTGGGCTTCTGTGAGAAGGTATGTAACACAATTCTTGTGATTCAGTCACACGACGTTTGAAAATTATTTGGCAGCTTGAAAAGTATCTTAGAGGGTAAGTAGTCATGACCAAGAATAGATGGGAATGAAAACATTGCTTACTACCACATGGACATATTCAAGCTTCGTTTACATAAGAATAACTATGTACGTGGACATGGATATAAATACGTGGGAATGGACATGTTGTTTACATTGAAATAGACACAGACAAATGATGTTTTCCTGGTAAGGACCCAATTATGATGGTACATTCCACGTACTACTATTATATTCTTTGTACTGTAAAAAGGTCTTCTTATAGCCCTTGTCATCATCTTCTAGAGAAAGTTTGACAAGGTGTGTTCCCTATATCCAATCACTGATAGTTTCTATGGAATCAAATCCAATACATATGATAGTAATCTCTTTAGACTGACTTATTATATAGAGTTTTTGTGATCCATCCACGAATCCTAGAGTGAGATCCTAAAAAGCCCCAAACTTAACCATTAATTAATCTTGAGTAAATTCAATAATTCACATTGAGTATATTTTCAGGTTTATAGCTTTAGATAAATATACCATAACAATTACATTACATCTCAAAAATTACAAAGTATACACTTCTAAAAGTTATCCATGTTTTTCATAAAATATAAAACTCTTAAAAAAAGAAACATGTCTTGTTCCATGTTTTAGAGGGCATAAATTTTCCTTGATATCAACCTTGGCCCTATTTATCTTTAAGGTATGTGAAGAACATTTCAAAACATGGTATGAGAATAAAATTCTCACAAAGGGTTATCAAATAAGGAATAAAAACAATAGAACATCAATAAATAAAAATCAATGAAACCATAAATTTTAATCTTTAACCTACCACACAAAATCATATTATTTTTGAAAAAAATGAAATAATAAATTATAAAGGTAACATATGGAATATATAACATACTTACATTGTAGTATTCACAGCTACATTGGGAGTAATGTTTGGAATATCCATCATTGTATATTTCCAAATTTTCTTAGGAGAAATATTAACATTTTCCTCTATCATGTAACCAAATGCAATGGAGAGTAATCTTGGGCACACCCACCCTATGATTATCACAGAACCACCCGTATGCATAAAAAATTCCCATTAACCATAAAATTTATCAAAACACATAAAACACGAACAATTCAAAGAATAAATTTCTATATTGTAATAACAAGATATCCGTCCATGATATTTACATAATAAATTTGTTTTAAAAAACATATTTGAAGCATTTAAAAAAAATATTTTAGAATAAAAGTGTCTCATACCACTTCAATTTTTTTATTGGAATTATAATTTTAAAATAGTAATGTCTATATAAATAAATCCTTAAAGAAATTTTGGAAACATGGACATAAATGAGAAATATTTAGTAAAATTATATCTTCAAATCATTTAAGATGATGTTTTAATTAAAGTTTCCTTTACCACATGAGAAAATACTAGAATAAAAAAATAACAGAATAACATTAAAAATAACATATAATGTACTGATAATAAAGATATTCAAGATATAATATTTACACGGTAATTATATGAACCTTATAGGATAATAAAGGTTCATAATATCAAGATAAGTCTCAATGAAAAGAGATTGAGGCATATTCTATTATGAAAATTTGGCATCCCAATGACGTCACAATAAAATTTATAAAATGAGTTTATGAGAGAAAAAAGGGTATCTCATCACTTGGTAATAAAATGTGAAGAAATATGGATATGGAAGAAAATATCCCAACATAGTAAATTGAAATAAAAATACATAACTAAACATAAGTCTTTTAGTAAAATAGAAGGCTGAAAGGTTCCATTACAAATATCATATCATTACATTAAAGATAAAACAATTAAATTATTATGTGTAAAAATAGAAATACCCCAAATATAAGTTGATATTAAGTGTAAAATAATTGTAGGTAATTCACACATATTTATAGCACAACCTAATCAAAAAGTAGAAGTTTAACCTAAAGAATGGAAATTGGGTTAATAATTCCCCTTACAGAAATTCGACATCCTAATGACATCACATTAAAATTCAGAAAATGAGTTGATGAGAGAGAGAATGGTATATCATCAAATAAACATTAAATTTATAGAAATATGGATATATAAAAACATATCACTACATAATAAATTGTAAATTAAAAGACATAACAGAAAGAAGCCTTTTACTAAAAGAGGAAGGTGAAAAGTTACTTTACTGAGTTTTTAATTTAAGAATCATGCACCACATGAATAAAGGATAATACAAGGAATATGTAAATACCCATAAATTAAGGTATATTACACAATTAATACCACCACGGGCAGTACATACACCATAAAAAAGTAAATAGTGGAAAATATAACATAAATCTCACAGGAATAAAATGTGAGATGAGAACCCCTTACCTCAAGTATGACTTGTCTTATATGTTCTTCATTCTTCTTGAATAATAAACATAAGTTAATTTTTTCTTCTTTAATAAAATATTTAATTTTTCTTTTTTCCTTTTATATAAATTTTTATTTTTCTATAATAATGAGATATTTATTTGAGTTCATATTGTACATTTTGCCGATGTTCGAAACATGAGTTAGAGATGAACTTGTTATACTTATAAATTGTCCATGTGGTAGAAATTACATTATATCTTGAATGATATTAATGATTTATATATAATATATATACTATATATCTAGTTTATAATTATTTATAATAGTCCATATCATTTGGATATATGAAAATGAAATGCACCATTCATGGAGACGGTAAGCCGTGCATACGCATAAACGCTACTTCCATTTAAATTCATTTTATTTTAAAAGGAATGAAAACCAAATGATAATAATTTATATTATTATTTAAATATGATATAATATCTTATATAATTTATGTATTTTCATTAACACCATCTTCTATACATTCCATGTAAGGTATGAACGAGTTATATCACCTTCAAGGGGTGGTAGTGCACATAATCTCAAATAATATTATCGTATTTACCCATTATGGAAACAATAAAGGTAGGATATAAATCAAAAATACAGATTTATAGAGAAATAATAAACATAATATATATCATATATAAATATAGTTCCCCCATAATGGCCACCATGAGAGGTGGTTGGAGATATTGGAACAATCATCGTTTCGTGTGGCAGTTGTTCGACATCCACAAAAACAGTATTTTCTTATCCCCTAGATGGACATGTGTAGATGTGTAATTCAAATAATTCTTATAAAAACAACCTAGTATATTTAGGATACTAGTGTTGTTATAAAATAATTTAATAAAAAGAGTTTAAGGGTTGGATAATTAAAATAAAATAAAATAACCTAAGAGAAGACGTTACATTTAAATTGGGAAACTCCCTTTGGATTGAACCAAAAGGTTTCCTTGAAATGCCTTATTCCTTAGGAAAGGATTATAGGAAAAATATAGTGATTTAATGAACTTTATTAGGAAGAGTTTTGATGATCCAAGGGACTTTTGAGGTATGAGTAATGGGTTAGAGGTGATATCCCTTTATAAGGGGTAGGAGGGGATCTTTAAAAATGATTGATACAAATATTTTATTATAAATTTATTTTTCATTTAAAAATCTCAAAAACTAATTAAATTTGAATATAAGATGACTCTTGTTCTAAATAAAATCAACAAAAAGTAATTAAACCGGTTTTTTATAGTCTTTTAAATTTAATAATCTCATTTATTTAAATCATTTATTAACTAAGTAATCACTACATCATCGTTGTGTCATAAATAATTTTATATATTTGATGTGTAAAAAATTATAAATAAATTATGATGATTTGGGGAATATTTTTATTGTTAAAATATATATTTATAGTTGAAGAGATAACTTATATAACCCCATGTTAAAATTTATTTACTAAAATATATATGTTAATGTCATTTTTTCTTTACTTTAAATTTATTAATATAAAGTGTCATTATCACTCAAATGTGGTTCTATGAGGTACCAAAGTCGATCCATGGATGACCATGGTCAGACATGTATCAGCCAATAATTTTAGGACACGTGTTAGGGTGATTTACTATTATTATAATATTATTTGTTTACACTTATTTAATAGATTTACCTTTTAAGCATGGTAAATAAAATATTTAATAATGTAAATATTCATAATGTCTAAAAAAGTTACTTATTTACAAATTTTTTACCTCATGATTCATAATATGGAATCCATTTTTAAAAATTCAAAACACATAGGTGGCTAAAATTCATTTAAAATTAATTCCCGCTATCAATACAAAAAAGCGTATTTTTAAGAAATAATATCTATCAAAAGATTTACAATTGTTTTTTTTCAATTTACGAGTAAAATTACTTCCAATGACTAAAATTAGATTAAATAGTAAAAATATAATCCAATTATAATTTAAAACAAATTAAAATAATATTTTATCTATATAAAAAAATTATATTAAAAGGATGTTTTTAATTAAAATGCAGAATTTTTCACTATTAATTAAAAAAATGAACATTATCAGAAAAATACCAAAATTTCATATCAAGTAAATGACTTATAATTTACTATTAATTAATATAATGAACATTTAGAAAGGGTTTTCCATAAAAAAGTATTAAATCATCCTTTTGCTAAAAATTAGATTGTTTAAGCATAAAATTGGATTCATTCACATTTTAAGCTTCAAACATTTATTTGATAAATGTAAAAACATTTAACAAACATGTATAATAATATTTTAGTTAGTCATGTTCATTACCTCCAATATAATGGCTATTCCTTAACTATAATTTAAAATAATAAGAATATTATTTTATTTTTCGATATAATTTTATATTGTGTGTAACGTAAGATTTCAATGAAACTAGTTGTTGCATATCAGTTACGTCATCGAACATGACACCCCCTTTAAATTAAAATTGACATTAAATTAAAAAATATTAAAAAAATATAAAAATTAGATAATATTTATTCACCTAGGATGTAAAATCTTTTCCCCCATTTTTGAAATTGCATCCTCGCAATTTTAAAATTGGTCTTGGAAACTTCATTAGAAGTCCCACAACTGAAAAAGAGTCGATAAAACTATCACTTTAAAAGAAAAGGAATGTAAAAAAGTTCACCTATGATATCCCATACTAGGATTCCATGAAAATATTAATATGGATGAGAAAATAAATGTCATTTTATGATGGAGAGTGGTAGAAAACCAGATCAGGAGAATGTAAACAACTGAAAACCATAAACTTATGATAGGTTAAACTACTTTTGGTTTCCCAGAATAAAACGTAAACATACAGTATTTTTGTTTAAAGATACTATTAATAATTTTTGATAATTTATTTATGAGATTTAATAAGTATATAATAAAATATACTTACTTTTGAAGAAGGGTTTCATCCTTTAATAATTTTCTACCAATAATTCATCTTTTCACCAGACAATGAGTATTCAAGATGACATGGTCACAACTAAAGTGCTAAAATCATATTCTAGATAATCACATAATACAAAAAAGATGAACTATATATTTTTCATGTCATTAGACATTATCCAAAACCAAAAAGGTTTGTAAAATATTAGATAATCCCCAAAAAAGGATAATACTTTATCAAATGAAATACTATTCCTAATCCCCAAATTTTGAAAAACAGTACCCAATGTTTGGAAAATAAAATTCAACAAAATATTGTCTTTAAAATTATTCAAATAACAAAAATAGATATTATAACCCAAAACATAGAAATATTTAATCACATAGTCTTCCATATTAAATCATAAAATTTATCTCTAAATAACATCTACTACTCTAAAAGTCTCATACTAGAGTGTAATTAACAAGATCATATATTACTTATGATAGATTAATCAACTCAAAAAATAACCCAAATCACCATATGTTCATAATAATTACATAGATTCATTGAATGTAAAATTCCACCATAACTCCTCAATTGAAATCCCAAAATATTCTATTTTCCTTAGGCATATAGTTTCCAAAAAAGAGAAAACGTCTTCCAAAATAACCCTTATAACAAAATCCACAAATAATCTTTTTATACTAATTATATACATTTAATAAAACATAAGATCCCATATAAGCTTGTTATTAATCAATAAAACCATTTATCTAAAATGAATAAGTCCTAATAACCAGTGACTTCACGCAGTCTCGTGGTAGGTAGTAAATTCCAATCACACTTTGGCTGTGTGCTGGGTTCCCAAATCTTTTTCCGATGCGACAGGTTTTCACACAGTCTACATTTTGTCCTTTTTCAAAAACTATATAATATCAAAAAATTCCCAAAAATGATATGAACTCCTCAAAAATAACCATAACAAGATTTTACCACAATGGTTGTCTTATGCCTCTCACTTTTATCCCAACACATAATAACCTCAATATCTTAATTCCTGAAGTCTTATATGTATTGATTTTTATACCACTATAAAATTACTCCATTCGCAATGAAATAACATCATACCTTGATCATGGTGTCCACTTGGATTCATCGTCATCTTTTTAACTTAGATAGATGGTCCATGCATTGCAAATATGATTTAGAGACCCTTCAAAATCATCAGCTTTCTTCTATCCAAATACACGTCATCCAACTTGGGTCATATGGCTGATCACATAAAAATAGTTTTGAAAAAAATTTATGGAATATAATTTTAAAAGATCTGATAAAACATTCCATTCATAAAAATGTCGGACCAAATTTGTGTTCAAACATTCAAGAAATGGTCCTTTTAGAATACCATAATTATGTGCAGAAATATTATAATTTATAAAAGAAAATATAAATAGGTTTCACAAGGGTCTCCATCTTCATTAACTTTTTTAAAATCTTAATACGCTTCAAAATCTTGTGATTAGTAAAAATATTTGAAAATTCCTTGATAATATTTACCTTTCTTTAAAATTTGAGAATATTGAGAAAATATGATTTGATTAAAAAAACCCATGATCCACGATGGTATCAATGTATATAAGAGGTTTTTGATATCTAAAACAATTACTTGAAAGTGACTTGTATGTCAGAAAATGTTTTAGAGTCATCTGGACATGAATTTGCATTAATTATTGAAATGAAGTCATCAGGAAGAGATAAGAATGTCATTTCATATCCTCCAAATTCTATTTATATCAAAATTTTATTGGTCTAAAAATAATAAAAATTAAGTATTTAACATAAATAATTGACATAGAGACTAACCACGTGTCTAACAAAAACTCTAAATCCCTAAAGATTTCTTAACTAACCTTTGATGCCAACTATAAGGCCTCAGCCTTAAACATTAATTAATCTTGAGTTAAATCACAAATTTACATTGAGGATATTTTCAAGTTTAGAGCTTTAGAGAAATAGGCCATAGCATGTACATTACATCTCAAAAATTACAAAGTATATACTTCTACTCAGTTTCAATTTTTTTAAAAAATAAAAAACACTTAAAATAAGAAAATTGTCTAGTTCCACGTTTTAGACAACATTACTTTCCCATGATCCCGACCTTTATTTTATTCAAATTTATTTCCTATAAAAAATAGTTCAAAATATGGGATTAGAATAAATAGATCAGTAAGGATTATAAAATAATAAATGAAAGCACTAGCCTATCAATATATACAAATCAATTAAATAATACTTTTTAATCTGTAACATACTGCAGAAAATCATAAGATTTATAAATACTTAATGGAAATCATAAAAAATAAAGGTAACTTATGTCATACATAACATAATTTCATTGTATATTTCAAAACTACATAGAGGGTAACATTTTGAATACACATCACAGTATATTCCCTAAATCTCTTTGGAGAAACAATAACACTTACCTCTATCATGTTGACCAATGCAATTGAGTGCTATCTCAGGCTCACCGCCCTATGTTTATCATGGAACCACCCTAATGTGTAAAAAATTCCCAAGTACAATAACATAATAATAACAAATAAAACATTAATTAAGGATAGATAACATTTCCACATTGTAATAAAAAGATATCAGTTCAAGATATTGACATAATCAATTCACATAAAAAACATTTTAATTATTTAAAAGGAATACTTTAGATTCAATGTGTTCCATACCAGTTAATTTTTTTTATTGGAATTAAAATTTCCAAACATTAATGTACATATAAATAATTCCTTAAAAACATTTTGAAAATATGGATATAAATGTAAAATATGTATAAAAATTATATCTTTAATACATTTAAAGCAATGTTTTAATTAAAGAGTCTGTTACCACAAGAGAAAATACATGTATAAAAATAATTAGAGGATAAAATTATAAAAAACATATAATATAATGAGAATATGGAGGTTAGTAATATAATATGTCCAAGGGTCAAATATACACCTTATAGGATAATAATGGTACACAATATAAAGATAAGTCTTAATAAAAGGAGATTGAGATTTATTCCCTTATGAAAATTCGGTAGCCGAACGATGTCACATAAAAATTCAGAAAACGAGTTTATGAGAGGGAAAATGGTATCTCATCACATGGTCATAAAATGTGAATAATTATGGATATATAAGAGCATATCCTAACATATGAAATTTAAATTAAAAGACAGAAAAAATAATTCTTTTACAAAAAGAGGAGGGTGAGAGGATCCCTTACAAAGATCGTATAATTCCATTTAGGAGAAACCTATGAAATAAATATGTGTTAACAGTATAAATACCCCCAATATAAGTAGATATTATGTGTGAAGAAATCAGAGGTCATTCACACATATTAATTTCGAGGAATAATCCAAATGTAGAAGTTTAACCAAAGGAATAAAAATTGTGTTAAGATGTCCCATTACAAAAATTCAACACCCTAACGACGTCACTTTAAAATTCAGAAAATGAGTTGATGAGAGAGAAAATGGTCTCTCATAAAATAGACATAGAATTTATAGAAATATGGACATAGAAGAACATATCCGATCATATGAAATGTAAATTAAAAGATATAACATAAATAAGTCATTGACTAAAAGGGGAACCTGAAAGGCCCCCTCACTAATTTTGTAACTTATGAAACATGCGCCACATGAAAGAAGGATCATACATTGAAAATTTAAATACCAATAAATTAAGGTATATTACAAAATTAAAACAATCATGTGCCACACATACACCACAAATATGAAAATAGTGATAAATAGAGCATCAATATCATGGGAATAAAATGTGACAGGAAAAACCCTTACCTCATGTCCGACTTGTCTTGTATGAACCTTGTACTTCCTGAATAATAAAATTAAGTTAATTTATACTTTATTAAGATAATTTTTCATATTTATTATTCTATTTATATTACTTATTACCTTGCTATAACAATTATTTAATTATTTTAGTTTCTGTCGTAAATTTTTCGATGTTCGAAACTTGAGTTAAAAATGAATTTGTTATAATTATAAATTGTCCATGTGGTCGAAATTAAATTATATATATAATTATATTATTGATTTATATATCATAAATATCATATATATATAAAGTATATATGTATTTAGAATAGTCCATATCATATGGATATATGAAAATAAAATGCATTGGTCATAGAGACTGTAAGCTGTATGTACGCATGAATGCTACTTCCATTTCATTTATTTCCATTAAAAGGAATGAAATCCAAATGATAAATATGTATATTATTATTACATTATAATATAATATTTTATTTATGTTAAATATGTTCATTTACCCCATATTTTTTATGTTCTATGTATTGAATGAAAAGTCATATCACTTTGAGTGGATGATGGTCCGCACTTCGTCAAAAGAAATTTTTGTATTTAACCATTATGGAAACTATAAAGGTATACTATAAATGAAAAATATTTAAGAATAAAGAAAACATAAACATAATATATATCATATATGAATACATTTCCATCATAATGGCCACCATGATAGGTGGTTGTAGATATTTGAACTATCATTGTTTCGTGAGGCAGTTGCTCATTTTCCCTAGAAACAGTACGTTAGTCTCCCTTAGATGAAGGTTTCTGGAAGTGTTGTTCCAATATTTCTCATAAAAACATCCTAGTATATTGAAGATATTGTTTTTGTATAAAATAACTAAATAAATAGTGTTTAGTGGTTTGTAGGGGTAAAATAAATTAAAAGAGCTTAAGAGAATACGTTGCCTTTAAATTGGGTAACTCCCTTTGTTTAGAAACAAAATCCTTCCGTTAAGTACCTTATGCCTAAGATAAGGTTTATTAAATGAATATTGGGATGTAGGGAGATTTATTTTTCTTATTTTTTATGAGCCAAGGAGCTTCAGAGGTGTGAGTAATGGGTTAGAGGTGATGGATTTTTATAATGGGAAAAATGGACTTTTTAGGAAAGTTTGAAAACATTATTTTATTATAAAATTATTTTCAGTTTAAAAATGTCTAAAACACATTAAATTAAAATATATGATGAATATTGTTCGAAATAAAATCATACAATATAAATTGAACTTTTTTTGCATAGGTTTTAAATTTTATAATCTCATTTATTTAAATCATTTTTTAATAAAGAATTCACTACATCGTCATTGTGTCATAAATAATTTTATTTATTTGATATATAAAAATTACAAATAAAATACCATGATGTAGGAAATCTTTTTATATTTAAAATTAATATTTATAGTTAATTATATAACTTATATTACCCCATGTAAAAATTTATTTACTAAAAGATATATGTTTATCTCATTGTTTTCTCTACTATAATTTAATGAATATAAAGTGTCATTATCACTTCTATGTGGATACATGAGGTCCCAAAATCGATCCATGGATTCCAATGGTCGAATATGTATCAGAAAATAGTATTATGACATGTATTAGGGTAATTCAATATTATTATAATATTATTTTTTTACCTTCATTTACCAGATTTACCATTCAACCATTGTCAATAAAATATTTACTGAAGTAAATATTAATAATGTATAAAAATAAAAGATATATATTTACACAATTTGGACCTATTGATTAAAAATATGGAATCTCTCTTTCCTAATTCAAAACATTGAAATCGAATAAATTAATTTAAAATTAATTTCCATTTTCAAACCAAAAAACGTGTTTTTATGAAATAATATCTATCTTAAGATTTCCACTTCTTTACGTTTAATTTAAGAGTGAAATTACTTTCAGAGACCAAAATTGGATTAAATAGTAACAACATAATTCAATTATGCTTTAAAACAAATTAAAATAATATTATATATATATATATGAATAAATTATATTAAAAGGATGGTTTAAATTAAAATGCAATATTTTTCACTAATCATAAAAAAAAACATTATTAGAGAAGTACCAAAATTTCATCCAAAGTAAATTTTAATGTCCTGATTAAAAATAAGAATATTAATTTCTTAAATATAATATATAAGAGTGACAACAACTAGTTCTAAAAATGGTTTACCATCAAAAAGAGGCATATTGTCCTTTTTAAAAATATTATAGTGCTTATGAATAAAATTGGATTCATTCACATTTTATGAATCTAAAATTTATTAGATAAATGTAAATACATTTAACAAACATGTATAATAATATTGTATTTATTCATGTTCATCCCAACCAATAAAACTTCTATGCATTAACTATCATTAAATATATTAATATTAATATATTATTTTTCGGTATAACTTAATATTGTGGGAAATAAATGATTTCAAAGAATCCTGTTGTTGTGTATTGGTTACACCATGTAAAATGGAATCCACATTAAAAAAATATTTAATTCAAAAATATTAATAAATTTGAAAATTCCATTTTTTATTCACCTGGGATGTTACAGATCCTTTATTAGCCTCATTCCCATGTTGGAGTTCTTAATATCTTCATAAGCAATACTTCTCAGTCCCCAGTCATCTACATATCCAGTTATTTTAGGTTGAGTTGTAGGTATATCGCATTGAATTGGGAGTGATTCTCATCTCTGTGTAATTTTAATCTTACATAAATCATATATTTATTTTTTAAATAAATGATGAGATGTATATCTCGGATGGATGCCATCACAGATATCTGACTCTAGTAGTGTGTGCTCCTGGATGACTACTGTGTGGAACCTTCATGTAAGAATCCTTTGTAGGATTTACAGTAGTGACATAAAATTGATACCATGTTCCTTTTTTGAGTATATAAGGATATTAGTGATATTTTTGTTTTATAAATATGCCTCTAGAAAGAATAATTTTATCATTTTTTATCTACATAGTGATTTTTGGGTCCTACTAATTATTGTTATAGTTACCTGACATAGGGTTTTCCCGTACATGTTGTGTCTTGTAAATATTATTGAACATTGGAATTACTCTTAAAATGTATAGGACTATGATGTGATTAGTGAGATAGATACATCATGGTTTGTAAATTTGGATATCTTGATAATAAAATTCAATAATTTCTTGCTGGTTGAATTGTTTTCAGACTGTCCTAGTGGGGAACATATATGGCTCTGTTTACATTCCATTACATTTTTTCAAGCTCTATTTATGGGATTTAGATATATGAATGCTTCTTTTATTAGTTGTTTTTAATTTCATCACATTATGTTATTAGATATGTGTTCATGTGTACATTTATTTTAGGATAAGGCCTCACATGTTTATGATATTCCTACTTGGTGCTAGTTGATATCCCCATACCTATTAAAGGTGGTATTGGATAGTCATGACACAGGCCACACTGGCACTGGTCATGACACAATGATTTAGAAAATCCATACAATAAACCCTTAAATAAATCCCAAAGCACATCCTATAGGTCTTTTATCAATCATAAAACCAATATACGATGGATTTTGGTGTAAATATTAAGAGAAGGTCTAAATAAAATGTATAGTTCTTAACCAATAATATTTATTTGACTTCTTCTTCAAAATATTTAATATATTATTCAACACAGATAAAATAATAATCCCAATATATTAGTTATAATGAGGTTCTTTTTTTTAATTATAAAATATATATCTGTATCCTCTTCCATAACATGGGAAACAAATCTATCATTCATGGGTATGATGAACAACCATCTTGTGAACTAATGTAATTCAGTTTCCATCACCAAATCTCATAGATGATAATAGTTATATATTTTAGAGATAAATATATATAAATATATGTATTATATTAATGAAATATTTATAAATTTTAAAATATAAAATATTATATTATTTCTTACCTGTCAATCCATTTTATAATGATAACATCGTTCTCTCATATTCGTGGACTACCACATCCACAAGGTGATGTTATTTGTTTTTCATCTCCACATACCATGGATGATATATATAAGTGTATTAAAATAAATGATATGATATTTATGATATGATTATGATTACTTGGGTATTTAATAATTCTTACCTTTTTTCTATTTTGATAGTTTAAAAAATGGAAATTTTACTCATGTGTATATATGACCTATCTTCTCCATGATTATGAAACGTCTCAGTTGTCATGATGACAATTAATGTTAGGTTTTTAAATTTTATTTTATTTATAAAAATGATATTTATCTAATTTTTCTTGTTATAGATAAGATTGATAACTGAAAACTTTGTCCACAGTCACCACCCCAATGATGTATTGAAATTATGGATTAAACGTTCTCAAAATGCCCAATGTTGAATTAACAGATTATATAATTAAATTTTTCACTGTAAAAAATGAAACATATAGTTTAATGATAATTTAATAATGTTTTAATATTTTCATAAATAAAATAATTTGTTTATAAAATTTTATTATATATAATTATTAGGAAACACATGGATGGTTTGGATTGAAGTTAATAAATTTAATCCCATATTTCATTTCAATGAGCTATATTTTATTCTTATGCACCAAATTTATTTCATTTGGTATAAGTATTAAAATTATTTCATTTTATATCATGAATGAATAGTATTTAATTTTTTTAAGTAGAGTTTTTTATTATTTAAGAAAATGGGGATTTTACTTTAATGTTACCATGTAGTGAATGGTTTCTTAACTCAATTTCATTTCATTAGGGTATAAATCGTTATCATTGAGATTTTTTTCTAATATGGCATGTTACGATATTTTTAAATTGTTTTAATATTTATTTAAATTATTTTGTGTGTTTCTGTACTTTAAAAAACTAATCTATCAATTGATTTACTCCCAATTAAATGATATAATCTTTTAAGGGTACTTCATCTCTAGTTTTTTTTCTTTAGGACATGTGTTTTATGATATGATCCTATATTCTTTCATGATGTGTTTATACTAACCCGTGGACATGTTATATCATGAAACACCATATTTTCATGATATTTATTTTTTTTGGTTTTTTATTCTCTAATGGGGATTATTATTGGAATGTTATGGAAATTTGAAAGAGTTTATGTCAGAATATTCTTTCTTTTCAAGATTATTTATATTAAAGGATCCTTTTGGGAACAAATATTATACTATTTTCATAAAAAATATATTTTATTCCCTTATTCTTATAAATATACTTGACATGATTAATTTCTCTTTCATCCTCTATTTATTTATTAATCATTGTGAAAGCTATTTGTAAGTGAGGTCGATATTGTGTCTTCTTTTAGAATGAGATTATTTTTATTTTGTATCAATGTCTTTGAAATGACTTAAACAATATATTTAATTGACAAAAATTATTTGTTAATTATATGTATCACTATCATTGACCTTATTTAAAAAGGTTTTTAAATGAAATTTCTTATTATGTTCTGAATGGTTAACTTTTTACTCCTTTTCAAAATATTTCAATTTAATGATTATATTTATCATTTAAAATATAAGAGAATATTTCCAACATCATTACTATTATTTTTTCTAAATAATAATTTATTAGATTTTATGTTTATATTTATATAAATGGTGTTTCATAAAATTTTGAAAAATTTAATTATTAAAAATTACTTTCAATGTTGAATGGGTAATTGCTACAAGATATTTTTTAATGATATTTTAATCTTATCCCCATTCAACAATGCCAAAAACCTTGTATATTACATAAACTTTACCTTGGTTATCTTGTAATAACACCATCACTATTTCTCTTTTCAAGGGATTATGAGGTTGTAATTGACCACATTCTTTTCCATAGGTAAATCATGATTTCAAGAAACATTGATTATTGATATGATTGGAATGTAAAATAATATATATTTTCTATTAATGAAAAGAATTTGGAAATTATTTATGGAGAATTGGTGATCCCAATATAGCATATAAAATAGATCATGATGGACAGGAGATCCTGATACAACATATATAAAGGGTTTACCCCCATTATAGTACTAAATTGAATTTGATAATGTTCCTTGTATTTAGATGAAATAGGTAGGGAGTTACTCAAGGGTATATAATATGGATTATACAAGGCAACAACAATTGTTTAAATGAATGGAAACTGAGTTATAAAGATAATTTTAGGAGATAATAACATGTTTTCTTTAGTCATTCTATGAGTTTTTAATGAATAATTTGATCAAGATTGACATCACATGGGTATGGATTAATGATTCTAGTGAATCCTATAAATTTTTAATGATTTAGGTCATGTTAATGACAGATGATGCATTTATTTATGGGCATTAACTCTCTTATTTTATTATCAAGAAATTTGATAATGTTATTAGTCAATTATATTCATCTCATTATCACGAATGAAATTCAATTCTTAATGATTATGTTTACAATTTCAGATTATTTAAGCTCATCCTTGTTATATTTTATTTTACCTAGGTCACAAAAAAATATGATAAATTATTGGAGTATAGAAAGGATTAAAATGTGATGAAATTTTTGGTATATGCATAAAAATTAATATGGAATAATACATGCTGGTCATAGTGGAAATATTTTTGTCATAAAATGATGAGTGTTTTTTATGTAATAGTTTTTCCCAATTCTATGAAACAGTAAACCTAATTGGTCCTTTGGTATATAACTGATTGAATTTATTCTTTTAATGTTGAAATACTTTGATTGAAAATACTAGGACACATTTATTTGTATTAAATCTAGAAATGTCAACTTTTAATTTTTTTCATTAGGTTTATGAGTATGGTTTCAGGAACATTACGCACATGGACATAATAGAGTCTGCTAAATAATAGTTTTCTGGATTCAATATAGATGAATCTTAATGAGTCTCTATCTATCATGAAGTTTTCTATTACTCTATATCAGTTGGATATTGGTGAATATGTATTGATCAGACAAATTATTATTCAGTGGACATCATATCATATGGAATAAATAAAAATGTGTTTGGATATTGAAAAAAATAATGATTTTATGAAGAAAAATGATATTTACTTTTTGAGATTTAGATTTTTGGCTGGGTTTCCTTATGAGATTCACCTTGGTTAAAAAAATATCATATTTATAAGTATTATAAGTTGGTTCCTAGATTTGTGTGGAAATTTGAGATAGTTGATAGGATCAATCTCATGGTATATTTTTTGGTTCCTTAATAATTTTTTTTTGTGATGTGTATGTTGTTTTCCATTTATCATAGTTGAGGTTATACCGTTAATATCTATAATAATATATTATTTTACAAAATGTAAAAAATACAACACTCTTGTTTTTAATAACATTAATTTAATTAACATATGGTGAAGTAGATGACATGTTTGTTTATGAATATTACTTCATAATATTAATAATTTATATTAATCATGGATACTTATTTTAAAATTTATGTATATAAATAAATACGTTAAATTCTTACATGCTATTGACACAATAATTATTCAATTAATGGATAAATAAAATAAACTCTATTAAAAATATTAATCATTTTTTATGTTCAGATTATTAATGTTATACATAAATTTTATAGACTAAAATTAAATGTTTGGTATGTATGAATTTTTTTTATTTTTTTATTAAATTCAATTTCATGAATAGTTATAAAAATTGGATTTAATGATATAATATAATACATAATTTTTTTTAAATTATATAAAATTCCTAAAAATATTTGATATAGAAAATTTGTTAGGATATAGTATATAATATCAATAATATTAATTTTATGGGTTGTTTGGGAATTTATAATAGTTATATTTATCCTAAACCTGTAAAAATCTATGTTATCACTGAAAGGGAGAAAGCGATTAATGGGGACATAAAAACATGATAAGGTAAAAATATGATAAAAATTGTATTTTTTATGAGATTTTGTAGATCAATTCACATACTATATTCTGGCCAAATCAGTTTGGTCCCATATGTAACAAAAAATAAATGTATATTAATTTAATATTTTGAAAAATCCTCTGAGTCATATCCCCTCTATTATATAAGGGAATCTCTTCTACCATTTAATTCACACTAAAAACCCATTTATTAAAATACCAACCAAAATAATTTATTATATACCCTCTCCTTATTCAATAGGTATTTTTTTAGGAGTAATATAATCCATAGATGGATTAAGGTGTTATTCAAAAGAGGCTTTTCAAATAAGAGGTACATGTTTTAACCCTGAGTTTTTGTCTTATTTCTTATTCTATCACTTAAAAATATTACATAAACATGAATATATAACAACACCTATTTCATAAATATAGTTATTTGTTTTAATTTCAATGTTATAACTTTAATCAACCACTTTTTCCATTAAAAGGGATACAAAACCATCCTTTATGTGTACGGAAGACTACCAGATCAGAAATGATGTAATTTTATTTACATTACCACCACTAATGGATGGATTATAATAATGAACTTAATTTTTATAAATGATACTAATGACATATGTTTTATTACTAAAATATAATATATCATATATATTTTTACCATCCCATTTGATAAAAAATGATAATGACGTTTATGTGTAAGTGTGGACTTCCAACCCCATAAAGAGATGTGATTCTTTTTTTCATCACCACATCTGATGGATGATATATATAAGTATATTTAAATGATTAATACTAAATTTATTATATAATGGTCTACATTTAACATTAATATAATACATACCTTCTTTCTACAGTGACAATTGACAAGTGGAAATGTTACCCATGTGCATGTAAAACCTATGATCACCAAGATTTTAATGTAGATAATTTTACATAAATATATTTAATGTATAAATTTAAAAGTATAATTTATGTATAAAATTTATAATTATTTAATTATTATTATTTTGGATATTATTGAATATTGACCTCTTTGACCTGTGTAAACCTACTGTAGTCATTTTAAAAAACTGAGCCGAATATCATCAAAATGACTAATATGAATTTAATCAATTGAGTAATTATATATAACATGGAATTAAATTAAACAAATAAAAAAGTAATTTGAAAATTTATATTATGAAATTTGATAATTAAGACCCATTTTTTGTTTATTAGGAAAAATAACGTACATGATTTTTCAGACTCATGGAAATAAACTTTCTTTAAAAAATCATCATAATGATTCCTATAAAACTCTCTTTCTCTTCCATATCCAGATTTTTTATGTTATTTTATGAACATAAAATATTTTTAAATTAAATTATATATATAAATTTACATTCATACAAAGGTCGTGAATAGAAAAATTTTTATAGAATTTTCATGTTTTTTTACAAAAAGCAACAGAATGCCATATTTTAATGTATATGATGAAAACCATTTTTACATAGGTATAATAGTTATTAATAGTTTTGTAATACAACATTTATTTATCAATGAAATATCATCATTCATTTTTTTTGTATTTTGGTTTTAAAAATGGATTTTATAATGAAAGGATATTTTGAAATCTAAAATTATTTTCACATAGGGTTAATAAAATTATCAATGGTTTTATTCACTAAATATTCATGGAAATTGTTTTTAAAGGGTTCATCCCCATTATATCTCATAGGTGATGAAGATATATTTCACACCATGGGTGTTCCTAGAAGGCACTTCAATGCACTAGGTAATGATTTTGTTCTACAAAAAATTACATGTGATGTTGACTATATGGTAATTATAGATTTATAGTTCCATATAAGGGGTTTCTATGGTTATTAAGATGAAGATATTCCAGGGAACCCATATAAAAATTTCACTATCACTAATTTGTTTTCAGTTAAATAATTTTATTTAAAATTTTAAGCTAATGAAATTTGTAAAGGAGGATGGAGTCCATTTTTTATTTGAAAGCATGTTTTTAAGAAGAGTTTTTTCATGTTTTAAGTAGAATAATTTATTTATTATTTATATATCCCTTAAATATTTTCTTGCACACATATGAAATTTTTAAATGGCTTCTATAGAACTTAATTATGGTTAAAAGAATTAATGAATTCATATTGAAAGTCAGGATAATATTTCACAAAAATAAATCATGTTATATTTTAATGGATTTTTATTTTTAGAAAAATATATACAGAATAGAAGTGTCAAATTTTAATATGTATGTGTGTATTATATAAGATTTTTGTCCAAAAGATTTAAATATCTAACAATAAATTTTTATTTGGTATGTTAAAAATGTTAAATTTATTTTGGAGTAGCGAGAATAGGAAATATTCAATTCTACTCCTTACAGTTAGTATCAGTGACTGATTTTGATAACTTTTGGGGTTATCAAAATGATTATAGAATACCCTTAAAATATTTTACCTAATGGTTAAGATAAAATGTTATATCATTTGAAGATTACCATATTGATTTTACAAAACAATAATTATTCATAATGGTTGTCAAAATAGGAAACATCGACGTTGTAGTAGGAAGGAACCTAGGAGATGATATCCTTCCAAATTGGAAACCTTATATTTCTAGAATTAAAACTGAGTAGTTAGAGGTTGTGAAAGTTTAGTTGATGAAAGCTATAAATTGTGGTGGAATATATGATAGAGGGAATCCATATACACCATAGAAAAACGTAAAGAAAATAGTGTAGGATCATAAGAGCATCTTATGGTGGCCATACATTCAAGAGGTGGTTATTTATAGTTTAAAAACAATTATCAAAAATAAAACACAAACCCCTTAATGCAATATCACCAAACTCAGACTTAGTTCGATTATCAGAGTGAAGAATCCGAATCATAGTGGATCTGAAAAATATCCAATTAGTTTTTATCGTATTTGGAGTAATACCCAGGAAACAATTTGTATAGAATAAAATGAATAAAAAATAACTTTATATTAAATTAAATCCAAAATATAAACTTGTAAATACAATAAATACAATAGCTTGTAATAATATGACTGGCTTATTATTTTTTTTTTAAAAAATTAAACCATTTTAAACTTAAGTGTAAGGTATTCAATAAACATGACAAAAGGTATCAAAAATTTTATAACTACTTTTATGTATATCTTTCATTACCCGGGATTCCATTTATTCTATGATTGAAATAATCTATATCATTCAATCATTAGAATCCAATTATAGGTTGATTTTAATATTTCTTCCTATCCTAAAAATATCTTGATACAAGGGATTATATTTACTGTCTTTCTATAATCGAATTCCCTCAATCATAATAACGAATAAAAATAGAATTCAAGTGAAATTTTTATGAAGGAAAAAACCCAACAAGGATTCCTTAGAAAAAAACATCTAAAGTATTACAATGACTATGAATGGGATGTTCCCATAAAAAACATTAGAAAACTTGGGATGTGAAATTTTTTAGATTTAAACTCTCTGAATAACTAATTATTACTAGGTAAAGATCAAATGGTCATATTTTTGAGTTTTTTTCAATGTACTCAAATATTTTGTGGTTGAAAACACATAATATTTTGGAATTACGAAATGTCCAACATATTTTTATTTTAGAACCATTATAATCATAAATGTATTTTGTATGATAAACATCAGTCTTATATATTATAATTATAAATAATTGGTTAGTGTGATGGAATTCCTTATCTAATTTCCATGCAATAATACTTACGAGGATCTGTCAGATTGGTTTTTTACCAGAATTATTACAATGGTCAAGTATTTCATCAACAAGGTTGACATGAAAAAACGCTTGCCGATATATTGGGTTTTACATTTCTCAAAAATCATTCTGATCATAATTCAATGTTGGTTGATATCAATATAAAAAATTCCATGTTATATATTTTACCTTTTCTATTTAACAATGGTTGGATTGAAATTCCTGGTTGTAGGGATATTATATTGTAATCCTGAAATCTGGATGGTATTGGAAGTCATTTAAATATTCTTTCTATGATGTTAAAGAATGTTAATAGGCATCTGAGGGATTTGAGTATGAATTACTTCTCTGGTCTGGAGATTGATATTTAGACTACTATGGAGCATTTATCATACATTCAGCTTCAGAACCTGTTTCAAAAAAAATCCCTTAGGAGAATAAATACATGCTTTTTGATGATTGGATGAACTCATTCCCATCATGGAATGACATGACTACAGCCATCAACATGGTAAATGGTTGAAAGAGGGTGACATAAACACAAAATTATTTCAAAGGATGAACAAAAGGATATGAATTAGACTGGGGATCAAGGCTATAACCATTAATGGATTCCTTCATACATCTAAAAGTGAAATTTCAAATGAGGCTGTGACATATTTTCCAAATATGTTTTGTAACGACCCAAACATTGGTTAATGAAAAACCACCCTTGATCTAATTAAATAACATAGTATGTGAAATGGTCCTACAAAATATATAATTTTTTTTGTTTCATGTTTTTGGATTTTAAAATACCATTAATAATTTTGACCATTGCAAATATAGCCATTGAGCAGTGATCAAATCCTTAGTATAAATGTGGGCTTTAACAATCTAATTTACTCAGAAAAAGGAAGCGATGACATCATCTAATAGAATTTCTCAATATGAAGCCCATTTTTCAGAGCTCGGAAAGGAGGTGGTTTCATTGGGCTTCCCTCTTGACCATGCCTATGTTGAGATTCAACAGGTTAAACTCAAACTGAACTGTCTACAAGAGATATGGAAGTTGATATAGATCACTACGCACGAAATGTTATCTGAGCAACCTTATGAGTCTATCACCATCGCGCAACTCACCCTTCAGTCTTATGCGGGTGTTTATGGTGTTACTTAACAAGACCCTAGTACTATGTTCATGTACATCATTTTTTTTATATAATAATTAATATACTTTCATTTTATTTTTGTTAGCTTGTAAATAGTTTTAAAGTAGAAATATTATTTTTAGTTAATCGTCAACTAAGAAATATATTTTGTTGAATTTATGGAATTTAGAATTAAATAAATTGTCAATAAAAATATTATTATTATTAAATAAAATTTTATTAAATATAAATGATCCTATAATTTTATTAATGCAATTGTAATTTTTACTAAGGTTTGAAAGCCCTTTTTTTCAAAACCCATGATTTTTTTATAAATGTCAGTTTTTATTTTAAAAGGGAAAATTAACATATTTACAAAAAATTTTAGATAAAATGAATATTATTTATGAAATTAGGACGTTGAAATTATCCAACTGTGAATTTTTCAAAATTTTCTGAGACAGTCAAATGATTGGTTAAAAATTAAATACTGTTTAAATATATATTATATTTTGTGACATCATAATCAGAAAATAGTGATTTAATAAAATACTATAATCCTTATCTTAGGCCAATATCTTTTTAAACAACAAAATAATGTGATTTGGGGTTTTTTTGACTTATTTTATAATGCATCAATGGACCCTTCAAGACTTATTAAACATCTTGTCTTTTTAAGTTGTTTTCATTGGGAGTGTGACTCACCTCCACATAGGAAACCCCTTTATTGTAGGAAGTTCAGACTTTGGCCATATAAAATATTGTTTTCCACTTCCCTTTTCTAAAAAACATGTTCAGAAACCATGGTATGGTTTGTGGTTTGGATTAGTTTAATGTGAGGGTCCCAAACCGAAATAATAATGAATTCTCTCACCTTCCCTATATAAACCCACCCAAGTTCCAACTTCCTCCTCACTCAATGCCATTAGAGATCATCAACCATCTACCATCCACTATCAATAATTCTCCCATGGTGCCCCAAGCTTCCAAAAATCCTCTCTCAAGCCTCTCTCAAGCCTTTGGCTGTATACTTTCACGTAAGGGGTTTTTCTTCCTTTCTCATTTTTGTCCAATTTTCATTAAGTTGTTATGCCATTTTAAATCCAATTATAAATGTTGGGGTATGGTTTAAAACCTCCCCTATACTTCCCTATTTATGTTTTAATGACGGGAGACCCCTTTCCCTCTCATTAATTTCCTCCAATGTACACATGTTACTATGCCGAAATTCTAAAAGAAGTTTCCCTCTCCTCATTTATATCCAAACAATTATTTTGTATCATGAATATAAACTCCATTACATTTGTTGGACATGTATCTAAATGACCCCATTACTATCTATGTCATGTAAATATGATGAGACACCCCTTTATCTCTCAAAAACGATTTTATGAGTTCTTATGTCACGCCGTTATGCTGCAGAAATTGCATCCCGCTTTTCCATACCAAAGTCTTTATGTAGTGAATACCATGTACATTTATCTATCAAGGGTATTAACCTTTAGGAAAATTTCCATATATTTTAAAGAGTTTCCAGTATTTATTCCACATCTTTTTGTCATGGAATCAAATATTATTTTGAATGATTCAATGTTTAATTATCCATGTGGCACACTTATACATGAAATGAAATGTTTAAGAAGGGTGTGCCCTAAAAGAGCTCCAATGAATTGGGTAAAGTACAGTATCATGAAACATTATGTAAAATGATAGATTACTCATTCTAATAAAAGATAGACTTGGGTTTACTCATGCTTCATGTGAAATGAGGGTTTACTCATGCTCTATGTTCAATGTTCCTTGGGTCATGATAATTCATTGTCATGTGTTTTTGTGACATTTCCTTGTTATAATTATCATACTTTATCATGACTTTATGCTTATGCCTCCCTTGTGCTCTATTGAGATGCCTATTGTCAAAAATGTATTTTATTCCTTAAGTAATTCCATTTTTATTCCCTTACTAGGATTTATAGCACACCCTATTCTTATGAATGTTCTCAGGTTAACCCGTGCAACGCTATGTATGAGGGAATGTAGTGGTTATTCAAAGGATGTTGTATTTCAAGTTTTAAGTTGTTAAGTAATGATACTAAGCCCCAATGACACTAATCCTCTCAATCTTCAATGTTGTATGAAGTTATGATTATGTAATAAATCATGTTTAAATTTGTAATAAAATGTAGGGTTTCCATAGTTGGTACCAAAAGATAAGTTAATTATTTTTGGGATTACGATTAGAAAACACTAGATAATCCTTTGAGACAACACTAATAAAAACATCCCTATGTTTTGGTGAGTATTGAGTATGTTCTTTATAAAAAAAATACATCCATGTTTGGATACGAACAGGTAGAGTTGGCTCTATCATAGATGTATCATAGTGGATAAACCCGAAAACACCGCTTTGAGCTAGACTCGAACAAAAACGTGTGCATGACAATGGGCCTTGATACAATCTTGGTTACGAAACTCCTAGGGGATATGCTTTGGTATATTGACAAGCTTAGTACAAACTATTATTGAAGGATACAAAAATCTAATATGAATATAAGTTAAGAAATATATTCTGGATAACATTGATCACAACATAAGATATAATTCTTCTTTATATGTTTATACTTTTACGTTCAATGTTTCTTTTTTTCTAAGTATTAAAGACATATAATTATACAACCTTTTTCTTAGTTAATGGTGATAAATAGAAGGTCACTTTCCAACAACCAATGTGATAGAATATGTGAATATTTCCCTAATGATATGCCGGATATGATGGGAGAGGGTGCTCAAAACATCACAACAATAATTGTTCAGATAGCTCGAGTTATAAATAATAAATTGAATCTTGTGGAACCCCTTCCTACTCCATGGAAAGAGCAAGTTTCTATATAATAATTCATGCGGAAAAGGCCTCCCATGTTTAACAGAACTTCTAATCCCATCCTTGCGGAACAATGGATTACCTCAATTGAGAAGTTATTCTCTATACTCCAGTGCTCTGAAAAGGAAACAGTTGTACTGGAAGTCTATCATTTTGATGGGGAAGCTGATTAGTAGTGGAAACTAATAAATAATACAATATCCCTAGAGGAAATTTATTCCATGAATTGGGAGGAATTCAAGAGGATGTTTCTCAACAAATATTTTCCTCGAATCCTCCATCTCAAGATGGAAAGAGAGTTCATCGGGCTCAACCAGAAGGGAGATGAGTCCATCAGGGCATATGAAGAAAAAATTACAAGGCTTTAAAGGTACACCTCTGGCTTTTTCATGAACACCGAATGCAAGGGGGATTTCTTCTTTAGAGGACTAAGGCCAAGTCTACGAAAATAATTGGAAATTAGAGACTTTGACAGTTATGAGGATATTGTTCGTTGTTCCCTCAAGGTTGAAATGAATATTGAAGACTCTAAGTGGTCTCGTGGTCCCAGTTACAAGAAGCGGAACATAGAGAACAACCTGGGTGGTCCATCATAAAAATCCCATGATAGAAAGAAACCTGACATTTTTCCTTGCAAAAATTGTGGGAAGAAACATCCTGGTAACTATCTCAAGGGAACCATGAGTTGCCTAAAATGCTGAAAGTTTAGTCATCTGGCCAACAAATGCCGAAGGTATAGGAAAAATATCGATAATGTTGAAGAAGAATGGAAGGTTCAGATCAACACTCAGGTGACAGTGAAGTGTTACAACTTCATGGAGCTTGAGCATTATGCAAACAATTTTTCTATGATGTGGGTTGTCGGAGGCAACCAACAACAACTTCTGAGGCAACATGTAAGGTCTTATGCTATCACTACCACTGAGGTGGAGTGGGAAAATGATGTGGTGATAGGTACTATATTTATTCATTCAATAATAGAGAACATATTATTTGATTTTGGTACTCCTTATTTTTTCATATCTTAAAAATTTGGTAGAACAATTCAAACACCCCCTCAAAATTTGTGGAAAAGTTATCTGTGAGAACAACAGATGGGGAAATTGATGTGTCCATGGTTCATAATTCCTCCCCTATTAATGTTTGTGGACTAAAACTCCCAGAAAATCTTATCATACATCCCTTAGTAGAGTTCGATTCTATCTTGGGCATGTATTGGCTATCTTTATATAAATCCAATATCAACTGTTAGGAAAGGGAGATCACTCTTCACATCCCGAAGAATCCTCTAATTCTATAAAAATGAAAGGAGGAGTATGGATATCCTTTAAAATCATATTATCATGTATAAATTATGATTCCTTATGTGAAATCATATCCAGGTCAAATGATTCAGGAAAATTAAAGAATCATGCTTGAAAACGCGTCAATCGTGAGGGATTACACTAACGTATTCCATGTAGAGTTCCCTGGTATTCCGTTGGACAGAGAGGTTGAGTTCTCAATTGAACTTATCCCTGGATCTCTAACAATATCAACAACACATTATGGAATGACCACCATATATCTAGAAGAGTTGATGAAGCAATTACAAGAGAATATGGAGAAGGGTTTAATACGCCTGGATGCTTCACAGTGGGGTGGGCTTGTATACTTAATCAAGAAGAAGGATGGACCAATGAATATGAATTGATTATTATGAGCTCATCAAAATCACAATAAGGAATAAGTATCCTCATCCATGGATTGATGACTTGTTCGATTAGCTACGTGGAGCACAATACTTCTCCATGGTAGATTTTTGGTCAGGATATTTTCAAGCAAGGGTGAAGAAGGATGATGTCCCTAAGACTGCTTTTCGTACAAGATACATGCACTATGAATTCATTGTAATGTCCTTAAAACTCACTAATTCTCTTGAAATCTTCATGGAAATGATGAATAGTGCCTTTAAGTATTACCTCGACAAATTTTTACTATTATTTATAGATGGTATTCTGATACACTCCAAAACCAAGGAGGATCATGAGGAGAATATAAGAATTGTACTTGAGAACTTGAGGAAGGAAAAGCTCAATGAAAAGTATATAAAGTGTGAGTTATTGTTGAAGGAGGTCTCATTCTTGTGCCATATCATCACAAGAAATGGTATATCTATGGATCCATCAATGACAGCTGTAATAGAGGGATGGCTGAGGCCAACATCGATAACAGATATCCATAGCTTATTGAGGTTAGATAGATATTATCGCAGATTTGTGAGAAACTTCTCTTGATTGTCCAACCCTCTTACTAGGTAACTAGGAAGGGAGTAAAGTTTACTTGTATTGATGAATGCGAAGAAATATTTAAAGAATTAAAAAGGAGTCTTTTAACTACACATGTGCACACTTTACCCACAAGTGGAGAACATTTGGTCGTATTTAGTGATGCTTTGAAGAAGGGTATGTGATGTGTGATGATGAAAAATTACTAAATCACTTTCTATACTTCAAGGAAATAGAATGTTCATGTATAGAACAATCCAACCCATGACCTTGAGTTGGCTGTAGTGATCTTTGCTTTGAAAATTTTGTGGTAATATCTCTTTAGGGAGAGGTGTGAAATATATACGGACCAAAAAAGCCTCAAGTATATATTCACATTAAAAGTGTTGAACATGTGCTAATGGAGATGGTTATATCTTATAAAAGACTATGAATACTCAATCCACTACCATCCCGGAAAGGAAAACAAGGTGGCAGGTTCTCTAAGGAGAAAGGATCCTACATGTTTATCAATGATGAGAATTGAAAAGTATCTGATCTTATTATATTTTCAAAGGATGGACATATGAATAATTAATGGAGGAACATCATCAATACTTTCTCAAATTATTTATCAACCATCCCTCTTGTAGTGAATAAAGGATTTTTAAAGAAAAGATGTGGAAATTCTGAAAAGGGTGGGAGCTGTTAGAAATGGTAAATCCTTTGACTTCAATGTTGATGAGGAAGGAGTTGTAATATTTGAGATGCAATTATGTGTACTATCTGATCCATAGATAAATAAGGAACTATTGAATGATTCACATATCTCAAACTTCTCTATCCACATAGGGAGCATAAATATGTACATAGATCTTCAAGAAAACCTTTGGTGGGACAATATGAAAAGGGAGATTCCGAATATACATTAATGTGTCTGGTATGTCAGCAAGTGAAGGCAGAGAGCCAGAAGTCTAAGGGGATGATGCAACCATTGCCTATACCAGAATGGAAATGGGATAACACCACCATGGATTTGGTCACTGGACATCCGAAGACATCCAAGGGAAACAATGCAATCTGGATTGGTGTGGACCATCCTACAAAAGTTGCACACTTCATTTCTATTTGGTAGGATTTCTCATTGGATGAACTGGAACATATATATATCAGGGAAGTGGTAAAGATGCATGGAGTACCACTATCTATCATGTCTTATTGGGATCTATGATTCACCACTATGTTTTGGAAGAGTCTTCAACATACTATGAGTATTGAACTGAACTTCAGTAAGGCCTATCATCCTCAAACTGATGGCCAATCTGATCGGACTATCCAAACACTTGAGGACATGTTGAGAACATGCTCAATGGGAATCAAAGGAGGATGGGATCAACATCTTTCTCTTTTTGAGTTCTCATATAACAACAGTTTCCACTCGAGCATCCAAATGTCACCATATGAAGCCCTTTATTAGAAAAGGTGCATAACACCAACATGCTGGGATGAGGTCAGTGAGCGTAAGATTCTTGGACCCGAAATGGTCGAAGAAAAAGTGGAGAAGGTGAAAACCATTCAGAATAATATAAAGGCATCATAGAGATGAAAAAATAGATATGTAGATAACTATCGATGAGACCTTGAGTTTAAATTTGGAGACATGGTATTTTTACACATATCTTCATGAAAAAAGTCATGAGGTTTGGATGGAAAGGGAAGTTAAGTCCAAAGTACATCTTCCCCTTCACGTTTATTGATCGTGTTGGGGTTGTGGCCTATTAATTAGCACTTCAACTTACCATGTAAAAAGTACATGATTTATTTCATGTATCCTTCTTAAGGAAGTACATACCGGACCCTTCACATGTACTCTCTTCAGAGGTGGTACAGTTGGAAGTCGATCTTTCCTTTGAGAAGTAGCCAATGAAGATATTGGATCATAGAGACAATGTTATATGTAACAAGACTACTCATATAGTCAAGGAACCTTGGAGAAACCATAAGTACAAAGAAGCAACATGGGAATGGGAGGAAGCAATGAAGGGAAATACCCACATCTGTTTTTGGCCTAGAATGTATAATGAAATTTCGAGGGAACAATTTCATAAGGGGGGAAGACTGTTATAACCCAAACTTTGGTTATTGAAAATCCATGTTGATCTAATTAAATTCCTTAGTATGTGAAATGGTCATACAACATATGCACTTATTTTGTTTTATGATTTTGGATTTTGAAATACAATTAGAATTGTGACCATTGCTAATATAGCCATTGAAAAGTGATCAAATGATTATTATAAATATGAGATTTAACAATCTAATTTACTCAGACAGATGATGTTATGGCCTCATCCAGTAGAATTTCTCCTTACAAAGCCCATTTTTAATAGCTTATAAATGAGGTGTCGTCATTGGGCTTCACTCATGACCAAGCCCAAGCCGAGCTTCAACATTTTAAACTCAAACAGAACCATCTATGGGAGAAGTGGAAGTTGATAGAGATCACCACACGTGCAATGTTATCTGAGCCACCCAAGATTCTTTCACCATCGTGCACCTCACCCTTAAGTCTTATGCAGGTGTTTTAAGTTGTTATTTTACAATACCCTAATAATATGTTTATGTAAATTATATTTTTATATAATAATGAATATAAATTCATTTTATTCTTGTTACCTTGTAAATAGTTTTAAATCACAAATATTATTTTTATTTAATATTCAACAAAGAAATCGGTTTTGATGAATTAATGTATTTTTGAATTAATTTTTTTTAAAAAAAATATTATTATTATAATTATGTTAATTTTTGTTAAATATAATTGATCATGTAATTTTATGAATGCAACTGTAATTTTTATTATGGTTTGAAAGCTATTTTTGTCAAAACCCAGGAATTTTCGATAAATGTCGATTATTATTTTAAAATTGAAAATTAACTTATTTAAAAAATTCTTTAGCTAAAATAATTATTATTTCTGGAATCAAGATGTTGAAATTAACCAATGGGGAATTTTTCATAATTTTATGAGATAGTCAAATTTTTGGTTAAAAAGTAAATACCGTTTAAATATATAATATATTTTATGACATCATAATGTCTCAATAGTGATGTAATAAAATTCTATAATCCTTATGTTCGGCCAATATATGTTTTACCACTAAAATAATGTGATTATGGGTTTTTTGACTTATTTTACAAAGCATAAATGGACCCTTCAAGACTTATTAAACATCTTGTCTTTTTAAATTGTTTTCATTGGGAGTGTGACTCACCTACATATAAGAAACACCATTATTTTAAGAAGTTGGGAAATTGGCCTTATAAATTTTTTTTACCACTTACATTTTCCTAAAACCATGGGAAAAACCATTTGGATGGTTTATGGTTTTGATTGGATTAATGTGAGGGTCCCAAACCTAAATAATTAAAAATTCCCTCTCCTTCCGTAAATAAACCCACCCAAGATCCTACTTCCTCGTCACTCAAAACCTTTGGAGTTCATCCAAAATCTTCCATCCTCTATATATAATCTTCCAAAGGTTCCCCAAGCATCCATGAAGCCCCTCTCAAGCCTCTATCAAGCCTTAGGAAGCATACTTCCAAGTAAGGGGTTTTTCTTCCTTTCACATTTTTGTCAAATTTTCTTTAAGTTTTTGTGACATATTAATTTAAATTAAAAACTTCGGGGTATGGTTTCAAATCTCCCATATAATTCCTTATTTATTTTTTAATGATGGGATACCCCTTTCCCTCTCATTAAATTCCTCCCATGTACACCTGTTACTATGCCGAAATTTCAAAAGGAATTTCTTTCCCCTCATTTACATTCATGCAATTCTTTTTTATCTTGAATCCAAACTCCATTAAATTTGTTGGAAATGTATCTAAATAACCCCTTACTTCCATGTCTTTTAAATATGGCAATACACCCATTTCTCTCTAATCAACCATTTTTATGATTTCTTGTGTCACATCGTTATGCTGCCAAAATTGGACAGCTTTTTTCCAAGTCAAAGTCATTGTATATTGAATACCATGTCCATTTCATTATCAAGGGTATTCAACATTATGCACATTTAAGTATGCTTTAATGATTTTCAATTATGTATTCCACATTCATTTATCATGGAATAAATATTTATGTTGAATGATTCAATGTTTTATGATCGATGTGGCACACTTATGAATGAAATGAAATGTTTATGAAGGGTGTTCCCTGACAGAGCTTCAATGCCCTGGGTAAATTATAGTATCATGATACGTTATGTGCAATGAGTGTTTACTAATTCAAATGAAAGTTAAATTAGGGTTTACTTGTTCTTTATGTGAAATGATAGTTTACTCATTCTCAATGTGCAATGAGCCTTGGATCATGCTAATTCTAGGTTTAGTGTTATTGCCACATTTTTATGTTATGATTATCATGCTTTATCATACCTTTGATTTTATGATTCCCTTGTTCTTTTTTGAGATGCCTATTGTCTAAAATGTATTTTATTCCTCATGTTATTCCGTGTTTACTCCCTAACTAGGCTTGATAGCTCACCCTTTTCTTATGCATGTCCTTAGGTTCTCCCCATGCAATGCTAAGTATGAAAGAACGTATTGGTCATCTAAAATAATTTTTCAATAAGGATATTTTATTTAATGTTTTTAGTTGTTATGTAATGATCCTATTCCCCAATGACACTAAACCTATTGATCTACTATGTTGTATCAAGTGATGTTTATGTAATAAATCATGTCCAAGTTTTTAATAAAAAGCAGGGTTGTCATATATTTGTTGATGATGAAGTTAATAAAACCGAAATGATGGTTGAAAACATAAAAAACTCCATTGTGGACTCTCAGAACCATGCTCTCACAATGTACCATTTAAATAATGAGATTAAGAAAGCCCTTTTTTCTAAATATAGAGAGTACTATGGGCCCAGACGGGGTTTTCATTATGTATTTATGTTGTATTGGGACATCATCCAAGATGGAATGACTACTGTAGTAAGGGAGTTCTTTAATCATGCTTTTTTACCTTTTGGTATTAATTGGAATTTTATTTCCCTTATATTGAAGAAGGAAATTGCATTTTTTTTGTCAAATAAATCGTACCAATTACCCTTCGAAACACAATTCCCATTGCTAATAGCAAGATCATAATGGTCAGACATGGAGATGTCATTAAAGATCATTTTACACCGCATTAGTCTAGATTTGTCCCAGTTATATTTATTCAGAACTATTTGTTCACTGCTTATAAGAGTGTTTATATAATAAAATGAAATATAAATCATGGGATATTTTCCCTTAAAATTGATATCTCAATAGATTTTGATACTATCAATTGGAGTTTAATTTATAAGGACCTAAAAAGGTATGTATTTTCTACTAGCTTCATCCTCAAAATTCATATTATTCTTTATTTTTCACGTCTCTCCATTTTGGTCAATGGATCACCTCAGGGTTATTTCCAACGCACTAGGTGCGTTCGTCAAGGGGATCCAGTTTTAGGTTAAATTTTTTCTATTTTTGAATACTACATGAGTAAGTGTTTCAATGAACATATCCATTATGGGGTACATAGATAGATTCATGATGGTCATGGTGTCACTATACCATATCTTCTTCAATTTGATGATGATATTCTCATTTTTGGCCAGCCATCAAGAAAGACGATACAGGAAATTAATGCCTCGATTAACCACTATTAATAGGTTTCTATCCAATATATAAGCTGGAGTAAGTCCTTTAGGATTTTTAGAAATGATTTTTATGATGGGTAGAAGAATTGAATTGTTAGAGTTCTTGGGCTCATAAAAGAATGGTTCCCTTTCACTTACCTTTGTGTCCCCTTTATTTGGGGCAAGGTAAGATGTCATTAACTAGGGAGTATTTACTCTATAATTTTAAATCAATGGGATATATGGAAGGGTATGACCATGTCATTATCAGGTAGGGTGTGCTCGATTAACCCAGTCATTACCTAAAAATTGTACAATTGTTTATCTCATTACAGATGGCCAAAAAGTTTGTTCATGGATTGATATGAAATTTCTTCATGACAAGTTCAAGGAATGAAAAGAAGATGGTTACCATTGAATGGAAGGATTTTATTAACCACTTTGAGTTGGGTAGTCCTAGGTTAAAGGTTCTTAAAACCTTTAATGAAGGCCTTACTAATAAGATTACATGGATCCTGATGACCAGAACTGACCACTCTATTGAGTTTTTATCATAAAGACTGAAACCAAAGTTGTTATGTGGATATCCTCACTAACTAACCTCATTTTTATGGTCATTAATAGATCTATCGTTCAATGATATTATGCAGAAATTGAAATGGATGGTCAGTTAGGAGTTTTTTCATAATTTCTACCGCACACCATGGCTGGATAGTCAAATTGATATAGTTGTTGTTTCATTTGATATGGTTTTTTTGAATGATGATGATCTCATGTCTCACATTGAACCTATTGTTGACATCATATCCTCTCATTATTTTTTAGAGATAAAGAGTTATGAATTTATGGATAAAGACTCTCTGACTGGGAAACCTAATTGACTTGGATAATTCAATACCAATGATTATTATCTCTCAAAGTGTGATAGCTCTCATAAGCCTCCAAAATGGTTGCTTCAGTTTATGTTTCCCTTCATCCAGCCTTTTAGGATTATTCTCTTGTATAATATATTTAAAAATAAGTTACCTACACATGATCTACTGAATAAATAAGGGTATTATATTCTATATTCATGTTTGTTTTGTATGTTGTATGATGAAAACCAACAACACATTTTTTTGGAGTGCACCTATTTGAATGAGTTATGGGGTTACAACAGTATGTCATTCAATAATGATTTTTAGTGTTACTGGTATTTGGAAGAGGCTCTATAGTGTATCAGTGCGAGTGGAAGGAGTGTCCAGGTGAACAAACTTTTGCGGGCTACAATGGCCTTTGTTTTCCATGCAATCTGGCTGGACAGGAACCGACTCCTCTTTAATAGTACCCCTATATTTCTTCATGAAAACTGTGGTGCAGTTCATAGGTATATACATATTGCTGCTTCTATTAAAGATAAAAGTATGAATAACTCTATTGATGATATAAAGGACCATCAATTTATTATGGTAGTGGGGAAAACAAGGAGGCCACATTCACTCAAGTTAATCCGGTGGATTCCCCTGCTCCCTTCATCGATTAAGGACAACATCGACAGTGTGTCAGATGGTTCTTCTGGACCATCGGGCCGTGGTGGAGAGTGTGGAACCTTCCTTGGGTTCATGAAGATATTTTTTGACCACATCATTGGTATGGTTACTACTTATGAAGAGGAGCATGTTTATGTCAGTTTTTCATTGAAACATTCTATTCATTACAATTAGTCATCGTTGTGGACTGAATCTAAACCATAACTTCTAGTTAATGCATTCAAGGCCCGATCGAGAGATGTTCCACATCGTGTCCTCCAATACTAGGTTGCGTGTCATCACCATGCTAGAGTTATTCATATATGTATTTCTCAAGTATTTATATAGGCTAATTAGGTGGATAATGCCATTTCATAGATGGAAATTACCGAACCAATTTCTATGTGGTCATGTTGGATTCTTGACTACTAATCCAAGTTGGATGAGTATGAAATCCATGGTTTCACACACTCCCTATTACATAAGACTCATTGTAATACTTGAATTTTTTTGTTTATTGTTATTTTAATAATATATGTCTGGACATTCTAGACACTAGATCTTCATTGTAATGGTAATTCTGATTTATCAGATGCATACTCTATCCGATGATCATAATGAAGAATATAAGTTTTATATTTTTAATACATTGGTACATTTTCTATGTATAGTAAAAGGTAAATTATTCTATAAAAACATACTGAAACAATTTATATATAAAAAGTTATTAACCATGTTTTAAGAATGTGTTTTTTATTTCCAAAACAAATGGAATGGAAAATTAAGAAGTAATTATCATGTCTCAACATTCTACCCATTTCTGAATATCAGAAAAAAATACATAAATGAAAAATAACATTATAATATGACACCCCATAGTTCTTTTTAAGAAGAAAAAATTTATTATTTAAAAATAACCCCGGATTTTTATCTATTTTTAATATAATGGAGGGTAATAGAATAGACATACACCTCTCCTTGTTTTAATTTAATTATGCAGTTTTTTCCGTTTGTAATTTTACAAGGGTTTGTCTTCTTAATTATGTTTTATGAATGTTTTTTCATCAATATCTTTTATTATCGTACAAATTCTTTAGTTGAATATTAATGTACTTAAAATAGTTTAAATAAAGTTAAAACCCTTTCAATTCATTTGCTTCCTCATTCAACTGAATGCTTTTTTAACTCTTTTAAACGATCGTGTGTGTTCGACCCACTACTCTTTAATTATCTCATTCTTTTTGTTATATTTATAATTCATCACCATTATAATATATCCCCATATTAATGACCATATTAATGGTTTATTAAATCTACTACTGGGGTGAGTAATTATTTAGAGACGTTATGCGATTGTGATCTTTTTCTCGATGCGTATTCATTAATTTAACATTATGTATGATGGACTTAACAAGTCATGGATTAATGACTTGTTTTGTTTAATGTGTGGTTTCCATGGATTTTTGGAACTATAAATACACTATCATCAACATTCGTTGATTGATATTATAACCCTATGTTTAGTTATGTCTTGGATTAAATCCTTAACACATGGGAATTCCAATCAACGTCAACTTGATACATGGGTGTTAATTTAAGGAAATATTATGCAAAGATGAAGTATATCACAAGATTAACTACCTAAAAATGAACTCACCCCAATATTTATCCAATTTTTAAATCAAACTATCTCATTAATCACTACTTTTATGTTCTGCAAAAATCCCCCCAAAATAAAATGCAATCTACTAAAAAAATTGACAAATAAAGAGTATAATCACCATGGATTCAACCGTAGTGTTTCTATAAACATTAGCAGAGAATTGGAACATTGAATGGTCAATAGGAGAAAATTTTCTACACATTTTAAAAAGTGCAACTGACAGGGTTGGTTCTTTAAGTAGTTATCACTTTCTGGTTATTGTAAAAAAACACAATAAAAACCAAGTCTGCCTCTTTCTTCAAAAATCTCTCTAAATGCATCATAGTCAACTAAAAAATCCCTTGGATTTGTTTGACCCTGAAATTGAGAGAAAAAGTTTCCAAAATAGGTGTAACATTCAGGATAATCATATAATTCCTGAACCATTCCTCATCCCACCCATTGAATCAGAAATGACCAATCCTAGTTAACAAAAACTAAAAGGACTTTCTACCCCGGATATGAATTACTAAAATCTTGTTATTAAATATCCAAAAAAATATGCTGACTTTGAACTCAAATCAGGTTTGAATAATCTTATCCCTAATTTCCATGGGCTAGCTGGTTAGGATCCACATCTCGACCTTAAAGAGTTCTAAGTGGTGTGCTCAACCATGAAGCCTCAAGGGGTTACTGAGGAACAAATCATACTTTGAGCATTACCATTTTCCTTATCTAACTCTACCAATTCATGGATTTACTACCTCCCTCTTGGTTCCATAACCACATGGAATGACATTATGCACCACTTTTTATAGAAATTCATTCATGCTTCTTGTATGACTTCAATACAAAAGGAAATAAGTGGTACTCATCAATTCTCAATTGAACCACTCCATGAATACTGGGAGAGGTTCAAAATTCCTTTTGAAAACTTCTCACACCAACAAATCCATGACCAACTCTTAATCCAATACTTTTATGATGGTTTATTGGAAATGGAGAGAACTCTCATTTTCCCCCTTGTAGTAGTTTTATGGTTGATAAAAATCCTACAACTATAAGAGATCTCATAAGAAAAATTTTGGTAAACACACTACAATTCCATACTTGAGAACACTATCAAGACAAACAAGCCCAATAGAATCAATATATAGAGCCCAGAAAGATGATTGAGTGGATGAGTGAACTTACAGGTCTTGTGAGACAACAAGTTGTGGAGTAAAAATCCCAAATCTCGTATTATCCACAAATCTCTATTCCGTTGAACTATCAAGAATAGTGGAATCTATAGCATTCCATATCATCCAACTGACAAATTTCCACCACTTCAAGTGGATAAATATCATTCATTTGGACCAATAGAGCTCAATGCATCATATGCTCAGTAGAACTCCAACCCTCAACAATCTGGTTTGTTTATTATAACCTCTAACCAACCTCACATTGATCCCTAATCTTTATCTTATAACCAAGGATTAAGGTATGGAAAACGTATCCCTCAATTCCATCCTCAAAACGAAAACCATTTCAAATATGGTCAAGGAGTTTGTAACTTCAAACAACCATATCTATTTGTTCGTTAATAACAAATGTGAAATCCTCCTCCATCTCCTCTAGGCTTCCATTATTATAGTGAGCCTTATCAATTCCATAACCAATATAATTTATTTCCCAAGAACCAAAATCAAGGTAATACCAATTTGGGATAAGCCTCTTATTCTATGAAACCATGAGAATGTTCCATGGAAGATCATTCCTCCTTCACCCATTCCAGCATTGAAAATCATGAAACTCTAATTGGTTAATTTGATTCCCACCTAATACTACAACAAAAATAAAATTATTCCCAACTCCCAACCCATCCATTACCTAATCCCAAAGGTATTGTAAGTGAAATTTCACTTAGATTGGGAAAGTAAAATGGTATGCCTCCTGATGTGTCCTCCAACTATCCTTATTGACCTAGAAAATAAAAAGAAAAAGAATCTTGTAAAGAAACATGAATCCATTACTTCATCTCTATTCATTCCACATAGGATCTCAATTCCTTTTCCTCAAGACATTTTTAAGACAAGGCTATCCTTTGAACATGATCTTGATATTCTTGACATGTTTAGATGTGTTGAAGTAAACATTCCCCTATTAGATTCCATAAAACAAATCCCTAATTATGAAAATATTCTTAAAAAATTGTTCACCCACAAGAGGAACCTTAGGAAATTCGAAATTTTTTCCACCCATTAGCCTATTTCCATAAAGTGAAAACATCCAATGCATTTACGATTCCATGCCAAATGGGAAATTCCAACTTTTATGATGCAACTCATAGACTTAAGAGCCTCAATTAATGTCATGACTAAATCTATCTTCTCCAACCTTGGTCTAGTTCCGTTTCCCCCAATGGTTTTTGTCATTCAATTAGACAATCGAAGAACTGCTCATCCTGAGATTATAATCGAGGAAATCCTTTTTCATGTGAATGATCTTGTCATTCCTGCTGATTTCAATGTCCCTGAAATGGAAGATGAGATGAAATCTTCTCAATATCTCCTAATTCTAGGAAGACCATTCCTCATTACTCTTATAACCAAGATTTTTTCCATTTACAAATCTTATCCCTGGAATTTTGTGACAAACTGGTCAAGTTCAAAATTTTTCAAGCCATGCAATAAAAATCTGAGAACCACTCTGTATTCTCAATCCATGCTTCAGAGGATACTTCTATGAATTAATTAAACCCCATTCCATAATTTACATTATATTCTTAAGCTATATGATATTTTGAAATATGCACCATGACTAAAAAATTCATAAATGATGAAGTTTATGTGGACCATTCATTCATAGTCTCTATCAATCTAGAGGATCTTGAAAACTCTCTAGAATCACACACTAAACATGTTCTCAACTACTCCACCTTGGAAAATATTATGTAAAATGAATCTGAAGCAACTGAATTCCCTTACACCCATATTGAGTTATCTAAACCACAAATGAGAGATGATACTGATTTAAAACCACTTCATAAACACCTGAAATATGCATTACTTTTCCATGATCAAACACATATTATCATTATATCTGCTTCACTTACTCAAACCGAAGAGTCCAAAAATGTTCATGTGTTAGAGGAAAACAAAAAGGACCAAGGATGGACCCAATTTCTAATATTGAATGGGTTATTTGAATTCTTGTTGTACCTAATATGGCTGGGATACCTATTGACACAAATGAATATTGTGAGTTATTCACAACTACAGTGAATAGCTAATGGAGTGTGTGCATTGATTACATGAAATTGAATGTTAAAACAACAAATGATCACAACCCTCTTCCCTTCCTAGATCAAATTCTATAACTTTTAGCTAGAAAGTCACAATTTTAAATTCTTGATGGATACACCTGCTATTTCCGAATCCAAATCACTCCTCAGGACCTAGAAAAGACAACTTTTCCATGCCCCTTTGAAACATATGCATATAGGACAATGACTTCTGGAATTTTTAATGCTCCTGCAACATTATATAGGTGTGTGATGAGTGTCATTTTTCAATTCATTAAACACTGCATTGATGTATTTATGTATGACTTTACCAATTATAGTGTGTCATTTTAATGTTGCATGAATTTACTCTTTATAGTCATTCAAAAGTGTGTCAAGTGTATCATTGTGCTAAATTTTAAAAAATTTCACTTCATGGTTATAAATGGGATTGTTCTTGGGAAGATAGTTTCAAAAAAAGGGTATTGATATTCATTCTACCAAAATTGAAGTGATCCAATCACTTCCTGAACCTACTATTGTTCGAGACATCCATTCATTCCTCAGCCATTCCAGATTCTATCGGTGATCCATCCATAATGTTTGTAGGATTTCCCTCCAACTCACTCGATTTCTCGAAAACGATGTCACATTACATTTTGATGAGCATTTCAAGTGAGCCTTCATTGAACTCAAAAAATATCTTACGTCTACAATAATAATCCAACCCTCGGATTGGTCCTTAAACATTGATTTGATGTGTGATTCATCGGATAGATCTGTTGGGGCTGTTTTTGGTCAAAGAAGAGAAATTTTTTTTCATGTAATCTGTTATTACTCAAAAATAATTGATGAAACTCAATCTCAAAACATTGTTACTAAAATGAACTTTTAGATGTGGTTTTTTCCATAGATAAATTATGGCCCTATCTCTAAGGTGCTAAAATCATCATCTTCACAGACCCTTCTACTATAAATTTATAACCCAAGAAATGTGATTCCAAACCGAGGGTAATAAGATGGATCTTAATTTTACAGGAGTTTGAACTTGCAATCAAAGATAGACTTGGAAAAGAGAACCCTATAGATGATCACATGAGTAGAATTTATAATTCATCTCATTCAAAAATATTTGATCTAGAATTTCTAACTGAGCACCATTCATCTCTCACTCCCAAAATACCATGGTATTCCCCAATTGTAAATTACATGGTTTATGGTTTTTTCTTGAAACTATTTCAAAAGAAAAAAAGATGTTGAAAAGTGATTCAAAATAATATTTTTGGGCAGAAATTAATCTTTTCAAAACTAGGGTAGACATGGTAATTAGGAGATGTGTTGATGAAAATGAACATTCTTCGATCTTAGAATTCTATCACTTAATTCCTGGTGGTGGCTACATGTTACCACAAAGGACCTCCTAAAAGGTCATAGACTCTAGATTCTTCTAGCCTTCCCTGATCAATGGGCTTACATGAGTTCTGTCAATCATGTCCCACTTTCCAAAATATTGGAACAATTTCAAAGAGAAATTATATGCCCCAAAGCATTTAAATTTCTTGTGAGATATTTTCTGTTTTGGGGAATCGATTTCATGGGTCCATTCGCCATTAAAATTTATTATCATACATTCATCTTGTGGTTGATTAAGTTTTTATGTGGGTCGAGGAAAAAACCACAATAAAGGATGATTCACATACTATTAGTGAGTTCTTCAAGACACCCATATTCCATCGATTTGTCACTGCCCTGGCCATGATTAGTGACTTAGGAAACCAATTTTTAATTGTTCAATGGAATATCTTTTGAAAAAGAATGGGTTCCACATAAAAAATCAACAACATATCACCCCAAACAAATTTCATGGATGAACTTTCAAATAGATAAGTCAAAATAGTGCTTGATGTATTTCTTATGCTGGCTAGAAAAGACTGGCCTGAATGACTTGGTGAAATAATTTGGGTTTATCATACTACCAATAAAACACCAATTTGGATGTCTTATTTTACACATTTTTTTGGTAATGAATTCCATTTTCCAGTTTAAGTCCAACACAATCCTTTTTGGGATGTGAAAAACTGAAATTTTTATTGTGATTAATCTGCTGAAGATAGATTGTTACAGTTGATTGAACTGGAAGAGCTTTGACTTGATTCCAATGAGATTTTCAATCTATACAAAAAAATGCTATTGTACTCTATGATAAACACATCTTGAGAAATGTATTTCCAAAAGGTGAAATGGTAATGCTCAACAATTATCGATTTCAGCTTCACCCTGGTAAGGAGAATTCTTATTGGGAAGGTACTTTTGTTATTACTATTATTTACCCATTTGGTGCAGTGCAAGTCCATGTCCACTCTTCAAAAAGGACATTCACAGTTAGTGTACATCGGTTAAAGAATCACCAATAGAGGACACAAAATCCTAGAGCCACATTTACTTCCTTCTGATCCACAACTTCCATAGACCCACCACCGGTTGGTGACGGGGACCCACCAAATCCAAACAAAGGGGCACCTCATTCCATTTAAATCTCTCTCTATCACTTCCTCTATCTCCTCCATTATTCTAATTAAAATCTATTTCATTTTTTACCACCTACCCCATCAAAATTTTTATTTACTCTTTTGTGTGGGTGTCTTAAGAAAAACTAAAAATAACCTAAAAAATAGAAAAACAATAATAAAAATCACTTAATAAAATATGGAAAAATTAAGAGTCATGATTACTTACCTTCAACATTTGAAATTTTTTAACCATTTTGTGGATTAGAAATAAATTTTCTCATCTCAAATAAATTTGTATTTTCATCATGGCTTTGGATAAGGAATTATATGTCAAAACCAAAAAAATTTGAATTCTCAATTTTTTATTTTGAAACTGATATTTCCCAACTATGAGAACCATCATTATATTTCATGCCAAGGACTCCTTTGGACATCTTTTAAAAATGTGAGTTCTATTACCCTCATTTGTTAGTCACGAGTTAGTGGACCTACTTGCCCAATTTCCCACAATGGTGTGCATTAATATGATTGGGGCATTTTTTGAACCACATGAGAATCATAATAACCAAATAGCCTCCAATTTACCTTACAATAGTCCTATTTTTGGAATCCCTTTTGATCATATGAAAACCTTTCTTTATATCCACATTACATTCCCAATACATTTCCCACCCAATATGAACATGACTTTTAATTGCATAATTTTTATGAAATTTAAGTGTGGGGGAATTGATTTCATTTTGGGTACCCTTTTGTTGATTTTCACCATTTTATCACATGCTTGAGGGAAGCCATCAATTTATGTGTCGGGGAGAGGTTGTCATTTAGTGTGTTTTGGGGAATTTAATGCACTTCCATTTATGTAATTTTGTAAATGTTATAGACAAGTGTTCAGAAAAAGCAAAACAAAATAAAAAAAAACAAAAATGGGTTGTGTCTTGGGTGGATCAAAAATCACTCTTCGTCAACCTTTTTTTATTTTATAACTATTAAAAATAGTGTTGTGAAGAGATGAATATTGGTTTGGGATATGAGTGTGAGATATTTTTCACGTTCATCTTTAGAAAAATGCAATCAAAGAAGAAAATAAAAGACAAACAAGAACACTTATGTCTTTGGGAAAAGTTTTGTTTTTTGTAAATATTTCACCTTATCATCCCCATAAAATTTTCTTCCTATATTGTGTCTTTGTTCACCCAATAACTCCCTTGTAAATACGTGTTTTAATTTCCTTCACTGTTTCTTTTCATAAATAATCATTTTTTTCGATGTTGGTGTTTTACCTTCTTTTTCCTATCTTTTGGATATCGTCTTCCTACCATCTCATAACCATAGAAAACCCCCCTAAAAATACAACTTGATTTTTATCACTTTAGGACTGAGAGTGGAAGATAATAGTTATTACAAACTCTAATAGTTTCAGTTTTTGTGGGTGAATGAGTGAAGTTCCATTAATTAATTTTGTCATATTGAGTGGAGTATGTTTTATGTGCCACCATTTTATATTTCTAAATTTGCGAAAGAAAAAATGAATTGTTTTTTGAACAATTTTTTAATAACATCTTCTGGTTGAATTCAACATAAATGAGCAAAATTGTCTAAACCTCCCCTGGTTGAGGAAAACAAGATTTTAACATTTGTTGGTGAGTAAAAATTATTTTGTTAGGTTTTTCATTTTTTTGTACATGAGGACATACACAAGACTATGTGTGGGGGAATTGATTTTATTAATATTTTAATGAATTAATATATACTCCGTTTTCTGATTTTATATAAATGTTCTTAATTTCTGTGAAGTATTAATGTTTTAATACAAAATATAATTTTTGATCATTTTTAGATGTTTTGAAATTGAGTTTGTTTTCTAATTTATTTATATAGATCAACCTACTAATCCAAATGGAGTGATGCGGGTTTTTAGGATTCATTATTCAATTTCCAACATATCATTAGAAGGGATTAGTGGCCAATTCTTTCATTTTTAGGGTCATATGGTCCTCACAAGGTAACCCAATGAATCTGTGAAGAAACTAGACCAGCCATGATGACTGAGTTACTCGACTAAATCCTAAATCCCAAATTTTATTAATCTCTAACATATTTTCTTTATTATCTAAAAAAATCATGGATAAAAATTTAAAGTTCCAACTACAAGAAAAAGGGCCCAACTGATGCCTTGAATTCTAGCCCACCATTCTGGCCGGGAATTAAAATCCTGACTATATTCATGAAATTTATCATGATCTATCATAAATTAAAGTAGGTGTTTTTCATTGTGAAATATAATATATGTGTGTATAACTTTATAGAAGATAATATTTTTGTTTTAGGGCATTGTTCTATTCAAAAACATATTCAAATTTTGACCTTCTGAAATGTCTGGACTGAAATGGACAAATTACAATTGTGTACTCCAACCACCATAGCATTGGTTACACAAGTCCAAATGGCTATTAATTGTGAGAATAGTCATTCAATCGAAAGATTTTTTTAACTCTCTTCAATAATCATGTGTGTTTGATGCACTACTCATTTTTTATACCATTATTTTTGTTTTATTTATAAACCATCACCATAATCATATATTACCAGATTAATAACCATATTAATTTATGAGTAAATATACCATTGGGTTGAGTCATTATTTATAGATGTTAAGTGATTATTGATTTTTCATTATGAGTATTCTAAAATTTAACATTTTGTATGTTGGAATTAACATGTCATGGATTAATGAATTCTTTTTGTTTAACCTATGGTTTTGATGGATTATTGGAACCATTCATACACTACCATAAACAAGATTTGATTGAGATTAGAACCCTATGTTATGTTAAGGCTTGGATTAAAGCCTTAACAGTTGGGAATTCCAGTCAACATCATCTTGTGACATGGGTGTTAATTTAATGCAATATAAACCAGAGATCAAGGATATCACAAGCATTACTCCCTAAAAATGAACTCACCCCAATAATTATCAAAATTTTGATCAAAAATTCAATCATTAATCAGTTCATTTAAGCTCAACAAATGAATCCCAATAATCAAAATAAAATAGACTATTAAAACGTATCAACATTGAGAGTTTGACTGGGCGGCTTCTATACTCATTAGCAGAGCATCAGAACTTTGAATGGTGGATAAGTGGAAATATGCCGCACTTTCAGTTGTTTAACCCACAAATAAAGATGATACTGATATGATTCCTCTTCTTAGACACCTTAAATATGAATTCATTTTCCATGATCACTCTTATCATGTCATTATCTCTACTTCACTTACTGAAACCAATTAGTCAAAAATTGTTCAGGTGATAGAGGAAAACTAAAAGGCCTTAGGTTTGACCATAAATGACATACAAGGAATCAAAACAACTCTTATCATCAATCACATCAATCTTTAGGAATCATTAATACAAATAAATAAACCACAAAGAATACTCAATCCACTCATAATTGAGGTAGGTTGGGAAGAAATCACCAATCTTCTTAAAGTTAGTGTTTTAAACCTAATTTCTTATAGTGAATGGCTTTGTCCAATTCATGTTTTATCTAAGAAAATGTGGGATAACTACTGTCACAAATGAACATGGGGAGGGTGTCACAACTTATGTGAAAAACAATTGGTCTATGTGAATCAAAAATAAGAAATTGAATGTTGATACAAGAAATAATCACTATCCTCTTCCATTCCTTGATCAGATTCTAGAACAATTAGAAGAAAGTCACACTATTTCACTCTTGATGGATACACTGGCTATTTTAAAATCCCAATCAAACCTCTGGACCAAGAGAATACTACATTCACTTTCCCCTTGAGAACATATGAATATATAAGAATGTATTTTTTCCATTTCAATGCTCCTGCAACATTCCAAAGTTTTATAATGTGTATGTTCTTTTAATTCATTAAAAATTGCATTGAGGTCTTCATGAAAGACATTAAAAATTATGGTGATCCATTTGAATCATACATTAATTCGAACTCTCTAGTCCTTCAAATGTGTGAAAAGAATAACCTTGTGTTAAATTTTGAAAAACGACACTTCATGGTTGGAAATGGGAATTTTCTAGGGAACATAATTTCAAAAGAGCGTATTGAGGTCGATCCTTCCAAAATTTAAGTGATCCAATTTGTTCCTGAACACACTTCTATTTGAGACATACATTAATTCCTTTATCATCCAAGTTTCTATCTGCGATTCTTCCTTAACATCAGTAGGATTTCAATCCCACTCACTCAGTTTCTCCAAAATGACGTCACATTCCATTTTGATGAAGTTTTCAAGATATGCTTCATTGAAATCAAAACTGATCTTACATATTCTCCAATAATTTAACCAATATATCTATCCCTACAATTATAATTGATGTGTGATTCTTTTGATAGATCCATTGTGGTTATTATTTTTCAAATAAAAGAAAAAAAATCTTCAGGTAATCTATTATGAATCTAAAGTATTGGATGAAACTCAATCTCACGACACTGTGATTGATAAAGAACATTTGGAAGTAGTTTTTGACTTTGATAAATTCCATCCCTATCTATTAGGTTCCAAAATCAAAATCATCATTTAACATCATACTATAAAATTCTTTCAAAAGAAAATTGATTCCAAACCGAGGCTATGAAGATGGATTGTAATGCTCCCAGTGTTTGACCCTGAAATAAAAGATAAGCTTGGAAAAGGAAACCATGTGGCCAATCAATTGAGTAGAATTTATAACTATTCTAATTCAGAAATCATTGACCTTGAATTATACACGAATTACATTTCATCTCTCAGTCCAAAGTTACCACAGTATGCCCCAATTATAAAATACTTGGTTGATGGTAATTTTCCTGAAATGTTTTAAAAAGAACAAAAAATGAATCTGAAAAATGATACAACATTTTATTTTTGGGAAGATAATAATCTTTGAAAAACTAGGGATAACTTGGTAAATAAGATATTTGTTGATGAAGATGAACCCTCGACCATCTTATAATTAAATCACTCTCTTCTCAGTGGTGTCCTTATTAAACCACAAAGGGCCTCCAGAAAGGTCCTAGAATTTGGATTCTTTTGGCCTTCATTATTCCAGGACTCACATGAGTTTTTTCAATCATACCCCACTTGGAAAAAAATTGGCACAATTTCATGACATAATGAAATTCCCAAAATGAATTTAATCATCTGTAGGATCATCGATGCCTGGGGCATCAAATTCACAAGACTATTACCCCTTACAATGGATTCTCATACATTTTTCCGGCGATTGATTATTTTTCTGGGTGGGATTTGTAAAATACACTACAAAGGATGATTCACATATAGTTTGTGAGTTCCTAAAAACCCACATCTTCTATAAATTTGGAACAACTTGTTCCTTGATCATTGACATAGGAACAAATTTTTGTAATAGAACCATGGACTCTCTTTTGAAAAATAATGGTGTTATGTATTAAACATTAACAAAATATCACCCCAATAAAATGGAATGGATGATCTTTATAATAGAGAATTGAATAGTGTTCTTGAAAAAATAGTAAAACGCACCAAAAATTATTCACTTTAATGACTTTGTGAATCACTTTCAGCTTATCAAACTTTCAGTAAAACACCCATTGGGATGTCTACTTTTAGGATGGTTTTTTGTAACGTAAGTCACATACTAGTTGAAATCCAACATAAGTCATTTTGGGCTATCAAAAATTGTAATTTTGATTGTGAAAAATATAGTGAGGAGAGATTATTGTAGTTAAATGAACCTAAGGAGCTTAGACCTGATTCTTATAAAAATTCCATTATTTATAAAGAATACTCCAAGTTACTCCAGGAAAAACACATCTTGCGAAAGGTATTCGTGAAGGTGACAAGGTAATGCTCTTTAATTATCAATTTTTTCTTCACCTAGGTTAGATTAATTCTCATCGTGAAGGACCTGTTATTGATTCACATGCTTATCGATTTGGTGTAGTGCATGTCCAAGACCCCTCTTCAAAAATGAAATTCACAGTTAATTGACAATGATTAAAGCATCCCCATGAGAGGACACACAGTCTTGAAACCACATTCACTTCCACCAGATACACAATTTCTATTGTAAATTAACCATGGGATAGAGACAGTGACCCACTAAACCAAAACCAGGGGCACCTCTTTCCCTTTAAAAAACACTTTCTCTCTTCCTCTTCCTCTCTCTACTATTTTCTTCTTCATCAACTATTTTTCATTTATAATGAATTTCATCATTATTTTTTATTTCTCTTGTTATCTTTTGTGTGGATGTGTATATTAATCACACTAAAAAACTAAAAATAACTAAATAACTAAAAAACAAAAGAACAAAAAGATTCATACATGCTCACCATCCAATTTCAAAATTTTGTCTGACCATTTTTGGGAGTCAAAAGACATGTTTTCATCTCTTTTTTTCATTATAATTTTGGACAAAGATTATTTTTTCAAACAAAAAAAAATTTAAATGAAGAATTTTTGATTCAAAAAATTATTCTCCACAAACATGAAGGACAACATTATCTTTCCTGCCAAGGACACCTATGGAAATATTTTAAACATGTGTGTTTTTACCCCAAATTGTGAGTCTTAAGTTTGTGGACCTTTAAAATGAATTTCCTACTTTGGTGTTCATTAATATGACAGTGTAATTTTATAAACCTCATGAGAATCAAAATATCCAAATAGCCTCCCATTACCCTGACATTAATTCTACATTTTAAAGCCCCTCAGAGCCTATGTAACCCTTTTCTTTGATAGCCACATTACAAACCTAATACCTTATATTAGCCGACATCTACATGGATTTACATTTCATTATTTATTGAAATTTAATTGTTGGTGAATGTATTTCATTTTGTGTGCCATTTTATTGATTTTAAACATGTTATCATATGCATGAGGGAAATCATCCATTTTAGTATAGGGGAGAGGTTTCCATTTAGTGAGTTTTTGTAATGAATATACTCTTATGACATATTGTTCAAATTTTATTGAAATGTGTTAAATAATTCTGAAAAAAATGAAAAATAATGGGTTGTGTCTTGTGTGGGTAAAAAACCACTCGTCCTCTACCTTTTATCTTGTTATAACTACTACAATTAGTTTCATGTGGAGATAAAACATGGATTGGGAGATGAGTGTGAGATATGATTCATGTTCAACTTTAAAAAATGAATACAAAAAAAGAACACTTATGATATTGGGAGATGATTTGTGTTTTGTAAAAATTCCATCTTCTCATTCTATTAATATTTTCTTCCACTTTTGTCTCTTTATTTACACAATTGTACCATTGTAAATATGTGTTCCCATTTTTTTAAAGGATTTATTTCAAAAATATTTTTCATTTATTTTTCCATGTTTTTGTTTTATCCCTCTTTATAATTTTTTGAATACTAAATTCCTACAATCCCATAGGAACAAAAAACCCTTTAAAAGATATCTTTATTTTTGTTCACATTAGGATAGGTAATGGAAGCTTAAAACTCTTTCAAAATCCTTGATTTACAATTTTTTTGGTGAATGAATGAACCTCAAAAAATAAATATTTATCATTTTGAGAGTAGTATGTTCTGAGTGCCCACATTTTCTATTTCTAAATTTAATCCTAAAAAAGATTTGTTTTTGGACATTGTATCAGTAAAAATTTGATGTGTAATTCAATATGGAAGAGTGAAATTGTCTAAACCTCCCCTGGGTGGGGAAATCAAAATTTTAATATTTGTTGGTGAGTGGAAATGATTTTGTAATGTTTTTTATATTTGATGCATATGAAGACATGAACTAACCTATTTTTTTGGGAGTTTATATTATTCACTTATTCAGAACTTTTTATTTACTCTCTGTAATGACTTTCATTGAAATGTGAATATTGTGTGTGGAATACTCATGTTTTAATATTAAATGTATATTTTGAGCAGTATTTGAATTAATCAAATCGATTCAGTTTACTATTTTAATTTTGAATATCACCATACTTATCTATATTGCATGATTCTTATTTTTTATAGTTGATTTGTAAAATTACCACATTTCATTATAAGGGACCTTTGGCCAAATCGTCCATTTTGAGGGCCAAATGGTCCACAAAAGAAGGCCAAAAGAATCTGTGAAGAAACGAGACAGGACATGATAACTGTGTTACCGGTTTAAATCCTGAAGCCCGCATTTTATGAAACTCCACCATATGTCCGCGATTATCCAAAAGAATAATTTATAAAAAAAATTAAGGTAAAACTAATAAAAAAAGGGGCCCAACATATTCTTTAATGTCCAGCCCCCCATTCATGATGGGAATTAAAATCAGGAAACTATTCATGAATTTTCTACTGATCTATTAATGAAATCAAGATGGAATGTTTTGAGTGTGAAATCTATTATATGGGAGGCCAAAATTTTAGAATTTTTTTTTATTTGAGGGCATATTGGTGTTCAAAATATAATTCACATTTCAGCCTTTGAAAAAGTATAGATTAAAAATGTGAGATTATAATTGTTTATTCCATATTTTATAACATTTTCTCCTTAAGCCCAATTAATGATAATGAATCATAGTAGATAGAAGAAATTCATATCTAAAACTTGGAAGAAGTTAATATTTTTTGATTATGTTGTCTGGATGTCCAAATCATCGAGCCAAGTGGAGGGATTGTTTGGGAATGCAAACTGTCCACCTCCTTGGGCTATATATACATCCCCCTATTCTCTATTCTAGGGGATGTAATTTCAGAAGAGGGGATAATAAATTTTCATGACCAATTATTTTTCAATGTCTTGGTTTGACCATCTATACTCAGGTTTTCACATCAGAGACCCTTCCACCTCTCTTTTTTTAATTTACTTTTGTGTTCTTCTTTGTTGTAATATTTTACGTATTTGTTTTGTAATTATGATTTAATGAACATAACTTTACCATTAACTCTTTTTATCATTTACCCTACATTTTAAAATATTAATGTTGTATATATTTATTTAAAAATGTTAAAAATAAATCTCTTTTTTTCTTTCTCATTCAATCAAAAGTTTGTGATAAATTCTCTTTACTGCTCGTTTGTGTGTTCAGTGCACCACTCTTTACATATCTCTTTACTTTTATTCTCTTCTTAATTCATAACTATAAAAATAATATACTATATTAATAATCATTTAAATGAATGAGTAAATATTTCATTGGGTTGAGTAAAAATTTAGAGATGTTGAGGGATTAAAAGCATTTTCTCAAGGAGTATTCTTTAATTTAACATTGTGTTTGTTGGACTTAACTTGTCATGGATTGATGAAAATTTTTGTTTAATGTATGGATTCAATGGATTATTGGATCCATAAATAAAATATCAAAATCATTAACTAATTGATATTATAATCATAGTTAGGTTAAGGCTTGTATTAAAACCATAACACATGGAAATTCGGATCAATGCCATTTTTTGATGTTGGTGTTAATTTGATGTAATATAAAAAAAGTTCAAGGATATAACAAGATTAAATCACTAATAAAGAACACACCCCAATATTTGTTATATTTTTTAATAAATCATTTCAATTAATATCTACAAAAAACCTCATAATAAAAATAAAATCAGGTAAAATAATCCACTATTAAAATGTATCATCACCAAGGATTTGACATGAGTGCATCAACACACATCAGCAGAGAATTAGAGCTTTTGATGGTTGATAGGTGATACTCGACTGTACTTTCAAGGTCTATTTCTCTAAGTCTATAGCAGTTTCATTTGATGATTCTTCCTACACTGAGGCTCTATGGTCCTAATAGTATACAAGTGGAAAACATAAATATGAATGATTTTGAGAACAATACAATGGTTAAATTAACGTTTGAAAATACATAGATTACTGATGAACATAAAAGCTCTAGTCTTCGACCATTTAAAATATTTTAATTTTGTGTCTTATGACATGAAGATAATAGAAATTTTTGTAATCATTGTTATAGTTTTAGACATCTTATATTTTTAATCATTATAAATTTTCCAATAATTTAAATGAGATTTAATAAAAAAGTTACACCATATTATCAATATTAGGAGGTTAGATGAACTTGTATTGTTATTTCGAAGTATTGGTTTTGTTATTTTGGTACAACTGGGTAAATTTCAATTTGAAATATGATGAGATAGTTGGAATATTCAACAATAGTTTCTTTTAAAATCCAACCAAGGTAATTGAAACATAAAAAAAGTTTCATAATGTAAGGAACATAATTATATACAGGATGGAAATTCATTAAATATCTGAAAGGATGTGAGAAACCCTTTCAGAATGTTCATGATAGGTATTGATGTTACATAAATGTATTCTTTTTATTTTGAAGGTGTATGGTACAATTTTTTTACATGTGTTTTATGTATACATAGATTATAAATTAATGTAATTATTTATAGATAATTTATTAAATAATTAAGAAATGTGTTGTTGAATAAGGGTATTTAATGTAATAGAATATTTCATTATCATATATATCCTTATAAATGATATTTTTTAATAATAATTTTATTATATTATTGTAGAAGTTTATTATATAAAAAGAGTTACTATAAAAAACTCATGAAAATGGTATTAATATTGATTATTTTTTATTCAATAGATTCTATAAAATATTGGAATAATGTATAAGGATAGGGAGGTTTTATCATGGATAAAGGTGTTTATCAAAATATTATTTAAAATTTTAGGGTCATGATATCAGCACCCTTAATTATAATATCTTAAATAATAAAATATCAATTTTAAAAATAACCTAAAAATATACAATACCATATTTGATATAGATAATATTTTTTATTATTTATGTGTCCCCTATAAAATAAATTAGTCATGTTTCCTATGAAAAAATATTCTATTTATCTTATAATGATATTCAAAATATAATATCATTATTAGAGGCTAATGGGATTATTTTTATACTATTAGTAGTTTGGGTTAATTTTTTTTAATGTTGTAAAAATAATAAGAGAAATGCCACCAAATATCCTAAAAGGTTTAGTTATTGTTAGTGAAATGATCACATAAAATATCCCATGGGAAAAACTAATGGAATTAGTTATTGGGTTGATGACGATGATAACCATAGAAAAAGTTCTATATAGACAAAAAATGTTATTAAAATCAATATATTTTATGCGAAAACAAGAAGTTTGAACAAATTTTTATAGAGTTACAAATAAAGATTATGATTCATAGATCTGTACATTTTCTAAATATCCCTACACCATAAATGTTACATTATACTGAATTTAGTGGTATAATTTTATTAAATGGTCACATGGTAATCATTTATGAGTTACAATGTGTTTCTATGTGTTTAAATAAACCCTAATACCATAGATAGAATAAATATGATTTGATATAATATAATATATCAAATTTTAAGGTATTTGGTCATATATGGGCTTATTAAAATTCATGAAATTCTTTTGGGATATAGAATATAGAATTTCATTCAAAATATGGTCTCCACTATATCATTATTTCATTTTTTCTGTATATTCTAATAATGTGAAAGGGAAATCTTCCTCTCATTCTATTACATTATCTTATACCTAACCAATGTTCAATGAAATATTATATATTGTGACGAAATAGAAAGTTTATCATGGGTGTGCTTTTTATATGAGGATAAAAATATGCTCATGTGGTCTAAAATAGTTTTTTCACAGGATAACCAACAAGTTATGCTACATAATGTGTCAAATATAGTATATTTCACATACTACAAGGGATAGTTTTTAAATAATATTTCCATACAACGTAAATTGGTAATATATATGCATGAAAACCACAAAAATATATGTATTTCATACAAATTTAATGGTGGACAAGTAAACAATGGTGGTTCAGTATGTTAATAATCATCTCATTGGTTGGAGATTAACAGAGATGGTATTTTTCTAATTGTATAATGTGTATGAAATGTTGGACCTTGATTAATATATTTTTTGGATACTTGTGAATTTAATTTTATAAGACACACAATGTTCATATATATTCTATTGAAGAGGTATGTGAGGTACTCATCTATATGGGTAAATGATACATGATGTATTCATTGTCCTGTCCAGTCTATAATTAGTGTATTAAGAATGTATGTGTATAAATATATGATTGTAATATTTTGTCTTCTAGGATTACTAAATTTATTGGATAATGGTGTCATATGAAAATTCATCTTTCTATATTATACATCTTGGTGATATTGATTTAGTGATACATGTGCTTGATATATATTAGGAAATATTAATATATAGGTTGAGTTTTATTAATTATTATGTAGTGACAAATATTTTATTATTTTTATGAATCACATGTTAATATATATTTTTTAATTTTTATGATGACCTATAAGATTAAAAATTTTGGTTAAAAAAATTGGAATTTATTTTTGAATTTTCCCAGTCATGATTCAAGTATCACTGAGAGGGGGATGCGTGAATCGGTGATATATTTTTCTCTTATGTTTCATTACTTATGAAAAAACCTTCACCTATTGTTTAATATTTTTTCCCTACAAAACACAATTCAAAAATAAAACTATAGAAACACAAGAAATTAAATTTTTTACTACTCATCAAGAGTAGTTATGACCTTGATATAGTTTGGAAAGTTCCCAATAACACAAAATTCATTAGAAATAAATCCTTTGTTGTAGAATAAAATGAGTAGGATATTAACTTACTCTCATGTAGCTCTTTGAAAACAATCAAATAGTGAGTGTGCTTATTCTAGAAAAAAACATTTCAATACTATGATATAATAAATATTGATCAATTTTCCAAATTTGATCTTTCAAAAAAGTCTTTACTTTATTACCTAGAAGTGGGTATGAGAATCATGACCTTCGTAACAACACTCATTCTAAAACCACAGTCTTATTTATATGTTTTCATTGAACTGATTTATTGATCGTTGAAATTTATTTTTACTTAAATTAAGATCAATAATTTTTATTCTGAAACAACCCTCATAATTCTCAATAATTCAATGTAGAATATCCCATAATCATGGAGTACCCATAAATTATAATCATTATCATAATTCTAGAATTTAGAAGTCACACTGTGATGCTCATGGTTTCATAGAAATCCATCTTCACGGAGATCCTATACCTCCATAAAGTAGATCAATATTAGGTTTTCAAAAATATTTTTATCCAAAATGAAGTGTTGGTGACCTCATATTTATTGGAAGAACTTTTCATGGTGATACACAGCCTTCAACACATTTTTTAGATCACACAAAAATACATTCACGGGGCTCCTCGATTCCTGATGCTCTGTTGATATTTTTTGTTGTTGCAATGGTCACTGTGAAACAATCATGCACTCACGATGATCATCTTCTCGAAATAGTGGAGATTACTATCATCATTTTTTATGGTCTTCATCATCCTTAATATCATCCCATAATTCATGAAACCCATGAATATACCATTTTTATAATGTTTTATTACTATAAAAAAACTTTTAATGATACCATCCTCTTCATCCAGATTTTTCCACCCAAAAAATTCAGAAACCACAGTGAAATGATGCCACTATAAAAATATTCTTTGAAAACACCTGATTCATGGTCATCTATATTTTATAGAAAGCACAAACTGATATATCATCTATTCCTAAACCATATTCTTACCAGTTTTCACCTCATCTCAAAATGACTCGATTAATTTCATCAAGAACCACATCTATCTTGGTATTAAAACATTGATTGATAACTTTTAAAATCATCATATTTATCATGGAAAGTATTGTAACTTCCCTATCTTCAAGATAAAATTATGCTTCCATATCAAATAATATTTTTTTATGAATTTTGAATCAGACTTACTGAATATGAAGATCAGTCTAATAAACAAATTATACAAAGTGAGGTGATTGTTTTTCTTCTCAAACATCCATGAAAAAAATAGAACAATTGAATATGATAATATTGCATATCAACTTGGTAAAACAATTTTTTTTACTCAGAGAGATACTGTAATTTTTTTAATATTTTAACGAGACTGAGTTTTTGATAAATATTAACTACTGTACTGGATGTGATATATTGTGAGATTAATGATATATTTACAATTTTTTTGAGGGATATAAAAATTGGTTTGGTTTTTTATTTCACAAGTTATTAAATAATAATTAGTTTAATGAAAAATTGGTAATATTCTCTTAGGATTTATTTAATATTGAATATTTAATGATATTTTCCTTAAATACTTTTACATTTTTTGGCGATAACATATTATACCATATGCCTTTATTTTGAAAGAAGGAATCTGAATTCATAACTCTTAATATAAGTCATATCATGTAAAATTAAATATCATAAATAAATATGAATAATAATTTATGTTCTATATAACACAAAATATTATGTTTCGGTATTTTAATCATAAGTATTTAATCTTTTGTTCCCTTTATTAATGAATATTATTAGGAAGTGTTTAATAAGATGAAAATCATGGTATAATTGAATTGTTTGATGAATTATAAAGATTATATAATAATATTCATAACTCATACATTTCATAACATATGATTTAATTCATGATCATTGAATTAGTTTCCATAGGGATATATAAGGAGGAAGTTGCCATGATATGGTTACCATTCAAGATTTTTATTTCCTCCTTTCAACTCAATTGACCATACACTATCTTTATTTACCTTGAATTTACTTGAGGGATACTATAATATTATATATATGAGGAGCGTCACATTTTAATATTGGAAAACATTATAATCTTGTGGATAATCCACAGTGGAGTGATTCCTTTGGATAACTGAAATGGATATTCATCAAACAAAACTTTCAATTAATGTAGTACAAGATAATTTTTGTAATGTATATTATATTTTTAATATATATATATATATATATATATATATATTATGTTTTATTCATGGATGATATAGATAATTATATTACATGTTTTATTTTAATCCTTCAAAAAGTGATGGTTAATCACTATAAGCCATTCAGTTTCTTCCCCATTAAATCATGGTTCCTTATCCTATGATTCTTAATGTAATCCCCAACTTGGTTTTTGGAAATATCTATGCCATAATTATTGTTGAATTCTAATATAATTTTCCCTTTATCCTTTTCAATTATCCTCTCTTGAGGAGTAATGGATTTTAATACTTCAAACTTATTGAAGATCACTATCATCCATTTTAAAATACAGTAGTTTGAAATTTATGGTGTACAAAACATCCTTTCATTAATGGATTTTTGTGACATTGGCTAATGAACATAAATATTATTAATCTCAATAAACCTTATTGAGTTTATTTACTTCTTCTTGAAACATTTACCAATCATTATACTATTTTAAATTTTTTTGTGAGATTCAATTATCATGGGAAAATATTGGGATATCATCATGTAATTAATTAATCATCAAATAATCCATCGATTTTAGCGAATGTGGAAAAGAATTTGATAACATATATAGTATTTTACCTTACATATATATAAATTAAATGTTATTTATCCTTTGATGAGTGAGATATTTCTCTACATACACTTCCCTTTTATTAAAATATCATTTTCTATTAATTAGATGCTATGAGTCTTATTGGTAAATATTATTGAAATCATAGAATAAAATAATTCATCCACATATATATTTTGGTTTCCAATACCAACCACTACAATGAAAGCTATGAATCTAATTTAGTTGCCTTAAATTTTTTTATTTATTAGAGTGAATCAATGTTATGGATTCATCATTTCTAAATATCTTAAAATAATCTATTTCAGACTAGATACCTAAGAAAAAGATCTATATATCCTATAGTATGATATGTATATCATTTTTTGAGTATAAGAAATATCCCATGTTCTATTTATTTTGTGGGAATATTTATAGTAACTTCTTTCGGATTTAATTTAATTCTAATAAAAAAATTCGCCATTGACTTCAATTAGAGGTGAATATTTTTTCTAAAAATTCAAATATTATAGATAAATTTTATTTTAAAAGTAAAATAATTGATATTTGAGTTTTTTTCTAGATGATTGATTCCTTATTCTTTTGGTAATTTTCACTTTGAGACTCTATCATCACATTCCTTTACATACATCATGTGTAATGTGTAGATTTTTCTTCATATCCTCCATAAAAAGAAATCCATTGAATAAATACTTAGAATATTAAATTTTTATAATTAATGTAAATTGTAATTATGCATTGGATAACATTTTTTGATATAAAAAATATATATTATATTCAAATTTCCCAAACCTGTTCTATATAAAATGTTACCAAATAAGTTGTACCATGTGACCTTAGGAGTGCTTCCTCATATTCTGGAATCTTCCAACTAGCATTGAGGGTATTTTATGGTAACATGCGGAGAATACAAATCCTAAATAACTGTTTCAATAAAAATTATAATTGATGTAATATTGAACACATACTTCATGTCTGATATCAAAAAAATAATAAATAGAATAAAAATGTTATATCAAATGATTTGTGACATAATGGTTAATATAAATTCATATAGTTCAATCATCCACTATGATGATCACAAATTCAAAAGTGAAAGAAATAAAATACATGGCTCAACAATATCTCAAAGCCATACATCCTACCAATATCTATATACTCATTTGAGATATCTAACTCGATCATGGAGTAACTCAGTATTAGTAAAACATGGAGTTATTGACAAGTGAATGCTACTCTGGTACCCAAATGAAATGGTGAAATTATATGGGTGGTAGTAAAAAACATTATAGGGAACAAGCAATGCTGTCACAAGAATAACAACAATTCTACGTTATGTGCATGTACCATGCCCTTAATAATAACTAGATGATTGAATTATAACAATTTAACTAAAAACCCACCATAAATCCTCAAGTCCCAAACCATGGTTGACCATAATTACTTTTTCTAGTGTTTTAGTGTCTCAGAGCACATTTTGAGGACCACTCATACCCTAGTAAAAACTGGCAGTTCTTCCTCTATATAATAAAAATAATCACATGAAGCCTCATCCAACCTTTTATAAAATACAAATTACTTGAGAGGAGATCCAAAAAAATATAATATGCATTTGAAGGATGATCACCTATTCTATAGAGGGTCAACCATCCCACTGAATACCACACAATCCATTGATGGGTTTTTGGGGTAGGAAGTCCCTCTTGTGGAAAATAGTATAAGCGGATCAACCATGCCCATCACTGACTCCAAAATACTAGAATAATAACATTAGTTATGGTGCATAATCTACCAAAAAAAACAACCATCTCTAAATCCATTGAAATACCTTAATGTATTATCCAAAAAATCCTAAATAGGTGTTTTAATCACTTAATAGTTATGAGTTTTCATGAATTCCATGTAGGGATTATTTAAAACCACTTTTTAGGGAGTATATTTGGGCAGTTTAATGAGGTTTTTCACAATCACACGTATAGAATTTTCATTTTCAATAAATTCAACACAAATTCAAGGGAGTTTACAAAATATTTTATAGAAATATTTAAAGAAAAATTTTCTATACTCTAAAACCCATACACATTTTACATTATAAAAAATATCACATAACATTCCTTAGTGGAATCACATTGATGAGGTGGTGGAAAGCTGATCTGAAAACTGAATTCATCACTAGGCTAGTCTAAACACCTTAAAAATTTCTAGACTACCCTTGTCTGAACCATATGGTAGTCTCAAATATGAGGGATTGAATACATTCACTAGGTTCAATTTATTGACCTTAAGGGATCTAATGTATTACAAGTGTCATGTAACACAAAGGAGAATGAACTCTATCTATGTCAAAAATCATATATAAAGATGTCTAATTGGTATCTCTAATGATGACTACTATGAGACACTCACCCCAATTATGCCAGTTGAAGTTGGTGATGTCATAGTGTTTCCCATAAATATATTTTACCTCAATTATCAGTGGTTAGGGCTCATAAGATAGTGCTTACGGTTCTGTCATGGCCCTCAACTTTCACTCAATCTAGGGAATTAATATTAAATTAAATAATATATCACATGATATTATATTTTGATTATATAAAATAGAACAACTCCCCAGGTGTGCAGAAAATTTTGTCATTAAACATAAACAAAAAGCATAAAATGATCAGGAATATACTAATAAAACATTCCATTTTATAAAGTAACTTATATCTAGTATCTTTCTATAAATCCATTTACTATGCACCACTAAGGCTAAATGAAATCCATAAAATACCACAATCCTCTATATCAATACATATAATCACAATTATTTAATTATAATAACTAATATTATAAAACAATTTAATTATAACATGAATAACTCTTATTAAATCACAAAAAACCCAATGATTTCCCAAACTCTGGGCAATGGGGTGATGGATACCCCTAGCACACCCTTGAACCCACACTAATCCTAATACGAAACCTACACAACAAATCCTAAAATTTAATTATATAATTAGAAAAGAAAAATAATAAAAAATTTATAGCATGATATACCATAATCAAAAAAACATTTTACGGTGTGAAACTAATTATGTGATTCCCAATTCTAAGGAATGGAGAACACCACATCATGCCCAAAAAATTTCAAAATGATATGGTGGAATCAGAGCCAATACCTAAATTATGAATGATAAAAACTAAAACATAGGAATAAGAAGAGGATATGAGTTCACTAGTTAGAGGAACCTAGAAAGAATCTCCACCAGAATATCAAAAAATCAATCCCCTTTTTTGGGAATCAAATATGAGTAAGGGATTTTGAGAAATGGAATATATGGAAACTCCCATTAGACCATTAAAATATTGAATCCCATTAAGGGTAAATATAAACATTTTCCCTTGGTCAAAATAGCCAACTGCCCCCACACACTTGAAGGTGAGTCTATATAGTGTTCCATACACACATTCAATAAAACATACAAACTAGTATTGGGCCACCAGTATTCCGGTATGGCATAATGTTGTTCCCATGACACTATCAAGGCCACTAGTTTTCTGGTGGTCCTTATAGGGATTGAAGGACTCTACCCATATAGTGACACTCTAGTGGATGGAATGGGTTATAAGACTATAATCCCAGCTAACCAAACATTTTCTATCAATCTCCACCACTACCATCAACGTTATTATGTCCATTCCATGTACTAAAACAACAATAATAGGTGTTAGAACTATTTAAATTCAATCCATATAATTAGTTCAAATTAATTCCCACACACTAATTCAAACATTCTAATTTCTCCAACATATCAGGACTTAATCATACACATAGTGAACTAAAAACATCAACCATAATGTATTCATCCCGAAGAATTCATTGTTTTCATTCAATTTGATCTCCAAACTTGTTATAATGAAAAAATTTCACTCAAATGACTACATTACATCTTTTATTGTAAAATTGATCCCTCAAGAAAATATTAGTATATGAAATAAGGGTTACAATATCCCATTACAATGCTTACCAAAAAAATAAAAAATCTTTGGCAATTCTCAGTCAAGACTATCCACCCTGATGTATGAGGGTTTCATCATCCCACGAATCTTTAAGTCCATTTCACTCAAATTCAAATGGATTATCTTATAAGGGCAATTTCTAAACTATGACACCTTCCAATGTTAATTTTTTTATTAAAACAAATTCTTCATGGTCCAATGACATTCAAAGCATGGTTATCAACCCATCAAACATAAATAAAAATATTAGAAAACTACTTGAAAAGTGGTAAAAATTCACATATCCAATCTCCAAGATAAAACAATCATGCATCCAATATCAAAGCATAACCCGAACATGTCAAAATTATACATGAAAAGTCCCATACAATTTCAATATGATCCCATAATATCTATAATAACATGTTTTAAATGGTTCATACCAACCATATCCAATTTCAATAAAAAACATAGGTTTTATGTTATCAAGTTGACATGTGTTTAATTTTCCTATCTTCTCTACTGATGACCTACATGATACACTCGATCCAGTGTGTATAGTCCTAAAAAATAAATGTCTAAAAAATACTCACCAATGATTATGCCCCACTCTTGGTGAAATTCCTTATTTGTAGCACTAATAAACAAAAAAGATCCATTATACACTACCATATGATGATAATCAATATACCCCAAACTCAATATTTCTCATGTTATCCTAAACCCGCTCATGTATGACCCCCCAAAATTGGAATCCACCCACAATAACACCTAAATTAATACTCAAAATTCACCAAAGGGATCAAACTAATTTTTGATTTATTTACAAGAAAAATTATAATGTCTTATCGATAGTCCAATAGTCGATCTGATAATTCTGTAACCCCACAAACATGAGGTTAATATCACCAAGATCATCATCAAACTACTCATTATAAGACTGTCTTTTTTGTTAAACTATTTAATTAAAAACCTATTATCTACATCTCATGTCCTATCAATCACAACAAAAATGATGGATGTGACCCCACTGAAACATAATATATCACTGTTTAGAATATCAAACACTTCTTTTACACAACTCATGGAAACATAAATAATGATATTCGTTGATTTTCATCTTATGTGATGGCTTCTCTCTCTAACAAACTATGGTAGAATCCAAACTATATTTTTCCTTACATTGTTATACAACTTTAATTATTGTTGAATACCTATATCAGAAGTGTGTAATCTGATATGTTAATGTCAAAGAATAATCTATGTGAAGAAAATGGATACATAGTTTTGATAATCTATATAATATTAGACTGCAAGAATAAAAATCACATGTGATATCTCTTGGTAATGTGATGTAAAATTGGAAATGTGGATTCATACTTAAAAAAATTTCGATGTTGATTCAATTATAAAAGTTAGCTACCCCATGATATATGTTAGTTTTTATTAAGGTGAATGTAATCAAGTTAGAATTTTAATGATATTGTACAATCATTGAATTATTTATTTCATATTTATTATAATTTCAACTATATTTAGATTAAATTATTGAGAAATATGACAAGGATATTATTTTTATTTTCCACTACTATTGCTAAGGTATTTCAAGGAGAAGCATATCTGAGTAATCCTTGGTTTTTTAATGGATCATGTGTAGTTCATTCAAATAAGAAGTGATGCATATATTTCAATTGGAGGATTATGAGCATAGAAATTTTTATGAGAAGTGAAATACATAAGGAAATACATATAATTCAATATCAATTATTTATAGAAATGAAAATCTTGTTTATATGAAAATAAATAAGATAAAACCTTGTTTTATTAACTATTAATATTGTAAATACTTGATATGTTCCGAAGAATATCCTTGAGAAGATTAATCATTGTATCATTTAACATGGAGATCCTTACTTTTCTATTATATCTATGTTACATATAAGAGATGAAATTTTTAAAAAAATTGTTGTTAACATTTTTTTGTTAAGGTTCCTAATTAAAGAAATATTAATGGATTTTTATTATAAATCCATTCTGAATACCAGTTGAAATCAATTGTACTGACTTCTTACAGTCTATCATGATTTCCTTTAAAAAACTAACATTCCCCGGTAAAAGAATTTTATTAGTAAAAATAATCACACTCATTGAAAATAGTGTTTGTAGTGTGGAAAAGGGGTCTTCTATTCATAGAACAAATATAAAGATCTAACTTCCTATTTATCTTCATTATGATTTTTTCATTACATTAATTATTGAAGAAATTGATAAAAAAAATTAGTGATAAATAAGAGTGGTTTGTTTTTAAAGTAAATAAAAGTTTAAAGAACTCAATTCGCCCCTCTAGATTCATAATACAGTTTGTCTCAAACGACATTTGGTATCAATGGTACATATTATTGAGATCTGAAAAATTAAATTTTGAAATCTAAATGTCTCATCAATAATGATTTTTTTTGACTAAAAACACGTTAGTAATGTATATGGTCCAAAATAACATTTTAATGGTTCTAATTATGGATGTATGATGGAAAAATTGACTGTATTCCTATAAAACATTGGTTTGATGGTTTATCTCAAATAAGTGAAGCCTAATAAATTACTGAGATTGAAATAAAAACATAGTATGATAAAATTGAAGAAAACATTGATTTGAATTCCAAATATAATAATTATATAATATGTGGATTAGGTTTTGATAAGTTTTTTATAGTTTCTCAATTCAAGAAAACTCATGAAATGTGGACTATAATTTCAGTTTCTTGTAAAAGGACTAGTAATATGTGACCTCTTAGATATATTACAACCGAACGAATGTTTGATGCACTTATAATGGTAGATGGTGATAGTATAACAAATTCGAATGGGATACATAGATAAATTTTAAATAAGTTTACTACTTTAGAGACACCTATTACTGAACCATATCAGGCATTACATGATCTCAGAATACATCCACCTAAATCGTGTGGATTTTTCGTACTATCATAAAATATGTTGAGGGTAGAAACTACAAAATAAAACATTATTATAATTATTATGATGTATAAGGTAGAGTGAGAATCTAAATATAGAGAACATAGGATAATTAAAATAGGGAATTATGCTTTAAAAGTATCAAATACAAAGGATTAAAATATGTGTAAACATGTTCTGATAGATTAGTAATCTTATGAAAATTCAATAAGTTCTTCTGATTAATAGAACAAGGCTTTCCAAATTTCTATTAAATTCTCAAATTTCTTTAAATAGTGAAGAGTTTTTCAAAAACCTTTTAAAAAATATAATAAGTTAAATATAAATTCTATGAAATTAATATGTTGTGATTTAGTGAATCTTGGAAACATGATGAATATTTTTTCACATCAACGAGATGAAAAAACTAGAATTGAAGTTCTTTAAGAATGTTTGTTAAAATAAAAAGGATATTGAATAGATGAAGGAAATAAGGAGTGATTTATAGGTTTGTAGTGATGCTTCATATCAAGAATAATTTTTTTGTTCTAATTCCATACCGTACATGTGATTTAGAGAACATAATGACGAGGTATATTTTTTCAATTATTTTATTAAAAAATATGAACCAACAAGTGGAAATTGATCATTGGAGGAACTGGAAGAATATTACTCAATGTTATAATATAATTGAAATTCATCAAAAAATACAAATAAATAGTCGAAAAAATATTATAAATTGATAGTAAATGAAAAGGAAGTCTTCATCAAAAAATAATAATTTTAAAAACAAAACATGAAAATTATGCTCCATCATTTATTGAACATGAAAATAAAACAAAAAATTATAAAAATAAGTTTTTGACATCAAATATGCTTCCAATTTGTTCAAACTAGTGATAATTATTTAAATAATATTATTGGAAATAAAAAATCACATAAAAATATATTTGGAATAAGAGGCCTAGGTTAAAAATCAATGTTTTACTTGAACTATTTTATATATAGTTCCATGAATCAAAATATTTAAAATCATTCTTATCACCAATATATTGTGATTGGAAATTATGATAATGGTTTCAGTTTGTGAAATCTTCAATTCTATGGAGTTAAAAATTATTTCTTCATTAAATGTTCCAAAAAATTCAATGTTCATGTATTTGGAAAAAAAATAGATTTTTGTTATTAGATCATTAATTTCCAACCTCTTTTAACACAATAAAACATGGGTAGTAAACTCATTTCATGTGGATTAGTCATTGATGATACAATGGTCTAAGAACATGGATGAAAAGATGGTATTTGGCTAGTGGATAATCAAGGCATATGAGTGAATATTTCTGTAATTTTTACTCTTTATCTATGGTATATAGAGTTCATGTCATTTTCGGCGATAATGATAAAAGAACGATTATTGGAGTTATATCTGTTATATATTTGTACACTTTCCTTATAAAAAAAGTTTCGTATATGGAAGGTATAAAAGACTATTTGAGAACTACCTCTTAACTTTGTGATGAATGGAATTTTTTTGAATTATCAAATAATGCACATTCTATTTTTAAAATAAAACTCTTAACATTAAGAAACTATGAAAAGAGCATGTTAATACACTAGATTTAATTTTTATTTAGGAAAATGTGACCTCTTTAAATGATAACAAAAATGAGTCATGGATATGGAATAGAATATTGGGATTTTTTAATGTTGATTGTTTGAAAAAATTGTCCAAAAAGTATTTTGTTTCAGATTTACTTAAACAAAAAATTGAGTACAAAAAGATATTTGATGCATGAAAAATGGGAAACAACACAAGTCATATTTTTAGTTGAAGATTTTTCTAGCTGTTCATGGGTTTTATTTTGAAGTGTTAAAAGTTTTTCTTATTCAGTTGCTTTAATTTTTGCAAACTAGTTCAAAAATAGAAAGATGCCAAAATTATTTCATTAAGAACTGACTATGGAAAACAATTTAAAAACCATGACATCCATGCCTATTTCTCGAAATATGTTATCAAGCATACCTTTTCTACCCCTCAAATATCTTGTTAGGATTATGTTGTTTAAAGGTGGAAAATAACATTGGGGAAACTTTTTATATCAATTTATTGTGAATATTACCCACTTACTCATTTTTGGAATAATTTGTGAATAAAACTTGCTATGAAACAAACAGAGTTTTAGTTGAACCTATTTTAAAGAAAATACCCGATGTGATATGGAATATTATAATTCTATAAGTTGGATAGTTAAGAGTTTTTGGATGAAAGGATTTTATTAAAAATATTGAAGGATAATATTGGTAGGTTTGATCTAAAAGATGATGAAGGAATATTTCTTAGCTATTGTACGAATTTGAAATTTAATGAAAGTGTCCCTTTTGATAAAAATAAACACCAATTGATGAAATAAGTGATTATTTTTAAAACATGATACATGAACCATTTTATTTTTTGATAGAAAAGATGAATTAGTGAGCATACTATGATTGACTATTTTATTTCACCCTCTTCGCACTGTATTAAACTATTTATTATTGTCAATTCCAAATATAATTAAAATTGGAAATCACACTTATTTTTTAAGATAATTTTACCACTATTAGAAATTGTAATTTTACTTGTTTTATGGTTTCATTGTAAGTGCAGGTTAATTGGGGAGCCAATTATGGAATTCAAGCAAAGAGGTCCAAAATGTACAAGCGCCCAAGAACACATGTTGTCTAAAATGACCAATTTAGGTAATAATTGTTTTCCAATTGGGTTGCATGTTTTTTTGACATACAGCAGAGTGGAATACATTTCTTTAGAATACCATGTAGCCCAATTCCTACATTTAGAGGCCCATAATGAGAAATAATTTTAGAAAATATTCATTTTTCACTTTCTTGAGGACACATATATTATCCAAGAATATATTGGGATTTTTGATCTCCAAATGGTGGAAAAGGTTTTTTCAAGATTTTCAAGAACTAGGGAAAAACATTCAAATTTTTTCCAAAGTGATATAATATTCTCCTCCAGTTGAAAACCATATCTTATGTAGTATCTCATAATCCAAGTTCTCAAAACAAAATATCACTTTGATTATAAAATGGTACCTTTGGAACCTCAGTTTCTTGTTAGACTCGAAGGAAAGGTGATACTATTTTGGATTCCCAATGCAGTTAAATAACTGATTTGGTTGTTCTGTAGCTCCCTATCATCATAAGGAGAGCTACGATAAAGTCACTATTCGACACGAGCTCCCTACACCTCTTTATAGTGGGATGTATAATGGGCATACTTTATGAGAGATCTTCACATCTTGTAAAGGGTTAAATGAAACTTGTTTTTATACTGGTTTGATGTGTTTTGGGATAACAAATGTCTGATTGATATGTATATTACCTTTATTCAATATTTAATTCATTTTTTATTCAACCAAATAGAATGCTCTTTACTTTTAACCAATCAATGTGATGTTTTGAGTGCATGACTTGTGTTGTTCTGATTGAAAATAAAAGAATCTTTTTCACATATATTTGGGGTTTTAATTTTAGTTGAAAGTTATTATATCATTTATAAGATCTGGATCATGGATATATGATTATTATGTCATGTTTTTTTTCTATATGCATTAATATAAATTATTAGAATGTAATTGGGATTTTGATTAATTCCAACAAAATAATTTCTCAAAATCATAATTATGCTCTATGAACAATTACATAGAATTGTGTGCAGTTAACTAAAAATACCCCCTTTTCATGTATTTTTTAAAACAATGTTTATTGTTCAATTATTGAACTCTCTAAATTATATTTTTTTATTAGAAATTTTTTCAAACCCTTGACCTTTTCGTTATTTTTAGTGATAATAGGTGCAATAAACCACCAAATCTCATTGACAGATGACCTAAGGTATACCCTATACTATACAATAATATTTAAATCATAATCAATTTTATGTTTCATGAAAAGGCGGCCATATTTTGGCACCATTTCTCAATATATCATTAATTTTTAGTGTGAATTATTGATAAAATATTTTTGAATTTTTTGAATAATTTATTTGTTTTATCTGAAATATTTTAATATATTTTCTTCTTCTAAATCATATTTTTTAGGTTCTATGAATGAAACATTCTATTTCACAGGATAAAACTCCATTATCCCTGAAGTGGAGATTAACCTACAAATGTGACATTGAGACACTCATCATGGTCATTTGAAGGAGGACACCACACAACTTGAGACTCCTCTAGACCCCTCTTTTTCAAGAACTAAAATTGAATCTGAACATAACATGCATAACTTGGAAGGAAATTAATTATCACTAAAATAACTCCTCTTAAGGTTGATATTAAACTTGCATATATTTGAGCGCAATGGGAAGCCCAAGGCATCGAACTAAAATCTGGTATAATTGACTTATTACCAAAATTTCATGGATTGGATGTAGAAGACCGGCATAATCACTTAATGAGATTTTTAACTGTGTGTTTTAAATTAAAAACTTCAAATGTGGATGAATAATTTGTTAATCACAGGTCAATCACTTTATCATTATAAGACACTTTAAAAGATTGGCTATACCATGTTATGCCCGCAATTAGTGGTTGGGAAGAAATTAAATGCCTTTTTCATGGAAAATAATTGTCATCCCCAATAAAACAATATGGAAATATATTTTTGAAAGAATAAAATTTAATGGGGAAAACAAGAGCAATATTTGTAATGATATAATAGTCATTCTTCATGTTGTTCATGTAACATCCCAAGTAATTAATGAATCATAGATATTTTTATCTATGTCTATTAATGAATTATATAGTGTTTTATTGGCTTAAAATGAGAATAAATCCAATCTTAAGAATGGAATACACTAATATTTTTAAAAGATTGTTTTACTCCCTTTTGATGACAAACCATTTTTAAATCAATCTTTTGACAATTTTATTAGCTCTATTTGTCAAAATAAACTTATTCTTTATGATTGGGACATTGAAATTTACTTTGGATAAATTTATGGTATTTTTCTTATAATGTTCTTTTTTAATGAATAATGAAAAATGTTGCATTTTAATTCAAAACATCTTTTTAATCTAATTTTTTTATATGATTATATTATCTTTTTAATTGGTTTTAAAGTGAAATTAGAATATATTTTTACTGGTTAATCCAATATTGGTCTTTGGAATTATTTTCACTTTGAAATTGGACTTAATCTAGTGTCAATCTTTTGATACTTATTGTTTCATAAAAACACGATATTTGTCATGACAACGAGAATTAATTATTAAATTAATTAATGTAACATATATGATTTGAATTTTTTAAAATTGACATCATTTTTGAATTCAGAAGATCAAATATAGCTTAGGGTGAAGTTTTGGTATTTCTTCTAAAAAACTTCAATTTTTGATGAATAGTGAAACCACTAAGTGGTACTTAAAAAACTGATTTTTTTCGTTTAAATTAAATTTTACCTCCTCTGAGTTTTTAATTTTAAAAATCCAACATACATGGTTGTCCTTAAGATGTAAAATGAGTTTCAATGGGATTAAAATAATTTTTTGGTGAATAGTAATTTTTAAGTTTATTAATCGCGATTAGAGGTAATTAGTGCAGTTTAAGGTAAAAATAATGTTTTAATAATATGAAATGTCCTAGAAACATGTCCTACCCTTATTGGATGTGTCATGGCCAACCAGGAAAACCCTTGGGTTGGTTTTTGGGACCCCATGGAGCCACTTGAGTAAGATAAATACATTAATGCCTTTTATTTAAAGTAAAAGTAAAAATGACACAAACATGAGTTGTTTTACTAAAACAATTTTTAAATGGGGTTATACAAGTCATATTTTTGTCTATAAATAGTAATTGTAAAGATAAAACGATTTTCTACATTATAGTATATTTTTATAGTTTTTAGATATTAAATAAATTAAATTATTTATGATACCATGATGATGCAGCGATTACCTCATTATTTAACGATTTAAATAAAATGAAAATATAATGTAAAATATAAGACCTACAATATTCAAAAACCTATTTAATGGGTGGATTTAGAACCCTTATCACCTTATCCTAGAAATTGAAAATTTTGGGACCTTTTTTATCCGAAAATAATTTTATAACAAAGTATCTTTTCTTAACATTCCAAGAGTGCCCCCCTCTCATCTTATTAAAGGCCCCCACCTCTACCACCTTACCCACACTTCAAAAGCCTTTGGATCGGCCAAAACCTACCTATTTTGTCTCTCCAAATGCATATCTTACTTCTTGAAGACTCACTTTGGGCAGAAGTCTTCCCAAGGAAGCCTTTGTGCTCAAATCAAAAAGAGTTACCTGTTTTAAAGGTAGTGTTTTCTCTTGTGTTCTTATGTTTTATTTTTCTTCTCCAACCCTCTAATCTCTTTTTATTCATTTATATTGTAACAAAACCAGTATCTTCCATATACTATAATTTTGTTATAATAAGGATTCTAGATACACTTACACTCACCTACATCTAATGGTTAAAGAACATACTATTTCCGTGGATGGAGAATTTCTGCATCACAAAATGATGATTGTTCAATATTACATTAACGCCTTCAAAGGTGGCCATTAAGATGACACTATATTTATATATGATATATAATATTTTTATGTTTTACTTAAGCTTCTGTATTTTTCATTTATGGCATACCTTTATGGTTTCCATTATGGGTAAACGCGATATCTTTATTTTAGAAAGTGCGGACTACCGCCCCCTCAAAGTGATTTGATTCGCTAATGCCATATGTGGGAAATATAAAGGATGTAAATAATGATATTATATATGAACTTATACTGAAATTATAATATACCTTTATATCATTATGATTAAATTCCATAAAATAAGAAATATAAATGAAAGTAGCCTTCATACGTACGTACGACGTACCATCTCCATGAACGGTGCATTTCATTTCTTACCTCTAAACGTTATGTAATATTATAAATGCATGTATATACTGAATATATATGATATATATGATATCTACATCATGAGTATAACTCTGGAAATGATGGATACATGAACAACTTGTAATTATAAAGAGGTTATTTTTGACTCAAGTACCAATGATCGTTAAAATGACTGTTATTAACTTAAATAATTACATAGTGTTCATGACATGGTAATAAGTGCTATAAAAGGAATAATGAACTTGAAAAAGGTTATTAAGCAAGTATAAATTAACTCAAGTTTATTATTCAGGAGGTTAAAGAACGATCGAGTCAAGTCGGACCCGAGGTATGGGACTTCGTCTCAATCTCCTTTCATTGAGGCATATTTTGTTTTATACACAACCTTCTTTTATACGGTGTATAAACCCCTTAGAATTTTACGTTTATCCAAAAGGAATATTTTTTTATACGAAGTGTTTTACTAAACGTCAAAATGGAATGTTTTTGTCGTACGTATGCGACGACAACAACTTCTCCGCCGTCGTGACCATTATTTGAGTTTTGACTTCCTCTACAAGCCATACCTTTTTTTAAATGAAAAATAAATACCATGTATTAATTTTCTTTTATTTTGTTATTGAAAATGGTTTTCATAATGTTTTTATTATATCAATGTGTTGTATTGATATCTTGTGATTGAAATGTGGAAATGTTATGTTTCCTTTATGTATGTTTTATGTGATACGATTATGTTATGGTTCTTGGGGATTATTATGAAGACCGGTGGTTACGTGATAAACTAAGGGTGGGTGAGCCCGATATATCTCTCCAATGCATTGGGTAACATGAAGGAGTTAAACATTAACGTTTCTCCAAAGAGATTTAGGGAATATACTATGATGGGTATTCCAAACATAACCAAGAGGGTTACTCCCTATGTAAGAATGTTATGAATGCCTCAAGATAACTTTCTGTATTATGATTTCTATGATTTATTCATGATTTGACGAGGTATGTTAAAGTGCATATGTTTAATGAGTAGAGTATGAATTCATTGATTCTTGTGTATACATGTACTCATGTTTCCTTTCCATATTTTTATATCCCTTACTGATCTTTTTATCTTCATCCCATGTTTTTGAAATGATTTTCACTGGTCAAGGGAAAGGTACATGATATGATGGTAGTGTCAAGGAAGTGTTAAGAAAGAATCCAGGTATTATTTTTAAATATGTTTCCGTTGATGGGAAAAATGAATACTATCCTTTATGTAACCACTTTGTTTAAATGTGGAATTTAATGAATGTTTTATGATCTAATTCTTTAAAACTCTATACTTGAAAAGATCCTCAATGTGTAATCTTGTAATAACTCAAGATTAAGTAAGGTTTAAGGATGGGGCCTTATAGTTGGTATCAGAGGTCGGTTTAGATAACACTACTGGAAAATAGACCTATACCCAGGGTTTTGGGAAAAACCGTGGGTATAGAGGTGCCCTATACCAACGGTTGGCTTAAACCGCGGGTATATATACAGTGTGGGAACCTATACCCACGGTTCTGGAAAACCGTGGGTATTGGTCACCTATAACAATGGTTTTATAAAAACCGTGGGTATAGAGTTATTTTAGAAGGCCTATACCCACGGTTTTGTAAAACCATCGGTATAGGTATTTATATGAAGGCCTATCCCTGCGGTTTTGGCAAAACCATGGCGATAAATATTTTTTTCGAAGGTGTATCCCCACCGTTTTCTAGATCTGTGGGGATATCTCACCCACATTATGGCGGCAAAAAAAGACGCTGGGAAACAAAAAAAATTTAATACAAACACGAGGATTAATATATTATTATAAATATAGATTTGAATAGTCAAAGTTGAGTCAGCTTAGTTGGTTAGGCGCTGTAAAAGTTCTGCAGCAGACACGGGTTCGAAACCCACTGGCTTATATTTTTCGCAATACAGTCAATTATATAATATATATTTGGGAATATAGATATATATTCATATAAATATGTTGGTTGAAGTGGTGAAGTCTGGTGGAAGAAATTGTCAGGTCGTGGTTGGCGTGGGATCAAGTCCCAGCAGCTGCACATTTCGAATTTTTTTACCCACGATTTTCATACCGTGGGGAGAATATTTTTGACAGCATGGAGAATGCTATGACAACGTGGAAAAAAATAACCACGGTTTTTCAAACCGTGGAGACAGCTTAAGACCCCTATACTGACGCCACTCAGCCCCACGGTTCCCAAAACCGTGGGTATAGGCGATACCCACGGTTTTGCGGGCTATACCCACGGTTTTGAACTGTGGGTATAGGTGGTTTTTCCAGTAGTGTAACTTTAGGAGTTAGAATTATATTAAATGATTACCCAAACATATTTTTTTGGTCAAATTGAAATGATATAAAATTTGAAGATTATCATGTTGCTTTACCTAAGATATTTCTGTGATAAGAATGGTTTTCCATAGTGGAAACAGAGCATCTTTTCTAGGAAGGCATACAGAGTGTAATGACCTTTCGAATCAGCAACCAGAGATGGTCTGAAGCAGAATTGAGCTGTTTACTGCACTGTTGGCTCAGTTGAATCCGGTGATAAATGGTGGTTGTGTTTACTGATGATATTTTTGTGTTTTCAAAAAGTAAAGTGGAGCATGAAAGGCATTTAAGGGTTATTTTTCAACCCTTAAAAGAAATGAAATTGTATGGGAAATTCAGTAAGTGTGAGTTCTGGTTGCAACAAATTTTTCTTCTTTGTCACATTTTTTCTAATGATGGGATAACTGTTGATCCTGAAAAAACAAAGGTTGTTGAAGAATGGCCAAGACCCACAAATGTAACTGATATTCGTAGTTTCATTGGTTTGGCAGGCTATTGTCGAAGGTTTGATAGAAATTTTTCACAATTATCTAGTCCAATGACTAAGCTTACTCGGAAGGGTGTTATGTTTATCTGGACAAAAGAATGTGATGATTGTTTTCAGGTGTTGAAAAGCAGATTGGTGAATGCTCTAGTTTTGACACTTGCTTCCAGGAATGGTGAGTTTGTTATCTACAATGATGCTTCATTGAAAGGACATGGTTGTGTCCTAATGCTGAATTATCAGGTAATTGCTTATTCTTCACGACAGTTGAAAACTCATGTGGTAAATTACCCTACACATGATTTGGAATTAGCTGCTATTTTTTCTCTTTAAAAATTTAGAGGCATCATTTTTATGGAGTAATGTGTGAAATATATACCGATCACAAAAGTTTAAAGTATATATTCACTCAGAAAAAATAGATCATGAGATAGAGGAGATGGCTAGAATTAATCAAGGATTATGATTGTACAATTCATTACCATCTGGGAAAATAAAATAAAGTGGCTAATGCTTTGAGTCAAAAAATTAATGCTTCATTAACAATGTTGCGTTTGGAACATGATCCTTTGGTTAAGGATTTGATGAACTTTGGTATAGAAGTTTTTGGTTTAGGATGTTCTTCTCTTTTGTATTAGGTATTAGTGAAATCTTCTCTATCAGACAGAATCAAGAAAGCATAGAAGCAAGATAGTGAGTTGCAGAAAAAGGTAGAGCTGGTTGAGAAGTGTATGTTGCCTGAATTCATCATTGATAATGATTGTGTTTTGAGATTTGGGAAGAGATTGTGTGCGCCTTGTGATTCAGAGTTGAAGAGAGAGTTTTTATGTGAAGCCCATAGTTCTCCGTTTTCAGTTCATCCTGGCAGTACTATGATGTACATAGATCTACGAGAGTATTACTAGTGGGATGGAATGAAAAGAGATATTGCTGATTTTACAGTGAAGTGTTTGACTTGTCAATAGGTTAAAGCAGTGCAGCAGTTACTGAAATGGATGCTTCATCCTTTACCAGTACCAGAATGGAAATGGGAAAATATATCCATGGAATTCGTTTTGGGGTTGCCAAAGACACCTCGAGGTAATAATGCAATCTGGGTTATTGATGATCACTTGACTAAATCTGCTAATTTCCCTGCTATACGAGATACTTTTTCCATAGATCAACTTTCCCGTTTGTATCTGAAAGAGGTAGTTATGTTACATGGAGTTTATCTCTCAATTATATCTGATCGTGATCCCAGGTTCACATCTAACTTTTGGAAAGGCCTTCAGAAGTCGTTGGTACTAAATTAAATTTTTAGTACAACTTTTCATCCTCAATCAGATGGGAAATCAGAACAAACAATTCAGACTTTGGAAGATATGCTACGTGCTTGTTCGATGGATTATCAGGGGAGTTGGGACCAACATCTTTCTTTGGTTGAGTTTTCATATAATAACTATTTTCATTCAGTATACAGATGGCACCATTTGAGGCGCTATATGGGAAGTGGTGTCGAACTCCAGCTTTCTGGGATGAAGTGGGTGAAAGGAAGCTGATGGGACCATAATTGGTAGAAGAGTTGGCAGAAAATGTTCAGCTGATACAGGAACACATTAGAACAGCTCAGAGCGGGCAGAAGAGTTATGCGGATAACGAGAGGAAGGATCTATCTTTTGAGGTAGGTGATCATGTTTTTCTCAAAGTCTCACCATGGAAAAGTGTGATGCGAGTTGGTAAGAATGGAAAGCTGAGTCTAAGGTTCATTGGACCATATGAAATTCTGGAGAGAGCTGGATCAGTTTCATACCGAGTGGATTTACCTCCAAGTTTATCTCAGGTACAAAATGTTTTTCTTGTTTCGATGTTGAGAAAGTATATGCTAGATCCATCCCATGTTTTGAGTCCAGAGGTAGTTCAGCTAGAAGAGAACTTATCTTATGAGGAACAACCAGAACAGATTCTTGACCATAGGGAGAAAGTGGTACGGAATAAGGTGATTCATCAGGTAAAGGCTTTTTTGGAAAAAAAACATGATTGAATAGGCAACATGGGAATATGCAAATGCAATGAGGGAAAAATACTCCCATTTATTCGATAAGTAAATAAATAACGAGGGCGCAATTTTTTAAAGGGGGGAAGGATGTAACAATCCAAGTAAGTAATGAATAATATATATTTTTATCTAAGTCTATTAATGAATTAGATAGTGTTTTAGAGGCTTAAAATGAGAATAAATCCAATCTTAAGCCTGGAATACACTAATATTTTTAAAAGATTGTTTTACTGCCTTTTAATGAAAAACAATTTTTAAATAAAAATTTGACAATTTTATAAGCTCTATTTGTCAAAATAAACTTATTCTTTATGATTGGGACATTGAAATTTACTTTGGATAAATTTCTGGTATTTTTCTGATAATGTTCTTTTTAATGAATAGTGAAAATTGTTGTATTTTAATTCAAAACCTTTTTTTAATCTAATTTGTTTATATGATTATATTATCTTCATAATTGGTTTTAAAGTTAAATTAGAATATATTTTTACCATTTAATCCAATAGTTGTCGTTGGAATTAATTTCACAATGATATTGGACATAATCTAGTGTCAATCTTTTGATACTTATTGTTTCATAAAAACACGCTATTTGACATGACATCGAGAATTAATTATTAAATTAATTAATTTAACTTATTTGATTTGAATTTTTTAAAATAGACATCATTTTTGAATTCGGAATATCAAATATATCCTAGGGTGAAGTTTTGGTATTTTTTCTAAAAAACTTCAATTTTTGATGAATAGTGAAACCTCTAAGTGGTACTTAAAAAACTGATTTTTTTCGTTTAAATGAAATTTTACCACCTCTGTGTTTTTAATTTCGAAAATCCAACATACACGGTTTTCATTAATATGTAAAATGTGGTTCAATGGGATTAAAATAATTTTTTGGTGAATAGTAACTTTTAAGTTTATTAATCGCAATTAGAGGTAATTAGTGTAGTTTAAGGTAAAAATAATGTTTTAATAATATGAAATGACCTAGACACATGTCCTATTATTATTTTACATGTCATGGCCGACCAAGACAACCCCAGGGTCGATTTTTCAGTCCCCATGGCGCCACTTGGTAAAATAATGACATTAATGCCTTTTATTTAAAGTAAAAGTAAAAATGACACAAACATGAGTTGTTTTACTAAAACAATTTTTAAATGGGGTTATACAAGTCATATTTTTGACTATAAGTAGTCATTGGACAGATAAAACGATTTCATACATCATATTATTATTTTTATAATTTTTAGATATTATATAAATTAAATTATTTATTATACCGTGATGATGCAGCGATTACCTAATTATTTAACGATTTAAATAAAATAAAAATATAATGTAAAATATAAGACCTACACCTGTCAAAAACCTATTGGATGGGTGGATTTCAAACCCTTATTTCCTTATCCTCGAAATTTATAATTCTGGGACCTTTTTTATCCGAAAATCATTTTATAACATAGTATCTTTTTGTAACTTTCCAAGAGTGCCCCTCCTGTCCTCTTATAAAAGGCTCCCACCTCTACCACCTTACCCATACTTCCAAAGCCTTTTGCTCAGCCGACCCCTTCCCATTTTGTCTTTCCACATCCCTATTTTACTCCTTGAAGCCTCACATTGGGCAGAAGTCTTCCCAAGGAAGCCTTTGAGCTCAAATAAAAAAGAGTTACCCGTTTTAAAGGTAATGTTTTCTCTTGTGTTCTTATGTTTTATTTTCCTTCTCCAACCCTCTAAACTCTTTTTATTCATTTCTTTTGAAACAAAAACAGTATCTTCCATAGACAAGGATGTTTTTATAAGAAGTATTCTAGCTACACTAACACACACCTACATCTAATAGTTAAAGAACATACTGTTTCCGTGGATGGCGAATTTCTGCCTCACGAAACGATGATTGTTCAATATTCATTTAACACCTTAAAAGGTGGCCATTAAGATGACACTATATTTATATATGATATATAATATGTTTATGTATTACTTAAGATTCTTTATTTTTTATTTATGGCATATTTTTATGGTTTCCATTATTGGTAATTGTGATATCTTCATTTTAGGAAGTGCAGACTACCGCCCCCTCAAAGTTATTTGATTGTTTAATTCCATATGCAGGACGTATAAAGGATTTAATTAATGATATTATATATGATATTATTCTGGAATTATAATATACCTTTATATCATTATGATTCCATTCCATAAAATATGAAATAGAAATGAAAGTAGCGTTTATGCATACGTACGGCTTACCGTCTACATGAACGATGCATTTCATTTATTACCTCTAAAGGTTATTTAATATTATAAATGCATGTATATACTGGATATATATGATATATATGATATCTACATCATGAGTATAACTATGGATATAATGGATACATGAACAACTTCTAATTATAAAGAGTTTATTTTTGACTCAAGTACCAATGATCGTTAAAACGACTGTTATTAACTTAAATAATTACATATTGTTAATGACATGGTAATAAGTGCTATAAAAGGAATAATGAACTTCAAAAAGGTTCTTAAGCAAGTAGAAATTAACTCAATTATATTATTCAGTAGGTAAAAGAATGATCGAGTCATGTCAGACTCGAGGTATGGCACTTCATCTAAACCCCCTTTCATTGAGGTATATTTTATTTTATACACAACTTTCTTTTATACGGTGTATAAACCCCTTTGAATTTTACATTAATCCAAAATGAATATATTTTTATACGAAGCGTTTTACTAAACAACAGAAGGGAATGTTTTTATCGTACGTATGCGACGACAACGACTTCTCCGCCGCCGTGACCATTATTTGAGTTTCAGCTTCCTCTACAAGCCATACCTTTTTCAAATGAAAAACATATACCATGTTTTACTTTTCGTCATTTATTTTGGTATTGAAAATGGTTTTAATAATTTTTTTATTATATCAATGTGTTGTATTGATATCTTGTGATTGAAATGTGGAAATGTTATGTTTCCTTTATGTATGTTTTATGTGATATGATTATGTTATGGTTCTGGGGAATTATTATGAAGATGGGTGGTTCCATTATAAACTAAGGGCGGGTGAGCCCGATATAGCTCTCCAATGAATTGGGTAACATGAAGTAGTTAAATGTTAAGGTTTCTCTAAAGAGATTTAGGGTATATACTATGATGGGTATTCCAAACGTAACCAACAGGGTTAATCCCTACTTAAGAATGTTATGAATGCCTCAAGTTACCTTTATGTCTTATGATTTCAATGATTTATTCATGATTTGATGAGGTATGTTAAAGTGATTATGTTTAATGAGTAGAGTATAATTTGATTTATTCATTTGTATACACATACTCATGTTTCCTTTCCATATTTTTATATCCCTTACTGAGCTTTTTATGCTCATCCCATGTTTTTGAAATGTTTTTCACAGGTCAAGGGAAAGGTACATGATATGATGATAGTGTCAAGGAAGTGTCAAGAAAGAATCCATGTTTTATTTTAAATTATGTTTCCGTTGATGGGAAAAATGAATACTATCCTTTATATAACCACTTTGTTTAAATGTGAAATGTAATGCATGCTTTATGATCTAATTCTCCAAAACTCTAAACCTGAAAAGATCCTCAATGTGTAATCTTGTAATAACTCAAGATTAATTAAGGTTTAAGGTTGGGGCCTTGTAGTTCATTCCACCAAATAAGAAAGAAACAATTACTAAAATACTTCTATGAATCTTTAATTCAAATCAATTATAGCATGACTAAGGTTTTAGAAGGTGCTTCCCTTGTATACTAGTCCCCAATCACAGTAACTAATTTCATTGAAAAAATAGTAAAAGAAACTAAAAATATTGGTACAAGGTTTAGTGTACCCATTAAAGGGTTCTATATGGTTAAAAACCCATAATTTTAAAATAAGTTGGACACAATGTTTGAAGAGATAAGTAGCAAACTCCAACAACTTTCTATATTAGAAGATAAATCATAACCCCCTCCTCTAATTCATTTTGGTATCTCTGATTCTAATACCCACTATTATGAGCAGTAAACCCAACATAGATAATTTTCATATATTTTTGAGTTAATATTTCTAGACCACCCATATAGTAACCTGTTAGTGAAGAACCATACAATCAATTCGACTCTATATGGAAGTATTTCAAAGTTTAAAGTAAATTGGGTATTCAAACAAACAAATAAAATTATATAACCACCTAGGGAAGAGTATTCATTCTCAACCTCCTACTTTAATTCCCCAAAAACCACAATGGGATTTCCAATAACCCCATCCAAAACCATTTCATATACTTGAGAAATGATTCAAAAAATGGTTTAAAATAATCTCCAATTTCAAAAAAAAACACAAGAACCTATACAAGTCCTAAAAAATAAATTAGGCCAGCTCACCAAAATGGTGGTTGGAATCTAATGTCAAGAGTCTAGAAAACTACCATCCCAACCAATTTCCAGTCCAATTGAAATAGGTATGGTATGTGATATCACACTTCATAGTGGTAATGAAATTTCTCCTCCAAATGATTATACACATTAGGCATGTCCTAAACCTAAAAACACTCTTAATATGACCATAAGGATTCATGTGAATAAAAATAAAGAAAAAAGTAGAAAGAAGTTATCATAGAGGATTATACTAAAAAATCTATTCACATCCCCCTTCCCAAAACAACATGTCAATCCTAAATAAGTACTTATAATGAAATTAATAAATAGATAATTAAAAAGTTTAAAAGGTATTAGTTCACATTTCTTTCTCGGATGTAGACAGACAAATTACTTTCTATGCCATGTTTATCAGAACTAATTGACCTATTGGAAGGGATTGAAGGGGAATGAGATAGTCAACATTGGAAGGAATTTCTTGGTCATGATATAACCAGTAATTCTAACCAAATCGAAGGATCCATTCAATTTTATGACACCTTGCATCAAATGAGTGACTTTCTTTCTTACTATAATTATTTATTTATGTGGATCAATTAATGAGTTGGATCCCTATATGTATAATTATCGTGAATTCGGAGAGATTGAACCAACATGAATCATCATCCCACTTTCCAACAATAGAACCACACACCGAACAAGAGTGATTGTGGATTTCCTAAATTTGAGGAAAGAATCTCATTTTATTTGAAGAATTATACATTCTTAAGATATAAGATATCAAAACCCAATGACATTTTCATATCTTACTTGGATGGAAAGTTCTTAAAATAGAAAATAAAACCATCAAAATTCACAATGTTATGTTTTCTATGGAGTTGAGTGGGTGGAGGTAAGTTTAAATATCATTGTTTATATGAAACAATACAATGAGGAGAAGTCCACTCTTTCTAATTATTTTAGAGAAGATCTAACTGATGAAAAACCAAAACAGCATTATCGTGCAAGACTATAATCTGATTTTCTTTCCTATTATTCTCTCATTAATGATTTGGATTTTGATTCACCAATTGAGTGCTGTGTCAGAATTAAAAAGTTCAAATATTGTGTTTTATTTCATGATTTCTTGAGCATGGAGGATGTTATGTTCATCGATGATACATATCAACTTCTAAAATATTTTCGTTATATGGGGATATTAATATTGAGTAGTTAGATGAGAACATTGACCCCTCACATTCACATTCACTACCATCAATACAATAACTCCTAGAATTGGTAGTCAAAACACGACTACAGAACTTATAATATCGACATCATGAAAATTGAAACAAGTTTCAAATCATGATTGATAGTTCAATCCCTTTGTAGCATTAATTATGATTGATTATCCTTTTGAGGGACTATAAACAAGCATTGAGATGGAAACTTTCGGATATTATGTGTATGAGGCCATTTATTCACATGAATCCTATATTATAGAACATTGATGATAAATAGGTGAGGTAGAAATAACATCGACTTAACCCAAACCACCTTTTGGGAGTTAAAATGAGGTAATGAAATTATTGGCTATTAGAATCATTTAACACAACATTGACACCTAATCGGTCTGTCCAGTGTAGGAATTTCCTTTGAAAAATGGTCTTATTGTAATAAAATTGAAAACTAAAAATTGGTTCCAATCGGTGTGTTGAATAGTTAGAGTGCCAATATTGACTACCATAGACTAAACCAGTATGAATGGAAAGACCATTTCCCATTACTATTAAATGGACTTATGATAGGGAGGCTAGATAGAAAGTCCCATTACTTATTTCATGATGGGTATTCGGGATACATTTAGATATATATTTTCCACAAAGACCCAGAAAATACAACATTTTCTTACGCATTTGGCACATTTTCATATATGAGGATTCGATTTAGTCTATGCAGTGCTCTAGTTACTTTCTAGTTATGCATGGTTAGTATTTTTATATATTACCTAGGTAATTTCAGGGATGTTTTCCTGTATTATTTTTTAGTTTATGAATCTTGTTTTTATCAGTGTTTGATTATTCTATCTTCTATTATATGTCTTTTTATTAAATGGAATCTTCTATAAATATGAGAAATTCCATTTCATGACACTAAAAGGTACAATACTTGGATATTTAATTTTTTTGGGATTTTATTAATGTATATAAATCAAAACTAGACATTATTTCTTCCTATAATTCCAAAATCATTTTAGGATATGTTGTATTTCATTGGGAATTCATAATTTTATCATCGTTTCATTCATGAATTTAGTAAAATTTGACAGCACTAGTATATTTAACTCTATAAATAAAAATGTTTTGTTTATTTATAAATATTGTGTTGATGGTCTTAAAAATTTTAAATTTCCTTTCACATCACCCATGGTAATCCGACCTCCTTGGCGAGAATAACCATTTAAACTATTTTGTGATTCCTCTATGTAGTAGGGGTATTCTTATAAAAATGGATTTATTGAGCTACACAAGTCATGTAATATACCTCATTCACACTACACCCCTTCCACGAAAACAAAAAAAAATAGAAATCTAATTTATTTACATTATTTTTTCATTAGATTAATTTTGACCTTATCTTTTAGGGTCTAAAGTAATTGTGTTCTCATACCATGTAGCCCTTCGACATATCCTTGTAAAATTGAAATCCAAACCACATATGGATCATTATATGGTTCTAAATTATGAATTCTATATAGAAATTAAGGATAAAAATTAGTAGATATTATTTTCACAATCCACATTAATGGGACTTCACCACAATTAGACCACCATGTTGAATCAACCCCATTCAATAATTCTTCCCCGATGACCACCTTTGTGATATAGGGTACCTTACTATTTGGTATACAGATATTGAAATCAATTATGGTTCCATATTGGGCCCCCAAATATTTTATCACTTCATAATATCAATGACTTAGTCAAGTGTCCTGATGGTATGTTTGGGATGGCCCATACGTCTACATAATTTTTAGTAACCAGGTTGTTTGTTTGTGCATCACTGACCATGAGTTTACCTCTACTTTGGGGTTTTTCCAACCGTCGTATTTTTTGGAAGACTTTGGATCTTAGAATATAGTTTGATAGTTAATTGACTCTATAATTTATTGAATTACATTGTATAGATACTCACATTGGTTTTTTAATTAATTCACATGGTGTCAATCCATTAGGAATACCTCTAAAAGGAATGAAATTCCCCAATAACCAATGATTTCTTGTGATATATTTGATGCACGGGGTATTAACATAATTATGTGTTTACCTAATTCATTTTATCTATTTAAATGTTATTGGTTATTGAATTTTTCAGTAGATAGGTGGTAATAAAGTCTATTAGGGCTGATGCCTCTTGAGTGGCTGTTGATTTTGTGAGATTTCAGATTTTCAGTAGGTTTAGTTTTCCCTGATTCAACATTAATGATCAGGATTCAATTTTTTTAATCAATCCAAGGAAAAATTTCTCCATTTTTATGGGTTTGTATATATTTAAATAAATTCATAGCTCCCCCAATCAGACGGTAAATTAGAAATTTAAATTTGGAACTGTGAAGAAAATATTCTAAAAAAACAAGCATCTCAATAGAAAGGATTAGAGATTTTGCTTTGATGATGAACTTTGGGAATAATTCATATCATTTAAAACACCATTTGATTGTCACATTAAAACATTGATTTTTAAATGTATTTTCACCCACCTCTAGAGGTAGATCTCTATTCATATTGGGCTACTATACAATGTATTACGATTCTCTCAGAAACATGTGAGAATAAGAAGTTACATATTCAAGAGATGGTTCAAATTCAAATAGAATTATAGGAGAACTCCTATATCTATAAGGATGTATCTAATGCTGACCATGGATACCTCATTCTTTATCTTGATTCCACATTGGATAGAAGGTCATCCTTTACAATGCATGAATGATGTTTTACCCTGGTCAAATTTATTCACATCGATTTGGCCCAAACACTATTACTACTTTATATCCATTTATTGTTTTGTAGGTTCAAAATGAAGAAAAAAACAAATATAAACCATTAATGGTATGTGATAGAATCACTTTCCATAAACCTTTATAGATTCTCTTGTGGATGAACTCCACCTTCAAGAAGAAACCTTCTAGTAGCACATTCCGGGTTTTATCCTTTCTTCCCAATTTATCTTATCTTATACTAATGAAACTACACAATCCAGGTGTGAGGACAGATACATTAATAATATTGAAACCATTTTTTATCATCATTCTTACTTTTAATATTACTAATATTTTTCATATTTGTTTTAGTTTTTCTGAAACTTCATAAGTTCATTAGGATTTTAATTATCATTCTTCTTTTTATATTTTTGACTTTCAGAAGATTATATTTACATACCCCATTTTTTTTTGTAATACACATTTTATATTCCCACTTAATTAAGGAAATTATATAAAAGGAATGAAAAATTTCCCTATATAATGTTTTATTATCATTTAATGAAAACCTTGTTCACTGATGGCATGTGAGTTTTATCAATAATTTAACATTGAGGTGAGATATTTTTATTAAATTATGTTTTATGATATTAGTGTTTTTATCTATATGTAACCTTTGTGATGTTTGATACACTGTGTGTAAGTAGTTAATGGGTTAAAAATCGAACCTAACATCTCCTCCATTATTATCAACCAACCATGATGTGTGAAGACTCAATTCCCAATAAAAGGTAAATATAAGTAATCTTGATATTTATCATCATTAAAAAATGATTTTTCTATATGATTTTTTCTTATCAGATCCATTTCATTGCAACATAGGACTGATGTATGAATGTATACCTCTTATACGACTATTTAACACAGTAAAAACACAAAATTACACAAAAAATAATAAATTACATGAGGGTTGAAATATTAAATATATGTGTATATCTACTTTAAGATATTATGATTTTATTTTTGGGACTGATTGATTGATTGAGTCAGGAAATTTGATTTCAAAGGATATAAGAAAGGTTTAGTTCAAAAGAATCTATTAATCATCATTTTTAAAATTAACTCTATTTCTATGATAGAAAATGGAAATAATAACATGAAATAGTTTTAATTCACACACATGTAGTGTTAGTGACATGGTTTACATTTGAATTATTTTATAAGACTATTATCTAACATCTCCTTGAATATATTTTGGAGACAATTTATGGTACATCATTTTCTATAATCACAGAGAATAAAAAAATAGTGTGGTTTTTTATTTGATCAAATATCTATCATTAATTTTTTAAATTTAATGTTTAATATTCAAGAAATTGTACCATATCCATGAATAGTTTTTTGAAATGTGACTTTTTGGAGGAGGGAAAATGTTTAGTTGTGGGGGTGTTTAGACACCATGATTCACTATTTTGTTTCACCCATACAAAACTACATTAAACTTATTTTGTATTATAGATTCCAAATATATAAAACAAAATTAACATTACATTTATTTTACCAATTTAATTTTTATCCTAATTAAAAATGTAAATTTTACACTTTTTTTTGATTACGTAATGGTGGAGACAAATTTGAGATCACATGATAATATTTAAGTAATGTAGTCTAAACTATGTATGTGCCCATGTATACATATAGACTAAAATGCTCACTAAATATAATATATGCATCAAATTTGGATTAAAATTTCTCGGTTTTTATAAAACCTAATGGGATACATTTCTATAGAAGACCATGGATCCCAATTCATCCATTTAGAGTCCAATATCAATCCATCATTGGGGAGATTATTTACTGTTCAATGCCTTGAGGCCAATTCTATAATTATATATATCAGATGGTGTTGAACTTCAAATGGTGCCAAAAGTTTTGTTTATATATCTTGGAGACTGGGGAATGTCTTTTTATTTTTTTTCATATCAATATAATGTAGGGAGATATCCAAAAATTATGTTCCAAGTTGTATCTCAATATATGGGTGCCCAATGTAAACTTTTATTTTTCTATAAAAGTAATGATTTGGAACCTCATTTTCAAGTTCGACCATTAGTCAATGAGATTCAATTTTTGAGTTCAAAAAGGTTTAATATAACCCATTTATAGGATTTATATATCCATATCCTCATAGGGAGAGATAATATTTAGATGGATTTCCACAAAAGATTCCACATCTCAATCTTAGGGTAAACTATGGGTGTTCGTTGTAAGGGAGATGCACATCTTGTAAAGGGAATTCCAATAATGGTTTTTCTAATATTTTCTTTATGTTTTTCCATTTTAAACATTTCATTCATAAGTTACATAAATTAATTCATATTGTAATTATTTTTTTGATTCAACTGAATGGAATTATATTTGATTTAAATTAATCGATGCGATGTTTTGATTGTGCGGATGATCTTTTCTAACTAGACAACACAAGAATCATTTTCATTTCCACTAATTTTAGATTTCAATTTTATTTGTAAGTTATTATACCTTGATAAATAATTTTTTAATTCCTTATATTTATAGATAGGTACAAACTTTTATGTTATTAGTCAAAAGAATATGTTTTATGCTTTTATTTTGATGCAATGAATATAAAATGTTTAGGGAGGGTATACGAATAATTTCCATATCGATGATCGAGGTTTTTTTATGAAGTGTGATATTCATGGTTATTGCCCGATTATTTATAACCTTGGGACTCCATCATGTGGTCCGGAGTGCGTGAATATGCAACTTGTCTTATATAAGAGAGAGATCCATTTTCACGGGTTGTACGTAGATAATCAAACCATGTGGAAATGCCACAGGGGGTGGGGGCGGGGGTTCCTAGATAGTGAATTCCACTGGTTTGATGCACGATTTAGGAAACAAAGTAGCCAAACCATTTTACACTAATTTTAGAGGGAAATCACTACTTTCTCTTTTTATGTATTTAATACCTTAAAATTTTTCAATCCTTCAAACTTCAAAGAATCATTCACATGAGATCTATTCCCCAGAAAATATTTTTTTGGTATCTCCCTTATATGATCTCTGAATCTATCACCGTTAGGTCATTGGATCCATCTCTATAATCTATACACCCTTCATCCATAACTTTTTCAAAATTATCTTCCCTTATTTTGTGATATTTTGGTGTAAGACCGTTTTCATCATTTTTATATATTGTTATTATTTTTCCAATATGTCTAGTTCTAGATCAATTCACAGTGATCATTGGATGAAGAGAAAACTACAAACCTAAGGTTTTTGGTCTAGATTATTTCACTCAAGTTTAATACTTTTATATTGTGTACTGTTGTCCCATGCATCAAAAATTTTCAGTGACATCCCTAAAAATTTTAATATATTAATATAAATGTGTTCTTATTCATAGTTTGATTGTTTTTAGTGGAGAATAACCTTCTTGGTTGCTCTAATTGATATTGGAAACCACTATAAGTGCGTATTTCGTTGATATCCATCTTTTCCTCTGATTAAAATTGTTATACCATCATTCAGGATTCATTATTAATTTAATAAATTCATTTTATTTGTAAATTTAATCGAGGGTAAAGGGAGGACATCTTTTAGGCTCACACAACACTTCCATAATTGAATTTCAAAATTAATTGTCTTTGAAAACATGATAAAAATGTTGTAAGTGAAATGAATTGTCAAATTAATTATAATTATATTTGCAAAGGCTTACCTCCTATCATGCATGGATAGATAAATGGCTCCTCTTAGGATGCATTGGGTAGGGTAATTGAGATTTATAAATAAAACATGTATATCAATTGAATACATTCAGGGTGTGATACAAGTGATTTCTGGGATGGGATCACTGTACTCTTACATTACCTCTATGTGAGTGATACAATTTCTATAAGTGAGAAACCATGAATGGGATCAGTGGATAAATGGTAATTTTAGGTCATAAGGGATACTCAGACACCTATGTGAGATTTAAGGGATGGTATTTTTGTGTTTGAATCACTCAATGCCAAGAGTGGTACTTGAGATTCCATTAATGGGTTGTTGTGGATGGAAACATACGTATTGCGATTGGAAAGAGTCTCTAGTGAAATAATTTGGATTTCATTCATATCTCCTTCAATGAGCATAGGGTTAATCTTATTAACTCTAAATATTTGATTTAAAATTAAGTAATGAAAAGGTGTAACTAAATTTTAGGGAGGATTCTACTAAAACAAATCCCATGCTTGGGGATGATCCATCTCAATATGGTTATTTGTGATGGAACACATAGAATATTTCACATTTGTATAGATCACATATGTTAAAATACATATGGATTGTGTGGAATAAGGTAGAGTCATTCAGGTAACCATGAATAACCCATACTGACTGATTTTTTTTATTTCCAGGAACTTATTATTGTAAACATAATTATTATTTTTTATACACTAACTGAATTGATCTAGACACCGTTGATGGTGGCCTACTGAGTATATCTCACACCCTACTTGGTCCAAATTTGGTACCAAAGAATACATCATGGTTGTAGGTATGGATTAATGGAAGCATTCAAATTTTTAGGTTTTAATCTATGTTTTTGATGGAGTATGTGTGGAGAGGACCACGACTATGCTTATTATTCTAGTAATAGTTTATTTTCCTATTATTTATTTTTTAACTTCTATTATATAATTATATTAACTATATTTTATTGCAATCATTTTTTAATCTACATGTTCATCATCATCATTTTTATCTATTTATTATTATTCTCTTTTCTATTAATTTATATTGGATATATATGTTCTTTTTTTCGACTTATTATTACATTTATATTACCAATTTTGTATACTCTGACTCAGGAGGGAATAGTCCCCCCACATACATAACATAGTCCATTACTTCTACCTGACAGTAAATGGTGTATGAGGAGGCACGATTAAGGTCATGTGACCAACCATCACGAGGCCCAATATATTGGATCCTTGGGTGTGATGCTATAGAGTGGTATCAGATACATTTTTTTGTCATAATGATTGGGTATTACACAGCCAGTAAGGATGTCACATAATTTGGTAATGAGCCTATCCATGGGAGTATCTCAACAACGTACTGGGGTAACCCAAATCACTTGGGATGGGTTAACATAATTGTTGGTTTCACTTATTATAGTTTTATAGATTTAACCATTAGATGACGTACTTATTTTGTGATATTACTATTGTTGATATTATTATAATGGGATTTCTTCCACTATATCCATATTATATGAGGGATCATAAATTCAAAAATCATACAAGGAACTATTGGACATGAATGAAATGCATTATGCCACGAAAAATCAATATTATAGTATGTATTTCCCCTAATGTGTGTTCATTTTTAATGTTTCTTGATCGATATATGTTGAAATGTGCTAAATTTTTTTGAATGGATGAATCTATTTGATTTACTAATATTCAAACATAAATCCAAAGAGTGTTTTGTTACATTTATTGCTGATTAATCCTTCATTAAAAAATTATGATGTATTTTATCTATGGACCACTAGTTCGGTGGGTTGAAATATTAGTTGATTTTATAGATGAAAAACCTGTTACATCCTCATACAAAACTTGTAGTCCCGATCATAATAACTTAACATTCCAATTTTAGTTTTTATGAATCAAGGTTTGTTATAAAATTGGAATTGGTGACACAATTAACTATATTTTGATATCTATATCTAATTAAATAAGAATAAATTTTAAAAAAAATTACATTTAAAAACAAAAATTTTATCTCTAAATGACTATTCCTATAGAAAAGTAGACAATGTTCCACCCCTTAATTTTCATTTTTATATCTTTATACTGGAACCTTTATTGTACTGTGTCAGACACTGATCTTGGCCTGACCCTAGATGTGGGTAGTTGGATATGTCTCTACTAGTTTTTAATGATCTCTTTGGTCACCTAGACCATGATTTTGAGGCATTTAAAGAGGTGTTTCTCCTAATAGAAATTCATTGTACCTATCCTATCATATTATATTGTATTCTATCTTCTATTAAATTTTATTTGAGTAGTGAAAATGGAAATTATGGACATATGAAACCTTGATTTCCTAGATTCTTACACCAGGATGGGGGTGAGGAAAATTATCTAGAGGCGGTCGAACAAGAGCCACCAATTATACTACCTATTGTGACACCTGAGGGACCACCTATAGTTCTTGCATTGGGTATCAATGCTTAGTTTCGAGAAAACTTTTTTCTCATTCTGTAGTCATTATACAGAGCTTAAAAACACACCCCTACTATGGAAGAGTTGATTCCAAATTTCTAGTAGTAGCATAATCCCTCATTTTTAAGGGATGGTGGACCTCAGGCTACGAAGTCTTAGTCAGAAGCCTTTTTTCAATCTTCAACCATCAAGAGATTCCTTTAGTGAACATAATAAAGACTGTGACCTATATGAAAAGTGATTTTACTAAACATTTGTGGGATTTCATTACCAAGGATTGAAATCATAAGGGTATTGTCTATGCATGGTTCTATATTTCATTCAAAAACTACTCTCCCACTTGACATTATGAGAATACCATGCTTATAAGTATATGTATATTTAGAAGTGCACTATTTCATTGATGGTGTACCTAGATAATTTTCCACGATCAACCATTCTATATGACTCTTACCAGTGATGAGATGAATACTAGTTGGTAATTTTGGGATGGGATTTAATATACAATCTGGTTATAGGTGAACACGTTGTGGTTGAATACTATTTTTTAAATAATGAACCAGACCATCATTGCTGATCAGATCCTAAGGGAAGTGTAAATGTGATCCATGGTGGTTCAACTTCTAGGCAAGGAGACAATATATCTATAGGAATGATGTAAAATTTTGAGATTGCACATGGGGTAGTTACAACTACCCGACAAGCACTGAAAACAATGTGGTGTGCTACTAGTGTTGCAGGATAGGTCATAAAAAGACCCATGGTGAAATGGACTCAGTCGAGTGCAGAGCCTGTGGAAGGATGGGTAACTTACAAAATTTATACTACATTTTCCCATCTAGTATCTAGTGAGAAAGGATCTGTTCTGACACTAATTTTTGGTATAGGATCTATGACCCCACATCAAGTGGGGGTTATTCTACGGCAATTAAATCTAGCCATTTAAGTTGATATGGCAGAGAAAGTCAAAAATTTGAGGCTCGGTGCCAGTAGAGTGGACATGCATAGGTCATTCTGGTTTCTTCTCATCACCATGGTTTAATTCATAACTATGTGGTGCATCCTACACTAAATATGTATAGTCCAGGGCCTTATATGGTAAGATGCAATATTTTGATAGTGTCTACTTTAGTTTATTCCCTATTTTATTTAGGTGCATCACAGTCCATTATATATGATGAAATTATGAAACATTTGTCCCTAGACATAATATACATTAGTTTAATTATGAAACTGCACACACCATTAGGGGTTAAATCAGAGGGTATACTACATTTCATAGTGTTACCCATGAGATAGGTTTGTACTGATTTTGAAGAAACTTCTTTTTCCTGGAGATGAATGTCTTAAACATATTTCTCGGTATGGAATGTCTTATCACATATCATGTCCATGTGGATTTCAATCACTGTTTTTTGTCATTCACATCCTCGAAGGGATGTTCATATATTTATAATTGTGTATGAGATATCATGGAATGTTTAGTTAGACCAGAGGTTCAAGGATTAGGAGAGGTTAAAACCAATATGTCTAGTCTATCCACAAGTGATCAAGGAATGTGGCTGATGGAATTCCCTCCATTGTTGGAATATTTCAGGGGTGTCTTCCCTAAGGATTTCAGTATTTATCCTTCTATGAGAGAGGTGGAGTTCACCATTGGACTAGTGATAGGTGATTCACCGGTATCCATTCCACCATATAGTATTGACCGACAGAGCTCCATGAAATCAAGATGAAGTTAGAATATCATGCGGAAAAGGATTTTATGTGATACAATACATGGAATTGGGGATCAACCAGTTTTCTTTGTAACAATTTGGATGGTAGCATCAGGTTGTTCATGAATTATTTCCGATTGAACCAACTTATACTGAAGAATTAGAATCCACTCACATGTATAGAAAACTTCTTCGACTATCTTAATAGAGTGATAGTTTTCTCTATGATTGTTTTGAGTTTGGGCTACCATTAAGACTATGTTATATGGTCATACATACCATATAAATCATTTTAGAGTATATATAGATTGGATATGTATTGTTGTGTTCATTTCAATCTCATGAACATTTCGTTCATTTTTATAAACTTAATGAATCCTATTTTCGTCTCAAACCTGGATTTATTTGTGGTATTATTTGTAGAAGGCATCTCCGAGTATTATCACACCAGAGATGACTATGCTATCCATATTTATATCATGATGAATATAACTAGAGAGAACCATATTTATGCATATATACAAAAATTACACTTCTGGATAGGAATGTTTCACTTCTTAGGTCATATCATTTCAGAGGAAGGTGTATCCGTAGATGAAGAGAAGATTATCATCATGGTTTCTTGAAAGCATATTAAGAATTTATTTTATATAAAATTCATCTCAGTGATGGATGAATATTATAGGTGATTAATATATGAGTTTTCATGGTTAGAAGAACCTATTACATGCTTGACTAAGAAGGCTGTGAAATTATTATGGTCTAAATCATGTGAGACAACAATTCAAGAGTTGAAGAGAATATCGAATTCAACATTGATCCAGATTCATCCAAATCAAGAAATAAGATATAAATATTATTATGATTCATTAAGAATTGGTATAGGAAAATTTATGATGTATGAATATAGAGTAATTATATACGACTACCAACCGTTGATATCACATGAGTGGAATTACCCTAAGTAGTACCTAGAGTTAGCAAACATGTTTCATGCCTTATGTCATTGGTGTTAATATTTTTAGTTTATAAGATTGTATTTAGATGAATAATAAATCCTAAAATACATCTCCACACAATCAAAATTCAATATCATATGGAACATACATGTAGAATTCCTCTACATATTTAAATTTGAACTTGATTATACCAATATAAAGATTAATGTAGTGGTTGAAACATCAATCTAAAAGACTCAGACACATGCCATCTCAGAGGCTAGTTTTGAGTGGATGTTGTTGAATCTATTTTATGAGACAAACCATGAGTTTTAAGGAAAGAAAATTAATCTTATTTAACAACTATAGTAGTGACATCCTATCTTCTAGTGCCCGTGCATATGAGACAACATTCTGATTCTATGGGACTCTTCCTTAGGGAGAGTATATTAGGTTAGAAACCACTACTTGGTTGGTCTGTTGAAAAGAGTGAGATCTAAATCTTTCACAGACATATCTGGGTTCATTGAAACATTTGATAATATTTTATGCAATAATATCCCACCTCAATTTGGGTAATCCACCATTGTATTTCCATGAGGTATAGATACATACATCGTCAATATTGGTGGTCTAGTTTAAAGAGTAAGATTTATGTCTTCTTCACATGGTTTTCAAACTATTAGTTGGTGAAGGTAGAGGAACAATAACCTGTTGAACTTTTATGGATATTATCTTTTCTTTAATTTTAATGGAATGAAATCACCATGGATTTTCTGATGGGTTTCTGAGATCCTGTAGGGGCAGCTATGTGGTATGGGTTGTTGTCGAAAGGTTGACCCATGTCACATAAATTATACCTATATGAGGTATATTATTAGATTATGATCTTGGAAGGATTTATACCCAAGATTTTTTCACCCTCTATGGTGTCCTCCATTTTATCATATCTGATTGACATGATCGGTTTACATCATGGTTATGGTGTTTGCTGTCAAAGGAATTTGGTTCATAGTAACTCTTGAGAATAAAATAACACCCATAGAATGAAGGTAAATCCTAGAAGATGATAATAGTGTTAGAGGAGATTATCTAGACATGAATCCTTGATTTTGTATGTTCATTAGAGAAATATATTCATATTGTGTAGTTTTTATACAATAAAATATTTCCTGAAATTATTCCGAATTATTTATATGAGGCCCTTTATTGAAGTTCATTCCATTCGACCCTATTCAAGTTTGATGTTGGGGATGCAATAATTTTGGGTCTTCTTCTCATTCAGAAAACTTCAAAGAATGTATAGTTGATTCATATGTATATGTAAAGAAATTTTTCATGAGGAATTCATATACATAATATCACTTAAGATCACTAGAGATTGAGTTGGGACATCTGGTATTTGTATGAGTTTCACATATATTAGACCATTAAAAAAATTCAAACATAATGGATGCTATCCGACCAATATTTCAGACACTCAGAGACCATAGAGATATTTGGGATAATATCCTTTTGATTATAGTTACCTCAAAGGTACCATGCCATGAACAAAATCTTCCATACATCTCATCTTTAGTGATACCAGGATGACCTATCGTATTCATTTGATCCTGAGGACATTGAGTTGGAGTTGGATGCATTATTTTAAAAATATTAAATTGGAATCAATCATCTTACCATGAGGGCTCTTCAAGGAAGGCTATTTCCTCTAGTTGTCTAGGATCAGGATGAGACCATGGAGTAGAAAGATGTTTTACATGATTAGTTGGCAGAACTTTAATAGATGGTGTTTTACAACCCTCAGAAGGGAAACTCAGGGACAAGTTAACTTATGGAGGATAACTTTTAACTAATAAAATTCATAGATACATATATAACATTAAGATATGGTTCAAAAATACTCATTTTAATATTTTATTATGCTATAAATTTAATGGACTAATTATAGAGAGTTTCGGTTTTTTGGGAGAAAATACAACTAATTTTTGTAGAGTCAGAGTGAGACACACAGTAAGTGAATAGTTAGTTCTAACTATGATAATAAAACTGAAAACACAATTTGTGCATGGGGAGGGACACATGGTGGTCTGAAACCTTGTGGGATGGGGTAAGTGATCATGTGACTGGTCATAGACATGTCAAAAATTCATATCCCATGGTCTAGGCATGATCAATCAAACTATGCGTACAGATTGAACAAGGGGGATCCTTATACAGTAAATATTGTACAATTTACACACAGGTTGGAAAACCATGCAACTAAACTATGTGACCAAAAATTTAAAGGAAAAATTACAATCTCCCTTTTTTAATCCAACATGCCTTATTCCCCATTCATCCTACTCCCGCAGTCATTTTGCGAGATCACCTCCCAATAAAACCTAGGTTTTTAGTATCCCCCCTCATAAGATATTCAATTTCTTCATCATTGGATGGGTCATATCCATCATGGTTAGATATACAATCTTCTTACTTATATTTCTAGTTCATCTTCCTATATGCTGAACTATTTTGGTGTGAGCACATTTGCCTTATTTTTAGTGAATTTTATGATTGTTCTTCTACCTTACATTCAAGCTCGATTCATGGGTAGGCACTGGATTATGAGAGAAAAACTAACCAGATGTACTTGTTGTAGCTTATTTCCTCCATGTTTAGTAATTTTATACTTTGTATTATTCTTCCACACAATAAACCATTCTATAGATTCCATTAAAATTCGTAATAAATTAATTTAAATGGTTTCTTAAGATTTATGTGATCGTAGATATCAGTAAATCATCTCCTATGTTATTTTCCTTGAAACAGTCCTATCCTATAGGGGTTCCAATCCATGAAATCCCAATTTTCCTCTATCATAAATTTTTAGACTATCCTAGAGTGGTGATTTTTCATTAAATAAATGTTTATTTATATAAAAATTGAATCGAGGTAAGAGGGTGTCCATGAGTTTGAAACATAATCCTATTACCTAATTGAAATTATTAATTAAATTTATTTTAAAACATGACTAAAATGTTGTTAGTTTAATTTATTATCAAATGATTTTGTGTTGTGTTTACTAAGAATTACCTTATTTGAATTTGAGAGAGACACTTGGATCCTCATGGGATTCCTTGAATGGGCTCATAGAGCATTAAAATTTGAACTACTATATTGATTGTATAAATGTTGGTAGTAATTCTAGTTATTCATGGGAGAGGCGTAGTATGTTTTTACCTTATATTGATGTGAGTGATATCAGTTCCCTAGGAAAGACACCTTGGATGGGATCAATGGATATATAGTAATCCCACATCATGATTGATTCTTGATCCCATATGCGAGATACCGGGTAAGAAATCAGACGTTATAAATCATTCCATGTTGAGAGTGATAATTGGGATTCCATTTATTGATTGATTTGGATGGGATCTTATGGTATCGATATTTTATAGTGCCTCTAGAGAAATACTTTGGGTTCCTTTCATATTTCCAAGAAGGGGATTAGTGTGCATCTTCTTTCCTATAAAGAAGACATTTAAAATTAATGAATGAAAAGGTGTAATTAAATTCACAATGATGTTTATACTAATCCCAATGACATGATTGATGATGGTCTATCTAATGATGCTTATTGATAGTGGACCACTTACAATTTTTCAAACTTGTGTTGTTCACCTTATTTTAGAGACATCAATCTTAGGTTGGTGTAGGTCGAGTTGGTTGGGTAACCATGAGCAACATAGATTGACCCGTTAATTTAGTTATTTAATTTCATTAATTATTATCGTCACACTACTCATTTTATATGCATTGATTAAATGGATATAGACACCACTGATGGTGGTCTATTGAGTATATATCACACCCTTCTTGGGCCACCCTTGGAACGAAAGAAATATTCAGGGTTATAGGTAGTACTAAATTTAATCATCTAGATTATGATGTTTGATTCTACATTTTAGTATGAATTATAGGTGTAGAGGACTGATCCTATGCTCATGATGCAAGTGGTAGATTCTTTTGGTCATTTTATTTTTATATAATGTGGTATATACCTATATCCCCATATCCCTCTATACTAAATTTTTATATCTAAATGATCATCATAATAATTTTTACCTATTTATTATTTATCTTACACTTTTTCATTTATCCTTTATGTTATTTATTTATTCTATTCTCACTGTATATCACATTTATACTATTTTTGTTCTATACTCTATCTCATGATGGAATAGGCCCACCCAAGCACACCCTAGGCCCTCATTTCCAGTCAGAATACAGTAGAATATAGGGATACACATTTGAGTAATGAAGAAAAACCATATAAGGAACCATTATGTGTCTCCTAGGTTAGTATTCTACGATTTTGTCCTTGAATATATTATTTTTATGTCAAGGTTTTGTTCTACATGCATTAATATACAATCTGTGAAATTAATCAGGATTCCAATTAATATAAATCAATTTTTTATTAAAAACCTATATTAATATCAATGAAAGAAGATCCCAATATTTGAGTATTAAATTTAAAAATACATAGTTTCTCATATTTTTCAAAATCCTAGTTTTTTGAAATACTGATGTATTTAAATTCAATTATTTTCTATGAATTTTTATTCAATCCACACTACTTTTTAGTTATTTTTATTAAAAATACAAACTATGAAACACGAATATGCATTGATATATGACCTAGGTTATACTTTAGGCTATAAAATCATCGTTAAATAATAATAAATTTGAAATTATATGTCATAATGGTCAAATGGAACTTGATTTTGTAGAACCAAATCTGGAAAGGATTGATTCCCATGAACCATAAAGTGTGCTATTTGGAGAGCCTAGAATCCTTATGAACGATCATTTAGATACTTATATAGTATGTATAGATAATGTAATTTGAACTAGAAGGAGTGTAGGAAATTTTTTAGAGTTTTCTATATTTTTATCATAGTTTCTACATAAGTCCATGAGTAATTCTTATTATATGTAAGTTGGGTGGTAGTTATGATAGATTAATTATACCCGTTCAAGAGGAAAATGGTATGAGAATTTGTTGATAAAATATATGACAATTATTTTTATGATAAAAACTAAGGATTTATGAATTTTTAGGATGTTCATGGTGTGATTACTAAGTATAGATCTTGATTATTAGATATAGTTTATAATAAATTATATTCTTCATTAGAATCCATTTGAATTCTTTTAGCTAATGAATCATGTATGAATTTTCAATTTTATATGATGAATGTAAAATTCACGATTTCGAAATGGGTTTTTAAGGGTGGAGCTTGTGTTGAACAACCTCCTCATATAAACAATTCCCATTTTATTTTTTTATTTTCCAACATGCCAAAGTTAACCATTTCAATAACCAAGCATCAAGATAATTTCATAGCAAATTATGTTATTTTATTTTTTGAAATAGTTTTCACAAGGTAAAGTTGATCCTAATTTATTTATGAAAAATTCCTCTTGAGATATAATGTTATTGAAAATATATATTGATGATGTTATTTTTGGTTCTAAAAATACAAAACTATGTAATTAATTTTCAAAGATCATGACAAAATAATTTGAAATGAGTATGATGTGTGAGTAATTTTTTTTTTTTGGATTTACAATTTTTTTTAAAAAACATTATAAATGTACTAAATAAAATCATGTGTATATAAGATTAATTGAAATGTTTTGGAATTAAAAATGTAAAATTATGTACTAATTTTATGAGTTCTAATGAAAAATGTGACTTGGATAATGATGGGAAACATGTTGAAAATAATCCTTATGAAGGAATAATTTGAATTTTACTGTATTTGACTACCATTAGAGTAGATATTATCTTTTTTGTATACCATTCTAAACAATTTTAAGATAATTCTATTGAATCATATTTAAATGTTTCTGAAATGATTTTATGATATTTAATAGAATCAATTTACCTTTCATTTATTTTTCAAGGAAATTTAAATTTAAATTTATTTTCATAATCAGATTCTAAATTTTGTGGTTCTAGACTATATAAAAATATTATTTTATGAAATTTATATTTTCTAGTTAAATCCTGACTATCTTGGTGAAGTAATAAGAAACACTATGTTGCATTATATACAATAGATGCATAATATATTACTACTAGTATATATTTTTTCATAATTTATATGGATGAAACACACTATTATGGACTTTGGATTCCATTATAATGAAGTATAAATCAAATTCCATTACACAATATATCTCAATATTTTATTAAATCTAATTAATCAGTTCAGAATCAATCATGTAGAAATAAGATATCATTTCATTATATATCACACTCATAAAGATGATGTTTCTCTTGAAATATTCTCTATAGACAACCAATTATTTGATATTTTTATTAAACCTATTATGTTTGAGCATTTAGATTTTATTAAATGAGAACTAGGTTTATATATATATATATATATTATTTAAATAAATTTATTATATTTATTACTATTGAAATTTAAAACTGTGTCTTCTATTATATTATTTAGTCTAATATTATATGAAATTTTATTTGATTCATGTTGTTTTTTATATAAATGAATAAAATTGATATTTATTTATTTAATTATTAGTGAAAAATAACTATAAAAGTCGGTACATAAGAACATTAGGATTATGGTAAATGAAAAAATAAAAAATTAGCTGTCAACCCATTTATCATTCATATACATAACCTCCAATTGAATTTGACCCATAATCACTTATATATTATTCCATTTCAATATTAAAATGACTTATTTGAAATGGGAAAGTCACAACTTATTGATGATGGATTCAATGGTTTTATTAAGAAATAAAAAATATTGTGGAAGAATATTTCATATAGGAAAGGCCATTGATATGGAATGGATAAATATAATCCAAATGATATGAATGTAATTGAATGAATTTAATGTTTGGGTTTTTTTTATGAGAAAAACATATAGAATTTTTTGAGGTAGAATTTAATGTGTTCATGATGAACATTTTGTTTTATTTTATTAAATCTTTGTATGTAATATCTTCATATTTTAAAGATAGGAAAGTGGATGTTTCTTCTCCTTTAGTGTATGATATTGGTCATTGTCCCTATGTGGGGGAGTTTTGTTTGAAATATTATTTTTTAGACAAACTTTATTGTCTCAAATGAAGAGTTAAATAATTTTTTTGAACCTATTTTTTTGAAAAGAAACCTATAAAATAGATAAATACTTAAATGGAAGGTTTAATGAAAAATTGAGCAATCAGGTATATAACAAAATGTTTGGCTGATAGAAATTAATTTTTCTAAATATATTTTTCATGTACATCTTGATCATTAATGAAAAGATTACTTTTACAAAAAATGGTAAGGTTTATGAATAATTGGTATGAAATATAAGGGACGTTTAACTATTATCCAATGTGATTAGTTTTTAAGAAGATAGAATTAGATATAAATGATGGTGATGGAGTGAAATGTCATAAATTTTATAATATATTGTCAGTTATTTTGAAGAAGATTAGATATTACTTGGATTATACTACATATTTTTTGAAGATAGTTTGTTAGGAAAGCATGAATCATGGGGATTCAGTTCAGACCTCACCACCTTGAGACTTAATACCCATCAAGACAGTTTCTTCTAGGAAAGTATAGGAGTCAACTTCTATATAAATTGATTACTCAGTCTGATTCATCAGTTTTGTATTTGGTGAGACTGTACAAATATTGGAGGATATGGATGCATAAAATAAATATTTAATTTATGTTTTTAGGTTTTATATGAAATATGAACATGGAGAAATATGTTTTGAGAAATATGTTTCTTTTAAAGATATTCCATATAATTTTGGGCCCATTATATTTTAATTTCCTTAATGTTTAGAGTTAAAATAATTTAATGAAGAAGATGATCTAATTCTTCAGGGATAACAATTTGATAGAATAAGGGATATTATTGTGGTAATGTAATTTTAAAAGCATGAACATACACTATTGGTATCATCTTCCCCTTTAAATACTCATGAAGTAGCTCCTTTAGTTATAATGAGTTCAAAAAGAATAATAATAATAATTTCTAACTAATGATGCAACGATTGAGCTTAAAAATATAAGAGTAGATTATTTTCATTGAAAATATGAGCTAGTTTTTTTGATAAAATAAGATTAGATAGAGTAATGATTCCTATGTCAATATTATATATTTTAATTAGTTTTTTTTGTGATTATGGCTACCCAATATTATTTGATCATTAGACTTCATATAGATCAGCCTATGTAGAAAATTACTTGAGTAAATGAAATCTGGGATTGGTGGTTTGAAATTCGTTTTCTCAAAAATAGATCAGATTTCTGAGCATCATATGTTATTTTATTGATGAATATATGTGTCTTATAAAATTTCATCAATGTATTTTTTATTTATCTCAATAATTTTTTGATGAAACAAAATCCTTTCAAGATTAATTGAAAGTGAATGTACCCAATTTCAAAAGTGTTGTGTTTAGTAAGTTTTAGTTTTTATGGATATTTCATAACTTTGTTAATACTCTATTGGTATCACAATTAAATCCATATTTATAGAATATAGATAGTTAGATAATGTTAGAGTTGCATTTTATTTAATCCAAGATTCATGTTCTCCAAGATGATATTATTTCTATAGTGTCATTGGATTAAGGGAAAAGAATATATTTTTGGTCAATTTCAGGATAACCAGTTAGATATTAATAATATTATTGTTGTCCTAGACATAATATTGAATGAAAACATTGGTTATTAAGATAAATTTCATTGGGATATGTTTGATGAAAATTTTAGTGTTTTAAGGAAAGAATGAAATTTAATTAGAGATTATATTTAAAGAATAATTAAAAATACTCCACTTTTTATCAAATAACAGAAAAAGTATCTTCTAGGGTTGAAACTATATATACTACAACAAATAATAGTTCTATATTCTGAAAAATATTTATAAGAATATTTATAAGAGTTAGTTTTAGTTAAAGGATGGGAGTTGGCTCTTTACAAAGCTCCTATAGTTTCTAGTCCAGTTGAATCTCAATTGGATATTAGTGCCCAATTCTTTAAATATTATCATTGTAATATTGAGGTATTTATATAGTCTTTGATCTAGAAAGTGAGTAACATAGATCAAAAGCTATTGTATCTGATTAGAAGGCTAATATATTTGTAGAAATTTGTGAATGTTTTTATAAAGTATGTTCTTATTGATTTGATTTTTTGTATTTCAGATATAAACTTTTCCCTATATTTAACCCTCTTTCATTCAGTGAGTATTCATGTTTATTTTCATTGATTGTTGATCATCTTATATCATTTAACAGTACCGATATAACATAATTTTGTGAAATTCACATTTAACCATCACTCTTTATTCGTAAATAATTTATGTTGGGTGTTTTCATGAGGATAAAAATGTGTTCTGAAGCCTTATTTTAAATGAGGAGAAGATGTTATCTTAGTCATGATCTTAGTAGTAATTCTCAACATGCCAGGAATATAATAGAATGTGTTTATGATTCTTTTTTTCTATATATTCCATGTATATTTACCTCTAGGACCAATCTAACACTAATACTATCTTCATTAAATCCCTAATGGATTCCTTTACATAAATTTTTTAATGTTATTAACCTGATGTATTTTTTTATTTCAAAGTAATTAATGAAATACTTTACTTTTTATTCTATTCATTTTCTTAGTGACTATTTTCATTTGATGTTATTTCTATCAATATTTTTAATATAAATTAATCTTTCCATAATTTCATAATTATATTTTCTCACTATAATTAATAGTTCATAACTATACAATGCTACATTAATTATTGTTTTATCTCACTTAGGCTTCCTTATTAACAACAGAAAAGTGGGGGAATTTTCATGCATACCAAAAAAGGGGATGATGTACTTTTAATAGGGGAGAAGCTTCTACATTTATAAATGGAATAAATTAATTAAATCCCGAGGTAAAATTACATTATAAACACTATTACATCCTCTATATATATATATATTTAAAACACTTTTAAAATTTTATGTTTAATTTATAATAGAATATCAAATAAGTTTTACTTGTTTTATGATCATCAAAAGGGGGATATTGTTACAATAATAATGTTGATACAACATATCCAATGTAATAAATACTTTTTCAATTCTCAAATACCATTGATACATTAATCATCACTAAAAAATAAATATATGGAGTGATCATATTTGTGATAAGTTTCATTCGTGATCTTTTGAATATGTAGATCAACTACAATATGACATTCGATACATGAATCTTCTATGACATTGAATCAGTTATACCACTTTAATTGGTAATGTTAGTTTCAGGGAATTTTATTACCTGAAGAAAAGGGAAGCATCATTTTGATAAGCTATATGTGATTTTGAAATGTGAATGAAAATCCTATATGATTCAATGTTTCTACAGGAATGAAGATAATTTATTTTGTTTTATATGTATAAATCCAGCATTTGTACTCAATTGTATAAATTGGCTACGCCATACTGAGAGATGGTTTTCATTACCATTGAAGCAAATGAATGATCATTTGAATTCTAATGTACAATATTTTAAGGATATATTTCCTCTTTAAAAGAAAAGAAAATATAATAGGATCCATGTAACATTATTGATTACAAGAATGATATATTTTACTTGTCTAATTTTTTCGGAAATATTTCATGGAGAAGGATATGTCACGTATCCATCTTTTTTCTATAGATCATGTGTGGTGAATTTTTGTAATAATAAGTGAATGTATTTTATAAAGAGTAGTGAGATTGTGTAACTCTACATGAGATGGGAATGAAATAAGAAAATAAAAATAGGGTTTTCTCAAAGATCAATAAAAATAACTCTATGTTTTTGTATTCAAATAAGGAAGAAGAAGTCCTATTTTATTAGCAATGTTTATTGAAAATGTTTTCTATGATTATAAGACTCTTTTTGAGACACATATTCTTAAAATACATTTTCTTAGAAATAATTCTTTTTTTATTTGTATCTTATGGCTCCAAGTTCAAATTTGCAAAAATTTTATTTATCAAATTTTATTGTAAAGGATATCAACAAAATAACATTTAAACATTGTTACTTATAAATACTATCTTGATCGTGAATGAATGCTCATGATATTTTACAAAATGTTGACTTCCTGTACTCAGTCATAAATTTCATGTAAATGGGACTAGCAGTCCTTGAAAAAAGGAATAATCTATTAAATATCATCAAACTCATGGAAAAAATTTGTGGTGGGGTGGACCGGGGGACTTATACTCGCAAAACCACTATAAACCTCTAAATGTATTTTTATCATCATTATGATTTTATTTCCTCTTAATGACTTTTTAAAGAATAGAAATAAAGTAGTCATAAACAAGATAGGGTGATTTTTTAATGTGAAGAAATATTTATAGAACCAAGTTCACCGCTAATAAAATTTTGATTGGAAAAATATCTATCAATAGTATATAATGATCATATTTCCTCTCATACTAAATATAAAATTCCTTTTATAATGGGATATTCAAAGGAATTTTTGATCATGAACTTTAAAATTTAAATTTCTTAGATGATTGTCAAAATATTTGTTCATTCAATTATATACTACAATGAAATGTTAGTGGATAGTTTAAACCTTCTCTATCGTTTCATGAACATGTTCAATTCCAAAAATATTTATGTCTCCAAATTCATTAAAGTATGGGGGATTTATACCTGTATTCCCATATAGAACCTTATTTGGGCGATTTTGATTTTATAATGTATACTATAGTTATATGAGAACACAACTAGATGAATATTTTTTATCATCTTCTTCTAAATTCAATTGATAAATATATTTCTGTATATTATAATTTTTGAGATGTCCTTTTAGATAAATAATCAAATTGGGGATGATTATCCATTTTAAATGATATCTCAATACCCATTAGTTTTCAAATATTTCTCCAAAATAATAATCTAAACCATGGATCTTAATCAAGTAAAACTGAAATCAATACATCATATAAAATCCCCACATAAAATATATATAACCCAGAATATTAATCGAGTGAGAAATCATCTAGAATAGAAATTAATTATGTTGAATTTTTATGTCTATCATGCATAACCCATGTTTAATTATAGAATGTTGAGGTATTTGGATGCCTTTTGACCAAATAAATATTTATTTTATTCAATATCAAAACCGATATATACAATTTTTCATTATCCCTTCATATTTATGATATTCAACATTCACTTATTTCCATATCAATCATCATGATGTATACATTGAAATAATCATATTTATTAGTTTCTACTAAAAGTGTAACTAAATATCTCTATAATTCCTTTAAATCCATAGGTGAATAGATATTCATGATATATGTGAATGATCCAAAATCTTAATTTTCAGCTATTTTTTTACGGGGTAGGGAAAACCACAATGTTTCTAAAATGCGATTATATTTAATATTCTCCATAAATAGGTTGTATTTTTATTAAATACAATGGATGTGGTTGCATAAGTTAGGAAGGATCCTAGAGAATTTTCTAGAGTCGAGTGATAAATAGGTATAAATTTTGTTGTTACAGCTCGGGGTTCATGGATAATACAAAGTTAATGATAAATGGGTAGCAAACAATATGAAGAGAGGGATAAAAGTGTTACATTTATATGGTTTTCTCTAGATAAATAGGAAAAAAACATACAAAATTATTGTTGATCTATTATGAATGGTTGTAACATGGTGTGTTAAACCATGGGGCCTAACTATATACAGTTGAATTTCAATGATATTGGTGTTCACATAATTTGGTAATGATTTAAAAAACTATATCACTAGACCAAGAAATACGATTTATTAAAATTGAAAAATTTAATTTCAAATCCAAATTTCTCATATTAACCTTCCTTTCTTGCTATTTTCTCCTAGACTCTCAAATACTAGCTCTCCACAAGGAGATCTTGTTGATTACTCACCATCCCAAGGTCAAACTAAATAAATATTATAATGTTATACCCTATTGATGAAAGGTAATAACATTTTTTATTTTTTCTACATAATTTTCTTATTTTATTTATAAAAAACCCACATATTGGGGTTTTCATGCCCAACTGTGCTATTTTAATCATTTTTTGTTTTATATTTATTTGGATTCATTAAAGCAACAAATTAGAGAGACAGGATTTGTAAATACATGGGTTGATCCTTAATGTAATACATGATAAATGTAGGTGGTCTATAGATTCTATATTAACCCTTTATCTATTTATTTGTTTATGTGTTCTATATTCTTTTCGTTTTACCATGTGTTCAACTAATAATTAACCTATGTAAATTATTTCATAGATATTATGTTATAAAATAATTTTTTTAAACATTTGAGGATTCCTTGAAATGGGTCCTTTTAATGAATTTTGTTAAAAAAATGATGAAAACAATAATGGTTTTCTATATTTATAGAGTATATATACCAGTTTATGAAAGGGAGAAATGTGTTATCTAAATGGGTTATGGATTATTTTAGAATGCTGGTTACTATCATTAAGATTAAACTAGTAAACGTGGTTTAAACTGAAGTGTTAAGGATAAAAAATATGATAGTAAAATTAATGTGTTGAAATTTGGATATTTTTATAGGGTTGGAATTCCCTTAGGAATTTTTTTAATATTTCTAGAGGTACCTTTATTCTAGGTCTGATAAAATGTTTTTTGGGATGTGGGTATTTTTGAAGTGGGACTATTATTCGAAGATCTTTATATTTACCTCAGTGAGATTTTTATTCTGAGATGAGAATATTTCTTTATTTATAACCATTTTTCCATGATGGGAATATTTCCATGAGTATAACATCTATTATATGATAGGTATATTTTCTATTAGTGATGAATATAGTATAAACACATTAGATTCTAGTTTAGGAACGTTCAGTTAATGTTGAGTGACATTATGGAACCTCTTGAACAATGAAGTCATGTTATTTATATATTATTTTTATATTGTACATAGACAATATTTTTAATTTGGAATTCAGTTACTCATACTGGATATTTTGAAAAATAATTAGTGATGGCCTAAAGAATTGTTCTCACACTTTTCATGGGCATCTATTTCTACCTGAGTATACTTCATGACCGTTGGATTGGATACGGTAAACCACCTTATAAGTGATGTATTATTTTTTTCAACTATGACGGAGATTGAGAGTTCATGACCATTTATTTTGAACATTATATATTTTCCTATTTTTTATTGGGATATATTTTTTTTGTGAAAATTATTGATATAAGTCTGCCTTTTATACATAATTTTATTATGTTTGATCAATATTTTTTATTTGAACATTCTTAGTTTTCTAGTTTAATAATTTATATAGATTATTAAATCAATTTATTGATATATATTTACTGATATTTTTATTTGATATAGAGGGTATAGTCTCACTATTGTACCATTATAAACCCTCAATATGTATATGCAACCTTTAACATATAATGTTGAACAGAAGGTGTCATAGGGGGAACCCTATTATAACACAATAGTTTAGAAATGATCCTAGGGGTGGTAAAATGTTTTATCTGATGTCTTTATTTTTTTAGGAAATTTTTGTAATGGTAGTTAAAAGATAATGTTTTGTGAGGAATTTTCCAAAATATTGTGTCCAAGAATAATGCAAACACATATTTGAATGTTCCATGTCTGGTGAGATGGGATTGGTGTTCATTATTTATGAATTGTTACAGTTTTACTATTTTCACCTTGTGTGATGCACATGAGTATAAATTTATTTAATAATGGGATTTTGATCTCTTAGCCAAAATGACAATAGGGTATTCATTCATACATAATATAAGATACATATGTTTCACTTGTAAAATATATATCATCTCATTTGTTTTTTTTAATATAAAATGATCATTATCTGAAATCATATTTCATGTACACTAGTATAAGTTATTATATTTCTTCAGCTAAATTAAAATTAAAATTACATCATAAAAAGTGATTTATTATTTGGTATCATTAAATATACATACTATTTCTCCTAGACAAACAATGAAACTCTTCTTAAATTAAAGTTTTTATTATGATGCAACAGATCCCTTGTGTATAGGGTGGGATATATGATTTAATATGCCCATTTTTATGTGTGTTTGGGGAAAGTGAGAATACCTTAGTTTTGTAATGACTATAATATGAGACGAAAAAAATAAAAGGGATTTATTTATTTATTTCTTCTTAAGGGAATTCATTGATTTTTTCCTACTCTAGCTGGTGATGGGTTAGTTATAGAGATAAAATTTATGGATAGTATGAAGTATAAGAATTTATTATAAGTAAATGTTTTTTTGTTTACCTATTTTTCTATAGTTGTGAATCAGGATCCTTTATCTGAAAAGAACAAAAGTGAGTAAAAATGTATAGTGTTTTTGTTTATTTAGGATGATCTTATAGTGGATATTCAAGCATCATTAAGCATTATTAAAAATTAATGCACTGGGGTTGTTGTGGTTTGAGAATTTATTTTTGTTTACGAGTCATTCATATTAGGGTGGAGGATTAGATTCTCAAATGTAGGAGAAATGGAAACTCAACCATTTAATACCAATATATTACATTATTTTAGATCAATATTAAATATATATCATATTAATACATTCCCCAGAACTGTAAATGATAATTTTATTTGGTTACTAGCTATATAATCATCTTATTTCATCAATGTTCTTCAATATCTCCCACAATTTACTAATCTTATAGTAAAATTCTTAGAAAACCATCAATTAAAAACAGTTTCCATAATAATAGGAAAAAACACAATAAAATGTAAGAAGTTATGATCAATAAGGGTTAACATAAGAGATATCAATCAATGGTCATAAAATACTAGAAGGTAAACATAAGTCTTAGATAAAATGACCAAAACATACAATAATCATGCCTATAAAACCAAACACCTTTAATAAAAAAATCATGGTACAAGTATTTTTTATAACAAAAATTGTGAACTCATATGTGTTTGAAATCATCAATAATCAACCATAGGCCATCAGAACATATAATATAAATAACACATATGTTTGGGGCATACACATAGGAATAGAAACTAATTTCCATATAAAAGGATCACTAACAAGTTTATCATAGTGGATTGGGTTCATTTCTTATTCCATCATTTCCATATTAATGCTTCACATCCTATACTATCTTATCGGGCAATGACTTTTACTGAACTTGGTTCACTCACTATCACAATACATTTAATCTTATGAGATATATATGTTTAATTAATATTTAATAGGATTATTTATCTTCTAGAATACCCATTATAATTAAAAACATATAAATGGGTGCTTAAATATTATAAATCATTCTCATGTCATCATTTCATAACTTGTAGAAATTTAATAATTTCAAAAATAATTCATCACTTTATGATTGCATATCCCACAGGAAAAGAACAAGTTTAATATAATAATCCTTAAAAAATCATCATAAAAAGACATTAAAAGGTTTATATATGAAGGTATCATAATTTAATATCCATAGTTAATAAAAAAACATGTTGAATGGTGTTGAAATGGATGGATTTGTTTTGGAAAATATCCCGAACATTCTTTGACAATATGAGAAAAATATCCTTTTCATCATATAAATTATTTACTAAAAAATACTATAATATTGAGGAAATTATTTTCATTCAAAATAACATTGGAAATATTTAAAATAAATTTCAATGAAAATAATGGTTTTTATTAGTGAAAAAACCATTCATATTGTATATGTTTAAAGAGATTGTTCTTTTTGAATGCTTCCAAAAATTTAAAATTAACATTTTGAAAAATTTATCTTTAAAACATTTCATCTGTAGGTAAAAATTTTAATAAATGTATTTTGAGGAGCCTGAATATGGATTAAAAAATTCAACAAGTAACGATAAAATAAATTTATATTTTCATTAAAAACATTTTCATAAATATTTTTGTCTACTTATGATAGGGGAATGGTAATAACACCAAAAATTTCATGGAATAAAAAATGAACTACAAAATTGGGCTTAAATTTTAATATCTATATATATTAACTTAATGGAAATTTAGTACAAAAAATCCCAAAAAGAAATGTGGTTATATCATAAACACTTACCTAAAGTCCAATATTTTCTGATATTAATTCAAATAAACTATAAAATAATTATAGATTATACATATTCAAGAAACATATTAGTAAATAAGATAAAATTTATCATTCCTACATAATTTCTAATTTTTCAATTATGGAAAATTTCAACATTAAAATGAACATTTGGGTGAAAATAGGTTCTTTTTTTATTAATACTTTTGATTTGATTGTTCCATTACAAACCCATTGATCCTGGTTTCATCATATTCATATTATTAATCATGAAATAATTATAATAGTTTTTTTATTATATACAACTAAAAGTTATTTATATAAATTAGGGATGAAAAATGAACCATATCAGTTTATAGAGGTGGAAGTACACACATACGTAAGAGAGATGTTATCATTTTCTAATGGATGTAAATGTGAGAAGGTATATAAGATACAATAATTATGGAAGAATAAATATGATAAAAATATAAAATATAATTATTAATTCAATTATGATATCTAGTCACAAATTATTGTGATGGAAAATGAATTATATATCTATATTGAGGTGGCAGTCCACACATATGGACTAAGGACACTTTCATTTCCAATTTTATGGAAATGAGGTGTAAAATGGTTTTACCATAACCATAATAACATATATTTATATTATTTATATTGTATTAATTATTATTGTATGGATACAATAAATTAATAAGATGTTAATGAAGAATGAAAATTAAAAATGATCTGTGAAAATAGTTACCAATTATATGAGAATCATCCTTTGAATTTATTCTTAAGAACTATTTGGATTGAATTAATAGAATTAAATAACATCGTGTAAATTGATAGGAATGTTTTTAAGATTTATTTTTTGGGTTTTTATAAGATATATAGTTCAGGTTGAGTCTATAAGAGAGGAGAGGGGTGCTATTTAATAAGTGAGGGGTGTGGAAGATTTGTAATTATTGAAAATATTAAAATTTAGTAAACTCACTTTCAAGGGAAAATGAATTTAATATGGACCATGTTTGATTTTGAGATTATATATAATAAAAATATATTCAAATATAAATATTTTTATAGGATTTTAGGTCCTTTTGACTCATATCTCTATAGTTTAAACCCTCCTTAACCACATTTATCCATTACCATTGTAATGAATTTTTACCTCATATTCAAATGAAAATTAAAAAAATACGAGTTTAACATATAAAATAAAATAAATTATGAAGAATCCAAATATGGAATATTTTTTAAAATATATAATTCCTATATTTATTAAAAAATAAATTTAAAATAAGTACCCAAAAGGGAACAAAATAATTTTTAAACATATGAAAAGTAAGCGTTATACATTGTTTTCCATCATTTATTGAAAAATAGAAACAATTGGATGATGGTTAAAATGTTTTATGGAATATAATATATAAATATTAAAATAAAATAAACCTTTGATAGAGTTTATTTCTATTTATTTAGATAAATGGCATTATACACATCAAAATATTTATTTATAAAAACATATCATTTTATATTGAATTGATTTTATTTAACAAATTAATAAATTAGAATCTAATGAATACAATTTATACATATGTATAAAATAAGTTTTTATAATTTTATTATTCTAATCCATACCATATGATCCAATGGTTATGTGGTATCCTTTATATTAAATAATAATACTAATTCAATAGTATATCTTTTTCTATTTAAAGATAGTATTTTAGGTAAAAAATAATATCATTTAAATTTTATTTATTTACAAAAATATATATCATAAAATATTTGGTTTTTATATGTGCAAACATCATATATGGAAGGCTTTATGTAGAGGAGTCATGTGGGAGCTTATGGTTCCAGTTTGAGTTAGTTTCAAAATATACAACATATTTTTACGTGCCTAGATGTGGATCCCTATTTGGATTAAGATACACTATTAATAGATTCTTCATTCGAATCCACCTTATTTGATATATGAGTATCATATTAATTTATTTATTCTTAGTTCATTGATTACCCATGGTTTTCATTTTCATATATGTATGGGGTGATGTATATTGACAGAACATTCTGTGTGAAATGGAGGGGAATTTTCCATTTTAGAGATTGTTTTATGAATATTAAGGGATACCAATTTTTATGTGAATTATTCAAATTAGAAATGATTTAATTTGATTTTATCCTTGAGATGGATTGGTTATTGCCATTCCACACTCACATCGATAATCATAACTAATGAATAACTTTCTTATCTCTCAATATTGATGATTAAGTTAAAATTGGAGAATTGGGATTAGATGTAGATCAGGTAGGACATAACCATAATCAACTAGGATGGATTATGGACTTTGTTCGTATTATAATATTGGAAAATGGGATACATTATGGGACATTTTCCCTCTTATAGTATATTAATTCTGTTAATTTTCATAAAAATTTATTTAGGTTTCCGTTGATGGATAGATTTAGTTCTCTATCAATCTCTTTCTAGGATATCAACCCATTTATAAACCACCATATAAAATGGATCCAATAGAGTATTAAAATATAGAATATTATATTGATAAACATTATACCAGTGGGTTTATTCAGATAATTTAATCCCCCTACTGTTCTGTAGTCTTGTTCACCTAGAATGTGGATGTCTTTTTGTTGTTATGTGTGCTCTATTTAAATTTGAATTATCTAATGTTTAAAATCCAGAAATCTATTCCACTTTTTGATAAACTATTTGATGAGTTGAGTGGTGAAAATATATTATTGAAGAATTATCTAATATCAGGATACCATTAGCTATGTGTGAGACCATTAGACACCCTAGATACTACTTTTAGGAGTAGTGATGGTCTATATGATGTCCTACAGATGTTGTTAGTTTTAATGAATGTACCAAAATCCTTTTTGGTTTTGATAAATAATATTTTTCACTAGATTTGGACACTTATCTGGTTTTATTCATGAATTAAATTTCCATCTACTCCATGATGAGGGTGGAACAATAGAGGAGACTTCATATAGTGTCGGTAAACATTTGGGTCATTAGATCAACTGATAAATATCTAGGTAAATATTTTACAAGGATTAATTATACATATTTGTATATTTTATTTCTATGGCCGATATATCAATAGGCACTAATAATGTCCATGTTGTTATTTACTCGAGAGTCACCTAAATGTATTTGGAATACATAATTTTTTCTCATTTTATTTGTTAATATCGAAAGGTTATCTTGGATTTTTTGTAGTTTTCATTACCAATTACATGGTCTCCTCTAAAATAGATTTAATATCAAATTTTTTGACTCTTGTGAGGGTTAATTTTTTAAGCTTAAGGAATAGTTCCTATAATATCAATCTATAGCCTACATGAATCAGGTAAGGAATAAAAAATTTATTATGATCGATTGTGAGTCAAAATAGGAGTTGTTTTTATACTAGGAGGTCTTGTGGTTGCATATAATTTTCTTAATTGATACATAATGGAAAACATTAATCCATCCATAAAATATATTAGACAAAAAATAGTTCCTTTTCTAGGATGTTGGTGGCATCACATAGTGGGAGAAAACTTTATTGTGTACAAAGACTATCAAATATGAAAATACATATTCTCCCAATAGGATATGAACAATAGACAATGATGGTAGGTAAAATATGTATAATCATTATTCTTTAATATTGGAAATTTAATTTTTGTTACATATGATTTATGTTTGATGATGTAGGATCTGAGAGTTCCGGAGTCCAATAGAATGTAGCAATGGATGATCCATTTAGATGTTTAGGTTCTCAAAGTTCAAGTGGACCTAATATCATTATCTTTTCATCCTTTTTTACTATGTATAATAAATATAAGATTAATATTTGATCTCGAATGTTTAGAACTAAGGGATAACATATATGGTGCTGGTCCTCTATAAAATCGGACCTTGGATGACGCTGGGATTATTCAAGATCAATTTCATGTCTAGGTTCCCATGAGAATATATGAAGTGCTGATATGTGATTCAAATATTCCAAAATGGACAGTACAACTGGCCAAATGAATATTTTCCAAGTCATCATCAATAATATTGGTGGACTAAAATTAATAAGGATCTATTGATTTTTCACATGGTACTCTACCTATCAACAGGTGAATGGTGAGATCTGATAGACCCCTCGCCTTTTGTTTATATATCCCATTCCCTATTGGAAATAGAATGATATTATAATGGGATTTGTAATGTCATTTATAAGGATTCTTGGATTTTAAAAAGCAGTTAGGTTGATAATAGATGGATCGAAAAAGGAGGCTGACATTTCTCATATCTGAAAGTCAGTTTCAGTAGACATGTTTTTAAATATATATGGATGACATATAATATTATTGAATGTGTTCCTTATACCACTATTTTTTATAAATAATCTCATTTCAAATCATTCTTCTAGAATGTATTGAATAATGTGGTTTGTATGTAAGTACATTTGAGAACCACCTATCATCCATAGAATAAATGAATATCTGATTGAAATATATTGATTTTAGGTGATATAATGTGTGCATGTTGGATTGATATTGGTAATTATTTGGAGAACCACCTTGAAACAACCTAATATATTTCAATACAAACATTATTATCAGCAACATGTATGATATACCACATCGAGTTTAAACAATCCTTGAAATATTATTATTCAAATATGACCATTTTGTCCTATTTTCTAAATTTGTGTGTATTAATAAGATTAAAAATATTAAGAAATATATATAAATGTTCTAAAAAAATTCAAATTTATTTATTAAATATTTATAAATATTCACTCAATTTTTATTTAATATATTTTATTAATCAAAACATGTTTTCTTAAATAATGGGTTTTGTTAACTTTTTAAAGAAAATAATATTATTAATTTCATGATTTTTTATAAATTGTATTTAATAAAAATGGATTTATAAATAATAGTATCAAAATTATCTTTGGGTGATATTTTGGTTTGTCATGAATGGATTGATTTTTATGGAATAGTGTAAAATAACAATTTTTTTAAAAGTATCAATTAATTTTCCTTAAAATTTGTCATTATAATCTAAATTTTATATCATATTACTATAATAAATATTTAATTAGATATAAAATAACTAACTTCATCAAAATCATTATTATACTTGATTTTGGTCAATGTAAATTTTTAGAATTAAAAAAAATATTTCGATTTTTTTTTTAATTGTGTTTTGGGTATTTATATTGAATGAAATACTACAAATTATAGAAATTTAATCTCAAAAATGGCTTACTTATTTGGAATTATAAGGTTAAAATTTGGAAAATATTTCAATTTTAGTTTTATTCCTTATGAATAGTAACTAGTTAAATTAGTTAACAAGGTAAACGAAAAATCAAGTAATTGAGGTTAAAATTTAATTAATTAGGATAAATAATGAAACTGACATTTTGATTAATTTTATTATGTGAGTATAAAAAATACATATTCATTAAAATGTTTAATTTATAGCCTATTTTCCTTTTATGTAGGATTTAAAACAATTATATTATTTTATACAAAGAGAAGAAGAAAATGTTTTTCTATTTTTTATTTTAGTTACATTTTTAGAAAAGGGATATATAATGTATATATTCATTTATAATAATTAATTTAAAATATTACATATATTTTTCAACATGGTAATTTATTTAAATTTTTAGTGAATAAATAATTTCTTTACACGCTTATGAAACTTTAAAATAATGCTTTTCTATAGAGTTAAAAATCAATAAATGATTTTAAAAACAATAAAAATAAAATCGTGTGATGTATTTTTTATGTTAGAAAAATAATTTAGAATAAAAATGAAATATTATAGTGGTTTTTATGAAATTTATTTAAATTAAATATTTTTGTTAGTTTTAAAAGAAAAATTAAATGAATAATTCCAAAAATTATTGTATTGTTGTGTTACAATAAATAATAAATTCTTAATTAATTTATAATTTATAAAATTATAATAATTTTTCCATGTATATGTTATATTGTTTTTTAAATCAATAATTTTAATCATATGGCCTTTATATAGAAATTATATTAACCCCTTAATTGTAAATAATATTAATATCACTATAATTGTCAATAAAGTTAACAAAATGTCAAACTAGAAAAATATGTGTAAAAATGTTATTTAAACGTTTCAAAATTTTATTTTATAAAATATTTTGAACATAAACTCTTATTAAATTCAAATTTTATCAAATTTCATCCATTTATACATTATAATTATATTATATTAATTTAATATTTTAAGAAATTCAAATATTTCCTCGTTCATCTCATATAAAAGGGAACCTTCTATTGACAACTAATAACACATTAAAACATTTTTATAATAAAATACTTATCCAAATAGATTTGTATCATCCCTAATCACGTCCAAGATGCATTTATTTTATGTAAATACTAATAAGAATTATTTGGTGTCAAAATTAAGAGGATTTTTTTAAGAACATGTATTGTTATTAAGGAATGTTTTTGACTTATTTCTTATTTAAACTCCTTAGTTTATTATTAATCCATGAATAACTAGTAAAACCAATATATTACATATGATGATATATTTTTATGTTATTTTTAGAACTTATATCCTTACCCCCTTTCAAAAAATGGGAAACAAAACCATCATTTGCACGTATAACAGACTACTACATCACAAACTAATGTAATTTTATTTTTAGCACCATCTCGTACATATTTTTATAATTATGGATTTAATGTATATTAATATATGATACTAATGAAAAAAAATTCATTATTAAAAAAAATATATCATATAATTTTAGACATTTTAATCTAATTTCGAATGATAGTGTCATTCATATGTGCATGTGTGGACTACCACCTACATGAGGTGATGCGATTCATTTTTCATCACTGCATCTCATAGAAGATATATATAAAGTTAATTATACAAATAATATAGTATTTAAAATATAATAATAATTATTAAATGATAAAATAATACTTAACTTATTTCTATAATGATCATTGAAAAATTGAAGGGCTAATCAAGTGTATGCATGGCGTATCATGTCCATGATTGGAACAAAATCCGTTTTTCATAACCAGAATTCTCAGTTTCCATGGAAATTATAATATATGTATAATAAATAAAATTATTTCATTATTATTATTTGATAGATGATGGAATAATGTCCAATTTGACCAAATTTAACACACTGAATATGCTTTGATTTTTTTTAAAAAAACTCGGAACTCATTATGTGGGATTACCTAATTAATTAATTAAAATTATCATTAAAATAAATGAAAAAACATAGTAATGATAATAAAATAATCCTGAAATATTTTCTTAAATAAAAATTTAATTTATAAAATTTTATTATATAGTAGTTAAAAGATATATAACGAAAATTTTGGACTCATGGTTTGGTATTTCGTATAAAATTTCCTTTCATTGAGGGTTATTATATTGTAAAGATCAATTTTTTTTTATGGTCTATATACTATCAGTTTTACATGTTTTATCATGAATAATTTATAACTAACAATATTTTATGTTTTAATTTTTATTATTTCATACAAGGGTATTTTACTAGAGAATTACCAAGTGGTATGGGGTTTTAAAAATAAATTAACATTTGTGAGGTTTTAACATTTCTAAAATGGAATTTTAATGCCATAATTTTGTGTGAATAGATCTATAAATTGTTTTATTATAAATTTAAATAAGTTTATGTGGATTTATATTTATTTTACACAATCAATCAATTGATTAATTTTCAATTTAACGATGTGGTGTTTGTAAGGTTAAATCATCTAAAGTTATCTTTCTTTGGGACAACCATTTAATGATATATGCACATATTAGTATATTGGTGTATATACTACAACATTGATATGTTATATAATTAATATAATTATATTCATGATATTTAATGTTTTTTTGAATTAATTATTTCATGGGGTGAATAATTGATAGGCTACCTTCGTGGAAAAGGTTATACGTTTCAATCAACATTCTTTTTGGGATTTTATATGTTTAAAGATAAATTATGGAAATCCTATGATTTTATTTTCATGTACCACATATAATTTATTATCTTATTTGTATGAGTTTTTTAGTATTTTTAATTTAAATTTTGTCAATAATTTATTAAACAATCATCAAGATAGTCCTTTTGTAAGTGATACTGATCATGTTTCTTCTTGTAGATTGAGAATATTTCTCATTTATAACCATGTTTTTTAAAATACATTAAATATTATTATTTTATAAACATAAAATAATCATTAATTCAATACCACATGGTTTTTTACAATATTATAAAATGTTTTAAAAGGAAATTTCTTATCATTTTTCTAATGGGTCACATTTTATCCTTTTTAAAAATTATTTGATTTTTTTATGTTTTCAATGTGAACATATTTTCTGACCATAGTCAATTTTATTTTCATATAAAATTACAATATAAATATCCATGTTTATTTTCATTGAAAAAAACATTCTGAATGTATTGTAAATTTTAATTTATTAATATTGATTTTCAATGTAGATTTGGAAGTTTCCTCAAGGTTGTTTTTAATGAAATTTTAATGGTATTTAAACTAAGTATCATTTACAACCCTAGTTGTTACTTATATTACATTTCGAGAAAGTTTTAATCATACCAAATGAATTCTTCATCAACTGGATTGTGATAATTTTATGGATCTATTTATTTTCCTCTGGTAAATAAATCTATGAAAAAACATGGATTTTTTTTGGTTGAAAATTAAATGATTCTAATTATTTTATTCATGAAACACACATTTTAAATTATTTATGATGAATGGTTGATTTTGATATCTAATATATATATATAGGGTTTGTCCGAATTATATATTATAATGAATGGCTGATTCTAATACAACATACACAAAGGGTTGAGCACTATTATAGCTCTTCTATCCATTAGGTAATGTTTCTTTTTCCATAGAAAAAACAAGGATGGAGTTATCAAAGGGATTTTCATATGTATTTTAGTGGGAACTTGTTTTTTATAACATGTTATTAAAATAAGTTATCAATATAATGTTTTATAATAATAATAAAAAATTTATGCTCCCTATGGGCATTTAATGATTCCTATGATCAAGATTGACATCAGTTGCCTCATAATTAATTATTCCAATAACTATTTCATTTGTTAATACTTTATTCCCTGTTACATGAGTGATTATAAATGTATTTAAGTGATTTAATTACCTTATGTTATGATTATGAATTTATATTATGTTATGATACCATTATGATCATCTTATTCACAATTATGAAATTCAATTACTACTGCTTTTGTTCGACCATATCGAGCATCGAAGTTGACACTTATTTTTATTACTTTTCCCTATGTTATGAAAAATTATACTAAATTTTTTGACACTAGAAAGGATTCATATGTGAAGAAATTCGAATGATATTTTTAGGATGTAATCTATAATAAGAAAAAGTGCTTATGGTGGGAAAAATAAACTCTGGATATCATGAGTGTTATTATCTTTGACTTATTTCTAATTATATAAAACTATAAATAATAGAGGTCCTTGGGTATGTAATTGATCCAATATCTCTTTTTGATCTTGTATAGTTTGGATGATAAAATTGGGTCACATTTATTAGTATCAAATATAGAAATTTAATATTTATTTTTATAATTTTGTATCTGAGAATGTGGGTTCACGACCATTATTATTGGTATTAGTAAAGGGTTTAGAAAAACTTATAAATTTATTGTTTTCAATAGAGGTTATTTTAAGAGTTATGAATACCATCATGGGTTAATAAGATTGTGATCTATTAGAATTTCAAATACATATTCCTCTTTTGAGTTTTTTTGTGATTGATTTTTTAGGTGACTAATGATATTTTGTGAGCTATTTTACTAGGTTAAGCTATATGAAACTCTTCTATTTAAAAATAATTATTTTTTAATGATTCAATTTTGAATTATATTTTTCAAAAATATATGATCGTATTGTGTATTTATGGGAAATTAGGTAGTTTATAGAAATTATTATCATATTTTAGAGATCATTTGATTAGGTTATATACATATTTTGGTTATTTTATGATTTGGTAATTTACTGTTTTTGATACATGAATTTATGAGGGTCTAATTTTATTTGGAGATAAATGTTAAATTTATCTTGGTTGATTGTGTGATCAAATAATTCTATTTTTTTTGGATTTAAATCACGGCTAGGAAAATTTATATTAATTTTCAAGATATTTATTTATGGGATGCTTTAGTTTGGAACATTAGGTATTATTAATGACATTAAGATATGGTTGTATTATTTCATCATGTGAATGTTTATTTATTTTATGAATTATCATACCTTATGCTAACCATTTGATATTTTTATTGTGAACATCTAAAGATATTTTTAGTTTGTTGTTATACTAATTTTGACTATATAATACATAATAAGTTGAATTTAGTGATTTATGAATACAAAAAATAATCTAGGAAACTCATTTTTTGGAAATAAATGATGAAATTGATTAAAGGATGGAATTATACTTATCAAGTAATTAAATTTCATTATGTTCTTAGTCTATTTTTTAATGGAATTCATCAACTCGAAGGAAAAAATGATGAAAAAGGTTATTATATTACTCTCGATTTATTATGAATTAGTAGTCTATTCGAACATCCTAAATTTATGATTTCGTGGCCATTAACATTCGCATGAATATGTTCTCTATCATTCTATATCAATAATTGTTCATTAATTTTCTATTCTGTGTTTATATTTTATCATCAAACTAATGTTTTTCGGTTTTCAAACCTATTTATGTGTTATTACCAATGACCATAACATTTCCATTTCCCACTTTTTAAGATGATATTTTATTAAACTTTTTGTGATTTTGATTTTAGAAAAATGAATATAAATGTTTAAAAAACTTACCTAGAAATAATTTGTAAAAATTGTGAGGACACAATTTATTAAATGGTGTAGAATGGACTACCCTGATATTTTAAATGTAATACATTAAGCTTAATAATTTGTAAAAAATATAAAACCATGCTTAAACAAACTAGGAAATATTATTATTGAAATACAACACTTATAACCAAGTCATTAAATTGGAGGGGATAAATAGTATTAGAAACATTATAAAATATTTTTGAATCACTTTATAGAAATAAATTTATTGATTCATACTTTGTTAATAAAAACAATATTTTTATTAAATCCATATTACTCTTCATCAACAAATGTTAGCCATAATTGTTTTTAATTAATTTTTAGAGAATATAATATACTAAATTTATTTATTTATTATATTTTTTTCGTAAAAATGATATAAATTTATAAATCAGTATGTTAATATTATCTTTTAGTGGTTTTCTTTAATTTTATGAAAATTTTTATTTTTAATGAATAGTGGAAAATACATTTATTTATAAATATTTCATTTTATATTTATTAAATTGTATCATTATTAATTTAATTTTATATCATTATACTGAATTTATTATTTTATTATATATAATTTAATTAACTTCAATTGAATCATAATTAAACTCGATTTTGGTATCGCAATTTTTGTGTGTTAAAAACACATTTCCCTAAGAATTATATTACGTTGCTTTTTATCCATTTATTTTAAAAGTAAATTTTATATATTTTAGAAAATTAATAGTTAAAAATGGATTTAATATTTTGAATAAGTAGTCCGAATTTTCATAATTATTACCCTTTATGTTTTTGAAATTATAATTAGTAACTAGTAATGTTTTACTAGGGAAATGGAAAAATTAGTTAACTATGGTTGAAAATAAAATAATGAGTACACAATTAATGACCACAACACATAAATTGGATATATTAAATGAGTACATATCATCCATAATAATTCAAAAATCTTATATATGGCCTTTATTTTCTGCTTGTACATGATTTTGATCAAATATATTATTTTATAGAAAGGAAACTAAAAAATTTAATTCTCTTTGTTTTACTGTATTAATTTTTTTAAAACTAGTATAAATACAGTATACGTAGATTTAAAACTAATTATTTTCAATATGATTGATTTTTTTCATTAGGGTAATTTAATTTAAATTTTACATGAATAAATAATTTCCTTCAGTACTATGAAACACTGACACAATGCCTATTCAAAAAATAAAAAAATAGTTAAATTATTTTTATAATAATAAAAATAATATTATTTGAGTGGTTTTTTATGATCCATGGTTTTATTAGATAAAAATTACATATTATAGTTTTTTCAAATCATTTTATTCAAATAAAATTATTTTTATGTATTATTAAATATCAAATTAAATGATTTGTTCCAATGTTGACAATAATGTAATTTTATAAAAATTAATATTTCCTTCAATGATTTAAAATTCATTACATTATTATATTCTACCAAGTGAGTGTTATAGATTTTTTTTACACCATCCATGGTCTATTTATGAGAAATTTATCTTTTTATAGAAACCACATTAGTCCATTAATTAAACTAAACATTGAAATCACCAAAATTGTTAAAATGGTCAATAATGGTTTAAAATTTAAATATAAGGTTAAAAATATGATCTAAAATTGTTAAAAAATTATTATATAAGATTATTTTAAAAATTCTTCTTCTTATATCCTCATATCATCTATTTGAAAGAGTTTTCAAATTAAAATTAAATTTTTTTAGTTTAATATTTTATGAAATCTTTAAAGTGACCTGCCCATCTCTTATATAATGGAACATATTATTCACATTTAATCATCCTTTAAAAATATTTTTTCTAGTGACTCTAATTTTTGATATAATATTTTTGGATGTTGTATAGATTATTTTTCACACTAGTCCTTAAAATGATGTGTGATTCTGAGGCTTGGTTTGCCTAAAATAGTCATTTGAAAGAAAATAAATATATTAAATTTACACATGTTTAGTTTCAAGAAAATTTAGAATAAATTATAAACATATACCTATATAAAAAATATAGGGGAACTGTTTAGTTTAAAACAAAGTTTTTATAATGGTGCAACGTAACCTTTTTCAGCACCAGACATTTGTCAAAAATTCATCACATGTGGAAATGGATAAAATAATTAAATAATTTTTTTTCATGATGTATAGGTATCAAATAATCTACAAATATATTTTTATGGTGGATTTGATGGTTTAGCAACTAAACTCTTTTGATTCATAGAACTATTAGAGATATGTTGGAGGAGATTCTATGAGATAATAACAGTTAGGTCATAGATTTACTGTAGATGCACAATGAGAGTCAAATAACTATCCAAAAAAAACATTCTTAAATAGTTATAGATCATATTTGTGGTTGCATGTTAATTTATGTGGTTTTTCATAACTAATATAAACTCATACGATCAATTTGAATCATTTTACAAACATATTGATTCACAACCCCAACATATTGAGGGATGTGTTATCTATAGAGAATATATTTGGAAATTTATTAAAATGATATTGTTATTAATTTTTCATTTTAATGATAATGGATTGAGACCAAATGATCATGTAACAGGTTCATTCCTTTATTGCATGTTTTTCTAGTTTCCTATCACTATTCTACAAGCATTCATTACTATGGTTTTGTTTTTATCATGGATTCATCTTGATACCAAGGAATAAAAAATTCACACCTGTTTGATGGTGAAATGTTTTTATATTGAAGATCCATATTTGGAATGAAATTATGATCATGTGACAGTGGTCGTGGTGAGAGAATCAGATGATATTGGAGTCATCTCGATTTGATCAATGGGTTCAAAAATGAAGAGGATGAACCGTAATCAATTCATCTGTGAATCAGTTGATTTTAATCAAGATAGTGGTGATTGTGAGGGACTAATGAAGTATATATAAGCTTTATGATGTGATTTATTGCCAAATTTTTCACTTGAGGAGTGGAAGGTTGTGTGGGAGGAAGAAAAATGATTCTGAAAATTTTCACCCTTAACGGTTTGTATTTAGGGAACACTTACTCTGTTGTACCCATGGTTTTGAAACGAGAGATTACATTCGAATTTATGTTTTTCAAGATCTGTGACACGGTCACATAAAATGGGACCCATCCCAAGACACTCAATGTGTACCTTAGAGTGTACACAAACCCAACTATGTGTTCACGTGCACAAACACACTGTGTACTCCCATATGTGGATGATGATGCTAGGTTAACAAGGATATATCCATTTACTTGGACATGTTTATATATTAATAGTCATGGAAAAAATGTAATTATACATTGGAATATAGATGGATTATTTACATGGGTAGGTTCGAGTGACGAAGGGACACACCGTCTACTACTAGTAAATATTGTGTACTCCTTCAATACTGGCTTGGATACCCTGACCTCTTTAGTTTGGGAATGTTTCGTTAGAATTTGTTCACTATATCAAATCCTTGCAGGTTTATATGGAATCTCATCCTACATATATTATAGTGATCAATATAGTATAAATTTTTGGATAGAGTTTTGGTAATACTTCCATGATACCCAATGTGAGATCCTCTATCATCTGGTTACCCACTCTGGAGTTCTTGGTATCGTAGTGATGAACACTACTCCAACATTGAGCCTCTAGTTAAAATGAAATTTTAAATTGAGGTGTTATTAAAATCCATTTCCTTTTGTGTGATAATCATATATTTATAATTATATTAAAACATCATGTGTGTACATCATCAGAGAGGACTGAATGAGATTTATATCCCTAATGGACTCCATCAATTCTATATGACTCATAGAGTTTGTTCTCCTGGATGAGTTCTATATGGAAAATTTTAGTAGAAATCCAAATATGTCTTTACTATAGTGACACTCACTTGAGACTATGGTTCTTTTTCGAGTATATGTAGATATTATTTTTATATGTGTTGTTCACTTATACATTCCTAGAGATAACATTTATACTTTTATTATCTACATAGTTATTTAATGGTTTTCTGATTAATATTGTCATACTGACCCCAAAACAGGGTTTTCCTGCACATGCTATGTCTTGTGCATATGATTGATGTTTTGATGGATTTCTAGAGTGTCCAGGACCAGGTGGTTCTTAGTGATCCAAAATAATTGATATTTCTTCAAGCGATTATATTGACAGTAGTTCTGATCTATACATGAAGGGTAGACTTGTTTTTAGACTCTTTGTGGTGGGATTTTATTTGACCCTATTTTTTTAGTACATGTTTTCTAACATTGGTTCTGTTATTTATATGTATGAATTAATGGTTTATTAGTTTTTTTATATTTTACCATTCTATGATCATTGATATGTGTGCATGTGTTTAGTTACATTAGGCAGTGGACTCCAATTTTAGTTGTATGGATACTCAGAACTAGTCACCTTCCACTATCCAATTAGATCTAGTCATGGGGAGTTAGAAAAATAGACACTTTAGAAAATGGTGTGGCAGAGTGCTGTCATAGAAAATAGTTTACCATAGGACATGAGTCTATGGGATAGGTTTGGGGTAAGATGCTCAATTGTTTCAAGTTCATATATTAAGTCAGAAACTCCAATATTAATTTGGAGGATGATTTATCCATACAATAGGAATCTTATCACCTACCTTTTGACTATTTATACGAGAACACTATTTGTAGGGAAACAAATGGTACATGAATCATTTCAGAATGGGTTGTTATTTCCTTGTACATTTTGAGTCAAATCATCATTTATATATCTTGATCATAATACATATTTTTTATTTTAAGAACTTATTGCATCATATCCCATATAGGAATCCACATTTGGTTAATGAGGATGACCCCCTAAGGTATAAAAACATGGTAATGGGGCCCATCAAAAGGGGTTTCCTCTAGGTGGTCCACTATTTATACCACCACCTTTTGAGAAACAAATGGTACCCATAGTTTCAGTAGATGTGGTACACAAGCTGAGCACACATTATGAGTTTTGGAGATAGTGACCCCTTTGGTTTTGAGGCATGCTTTACCTACAGGTTGATTAATATTGGTTTGATGTTGTGGCATGATTTTTATATCAATTCATGACACCGACAGATCAGATGGTGGTTCTAGCAGTGAGACCTTTCCAAGGATTAATAAAATGATGTTGGGGTTTGGTGACCTAGTATATTGGTGAGGCAAATCAACCAATTTTTTACATTAAGATCAAATTTATAGATGAAATATCTTACATTATGTTGAGTAATGTATGCATCCAAGAGCTATCACATATTTTGTAGGTAAGCATGATAGTAACTGAGTATTCATTAAGGTTCACCAACTACTCTAGGTAGTCGATGGATATGGTTTTCGATTAGTTCTTATGGTATCAAACCATTTAGAGAGGAATGCACAGAGATAATAATTATGATTTTATACCTCAACAAACTACTACATATGATGTGGTTCTAGATATTTCATTTGTGGTTGAGATTTTACTTTCTAAGAAAACATTGATTGTGGTTTTTGATTATGGGAAAACATGAGTATAGACATTAGCAGTTAGGAGTTGAAGACAACCCTAGGGACCTAGGAATGTGAAGAGTTTAAAGTGGAGGTAACGGGGCATATGTATTGTTTTTTAGGGCTTAAGGGATGGGTATAGATAGCCCAGGGAGATGTGTTGCTACTCATGTGATAATTGAGGACATCATGTAAGGGATTGTCTGACCGACTATACAACTAACAGAGTAACAATGGATGGGAAACTAAGGCAGATGAAATACTAGGAGTATACATGTCCACATCACATCCGACATGGTTATGGACTGGGGGATAAATAGGAGGGGGTGGATTCTATATATTCTTACCACCTCTACCTCCACCCCCACGTTGTCCATACCATGATCAAGGAGATGGAGGAAAGGGGTTTGGTAGCTATAGGCAGTCGAGTCATATGACCCATAGTCTCCAAGGATGATACAAGGTATGATATATGTATTTTATACCTTATTTTTAGTACTGATAGGCTCTGGTTTTAGCTATTCTTTTATTTACACATATGTAGTTTGAGATTTAAAGATTTCGGTTGATCCATTGGATTCACCCTTACACATGAGAATTGTACTGGAGATATCTCAGGGATCACAAACTTGTTTCTAAAATTTGAATTGACTCCTATAGGTGAGAGTTTCTATTGGGATATATTTTTACCAATGATGAGGCCTTGTGACATCATCCTAGGTATTGATTGGTTTCCCACAGTTCGTTCCTCGATTTACTATTTCATGAGGATGATGTGGTGTGTCCACATATGTGATAATAGGATTTTCTTTGGCGGTAAAAATTAAACTCATTCATTTCTAGATGGACTCATTACTAGTATAGTGAAGAGGATTACTACTCAGTTGGCTAGCATGAACCTTGGTGGAGTGGATGTTATGAGTTTATATTTCACTGTAGTGGTGGTATAGTATGAGGAAATCACTATTGATGATGTTACCAGCTTACATCCCCACATAGTGATTAAAATCTGCATTTATATACACCTTAGTATTACCTTGATATCTATAACCACATATCAGATGGATTCCATTGAGATTCTTGATATTAGGGAGCTGTTGGAATACTTACAGAGGAAGATATTTTTTAGACCCATTGTTTCACCTTGGGGAATCCCATTGTTGTTATTCAACAAGGAGTGCTACCTATTGAATTTGTGTGTATATTACAATCACATTAAACTGGTTATTATAATGAATTGGTGTTCACTACTGATGATTGAAGAACTCTTTTATCAGTTGAGAGAGGGATGATGGTTCTCAAAGGTTTACCTCTGATCGGGTTATTACCATTTTCGAGTACAAGTTGATTACAGAATAAAGACAACATTAAAATTTCAATATTTTCTCTATAATAAGTTTTTGATTCCATTTGGTTGTATGAATTCACAAACAACGTTCATGGGACCTATGAACCATATCCTTCATCCTTTCTCAAACCGGTTTGTGGTAAACATCATCGATGATATCCTTTTGTACTCAATAGCCAAGGGGGAGGACATGAGAGACATGAGAATGATTCTTGATGTACTATGATAGAACCAAATTCATGGTACCCTATCAAAGTTCCATATCTAGATTCTATATGTACACATTATAAAAATGTTATCTCTACAGATGGTGTGGTAGTGGACCCGGTGAAGTTCTAAGTAGTGTTATGTTGGGAGCCACCTAAGAGTGTAACAGATGTGCATAGTTTCCTATGTTTGGAAGGCTATTACCAAATATTCATTACATAATTCTATTGGATATCATCCCCCATGATATCTTAGACCTGAATGGGGAAACCATTCGTTTTCCTGCAGGGGTCCCAAAACGATTTCTAATAGTTGAATAAGATATTGATGAGCACTCCCATCTAGAGATTTATAGATGCAGGTGTCAGGTATATAGTATTCTGCGATGCGTCATGAACTGGTATGGGTTGTGTAATGATGTAGTGGTAGGTTGTGGTTGTTTATGGTTCAAATTTGTTAACACCACATGAGCATAACTACACGACCCACGATCTTGAGTAAGTTGTGACACTCTTCACACTAAATATGTGGTGACACAAACTGATGCGAAAGTAGTTTATCTTATATTATAACAAAAAACTCCTCATTTATATCTTCTAATAGAATTATCCTAGCTTTAGAGAGAGCTGATGGCTTTATTTCCTCCAAGATTTTGACAAAGTGATTTTCTATACTCTTTGGAAGGGGAACATGGTAGCAGATACTCTCAGTAAGTGATCTTGTTCACAATTTCTGAAATAGGTGTTAGAGCAATTGGACTCATTGAATTTATACGTTATGGATGAGGATAGTGTTTGTTACCTATATTCCATGGTTTTTAACCCTGCCCTTTTACAACAAGTAAAGGAGGAACAATATTAGGGTACCAACTATGAGACCCTACAAACATAGATATCCACTGGACAAGATCATGATGGATTTTATGACGGTTGGGAGGATGCCAATATTTTCATTGGATGCATGATGGAACCCATGATGTTTTTGGATGATGTCCTGAGATAGTTTCATAAATATCCATTGTTGGTACATCCATGTGTCAAAAATATGTACCAAGACCTATGGCATCAATTCTGGTGGCTAGGGGTAAAGCTGGGAGTTATAGAGTTTGTATCTCGATGTCATAGTTGTCATGAAGTGAATGTTGAGAAAAAAGTTAGGGAAGGTTCTAATAAACCATTTGAGGTTTTATAGTTTATATGGAATGAATTATGCATGGACTTAGTGAAGGTATTACCGTGTATGTACTAGGGACATGATTCCATCTGGGTGATCATAGAAAACTCACCTTGTTAGACAAAATCATAACTATAAAAGAGTAGAATCCAAAAGAGATATTGGGATGCCTCCAAATGTAGGATATATACTAACTCCATAGAGTTCCCCCAATTATTATCTCTTACCATTATTATTGCATTACTTATTTTTAATGGAAGGGGTTACATGAGGTTTTTGGGAGTTATTTACATTTGAGGGTGTCTTTTCACAACTCGACCAACAACCAATCTAAATAGATCATTCATGCTCTGGAGGATATATTGGGATCTTGCATTTTGGACTTTGGTCATAGTTGTGAGTAACACCTAACGTTGGTGGATTTTACAAAAAACAATAAAAAATACCTTTCTACCATAGATATGGCACCAACTGAGGCCATGATTGGGTGAACATACAGGGCCCCACTATGATGGAATGACCTATGAGTGTTAATACATATAGTAATAGAGTTGGTTTGAGCCACTACAAAGAAGGTGAAATTCATCCATCAGTGGATGAGGAATACCAAAATATGTCAGAAGTCCAATGTGGACATATGATGGAGGCCTTCAGAGATTATGGAAGGAAACCTAGAGTTCCTACAAGAATCAAATGGGCATGGATTTTAGAGACCTTGATGAGGTGGAATTCCATCTCTAGGATTCATTGACCAATTCCAGATACTTCAATGAATTGGTGATGTGGTGTACCACTTATCTCTACCACCAAAGATAGGATGTGTGCACAATGTCTTCAACATCATGTAGATGAGGAGGTATGAGCATAACCCATCACACATTATCGACTAGGTAGAGATAGACTTATTTTATGGGTCTACCGTTGATGTGTACTTGGTAGAGATAGAGTATTATCATGTAAGGATACATCATGGGGGAGCGATTCTTTAGTGTCTGTTAGTAGGTAGCGAAAGAATCTTCAATAGAAAACCTCGCAGTGGTAGGCTCAGATACATGCTCAGTAACTACATATCTTTGTGTAGCCACTTGTTTTTGAATTTTAATATTTAAAGCCCAAATGTGGGGATAATGTTACTACATGAATTTATCCAGTATTATTTTTGGATATTGTATGAATTATTTTTGAGGCCAGGCACTGAGAAATTTTGACAATGATGATTGGTATTCCAAAAATAAATATTTATAATATATTATATCCATTAATTGAACACATGCATAGTTTTCCATTAAAAGTAGAATAACTAATAAACAAATGCTTGGATCAGAAATTTGGGGGCACCATTAAATTTCGAATGAAATTTTTTACCTTAGGAATGACATAACAATTTTCGGAGTGGGTTTATTGTTAAAAATTCATCGTTTTTATAAAATAAAAAAAACAATTAAAGAAATTATTTTATTTTATTTCGTGATGTTTTCAACTTACCTTAACTATAAATATATGGTTATGGTTAATTATTCTTTATATCTGGCCAACCAAAATGATCCATGGAATCATTGCAAATTCATTGTAGAAGATTCTATAATTTTAGGACACTCTAATCATTGTTTGACAATCAGTGCATAATGGGATTATAGGATGTCACAAACGACAATGACACAACTTCGTTCATAATAAAATATAAATCCATGTGGATGAATAATGATAATTTATGTTGGTTTACTTACACAAAATAAATTCATATGATGAACACCAATCTATTGATAGATTGAATTATTTGTGGTTAGGTCCTATTGTGGGATGGATTATCATTATGGATTATATTAGTATGTTTATTTATTTTTATAGTTCCTTATTAATCATTCTAAAATCAATATATTTAGTAAAACCAAAATCTAAAGTCCATCATTCATCTCTTGGGTGATTTATTTTTTTCTCCAACTTTTTCCACATGTGTCCATATCCAAGGTATAATTTTCATATCAGTTTGACCAAAATACCAAAGAATAAAATGTTTAAAACATGTTTCTTGGTGGGATGATTTGATCTGCTACATAGAAACATGGTATGGAAATGAGATCATGTGATAGTGCTGGACTCCTATGAATAAGACTATATTAGAGACCCTTAGAGTTCGAGTAGTACCTGTGAAAACAACATGGATGAACATAAACTGAATCCAATGTGAATTGAGTAACCAGGATCTATTAAGTGATGACATCGAGGCTTGACATGATTAGATACATACATCCCAGCATAATTAAATTCTATATTTTTTCATCAAGGAGTGTCTAACCTTGGAAGAGGAAAAACGTTAGTTTATAGAAATTATAAATTTACATGTACTATATTTTTGGAACACAAATCATGTGGGAGCCAGAGCATACAGGTTTGGGATTCCGTGAGAAGGTATATATCACACTGCATGTGATTCGGTCACCCGACATTTGAAAATTCTTTGGCAGATCAAAAATTATCTTAGAGGGTATGTAGTCATGACCAAGAATATATGGGAATGAAAACATTGCTTACCCCCACATGGAGATAGTCAGGGTTGGTTTATATAAGAATAACTATGTACTTTTACATGGGTATAAATTCATGGGCATGGGAATGTTGTTTACATTGAAATAGACATAGACACATGATGTTTTCCTAGTATGGACCCAACTATGATGGTACATTCCATGTACTGCTATTATATTCTTTGTACTCTTAAAAGGTCATCTTTTATCCCCTGTCATCATCTTCTTGAACAAGTTCGACATGGTGTGTTCCCTATATCCAATACCTGAGAGTTTCTGTGGAATCACATCCCACACATATGATAGTAATCTCTTTAGCCTCACTTATTAGATATAGTTTTTGTAATCCATCCATGAAGCCTAGAGTGAGATCCTACAAGGCCCCAACCTTAACCATTAATTAATCTTGAGTAAATTTAATAATTCACATTGAGGATATTTTCAGGTTTAGATCATTAGAGAAATATCCCATAACAATTACATTACATCTCAAAAATTACAAAGTATACACTTCTACTATTTTTCCATGTTTTTCATAAAATATAAAACTCTTAAAAAAAGAAAAATTTATTGTTCCATGTTCTAGAGATCATGAACATTCGTTGATATCATCCTTGACCCCATTCATCTTTAATTCATGTGAAGAACATTTCAAAACAAAGGATGAGAATAAAATTCTCAAAAAGGGTTATCAAAAAAGGAATAAAGACATTAGCCCATAAATAAATACAAATAAATGAAACCATACATTTTAATCCTTAAATTACCACACAAAATCATATGATTTTTGAAAAAAATGAAATAATAAATTTTAAAGGTAACATATGGAATACATAACATACATACATTGTAGCTTTCATAGCTACATTGAGAGTAATGTCTGGAATACCCATCATAGTATATTTTAAATTTTTATTTGGAGAAATATTAACATTTTTCTCTATCACGTTACCAAATGCAATGAAGAGTAATCTTGGTCACAACCACCCTATGTTTATCATAGAACCACCTATATATGTAAACAATGCGCACGAACCATCACATTTATCATAACACATAAAACCAGAATAAATGAAAGATTACATTTCCACATTGTAATAACAAGATATCAGTTCAATATCTTTACATAATCAATTTATTTTAAAAAACACATTTTAAGAATTTAAAAATAATAATTTTGACAAAAAGTGTGTCATACCACTTCAAATTTTTTATTCGAATTAGAATTTGAATATATTAATTCCCATATATATAAATCCTTAATGAAATTTTGGAATCATAGACATAAATGAGAAATATTTAGTAAAATTATATCTTTAAAACGTTTAAAACAATGTTTTAATTAAAGTGTTTGTTACCACTTAAGAAAATACTAGAATAAAAAAATTAAAGAAGAACATTAAAAATATATATAATATCCTGATAATAAGGTTATTCATGATATAATATTTTCAAGGGAATTATATACACCTTATATGATAATAAAGGTGCAAAATATCAAGATAAGTCTCAATGAAAGAAGATTGATGCATATTATATTGTGAAAATTTGGCAGACCAATGACGTCGCAATAAAATTTAGAAAATGAGTTTAAGAAAGAAAAAAGGGTATCTCATCACATGGTAATAATATATGAATAAATATGGATATAGAAGAAAATATCCCAACATAAGAAATTGAAATTAAAATACATAACTAAATATAAGTATTTTAGTAAAATCAGAGGCCGAAAGGTTCCATTACAAATATAATATCATTACATTAAAGATAAACCAATAAAATTATTATCTGTAAAGAATAGAAATACCCACAATATAAGTTGATATTAAGTGTAAAAAAATTATAGGTAATTCACACATATTTATAGCACAACCTAATCAAAAATTATAAGTTTAACCCAAAGAATCGAAATTGGGTTAAGAATTCCCCTTACCGAAATTCTTCAGCCTAACGACATCACTTTTAAATTCAGAAAATGAGTTGATGAGATAGAAAAGGGTATATCATCACGTAGAAATTAAAATTTACATAAATAAGGATATATAAGAACATATCCCTACATAATAAACTGTAAATTAAAAGACAAAACAGAAATAAGTCTTATACTAAAAGAGAAAGGTGAAAGGTTCCTTTATCGATTTTGAAATTTATGAAACATACACCACATGAATAAAGGATAATACAAAGAATACGTAAATACGCATAAATTAAATTATATTACACAATTAATAAAATCATGTGCAGTACACACACCAAAAAAATTAAATAGTAGAAAATATAGCATAAATATCATGGGAATAAAAAGTCATATGAAAACCCCTTACCTCAAGTATGAATTGTCTTGTATGTTCTTTGCTCTTCCTGAATAGTAATCATAAGTTAATTTATTCTTGTTTAATCACATCTTTAATGTTTATTATTTTTTGTTATATAACTTATTATTTTTCTATAACAATGAGATAATTATTTGAGGTCATATCGTACATTTAATCTATGTTCGAAACATGAGTTAAAAGTGAACTTTTTATACTTATAAATTGTCAATGTGGTAGAAATTACATTATCTCTAGAATGATATTAATGATATATATATCATATATATCCTATATATCCAGTATATACGTATTTATAATAGTCCATATCATTTGGATATATGAAAATGAAATGCACCGTTCATGGAGACGGTAAGCCATGGGTACGCATGAACGCTACTTCCATTTCATTTATTTTTATATTAAAAGGAATGAAAAACAAATGATACTATTTTATTTTATTATTTAAATATGATATAAAATCTTATATAATTTATGTATTTTCATTAACACCATCATTTATACGTTCCATGTATGGTATAAACGAGTCATATCACCTTCATGCAGTGGTAGTCCACACAATCTCAAATAATATTATCATATTTACCCATTATGGAAACCATAAAGGTCTAATATAAATGAAAAAAACAGAAGTATAGAGAAATATTAAACATAATATATATCATATACAAATACAATTCCATCATAATGGCCACCTTGAGAGGTGGTTGGAGATCATTAAACAATCATCGTTTCGTGTGGCAGTAGTTCGCCATCCATAGAAAGAGTATTTTTGTATCCATTAGATTGAGGTGTGTGGAAGTGTAATTCAAATAATTATTATAAAAACAACCAAGAATATTTATGATACTAGTTTTTTTATAAAATAATGCAATGAAAAATGTTTAATGGGTGGGATAAGTAAAATAAAAGGAAATAACCTAAGAGAAGATGATAGCTTTAAATTGGTTAACTCCCTTTGGATTGAACCAAAAGGATTCCTTGAAATTCCATCTTTCTAAAGTTTGGAATCTAAGAAAAAGATATTGATTTGGGGAGCTTTATTAGTAAGAGTTTTGATCAGCCAACGGGCGGTGATAACCTTTTATAAGGGGGAGGAGTGGCTCTTTAGGAATGTTTGAAAAAAATATTTTATTATAAATTGATTATTAGTTTCAAAACGTCCAAAACTCATTTAATTTTAATATAATATGACTCTTCTTGGAAATAAAATCATAAAAAAATAAGTAAAAAGTTTTTTTTATAGTCTTTTAAAATTAATAATCTCATTTATATAAATAATATATTAATTAGGTAATAACTACATCATCTTTGTGTCATAAATAATTTTATATATTTGAGGTATAAAAAATTATAAATAAAATATGATGATGTGGGAAAAATTTTTATCTTTAAAATATATATTTATAGTTGAAGAGATAAATAATATAACCCCATGATGAAATTGATTTACTGAAATATATATGTTAATGCCATTTTTTTCATTACATTAAATTAATTAATATAAAGTCTCATTATCACTCCAATGGGGTTCTATGGGGTACAAAAGTTGATCCATAGATGACCATGGTCAGACATGTATCATCCAATAATATTAGGAAACATGTTAGGGTAATTTAATATTATTATAATATTAATTGTTTACACATATTTACTAGATTTACCTTTTAACCATGTTAAATAAAATATTTAATAATGTAAATATTCATAATTTCTAAAAAATTTACCTATTTACGAACTTTTTACCTCATGATTCATAATATGGAATCCATTTTTAAAAATTAGAAACACAAAAGTGACTAAAATTAATTTTAAATTAATTCCCTCTATCAAACAAAAAAGCATGTTTTTAGGAAATAATATCTATCAAAAGATTTACACTTATTTATTTTCAATTTAAGAGTGAAATTTATTCCAATGACTATCATTGGATTAAATTTTAAAAATTTAATCCAATTATAATTTAAAACCAATTAACATAATATTCTATGTATAAAAATAAATTAGATTAAAAGGATTTTTTGAACTAAAATGAAGTATTTTTCACTATTAATTATAAAAATGAATATTATCAGAAAAATACCAAAATTCCATCACAAGTAAATGCTTCATTTTTCACTATTAATTAAAAAAATTAACATTTAGAAAGGGTTCTCCATCAAAAAGTAGTAAATCATCCATTTTCTGAAAATTAGATTGTTTAAGATTAAAATTGGATTCATTCACATTTTAAGCTTCTAACTATTAATTGATAAATGTAAAAACATTTAACAAACATGTATAATAATATTGTAGTTAGTTCTATTCATTCCTTCTAATACAACGACTATTCCTTAACTATAATTTAAAATAATAATATTATTATTTTATTTTTCTGTGTAATTTAACGTTGTGTGTAATGTAAGATTTCAAAGAAACTAGTTGTTGCATATCGGTTACATCATCGAACATGACACCCCCTTTAAAGTAAAATTGATATTTAATTCAAAAATAATAATAAATATAAAAATTCAATATTCTTTATTCACCTGGGATGTTGCATCCTTTCCCCTTTTGGAAATTCCATCCTTGCAATTTTAAAATTGGTCTCAGAAACATCATTAAAAGTCCTACATCAGAAAAAGAGTCAATAAAACTATCAATTTAAAAGAAAAAAAAGGAAAGTACAAAGTTTACCTGTGATATCCCATACTAGGATTTAATGAAAACATGAATATGTAGGAGAAAATAAATGTCATGTTCTGATGGAGAGTGGTAGATAACATGATCAGGAGAATGTAAACCACTGAAAACCATAAACATATGATAGGTTAAACTACCTTTGGTTTCCCAATAGAAAAAGTAAACAGACAATGTTTTTGTTTAATGATTCATTTAATAATGTTTGATAATTTATATATGAGATTTAATAAGTGCATAATATAATATACTTACATTTGATGATGAGTTTCATACTTTAAAAAGTTTCTACTAATAATTCATCTTTTCTCCAAACAACGAGTCTTCAAGATGACATGGTCACACGTAAAGAGCTAAAATCATTTTCTATAGAATCACATAATCCAAAAAATATGAACTATATATTTTTCATGACATTATACATTATACAAAACCAAAATATTTTGTAAAATATTAGATAATCCCCACAAAATGATAATACTTTATCAAAAGAAATACTACTCTTAATCGCCAAAATTCGACAAACAATACCCAAAGTTGGGAAATTAAGATTCAATAAAAAAATGTCTTTAAAATTAGTCAAAGTTACTAAAACATATATTGTAACCCTAAAATCAGAAACATTTTATCACATAGTCTTCCATAGTAAATCATAATATTCATCTCCAAATAACATCTACTACTCTTAAAGTCTCATACTGATGTTTAATTAACAAGAACACATATTCTCTATGATAAGTTAATCAATTCAAAAAATAACCCTAATCACTATATGTTCATAGTAATTACTTATATTCATTTAAAATAAAATTCCTCTATAACTCCTCAATTGAAATCCCAAAATATTCTATTTTCCTTAGGCGTATAGTTTCCCAAAAAGATAAAACGTCTTCCAAAATAACCATTATCACAAAATCACCAAATAATATTTTTATACTAAGGATATACATTTGATAAAACATAAGATCCCAAATTAAATTATTATTTGTCAATAAAATAATTTATCAAAAATGAATAGGTCATACTAACCAGAGTCTACACATAGTCCAGTGGTATTCAATAAATCCCAATCACACTTTGGATGTGTGTTGGATTCCCAAATCTTTTTCTAACGCAATAGGTTGTCACACAATCTCCATGTTGTCCTTTTTCAAAAACTATATAATATCATAATATTCCCAAAAATGATATGAAGTCCTCAAAAATAACCATAACAAGATTTTACCACAATGGTTGTCTTATGCCTCTCACTTTCATCCCAAAACATAATATCCTCAATATCATAATTCATGATGTCTTATATATTTTGATTTTTTTAAAACCATAAAATTACTCCATTACCAAAGAAAAAAAATCATACCTTGATCATGGTGTCCACATGGATTCATCGTCATATTGTTTACTTAGATTGACGGTCCATGCATTGCAACTATGATTTAGAGACCCTTGAAATCATTAGCTTCCTTTATCCAAATACACCTCATCCAACATGGGTCATATGGGTGATCGCATAAAAATAGTTTAAAAAAAATAATATATGGAATATAATTTTATAACATCTGATAAAACATTCTATTCATAAAATAGTCAAACCGATTTTGAGTTCAAACATTCAAGAAATGGTCCTTTTAGAATACCATAAGTATGTGTTGAATGATTATAATTTTGAAAAGAAAATATAAATATGTTCCAGGTCTCCATCTTCATTACATTTTTCAAATTCATAATACACTTCAAAATTTTTTGAAAATGAAAAATATTTGAAAATGACTTGATAATATTTACCTTTATTTATAATATGAGAATATTCAAGAAATATGATTGGATTAAACAAAACCCATGATCTGTGATGGTATCGACGTATAGAAGAGGTGTTTGATATCTAAAACAATTACTTGAAAGTGATTTGCATGAAAAAATATGTTTCAGAGTCATCTGGACACGACTTTGCATTAACTATTGAAATGAAGTCATCAGGAAGAGATAAAAATGTCATTTGATATCCCCCACATTCTTTTTATAACAAAGTTTCCTTGATCTGAAAATAATACAAAATAAGGATTTAACATAAATAATTGACATAGAGACTAACCACGTGTCTGGCAAAGACTCGTAATTCGGTTTCCATCACCGTATCTCATAGCTGATAAAAGTTATATATTTTAGAAATATATATATATATATATATGATATTAATGAAATATTTATAAATTTTAAAATATATTATACTATATTATTTCTTACCTATCAATCCATTTTAGAATGATAACATTGTTCATTCATATTTGTGGACTACCACATCCACAAGGTGATGTTACTGTTTTTCATCGCCAAATCCCATGGATGATATATATAAGTCTATGAAAATAAATAATATGATATTTATGATATGATTATCATTAATTGTGTATATAATAATACATACCTTTTTATTATTTTGATAGTTTAAAAAATGGAAATTTTGTTCTTGTGTATATATGACTTATCATACCCATGATTATAAAACCTCTCAGTTTTCATGAAGATAAATAATGGTAGGTTTTTAAATTTTATTTTATTTATAAAAATGATAATTATTTAATTTTTATTGTTCTAGATAAAATTTATCAGTGAACACTTTGTCCACAGTCACCACCCCAAAGTTGTATTGAAATAATGGATTAAAAGTTCAAAGATTTCCCAATGTTGAATTAACATATAATGTAATTAAATATGTCACTGTAATAAATGAAACATATAATTTAATGATAATTTAATAATGTTTTAATATATTCATAAATAATTAATTTGTTTATAAAAATTTATTATAAATTATTTTAAGGAAACACATGGATGGTTTGGACTGAAGTTAAGAAATTTCATCCCATGTTTCCTTTCAATGAGCTAAATTTAATTCTTATGCACCAAATTTATTTCATTTGGGGTATATATTAAAATTACTTCATTTTAATTCATGAATGAATCATATTTAATTTTATTTAAAGTATAATTTTTTATTATTTAAGCCAATGGGTATTTTACGTTAATGTTACCATTCTGTTAATGGATTCTTAACTCAATTTTCTTTTATTAGGTTATAAATCTTTTTCATTGAGATTTTTTCTAATATTACGTCTTAGGATATTTTTAAAAAGTTTTAATATTTATTTAAAATCTTATGTGTGTTTCTATATTTTTAAAAACTAATATATCAATTGATTTACTCCCAATTCAATGATATAATCTTTTAAGAGTACTTCATCTCTAGTTCTCTTTCTTTAAGACATGTGTTTTATGATATGATCCCATATTCTTTCATGATGTGTTTATACTAACCCGTGGACTTGTTATATCATGAAACACCATATTTTCATGATATTTAATTTTTTATTTTATGTTATTTTATAATGGGGATTATTATTGGAATGTTATGGATATTTTGAACAGTTTATGTCAGAATATTATTTCTTTTCAAGATTGTTTATATTCAAGGATCCCTTTGGGAACTAATATTCTACTATTTTCATCACAAAATATATTTTATTCCCTTATTCTTATAAATATACTTGACATGATTAATTTCTATTTCTTCCTCTATTGATTGACTTATCATCGTGAAATCTATTTGCAAGTGAGGTCAATATTGTGTCTTCTTTTAGAATGTGATTATTTTAATTTTGTATCAATGAATTTGAAATGATTTAGAAAATATATTTAATTAACAATAATTATTTATTAATTATATGTATCACTAACATTGACCTTTTTTAAAATGGTTTTTAAATTAAATTTATTATAATGTTCTGAATGGTTAACTTTTTACGCTTTTTAAAAATATTTAAATTTAATGTTTATATTTATTATTTAAAAAATAAGAGAATATTTACAGCATCATGACTATTATTTTCTCTAAATAATCATTTATAATATTTTAAGTTTATATTTATATAAATGGGTTTTCATACAATTATGAAAAATTTAACTTTTAAAAATTACATTCATTGTTTAATGGGTAATTGCTACAAGATCATTTTTAATGATATTTTAAACTTATACCCATTCAACAATGCCAAAAACCCCTCATTTTACATAAACTCTAACTAGGTTATCTTGTAATGACACCATCACTATTTTTCTTTTCAAGGGATTATGAGGTTGTAATTGACCACATACTTTTCCATGGGTAAATCATGATTTGAAGAAACATTGATTATTGATATGTTTGGAATGTAAAATAATATAATTTTTTTATTGATGAAGAAAAATTAGAAATTATTTATGGATAATGGGTGATCCCAATATAGCATATAGAATAGATCATGTTGGACAGGCGATCCTGATACAACATATATAAACGGATAACGCCCATTATAGTACTAAAATTAATTTGATAATGTTCCTTGTATTTCAATGAAATGTGTAGGGAGTTACTCAAGGGTTTATAAAATTGATAATACCAGGCATCAAAAGTTGTTTAAATGAATGTATACTGATTTATAAAGATAATTTTATGAGATAATAACATGTTTTCTTTTGTCATTCTATGAGTTTTTAATGAATATTTTGATCAACATTGACATCACATGGGTATGGATTAATGTTTCCTATGACTTCTATAATTTTTTAATGATTTAGGTCATGTTAATGACTGATGATCCATTTATTTATGTGTATGAACTCTATTATTTTATGCCCAAGAAATTTGATAATATTATTAGTCAATTATAATCATCTCATTATCACAAATGAAATTCAATTCCTAATGCTTATGTTTACCATTAGTGATTATTTAATTTCATCCTTGTTATGTTTTATTTTACCTTGGTCATAAAGGAAAACGACAAATTACTGGAGTATAGAAAGGATTAAAATGTGATGAAATTTGTGGGATATGCATCAAAATTAATATGGAATAATAAATGCTAGTCATAATGGAAAAAATATTTTCTTAAAATGATGAGTGTTTTTAATGTAATAGTTTTTCGGAATTCTACGAAACACTAAACGTAATAGGTCCTTTGGTAAATAATTGATTGATTTTATTCTTTTAATGTTGAAATAATTTGATTGAAAATATTGGGACACATTTATTTTTATTAAATCTAGAAATGTCAACTTATATGTTTTTCATTAGGTTCAAGAGTATGGGTTCAGGAACAGTATGCACATGGACTTAGTAGATTCTGCTAAATAATAGTTTTCAGGATTCAATATAGATGAATCCTAATGAGTCATTATGTGTCATGAAATTCTCTAACCCTCTATATCTGTTGGATGCTGGAGAATATGTAGTGATTAGACCAAGTATTATTCAGTAGACATCATATCATATGGAATAAATACAAATGTGTTTGGATATTGAAAAAAATAAAGATTTTATGAAGAAAAATGATATTTACTTTTTGAGATATAGATTTGTGGCTGGGTTTCCTTATGAGATTCACCTTGATTAAAAAATATCATATTTATAAGTATTATAAGTTGGTGCCAGGGTTTGCATGGAAATTTGAGATAGTAGATAGGATAAGTCTCATTGTATATTTTTTGGTTTTTTCAAAAAAAAAGTGTGATGTGTATGTTGTTTTCGATTTATCATAGTCGAGGTTATACTATCAATATCTATCATAATATATTATTTAAAAAAAAGTAAAAAATACCACTCTTGTTTTTAATAAAATTAATTTTATTAACATATGGTGCAGGAGAGGATATGTTTTTTATGAATATTACAACATAATATAAATGATTTATATTTATCATGGAGAATTATTTTAAAATTTATGTATATAAATAATTACCTTAAATACTTACATGTCGTTGACATGATACTAATTCAACTAATGGAGAAATACAAAAAATATATTAAAAATATTAAACAATTTTTATGTTCAGATTATTAATGTTATACATAAATTTTATAGACTAAATTTACATATTTGGTATGTATCAAATTTTTTTTTTTCTAATTTTAAATTTTTTTATTAAAATAAATTTCATGAATAGTTATAAAAATTGGATTTAATGATATAATATAATAAATGAATTTTTAAAAATTATATAAAATTCCTAAAAATATTTGATATTGAAAATTTGTTATGATATAGTTTATAATATCAATAATATTATTCTCATGGGTTTTTTTGGGAATTTATAATTTCTATATTTATCTTACATGTGTAAACATCTATTTTATCACTATAAGTGAGAAAGGGGTTAATTAGGAGATAAAAACATGATAAGGTAAAAATGTGATAAAAATTGTTTTTTTATGAGATTATGTAGATCAATTCACATAATATATTCAATGCAAATCAGTTTGGTTCCATATGTAACAAAAAATAAATTTATATTAATTTCATATTTTGACAAATTCTAAGAGTCATATCCCCTCTATTATATAAGGGAATATATTCTCCCATTTTTTCCACACTAAAAACCATTTATTTTAAATTACCTAGCCAAATAAATTATTATAGACCCTCCCTTTGTTCAATAGTTAATTTTTTATGAGTAATATAAACCATAGAAAGATTAAGGTGTTATTCGAAAGAGGCTTTTCAAAGAAGAGGTACATGTTTTAACCATGAGTTTCAATCTTATTTCATATTCCAACACTTTAAAAAATTACATAACAATGAATATATAATAACACCTGTATCTTAAATATACTTATTTGTTTTAATTTTAATGTTATAACTTTTATCCACCACTTCTGCCATTAAATGGGATACGAAACCATCCTTTATGTGTATGAAAGACTACCGCTTCAGAAACGATGTAATTTTTTTACATTACCACCACTAATGGATGGATTATAATAATGAATTTATTGTTTATACATGATATTAATGACATATGTTTCATTACTAAAATATAATATACCATATATATTTTTACCATCCCATTTGATAAAAAATGATAATGACGTTCATGTGTAAGTGTGGACTTCCACAACCATGAAGAGATGGGATTATTTTTTTCATCACCACATACTATGGACGATATATATAAGTATATTTAAATTATTAATAAAAAAATTTATTATATAATGGTCTAAATGTAACATTAATATAATACTTACCTTCTTTCTATAGTGACCATTGATAAGTGGAAATGATAACCTTATGATAACCTTGTGCATGTAAAACCTATGATCTCCAGGATTTTAATGTAGATCATTTTTCATAAATATATTTAATTTATAAATTTAAAAGTATACTTTATGTATAATATTTATAATTATTTAATTATTATTATTTTTTATATTATTGAATTATGACCTTTTTGACCTATGGCAACCTACTATAGTCATTTCAGAAAACTGAGTCAAATATCATCAAAATGAATGATATGAATTTAATTAATTGAGAAATTATATATAAAATGGAATTAAATTAAACAAAAAAAAGGAATTTGTAAATTTATTTTATGAAATTTCAAAATTAAGACCAGTTTTTTTAGTAGAAAAAATAACGTACATGATTTTTAAGACTCGTGAAAACAAGCTTTCTATTAAAAATCATCTATATTGTTTTTAAAAAACTCTCTTTCTCTTCCACATCTAAATTTTTATTTCATTTTACGTACATAAAAGATTTGTTAATGAAATTGAATATATAAATTTACATTCATACAAAAAGTCTTGAATATAAATATTTTTATAGAATTTTCATGTTTCTTTACAAAAATCCACAACAGAATGCCATATTTTAATGTATACGATAACAACCATTTTTTCCATAGGTGTAATTGTTATTAATAGTTTGGTAATACATAATTTATTTATCAATGAAATAACATCATTTCTTTTTTTGTATTTTGGAATTAAAAATGGATTTTATGATGAAAGGGTATTTTGACATCTAAAATTGTTTTGACATAGGGTTAAAGAAATTATCAAGGGCTTTATTCATTAAATATTCATTGGAAATTGTTTTTAAAGGGTTTAACCCCATTATATATAATAGGTGATGAAGAAATATTTTGCACAATGGGTGTTTCTAGAAGGCACTACAATGCACTAGGTAATGATTTTGTTCTCCAAAAAATTATAAATGAAGTTGTCTGTATGGTAATTATAGTTGTACAGTTTCATGTAAGGGGTTTCTATGGTTATTAAGATTAAGATACACCAAGGAAACTATATAAAAATTTTACTATGACTAATTAGTTTTCATGTAAATCAGTTTATTTAAAAGTGTAATATAATGAAATTTTTAAAGGAGAATGGAGTCCATTTTTTATTTAAAATCATGTTTTAAGAAGAGTTTTTTCATGTTTTTAGTTGACTATTTTTTTTCTTTCTATATCTCTTACAGAGATTATTTCACACATATGAAATTTTAAAATGGATTCCATATAGATTAAGGATGGATAAAATAATTAATGAATTCATGTTGAAATTCAGTAATATATTTCACCAAAATAAATCATGTTATATTTTTATTTTTATTTATTTTTAAAAAATATATACAGAATAGAAGTTTTATATTTTAATATGTATGTGTATTTTATATAAGAGTTATGTCAAAAAAATTTAAATATCTAAAGATAATTTTTTATTTGGTATGTGAATAATTTTAATTTTAGTTTGGAGTAACTAGAATTTGAAATATTCAATTCTAGTCCTTATAGTTTGTTTCAGAGAATGATTTTGATAACTTTTGGGGATATCAAAATGATTTTATAATACCCTTAAAATATTTTACCTAATGGTTAAGTTAAAATGTTATATCATTTGAAGATTAAAATGTTGATTTTACAAAACAATAATTATTCAGAATGGTTTTCAAAAGAGGAATCATTGACGCTGTAGTAGGAAGGCACCTAGGAGATCTTATCATTCCAAATTGGAAGACTTATATGGTTAGAATTAGAACTGAGTAGTTCGAGGTTGTGAAAGTTTAGATGATGAAAGCCATAAATTTTGGTGGATTATATGATAGAGGGAATCCATATACACCATTGAAGAACATAATGAAAATAGTGTAGGATCATAAGAGCATCTTCTAGGGGATATACATTCAAGAGGTGGTGAATTATAGTTTAATAAACCATTATCCAAAAGAAAACACAATCCCATTAATGTAATATCACCAAACTCAGACGTAGTCCTATTATTAGTGTGAAGAATCTGAATCATAGTGTATCTGACTAATATCCAATTATTTTTTATCGTATTTAGAGTAATACCCAAGAAACAATTTTTATTGAATAAAATGCATAAAAAGAAATTTCTATAAAATTAAATCCAAAATATAAACTTGTAATGACAATAAATACATTATTTTGTAATAATAATACTAGCTTATAAGTTATATTTAAAAAATTAAACTATTTTAAACATATGTGTAAGGTTGTCAATTACCTTGACTAAAGGTATCAAAAATTTATATGTACTTTTATGTATATCTTTAATTACCCGGGAATCCATTAATCCTAAGATTGGAATAATCACTATCATTTAATCTTTAGAATCCATTGATAGGTTGATTTTAATAATTATTCCTATCCTAAAAATCTATTGATACGAGGAATTAGATTTACTATCTTTCTATAATTTAAATCCCTCAATCATAATAATGATTAAACATAGAATAGAAGTGAAATTTTTATGAAGGGAAAAAACCAGACAAGGATTCCTTTGAAACAAACTATCTAAAGTATTACAATTACTAAGAATGGGATGTTCCCATAGAGAAAACATTAGAAAACTTGGGATGTGAAATTTCCTAGATTTAAACTCACAGAATAACTAATTATTACTAGGTGAAGATACAATGGTCATATTTCTGAGTTTTTTTCTATGTACTCAAATATTTTGTGGTTGACAACACATAATATTTTGGAATTACAAAATGTCAAACATATTTTCATTTTAGAACCATTATAATCATAAATGTATTTTTTATGATAAACATATGTATTATATATTATGAATATAAAAAATTGGTTAGTATAATGGAATTCCATATCTAATTTCAATTCAATAATACTTATGAGCATCTATCAGATTGTTTTTTTACAAAAATTAGTACAATGGTCAAGTCTTTGTTCAACATGATGGACATGAAAAAACGCTTGCTTATATATCGGGTTTTACAATTCCAAAAATCATTCGGATCATAATTCAATGTTGGTTGATATGAATATACAAAATTCCATGTTATAACCCATACCTTTTATATTTAACAATGGCTGGATTGACATTCCTGGCTGTAGGGATATTATCTTGTAAGCCTGAAATATGGACAGTATTGGAAGTCATTTACATATTCTTGCTATGATGTTAAAGAATCTAAATAGGAATCTAAGGGATTTGAGTAAGAATTACTTATCTAGTCTCGGGATTGATATTCAGACTACTATGGAGTATTTATCATGTTGTCAGATTCAGAACCAGTTTCAAAACAATCCCTTAGGAGAAGAAATACAAGTTTTTTCAAGATTGGATGAACTCATGACCATCAAAGAATGGCAGGACTACAACCATCAACATGTTAAATGGTTGAAAGAGGGTGACATAAACACAAAATAATTTCAAAGGATGCACAAAGGGATATAAATTAGACTGGGGATCAAGGATATAACCATTAATGGATTCTTTCATACATCTAAAAGTGAAATTTTAAATGAGGTTGTGACATATTTTCCTAATATGTTTTGTAATGACAAAAATATTGGTTAATGAAAAATCCCCCTTGATCTAATTAAATGCCTTAGTATGTGAAATGGTCATACAACATATGCACTTATTTTTTTTCATGTTTTTGGATTTTAAAATACCACTAATAATTGTGACCATTGCAAATATAGTCGTTGAGCAGTGATCAAATGATTAGTATAAATCTGGGTTTTAACAATCTAATTTACTCAGACAAAGGAAGCGATGTCCTTATCCAATAGAATTTCTCCCTAGGAAGCCCATTTTTCAGAGCTCGGAAAGGAGGTGGCATCCTTGGGCCACTCTCTTTACCAATCCCAAGTTGAGCTTCAACATGATAAACTCGAACTAAACCGTCTACGAGAGAAATGGATGTTCATATAGATCACTACGCGTGAAACGTTATATGAGCCACCCTAAGAGTCTGTCACCATCGCGCACCTCACCATTCGTTCTTATGTGGGTGTTTATGGGGTTATTTAACAAGGCCCTATTACTATGTTTATGTACATTATTTTTGTATATTTTAATTAATATAATTTCATTTTATTGTTGTTACCTTGTAAATAGTTTTAAATCAAAAATAGTATTTTCAGCTTATGTTCAATTTAGAAATCTATTTTGTTGAATTAGTGGATTTTTGAATTAAATAAATTTTTAATAAATTTTTTTTATTATTATTGAAATAATTTTTATTAAATAAAAATGATCCTGTAATTTTATGAATGAAATTTTAATTTTTACAACGGTTTGAAAGTCGTTTTTGTGAAAACACATGAATTTTAGATAAATGTCAGTTTTTATTTTAAAAGTGTGAATTAACATATTAGAATACTATTTAGATAATATTAATATTATTTCAGAAATTAGGACGTCGAAATTATCCAAGGGTGAATTTTTCAGAATTTTCCGAGACAGTCAAATGTTTGGTAAAAAAATAAATACCGTTTAAATATATAATATGTTTTAAGACATCATAATCACCAAATAGTGATTTAATAAAATACTATAAGCCTTCTGTTCGGCCAATATATGTTTTAACATTAAAATAATGTTATTTTGGGTTTGTTTGACATATTTTACAAATCATAAATGGACCCTTCAAGACTTATTAAACATCTTGTCTTTTTAAATTTTTTCATTGGGAGTGTGACTCACCTCCACATAGGAAACCCCTTTAATTTAAGAAGTTTAGACCTTGGCCATATAAAATATTGTTTTCCACTTAACTTTTCTAAAAAACATGTTCAAAACCAATGGTATGGTTTGTGGTTTGGATTAGTTTAATGTTAGGGTCCCAAATCTAAATAATAAAGAATTCTCTCACCTTCCCTATATAAACCCACCCAAGAACCAACTTCCTCCTCACTTAATGCCTTTGGAGTTCATCAAACCATTACCCTATAATCGCTATAATTCTCCCATGGTACCCTAATCTTCCAAAAATCCTCTCTCAAGCCTTTGGAATAATACCTTTACGTAAGGGTTTTTTCATCCTTTTTCATAGTTGTCAAATTTACATTAAGTTGTTATGCCCTGTTAATTTCAATTATAAATGTTCTGGTATGGTTTCACACCTCCCTTTTACTTCCCTATTTATGTTTTAATGACGGGAGACCCCTTTCTCTCTCATTAAAATCCTCCCATGTACACATGTAACTATGCTGAAATCGGGAATGAAATTTCCCTCTCCCCATTTATATTCAAACAATTATTTTGTATCATGAATATAAACTCCATTACATTTGTTAGACATGTATCTAAATGACCACCTTACTGTCTATGTCATGTATATATGAGGAGACACCCCATTATCTCTCACAATCCTTTTTTATGAGTTCTTATGTCATGTCGTTATGCTGTTGAAATTGCATCCCTCTTTTCCAAGACAAAGTCATTGTGTAGTGAATACCATGTACATTTTTCGATCAAGGATATTAACCTTTAGGAAAATTTACATATTTTTTAATGAGATTCATGTATGTATTTGAAATTCATTTATCATGGAACAAAAAATTATGTTGAATGATTCAATGTTTTATTATCCACGTGGAACACTTATTCATGAAATGAAATGTTTAAGAAGGGTGCGCCCTGATAGCGCTCCAATGCATATGGTTAAGTATCGTATCATGATAAATTATGTGCAATGAGAGTTTACTCATGCTAACACATGTGAACTTGGGTTTAATCATGCTTCATGTGCGATTATGGTTTACTCATGATCTATGTTCAATGAGCCTTGGGTCATGCTAATTCAATTTTAAGTGTTGTTTCCAAATTTCCATGTTATTATTATCATTCTTTATCATGCCTTTATGTTTATTCTTCTCTTGTTCTCTATTGATATGCATGTTGTCTAAAATGTATTTTATTCCTCAAGTTATTTATTGTTTATTCCCATACTAGGATTTATATCTCACCCTTTTCTTATGCATGTTCTCGGGTTATCCCATGCAACCCTATGTATTACAGAATGTAGTGTTCATGAAAAGTATTTTTTCAATAAGGATGTTTTATTTCAGGTTTTATGTTGTTAGGTAATGACACTAAGCCCTAAAGACACTAAACCTCTTGATCTTCTAAGTTGTATCATGTGAGGATATTGTAATAAATCACGTTAAATTTTGTAATAAAAAGTTTTTGGGACCATGTTGGATGGATAAGGAAGTATGAAAAGATTGATGTTATAGAGTGTCGCCTTTTGTTGTCAATGAAGAAAAATAAATTCACTTTGTAAATGACTTGGAAACCAGACGATGCTTTGCTGATTTTATTTCACAAATATCATAAGTTAGTAGAACTTGTGATTCAAGCCATATAAAGGAAAGGGAGGAGAAATGATGATGCCAATCATATACAGTTTTCATTGGAAGGAATGATACTGCTGGAAGATAGGATGTTTCAGTACTTCTTATTGTAACTCTGACGATGCTAAAGCTGATCTATCAAAGGATATATATCACGATAGTGGAGTTCATGATGAAAGCTAATGAATGGTTAAGGGAAGAAGTGAAGAGTGAAGTGGAAAAGAAATGTACAATTTGGGGGTGGCACAAAAGCACAGTTTAAGATGGAGCATGAATGATTGGAGATGGTTTAGATTTTTTCTTGCAAGGAATGATTCAAGGTCAAAACATCGAAAAATGACAAAGGCATGGAGTGTGCAGAAATTTAGGCATGTTGATCGAAAAAATAATGTGATGCTTGAAATAGTAGCAGGATGCACGAAATATTAACGGGATGCGTGAAATAACAGTTGGATGCGTGAAATAGTAGATGGATGCGCGAAAAAATAATGGTTGCGCGAAATATTGGCATGGTGCTTGAAAAAGAAGAATGAAGTTTTTCACGCAAAATGTGTTTCGATATTAGAAGCTCAAAAATTTGAAAAGGCATTAGGTGCTCGAAAAATTGGAGCATTGCGCGAAATATGATGTTTTAGGAAAGAGTTTTTACACGAGTGAAGAGGGTTTTACGCGCAGATTAGTGGTTTTTGCGCTGAGTAAAAAGTGCCTATTAATATGAGGTGAACCCCTCTCATTTGTTATTCCTCGACACTTAGATGAAATCCCGATATCTGGTGTGTGTAAAAATTTACGCTAAGTGAGTTGCATGAAAAGAAAAGAGTTTGCATGAAAAGAGGACATGTGCGTGAAAAGAGAAAATGTTTCACGAAAAAGGGAAGTTGCATGAAAAAAAAATTCGCGCCAAAATGAAATTTTTACGCGCAAGGCATTTAAATTGCACGCAAGATATCCTAAAGGTTGTGTGAAATATTTGGGGTCTTCACACATATTCATTTGTGCATATGGGGGTTCTTTCCAACTTCTGGGTAGGAAAGTGAAGATATGTACTTCAGAGAATATAGCTGTTCAATTGTAAAGAAGCACTGAAATACTGTAATTCTCTATTTGTGCTAAGATGGTGCACACACACTTGCGGATTGTTTTCCAGGTGCTACATGAGTGTAAGGGTATATCCTAATCATTGTATTCCACATCAATGTATTTTTTTCTAGTGGATTGTGTGGTACGAGATTATTTCTGTACCATACCAAGGATGTAGCTACTTTTTATGAGTAGTGAACCTTGTAAATCTTGTGTTCCTGTGGTTCTGTGTGTTTAGAAGAGAAGAAAATATTTAAGAGGATGCGAAGGTTATTCCAATTCCAAGGAAACATAAAAAGAAAAAGATATCACTAATTCACCCTCTCCCCCTCTCAGTGAGACTTAGATCTTGACTGGGAACTTCAAAAGTAGGGTTTCCATAGTTGGTATCAAAAGATATGTTTATTTATATTTGGTATTAGGATTAGAAAACCCTAGGTAATCCTTAGAGACAAGTCTAATAAAAACATCACTATGTTTTAGTGAGTATTGTGTATGTGTTTTATCAAACAAATACATCCATGTCTGGATACGAGCAGGTAGAGTTGGCTCAATCACAGATGTATCGTAGTGGAAAAACAGGAAAACACCGCTTTGACCTAGACTCGAATGGGAACTGGTGCATGACTATGGTCCTCGACACACTCTTGGTTACAAAACTCCTGGGGGATATGCTATTGTAGATTCAAAAGCTTAGTATAAACTTTTATTGAGGGATACAAAAATCTCATAAGAATATAAGTTAAGAAATAGATTGAGGATAACATTGATCACAACATAGGATATAATCCTTCTTTGTTTGTTTATACTTTTATGTTCATAGTATCTTTTTTGCTAAGTATTCAAGACCTCTAATTATACACCATTTTTCTGAGATAATGGCGAGAAATAGAAGGACACCATCAAACAACCAATGTGATAGGAAATGTGAATATTGCCCAAATGATATGCCGGATATGACGGGTGAGGGTGCTCAAAACATCAGGGAAAAACTTGTTTAGATACCTCGAGATATAAATAGTAACATCAATATGGAATAACCCCTTCCTCATCTATGGAAAGAGAAAGTTTCCATATAATCCTTTACGCGGAATAGGCCTCCCATGTTTAGCAGTTCTTCTGATCCCATCCTTGTAGAACAATGGATTACCTCCATTGAGAAGTTATTCTCTGTCCTCCAGTGCTCTGAAGAGGAAAAAGTTGTACCGAAAGTCTATCATTTTGATGGGGAAGCTAATCAGTAGTGTAAACTAATCAAGAATACAATATCCTTACAGGAAATTTATTCCATGAATTGGGAGGAATCCAAGAAGAAGTTTCTGAACAAATATTTTCCTAAAACTCTCCATCTCAAGATGGAAAGAGAGTTCATCGGGCTGAACCGGAAGGATGATGAGGTCATTAGGTCATATGAAAAAAACATTAAAAGGCTTTCTAGGCACACCTCTCTCTTTTTCATGAACACTGAAAGCAATGTGGATTGATTCTTTAGAGGACTAAAGCCAAGTCTACGAAAGGAATTGGAAATTATGGACTTTGACAGTTATGAGGATATTGTTCATTGTTCTCTCAAGGATGAAATGAAGATTGAAGACTCTAAGTGGTCTAGTGGGCCCAGTTACAAGAAGCGTAAAATAGAGAACAACATGGGTGGTCCATCATACAAATCCCATGATAGAATGAAACCTGCCTTTTTCCCTTGCAAAAATTGTGGGAAGAAACATCCTGGTAACTTTCTCAAGGGATCCCTGAGTTTCCTAAAATGCTGAATGTTTAGTCATCTGGACAACAACTACAAAAGGTATTTGACAAATCTAGATAATGTTGAAGAATAAAGGAAGGTTTTGATCAAAACTAAGCTGACAGTGCAGTGTTACAACTGCAGGGAGCTTGGGCATTATGCAATCATTTTTTTTAAGCCGTGGGTTGTCGGAGATAACCAGCAACAACCTCTGAGGCAACATGGAAGGTCTTACGCTATCACTACCACTAAGGTGGAGTTGGAAAATGATGTCTTGATAGGTACTATAGTTATTCATTCAAGAATAGTGAAAATATTATTTGATTTTGTTTCTACTTATTTTTTAATATCCTAAAATTTTAGTAGAACAATTCAAACACCACCTCAATTTTTTTTGGAAAAGTTATCTATGAGAACAGTGGATGGGGAAATTGTTGCATCCATGGTTCCTAATTCCTCCCCTATTAATGTTTTTTAACTAAACCTCCCTTTGATTCTCATCATACATCCCTTATTGGATTTTGACGTTGTCCTGGGCGTGGATTGGATATCTTTATATAAAGCCGATATCAACAGTCAGGAAAGGGAGATCACTCTTCACATCTTGAAGAATGATACAATTATTTACAAATGCATGGAGGAAGATAGATCTCCTTTAAAATCAAATTCTCAATTATAGATATTGATGCCTTATGTGAAATCATATCTAGGTCAAATTATTGAGACATAGGGGGGAATCATGCTTGAAAACGTTTTAATCTTGAGGGATTACACTGACATATTCCATGAGGGTTGTCTGTTATTCCTTCGGAATAAGAGGTTGAGTTCTCAATTGAACATATCCATAGATCTCTAAAAATATCAACGACAGCTTACGAAATGGCCACCATAGTGCTAGAAGAGTTTAAGAAGCAATTACAAGAGAATATGGAGAATGGTTTTATACGCCTGAATGCTTCACCGTGGGGTGTGTCAGTCCTCTTCATCAAGAAGAATGATGGATCAAGGCAAATATGCATTGATTATCATGACCTCAACAAAATCACAATAAATGACAAGTATCCTCAACCATGGATTGATGACTTGTTCGATCAGCTTTGTGGAGAACAATACTTCTCCAAGGTAAATTTTAGGTCATGATATTTTCATGTAAGGGTGAAGAAGGATGATGTCCCTAAGAGTGATTTTCGTAAAAGATACAGGCACAATGAATTCATATTAATGCCTATCGAACTCACTAATTCTCTAGAAATCATCATGGACTTGATGAATAGTCTTTAAGTATTGCCTCCAAAATTTTGTGGTAGTCTTTATAGATGGTATTCTGATTTACTCCAAAACCAAGGAGGATCATGATGGGCATCTAAGAACTATACTAGAGATCTTGCTGATGGAGAATCTCTATGAAAAGTATAGAAAGTGTGAGTTCTTGTTGAATGAGGTTGCTTTCTTGTGCCATATCATCACAAGAAATGGGATATCTATGGAACTCTCAATGACAACTGCAATAGAGGGATGGCCGAGGCCATCAACAGTAACAGATATCAAGAAATTCTCGGGGTTAGATGGATATTATAGATGATTTGTGAGAAACATATTATGATTTTCCAACCCTCTTACCAAGCTAACTAGTAAGGGAGTAATGATTAATTGGAGTGATGAATGCAGAGAAATCATTAAGAAATTAAAAAGGAATCTTTTGACTGCACCTGTTCTCACTTTAACCACAAGTGGAGGACTTTTGGTGGTATTTAGTGATGCTTTGAAGAAGGGCTTGGGATGTGTGATGAAAAATGGATAAATCCTTTCCTATAATTCAAGGAAATTTAATGTTCATGAATAGAACAATCTAACACATGACCTTGAGTTGGCTACAATGATCTTTGCTATGAAAATTTGGCAGCAATATCTCTTTGGGGAGATGCGTGAAATATATACAAACTAAAAAAGCCTCAAGTATATATTCACATAGAAAGTTTTGAACATGTGCCAATGGATATGGTTATAGTTGATCAATGACTATGACTGCTCAATCCACTCTCATCCCGGAAAGAGAAACAAGGTGGCAGGTGCTCTAAGTAGAAAGGATCATGCATGTTGATCAATGATGAGAATTGTAAAGTATCTTATCTTCTTAGATTTTCAAAGGATGAACATATGATTCATTAAGGTAGGAACACCATCACTCCTTTCTCAAATTATTGATCAACCATCCTTCTTGTAGAGAATAAATGATGCTTAAATAAAAGATGAGGAAATTGTGAAACGGGTGGGAACTCATAGAAATGGGAAATTCTTTTGACTTCAAAGTTGATGAGGAAGGAGTGGTAAGATTTGAGATGCGATTAAGGGTACCATATGATCCAGAGATAAAGAAGGACCTATTGAATGAGGCACATAGCTCAACATTTTCTATCCACATAGGGAGCACAAATATGTATCAAGATCTTCATGAAAACTTTTGGTGGGACAATAGGAAAAGGGAGATTGCCGAATATACATAAATGTGTCCGGTATGTCAGTAAGTGAATGCAGAGAGGTAGAAGTCTAAGGGGATGATGTAACCATTTCCTATACCAGAATAGAAATGGGTGAACACCACCATGTACTTGGTCATTAGACATCCTAAAAATCCAATGGAAACAATGCAATCTGGATTGTTGTGGATCGTCTTACAAAAGCTGCACACTTCATTTCTATTCAGGAGGATTTCTCATTGGATGAACTTGAACAGATATATATCTGCGAAGTGTTAAAGCTGCATGGAGTACCACTATCTATCGTGTTGATGGGGATCCAAGATTCACCTCTATGTTATGGAAGAGTCTTCAACATGCTCTGAGTATTGAACTGAACATCAGTAGGACCTATAATCCTCAAAATGATGGATAATCTGATCACACTATCCAAACACTTGAGGAAATTTTGAGAGTGTGGTCAATGGGATTCAAAGGAGGATGGGATCAACATCTTCCGCTAGTTGAGTTCTCATATAAAAATATTTTCCACTCAAGCATCCAAATGGCACCATATGAGGCCCTTTATTTTAAAAGGTGCAGAACACCACCATATTGGGATGAGGTTGGTGAGCATAAGCTTCTTAGACCAGAATTTCTCGAATAAATAGTGGATAAGATGAAAATCATTCATCATCATATCAAGGCATCCTAGAGTCAAAAAAATAGATATGCAGATAACCTTCGATGAGACCTTGAGTTTAAAGTTGGAGACATATTATTTCTACGCATATCTTCATAGAAAAAGCTCATGGGGTTTGGAAGGAAAGGGAAGTTATGTCCAATGTACATCTTCCCCTTCATGTTTCTTGACCGTGTTGGGGTTGTGGCCTATCAATTTTCACTTCAACCTACCATGGAAAAAGTACATGATGTATTTCATGTATCCCTCTTAAGAAAGTACATACCGGACCCTTCAGATGTACCCTCTTCTAAGGTGGTACAGATGGAAGTTGATCTTTCCTTTGAGGAGCAGCCAATGAAGATATTGGATCGTAGAGACAAAGTTCTATGAAACAATACTATTCATCTAGGCAAGGTACATTGGAAAAACCATATGTATGAAGAAGACACATGGGAACGAGAGGAAGAAATGAAAGAAAAATACCCACATCTTTTTTTGGCCTAGAATGTATACTGAAATATCGAGGGAAAAATTTCTTAAGGGTGAAGATTGTTAGGATCCAAAATTTGGTTAATGATAATCCCTCTTGAACTAATTAAATGCCTTAGAATGTGAAATGGTCACACAACATATGCACTTATTTTGTTTTCTGTTTTTGGATTTTAAAATACCATTATGAAATGTGACCATTTCTAATATATCCGTTGAACAATGAACAAATGATTAGTATAAATATGGGCTTTAACAATCTAATTTACTCATACAGAGGAAGTTATGGCCTCATCCAGTAGAATTGATCTTTACGAAGCCCATTTTTCATAGATTATAAAGGAGGTGGATTCATTGGGATTCACTCTTGATCAAGCCGAATCCATGCTTCAAGAGGTTAGACTCGAACATAACCGTCTATGGGAGAAGTGGAAGTTGATTGAGATCACCATGCGTGCAATGTTATCTGAGACACCTAAGAGTCTGTCACCATTGCGCACCTAACCCTTAGGTCTTATGAAGGTGTTTTAAAAGGTTATTTTACAATACCCTAGTACCATGTTTATGTACATTATTTTTGTATATAATAATGAATATACTTTCATTTTATTATTGTTACCTTGTAAATAGTTTTAAAGCACAAATAGTATTTTTATTTAATGTTCAACTAAGAAATCTATTTTGAATAATTAATGTATATTTGATTCAAATAATTTTTTAATAAAATATTATTATTATTATTAAGTTAATTTTTAATTAATATAATTGATCATGTAATTTTATGAATGCAATTGTAATTTATGTTAAGGTTTGAAAGCCATTTTTGTCAAAACCCATGAATTTTCAATAAATGACGGTTTTTATATTAAAAGTGAAAATTAACTTATTTAAAAAATTATTTATATAAAATGATTATTATTTCTGGAATAAAGATGTTGAAATTATCTAATGGGGACTTTTTCATAATTTTCTGAGATAGTCAATTTTTTGGTTAATAATTAAATACCGTTTAAATATATAATATATTTTATGACATCATAATGTCTCAATGGTGATGTAATAAAATACTATAAGCCTTATGTTCGTACAATATATTTTTTTCCAATAAAATAATGTTATTTTGGGTTTTTTTTGACTTATTTTACAAAGCATAAATTGACTCTTCAAGACTTATTAAACATATTGTCATTTTAAATTGTTTTCCATGGGAGTGTGACTCACCTCCATATAAGAAACACCATTATTTTATGAAGTTTGGAATTTGTCCATATAAAATATTTTTTCCACTTCCCTTTTCCAAAAACCATGGGAAAAAAACATGGGATGGTTTGTGATTTTGATTAGTTTAATATGAGGGTCCCAAACATAAATAAATAATAATTCCCTCTCCTTTCATAAATAAACCCACCCAAGTTCCTAATTCCTCCTCACATAAAGCCTTTGGAGTTCATCCAACCTCTGCCCTTCTCTGTATATAATCCTACAAAGGTGCAACAAGCTTTCGAGAATCTTCTCTCAATCCTTTCTCAAGCCTTTGGAAGCATACTTCCAAGTAAGGGTTTTTTCTTCCTTTCTCATTTTTGTCGAATTTAATTTATTTTTTTATTCCATATTAATTTCAATTATAAATGTTGGGTTATGGTTTCAAACCTCCCATATACATACCTATTTATGTTTTAATGATGGGATTCCCCTTTCTCCCTCATTAAATTCCTCCAATGTACACCCGTTACTATGCTGAAATTTCAAAAGGAATTTCCCGCCCCTCATTTACATTCAAGAAATTATTTTGTATCTTGAATAAAAACTCCATTATATTTGATGGAAATGTATCCAAATGACCACCTTAATTTCCATGTTTTTTAAATATTATGAGATCTCCATTTATCTCTCATCAACCATTTATATTATTTTTTATGTCACGTCCTTATGCTGCCGAAATTTGACTGCTTTTTTCCAAGTCAAAGTCATTATGTAGTGAATAACATGTCCATTTCCCTATCAAGGGTATTTACCATTTTTCACATTTATGTATGGTTTAAATATTTTCAAGTATGTAATACACATTCATTTATCATGGATTAAATAATTATGTTGAATGATTCAATGTTTTATGATCCCTGTGGCACACTTATGCATGAAATGAAATGTTTAAGAAGGGTGTTCCCTGATGGCACTCCAATGCCTTGGGTAAATTATAGTATGATGATACATTAGGTTCAATGGGTGTTTACTCATGCTAATAAAAGTGAAATGAGGGTTTAATTGTGCTTTATGTGAAATGAGAGTATACTCACGCCCTATGTGCAATGAGCTTTGGCTCATGCTAATTCCATGTTTAGTGTTGTTGCAACATTTTCATGTTATGATTATCATGATTTAGCATGCCTCCAATTTTTTTCATCCCTTGTGATTTATTGAGATGCATATTATCTAACATGTATTTTATTCCTCATGTTATTCTATGTTTACTCCCTAACAGGGCTTGAGAGATCACCCTTTTCTTATGCATGTCCTCTGGTTCTCCCATGCAATGCTATGTATGAGGGAACATAATGGTTATCTAAAATAAGTTTTCAATAAGGATCTTTTATTTTATTTTTTTAGTTGTTATGTAATGATCCTCTGCACTAATTACACTAAACCTTTCATTCTTCTATGTTGTATCAAGTGAAGTTTATGTAATAAATCATGTTCATGTTTGTAATAAAAATCAGGGTTGTAATATATTTGCGGATGTTGAAATTAATAGAACTGACATGATGGTTGAAAACATTAAAATCTCCATTGTGGACTCTCAGAACAATGCTCCAACCATGTACCCTTTAAAAGATGAGATTAAGAAAGCTCTTTTCTCAAAATATAGAGAGTGTTATGGGACCAAACCTGTTTTCCAATAAGTTTTTATGTCCTATTAGGACATCATCCAAGATATAATGACTACTGTAGTTAGTGATTTCTTCAATCTTGTTTTTTATCTTTTGGTATTAATTGGAATTTTATTGCCCTTATATCAAAGAGAGAGATTGCATTTTTTATCAAATAAATCAGGCTGATTAACCTTGGAAATACGATTCCCATGGTTAATAGCAAGATAATAATGGTCAAACATGGAGAAGTCATTAAAGATCATATTACACCACATTAGTTTATATTTTTCCCAGGTATATTTTTTCAGAACTATTTGTTCACTACTTCTATGAGTGTTTATAAAAAAAAAATTAAATCTAAATCATGGGATATTTTCCCTAAAAATTGATATCTCAATGGATTTTGGTTTTATCAAATGGAGTTTCACTTATAAGGATTTAAAAAGGTATTTATTTTCTACTGGATTCATCCTCCAAATTCATAGTATTCTTTGTTTTTCACGTCTCTCCATTTTGGTAAATTGATCACCTAGGGGTTATTTCCAACACTCTAGGTGTGTTCGTCAAGGGGATCCACTTTTAGGTTTACTTTTTTCTATTTTTGAGGACTACGTGAGTAAGAGTTTCAATGAACATATCCATTTTGGGGTATATAAATAGATTCATGATGGGCATGGTATCACTATACCATCTCTTCTTCGATGTAATGATGCTATTATCATTTTTGGCCAGCTATTAGGAAATACGATACGGGCAATTAATGATTTCATTAACCACTATTAATTATTTTCTTTCCAATCTATAAGGTGGAGAATGTCCTTTATCATTTTTAGAAATGGTATTTATGATGGTAAGACGAATTGTATTGATAGAGTTCTTGGGCTCATAAAGGAATGGATCCCTTTCACTTACCTTTGTGTCCCCTTATTTTGGGGAGAGGTAAGATGTCATTAACTAGGGAGTATTTATTCAATAATTTTAAATCATTTGGATATATGTAAGGGTATAACCATGTCTTTAGTTAGTAAGGTGTGCTTGATTAACTTAGCCATTACCTCAAAATTTTACTATTCTTTATCTCATTACAAATTGCCAAAATGTTGGTTGATTGTTCTTCATAGATTGATATGAAATTTCCTCATGACGTGTTTAGTGAATGAAAAGAAGACGGTTACCATTGCATGGAAAGATTTTATTAACCCCTTTGAGTTGGGAGGTCTTGTGGTAAAGGATCTTAAAACCTATAATGAAGGCCTTACTAATAAGATTACATGGATCCTGATGACCAAAACGGACCACTCTATTGAGTTTTTATCATAAAGAATGAAACCAAAGTTGTTATTTGGATATCCTCGCAACCTAAACTCATTTGTATGGTCATTAGTCAATATATCGTTCAGTTATATTATGCAGCAATTGAAATCGATGTTCAGTCGGGGGGTTTTTCATAATGGTTGTAACACACCATGGCTGGATAGTCCAATTGATATTTCTTGTTATTCCCTTTGATATGGATTTTTTAAAAGATGATGATCACATGTCTCACATTGAACCTGTTTTTGACATCCTATCCTCTCATTATTTTTTAGTGATAAAGAGGTATGTACTTATGGATGCTGACTCTCTGACTGGGAAAACCAATTGAAATGGATAATTCAATACCAATGATTATTATCTCTCAAAGTGTGATATCCCTCATAAGCCTCGAAAATTGTTGCTTCAGTTTATGATTCCCTTCATTCAACCTTCTAGGATTATTCTCTTGTGAAATATATTTAAAAATCGATTACCTACAAATGATCAACCGAAGAAGGTAGGGTATTATATTATATCTTCATGTTTTTTTGTATGATGGATGATGAAAACCAACAACACATTTTTTTGGAGTGCAGCTATGTGAAGGAGTTATGGGGTTACATTAGTATGTTGTTCAATAATGATTTTTAGTGTTACTGGAATCTAGAAGAGGCTCTATAGTGTATCAGTGTGAGTGGATGGAGTGCCCAGGTAAAAAAACGTTTTCTGGTTGCATTGGCCTTTGTTGTCCATGCAATCTAGCTGGACAAGAACCGAATCCTCTTTAATTGTACACTAATATTTCTTTATGAAACCTGTGGTGTAGTTTGCATGTATATACATATTGCTGATTCCATTAAAGATGAAAGTATGAATAACTCTATTGATGATCTAAAGGACCTTCAGTTGATTGGGTTAGTGGGGATAACAAGGAGGCCACATTCATTCATGTTCGTCCGGTGGATTCCCTCGCTCCCTTCATCGATTAAAGCCAACATCGACAATGCGTTAGACGGTTCTTCTAGACCATCGGGCTGTGGAAGAGTTTGTTGCACCTACCATGGGTTCATGAAGAGATTTTTTCACCACATCATTGGTATGGTTACTACATATGAAGAGGAGCATGGTTATGCCATTTTTTTAGTCAAACATTCTATTCATTGCAATTAGTCACCATTGTGGATTGAATCTGAATCATAACATGAAGTTAATGCATTCAAGGCCCAGTTGAGGGATGTTCCACATTGAGTCCTCCCATACGAAGCTGTGTGTATTCACTATGCTAGAGGTATTCATATATGTATTTCTCATGCATTTATGGATGCTAATCAGGTGGCCAATTCCCTTTCATAGATGGAAATTACGGAACCAAGCTCTATGTGGTCATGTAGGATTCTTGACTTCTACTCCAAGTTAGATGAGTATGAAATGAAGGGTTTGTCACAATCCCTATTATGTAAGACTCATTGAAATACCTGATTTTGTTTATTTACTGTTATTTTAGTAATATAGGTCTGGACATTCTAGACACTAGATCTTTCTTGTAATGGTAATTCTGATTTATCAGATGCATACTCTATCTAATGATCATAATGAAGAATAAAAGTTTTATATTTTTAATATATTGGTAAATTTTCTATGTATATTAAAAGATAAATGTTTCTATAAAAACATACTAAAATACTTTATATATATAAATTTATTAAAAATGTTTTAGGAATGTTTTTTTTGATTTCGAAAACAAATTGAATGGATAATTAAGATGTAATTATCATGTCTCAACATTCTACCCATATATGCATATCAGAAAAAAAACTTAAATGACAAATAACTTTATAAAAAAACACCCTATAGTTATTTTTAAGAATAAAAAAATTATTATTTAAAAATTACCCCTGATTTTTATCTATTTTTAATATAATGTAGGGTAATAGAATAGACATACACCTCCCTTTGTTTTAATTTACTTGTGCAGTTTTTTCATTGGTAATTTTACAAGGGTTTGTATTATTAATTCTGTTTTAATGAAATTTTGTTCATCAATATCTTTTATTCTCATAAAAATTATTTAGTTTAATATTAATGTACTTAAAATAGTTTAAATCATGTAAAAAACCTTTCACTTCATTTTCTTCCTAATTCAACTGAATGCTTTTTTAACTCTTTTCAATGATCATGTCTTTTCGATGCACTACTCTTTAATTATCCCATTATTTTTGTTCTATTTATAATTAATCACCATTATAATATATCCCCATATTAAAAACCATATTAATGGTTGATAAAATCTACTATTGGGGTGAGTAATTATTTAGAGATGTTAAGCGATTGTGAGCTTTTCCTCGATGAGTATTCATTAATTTAACATTATGTATGTTGGACTTAACATGTCATGGTTTAATGATTTGTTTTGTTTAATGTGTTGTATCCATGGATTTTTGGAACCATAAATACACTAGCATCAACATTATTTGATTGATATTATAACCCTATGTTTAGTTATGTCTTGGAATAAATCTTTAACACATGGGAATTCCAATCAACATCAACTTGAGACATGTGAGTTAATTTAATGCAATATAAAGAAAATCTCAAGGATATCACAAGCTTAACTCCCTAAAAATGAACTCACCCTAATAATTATCAAAATTTTAAAACAAACTATCTCATTAATCACTACTTTTATGCTCTACAAACAAACCCCCAAAATCAAAATACAATCTACTAAAAAAAATCGCCAAATAAAAAAGTATAATCACCGTGGATTCGACCGTTGTGTTGCTATACACATTAGCAGAGATTTGGAACATTGAATGGTCAATAGGCAACAATTGGCTACACATTCAAAATGGTTCCAATGATGGGGATGGTGCTTTAAGTAGTCATTAGTTTTTTGTTATTGTAAAAAAACAAAAAACAAATAAATAAAATAAAAAAACACAAAGAAAAACCCATCTTCCTCTTTCTTAAAAAATATATATAAATTTACCATAGGGAACCAAACAATACCATGGATTTGTTTGACCTAGAAATTGACAGAAAACGTTTCCATAATAGGAGGAACATTCAGGATAATAAAATAATTCATGAACCATTCCTCATCCCACACATTGAATCATAAATTACCAATCTTAGTGAACAAAAACTAAAAGGACATTCTTCCCCTGATATTAATTACTAACATGTTGTTATTCAATATCCAAAAACAAGAGGCTGACGTTGAACTCAAATCGGGTTTGAATCATCATCTTCCTCATTTCCATGTGCTACCTCGTGAGGATCCACATCTCGTCCTTAAAGAGTTCTTTGTGGTGTGCTCAACCATGAAGCCTTAAGGAGATACTAAGGAACAAATCAAATTTCGAGCAATCCCCTTTTCCGTATCTAACTATACCAATTCATGGATTTACTACCTCTCTATTGGTTCCATAACAAAATGGAATGACATTATGTGCCTCTTTATATAGAAATTAATTCATGCTTCTCGTACGACTTCAATAAAAAAGGATATAAGTGGTATTCATCAATTCTCAAATGAATCACTCCATGAATACTGGGAGAGGTTCAAAATAATTTTTTAATACCATCCCACACCAAAAATTCCATGACCAACTCTTAATCCAATACTTCTATGAGGTTTTATTGGAAATGGAGAGAACTCTCATTTTTGCCTCAAGTGGAAGTGTTCTAGTTGATAAAAATCCTACAACTATATGATATCTCAGAAGTAATATTTTGGTAAATAGACAACAATTCCATACTTGAGCACATTGTCAAGAGAAACAAGCCCAATAGAATCAATCTATAGAGCCCAACAAGATGACTGAGTGGATGAGTGAACTTACAGGTCTTGTGAGACAAAAAGTTGTGGAGTAAAAATCCCCAACCTCATATTATCCACATATCTCTATTCAATGGACCTATATAGAACTGTGGAATCTATAGCTCGCCATCTCATCCAACCAACACATTTCCACCACTTCAAGAGGATCAATATGATTTATTCAGACCAATGGATCTCAAGGAAGCATATGATCAGTAGAACTCCAACCCTCAACAATCAGGTCAGTTCATTAGAACCTCTAAGCTACCTCACATTGAGCCCTTCTATTCTTCTTATAACCAAGGATTAAGGCATGGAAATATTATCCCTCAATTACATCCTCAAAATGAAAACCATTTCCAAAATGGTCAAGGAGTTTGTAACATTCAACAACAATATATGTTTGTTCATCAACAACAAATGTGAAATCCTCCTCCTTATCTTCTAGGATTCCATTATACTAGTGAGCCTTTTCAATTCCATAACCATTATAATCGCTTTCCCAAGAACCAAAATCAAGTTAATACCAATTCGGGATAAGCCTATTCTTCTATGAAACCCTGAGAATTTGCAGTGGAAGATCATGCCTCCTTCACCCATTCCAGCATTAAAAACATTGAAACCCTAATTGGTTAACTTGATTCCCACCTAATCCTACAACAACAACCAAATTATTCCTAGCTCCCATCCCAACCATTACCCAATCCCAAAGGTATTGTAAGTGAAATTTCAATTAGATCGGGAAACAAAATTGATATGCCTCCTGATGAATCCTCCAACTCCCCTTTAAATATTGACCTAGAAAAATAAAATGAAAACACATGAAAAGAAACATGAATCCATTACTTAACCTCAATTCATTCCACTTAGGAACCCAATTACTTTTCCTCAAGACATTATTAAGCCAAGGATTTCCTTTGAACATGATCTTGATATTCTTGACATGTTTATACATGTTGAAGTCAACATTCCCCTATTAGATGCAATAAAAAGAATCCCTAATTATGAAAATATTCTTAAGGACTTGTGAATTCACAAGAGGAAACTTAGGACCTTTGAAAATGTTTCCACCCATCAGTCTAGTCCCATAAAGTGAAAATATCCAATTCCTTTATGGTTCTATGAAAAATGGGAAATTACAACTTTGATGATGCAATCATAGACTTAGGAGCATCAATTAATGTCATGACAAAATCTATCTTCTCCAACCTCGGTATAGTTCCCTTTCCCCCAATTGTTTTTTTCATTCAATTGTCCAATCGAAGCATTGATCGTCCTGAGATTATAATCGAGGAAATCCTTTTTTCATGTGAATGGTCTTTTAACTCCTGCTGATTTTAATGTCCATGACATGGATGATTAGTAAAAAGCATCTCAATCTCCACTAAATCAAAGAAGACCATTCCACATGACTCTTATTCCAAAGATTTTTGTCCATTTAGGAATCTTATCCTTAGAATTTGGGGACCAACTTTTCATGTTCAAAAAATTTCAATCCATGCGATACACATCTTAGGACCACACTGGATTCTCAATCCATGCTTCCGATGATTCATCTATGAATAAATTGAACCCCATTCCCTAATTTTCATTATATTATTATGATATATGATCTTTTGAAATATACACCATGACTAACAAAGTCATAAATAGTTAAGTTTATGTAGACCATTCCTTCATAGACTCTTTCAATCTAGAGGATCATGAAATCTTTCTAGAATCCCACATTAAACAAGATATGAACTACTCCACCATGGAAAATATTTAGGAAAATGAATCTGAAGAAACTGAAATCCCTTACTCCATTCTTGAGTTGTCTAACCCACAAATGAGAGATGATACTAATTTAAAACATCTTCCTAAACACTATAAATATGCATTACTTTTCCATGATCACGAACATATTATCATTATATCTTCTTCACTTACTAAAACTGAGTAGTCCAAACATGTTCATGTGTTAGAGGAAAAAAAGGCCCTAGTATGGACCCAATTTCTGATAGTGAATGATTTATTTGAATTCATTTTGTACCTAATAAGGGTGGGATACCTGTTGACACAAATGAATATGGTGATGTTGTGACAACTCTTGTGAAAAAAATAGAGTGTGTGCATCGATTACAGGAAATTGAATGTTAAAACAATAAATGATCACTACCCTCTTCCATTCCAAGATCATATTCTTGAAATTTTTTCCAGAAAGTCACACTTTTAAAATCTTGATGGATACACCGGCTATTTACAAATCCCATTAGCACCTCGGGACCTAGAAAAGACAACTTTAACATGCCCCTTTGGAATATATGCATATTGAATAATGAATTTTGGAATTTTTAATGCTCCTTCAACATTCTAGAGGTGTGTGGTGAGTGTCATTTTTGAATTCATTGAAAACTACATATAAGTATTTATGGATGACCTTACCAAATATGGTGTGTCATTTGAATCTGGCTTTAATTCACACTCTATAGACCTTCAAAATGTGTCATGTGTAACCTTGTGTTAAATTTTAAAAAATGCCACTTCATGGTTTCAAATGGGATTGTTCTTGGGAAGATAGTTTCAAAAAAGGGTATTGATGTTGATTATGCCAAAATTGAAGTGATCCAATCACTTCATGATCCCACTACTATTCGAGACATCCATTCATTCCTCGATCATTCCAGATTTTATCGGTGATCCATACATTATGTTAGTAGGATTTCCCTCACACACCCTTGATTTCTCCAAAATGATGTCACATTACATTTTGATGATAATTGCAAGAGATCCTTCATTGAACTCAAAAATTTTCTTACATATACACCGATAATCCAACCCCTAGATTGGTCCTTAATATTTGAGTCGATGTGTGATGAATCTGATAGATTCGTTGGGGCTGTTTTTAGTCAAAGAAGAAAAATAATTCCTCATGTAATGTATTATTACTCAAAAATAATGGATGAAACTCAATCTCACTACACTATGACTAAAATTAACTTTTAGCAGTGGTTTTTTCCATAGATAAATTATGGCCCTATCTCAAAGGTGCTAAAATCATCATCTTCACAGAACCTTCTACTAGAAATTTCATACTCAAGAAAATTGATTCCAAACCGAGGATAATAAGATGGATCTTAATGTTCCAAGAGTATGACCTAGAAATAAAAGATAGACTTGGAAAAGAGAACCATATAGATGATCACATTAGTATAATTTCTAATTCTTCTCATTCTAAAATATTTGATCTTGAATTTCTAACTAAGCCCTATTCATCTCTAACTCCCAAAATACTATTGTATTGCCCAATTGTAAATTACATGGTTTCTAGTTTTTTCCTAAATTTTTTTCAAAAGAATAACAAATGATGTTGAAAAGTGATTCAAAATATTATTTTTAGGCAGAAATTAATCATTGGAAAACTATGGTGGACATGGTAATTAAGAGATGTGTTGATGAAAATGTACATTCTTCGATCATCGAATTCTATCACTTAATGCCTGGTAGTGGATACATTTTACAACAAAGGACCTCCCAAAAGGTCATAGACTCTATATTCTTCTATCCTTCCCTGGTCAAGGGCTCACATACGTTCTGTCAATCATGTCCCACATTCCAAAATATTGGAACAATTTCAAAGAGAAATGATATTCCCCGAAATCTTTTAATTTTCTATGAGATCTTTGATGTTTTGAGGCAACGATTTCAGGGGTCCATTCGCCCTTAAAATTGATTATCATAAATGCTTCTAGTAGTTGATTATGTTTTTTAGCTGGGTCATGGCAAAACCCACTATAAAGGATGATTCACATACTATTAGTGAGTTCTTAAAGACACACATATGCCACCGATATTTCACCGCCCTGACCTTGATTAGTGACATAAGAACCCCATTTGTAATAGAACAAAGGAATATCTTCTGAAAATTAATTTGGTTCAACATAAAACATCAACTGCATGTCACCCCAAAAAAAATTCATGGATGTACATTCTAATAGAGATGTCAAAAGAGTGATTGATGGAATTTTTATCCCGGCCAGAAAAGACTGGCCTAAAAACTTGGTGAAGCAATTTGGGCGTATCAGAATACATATAAAACACACTTTGTGATGTCTCCTTTTAGGATAGTTTTTGGTAAAGAATGCAATTTTCCCATTTAAGTCCAACATAATCCTTTTCGCGATTTAGAAAATTGAAATTTTGATTGTGAAGAATCTGCTGTAGATAGATTGTTACAGTTGACTGAACTGGAGGAGTTTTGAATTGATTCCTATGAGTTTTTCAATCTTTACAAAGAAAATGATATTGTACTCTATGATAAACACATCCTGAGAAATGTATTTCCGAAAGGTGAAAATATAATTCTCATCAATTATCTATTTTAGCTTCACCCTGGAAACAAGAATTCTCATTGGGAAGGTACTTTTATTATTACTAGTGTTTACCCATTGGGTGTAGTGAAAGTCCAAGTACCCTCTTGAAAAAGGACATTCACAGTTAGTGTACATCGGTTAAAGAATCCTCAATAGAGGACACACAATCCTAGAACCACATTGAAATCCTTCTGATCCACTACTTCCACAGACCCACCACTAGATAGAGACAGTGACCCGCCAAATCTAAACCAAGGGGAACCTCTTTCCATTTAAATCTCTCTCTATCTCTTCCTATATATCTTTCATTCTTTTAATTCCAATCTCTATCATTTTTTACCACTTACATCATCAAATTTTTTATTTACTCTTTTTTGTGGGTGTGTCTTATGAAAAACTAAAAATGACCTAAAAAAGTGAAAAATAATAATAAAAATCACTTAACAAAATATGGAAAATTAAGAGTCATGATTACTCACCTTATACTTTTGAAATTCTATCTAATAATTTTGTGGAGTAAAAATAATTTTTTATCTCAAAGAAATTTGTATTTTCATCATGAATTTGGATAATGAATTATGTGTCAAAACCAAAAAAAAAATTGAATGCTGAATTTTTTATTTGGAAAATGATATTTCCCAACTATGAGAACCATAATTGGATTTCATTCCATGGACACCTTTGTAAAATATTAAAAAATGTGAGATTTATTACCCTCATTTGTTAGTCATGATTTTGTGGACCTACCAGCTTAATTTCCTACTTTGGTGTGCATTAATATGATTGATGCATTTTCTGAACCACATGAGAATCATAATAGCCAAAGAGCCTCCCATTTCCTTTATAATAATCCTCCTTTTGGAATCCCTTTCTATCCTATGAAAACCTTTTTTTGATACCCACATCACATGCCCAATACCATTTCCCACCCAATATCAATATGAATTTTCACTGCATAATTTTTTTAATTTAAGTGTGGGGGAATTGATTTTTTTTCGGTACCCTTTTGTTGATTTTCACCATTTTATCTCATGTTTGAGGTAAAGAATCAATTTATGTGTGGGAGAGAGGTTGTAATTTAATGTGTTTTGGGGAATTTTTGGTACTTTCATTTATGTAATTTTGTAAATGTTACTAAGAAGTGTTGAAAAAATCAAAACAAAATTAAAAACAAACAAAAATGGGTTGTGTCTTAGGTGGGTCAAAAATCACAATTCATCAAAAAAATTTCCTTTTATAACTATCACAAATAGTGTCATGAAGTGATTAATATTGGGTTGGGATATAACTCTGAGACATTTTTCAAGTTCATTTTTAAAAAAATGAAAAAAAGGAGAATAGAAAAGAAAAACAATAACACTTTTGACTTTGGAATTTTTTTTGTTTTTTGTAAATATATCACCTTCTCATTCCCTGAAAATATTATTCCTATATTGTGTCTTTCTTCACCAAATAATTCCATTGTAAATATATGTTTTCAATTCCTTCAATGTTTAAATTCAAAAAAAAATTCATTGTTTTTTTCGATGTTGGTGTTTTACCTTATTTTTCCCATCTTTTGGATATCATCATCCAACCATCCCATAACTATAAAAAACCCCCTAAAAATACCTCTTGATTTTTTATCACTATAAAATTTTGAGTGTAATCTAAGATCTCTTACAAACTCTAATATTTTTAGTTTTGGTGGGTGAATTAGTGATGCTCCATAAATTAATTTTTTTATATTGAGAGGATTATGTTTTATGTGCCACCATTTTACATTTATAAATTTGAGCATCAATAAATGAATTGTTTTTGGAATATTTTTTCTATAACATCTTGTGGTTGAATGCAACATGAATGAGAGAAATTGTCTAAAACACCCCTGGTTGTGGAAAACAAGATTTTAATATTTTTTGGTGAGTAAAAAATGATTTTGATATGTTTTTTATATTTTTTTGTACATGAGGACATACCAAAGACTATGTGTGGGGGATTTCATGTTATTAATATTTTAATGACTTAATATATACTCCCTTTTCCGATTTTAGATAAATGTTCTTAATTTGTGTGAAATATTAATGTTTTATTACAGAATATAATTTTTGAGCATTTTTAGAAGTTTTCCAATTGAGTCAGTTAACTAATTTATTTTTATAGATCACCATACTGATCGAAATTGTGTGATTCTGGTTTTTGAGGATTAATTATTCAATTTCCAACATATCATTGGAAGGAATTAGTGGCCAATGCTTTCATTTTTAGGGTCATATGGTCCTCACAGGATGACCCAAAGAATCATTAAAGAAACTAGACCAGCCATGATGATTGAGTTACTGGCCTAAATCCTAAATCCCAAATTTCATTAAACTCATCCATATTTTATTTTTATCTAAAAAAAGCATGGATAAAAATTTAAATATCAAACTACATGAAAAAGGGTCCCAACTGATGCTTTGAAGTCCAGCCCACCATTCTGGCCAGGAATTAAAATCCTGACAATATTCATGAAATTTCTCATGATCTATCAAAAAATAAAGCATTTATTTTTCATTGTGAAATATAATATATGTTTGGATAAAATTATAGAAACAACTATTTTTATTTTAGGGCATCTTTCTGTTCAAAAAGACAATAAAATTTCAACCTCCCGAAAAGTCTTGATTGAAATGGACAAATTACAATTGTTTACTCCAACCACCATAACATTGGTTACATAAGTCTAAATGGATATTAATTTTCTGTGTAGTCTGTCAACATTATTCTATAAAACATTGAATAAAAATATATCTTGATATTCATCTATCTGGATGTCCAAATAACCAATCCAAGTAGAGGGATAGTTTTGGGATGCAAATAGTCTGTCACCATGTTCTATAAATGCATCCCCTCTTCTCCTTTAAAAATGGTTGGAATTTCATAAGACTAGAGCCTAAATTAGCATGAAAATGATTTTTTAAAGGCGTTGGAGGACCTTTCTTTCTCAATTTTTCACTTGAAAGACCTTTCCTCCTCTCTTTCTTTTAATTTACCTTTGTAGTTTTTGTGATTGTAATTTCACACGTGTTTGTCTTTCTAATTATGTTTTAATGTGTGTTTATTCTTAAATATCAATTGTTCTCATCCAAAATTTGTATGTATATATTAATGTAATTAAAAAATTTAAAATAATGTTAAAACCCATTCCATTATTTTTTTCCTCATTCAATCGAAATCTTTTTTTACTCTCTTCAACAATCATGTGTGTTTGACACACTACTATTTTTTATACCATTATTTCTATTCAATTTATAAATCGACACCATAATCATATATTACCAGATTAATAACCGTATTAATTTGTGAGTAAATATACCATTTGGTAGAGTCATTATTTATAGATGTTATGAAATTAGATCTTTTGGTTTATGAGTATTCGTTAATTTAACATTCTGTATGTTGGAATTAACATGTCATTTATTAATGACTTTTTTGTTTAATGTTTGGTTTAGATGGATTATTGGAACCATTCATACACTACCATAATATATCTTTGATTCGGATTAGAACCCTATGTTATGTTAATGCTTGGATTAAATCCTTAACACATGGGAATTCCAGTCAACATCATCTTGTGACATGGGTGTTAATTTAATGCAATATAAAGCAAAGCTCATGGATAACACAAGAATAACACCCTAAAAATGATCTCACCCCAATAATTATCAATTTTTTTAACAAAAAACCATGATTATTCAGTTCATTTATGCTCATCAAATTAATCACCACAATCAAAATACAATCAACTATTAAAACGTATCATCATTGATAATTTTACTTGAGTGATTCTATACACATTAGTAGAGAATTAGAACATTGAACGATCGATAAGTGGCAATCTGCTGCACTTTCAATTTCCTAACCCACAAATAAAAGATGATAATCATCTGAATCCTCTTCCCAGACAGCTAAAATATGCATTCCTTTTCCATGATCACTCTTATCATGTCATTATCTCTACTTCACTTACAGAAACCGAGGAGTCAAAACTTTTTTATGTGATAGAGGAAAACTAAAAGGCCCTAGGTATGACCCTAGATTACGTACAAGGAATCAACCGTACTCTTACCATGAATCACATCTATCCTTAGGAATCATTCAAACAACTTAAGAAACCACAAAGAAAACTAAATCCACTCATACTTGAGGTCGTTTGGGAATAAATCACCAACCTTCTTAAAGTTGGTATTATCTACCTATTTTCTGATAGTGAATGGGTTTGTCTAATTCATGTTTTTCCTAAGAAATGTGGGATAACTGTCGTCACAAATGAACATGGGGAGGGTTTCAAAACTCCAGTGAAGAACAATTGGTCTATGTGAATCGGCTATAAGAAATTGAATGTTGATACAAAAAAGAGTCACTATCCTCTTCTATTCCTTGATCAGATAATAGAACAATTAGATGAAAAGTCACAGTATTTCTTTCTTGATGGATACACTGGCTATTTTAAAATCCCAATCGCACCTCTGGACGAATATAAGACTACATTCACTTTCCCCTTGGGAAAATATTAATATAGAACATTGTATTTTTTCCAATTCAATGCTCCTGTAACATTCCAAAGGTTTATCATGTGTATATTCCTTGAATTCATTGAACATTGCATTGATGTCTTCATGGATGACTTTACCAATTATGGTGATCCTTTTCAATCATACTTTAATTCACACTCTCTAGACCTCCAAATGTGTGAAACGATTAACCTTGTGTTAAATTTTAAAAAACTACCCTTCATGGTTGGAAATGGGATTTTTCTAGGGCACATACTTTCAAAAGCTGTTATTGAAGTCGATCCTTCCAAAATTGAAGTGATCTAATTAGTTCCAAAACACACTTCTATTTGAGACATCCATTCATTCCTTTATCATCCCAGTTTCTGTTGGAGATTCATCCCTATCATTAGTAGGATTTAAATACCACTCACTCAGTTTCTCCAAAATCATGTCACATTCCATTTTGATAATGTTTCCAAGTGATGCTTCATTGAACTCGAAACTGATCTTACATATTATCCAATAATTTTACCACTATATCTGTCCCTACCCTTTTAAGAGATGTGTGATTCTTATGATAGATCCATTGGGGTTATTATTTGTCAAATAAGAGAAAAAAATCCTCAAGTAGTCTATTATGCATCTAAAGCATTGGATGAAACTCAATCTCAAGACACTATGATTGATAAAGAACATTTAGAAGTTGTTTTGGCCTTAGATAAATTCCATCCCTATCTGTTAGGTTCCAAAATCAACATCTTCATTAACCAACCTACTATAAAATTCTTACTCAAGAAAATTTATTCCAAACTGAGGCTATGATGATGGATTTTAATGCTCCCAGAGTTTGACCTTGAAATAAAAGATAAACTTGGAAAATAGAACCATGAGGCTGATCACTTGAGTAGAATTAATAACTCTTCTCCTTCAGAAATAATTTACCCTAAATTAACCACAAATTACATTTCATCTCCCACTCCAAAGTTACCATGGTATGACCAAATTATAAAATACATTGTTTCTGGTATTTTTCCTGAAATTTTTTCAAAAGAACAAAAAATGAATCTTAAAAACGATACAAAAATATATTTTTGGGAAGATAATAAAAAAAATGAAAAACTAGGGATAACATTATAAATAAGAGATTTGTTTGTGAAGATGAACATTCTACCATCTTATAATTCCATCACTATCTTCTCAGAGGTGGCCACATTGGACCACAAAGGACATCCCAAAAGGTCCTAGACTTTGGATTCATCTGGCCTTCACTCCTCTAGGACTCACATGAGTTTTTTCAATCATTCCCCACATAGAAAAACATTGGCACAATTTATAGACATAATGAAGTACCCCAAAATCCTTTAATCATCTACAAGATCATCGAATCTTGGGGCATCAAATTCACAAGACTATTACCCCTTATAATGGATTCTCATAATATATTCATGCGATTGATTATTTTTCTATGTGGGTTGAGTAAAAATCCACTAGAAAGGATGATTCACGTATAGTTTGTGAGTTCTTACAAACCCAGATCTTCCATAGATTTGGCACTCCTCATTCCTTCATTATTGACATAGGAACACATTTTTGTAATAGAACCATGGACTCTCTCTTGAAAAAGAATGGCGTCCTATATTAAAAATTAACAAAATATCACCCCCAAAAAAATGGAATGGATGAACATTATAATAAATAATTGAATAGTGTGATTTAAATAATAGTAAAAACCACCATAAATGATTGGCTTGAATGACTTTGTGAATCACTTTCATCTTATCAAACTGCCAATAAAACACCCATTGGGATGTCTAATTTTAGGATGGTTTTTAGTAAACCAAGTCACTTACCAGTTAAAATCCAACATAAGTCATTTTGGGCTATCAAAAATCGTAATTTTGATTTTGAAAAATCTAGTGAGGAGAGATTATTGTTGTAAAATGAACCAAAGGAGATTAGACTTGATTCATATGAAAATTCCATTATTTATAATGTATAGGCCAAGTTACTCCGGGTCAGACACATCTTGAAAATGGTATTCATGAAGGTGAAAAGGTAATGCTCTTCAATTATCAATTTTTTATTCACCTAGGTTAGCTTAATTCTTGTTGTGAATTTCCTTTTATTGATTCACATGATTACTGATTTTGTGTAGTGCATGTCCAAGACCCCTATTCAAAAATTAAATTCACAGTTAATTGACAAAGGATAAAGCCTCCCCATGAGAGGACATAGAGTCTTGAAACCACATTCACTTCCACCAGATAAACAATTTCTATAGTAAACACACCATGGGATAGAGACAATGACCAACTAAACCAAAACCAGGGTCACCTCTTTCCCTTTAACTAGCTCTTTCTCTCTTCCTCCTCCTTCTCTCTCTACTGTTTTCTTCTTCTTCCACTATTTTTAATTTTTTATGACTTTTGTCGTCATTTTTTATTTCTCTCTTTCTCTTTTGTGTGGATTTGTTTATCAATCACACTAAAAAACTAAAAATAACTAAAAAATAACAAAAATATTCATACTTACTCACCATCCAATTTCAAAATTTTGTCCTGCCATTTTTGGGACTCAAAAGACATGTTTTTCTTCTCATTTCTTCATTATAATTTTGGATAAAGAATCTTTTTTCAAACCCAAAAAAACTTGAAAGCACACTTTTTGATTTGAAAAATGATATTAACCAAACATGAGGGACAACATTATCTTCAATTACAATGAAACCTATGTCAATCTTTTAAACATGTGTGTTTTTTACCCCCGATTTTGAGTCTTGAGTTTTTTGACATTTAAAATGAATTTCCTACTTTGGTGTGCATTAATATGATAGAGGAATTTTCTAAACCTCATAAGAATCACAATATCCAAATATCCACCTATTACCCTTACATTAATCGTACATTTGAAAGCCCCTCAGATCCTATGAAACCTTTTTCTTCGATAGCCACATTACAAACCCAATACCTTATCTCACCCGACATCTAAATGGATTTACATTTAATTATTTATTGAAATTTAATTGTGGGGGAATTTATTTCATTTTGGGTGACATTTTATTGATTTTCAACATGTTATCGTATTCTTGAGGGAAATCATCCATTTTAGTATGGGGGAGAGGTTTTCATTTAGTGAGTTTTGGTAATGAATATATTCTTATGACATATTGTTCAAATTTTATTGAAATGTGTTAATAAAATTCAGAGAAAAGTGAAAAATAATGGGTTGTCTTTTGTGGGTAAAAAAACTATTCCTCCGCCTTTTATCATATTATAACTACTACAATTAGTGTCATGTGGAGATAAAACATGGTTTGGTAGATGATTGTGATATATGTTTCAAGTTCAACTTTAAAAAAATGCAAAAAAAAAAAAAGAAAACTTCTGACATTGGGAGATGTTTTGTGTTTATTAAAAATTCCATATTCTCATTCCCTTAATATTTTCTTCCACTTTTGTGTATTTATTCACACAATTGTTCCCTTGTAAATATGTGTTTCCATTTTTTTCAATGATTTATTTCAAAAAAATTATAGATTTAATTTTCCATTATTTTGGTTTAACCCTCTTTCTACTTTTTTGAAAATGAAATTCCTACCGTCCCATAGGCACAAAAACCCCTTGAAAGGACATATTTATTTTTGTGCACTTTATGATAGGTAATGGAATCATAAACCTCTATCAAACTCCTTGATTTTCACTTTTTGTTGGTGAATGAATAAACCTCAAAAAATAATTATTTATCATTTTGAGAGTAGTATGATTCGAGTGACCACATTTTCCATTTCTAAATTTAAGCCTAAAAAAGAGTTGTTTCTAGAAAATTTAATCGGTAACAATTTTTTGTGGAATTTAATATAGAAGAGTGAAATTGACTAAACCTCCCCTGAGATGGGAAAACAAAATTTTAATATATGTTGGTGAGTGAAAATTATTTGGTAATGTTTTTTATATTTTTGAATATGAGGAAATGCACTAACCTATTTGTTAGAGGGTTTATGTTATACACTTATTCAGAACATTTTATTTACACTCTGTAATGTTTTTTATTTAAATGTGAATATTCAGTGTGAAATATTCATGTTTTAATATTAAATGTAAATTCTGAGCTGTTTTTGAATTAATCAAATTGATTCGGTTTAATATTATAATTATGAATATCACACTACTTATCCAAACTGTATGATTCTGATTTATTATTGTTCCATAGTAAATATAAAACATTTCATTATGAGGGACCTTTGGCCAAATCGTCCATTTTTAGGGCCAAATGGTCCACAAAATAAGACAAAAAGAATCTGTGTAGAAACTAGGCATGACATGATAAATGTGTTACTGCCCTAAATCCTAAAGCCCAAATTTTTGAAACTCCGCCATATGTCCACGATTATAAAAAATAATCATTTATTAAAAAATTTAAGGTCCATCTAATTGAAAAGGGGGCACAACAGATGATTTCATGTCCAGCCCACCATTCCTGATGGGAATTAAAATCATAACACTATTCATGAATTTTCTACTAATCTATTAATCAAATCAAGATGGAATGTTTTCAATGTGAAATATATTATATGGGAGGCCAACTTTATAGAACAAAATATTTTATTTTAGGGTATATTATAGTTCAAAAAATCATTCACATTCCAGCCTTCGAAAAAGTGTAGATTACAATGGAGAGATTATAATTGTTTATACCAACTTTTGTAACCTCTTCTCCTTAATCCCAATTAATGCTAAATAATCGTAGTAGATAGAAGAAATTCATATCTAAAACATTTAAAAAGATAATATTTTTTTATTCAGTGGTCTAGATGCCCAAATCATCGAGCCAAGTGGAGAGATTTTTTGGGAATGCAAGCTGTCCACCTCCTTAGGATATATATACATCCCCCTATTCTCCATTCGAGGGGATGTAGTTTCAGAAGAGAGGAGAATAAATTTTCGTGAATAATTATTTTTCAGTGTCTTGGGATGACCATCGATACTCAGGTTTTCACTTCCGAGACCCTTCCACCCCTCTTTGTTTTAATTTACTGTTGTGTTCTTCTTTGTTTTAATATTTTAAGTGTTTGTTTTGTAATTATGATTTAATGAATGTATCTTTCCCAATAACTCTTATTATCATTTACCATATATTTTAAAATATTAATGTTCTTTATATTTATTAAAAAATGTTAAAAATAAATCTTTTCTTTTTCTTTCTCATTCAATCAAATGTTTTTGATTAATTCTCTTCACTGGTCGTGTGTGTTCGGTACATCACTCTTTTCATATCCCTTTCCTTTTATTCTCTTATTAATTCATCACTATAAACATAATAAACTATATTAATAATCATTTAAATAGATGAGTAAATATTTCATTGGGTTGAGTCCAAATTTAGAGATGTTGAGGGATTATAAGTATTTTTTCAATGAGTATTCATTAATTTAACATTGTGTATGTTGGACTTAACTTTTCATTGATTATTGACATATTTTGGTTAACGTATGGATTCCATGGATTATTGGAACCATAAATAAAATATCAAAATCAAGTAATAATTGATATTATAATTATAGTTAGTTTAAGTGTTTGATTAAAACCATAACACATTGGAATTCTGATCAATTCCATTTTGTGATTTCGGTGTTAATTTGATGAAATATAAAAAAAGTTCAAGGATATACCAAGCATAACTCACTAATAATGACCACACCCCAATATTTATTATATTTTTAAATAAATCATTTCATTTAAGCTTTGCAAAAAAACCCCACAACCAAAATACAATCAGCTAAAAACAGTCGACTAATAAAAAGTATCATCACCAAGGATTTGATATGAGTGCAGTAACACACATTATCAGACAATCAGAGCTTTGGATGGTTGATAGGCGATAATCGATTGTAATTTCAAGGTCTAATTCTCTTAGGCCATAATGGTTTCATTTGATGATACTTCCTGCACTAAGGATCTAAGGTCCTAATAGTATACATGTGGAAAACATAAATATGAATGATTCTAAGAATAATACAATGGTTAAATTAAGGTCTTAAAATACTTAGATTACTGATGAACATAAATTCTCTGGTCTTCGACCATATAAAAAATTTGAATTTTTTGTCTTATGACTTGAAGAGAATATAAATTTTTGTAATCAATGTTATAGTTTTGACTTCTTTTATTTTTAATCATTATAAATTTTCCAATAATTTAAATGAGAGTTAATAAAAAGTTAAACCATATTATCAATATTAGGAGGTCAGATGAACTAGGCTTGTTATTTCCAGGTATTGGTATTGTATTTTTGGTAGTAGTGGGAAAATTTCAATTTGAATGATTATGAGATAGTTGTAATGTTCAAAAATAGTTTTTTCTAAATCCAACCAAGGTAATTGAAATATAAAGGAGGTTTCGTAATGTAAAGAACATAATTATATATAGGATGGAAATTACATAAATATCTAAATGGATGTGAGAGAACCATTCAGAAAGTTCATGATATGTATTGATGTTACATAAGTATTCTCTTTTATTTTGAAGGTGTATGGTACAAAAAATATTTTTTACATGTGTTTTAAGTATACACAGATTATAAATTAATGTAATGATTTATTGATCATTTATTAAATAATGAAGTAATGTGTTGTTGAATAAGGGTATTTAATGTAATAGAATATTTCATGATCATAGATATCCTTATAAATGATTTTTATTTTAATAATAATTTTAATATAAGATTGTATAAGTTTATTATTTAAATAGAGTTACTATAAACAACTCAGGAAAATTGTATTAATATTGATTATTTATGATTCAATTGATTCTATAAAATAAGGGAATAGTTTATAAGGATAGAAAAGTTTTATCATGGATAAAGGAGTTTATAAAAATATTATTTAAATTTTTAGGGTCATGATCTCATCTTCCATAATTAGAATATTTTATATCATAAAATATTAATTTATAAAATAACCTAAAATATATAATACCATATTTGATATAGATAAAATTGTTTATTACTTATGTATCCCCTATGAAAAGAAAATTTGTGATGATTCCTAAGAAAAAATATTTTGTTTATCTTATAATTATATTCTAAAGATAATATTGATATTAGAGGATAATGGGATTATTTTTATACAATAAGTAGTTCAAGTTAACAAAAATTATTAATGTTGTAAAAATCATAAGTGAAATGTCACCAAATATCTTAAAAGGTTTAGTACTTTTTAGTGAAATGATCATATAAAATATCCCATTGGAAATATTAATGGAATTAGTTATTGTGATTACGATGATGATAACCATAGAAAAAGTTCTATATAGACAATTTTTATATTAAAATCAATATATTTTATGTGAAAATAAGGAGTTTGAACAATTTTTTATAGAGTTTTAAATAAGGCTTATGATTCATCGATATATCCATTATCTAAATATCCCTACCCCATAAATGTTACATTATAAAGAATTTAGTGGTAGAATTTTATAAAATGGTCACATGGTAATTTTTTATGAGTAACATTGTGTTTCTATGTGTTTAAATAAACCTAATACCATAGATATAATAAATATGATTTGATATAATATAATATATGAAATTTTAAGGTATATGGTCATATATGGTCATATTAAAATACATGAAAATCCTTGTGGATATAGAAAATATAATTGTATTCAAAATATAGTCTCCACTATATCATTATTTCATTTTGGCTGCATATTATAATAAGGTGAAATGGAAATCTTCCTCTCATTCTATTACATTATCATATACCTACCCAATTTTCAAAAAAAATATTATATATTGAGATGAAATATAAATTTTATCATGGGTGAGAGTTTTATATGAGGAAAAAATATTCTCATGTGGTCTAAAACAGTTTTTTCATAGGATAACCAACAAATTATGCTACATAATGTGTCAAACACATTGTATTTCGTATACTACAGGGGGTGGTTTTTAAATAATATTTCTACATAACGTACTTTGGAAAGATATATCCATGAAAACCACAAAAAATATATGTATTTCATAAAAATTCCATGGGGGAAAACTAAACAACGGTGGTTCGGTATGTTCTTAATCATCTCATTGGTTGGAGATAAATAAAGATGGTATTTTTCAAATTGTATAATGGGTATGAAATGTAGGACCTTGATTAAGATAGTTTTGGGATAATTGTGAATTTAATTTCATAACACACACAATGTGCATATATATCTCTTTGAAGAGGAATGTGAGGTACTCATCTATATGTGTAAATGATACGTGATGTATTCATTGTCCTCGCCAGTCTATAATCAGTTTATTAAGAATGTATGTGTAGAAATATAGGATTGAAATAGTTTGTCTTCTATGATTACGCAAATTTTTGGACAATGGTGTCATATGAAAATTCATATTTCTATATTATACATCTTGGTGATATTGGTTTAGTGATACATGTGCTTGATGTAGATTAGGAAATATCAATATGTTGGTTGAGTTTCATTAATTATTATGTAGTGTCGAATGTTTTATTATTTTTATGAATCACAAGTTTATATATTTTTTGTCATTCTTATGATGAACTATAAGATTATACATTTTGGTTAACAAAACTGGAATATATTTTTGAATTTTCTTAGTCATGATTCAAGTATCACTGAGAGGGGGATGGGTGAATCTGTGATATGTTTTTCTCTTATGTTTCCTTACTTATGAAAAAACCTTCATCTATTGTTAAATATTTATTCCCTACTAAACACAATTCAAAAACATAACTATAGAAACAAAAGAAATTAAAAGGTTTACTACTCAAAAAGAGATGTTATGACCTTGGTATGGTTTGGAAAGAACCCAATACCTCCAAATCCATTAGAAATAAATCATTTTTTGTGGAATAAAATGGGGAGGATATTCCCTTACTCTCATGTAGCACTATGGAAACAATAAAATAGTGAGTGTTGTTATTCTAGAACAAACAATTGTGATACAATGATATAATGCTTCTTGATCAACTTTTCCAAATTTTATCTTTCAAAAAAATCTTCATTTTATTACCTAGAAGTGGGTAAGAGAATCATGACCATCGTAACAACACTCATTCTAAAACCCCAGTCTGATTTCTATGTTTACATAGAACTGATTTATTGCGAGTTGAAATCTATTTTCACTTAAATTATAAATCTGTAACTTCTATTATAAAACATCCCTCATAATTCTCACTAAGTCAATGTGGAATATCCTATTATCATATAGTACCCATAAATTATAATCATTAGCATCATTCAATAATTTAGAAGTCACATTGTGATGCTCAATGTTTCATAGAAATCCATCTTCATGGAGATCCTATACCTCCATAAAAGTAGAGAAATTTCAGTTTTTCATAATATTTTTATCTAAAATAAAGTGTTGGTCACCATATATTTATAGGCAGACCATTTCATGGTGCTCCACTACCTACGACACAATTTTTAGATCACTCAAAGATACATTCATGGGGATCCTCGATTCATGATGCTCCTTTGATTTTTGTTGTTGTTGCGACGAACACTGTCAAACCATCATGCACTCATGATGCTCTACTTCTCGTAATAGTGGATATTACCATCATCATTTTTGATGGTCTAAGTCATCATTAATATCATCCCATCATTCATGAAACCCATGAATATACCAATTTTATAATGTTTTATTACTATAAATCCACTATTAATGATATCATCCACTTTATCTGGATATTTCGACCCAAAAAATCCAGAAACCATAGTGAAATGATGCCACTATAAAAATTTTCTTTGAAAACACCAAGCATTATAATTCATCATCATATATATTTTATAGAAAACACAAACTGATAAATCATAAATTCATACCCCATATTCTTACCAGTTTTCACCTAATTCTAAAATGGATTGATTAATTTCATCAAGAACCACATATTTCTTGGAATTAAAACTTTGATTGATAACTTTTATCATCATCATATTTATCATGGAATATATTTTAACTTCCATATCTCCAAGATAAAATTATCCTTCCATATGAAATAATATTATTTATGAATTTTGAATCGGACTCACTGAATATGAAGATCAGTCAAATAACCCAATTATACAAAGTGAGGTGATTTTTTTTCTTTGCAAAAATCCTTGAAAACAAAATAGAACAATTGAATATGATAATATTTCATATAAACTTGGTAAAAAAAATTTCTTAGGGAAATGATCTAATTTATTTATATTTCAACGAGACCGAGTTTTTGATAAATATTTACTATTGTACTGGATGTGATATATTGTGAGATTAATGATTTATTTACAATTTTTTTGGAGGATATAAAAAGTTGTTTGGTGTGTTATTTCACAAGTTATTTAATAATTACTAGTATAATGAAAAATTTGTAATAATCTCTTAGGATTTAATTAATATTGAATATTGAACAATATTTTCCTTAAATACATTTACATTTTTTGGCGATAACATATTATAAAATATGGGTTTATTTTGAAACAAGGAATCTGAATTCATAACTATTAATATTAGTCATATAATGTAACATTACATATCATAAAGAAATATGAATAATAATTTATCTTCTATATAACATCAAAAATTATGTTTTGGTATTTTAATCACAAGGATTTAATCTTTTGTTCCCTTTAATAATGAATATTATTATTAATTGTTTAATAATATGAAATTCATGGTATAATTGAATTTGTTGTGGAATTATAAATATTATATAATAATATTCATAATTTATACATTTCATAACATATGATTTTAATCATGATCTTTGAATTTGTTTCTATAGGGATATATAAGGAGGAAGTTGCCATGATATGGTGACCATTAAAGATTTTAATTTCCTCCTATCAACTCACTTGAGCATAAGCTATCTTGATTTACCTTGAATTTACTTAAGGGATACTATAATATTATATATGTGAGGAGCATCACATTTTAATTTTGAAAAACATATATAATCTTCGGGATACTCTATAGAGGAGTGATTCCTTTGGATTACTGAAATGGATATTCATCAAACAACACTTTCAATTAATGTAGAAAATGATAATTGATGTAATGTACATTTAATTTTTTAGTGTATATATATATATTTGGTGTTTTATTCATTGATGATATGGATAATTAGATTTCAAATTTTGTTTTCAACCTTGAAAAAGTGATGGTTAATCCCTATAATCTCATCTATTTCCTCCCCATTAAAACATGGTTCATTATCCCATGTTTCTTAATTTAATCCCCAATATGGTTTTTGGAAGTCACTATGCCATTATTAGTATTCAATTCCAATATAATTTTCCCTCTCTCCTTTTCAATTATCCTCTCTTGAGGAGTAATGAATTTTAATACTTCAAAATTATTGAAGATCACTATCATCCTTTTTAAAATACAGTCGTTCGTAATTTATAGTGTACAAAACATCCTTTAATTAACAAATATTTGTGACATTGGCTAATGATTATCAAAATTATTAGTCTCAATAAACCATGTTGAGTTTATTTCATTCTTCTAGAAACTTTTACCAATCGTTATCCTATTTTAAAAAAAATATTTGTGTGTATCTATTATCATGTGAAAATATTGGCATATCATCATGTAATTAATTAATCATCAAATCATCCGTGGATTTTAGCTCATGTGTCAAAGCATTTGATTCTTTATATTTTTTATCTAATATATATATAAATTAAGTGTTTTTAATCCTTTGATGAGTGAGATATTTCTTTACATACGCTTCCATTTTATTAAAATTTCATTGTCTATTAATTAGATGTTTTGAGACTTGTTGTTAAATATTATTGAATTCCTAGAATAAAATAATTCATCCACATACATATTTTGGTTTCCATGACCACAAAATACAATGAAAGCTAGGAATATAATTTCATTGACATTAATTTTTTTACCTATTAGAGCAAATCAACGTAAATGATTAAACATTTCTAAATATTTTAAAATCATATATTTTAGACTAGATACCTAGGAAAAGATCCATATATCCTATAGTATTTTATGCATATCATTTTTTGAGTATAAAAAATTCTCATGTTCTATTTTTTTAAAGAAAATATTTATAGTCACTTCTTTCGGATACAGTTTTATTCTAATAAAATATCCTAATTGACTTCAATTAGAGGTGAATATTTTTTCTACATCTTCAGATATTATGGACAAATTTTTTTTAAATGTAAAATAATTGATATTTGAGTTTTATTCCAGATGATTGATTCCATAAACTTTTGGTAATTTTCACATTGAGACTCTGTAACATCCCAAGTAAGTAATGAATAATAGATATTTTTATCCATGTCTATTAATGATTAAGATAGTGTTTTAGAGGCTTAAAATGAAAATAAATACAATCTTATGCATGGAATAAACTAATATTCTTAAAAGATTGTTTTACTGCCTTTTGATGGCAAACCATTTTTGAATCTATATTTTGACAATTTTATAAACTTTGTTTGTCAAAATAAACTTATTATTTATGATTGGGACATCAAAATTTACCTTGTGTGAATTTTTGGTATTTTTCTGACAATGTTCATTTTTTAATGAATAGTGAAAAAAACTGCATTTTACATCAAAACTGCTTTTTAATATAATTTATTTATATGATTAGATTATGTTTTGAATTGGTTTTGAAGTTAAATTAGAATATATTTTTACCATTTTATCCAATGGTGGTCATTGGAATCAATTTCACTTTGAAATTAGACTTAAACTAGTGTCAATCTTTTGATAATTATTGTTTTGTAAAAACACGCTATTTGCTCTGACAGCGGGAATTAATTATTAAATTAATTAATTTGACTTATATGATTTGAATTTTGTAAAATAGACTTCATTTTTGAATTAGGAATGTCAAATATAGCTTAGGGTGAATTTTTGGTAATTTTCTGAAAAACTTCAAATTTTGATGAATAGTGAAACCACTAAGTGGTAATCAAGCAAACTGATTTTTCAGTTAAATGAATGTTTACCACTAATGTGTATTGAATTTTGAAAATCCGACATACATGGTTTTCATTAAGAAGAAAAATGTGGTTCAATGAGATTAAAATAATTTTTTGGTGAATAGTAACTTATTAAGTTTTTAATCGCGATTAGTGGTAATTAGTGTAGTTTAAGGTATAAATAATGCTTTAATAATATGAAATGACCTAGAAACATGTCCCAACCTTATTGGTTGTGTCGTGGCCGACCAAGACAAGCCATGGGTCAACTTGGGGACCCCATGGAGACATTTTGGTTGGGAAATGACATAAATAACTTTTTATTAAATGTTAAAGTAAAAATGACACAAACATAATACATTTTACAAAAACAATTTTCACATGGGGTTATAAAGATCATATATTTGATTATAAATAGTCATTGGAAAGCTAAAAAGTTTTACTACATCATAGTATTTTTTTATGATTTTTAGACATTAAATAGATTAAATTATTTATGACATAATAATGATGCAGCAATGACATCATTATTTGACGATTTAAATAAAATGGAAAGATAATGTAAAATATACGAACTACACATGGCCAAAACCAATTGGATGAGTTGATTTCGAACCCTTATCACCTTATCCACGAATTATATCAATTTGGGACCTTTTGAAACTGAAACACATTTTCAAATAAAGTAATATTTCTTTACTTTCCAAAAGTGCCTCTCCTCTCCTCTTATAAAAGGCCCCCACCTCTACCTCATTTCACACACTCCTCAAGCCTTTGGCTCGGCCAAACCCTGCCCATTTACTCTATCAACATCCCTATCCTCATCCTAGAGGATTACCTTTGGGAAGAATCCTTTCAAAGGAAGCCTTTAGGCTCAAATCAAAAGGAGTTACACTTTTAAAGGTAATTCATTCTCTCATGTTCATTTGTTTTATTTTGCTTCTCCAACCCCCTAAAATCTTTTTATTTACTTATTTTGTAACAACACCAGTATATTAAATATACAAGGATGTTGTTATAATATTTATTTGAGCTACAATCTCACACAACTACATCAAATGGTTAAAGAACATACAGTTTCCGTGGATGGCGAAATTCTGCATCCTGAAACGATGATTGTTCAATACTCATTTAACACCTTCAAAGGTGGCCATTATGATGTAACTATTTTTACATAATATGTTTATGTTTTCCTTAAGCTTATGTTTTGTTTTCATTTTGGGCATACCTTTATGGTTCCCATTATGGGTAAACACGATATCTTCATTTTAGTAAGTGCGGACTACCACCCCCTGAAAGTGATTTGATTCGTTAATACCATATGTGGGATGTGTAAAGGATAAAGTTAATGATATTATATATGTTATTATACTATAATTATAATATACTATTATATCATTATGATTCCATTCCAGAAAATATGAAATAGAAATGGAAGTAGCGTTCATGCGTACATACGGCTTACCGTCTCCATGAACGGTGCATTTCATTTATTACCTCTAAATGTGATGTAATATTATAAATACATGTATATGATGAATATATATGATATATATGTTATCCAAATCATTAATATCATTATGTATATAACGAATCTATGACCAAATTAACAACATGTAAGTGTAAGAAGTCTATTTTTGACTTAAGAACCAAATACCGACAAAATGAACATTATTAACTTAACTGATTACATGATGTTCATAACATGGTATAAAAGGAATAATGAACTTGAAAAAGATTCATAAGAAAGTAGAGATTAACTCATGTTTATTATTCAGGAGATTAAAGAACGGTCGGGTCAAGTCGGATACGAGGTATGGGACATCGTCTCAATCTCCTTTCATTGAGGCATATTTTATTTTATACACAACATTCTTTTATACGATGTATAAACCCCTTTGACTTTTACGCTTATTCAAAAGGAATCTTTTTATACAAAGCATTTTACAAAACGACAAAAGGGAATATTTTTGTCGTACGTATGCGGCGACAACGACTTCTCCGCCGCCGTGACCATTATTTGAGTTTCAGCTTCCTCTACAAGCCACACCTTCTTTTTAAAAGAAAAATAAATACCATGTTTTACTTTTCTTTTATTTTGGTATTGAAAATGCTTTTCACAATGTTTTTGTGTTGTATTGATATCTTGTGATTGAAATGTGGAAATGTTATGTTTCCTTTATGCATGTTTTATGTGATACGATTATGTTATGGTTCTTGGGCATTATTATGAAGACGGGTGGTTCCATGATAAACTAAGGGCGGGTGAGCCCGATATAGCTCTCCAATGCATTGGGTAACGCGAAGGAGTGAAACGTTAAGGTTTCTCCGAAGAGATTTAGGGAATATACTGTGATGGGTATTCCAAACATAACCAAGAGGGTTACTCCCTACATAAAAATGTTATTAATGCCTCATGTTACCTTTATGTCTTATGATTTCTATGATTTATTCATGATTTTATGAGGTATGTTAAAGTGCCTATGTTTTATGGGTAAAGTATGATTTCATTCTTATGTATATATGAACTCATGTTTCCTTTCCATGTTTTTTTTATAACCCATACTGAGTTTTTATGCTCATCCCAAGTTTTTGAAATGTTTTTCACATGTCAAGGGAAAGGTACATGATAAGATTATAGAGTCAGGATGTGTCAAGAAATAATCCATGTTTTATTTTAAATGTGTTTCCATTGATGGGAATGAAGAATACTATCTTTATGTAACCACTTTGTTTATATGTGGAATGCAATGCAAGTTTTATGATCTAATTCTCTAAAACTCTAAACCCGAAAAGATCCACAATGTGTAATCTTGTAATAACTCAACATTAAGTAAGGTTTAAGGCTGGGGCCTTATAGTTGGTATCAGAGGTCGGTTTAGATAACTTTAGGAGTTAGAATTCTATTAAATGATTATCCAAAAATATTTTTTTTGAAATGATATAGCATTTAAAGATTACCATGTTGCTTCATCTAAGACATGTTTGTTCAGAATGGTTTTCCGCAGAGGAATCAGGGAAGCAGTGCTAGGAAGGCATACAGAAGGAAATAACCTTCCGAATCAGCATCCAAAAATGGTCGGAACTGGAACTGAACAGTTTGTTGCAGTAATGGAGCAGTTGACTCAAGCGATAAATGGCGGTGGTATCCATACACGAGATCAGCCAGACCAACCGCAGAGGAACATGTCAGTGGTGGAACATTTCATGAGGCAACATCCACCATCATTCAGAGGAACATCTGACACTGTGCTAGCTGAAGGGTGGATTAAAGCACTGGAGAATATTTTTGATGTCATGGGGTGTTCAGACAATCAAAAGGTTAGTCTTTCTATTTACCGTTTGGAGGGTGAAGCAGATCAGTGGTGGTCTATGGTTAAAAATATCAGGGACGCCGATGAGATTGATGCTCTTGACTGGGATGAATTCAAAGGTATGTTTCTTGAGAAGTATTTTCCTAAGGCTGTTCGACTTAGGATGGAAAAACAATTCTTGGAATTGAGGCAAGAGGAAGACTCAGTGGCTGCCTATGAAGAAAGGTTCACTCGATTGGCAAGGTATGCTCCAAATTTTATCCGGGACCTTGATAGTAAAATCAATCATTTTTACTCAGGACTAAAGCCAAAATATCGAAGGGCATTAGCTTCTCGTGAGTTTAAAAGTTATGAAAAGCTTGTTCGATGTGCTGAGAAGGTGGAAATGGAGTTTGCTGATGACCAAGTTTTCTATAACAACAAGCAGAAGAAGAGACCGAGGTGGCAGGAGAAAGGTAAGAATTCTTCAAAAAAGTCTGATGGTAAGAGAACTAAGTTTACAGTTTGTGATAAATGTGGAAAAAGGCATGCTGGGGAATGTCTTCTGAATTCTGGGAAGTGCTACCGATGTGGTAAGATGGGACATAAGGCTCGTGATTGCACTAAAAAGGATCAAGGTGAAGGTAAGAACAAATTTGATTTACAGTTAGTGAAATGTTATAAGTGCAATGAGATGGGTCACTATGCAAACGAGTGTCCGACAAGGAGCTTGAGTGATGGGAAGCAGTTAGACTACAAGCAGAAAGGGTTGGTGAAATCCTTTGCAACTACTTCAGTAGATGTCAGGCCATCAAATGAAGTTGTATCAGGTACTTTGTTTGTTTTTTCAGATTATGCCAGTGTGTTGTTTGATTCGGGGTCTACACATTCTTTCATCTCTGAAACCTTTTCTAGTAAAATGGGAATACCATCTCAAGAAATGACTCCTGAACTTTTGGTAAAAACACCTGGGGGGAATGTCGAGGCAAAACGAATTTATAAGAATCTTCCTATCCTTATCGGTGGAAAGAACCTACTTGCAAACCTTATTGTTCTACCTCTAGTAGAGTTTGATGTTATCCTGGGTATGGATTGGCTCTCTATTTACCATGATAAGATTGACTGTAGAGCTAAAGAAGTTTCTTTTCAGAAAGACTTTCAGTTTGTTTACAAGAATGAACCCTTACTTTTGATAACATGTCAAGAGGCCGAGAAACTTGTAAAAGATGGAAATGAATGTTACCATGCACACGTCGTTGAAAATAAAGGAACTGTTCAGATTAATGATGTGCCAGTGGTAAATGAGTATCCGGATGTTTTTCCTGATGAGTTTCCTGGAATAATACTAGATCGGGAAGTTGAGTTTACTGTTGACTTAGTTCCTGATGCTAAGCCAATTTCAAAACCCCCTTATCGAATGGCACAAATTGAACTTTTAGAGTTGAAGGAGCAATTGCAGGATTTATTAGAGAAAGGTTTCATTAGACCTAGCACATCACCATGGGGTGCTCCTGTTTTATTTGTTAAAAAGAAAGATGGTTCTATGAGACTTTGCATTGATTATAGAGCCTTGAATAATATCACTGTTAAGAACAAATATCCTTTGCCTCATATCGATGATTTGTTTGATCAGCTCCAGGGAGGTCAGTTTTTTTCAAAGATTGACTTGAGATCGGGGTACCATCAGCTGAAGGTAAAGGAGGCAGATATTCCGAAGACTGTGTTCCGTACGAGATATGGCCATTATGAATTTCTAGTAATGCCTTTTGGGCTAACCAATGCACCTGCTGTATTCATGGACTTAATGAATAGAATTTTCTATGAGTTCTTGGATAAGTTTGTGGTGGTTTTCATTGATGATATTTTGGTGTTTTCTAAAAGTAAAGAGGAGCATGAAAAACATTTAAGGGTTATCTTGCAAACCTTAAAAGAAAAGAAACTGTATGGAAAATTCAGCAAGTGTGAGTTTTGGTTGCAACAAATATCTTTCCTTGGTCACATTGTTTCTAAAGATGGAATAACTGTTGATTCTGCAAAAACAAAAGTTGTGGAAGAATGGCCAAGACCCACAAATGTAACCGAGATTCGTAGCTTCCTTGGTTTGGAGGGCTATTACCGAAGGTTTGTTAGAAAATTTTCACGGTTATCTAGTCCAATGACTAAGCTAACTCGGAAGGGTGTTAAGTTTATCTGGACAAAAGAATGTGATGATTGTTTTCAGGAATTGAAAAGAAGATTGGTGAATGCTCCAGTTTTGGCACTACCTTCCAGGAATGGTGAGTTTGTTATATATAGTGATGCTTCATTGAAAGGACTTGGTTGCGTCCTAATGCAGAATGATCAGGTAATTGCTTATGCTTCACGACAGTTGAAAACTCAAGAGGTAAATTACCCTACACATGATTTGGAATTAGCTGCTGTTGTTTTTGCTTTAAAAATTTGGAGGCATCATTTGTATGGAGTAAAGTGTGAAATATATACCGATCACAAAAGATTAAAGTATATATTCACTCAGAAAGAGTTAAACATGAGACAAAGGAGATGGCTATAATTAATCAAGGATTATGATTGTACAATTCATTACCATCCGGGAAAAGCAAATAAAGTGGCTGATGCATTGAGTCGAAAAAGTAATGCTTCATTAACAATGTTGCTTTTGGAACGTGATCCTTTGGTTAAGGATTTGATGAACTTTGGCATAGAAGTTGTTGGTGCAGGAAGTCCTTCTGTTTTGTTTCAGGTATCAGTGAGATCATCTCTATCAGATAGAATCAAGCAACCACAGAAGCAAGACAGTGAGTTGTAGAAAAAGGTAGAGCTGGTTCAGAAAGTTAAGTTGCCTGAATTCAACTTTGATAATGATTTTGTTTTGAGATTTGGGAAGAGATTGTGTGTGCCTTGTGATTCACAGTTGAAGAGAGAGTTGTTATGTGAAGCTCATAGTTCTCCGTTTTCAGTTCATCCGAGCAGTACTAAGATGTATAGAGATCTGCGGGAGTATTACTGGTGGGATGGAATGAAAAGAGATATTGCTGATTTTACTGTGAAGTGTTTGACTTGTCAGCAGGTTAAAGCAGAGCGGCAGTTACCGAAAGGGATTCTTCAGCCTTTACCAGTGCCAGAGTGGAAATGGGAGAATATATCCATGGACTTTGTTGTTGGATTACCGAAGACATCTCGAGGTAATAATGCAATCTGGGTTATTGTTGATCGCTTGACCAAATCTGCTCATTTCCTTGCTATACGAGATACTTTCTATCTTGATCAACTTTCCCGTTTGTATCTTAAAGAGATAGTCAGGTTACATGGAGTTCCTCTCTCCATTGTATCGGATCGTGATCCCAGGTTTACTTCTAACTTTTGGAAAGGCCTTCAGAAGTTGTTGGGTACTAAATTAAATTTTAGTACAGCTTTTCATCCTCAATCAGATGGGCAGTCAGAACGAACAATTCAGACATTGGAGGATATGCTACGAGATTGTTCTATGGATTATCAGGGAAGTTGGGACCAACATCTTTCTTTGGTTGAGTTTTCATATAATAACAGTTTTCATTCCAGTATACAGACGGCACCATTTCAGGCATTATATGGGAAGCGGTGTCGAACTCCAGCTTTCTAGGATGAAGTGGGTGAAAGGAAGTTGATGGGACCGGAATTGGTAGAAGAGATGGCAGAAAAAGTTCAGCTGATTCAGAAACACATGAGAACAGCTCAGAGCAGGCAGAAGAGTTATGCGGATAACCGGAGGAAGGATCTATCTTTCGAGGTAGGTGATCATGTTTTTCTCAAGGTTTCTCCTTGGAAAAGTGTGATGAGATTTGGTAAGAAAGGAAAGTTGAGTCCAAGGTTCATTGGACCATACGAAATTCTGGAGAGAGTTGGATCAGTTGCATACCGAGTGGCTTTACCTCCGAGTTTATCGCAGGTACACAATGTTTTTCACATTTCAATGTTGAGAAAGTATATGCAAGATCCATCTCATGTTTTGAGTCCAGAGGTAGTTCAGCTGGAAGAGAACCTATCTTATGAGGAACAACCGGTCCAGATTCATGACCACATGGAGCAAGTGTTACGGAATAAAGTGATTCACTAGGTAAAGGTTTTGTGGAAAAACCACATGATTGAAGAGGCAACATGGGAATCTGAAAATGCAATGAGGGATAAGTACCCCCATTTATTCGATAAGTAAATAAATTGCGGGGACGCAATTTTCTAAAGGGGGGAAGGATGTAACATCCCAAGTAAGTAATGAATAATAGATATTTTTATCCATGTCTATTAATGATTAAGATAGTGTTTTAGAGGCTTAAAATGAAAATAAATACAATCTTATGCATGGAATAAACTAATATTCTTAAAAGATTGTTTTACTGCCTTTTGATGGCAATCCATTTTTGAATCTATCTTTTGACAATTTTATAAACTATTTTTGTCAAAATAAACTTATTCTTTATGATTGGGACATCAAAATTTACCTTGTGTGAATTTTTGGTATTTTTCTGACAATGTTCATTTTTTAATGAATAGTGAAAAATACTGCATTTTACATCAAAACTGCTTTTTAATCTAATTTATTTATATGATTAGATTATGTTTTGAATTGGTTTTGAAGTGAAATTAGAATATATTTTTACCATTTTACCCAATGGTGGTCATTGGAATCAATTTCACTTTGAAATTAGACTTAAACTGGTGTCAATCTTTTGATACTTATTGTTTTGTAAAAACACGCTATTTGCTCTGGCAGCGGGAATTAATTATTAAATTAATTATTGTGACTTATATGATTTTAATTTTGTAAAATAGACTTCATTTTTGAATTTGGAATATCAAATATAGCTTAAGGTGAATTTTTGGTAATAATCTGAAAAACTTCAATTTTTGATGAATAGTGAAACCACTAAGTGGTAATCAAGCAAACTGATTTTTCAGTTAAATGAAAGTTTACCACTAATGTGTATTGAATTTTGAAAATCCGACATACATGGTTGTCATTAAGAAGTAAAATGTGGTTCAATGAGATTAAAATAATTTTTTGGTGAATAGTAACTTTTTAAGTTTTTAATCGCGATTAGTGGTAATTAGTGTAGTTTAAGGTATAAATAATGCTTTAATAATATGAAATGACCTAGACACATGTCCCAAACTTATTGGTTGTGTCATGGCCGACCAAGACAAGCCATGGGTCAACTTGGGGACCCCATGGAGACATTTTGGTTGGGAAATGACATAAATAACTTTTTATTAAATGTTAAAGTAAAAATGACACAAACATAATACGTTTTATGAAAACAATTTTCACATGGGGTTATAAAGATCAGATATTTGATTATAAATAGTCATTGGAAATATAAAATTATTTCCTACATCATAGTATTTTTTTTATGATTTTTAGACATTAAATAAATTAAATTATTTATGACATAATAATGATGCAGTGATGACATCATTATTTGACGATTTAAATAAAATGGAAAGATAATGTAAAATATATGAACTACACATGGAAAAAACCAATTGGATGAGTGGATTTCTAACCCTTATCACCTTATCCGCGAATTATATCAATGTGGGACCTTTTGAAACCGAAACACATTTTCAAATAAAGTAATATTTCTTTACTTTCCAAAAGTGCCCCTCCTCTCCTCTTATAAAAGGCCCCCACCTCTACCTCATTTCACACACTCCTAAAGCCTTTGGCTCAGCCAAACCCTGCCCATTTACTCTCTCAACATCCCTCTCCTCATCCTAGAGGATTACCTTTGGGCATAATCCTTTCAAAGGAAGCCTTTAGGCTCAAATCAAAAGGAGTTACACATTTAAAGGTAATTCATTCTCTCATGTTGATTTGTTTTATTTTGCTTCTCCAACCCCCTAAACTATTTTTATATACTTATTTTGTAACAACACCAGTATCTTCAATATACAAGGATGATGTTATAATATTTATTCGAGCTACACTCTCACAGAACTACATCAAATGGTTAAAGAACATACGGTTTCCGTGGATGGCGAAATTCTGCCTCCCGAAACGATGATTGTTCACTACTCATTTAACACCTTCAAAGGTGGCCATTATGATGTCACTATTTTTATATAATATGTTTATGTTTTCCTTAAGATTCTGTTTTTTTTTCATTTTGGGCATACCTTTATGGTTCCCATTATGGGTAAACACGATATCTTCATTTTAGGAAGTGCGGACTACCGCCCCCTGAAAGTGATTTGATTCGTTAATACCATATGTGGGATGTGTAAAGGATAAAGTTAATGATATTATATATGTTATTATACTGGAATTATAATATACTCTTATATCATTATGATTCCATTCCAGAAAATATGAAATAGAAATGGAAGTAGCGTTCATGCGTACGTACGGCTTACCGTCTCCATGAACGGTGCATTTCATTTCATACCTCTAAATGTGATGTAATATTATAAATACATGTATATGATGAATAATTATGCTATATATGTTATCCAAATCATTAATATCATTCTGGATATAACGAACCTATGACCAAATTAACAACATGTAAGTGTAAGAAGTCTATTTTTGACTTAAGAACCAAATACCGACAAAATGAACATTATTAACTTAACTGATTACATGATGTTCATAACATGGTATAAAAGGAATAATGAACTTGAAAAAGATTCATAAGAAAGTAGAGATTAACTCAAGTTTATTATTCAGGAGATTAAAGAACGGTCGGGTCAAGTCAGATACGAGGTATGGGACTTCGTCTCAATCTCCTTTCGTTGAGGCATATTTTATTTTATACACAACTTTCTTTTATACGGTGTATAAACCCCTTTGACTTTTACGCTTATTCACAAGGAATATTTTTATACGAAGCGTTTTACAAAACGACAAAAGGGAATGTTTTTGTCGTACGTATGCGGCGACAACGACTTCTCCGCCGCCGTGACCATTATTTGAGTTTCGGCTTCCTCTAAAAGCCATAACTTCTTTTTAAAAGAAAAATAAATACCATGTTTTACTTTTCTTTTATTTTGGTATTGATAATGGTTTTCACAATGTTTTTGTGTTGTATTGATATCTTGTGATTGAAATGTGGAAATGTTATGTTTCCTTTATGAATGTTTTATGTGATACGATTATGTTATGGTTCTTGGGCATTATTATGAAGACGGGTGGTTCCGTGATAAACTAAGGGCAGGTGAGCCCGATATAGCTCTCCAATGCATTGGGTAATGCGAAGGAGTGAAATGTTAAGGTTTCTCCGAAGAGATTTAGGGAATATACTGTGATGGGTATTCCAAACGTAACCAAGTGGGTTACTCCCATACGTAAGAATGTTATGAATGCCTCAAGTTACCTTTATGTCTTATGATTTCTATGATTTATTCATGATTTTATGAGGTATGTTAAAGTGCCTATGTTTTATGGGTAAAGTATGATTTCATTATTATGTATATATGAACTCATGTTTCCTTTCGATGTTTTTTTTATAACCCATACTGAGTTTTTATGCTCATCCGATGTTTTTGAAATGTTTTTCACAGGTCAAGGGAAAGGTACATGATAAGATGATAGAGTCAAGGATGTGTCAAGAAATAATCCATGTTTTATTTTAAATGTGTTTCCATTGATGGGAATGAAGAATACTATCTTTATGTAACCACTTTGTTTATATGTGGAATATAATGAAATTTTTATGATCTAATTCTCTAAAACTCTAAACCCGAAAAGATCCTCAATGTGTAATCTTGTAATAACTCAAGATTAAGTAAGGTTTAAGACTGGGGCCTTATAGACTCCATCAACAAATTCCTTTACATACTTCATGTGTAATGTGTAGATTTTTGTTCATATCCTCCATAAAAAATCCATCGTATAAATACTTATAATATTACATTTTTATAATTTATGTACATTGTAATTATGAATTGGATAAAATTTTTGGATATAAAAAATAAATACTATATTTTAATTTCCCAAACCTATTCTATATAAAAAGTTTCCAAATATGTTATACCATGTGACCATAGGAGTGCCTCCTCATTTTTCGGAGTCTTCCAAGTAGTATTGAGGGTATGTGATGGTAACATGCGGAGAATTCAAATCCTTAATAATTATTTCAATAACAATTATAATTGATGAAATATTGAACACATCCATCATGTCTGAGTTAAAAAAATGATAAATAGAATAAACATGTTATATCAAATGATTTTTGACAAAATGGTTAATATAAATTCCTGTAGGTCAGTCATCCACTAAGATGATCACAAATAAAAAAGTGAAAAAATAAAATACATGGATCTAAAATATCTCAAATCCATACATCCTACCAATATCTATATACTTATATGATCTATCCAGCTCGATCATGATTTAACTCAGTCTTAGTACAACATGGAGTTACTGACAAGTGAATGCTACTCTGGTAACCAATTGAAATGGTGAAATAATAAGGGTGGTAGTAAAAAACATTATAGGGAACAAGCAATGCTATCTCAATCATACCAAGAATTCTACGTTATGAGTGTGTACCCTTCCCTGAATAATAGATAGATGATTTAATTATAATAATTTAAATAAAAACCAACCATAAATCATCAATTCCCAAACCATGGTTGACTATAATTACTTTTTCTAGTGTTTGAGTGTCTCATATGATGTTGTGAGGACCACTCCAGCCCTAGTAATAACTAAATTTTTTTTTCTCCATAAAATACAAATAATCACTAGGGGACTCATCCAACCTTGTATAAAATAAAAATTACCTGAGAGGAGATCCAACACAATATAATATGCATTCGAAGGATGATCACCTATTCTATATGGGCTCAACAATCCCACTGAATACCACTCAATCCATTGATAGTTTTTAGGCATATGAAGTCACTCTCATGGAAAATAGTATCAGAGGATCAACCAGTCCCATAAACTGACTCAAAAATACTGGAAAAATAACATGATTTATGGTGCATAATCTACCAAAAACAATGGTCATCTCTAAATCCATGGAAATAACTTAATTTATTATCCAAAAATCCTAAATGGGATTATTAATAACCTAATTGTTATGAGTTTTCTTGAATTCTCTATAGGTAGTATTTAAAATCTCTTTTTAGGGAGTATAGTTGACCAGTTCAATGAGGTTTTTCACAGTCAGACATATAGAATATTCATTTTTAATAAATTAAACACAAATACAAGGATGTTTAGAAAAAACTTTATAGAAATATGGAAAGAACAATTTTCCATACTCTAAAACCCATACCCATTTTCCATTATGAAAAATATCACATAACATTCCTTAGTGGCATCAATTTGAAGAGGTCATGGAAGGATGATCTGAAAACTGAATTCATCAATAGGGTAGTCTGAACACCTTAAAAATTTATAGACTACCCATGTCTAAACCATATGGTAGTCTCAAATATGAGTGATTAAATACATTCACTAGGTTCAATTTATTGATCATAAAGGGAACTAATGTAGTACTATTTTCATGTAACACCAAGGAGAATGAACTCTATCTATGTCAAAAATCTAATATAATGATGTCTAATTGGTATCTCTAATGACGACCACTATGAGATACTCACCCCAATTACACCACATGAAGTTTTTGATGTCATAGTGTATCCCATAAATATATTTTACCACAATTATTAGTGGTTGGGGCTCATAAGATAGTGATCAGGGTCCTGTCTTAGCCCTAAACATTCACTCAATCCAGGGAATTAATATTAAATTAAATAATATATCACAAGATGTTATATTTTAATGATATAAAATAGAACTACTCCCTATGTGGTGTAGAAACAATTTTAATTCACCATAAACAAAATGCATAAAATGATCAGGAATATACTGGCACCACATTCCTTTTTATAAATCTATTTATATCTAATAACTTTCTGTAAATCCATTTCCTAAGAACCAATAAGGTTAATAGAAATCCATAAAATACCACAATACTCTATATCAATAAATTTTATCACAATTAATTAATTATAATAACTAATATTATTAAACAAATTAATTATAACATGACTAACTCTTTTTAAATCACCTAAAACCCAAGGATTTCCCAAACTCTGTGCAATGGGGTGATGGACACACCTAACACACCCTCGAACCCACACTAATACTAATCCGAAACATACACAACCATTCCCAAAATTTAATTAATTAATTATTAATTAAAAAATAAAAAATTTATAACATGATATACCATAATCATAAAAAAAATTCGGTGCTTAAATAATTATGTGATTCCCACTTCTAAGTTATTGAGAACACGACATCATGCTCAAAAAATTTAAAAATGATATGGTGGAATCCGAGCAAATACCTAAATTAAGAATGATAAAAATTAAAACTTAGGATTAAGAAGAGGTTATAATGTCACTATGTGGAAGAACCTAGAATGAATCTCCACCAAAATATCACCAAACAAATCCCCCTTTATTGGGAATCAAATATGGGTAAGGGATTTTGAGAAAAGAAAAATATGGAAACTCCCATTACACAATAAAAATATTGAATCCCATGAAGGGTAAATATACACATTTTCCGTCGGGCAAAATAGCCAATAGACCCCACTCACTTGAAGGTGAGTCTATATAGTGTTCCATACACACATTCAAGAAAACATACTAACTAGTATAGGGCCACCAGTATGCTGGTGGGGCCTAATGTTGTTCCCATCACACTGTCAATGCCACTCGTTTTCTGGTAGTCCCTATAGGTATTGAAGGCCTCTAGCCATATAGTGACCCTCTAGTGGATAGAATGGTTTATAAGACTATAAACCCAACTTCACAAACATTCCCTATCAATCTCCACTACTACCATCCACCTTATTATGTCCATTCCATGTAATAAAATAACTGTATGTGGTGTTAAAACTATTGAAATTCTTTCCCTAAAATTAGTTCAAATTAATTCCCTCACACTAATTCAAATATTCTAATTCCTCTAACATATCAAGACTTTATCATATGCATAGGTAACTAAAAACGTCATCCATAATGGATTAATCCCTAATAATTCATTGTGTTCATTCAATTTAATCTCCAAACCTGTTATAATGAAATCATTTCACTCAAATGACTACATTATAACTATTATTGCAAAACTGATCCCTCAAAAAAATATCAGTATACAACACAAGGGTTACAAAATCCCATTCCAATGCTTACCATAAAAAAAGAAATCTTAGGCAATTCTCAGTCAAGCCCATCCAACATGATGTATGAAGGTTTTACCATCCCCCTAATCGTTAAGTCCATTTCACTCAACATCAAAGGGATTATCACATAAGGTCCATTTATAAACTATGACACTTTCCAATATTAAAATTTTTATTAAAAAAAATTCTTCATGGTCCAATTGCATGCTTAGAATGGTTATCAACCCATCAAACATAAATAAAAATATAAGAAAACTACCTGAAAACTGGTAAAAATTCACATATCCAAGCTCCAAGATAAAACAAACATGCCTCCAATATCCAAGCATAACCCGAACATGTCAAATTCTACATGAGAAGTCCCATACAATTTCAAAATGAACCCATAATATCTAAAAAATTTGTTTTAAATGGTTCTTACAAACCATATCCAATTTCAGTGAAAATAATAGGTTATTTTTCTTCTAGTTAACATGTCTTGAATTTTCCATCTTATCTACCGATGACCCACATGAAACACTCGATCCTGTGAGTATACTCCTATAAAATAAATGTCCAAAAAAAAATACTCACCAATGTTTATGCCCCACTCTTGGTGAAATTCACTATTTGTAGCACTAAAAAACATAAAAGATCCATTATACACTACCATATGATGATAATCAATATACTCCCAACTCGATCTTGATCATGTTATCCTAAAATATCTCGTGTTTGACCCCCAAAATTGTAATCCACCCACAATAACACCTAAATTCATACTCAAAATTCACCCAAGGTATCCAACTAATTTTTGATTTATTTACAAGAATAAATTATAATGTCTTATCGATATTCCAATAGTCGATCTGATAATTCCATAACCCCACACACATGAGGTTAATATCACCAATATCATCATCAAACTACTCATTATAAGATTGTATTTATTACTGAACTATAGAATTATAAACATATTATCTACATCTCATCTCCTCTCTATCACAACAAAATGATGGATGTGACCCCACTGAAACATAATATATCACTAATTATAATATCAAACTCTTTATATACACAACTCATGGAAACATAAATAATGATATTCATTGAAGTTCATCATTAGTGATGGTTGCACTCTTTAACAACCTATGGTAGAATCCACACTATATTTCTTTCCTTACATTGTTATACAACTTTAATAATTGTTGAATTCCTATATCATAAGTGTGTATCTCTTCCGGATTAACCTTGATAATGTTCTCAGGGAACAAGGCCTCAAAGCATCTAAAACTCCTTATCGGTCATTGTCCTAGGCTGGAGTCACATACTCACTTATTGAAATCTCAATAGTAATCATGTATAACCATCACAAATAACCTGGATCATTCCAAAAGGTAGAAGGTGCAAGTTCCCAAAACACCCATCCTCTCAACATATGTTCTTCTCCATTGTTTTTATAATATAAAAAATAGCATCAAGTTCCTATCCACAGACTATGATCCTCATTTACTCTAGTGTCATCAAGCAATGAGAGTCCTTGGAACTCCTCTCTATAACTAGGAACTTCACATGTTCTTTTTTTTATCACAACCTCCTACAAATCTGCAATTTTCTAATTTAAATAGTATCTATACACACTCTCACCCCACCAAGAAGCACATTCTAAATAAATAGATCTAGGAAACTCATTTTTCATGCACTCTAGATATAAATGTGATACCATGGAACTCTATGTATCTCACATTCCAAATTACAGTACTCCAAGAACTTTCTGAAGATGGAAACAATGAAATCACAATGATTGTACAATATATCCAATAACACTTCCTATGTGTCAACCATGCAAGTGGAATCATCTAATATGATTTATATTTTGATGATGTAACATCCCATTACCATCTTTTAGGCATATAAATTTTCTTTACTTATTTTCCTCTTGAATTGGGAGCACATTTGACACTCGAGTATGGTGAACATTTTGTGTGGAAAATTACATTATGTTTAGGGATGTATGTTTTTTATGAAATAAATGATTCCAGGTGTAGACCTATAATGGAATTTTGGGGTTCTACTTGAGTTTGGATAATGGATGAGTTGGTTTGAGTTTTCAATAAAAAATTGAAGTTTTTACTGCTTTCTAGGAATTTAAATATCTTGTAACTTATTTATGACATGTAAAGTTTTCCAAGTAAAAGTCACAATATGTGTACAAGAGATGAATGATTATAGGCCGTGAAGATGTTATGGGATGTGTAATTTTCAAACATTTGTAATTAATGCAATTGTGATGGGTTATTTATCATATATAGTCTGAATGGGTGAAAAGCTTAAAGGGATTACATGTCATGTAAATGTTGTTTATAGGGATTATATATCACTTTATCAGTTTATTTGTATTATATTCTTATTCATCCGTGCATTATCTCAACTTAGGGATCCTCCTCAAAAATTTTGGGGAGCCTTGTTCAATCCATATTGGTTCTTTCAATGTTGGTTATTTACAGTAGTTTGGTTTAATCACTCTAGTTAAGAGATCACGTATTCTTCTTCATTTCATTTGATCATGTTATTTCAATTATGTTGAGATATTTTTTTATATATTGTGCATTTTATGTTGATTCCATAATAGATCCATTTTTTGGTCTTGTTTCAATGGTTGATCCATAGTTGGTAGTGGTATGAAGGGTGTATGTTCTTGAGGAATGTGTTCTTTTCACGTATATGTTACCCCATTCATTTAATTGAACCAAATTTGAGAGGTGTAGATTGATACATTCCAATTTATTATTACTATTGGGTTCTTTCTTGTGGTGGATCCTACTGTGGTTGTGTGCAGCCAATGATTTGAGGAAAGTGGTTCTGTATCTATCATATGTTTGTGAACTCCATTGCTTCAGTTTTTGGAAAAAATCTTTTATTAAATGAAATAATAATGATCAAATATTTTTATTTTTTTGTATGGGTTTTGGATAAAATATTGCCTTCCCCTACATTATTAAAAATAAAAGGTTTTAAAATCATAATTAAATGGATTTAAAATAATTATTTGATGAAATTGTTTGATAAATAGATCACAGTGTAATCCATGGTTACTTGGGTTGATGTTGTAGTAAAATAAATCATCCTCCTTGGGGTGGGGGGGGGGTGATCATTGGAATTTCCCCAACACCTTATGCATTTTATTCTAGGTACTTATTAAAACTATTTTGGGATTCAATTTCTGGGTTGTTCCTATTCTATCTCAACTATATAGATATTACAAAGGGCTTGATGTGTGCATTATTTTCGGTGTTTTTAATGAGTCTCCTAGCTATCTTGACCTAATGTGATCTGTAGTGTGATATTACTTAGGATTTAGGCCGATTTGTGCTCTTTTGTCGGGTATTGTTTACATTATTCTCACATGGTTTTTATATTACATGTAATGCATGCTTTGGTTTAACATGATATATCCATTTTTGATACTTGTATATGAAATAATTAGGTGAAGATAAACCTAATTTATTTCAAAATGGGGGGAAAGAGGAAATTAAATTGTTTTTTTTGTGATTTTGATATAAAACTTATAAGCTATATATCTTCCTATTTTTTCATTAATTTTTACCAAGCTCGGATTATTGTGTAGAGACTCAATATGGAACATCTATTTGGGACCATATACTATAAGTTATCTAACACAACGAATACCAATTTTAGAATGTCTATACCTATTTATTAGAAATGAATGTTTCTATAGTGAGGTGGTGATGTTTTTTTAGTTTGGTTTTTGGTAGATGGGTTGTGATATTGTCAATGTTTTCCCATACTATTATACAAAGAGTATTTCAGAGGGTATTTGAGTTAGGTTCATCATAGTTTGGTATCAAAGGAGGTCTTCCCCCAAGTTCACTTAACATTGAACATTTGGGAGACTTGGTATTGGATTTTTTGGACATGATAGGTAGGTTACTGTGTGTTCCTAACCAAATATTTTGATAGAGAGACTCAATTTATCATGGTATGTTGGGATTTTTTTCTCCTTTCTAGTGTTTTACACCTTAATATCAGTTTTTCTTGATGGTTTTTATGTTTTTAACTTTGATTAGTCTATTGTGTGATTTTTTAATTTTTTTGGTGGTCAACATTATTCCAATGTGATGAGTTCCACAATTTACTCAAGACGATGAAACTAGTTTTCCCCCAGTAATCCACAATTCAAAAGAATTATATATAAGATATCATGTGGGATGCTCATTTCATTGATCAAAATTTACCTCATGATCAAAATAAGGCTTTGTTGTATATTTGGGAGTTATAGTATACCGACATTGACTATGGGAGTTCCTGTGAGAGAAGCCACAAACCTTTAAAGGAATTTATAAAGCTCAAGAGGAAGAGGAATAAAATTAAAAAATGAATCAAAGCTTATTATAAATTAATCTAGTTGATAGTATCAAGGTGAAGTACGCAACATTCATATTCAAGGGTCCCATTATGAAATAGTGGGATTCCATAGTACACGTTGTAAGATATACAAGAGTATAAAAGAAGGGTTTCAAGACTCTTTTCTTCAGGATGTTTTTTAAGAGTCATAAATTATGGAAATTTAATTGGATTTCCATCAATTTCATCAGGGAGAGTGTTCAGTTTTGGTATACACAAATCAGTATGTCAAGCTAGTTCAGTTCACTCTAATGGTTGAAAATAATTTCCAACTGAAATATTAGAAGGACGAGCATGGTTTTTGACAAGATAACATATCATAGGTATTTATATTGAAGATTTTTATATATGTAGTGATATTGAGCATGGATATTATGAAAGAATTAAATATTGAAGGAATAGTTCAATATTATTACCCTCATCTGCTACCTTGTAGAATCATCAGTGGTGCACTAGGGAATTAGAGGTAGTTGAAATATCATCATCAAAGTAATAGAGATGGTTCTCAATACTAGGATTCTATGGATCCTTTGGTTATATTTTGATGTTTTAATCTAACCTTATTTCAATGTGGAAATTTGGATACACACAAAATTAGTGTCCCCCAACTACAAAGATGTGCAATATTTGTGAACATTATGGTCATCTTTATCATTTTTGTCTTTCTATGTACACACCATGATATGGTTTGTGATCATCTACTCAAAATGATACTAAAACATAATCAGATTATTCTAAGACTACAAAGACCTAGCCATAATAATCATTATTGAATGACCTTCACATAGTAGATAAGTCTCTAATGTTTGTATATTTAGGTCTAGAGATTGGGAGAAGAACCAAATTTATTACATATTATTTAGTGATTATTTAATTTGATAGTGGTGCTTCCCAATAATTTATATTTATAATTTTTTTTGAAATAATTTATCATCCAATTGAATTCATATCTTTTTTAGGGATTTAGTTAAACCTCCTTGGAATTGTAATATGGATGGGTTTCAGTGTTATCCTTTTATATAGAAAGCTGATGTAGATTTAGTTACAGATTTTTTCATTCTTAATCTGGATCTACATACCTTCATCATCAAGATAAATTTTATTGTTTCTAATTGTACCATGGTTTATTTCTTTATATTGTAAGATCTCATTTCTTGTGGTTTACGGGATCTCAAGGTTGTTTTAGGTAGATTGGTATCTCAGTTCCAGTCATGCAGGACCATCCATCCTAGAGATCGAGAGATATTTCTATACCATAGCAAATAAGACCAATGATGTTTATTCTTTTTTTATCTTCCCACTATTGTTTCATGTTTTGTGAAAACATTGGAAGATGATTTATACATGATTTCTATGGAGATGGAGGTAGATCATAAAATCGAACTGGTGCTAGGAACACATATTATTTATATTTTTATCGTATTACACTAGAAATCCTAAGAGTTTTCTTGATTCATTTTTTTGACATAAAAATGATTTTTTTCTCCATAGTGTTTTGCATTGGGTAGCCCCATTGGTCCTTGAAAAGAAGGAAAATGCTTCACTCTAATTTGTTGTTGAATCTCTGAAAGTGAAGAAGGTAATAATTAAGAATAAGTGTCCCTTTCTTCATTAGAATGTTTTTTTGGATCAGTTAAAGGGGAAAATAGGTTTTTGATGATCCGTTTTCATTCTGGTTATAATAATCTCAGTTCTACTATTTTTGATATACTGAAGATGGATTTCATGAGTAGTAATTTCCAATTCAAATATATTGTGATAATGTTTGCTCTGGAAAATTCTTATATAGTTTTTATGGTCTTAATGAATTAGTTATTCTATCAGCATTTCAACACTTATGTGGTAGTGTTCATGGATGACATTTTGATTCATTCTAGATTCAAGAATGATCCCAAGAGTGATATGGGTTTGATTATAGAAATCCTGAGGAGTCACTATATTTATGGAAATATTTCACATTGAAACCTATTGATTCAAGAATGAATTTTCAGGGGAACATTATACCGAAGAATGGATTATTATTTGATCCTGAGAAGATGAAGGTTATATTATCATTGTTAGAGCCAGAAAAATGTATTTGAGATTCAGAGATTTCTTAGTATTACTGGATACTATCGACGGTTCATCAATGACTTCTTATATATGACGTCAGCTTTAACCACTCTTACTAGTAAATGGGTGAAATTCATATGAGATGAAAAATGTTAGTCTTCTTTTGATGATCTAAAAATAATTATGACATCATATCCTTTCATGATCATTTATGATCATAGTATGGGGTATATTGTTTTATGTGAGGATTGTGGTATTATTTTTTGGTTGTATACGTAAGTTGGAAGATCATTTCATAATTTATAGATATTTTCATCTTCAACAACATGGGATGAATTACCCCCAATTGGAATTCATATCTTGTGGAATATGGTATGATATTAAGTACTGATGACACTATATTTTTTTATGAATGGTTCATAGTAATTTATTACCATGAGATTTTGGGCTACAAATATTCTTAGAAGGACCTGAATTTAGGATAAAGATCATTGGTGGAATAGATTTAGTTATTTGGATTCGATATCACCTACATCATGGGGAAGGGAATTTCCATTGTAGATTATATTAGTAGTAATGTTACATCACATGCTATTCTGGAATCAGAGGAAGAGTGGAAGTTTGTAGGTATTTTTACATATTTTCATTCAAATTTTCAATAGAATGTTTCAGGTATAGTTTATATAAGTTCACAATTATCATCATATCTAATTGATTCTATTCTACATATTCAGCCACAAGATAATGAGTTAAGAGAAATTCAAGAATCCCATTATGATGGTGAAATAGTTTGTGGTTGGTATATCTCATTGGATGGTATTCATTGTTTTGGGGATCTATTTGTCATCCTAATAAACATGATGAGATCAATTTTGTTTTTTTCATTATTCTACATGGTCTACTCATCCGATACTTAAATAGATGTATTATTACATGAGATGGTGATTCTGGTGGAAGGGTATGAATTGTGACATTCATGATTATGTGTCCCACCATTACACCATATAATAGATAATTTATGTGATTTTTAAAACATATGGTTTGATTCACCCACTTATATTTCTATTTTGGGAATGGGATGATGTATCCATGGAATTTATTTTTCGATTACCATGGACTCACCAACGGAGTAATGATATCAGGGTTTTGACTGATTGTTTAATAATTCCATCTCATTTCATTCTAATTTGGACACCATTAAAATTAATTATACAAACAATCAATATGTGAAGTAGATTCTCAGGTTACAATGGGATCCATATCCCATTATTTCAGACATGTATCCTTGGTTTACATCTTGATTATGAATATGTTTCCAAGAAGATATATGGAGTCCGGATTGATTGTGTAAAGCTTATCATCCAAAGTTACATGGGTTGTTAGATCATGCTATTCAGATCTTGGAGAATATTCTCTGTTCTTGTATCATAGATTTTGTTGGATCTTAGGACAACCATCTAGGAATGGTTGAGTTTTATTATACTCATTGTTATCATTCATCGATCAAGATGGATACTTTCGAGTATTGGAATGGTATCATGTGTAGGTCACATCCTGTTTGGGAAGAGGTGGGAGAAGCATCTTGTGTGGGATCATGTTTAGTTCTAGAGACATCTATTAGTATTCAGGTTATATTCCAACTTCTTGTTATAGTGTAGAGTCCAAAAAAATATTAAATGGATCAATGTTATCATCCCTTGGATTTTTCCTAAGTGGTCGTGTTTTAGTGTAAGTTTCTCCTCTGTTGGGTCACCATCACCTTTGAAAATTGGGAGAGTGGGCTCTCAGATATATTTGACCATTTTAGACCACTGATCAGCTTGGGAAATTTTCTTAACTTTGTAATTTCTAGTTCAATTTCAATTCATTCATTTAATTTTCCACATGTCCTAGATCATGTAATACAATCCTAGACCCACTCAAAATCATAGTTGGGAAATGATTGAGTTTGTCCAAGTGTTTTTATTTTGTAACATCTAGTGGAGATCATATATTATCATGTGAATATATTGTGTGTGAAGTCAATTAAATAGGTAAGGCTGTTATGGTTTAATGTATCTGAATTTTATGATACTTGACAGCATGAGTCATTAATGAGGGAGCTTCATCCCCACATTTTTGGAATAATTAATTCTTCCACATGAAATTGTAGGGAAAAAAGTATCATGGTGGGTATTTTGAAACATATTGTTACTATATTTTTGGTATTTAGATTCCCTTTACTTGTTTTCCTCCTTAATTGGGAGTATCTTGTACTCCCTTTGATGGATAAAATTTCTTGATGAAAATGATATAAAATAAAGGGCTGTATTTTTTTAATTAATCGAGTCCAGATATAAATGAGTGATGTATTTCTAGCCTTATCACTAAGTTTTGATAACACAATTTTTGGTTTTAGGTATTTGTTGTGAATATATATTTTTCACTATCCACTAGGAATTTACATGAAATTTTTTGAGTATATGATGTGTAACGATCACCAGGATCAAGTAATGATTTGTGTAAACATCATGATCGATTACACGCTATGTAAAGTTTATAAGTCATAAAATGATAAAAAAATATAATTTTTAATTTAAAAGTAGATGTGTTTTAGGCATATATAGAGCTCATGGGTTAAATAATGTTTAAACGGATTACACACCTGGTAAATGTCACATACTGAGATTTTTGGGAACATCATCGGTTGATTATTATTTCACTCTTCCACATCTATCATTTCTCTATACCTAGGGATCCTATCCTATAATTTTGGATACCTATATTCATTTTGTATCGATTCATTTGATGATGGATCATCATATATTCTATATTTCATCTCTCATGGAAAGAGATACTTTCTACAACTATATTTCTTTTCATTTTTGTAGCACTGTTTCATTGCACTATTTTTTGGACCAGTGGTGTTTTTTATCTTGATTCTTTTATTTATTACTTATGTGATCTAATTTTGAGGGCCGATCCATTATTCGTTATTTTATGGAGGGTGTGTGTTATTTATGTATTGGTTGTTTCCTCTTCTCTATTGATCCGTATATTTAATTGAACCAATTATGATATAAGTATATTGATTCTAGGACCTCTATTATTGTTCTATTATTTCTTTTGGTGGGTCACATTATGGTCTTCTGCTACGTGAGTGTTTTGGAAGGTGGTTCGATCTCTATTTTGTATTGGTGAACCACATTTCATCAATTTCCGATAAATTGTATTATTAGATGAAATTGAATGAATGAATGATTTTATTTTTGTGTTTGGAATTGGGTTTTTAATATAATATGGGTTTTCCATGGTTTTTTATATGAAAATATATTTCATAAAATGATGAAATTATTTTATGAAATGGTTATAATAACCATTATATGATGAAATGGTTTGGAAAATAGATCATAAGTAAATCCCTAGGTAACTGGTAGAGGGGTTCAAAAAAGGTTTTGTCCACTATCTGGGGTTTGTTCTCATAAAGATTTCATTTTATCTATACGCATGCTATTTTATGGGTTTGTTAGACCTAATGGGTTGAGGGGGGTTACTTTCTATAGTTTTCTACTTATCTCTATGATCCATTCATTTTTTTGTGCATGATGTGTGCACAATTGTCGATATTATATATGAGTGCCCTATCTATCATTACCATGTTTGATCCTAGGAATGATGTTACCTATTATATTCACTGATTTGGCCAGTTTAGTCTTGTAATATTTTGAATGTACTACCATTGTTTTTAATTAAAAGGTGACACATTATATTTTTGATATGATATATATGTAATTTATATATTTATAGAAAATTATTTGAAACTAATTTACCTGATTTCTTTGGAAATGTGGTAAAAAAGAGAAATTAAATTGTTCTCCCTTGCTTTTGAAATAAAACTATTAAACCATATATAATTCCATGTTTTCTTTAAATATGACCATTCTAGGATTATTATACAGTGACATAATATAGAACACTTGGGTGAGACCCTACTGATCCTTTTATCTCAAACCCTACAAACACATTTTCTAGTTCATATAACTAGTTATTTATTTTGATGTAGACAATTTTAAATTATATTTAGGCATCTAGGTTTTCTATCTAATGGGTTTTGACTAATTGGGTGGTAAGATGTGACTGCATTGTGATTCATTATACTTTTTCATCCTATACATTACTGAATTTAACTAATTTTTTTTATTCCTATTATTATATCAAACATCACTCTATTTTTGAATAAATTATTTTGTTTTAATCAGTGTCAAAAAGGGTAATTTCACTTTATTGTATAATTTTATTATAGGTGGAGGTGATTTTAGAAGCCCACAAAGGTGCAAATGGAAATGGGGAAAAGTACATGGAACCCCATGAACACATGTACACTTTTTTAGATTCTCTAGGAAATACCCAAATTTAAATGCAATGAAATTTTTGATATGGTAAAAAACCTAGTGGGATACATCATTGAGGAAGGAACTCAATGACCATTCATCCATTAAATGGCCTAACCAAATCGAAATATTCAAGGAATCAAATCTACAGAACATTAAATGTGGTTTTTCCTATTTTGGATTTATAAAGATGTTTGTGCCTCATAATGTAGTAAAATATTAGGTATAGATACTAAAATTGTGGAAAACATGTTTGTAGTTTTTGAAATGGTGATATAATACTTTCTAGTAGACAAAAACTTTGATTCAAGTGGTATTGTGAAATCTAGGTGACTGCAACCACCATCAACTTTACCTGTAGAAAGATTAGATTTAGAACCCCATTTAGAATTTATGCCGGGAGGAAAGGTAATACCATTTTGGAGTAAAAAAACAGTCTTATCATTATCCCTTAATGCTCTAAAATCTTTGGGAAGTTATACACTAACATATCCTTCTTTATCCCCTCTTTGTAGAATTCTAAAATTCTCATGATCTCCTGAAGGGGATGTGATGTAAATCCAACAAACGGTTTTTGTAATATTTTAATGGTATATTTAATTCCATGTATATATGTTATTTTTCAACATAATTTATTCTTGATTCATTGTTTTATGCACCGGTATGTCATACTCGACATAAATGAACTGGTTTCAAGGGTACTCCTTCATGTTTTGTTTCACACACCATTCACCACTTCCTCTTTCCCATTTCAATGGTGATATCTATGTGGGTTATATTGGTCAATTGAACTCATATAGGCAATTCCATTTCCATGTAATTTTATTTTTAGGAAAACAAATTCACAAAAATACAAACCTTGATAGTGAATTGAGTTCTTCAAGTGTTTCCCTAGATAGTTTTCGTTAGTAAGTCGAACACAAATAACCCAATAATATGCGGTATCTTGTGAATAATTGTGTTTTTTTGAATAATCCATTTGGGTATCCTACTGTAAAATTAGTAAAATTATGGTTTTAGGCGAAACAAACTTGGGATTAAAATATTATAACCCTATCTCTTAAAAATATGATTGATAAGATTCATGAGATTTTCCCAAGTTGATCATGTTAAATTAATTCAATTAATTTCCACTTTGTTTTATCGCATTCCATTTTATTTTGGATTTTTAAATCATTAACCCCATTTTATACAAAAACTCATTTCCCTTTTAAATTCATAATCAAAACTCTATTTTTGGATTTATGATCTACAGTTCTATCAGAATACAACTTAGGATTCTTTCTATACTACATAAATTCTACTAAAATTAAACATTAATGTTGACACACTCGATAACATGATCAAAATAGTGGGAGTTTTCCCAAAATATCATGTGGATACTATTGTAGTATCTATTTAGAATCATTTATACTATATAGTTTCATTTGTCTCTTACATATTGTTTTATCTATTATTGTTTCAATATTTCCACTAGCTTCTTTCATTTAAGGAATATATGTATCTCTTTAGCTATTTTGTTTTGTTATATATTTGTGTATACCTTTTTGTTAATTATGTTTGGGGGAAATAATTCCTTCATGATTTTTTCTGATGATTGAGTGCTAGTCTTCAGCCTATTGGGAAATGGAACCCCCTTTAGGTATGTCGTAAATTAGAGTTAGGTAGATGTTTGAGACGATATTTGGGTAGGGATCATCACATTAGGACACTGATGACTAGCGATAACCACTTTGTGGGTCTACATCACATAAAAACTCCACCAACTCACCAAAACACTACGTTACATCACAAGGTCATTAGTTTCTCCCACTATGCCCAAATATCATAACTCACAAGGTCAAAACTCATAGGAAACATGATATTCTCTTGTCTAAGATATTACTCCATCTAACCTTCTTATGCCCACTCTAGTGTCTCATAAACATTACAATATCAAATACTACCCCACCATCTTCTATGGACATCACTACTCACTGATCATCCACTTAATAGACTACTTTTCTGAGAATAGGAACCTTTGGATTCTTCTCACTGTGCCTTCACATATAAGAGTCACCCACATGAGGGTCATAATGATGTATAAAAAGAAACAAAATGAACAAAACCATACCAAAAATCAATATCTTTTGAGTGACATTCACATGGTTGAGTTATGTAGAATTCCATTGTATTTCATATAAAAAACACCATATATGTTGTTACTCTAATTTAGGTAACACACATAAAGAATACTCACACACATGGAGTTTCTCAAAAAGTCATCATGTGTAGATATAATGATTCAAATGTCACGCCTTATTCGAGTCACCGAGCAGTGGTATTGTCTTCATCATTAGAATCTAACCATATTTCCACATGGCTTTTCCCCTGAAGAAAATACATTCATATCGATCTTGATGAGTATAATTACACCATGAACATATATAGAAAAAAAGACGATCTATTGTTGAAAAATTAATTAGATAAAGCTCTATTATTAGTGATATAATCACACACTATAAGGAAAATTTTTCCTATGAATCCAATGTTAGTACTCATGAGACATGTTTTGATTCTCAACATAACGGGTGAATGGGAGATTTAAAAAAATATTAAAAACAAACAAATAATTCAATCTAGGAGAAATCACAATACTATAATAGTGTAAAATAAAAACATAAATCCCACACCCATAAACATAGACTTCCTATCCAAATAGTTGTTCATGAATCAAAATCCCAATATCCAGTAAAATCCAAATAACCTTCATATATGTCATTGATACCATCATATAAATAGTAATATAAATAAAGAATAGCTAAAACCACATTAATACATCCCGACCATCTCACTAATAAGATTAACCAGAACGGTGTTTCCAATTGAAGTTAGGTGAAAATACCCACATACTAGAGATTGTGGACTAGAAGTAGGGGTTCCAAGGTGATATCATGGGGTTACGATAACCCATGTATCAGAGTATTAACACAACAGAAATAAAATATAATATCAAACACATCTATCACGTTAGATTATGTATATATAAAAAATAGACTAAACATGATGTTGATAAATAAATTAAGAATATAGATACCCATTCAAGCTTATAGATTGAACAACTACCAAGGCAATAACATATAATAAGAATAAATAAAATATATAATTAAAGGACCCTTTGAAATTGTGAGTCATAATTCTCCCTATGATTTTTATACCCATCTAATATATATTTCATGATAATGTAGTAAACAGTAAATTTTCCATCCTAGGCCTATAGATAAGTGAATGATGCTCAATTATCCAAGTGCAATTGGAGCCCATGAATATTGTAATTAGAAAAATCAATAGGTAAACCCAAAAATATCCTTAAATATAACCAAAATTAATGGATATTTTCATGTAACATTATTTAAATAATTGAAAAAGGTCATACATAATGTAAATAAACTAAAATCCCATTGTCGATCCTCTGGTCCCTGACTCAGTTCCACCATACCTACTCTAATTTGAGATATGACGTATCTGGTTACATCAAAATGACCAATCCAATCATAATTATGACTCGATGGTATTGCACCCTGACATATAGTTGAATACCCAGGTGTCACATCCAATATTTTATACATGATAATGACATTACAAGAGCTTCATCCTAGTATACATTAACATAAGATATTGATCCACTATGGCATAGAGAATTGACACACCCACCAAAGTCTCCAAAATCCCTAAATGTATCAAAAGTATTACAAACACCCACATATGGCTTGTAGGTAGAATGGTTTTAAAATTATCTTCATGGAACCCATAATCCCTAGAAGATAACATGTGGAAGGAAACATCCACTTCCTAATACTACACCCATCACCTAGTTCATTGTTTCCCCTCCAAAGAGTATCACAAATTCACCAAATAGAGTATCAATTACAACCTCATTGGGATTTCTCATTACCTCTCTATAGGTAGTATTCACAACATCCCACTTGGGAATATTCTCAACCTCTAGAGGTTGGGAATATAGGGGCTTCAATAGCACTAATATTGGGGGGGTTTCTTTTATCAGTCCTCCGAAAAGCACTGATAAAGCCTCTTTTATCAGCGCTAAAAAAAAGCACTAATAAAAGACCCCTTTATCTGCCCTTTTTTAGCACAGATAAAAGGTTCTTTTATCAGCTCTTTAAAAAAGCATTGATAAAGGTAAAAAAATTTAAAAAAATTAAAAATAATGCGGGAGTGCTTTTATCAGCGCTTCACACCCCCTTTATCAGCTATAGGAGGTCTCCCATGCGCTGCCCTTCCCACGCATCGTCATACACGGGCACCCACTACGCTTCCACCTGAACACAAACCTGGGACCTCCCCCATTTCGCAGCTTCACCTTTACCACTAATCCATTTCGTTTTGTTCTCTATTTAATGATATATCTATATATATGTAGTTATGTTTATTCATATATTGGTATAGATTCATATTAATATAAATATATTTATTCATATATATATATATATATTAATATATATATATATATTAATTCATATATTTATATATTTTTATATATATTTAGATATAATATTTTATACGTATATTTATTTGTATAGTAATATATACTTATATGATTAGTTTTAAATGCATTTATGAAGAAATATGTTTTTATGTGTGTTTATAAATAAATAAATACATATGTACACACATAGATATATAAAACACACAGACACACACATAGAGAGACACACACACAAACACAAATATATTTACGAATAAATACATATATATGTGTATTTGAAAAGCCATAGAATGTACTTATAAGATTAGTTTTAAAAAAATTTATGAAAAAATATGTTTTTGATGTGTGTTTATAAGTAAATAAATAAATACATACATTTATAGATAAATACAACATAATGAAACACACATAGAAACCCAAAAACACACAGACACGTATATATTTATGAATAAATACATATATATGTGTATTTGAAAAGCTATAGAATCTTAAAAAAACCATAACTTATAATCTAGAATTCAGTTTCAACACCATAACCAGTAAAATTGAATAAAATGAAACAATCTTCAATATGATATGTGGTACAGGCCTAACGGACATTAAGATCAGAAGTTATACTTGTTTAAATGTTAAAAAATCAAGGTATCCTGACTAAAAACTTAGTTTTGGAGGTCTTTTAGGCATTTTTTGATCTCGAAAAATGAGAAAGAGGATATGCCTCAAAGAATATCACGTATAGCTCGTCGCAGGCTTCAATTTGATATGCGGTTGAGCTCAAAATTCACCCTAATCAATAGTTATGGCCGTTTGAAGTATGAGTTACATTTTCATCATATTTTAGATCTTTTATTAATTGTTTTGATTTTTTGGGTCCTCAAATTGTTATTAAATTATTTTTAATTGATAATAATTAGAAAATTATTAATTAATAATATTTTTTTAAAATATTTTGATGCCATTTTCACTAAATTTCCTATATATTAAATGTAGTAGTCTATTTATATTTATCTAAAACATATTGAAAATATATATATTATATTTATATGAATATAAATATACTTATAAAACAAAATATAAGTTTTTAGGAATTTTTTTTGAAACTTAAAATTTATCAGCACTTAGGAAAAGCACTGATAAATCACCCATTTATCAGTTCTACTAAAAGAAGCGCTAATAAAGGGTTCCACTTTATCAGTGCTAAAAAAAGCGCTGATAAAGGCCCCATTTATCCGCACTTTGTTTAGCGTTGATTAAAGTGTAATCCATCCATTCCCATTTTTGTAGTATTTTTTTATTGGGTAGTATTCACAAAAACCCATATGAATGATTTCCATTTAAAATATTTATGCACAACCCTATGGGAATTTTCTAAGTCTATTTCAAAAATATGGAATCATAGGTATGCTGAACTTAAAAACATATCCCCACTATCCACATCCTAAAAACTTATAGAACACGCCTTTGTGGCCTGCCTACTTACGGATGGCACTGAGTCCATCCAAAAATCTCATCCATCAAAAGGTTGGTCCAAACACCAAGACTATCAACGAACAATGCGAGGATTACCCATATAGTACCCATATAAAAAGGGTATGTAATACGCTTCCTATGGATAATCAAAAATTACTTTGGGCTATAAGGTTTCAAAACGGTCATGTATGGAGAAAAAATATGTACTCTATCTAGGTTATTTCACCCCTTCATATTGGACTCAACATTCTCCATAATGTGGGACACTAAGTCACAATCCGTCTAATCACACCCCTCAAGGGTATTCATTTCATAGGGTATCCCGTATATAGTCAAGGCCTTAACCATATATGGTTTGGGTAGGTAAAGTGGTGCATAGGTTTTTTGAATGGTGCTCAACACTTATTCGATTGGTCGACTTATTTTGAATTAAAAAATAAACACATAAAAGAATAAGTTTATAATTAAAAATGGACCAAATCCCTCAGTTTTTAGCCCACATGTCACATGAAACGCAAAAAAAATCATAAATACATCTATAAATTACCACAACCACCTATATTTTATGTAAACCATTATCATTTAAAACCTATAATGTATGATGCTACTAGATGAACTATACATATAACAATTCCCATAACAATGTCCACGTATCTTGTCCCAATTCGAGAAATCAAAAATATTTTTAAAAAAATTATATTAATTATAATAATTCAATAAAATATGTATAATTCATATTAACACACCCAATATCTAAACATTTATAAAAATTTGAACAATGGGTTACCAGCCACACATGAGACAGCTATTAAATACATATTAAAAAAAATCCATGAAATGATAAATTTATAGCGTGGATTTCCTTAACCAGAAATACATTACACTGCATGATCCTAGAAGTACATGATTTAAAATTTCCTGGTATAGAGGGAGCCCCATTATTATAATATTATTCTACTATTCCCCAATGTAATTGGGTCAAAATCCCTAACCAGAGAAGAAACAAAATAAGGGTAGTGGAAGGAAAAGATGAAAAGAGGTCACCAAAGTGAGGAACATAACAATAATAATTATTGGGGAACATTAAAATAATCCTCTTAGAAAGGATTCAGGAGGATCAAGGGAGGGGTAGAACCAATGATAATTTTCCTCTTCAAGGCTGGCATCCACATAAAATCGGGATGCTCAAGAAGGTGAAAAAGATGCTTTTAACATATTAAATAAATACAAATAGGAAACATAGAAATATACATTCTATATGAAAGAGTTTCTATTAAACTATCATGGACACTATCTATGAAATAGAGGACTACAATGTTGTTTGTGGATACTGAAGGCAAGCATGTTCATGGGCCAGCTGGTGACCTTCCAATGGAAGGCTCATGGCTTCAAGCTACTTAAAAAACTACATTCCCTTTACCTGGTTCTCCAACTTCTCTTATCCAACTTTGAAACCATTACCAATCTAAAAACACAATTTGAGGTGTTAAAACATTAAAAAATATATTGTAGACCTATGTTAAAATTCTAGACCACTTTGTAAATCAAAATTTTAAATTTAGATTAAATTTACAAAGTTTTTTTTCAAAATGGTTCATGAAAAACTCATTACTATAACAATTTTCATTTTTGATATGTCTTAGTTATTTTAGAATTGAATCTATCAACATACTTCAATAAAAAATTACCACTCAAACATCAATGATCTAACTCCAAATTTTAGCCACACCCTCTCAACAGGACCATAAACATAATAATTGAGGTAGATAAAAATCTAACACAACCATCATAACCAATCCCAAAACATCAGGACATTTATCACCATGGACATTCCACCTCATGTCCATAAGGCTTCATAATCCACCTAATGGTTATGTCTACAATTATGATAAAGGGTACTTGTAAATTTTCTTAATTTGCTATTAGTTGTGTTGGTCAGTAGCATGATTTATGGGTGAAGAAAATTAAAAATCTCATATGGAGGGGATAATACATTCCATAGTGGTATGGGGTGGTGCTTTAATTTCCACTCACTAAGAATATGGCTAGTCTCATGGTTTTGGATGAAGGCTCTTTGTGAATCCATACATAATGTCTGTGTATTTTTCGTCACCATTTTATAAAAAAAATCAGTCACTTTAATGATTGTATCCCATCCTTTTTGACATAGAAAACTCGCATGTGTAAATTTATTTTTCAAACATCCATTTATCATTTTCATATTTGAGTTATGGAGTGATCACACCTTTTTAGGATTCTTTTCTATATGACCATCCTTCATTGGACAAATCATAATCACCTTGAATACAACTTCTTGAGTGTTTTTCATTTCTATAAAATCATAATCTTTATTCCTCACTTTACATGGAATGATATTTATATAATGAAAATCAAAATTAAACTCTTTTAGATATTTATCCTTCATTAATAAGTCTTTCATGTGGATTTTATGTTATAATATTATCAAAATTTAATTCACAATCTATATATAATTGATGGTTTATCTAATTCCATTCATATTATCTATAATTTCATTCACCTTATTAAGGAATTAATCCAAATATTCAAATGGTTAAATATGTAAGACCACATAAATTTACTAATGAAAATTTAATTTAGATTTATATATATTTATCTTTCCATGAATTATACATAAAATCATTCCCCACAGGGAACTCAATATTTTCATGAATCCTGAATTTTTATATTTTAGTATAAATATATCCACTATGTTTTTTATTCCATTTTAATTGAAATCCATATCTTTATTCCTCCATTTTGATAATGATCCACATTCCATACAGATATAAATAATGTGTATGAAATATGTATAATCATCAATTCCCAATGATCTAAAGTAGTTTTGTATCTGATTAATCTATAATTAATATTTTTCATTGAATATTAATTTTTATATTAGGATTCACAACCATTACTACAGATTCCAAGTTATAATAGTCCATTTATTTAATAATTTTTTACAAATACCATTTTTTATACATAGATTAAATATCATAGTGGGTTGTAACATTTCATTACTAATATTTAGGTAATTATATTCACTCTTTTTTCTTCTATAATTGGTTTAGTTTTGGGACTATGGAGGATGGATAAATTTTAGTCCAAAAAATGACCTAATATTAAGCATTGTATGTATTTTAGAATTATAAGAATTTTGATACAAACATATAAATATTTTGTGGGAATCTTCATGTGTTCAGAGAACATCTAATTTTTTTTTGGTTTTTGGTGTATTAAACCATTTTTTTCGGCAACTACAAGAGAACCACATGTTCGGTAATGGAAATACACAACATGAAATCTCTAAAGTGTAGATGTCATGAAACTGGTACGTAAAATTAAGGGAGTAAACATTATATACTTGTCACACATTATATAGTAGAAGGAAGAATGTTTTGAATTAAAATGAGATGTGTCTTTCCGAATATGGGATCCATGTGGATTACACGACATGTAAAGAGATTACAAGTTTTTTAATTATAAATAATTTTTTAGGGCACTATGGGTGATATATATTTTCATTCAATGTGAAATTTCTTCCCTCCATAACTTTTTCTCTCATCCATTAACCTCATATCCTCTATTAGTTCATGATTGATTCGTTCAAAGATTGATAACCATTATGGTTGGGATGAATCGCTTCAGGTGAGTAATCCCTTCTGATAATTCATTTCCTTTGATTATGTTATAACAATTGTGTCACATTATTAGATCTATTGACCAATGGTGATTATTCTTCTTGATTATTTAAAGATTCATTATGTGATCTCATTCTAAGTGTCATTTTAATATTGGATGGGGTGTAGTGGGTGTGTGTTCTAAAGGTATGTGTTGACTCCATGCCACTGATGACCATTTTTATAAATTTAATGAATTATTATATGTTTGGACTTTTTCTTGAGCCTCCATTTTCATTTCCAAATTAATTCTTTTGTGGGATTCCATTGTGGTCTTGTGTAGCTTTAGTTTTAAAGTAGGTGGTTTTATCTTTAGCTTATATTTGTGCCCAACTTTTTTATTATTTTTGATAAAATTTTTTATTAAATAGATTTTGATGATATGATAGATTTTGTGTGAGTGTTTGTGGAGATAGGTTTTTGTTAAAGGTGGTTTTTCCCATGGTTTTAGTAAATGATAAATTGTTATCAAATCATTGTGAAATGGTTTCCAATGCATCAAAAGATGAAGCAGTTTAATTAATTAATTTGGAAATTAGATCATTTGGGAAGCAATGGGTTCTCAGGTTAATGGTATATTAATTTTTATCATCAATTTTTACTGGTTTTCTCATGGGGATTTCATTTACACCATTGCCCTATTTTTTTGGGAAATTTTATACCTATTGAGGGGTTAACTTTTTGGGGGTGTTCCTATTATATCTAGACTCGATTGATATGTGTTGAGTCTTGATGAACCCATTATTTTCTATGTTATGTATGAATGTACTTACTATTATGAACAAGTTAAATCCTTTCTGTGTTTTTACTTAAGATTATTGGCCTATTTGGATAGTGTTGGATTATATAAATTTGATTTAATTATCAAGGATATGATATTATATGCGATGCATGCTTTGGTTTTTTGATATATCTATCTGATATATGTATATAAAATTATTTGAAACTGTTTTTTATGATTTAATTAGAAATGTGGAAATAGGAAAAATTAAAATATTTTTTAGTTTTTTTTATATAAACATTATAAAAAAATATAATTCTTTGTTTTATTTAAAGTGGACAATGGATGGATTATTGTTCAGAGACGTGATATAGAACACGTGGGTTAGACCATATTGAGCTTGTTATAACACTACCATTTTAAAAATTCATTGACATGTATACCATGTTAAATATTTCATTGTAGGGAAATATAGGGTTCCACATTGAGGTGGAGAGGTTTTATGTCAGCTGGGTTGTGGGTAACTAGTTGTGAGATGGTTGGATTTCACCACAATATCACATAGTGTTTTTTGAGTAGCAATTTGGTTTTTTAGTCCGTTGTTGTAATTTTATCATAGAGGTTGTTTTGTTACATTTGTAGTTGTATTTTTTCTATTGTTCTATTTCACTTATGACATATATATGTATTCATGTATCCTTATTTTGATTAATTTTCTATATGTTTATATATGTCATTTTCTCCGATTTATGTTTTGATAAATCATTCCCTATGTTTGTAATTGTTTCCTAGGTGTTAAACAGCAACACATGGGGATCATGAAATCCTTTTAGGTATGCAAAGGCTTGGGAAGTGTACTAGTTTTAGAGGGAATTATATTTGGGTTTGTTATATTTTGGTATAAATGCCCCAGTTTAGGTTTTTTCCACAATGGATCTTGTATTCGGATGTTTCATAGATTAGAGATTGAAATTTTAGAACATGAGAGGTTGGTTCCAATGAGTTTCTAGACAACTCGTTCTGTGATGAGACCCATGTTACCACGAGATGTTGGGATGTGGGTATAATGTTTTATGTTTTAATGGTAAAATCATTTTTTGATTATGTTTTATTTTGATTTGATATTAGATTATTATCTATATGGTTATTTTTCCTATTTAATAATGTAGTAATATACTTCTGAGATATGTTCCATGAGTTCCACAATTGGGTGTATCTGATGCTCATAAAGGGAAGACACTCCTTGATCAAAATTTTATTGATTATACTTTGTAGGTAGTTCATGATTTTTACCCAAATGTACTACATGATTAGATTAAAGTTGTAGAGGCACATTCAGGTGTTTCTAGAGAAAGGTATTGGTCACATGAGTTCTTTTGAGATATTCCACCATCCTTTTAAGGTATGAATGAACCATAAGATGTAGAGGAGGGGAATTAAAGGATCAATAATATCATTGAATTCCAAGATACACCTCTGTATATCAAGGTGAAGTGAATGGAATATAAACATGAGTGTCTCATAAAATATTGTTGTGATTCCATGGCATAGGAAGATCTGCACATTGCACGTACTGAAAAAGTTTCAAGACTCTCTTCATATTATCTGATTCTAGAGTCACAAATTATGGTGATGTATTTGGAGTTAGTTTCATTTTAGCAGGGATATCATTCTGTTTTGACATACACATATTAGTTTGATGAGATGGTTTTATTTTCGCCGGAGGTAATGAATAATGACTAGGTAAAGGCTCAGATGCACCTGTAGGGTTTAGGACTAGATTTCAGATCACATGTATTTCTGTTATTTATTTTAAACTACTACGAGATAGTAGACCAAGATATGATATTTTAGATTAATATGGAAGGTGATTTTGGAAATCATACTCATATATTCCACTTAGTGGAATCTTTAGTGGTGTGTGAAGATGAGAAAGTGGCCAAATCGTCATTGGAGTAGTGGTGGTGGTTCTCTGAAGTAGGCCTCTTCAGAACCTCCAATTGTAGCTAGCTACGTGACCCAAAATTGCTATCAGTGTGGCAAGTTCTAATAGATCCATCATTATTTTTCTTCACCCACAAATATGTGTTATAGTTGTGGGTGGTGTGGTCATCTACATCATTTCTATGAGAATGTGTATAATCCTCAAAATGATCAAGGATTGAAAAATCCAATGGATACTATGTGATAGTTTGAATCAGTAATGTCTCCAATGATCCATCCAGATGTATTATGTCTGGAGAACATTAATGAAATATAAGAGTTTCATTCAGAGTTAAATGTGAATCTAATGATGGTGAGTGGGTCCATATTTACTACATCATCAGTAGATATTGTTTTATTTTATTCTTGTGCCTCCCAATTGTTTATATATGGTATTTTTATTATTATTTATAACCATATAATGGATCTCACATCATTTTTAATGTATTTACGGACACCTCTTAATAAGAGGAATAGGAATGGGTTTTAGTGACCTTCTTGTTATCTATCAATTGATGATGCTGAGTTGGTCTGAGATTTTCTAATTCTTGAATTGGATGTGTTTGATATCATAATATATAGAGATTTTATTATTTCTCACCATGATGAGGTTTATTTTTATCATATCTGTGCCTCATTTCTTGAAGTTGATGGGATTGTGTAGGCTTTTAGGTAGATTGGGATTCATGGTACGATTGTGAATGACCTTCCCACCTAGAGATCAAAAGATTCTTTTTGGTTTTAGTATCTATTCCAAATTATATTTTCTATATTCATGAAAATCCCATTAGTTTTCTGTATTTTCATGATGTTTTCCGAGATTATTTATTTTAACCTCTTATATATTGGGAGGTTGGGTTTATGATTTATGTATTTTTAAGTACATAATCGAGTTCAATACAATTTTATCATATTGAACAAGAATAAATAAAGGAGCTCAAGGGAAGTTGTATAGTCTGTTTATAAAGGATTTTGTTTTCCCTAATGTTTCTCCTTGGTAATCCTCAGTTCTATTTGAGAAGAAAAAATATGGTTAAAATCTATTAAGCATGGATTATCTATTTTTAAACCAAGTAATAAATAATAATAACTATACTTTACCACATGTGTATTATATTTATAATCTATTAATGGGGGAAAAGAATAATTTGAAGATTAGTCTTGAGTCTAGTTATCATCATATAATAGTTAATGAGTGGTATATACTGAAGAAGGATTTAAGGAAAATGTAAGACCATTATGAGTATCTTATGATTTTATCTAGTCTAGAGAAGTCTCGTATAGTTTCTATAGATTTGATGAATGATAAATTTCATCACTATATCAACATTTTTTTTGGTTTTTTTGTTGAATTATAGTTTTGTTTGTTCTTGATCCATGTGAGGTTATGATAAACATTTTTACCCCATCTTTGAAATCATGAGGATTTCCCATCTGTGTTGAAAAAATTGAAAATGAAATTTCTTAACTCAAGAAGGAAACTCTTAGGTAATGTGATTTATATTAATATTTTATTAGTTGATCCTGAGAACCTAATGTTCTTTTTCTCATAAGAATAAAATAGAATGTATTTTAAATTATGTGATTCCTTGGCCTTTCAAGATACAATTGAAGGTTCTTCGGGGATTTATATACATGAACATGAACATTTATTTCTCTTACTAGGATGGGGGTGAAATTCATATGGGATTTTATATTTCCTTATTATTTCCACAATCTATAGATACATCTAACAACGTCTCCTATTATGGTCTTAGTAGATCCCAGTAAATAGTATTTAGATTTCTATGATGATTTTAGAACATTCTTGGGTTGTGTGACCATGGAGGATGCTGATGTGTTAGCATATAAATTTCACCATCTTTGACCACAAGATAATAATAACAACACTCATGATTTATAGATTGCAGTAACTATTCATGTGCTAAATTGATTAAAGAATTATCTTTTTGATAAAAAATATACAGTCATTTCCACTATAAGAGTTTGAGAAATATGTTTTATCAAAAATAATTATATATTATATACTGGCAGTCGGTGGAATAACATTATACATTTGAATTTGATATCACCTATACCACCGGGAAGGGGAATGTAGATATGGATGATCTTAATAGGACGTTTCTATCACAAGATTTTTTAGAATCGAAGGAATATTTAAACATTATGGGGATTTTTACTCAATTGAATAGGGATGATAAAGATATTGTTTCCATAATGGTTCTACCAAGTTTATAGTTATCATCATCTTCCTTTGAGAGTGTTACACAAATTTAGTTGTAGGGTGAAGATTTTTGGAGGAATTAGAGAATCCCTATATTTAGGGGAGATTATTTTTTGTTAGCCCCTTCTTTGAGATTTCATTCTTCGTTTTCGGTATTGGGTCATCGTCCCAATATCATTGAGAATATTGGTTATGGTTTACTATCATACTTATTCATGGGGTGTTCATTGGGGGACTAAAATATTTTCTTATAACATGATATGATAATTCTATTGGCAAGGCATGATGCCACATTGTTGATTATTTGTCCAGTTCTAACACATTCAACAAATTAAGAATTTACTTTTTAAACCTATTGGTTTTTTATCCTCTCCAGGTGATGTTTTGGAAATAATATTATACATCCATATATTTTTTCATTGTATTACCATAGAATCCATAATGTAGTAATACCACCTAAATTGCGATTGATCACTTGAATAAGTCATCCCACTTCATTCCAATCAAAGACATATAAATGTGGATGATCTATATATGTTGTATGTGTGGGAAATTTCGAGCTTACATGGGATTCCTTCCATGTTTGTTTCAGATAGGGATCCTAGTTTTATATTGAGGTTCTATATGATTCTTCCTAAGGTAATGAGAACTCATTCTATTTTGGGTAAAAAATATCTTCTATAGATAGATAGTCATAGGGAATGTGCTATTCAGATTATGGATGATATTCTCTATGCCAATGTCTTACATTTTTTTGGATATTGGTATATCCATTTGGGATAATTTGAGTTTTCATAAAAAAATAATTATTATTCCTTGATTATAATGGATCTTTTCGAGTATTTTTTGGTTAAACCTATAGGTCATCTCACTATTGGGAATAGGTGGGATAAGCTTCATTTGTGGGCCCGAATATATTTCATAAGACATTTTATAGGATTCAATTTATACTCCATCAATTGGTTATTGCTCAGAGTCAGTATAAATCTTATGTATAACATCTATTTCATCCTTGAGAGTTTTCTATAGGTGACTTTGTTTTCCTGATAGTTTCAACTTGTTTGGGTCACCATCCGCTAAGAAAATAGGGAATGTTGGCTCAGGGATTTGTTTTACTGTTTGGGGTTATTGAGAGGCTTGTGAAAGTATCTTATCAGTTGTAATTCCTTGTTCATTTGATGGGAATTAATGATTTTATCCACATATCGCATATCCGAAAATACAATCTTGATCCCTGTACCCTTCTGAGATAAGATGGGATTAAGTTAGAGATATACGGTTTAATTGTTTTTTAGTTAGATTATATTGTTGACTCTCAATTGAAATTAATACATAGGATGTCTATTCAGTTGGTCAGAGTGTAATGGTGGCATAGATCAAAATCTCATGAGACTTCGGAAGGTGGTCGTTAAGGAGGGAGAAGGGGCCTCACCCATTTACTAGACATCCAAATTTCACCTAACTTCTTGGGGATGAAAATTCATATGTTTGGGAGTTTTATATATCCCACTACCCACTTTCAAATATTATTTCTTCCTTCTTATTATTTTCATCACTAATTATGTGTTCTTTCAGACCAACTAGGATAGAGAACATTTTTTTCCAAATATAAAAAAAAATTCAAGGATGTATGTTTGATTGAATTAATTGATTTTTGGTATACATGTGTAATATCATTGGGTGGTTCTCCCTAAGTTTGGATAATTAGAGGGGTGGTTTGGGTTTTGGTGTATGAAACTATATATTTTTAGTTTGATGGAGCAATAAATGTTATTTAACTAGAATATAAACCATTTAATATTTTAATGTTAAATTTAATGAACCTAGTTTACAATATTTATGGAGTGCACATAGTGTACTTTTTAAACATCATGTAGGGTCAAAAAGGGATTTTAGAAATAAGGCTACAAGTATTTGGAATATTTGATACCCATGGATTACACAACATGTAAAGAGATTACATTCCATATAATTGTCAAGGATATGGATTTTTGGGTTCCATTTCTATGATATTTTTATTCATTCATTTCAAAAATTATTTCCTCTTATCCAAGACATCTACTTTGGTGATTTGGGGATCACCTATTCATGTAGGATCTATTAATTCTGGGAATTGTCACCATTTTGGATGGGTTAAATCACTCGGGGTGATTAATCTAATATAATTATTTTATTCCATTGGTCTCTATAGTTCCATGTATAGTCTTATTAGATCTATTAATCCATGGTGATGACTATTCTTGATTCATTCAGGCGTCATTGTGTGATCTAATTCTAAGTGTCATTAATGAATTAGTTGTGGTTCATGCGTGTGAGTTCTTGAGGTATCTTTAAATTCTTCTTATCGTATAACCCTTTTAGTAAGTAAAATCAATTATGAGATGTTGGTATTGGTTGTACTGTATCTTTTGTTTTTGTTGGTTTCTTATCGTTGGTGGATCCCATTTGGGGAATGCGTTATCTATGTTGTGAGGTAGGTGGTTCTGTCTCTAGACTGTTTTGGGGAACTACATTGCACCTATTTATGATAAATTATTTCATTAATTCATATGAGATGATATAAACAATTATATTTCTATTTATAACTGGGTGTTTTTAAAGGTTATTTTTCTATATTATAGGTATATAGAAAAGGGTTTTGAATATATTATGAAATTTTTTCAAGAAATGGTTTTCAAAGAATGAATTGAAGAAATGGTTTTATGAATTAATTTTGAAAATAGAGCACACATGTGTCCTTGGGTAATTATGTAGAAGGTATAGTAATAGGTATAATCCACTATCCAGGGGTTTCCCATGTGTCTTTACACTACACCATATGCATGTTGTTGTAGGGAATTGTTTGACCAATTGGAGTGGGCTCAATTAAAGGGGTGATCCTCTAATCTATTGACAAGATGCAATTATCTAGAGTCACAACACACTTGTGATTTTCTGTTATAGGTATGAGTGTCTATCATACCCTGGCCTAGTGAGATCCTTGGCGTTCTGTTACCAGTTCTTCAAGGTTATTTGGGATATTTTTTCTTATTCTATTTTGGTTGTACTACTATCAATTTGATTTGATATATTATTTATATATTTGTTTAGTTTGATATATATGTTTGATATATGTAGATAAAACTCATCGAAACTATATTACATGATTTATTTTTAAATGCAGAAAAAGTGAAAATTATTTGTTTTCCCTGATTTTGATTAAAAAATTGAACTATACAATTGCTTTTTTTCCTTTAAATTAGATCAATCTTGGGTTTTTTTAAGAGACGTAATATGTAACCCCAGGGTTAGAACATACTAATCAAGTTATATATAATAATTATGACACCCTTGTTGGAACATAGACCTTTTTATGTCTTTCAACACAAGGAAAAGAAATGAACCACAATGTCGCATCGATGTTTTCAGTCATCCGAGCTTTGGTAAGCTAGTGGGGATATAATGGATTCTTTCTCACACTATCACAGGGATATATTAGATTAGATATAAAATTTTGTTCTCCTTTTCACTTGTAATTTCTTCTAATATATTAATTTTTTATCTTTTCAGTCGTATCTCTTCCAGTATTTTCATTCTATTATGATATATGTGTACATGTTTCCGTAAATTTTTTCATTCTTTACATGTGTATATATTTCATGTTATCTTATTTAGGCATGGATAAATCATTATTTCAATTTTTTTTGTTTCACCAGTGCCAGATTCTAGCATGTGGGGATCAAAAACTCCCATTGGTTTCATGATTACTCAGGTTGCGAACTAGTTTTAGAGGGTATTCAAATCAGGTTTGTTATAGTGGAGATAATGAATATGGGTATGTTTAAATTGACTATTCCAATGATAATTTTATATTATTAGTATGATCAATATTTATTATCAGATAAAAATATCAAGTGATAAAGGAAAGAATGTTTGGTAATATGGCATGTTACATAGATTAGTCTCATTAGGATATTCTAGGGTGTATACACATAGTGGCTTTCTAGAGTTCCTAAATTTTGTTAATACAATTGCTACTAAAATTTTTGTGCATTGTCATTAACTGTTTTTGACTTTGAACCATTTTTTATTAAATAAGTTCAATCCTCACACATAAATTTCATCACTCCCCAAGTGATTCCTCTTGTTATTATATGATTCAATTATAAAAATTACACTAATATAGATATACTAACCAACTCAAGTATCCTAAACATGAGGAACCATCCTAATATCAATGTTATGTGAATGTCTTAAAATCTTCCATTTTATTTCTACTAATTTTTCAGAAATAAATTTAATCTTATATAATATTTCACTAATTTGAGTGTTTTCAATTCTACATTAATTATTCAACATTTCACTCACATCACTGAAATTTACTATGAAAAAATATAGAGTACTTGTATTTCAATAAAAAGAAATATTTAGTTTAAACATGTCTCACAAAAGAACACTCACTCATCAAGAATGAGAAAAATTATTCCTATTAGTTTTCTTGAAAATATTAGTCATGATAATTTAGAATATTCATTGAATTTTTTCATTTAATTATCTTCTAAATAAGTCTATAATAAATTAAATAACACATATACTTTAATTAAAACTTTTTTTGAGAGAAACCTATATATATCTCTCATTTCAGTTTCTCGATTTTATGGATGAGACTTTATGTTAATATAAACTGGGCTTGTAACCCAAAAAATTAAATTTATTATGGGGTCATTAAACATATATGTGGTTAGTATATTTACTATGTTATTCATATTCATCTTATTCAGCATCCATTATAATCTTATAAAATCTCTAGTTTATTCTTATATAGGATAAAAAATATTCAGTTAAATATTCAATATGAAATTTGTTATAAAATAATATTTTATTAATATTATGTATATCTAGAAACACTGGATTTCATCTTATATATATAATTGTTTAAGATTCAATTATGATGCATTTTGGGACACATAAATTTACTGTTAAAAATATTTTATTTTACATTCCCACTCTTTCAGAAAATTTATATCACTAATGTTATTCCTACATATCATTTCATAATATATAATTAATCATATGTATAAATATATGGTATCTAAAATAACATAATTTTAATTTAAATTACTCAACCATTATGAAATAAATCCATATTGAGTTCATATAATTTTATTGTATTTATACATTAATAAGTCAAAAAACATCCCATAGTTAATACATGGGTAGCTGTAAATTGGGGAAGTTGGGGATTTTTAACCAAGGATACATGAGACCTTTTGATATTAGAAAAATAATTGTGATGCTTTCTCATTAAATTGAGACTTCCTTAATATTTTATGTATATATATGATGTTTCCCACTTTTTTCAATTAAAAAAGTATCAACCCAAATATTCCCTTGTTTTAGACATAGTATGGATTGAGTTGGATCCAAATTTCTTTGTGAATGAGTACACATTAACATAATTGAATCTTAGGATGATGTTCTATATAGAAATATTATAACTTTGGTTTAGGTCATATTGAGGAACAATAGTTATTCACGTGAGATATGGTATTGGGAATCAATAAGGAATGAGTATAGTACTTTTCTATTATACGAAAAAACATGGGTTGAATTTCTAGGTTCAAAAAAGTGATATGGTATAGAGAATTATCCAATACCCAATCTCATTCTCTTTTAAAAATTAGATTAATGATTTAATTTTTATCGTGAAATCGTATTATTATGTGTTTGTCATTAAATTTTTGAGAATTTATAAATCTAGTGAGTTTCCCATGGTTGGTGCATGGTTAGTGAAATTTTTATAGCCTAACTATGAATATGTATTTTATTTATTATAGTTGTATCCATATAGATTCAATATTGTTAGTCAAAATATTCTACCTAAATTTTTTGCAAAACATTGGGTATCTAGTTCTATGCACCCGACAAGAATTCGAGTCTATAAACAATGGGAGGAAGTTATAATTTTAAAATCATGAGATTTCCATGCCACCCCTTCAAAAATTATTACCTATAAATCTCTTATTACTCTCTATTTTAATCCCCATATCCAACTAAAATGAAGACCATCATCCCTCTTCCTTAGATTAATGTTAATCTAATTTCATCACATTTAATCTAGTAAAACTCTTAGTAAGTTTTTCTTATTATTCTATATGGGTTATTCTTATTTTTTTTTGATAATTTCATTCTTTTATTAAAGAAATGGAATCCTATGGTTATTTTTAGAAAATTTATCGATTGGGGATTTGATATTTCACTTTCATCATTTTATCTTGAGGGGGTTCCCACACTTTTCTAGTAGATCAATATTTATTATCAAAATTTCAAATGAGTTACATTACATTATTATATTATATTTAGTGGACTAGTCTCATGATTATATTTAAAATAAAAGTTCTAAAATATTTTAAAGGAATACATTTATTTATTATATTAGAAATAAAATTTCAATTTTCCTTATATAATGTGTGAGAAATATTGTTTCGAATTAATAATTTAATAAATGGAAATGATGTAACCTAAATTGATACAGGAAATGAAATGGAATAATATTATTTAAATTAACAAAACATGAAGTGAAACCCAATGAACATAGGTAGGGAATACTAGGGTAATGGATTTGTTGTGAGAGTGGGTTCCCTGGAACTAAATTCATTATGTACTTTTTTTAACATTATATATATATAGTTTGATATATATATATGTTTGTGTGTGTCTGTGTGTATTATACAATTATAGTTACATTTATTTTGAATTAACTATTTATTTAATTATACTTAGATTAAATTTCATATAAAATTTTCATATTAGTTCTCAAATAAAATTAGAAGATCAGGATAATAATAAAATAATATAAAAAATACATAGTATGTTGGAGATGCATCAGTTTGGATAGTAATAGATGATACGTGACTATATTTTTTTAGAGGTCTATAAGAATTGAGGTTTCTTATCTCAATTTATGTAATCGATGATCTTAGGTAGATGATATTATGAGGAATGACCCACCAATATGAACACCCTTTGTTTTGGGTGTCACTAAATGTTCATTTATTTGGGTATTTTTATTAGTCCCTCCTCTTTACATTATTTTCAACGTCTCTTATATTATCACATACTATGATGTAGGGTAAAGTATTGTAGAATTTATGTTTTATGTGGAGTAGTATATTTCTTGTATTTCATTTGTAGTGTTTAATTTATCGAAGTACAAAGAAATAATTTTTCACTTATGATTAATGGATGTTTTATACTTGAAATTGTTTTCTATAAAAGTAGTGCCTTATTTAAATACTATTCCATGGTAGAAGAAGGTATGAAAATTTAGTATAGTAAAAAATTATATAAAAATTTCTAGATAGAGAAACATGATATTTTTTTCATTTTAATATATATAATTAGGCAAAGATATTATATCACATGATGTTTGTTCATTATAATATTTTCATTTCTATTACTAAAATTATCTCCTTAGGGTCCTTAATGTATTTCTAGACCCATCAGTTAATCTCTTTGTGAAAATAATTGTTTTTGGGATAAGTTCATAAAAGGTTACCCACAAAACGTATTTAAAACCATGTCCAATTATAAATAATTAGTGTTTAAGATATTTTGGGACCTGTGACATATTTATATGAAATCTCTATGTTTTAATAAATTAATGAAAATAAATAATTTCAATATTATTCACATTTTTAATATTAAGTGTTTAATTTATAAATTTTATGTATTTAAAAAATATTCAGGTAAGATTAGGAAAAATAATTTATTAATAAATTTTGTGATAAACGGTTTGATAAGTAGTTTTTATGTGGGGAAATAGTTTGTTTAATGTCTCATGTTTTATGAAATAACAAAACATTGATGTTACTATTTTATGATAACATATTTATTATTTTTTGACATGATTACAAGATCATAACTGTCATTTTGGGATTATTTTAATGTTTAGGTGTAATAAATGTCCAATGTGAAGATTTTATAAATTTTCAAAGATCAATTTATGAATAAATTATCCTATAGATGAAGAGTTTATTTCATTAAAAGAATTGAGACTTCCTCCATCTTCTCTCAAGATTCCTACGTGAGAATGATGTGATCAGAGAACCCCAATCCATGAATTTTATATCAAATTGAAGAAGTATTTCTATAGTTCTCATTGATATTTAAAAATCCCATATTTTTATCCAAGATAGATACAATAGATCATCAACTTATAAATCATCATGTTTTTTGAATATTGTAGGAACAACTTATAGGGTTCCTACAGTTGTTCCTTCAAGAAAAAATCAATGATGATGAGAAGAACATTACTGCATATTTAAATAAAATTAGGTAGGAATTAAATTTATGTTCTATGATTATTTATTTTATGTACTATCCAATTGTTTATATTTGGGGTTTTCCTCATCAGATATTACATTTTGTTGTTGATCTAGTGATAAAATGTGAAATTTTCATTCTTTTACATTTTGAATGTGCACCATGTTCAATTTAATGGTCATAACATGATAGATTAATTAATTTATTATATATGATAAATAAAAATTAATGAATTCAGTTAGAGGGAAACAATAAGATTTCTATGCCAGTGAAAACACATTAATCATACATTATACAAAAAAATCATATTTTAATATAAAAAATTAGTTATAGAGATAAACATGTAAAATACATATGTGTTCAAGAGGGAGATATATAGATAGAGAGAGAGAGAGAGTGTGTGTGTGTGTGTTAGGGGTAATGTGTTTGAATCTATGGAGGTCCATTTCTAGTGAGATCGAAAAGCGATCGACCCTTTTCGGGGGCTGAATCGTGTTCATTTATTATAGATAAGAAAATAGCTCAATAATTTTCTTTTTATTTGAACATATTCCCATAATTTTTACTTTCCTATCACATGATGTTTTTATAGGGGATCCAGAAACCACATGATATAGTTATCATGTGTATTATTAATAATTTTTTTAATAACTGACAATGCCCCTTGGTGTTGATTAACATTCCACATGGGCCTAGGGTAAGGCGTTCTAGTTCTTCAAACATATAGATATGTTTAGTTAGTCTAACATGGGTTGCGACGATCCATGATCTACTTAAGCTAACCAACCAATCTGGAATATGTTAGTTTTCAAAAACCATCTTGGGGTGGGAGTGTTAATTCCCTTAGATTCCAAAACATTTTAAAATATATCTATGATAATTTTTTGAATTCAATAAAATCGGTTTTTTGAAAGTCCGAAGATAAATTTGTGATATATAATTAATTTAATATCTATTAGTTCATAATAAATTCAAAATTGTAGAATTATTTTCAAATTTAATTTAATTTTTCATATTTAATTCCTTTCAACTGACCATGATCCATACTGGCCAATGTATGAAAATGGCTTATTTTTTATATAATTTTTAATTTAAATGTAAAATGTTAGTAATAATTAATTAATAAATGGTGGTCTCTATACTATATTTTCACGTATTTTTATGATCTTAGGCATGCAAGATAGATAATTATTTATCTTCCTACCACATTCAAAAGAAATCCTCACCAATGTGGTAGTATTTATGTAAAATAAAGAGGATAAAATGTAACACTATTATTTTTGATAATTAGTGTAGCACCAAACAAGAGTTATATATATTGTACTAGTCCAAAACTATAACTCAATTAAGGCATGAAATAAAGAGTTAGACCTATCATCATGGTCGATCAATGAATTTATAAATTGATTGAACATCAAAAAATATCATGAACACATCATATATTTATTTATTCATACTTTAATTATTTGTCTAGTATATACTTTTCCCACATAATAATGAAAAACAATGCATAAATAAAATTAAATTAATATGAAGTAAATGTTTTTTATTTATTAATTGATATTTTGTTTTTGTGATAATATGTTAAAAAGTATTTCATGATGAAAATGATTATATTTTTCGAGAATAACTCCAAATCACTCAAGTAAATATTATGAAAATCTCAATCAATCACATGATTTTAAAAATATTTATGCATGAGGTGGTTATAAACAACAGTTTAGGGAACCATTAACTATTGCATGGATTTATGTGAATATGGTGGGTTTACATAGCTAAAATTGACTGCCATATATATCCATTTTTATATTGTTTCAACATAATTTGAAAATAACTATGTAAATTCAAGGTTAAAACTTCAAAATATGAGATATTAATTAAGAGATCATGGAGATGTGAGTCAATGTAGTTGGTTAGAAAAATAACAGCCTTGAAAATATCTGAGTTGTGGTGTACCCATATATTGGAAGAAAAATAGAGGTTAAGTGAATGTTTTCCACTATAATTGTCTTGCATTGACCCACTGAGGACTATATAGTGACTACCCAAATTCCTCCTCGAACAGGATTAGGGCAGTCGACCAGTGCCGAGTAAGAATATTAGACACGTGGGGGGCCATAACCTAAGATTTGTGTGTTTACACATGCAAAAAAATCTCTATAAACAATGAATATATGGTAAAACTAAAACAAAAAAATTCTCAAATACATCCATCCCTAAAATAGAGTATAATAATTTACAAAAATTGTAAAAAGGGGAAAATATGAGCCCAAAAAATTGTAAATTTCCATAACATTCTTATATGGTGGGAAAAACTGTCAAATGAAACTCTCCGAAAACTTCAAGGCCATGTTCAAACAAAACAGTATATTGATCTATTCCACTATCATTTTTCTACTCTAGGTACTGTTGGGAATCCATCAAAAGGACTATCATGTACAAAATACCCAAAAAATTTTAGTAACATCCATTCATTGGTGAGTATAATAATACCTTTGAAGCACCCCAAAACATAAATTAAAATGGAGAAAATAAAAGGTAATAGTATGATCAATCGAGTCAGAGGGAACCCAAAAAGAAAGAAACTTCATATCATCCACTCAATGACTATACAAAACATGTTTTCTCAAAAAACATGGTGTGTCGAAAAAGATTCAATTAAAAAACACATGTATTCCCAGAATCACCAAATTTTACTCTTCTCAGACTCCATGCCTCAACATGTTCCAACATCATATCCATCAATATGATAATACTCAGGGCCCATGGTATTGCCTGACCAACAGAACTCTTTCCATGATATCATCCAACTGAGAAGGAATATACCTAAGAGAAAATAATATATAATGAATAGATATAATATCCCTGATGGTACATCCATGATAACAATCTCATTTGAGAATAACAATCTTGGTTCAACTCTAATGACCATTACCATATGTCCAATCACTATCATTTTGTGTCATGCGCAAGATCATTGGAACTCATGTCGAGAGGCCCACCCATCTCCATTATAATCATTTTAGTGATCACTTATATATTCAAATAACAATGTAAATCCCCTCTAAATAGTGAGAAAGGAGGGAACTATTCCTCTCTCCTACCCCGTAGCCTAGAGAGTACTTTCTCCTAACCATCCCAAAAAACCTCATTCACACCCAAATAGAAAGGTATGTACCTCAATATAGAAGGGAGCACTAACTACCAACATGGTAATCTGTATAATAGTTTGAGGGTCCCATAACTCATTACCCCACTCGATAGATTGTAGAGATACAACTCTTATTGAGGAACTGCACCCTACTCCTACACGAGGACTGGGGAGTACAACATCAAATATCGAGGACCCACACTATATGTATGGGGGGAGGAGTTCTATATCTACATATATAATAGAAATTGGGGACCTATAGACTAATATTATGGGATAGTACTATCCCTAGAATAGAGGACACACTACAGAGTATGATAGGATAGTATTAAATTAGTAAATAGTGGACATTCCCCCTTGAACGATAAGAGAGTACCGACTATATATTCATACCACAAATGGAATACCCTCACCATCGTACCACATGGGAGTAACAACACCATGGATAGAGGACCCACATAATAGAACTAAAAGGGATAAGTAGCTCTACAATAATATTGATTATGGATGAACTGTACCCCAGTATGATAGGGGGTACAAGCTTCAGGTATATAGGAAATGCACCCTAGCACCACAGGGGACTACCAAATCTATATGTATAATGAGTATGGTTGCCTCATTCCCTGATACGTCCCAAGATATCTTTATCCAACTCAATAAATGGTACGGGGAAACACCATTCTTTTTAGATAGAGGAGTACTGACCCTAGGATAACTACACCATAGGTAAATGACCAACACATTATATTGGGGAGTTCCCTCTCCACAGATCTAAGAGGTAAGGGAAAAAATACCTAGTATGATAGGGGAGTAACTAATTCCAATATCTATAGGGTAAATCAAATAAATCACTATATGTGGTCAAGAACTGATTTAAAGAGAATCACACTCAGAATTCCTCATGGTGCAACCCCAACCTGAGTAGTTAAACCTTTCCCTAAAATCCTGGGATCATCTCTCAATCAGCCTAAAGTGTCTAGTGGGTTCACATAATTCGATAATTGGGAAGGTTACCGACCATTCAGTCAACCTAGTGATCTATCCTAATCACTATCCACGATCTAGCACATATACAATGACATCAATGTTTTACAATTCCTCATATATATCACCAGCCACCAAAAAGGGTGTTGTAGAATTATACACGAAGAACTACTCTTGATAGGATACACCCAAGGTTGAATTCGATTCTTAAGGGGGGTGATATACTATGTGTATGTTCTATTGAAAACTACATGATGTGTACAGGGGATCACACTGCATTTGACCTATCTTGTACACATTTCTGTTTCCTATGAAGCATAGATTAGGTGGCCATGTTAGCATACAATTAGTGTATATGGTGTACATGGCATTTATCACCTCACCCATGCCTTTTCTATGTCTTTCCTCACACAATTCACCAAATTTTTATCATGTATGGTGTGTACCCCTGGTACATGGATTGTCCTTCCCAAGCAGTCTAATCCATATTTCCTTATATTGATCCCATACATGGTACACCATGTATATTTCTCTGGCCATTTACACCACATGTCCATGTCCCTTGAGACAGATTCCCTATCCATGTTACGACACCATAAAACATGGGCACACTATGAATTATATAACCATGATACATGGAATATTGTTCAATGATGTTATCTTCCTTGAACGAGGAGAACACATGGTGTGTGCCTCTACACTACACATAGTGTGATCCATAATTCTAAATGGGTATTATCTATGAGGCACCCAAAACCCCCATTTTTTCACTAAAACCACATATCTACAGCCAAGGGATCACAATCATTCATAACAAGGCTCTAAATCCTCAAAGAATGCCTAAAAGGGAGATTTGGAATAAAAAACAACATCTACCTACCTCATTGTGTGATATCAAAGCATTGGGTGTTTATTCCAGCTCTGAAGCTCCTGCACCCTGATTCAGAAGATATCACCATCAATATTGAATATGGGTGGTGCCTCTACTCCTTGGTCTCCACTCGTTTCATCCATAGTACCATGGGGCTTCCCTCAACTTCCATGCATGTGAGAACAAGGGTGGGGGTGGGGGTGTTATATTTTGTTATTAATTAAGTACAAGTTAATTAATATCCTCAAAAATTCAATCCCATCTCACTCACCCTCAACTGAACATCTTACAAGGACATGTTTTTCTCACCTAGGTTAAAAACCACATTAGGGTCACAACCAATCTCAAATTTACAATAAGAGACTAATTCCATGAGTTATTCCATTTTTTCAAAGAAACTATACATGCACCATAAAATATATTTACTAATTTTAAAATCTCTGTACTAAGGTTCCATGGGACATAAAATATCATAATGACATAGTTACTTTCTTCAAAAATATTTCTAAGAATATTCAAAACTCATAATTGTTAAAACATTATTCAATACATCCTGTCCACCTTAATTCGTTTCATCATAAAAAATAAAACTCCTTGGATTAACAGAAAAACCCAATATCACCACTTGGAATCCCATGTTACTCAGCTCACAATGGATTCCTATGGAGCCCAAAAGAATTCACTCAAATGTACAAAAAATATATAGAATATCAAAATCCATGTTTCAGGAAAGTCAACATCATGAAAAAACATGAAACTATAAACTCATCTACAATAGGTGGACAACACCAACAACCTGGTCCATCTATAGTCATTGGGAATTGTGGTACACCACCTCTCTAACTAAAAATAGACAAAAAAGACTCACCGGTGCTCATACATGCTTAGATTATCTAAAATGATACCCCCACAAGTGTCTCATGCATGCCTTTGATGGTGAGAAAATATTGGTTCCAATGAACAACATATATATTACCAGGCATACACATTGGGTCTTACTAGTAACCCCACCTACAAACCTCATAATCATGGAGGGTAGGACTCCAATACACACCTAGGAAACATCGTATGGCCCAAAATTTCTACAATGAAAATTTTCTATTAAAGAAAAACACCACCCATAATCACTTCACATAGTAGGGAGACGTCTGTATCCACTAATCCTCTTAGTATGATCTTCCATCATAAGGATTAAGTATAAATGATCCACTAGTAATACAAAGGATGTATCTATAACTCCAACCCAAAAACTGCACGAAACAAACAAGTCAAAGGTACTCATCCCCCATACCTCGACACAATATAGTTTGGGTGGAATTGACACTAATACATGATTTTAATCACTTCATCCCAAAATGCTAATGTTCTATTTGGTTTCCCATTAAGGGATTCATGTGGATCCATTTGATTATGAAGTGGAAACACATGTTGTAATAGAACATGACCAGTGGAAGATATTTGTCTCATCCTCATTTGAAGTCCATATAACATTATCTCAACATGTCTTATTATATTTTAATAGTTTTATGAGATTAGACGTATGACAACCCTTCCCTTTCTTACACACATGAACATGAATTCTTACAAAACAAATCACATGATAAAACATAGAAGATCGAGAGGTATAGTGTCTATGGTGATTTGGAACATTACACAAAATAATAAATCATGAAATACACATGATTATTGAAAACTTATTCTACTTGGCTACACACATTAATTTGTAATTAGCATTTCATGGGATAACCTGAAGAAGCGATAAAAAAAATGGTGAGCTATAATGCCCAGTAAGGGAGTAAACAAGGAATAACATGAAGAATACAGCAAATGTTAGGAAATATGTATATCAATGGAGCCTAGAGGAACATGATCTTAGAGGATTGATATAGCATGTTTATCATAACATGGAAATGTGGAAACAACATTTAACATGATGTTAGCCTGATCCAAGAATCATTGCACATGTAGCATGATTAAACCCTAATTGAACTTGAATTAGCATGACTAAAACCTCATTACACTTTATGTATCATGATACATATTTTCCCAAAGCATTGGAATGCTATCTGAGTGCACCCTTCTTAATCATTTCATTTCACGAATAAGTGTACCACATGGATTATATGATGAATGGTGCTATAGTGGGTGCCTTCAAATGATTAGTTGTTTTTGGGATACTTAGGTGCATCAGAGTGGCTGACCAAGGTCATTTCTCAAAGGAAGAGGAAAATTAAAACAACTTCGTAAAGGTATTATTGAAATAAAATACAATTGAATTAAAACACTACTTCAATGTATAGGGGTTGTTTATAATGTATAAATCTCTAAGAATTTTTCTGGAAGAAGTTTTTATTTGTTTTTATTTTAATTATGAAATGTAAGTTGATTAACAAAGCACAAAGATAAGATGTTTTTTTAGAAAAATATTTTTAGAAATTGTAATCGATCTAAATCATCCTCTTCATTTACTTATTAATAAGTATCATTAAAATCAATAACCACTTAATTATTATCCCCTAAATTTTTACCCCTCTAACCCTACAAGAGGTAATATAACCACAAAGATTAATTTACTTAAACACTAGGAAATCTTTTTAACACGCAATCGCGGCACCATACATTGAATGTTGTTCTATGGTTAGCTTGTTGTTAGTGGTTAATAAGAGAAAATATCCATTATGGAAATGTGGATGAATTTTTTTTAGATATTATATTTTAACACTACAAATTTATCCTGTGTGGTCTTGTATTACCGATTAAGATCGCGCTCTCAAAATTTACACCAAATCTCAACTTCGCGTGTTTTTGTGTTAATTGTTCAATTGCATGCTTAGTTTCTTATAATTTAAAAACACAATTAATGTATTATATTAATTTAATTACAATATCTCAATGATTCAAATTAAATTATTCAAGAGGGTAGAATATTGATCGATCACTTAGAAAATTACTCTTCCATGGGCGGTGTGGTCATCATGGAGACATTTTTTATGGGCAATGAATTGAAAGGGTAGAACCCAATCTCGTCTCCAATCTTGTTTCCAAACCAATTAGGAAGATTAATAAAAGAAGAAAATGAAATAACAAAGAATATTAATTGACGAAAAAATCAAGATACAATCATGACAGAAAAGAAACACAAAGCGGTGGTAGGAGAGGAGAGCCATTTCAGAAGAGAGGATTTCACAAAGCCTTACTTCTTCAAAGGGTTTTTAGGGGCTCCCAACAGACACCCTTTTAGCCACACCTTCAAAAGCCTTTACAAGCCTTCCCAATGAGTTAATAGTCCCTTTAAAAATATATTTTGAGGGCTAGGGTTACATAACGTTTTTAAGTGTGAAATGAAAACTCGGCCAAATATTTTATTCCAAGTTGAACAACATATTTGGCCTCTATAACGTGTGAATTGGCAGTCCCTATAGGAGGATTATTTGTTCCTAATTATGACCCCGATATTTTTGAAAAATTTGGGCTCAATCCAAGACCTTATTTAGAAGATGTGGTCCAAATGGTGAAGTAATGTCCAATCTGGATGGTTCTATCCAGCTTTGCCTTCATGGACCATTTACTCCCCTCAAATGCACGATCTAGATCCCATTTTTGGAATATAATTTGTATCCAATTATGTTAAGAAAATAGTTAAAAAAATTTAAGTCAAAATAGTTTACATAACAATATTTATGCCTGAAATACTACAGTGAATTTTAAAATGGTAAAAATGGATTTTCATCAAATTTGCAAATGAATGATCTAATCCCAAATATTTCTTAATTGAACATATTTAGCAAAATTTGATGAAATTATGTCATTTATTATCAATTAAATATTCAAAAAATTAGTTTTTTAATAACTCTCCCCCCATACCCTTTTGCACTCTTGGGAAAAAACTCATATCAAGCAAAGATCAATATTAAGTTAAAACAATTTTAAAACACATATCATTGAGATCCATCAAATACACACCAAGAATAAAAAGGCATCATGCCTCATAAAAAACAAATTATTTCATGTTATACATTTATATCATTCAAGATATTTCCGCTTTATTTATCCTCTCATGCACAAAACACTTACCACGCTTGAATTTTCTCTTATCACACAAATGTCAATTTTTTTACAATGTCTTTCTCATCAAAACTCATACAAGGGTCACCATAGGCTTAATAAATTTCTCCATAGACAACCTATTTGAGTAAAGGAAATATTTTTATCATGAGAACTTTTCAGGGTTGTTCTATGGATTTTGGTTGGTAGGATTTAGATGTCAAAAATTCTATGGCTTAATAAAAGTCTTGACTCTTTTTGAAGAAAAATTGCATTAATCTAAATTTCACTTAAATATGGCGTCCTCATTAATACCCTTATCATAAATTCAGACCCATCATCATGAAATGTCATTTAATGTTTACTCTATTCATCATTCAGTAACAAAAATGTCAATATTCTGAAACATGATTTTCTTGAAAGCTCCAGATAGGCACAACTTTATACCTCTATTAGAAGCTCCAAAAAAGGAACAACATCACTAATCATGAATGATCCTGAAAAGGAGCAGCTTTAAATATAATGATTTTCATCAGCAGCAAATACATCTCTTCAGAATTTAATTTTCCACCCAATTTATCACAGAATGTGGTAGTGCAATGCAAGACACCTGCCCCCACACTTACGTTCATCTAGATTATGCAATTTCTGTTTAAGAATAGGATGGATAAGGCATATTGGCTAGTAATGTGGCCAACCTAACAGGTTTTTCATAGCTTTTAAAGGCTTTAAGGAATAAATGTTCAAGGTAGGCCATTATAAAAAATTATTCTTTCATATAAGGGATTTAATACCAAAAAATGCCTCAATCATTTAAACTTATGTACGTCAAACCCTCATGTTTTGATAAGAATAAATCAAAGTATAGTTAAATCAAGCATGGTTTGGTTCTCTCAAGAAGTTAGGTGAGTCTAAATAATATGAAAATAATGGTTTATAAGCCTCATAGAAAAGTGGTTTCAAATATAATGATAGTGACATGTGGAATGGGATTCAAAATTTATTGTACTTTTCATGAAATCACTAAATATTTGAACATGAAACAAAGTCATTTCAGCATTAATTTATGCTTAGTTTCATGGGATAAATTGTTCCACTTATTTATATGGATATCAAAATGGTGATGAGAATCATTTCAACTCAAAAGTTTCAAAAACACATATAAAATTGAAAAATAAACACAAAAAATTTGAATAATACACACTTTTTTTGTTTTGTTTTTTTAAATATGAAAACAATTGAAATTACTAAACTAAAAGGTTCCCTCCTCCTCAATTAAAAATTTTCATTGTCCTCAATATGAACCTATGAGATGATATATGCACATGAATTTATAATTTTAAATAGGACAATGAATAAATAAGTTAAAGGGTTAGGAATAGCCTGATATGCTCAAGTGATGATGGGGTCATGCTATGTGATAAAATCCACTGCATTAGTAGGAAGGCCCTCAATGTATCTAATAAAACATTTCCCATTCACTGTAAAGCTCCTTCTTGTATCTTATTGAGTGATCTCCACTGTACCATAAGGAAAAAAATTAGTCACAACATAAGGACCTAACCACCTAGAACACAACTTAACAGGCATCAGCTTCAGTCATGAACTGTTGAGAATGACTTTCTCTCCAACATGAAACTTCCTTTTTTGGATCATTATATCATGAGATTATTTTGATCTTTCCTTATAGAGCATTGAGTTCTCATATTAAGACAATTGAATCTTCTCAAGCACTTGAATTTTCCACTTCCTTTGGATTCCATCTTGGGCCAAATACATGTTTCATTTCTTTATATCCCAATAAGTTTGATGCTAAACTTTCACGTGGAGATGATATGCTTTCCCAAAAACAATCCAAAATGGGGATATACTGATGGGTGTCTGGTATTCTATCCTACAAGTCCACAACGCATCATCCAAGCACTTTCTGCTATCCTTCCTATTTAGATACATGATTTTCTCTAAAATCTGTTTCAACTCAAGATTTTCAACCTCAGCCTGGACATTTGTTTGGGGGTGGTATAGGGTTGATGTTTTCTATGTCACCCCTTACATCCGAAGGAGAGAAGCCAAATTCTGATTGCATATGTTTGTTCCTTGGTCACTGATAATGGCCTTCGATACTCCAAACCTGCAACAAATTTGTGCTTTGAAAAATTCCACAACAACATGAGAATCATCAGTCCTGCTGGAATTAGCCTCCACCCATTTTACCGTATAATCAACAGCTACCAAAATGTAACAAAACCAAAAGAACTAAGTACCCATAAAATCACTTCCCCATAAAACAAAAATCTCACATAATATTATGGGTTGTTGGGGCATCTCATGTTTCCTATGACTTTTCCTAGTGTGTTGGCAATGAGAGGATGACCTACAGAACACATGGGCATCATGGAATAAGCTAGAACAATATAATCCAAATTACAAAACTTTACTCGCTTTCTGTTGGGTTCTAAAGTGTCCACACAAGGATGTGTATGGCATAATTGTAGAACAGACTCAAATTCATGATCAGGAACACACCTCCAAATAACATGGTCACCACACATGCACCATACGTAGGGATCATCCCACACATAAAATCTAGAATCACTCTTTATCTTTTGAAATTGATGTTAATTTAAATTTGAAGGGATTTCAGATGCAACAAGGTATTTCACTAAATCCATATACCAACGATGCATACCTGGGATGTAATAAAGATGCTCATTGTGGAAAGTGTCCCAAAGTGGTACCTGGTTCAAGGTTTCATCCTATAGTATGTGAGTGAGCCTACTCATGTGGTCCTCCACAAGGTTTTCCGACTTATTTTTTCCCTTTATCTCAATGTCAAATTTTTGATGAAGGAGCATCCATCGGATTAGACTGTTCATTGCATCTAGATTCTTCAAGAGGTACCTCAGAGCTCTATGGTCAAAAAAACAACTACTTTAAAGCCCAAAAAATATGAATGTAATTTATATAAAGCAATTATTACAGCACCAAACTCCTTTTCGGTGTTTGGGTAGTTTAATTAGGCTGAATCCAGTGTCCTTGATGCATAGGAAATCACATGTGAATGTCCCTGTAACAGCCCAAGATTTTATGAAAAATATTCTTTTTAATTTTATTAATGTCTTGTGTTGTACGCTACACCAAAAGGAGCTTTCACAACACGCATCCTTGACTTTCCTTGCATTACACGCAATCGCAACCTTCCTCGATAGTGTGTGTAGTACGCAATAACGAGTTTCACTAAACAGCGATATGCTATTAAAACTAGCCGTTATGAATAGTAATAACCACTTTTTGAAATTTTGTAAATTTTATTTTTCAAAATGGACTTAATTTTTGGATTCGGAGTATCGAATTTAGCCTAAGGTGAAATTTTGGTACTTTTCGGATAACTTTCATATTCTGATGAATAGTGAAAATTACTAAATTATAATTAAAAACAACTTTTTTAATCGAAATAATTAATAGTGATAAATCATTAATTTGAGTGGTTTTAAAGTATATTTAGAATATATTTTTACAATTTAATACAATGTTGGTCATTGGATGTAGTTTCACATTTAAACTAGACATAAACAAGTGTCAATCTTTTGATAGATATTGTTTCTTAAAAACACGCTATTTGTTTTAACAGCGGGATTTAATTATAAAATTAATTAATGCAACTTTTATGTTATGAATTTGGTAAAATAGACTTCATTTTTGAATTCGGAATATGAAATATAGCTTGGGATGAAATTTTGGCATTGTTCTGAAAAACATCAATTTTTGATGAATAGTGAAACTACTAAGTGGTAGGTTAAAAACTGAATTTTGCATAAAACTTAATTTTACCGCTTCTGTGAATGGAATTTCGAAAATCCGAGAGACACGGTTAATATCAAGGAATAAAATGTGGTTCAATGAGATGAAAATAATTTTTTGGTGAATAGTAACTTTTTACCTTTTTTACCACGGTTAATAGTAAATAGGGTAACTAAGGGTAAATAAGATATTAATATTACCCTAACACATGTCCTAATTCTATTGGACAAGTGTAATTCGACCAAAAACAAACTGAGGAATAAAATATGACCATTTAGGCCCACTTGGATTAGATTAGGACATTTATTATTAATTTATTTAAAGAAGGGATAAAATAGTTAAAATCAAAGTTTAATAAGTAAATCATTTTTAATATGGGGTTATACATAAGATAAATTCGATTGTAAATATTCATTAGAAACATAAAAAGATTTCCTACATGATGGTATTTTATTTGTAATTTTTAGACATCAAATAATTTAATTTATTTATGACACAACGATGATGCAGTAATTATCTTTTTAATGAAATATTGACATAATTGATGTTATAAGCACCAAAATAAATGTAATTTGAGATTTTTTATGAATTCCACTAATTTTCTAGGTTACTATGATATATTAATGTTGATTTAATCAACTTGGTTCGAACATTTAATTCTGTTATGACTTTCACAAAAATCATATATCAAATAGTGTCAAAATTGACACAAAATAGTTTTTAAATCAAATATTATATTACTAATTGTTATTTTATTCCTAAAAATCTAAGGTTCGGCCAAATGACTTAGATTAGGATATATATATTAATAATAAACAATTTGGGGTTCGTTTGGCATGTTATAGTAAGTGTATTAACCATATAGTGAAAGAAAACAAAAGACACGGTAAAAGTTAAATTATTTAACTTAGAGTTAAATCTAATTGATAAGGTTTAAAATAATATCCAAACATGTCTAAATTTGATTGGTTGATGATATTACAACCCTATCTCATCTAATCTTCGAATATGAGTCATTTTTGGAGGTTTTTAAGTGGGGTTAGATTTATTATAAATTAATATTTTTAAGAATTCCTAAGGTGCCCCTCTCCTCCCCTATAAAAGGACACCTCCTCCCCTTCCTCCTCACACCAATTTGAGCACTCAAGCTCGGCCAACCCCTGCCAAAATCTCTTCTCCACTTCCCTAGAAACATCCTAGAGGTTCTGGTCTTCCTCAAAGACCAATTCAAGTGCCCTAAGAGGAGGTCTCAAAGAGGCACTTCAAAGAAGAGGTAATTACCGTTACCAATTCTTTCATCTTTATTTCTTCTTCCACTTCTTCTTCTTAGGTTGTTTCATTATGAAGTAATAACATCAGTATCACTCATATACTGATATGTTATTATAAGTATGAAACAACCCTATTTCACCATCTATCCATCCTACGGAAAAAGAAATCACCGCGCGTGCGTACGTACGGAATACCGTCTCCACGCCGTGGTGTAATCTATTTTCCACCACCACCTTACATGGATGGGTATAATGGTGTAAATAATAACTATACATAGTTATTACAACATCATATTGATTCTGATATATTGTATAATCCACTTCAACTCAGTTCAACATTTATGGAAATGATATCATCGCTCGTGCGTACGTACGGACTACCGTCTCCACGACGCGATGAGATTCATTCTCCATGTTAACCATTTAAGAATGATTATAATGTATATATAAGAAATAATAATGAAATATATGACATTATAAAGCTACTGGATTTATGTATATATACATATGTATGTCATCTACTTACTTCCATTTCAAGACAATAAGGAAAGTAAAACAGCGTTCATGCGTACGTACGGACTACCGTCTCCATGAACGGTGTTTTTCATTTTACTTATCTATCTATTATATATATATATACTGAATATATATGATATATAAATCATATTTTATATTCTGGAAGTAAGTAAATCATGATATAAGTAATAATGATGTCAAGAACAACAAGTCAAAACACCTAAGATAAATGAAACGATTTTACCCAAAACGCTTCTTTAACATGGAATTTACAAAAGAACGGGTAATATAATGTTATAAGTGAACCATATATGATATCATAACAATGAATATGATTCTGGAATAAGTCAATAACATGATTTAAATCATTATACAGGAGGTTCGGACCCTTACAAAGCAAGTCGGACTTAAGGTAAGGGAAATATCACAATCTCATTTTTATCCGAGATTGTTTATTCGTAAGTATTTACTGGGGTGTATTTTATCATCCACATCCATGTTCCCTCAATATGTAATATTGTTTCCATCCACTTGAAATAGTTTAAATCCAATTTTACCCTTAGGTGAGTTTTTAGTAAAGAATATGAAAGGAATCTTTTGTCGTTTTTCCGTACGAGGTACTTTTTGACTTTTCCGACAAAAGTACGAAGAATATTTTTTTTAACTTATACGGCATGAATGGATTTTTAAAACATTACTTCAAAGAAGCTTCCTTTACAAGTTTTCATGTTTATTTTTAATCAACTTATTTTATTTTAAAGTTGTATGACATGTTATGAAAGGAAAAATGTTTTTGAAGAAGAAAGGATATTTTCCTCAAGAATTCAATTCAAGTGTTTTATCAAAATTATTTTTCATCTAAGATAATAAAGGGTTCTGTTTCTATCCATATTTTTACATTGGTTTGACTATGTTGTGATGGAATTATGTTTATGAATTCCATTATCATATATGAATTGATTTATGATGTCATGATGTTTCAAGAATCCCATTTTTGTTATATGTGTTATGCGATGATGTATGTTTTATGATTATGTGGCACACATAAGAAAGGATTCATTATAAGATGGGTGGGACCTATATCTCCCTCCAATGCATTGGGTAATGATTTTATATCTCATGAGATAGACATGGCTGGAACGGAAGGTTATTTCGGTTCAGTGATACAGGACTGAAACGAGGAGTGAACTCGGTTCAGAAAGGGACTTTGTCCACTAAGATAGTCTTGGAAATGAGTCATGACTAACAAGAAATGATTTTCCATGATTATGTGTGCATGCCACAAAGTTTCAAGTTTCATGTTATGATTATGGGGAACTCATTTTCACTTCTATGATTTGTTCCATGTTAAGATATTATGATCTCTTTTGCAGGTTGTGATTTTCAAAAAGATATGATATGATTTTTATTTCTTTTGTATACCCTTACTGAGCATTTGAGCTCACCCTTTTATGTTTTCTTTTCCCCAGGATATAAAGAAAGGTTTTAGGTAAAAAAAATGGAAGATCTTTACGGGAGATATTGAAGATCTTTCACCAGGATTAGAAGATTATGTTCCGAGTTTCCAAAGACACTAAACTATTACGATCCTTTAGTGTGTGTTTTTGTTATGTACTAAGTATTCCGCAAATGTAATGTAATGTCCATGTACGTCAGGATACGGGTCTCTACAGTTGGTATCAGAGGAAAGGTTTAGTCAACCTTTGGAAACTAGGATGCGAAAACGTTAGTGAGATCCCTAGAGATATTTCTAAGGTATGTCTAGGGATGTCCCTAGGGATAAGTATACGTATAGGTTATAGTAATAGAATTACGCTAACGATCATAGAATTAAACCTAAGATGTTGGATATTGAAGGTACTCCCCCTTTATTTTGTTGTTTTCCCTAGCATGATTTTTGCCTCTCACACTATTCTTTTTGGGTTTTAGAAAATGGCTGGAAACAAGATGAATCACAATAATGGAGGATATGATGGACAATGGAATGATATTCTTCATAGTGAAATGGGATTTGGAAGTCCAAATATCATTATTATGCCGAATCAGCAATCTCATAATATGATCAATAAAGTAAAATTTGGTAAGTTTCCTGACTCGGCTAATAAGAGAAAGATGGAGTTTCATGATGATCATAGAGGGAAGAAAGTTCAATTTCCCCTATGTAATTCATGTGGGAAGAGGCATCAAGGAGAATGTTTCAAAGGAACTGGAAGATGCTTTGGGTGTGGAAAAGAAGGACACAAAGCAAGTAAGTGCAAAGGAAAAGGGTCGGTTAACACCATGGATGAGGATAATGGTATTGCTACGACATCAAAAATGGTTAAGTGTTTTAAATGTGGAATGTATGGGCATTATGCAAACAAATGCCCTAAGGGAAAGACTCATGAAGAGAATCAGTATGGTCATATGGGTAGTATTTATGTGGATGATGATGAAGAGACTACAAATGATATGTGAGATGAAAGAATTGTTGAAGCTCGGTCAATGGTTTAAGAATGTTGTGGAATGATTACATGTTTATCATGTGTAATGTTGTATAAGAAATCTCATGGTACTATGGAATAAAGAGACATCTGAGGATTGTTACACTGTTGCCTTTCCTTGAGTTATGAAAGTGTATGATTAATGGTACCACTATCCATGAAAGGTTATTCAGATATTTTTGGAATGTAGATGATATGCGCATAATGAAGGGATAAGGAGAAAATTAAATGTTTGATAGTATTCATGAGCTCATGATTGATATAAGGACTAAGTGATATCATGGTTTGAGTATATAGAATTTTGAGGATTTTGGTATATGGAAAGTATTAACTTTTAACTACATTCATGTTTTCACTAAGGTATTCAAGAGAATACACGATTAAGGACTTTGAATGTTTGGAATGTAACCAACAAGACATATCTTATGATATGTGGGGATCAATGACAGTATTAAATCTCTGGTAATCGATGTCACTATATTATAAGAGTGGACTGCAGTATTATGTATAAGCCTAAAGATTAGACTGGATTATGTTGGACATAAGTTAGTATTGTTTAAGGATAGAAGATTTTCGATATTATTGATGGGATGTTATAGTAACGTAGTTTTAGAAAAAGGACAACCTGCAGGACGGGCGACAGCCCATCGCTTCGGACAAGGCTGTAGGAATCGAACCCACAACTGAAGTGCGACTGGCCTTTATCGCCTACCACTGACCTACAGGAAGTCCCTATTTAGTAAAAACTAGTTTTATTATATTAAGCAGTATGATATATGAAGTATAAGTCCATTTTAGGAACCATATATGATTAATCTCACTATAGATCGATTTATGCATATAATTTTTGCTAACCTTTTGTTTGAGACAGATGGAATGACCCGTCATTCTATCACATTATCTGCTAACACTTCACGAATAACAAATTCAACTTCATTTATTTAAGAGATGAAGTGGAAATTGTTCAAGGCACGAACAACAGTGAGATTGTACCAAAATAAAGTAAGTATTTATTCTAATTCAAATTTTCAACTTTAGGGAAATGATCTTGAAAACCAAAAATGTTGTCCTAGTGATCTTATACCTGAGGAATCATATGGTACCTTATATCATCACAAATTTATGGATTTGTGATTGTTGACTTTTCCATAGCCATGTTCTCTACCACTCTCCATCAGAACATGATGGTTAGATTTTTCTTCCATATCCATATTTTTACCTATGTGGAAACCCAACAATTAGTTTATTTGGGTAATCGTTACATTTCATACTTTAGTTTTTAAAGCCATGTTTTGTTATTCCTTTTTACGATGTGGGAAACTTTCGAATAGAAAACCATTTATAACCCCGACGAATTTCGAGGGCGAAATTCATTTTAAGGGGGGTAGAATGTAACAGCCCAAGATTTTATGAAAAATATTCTTTTTAATTTTATTAATGTCTTGTGTTGTACGCTACACCAAAAGGAGCTTTCACAACACGCATCCTTGACTTTCCTTGCATTACACGCAATCGCAACCTTCCTCGATAGTGTGTGTAGTACGCAATAACGAGTTTCACTAAACAGCGATATGCTATTAAAACTAGCCGTTATGAATAGTAATAACCACTTTTTGAAATTTTGTAAATTTTATTTTTCAAAATGGACTTCATTTTTGGATTCGGAGTATCGAATTTAGCCTAAGGTGAAATTTTGGTACTTTTCGGATAACTTTCATATTCTGATGAATAGTGAAAATTACTAAATTATAATTAAAAACAACTTTTTTAATCGAAATAATTAATAGTGATAAATCATTAATTTGAGTGGTTTTAAAGTATATTTAGAATATATTTTTACAATTTAATACAATGTTGGTCATTGGATGTAGTTTCACATTTAAACTAGACATAAACAAGTGTCAATCTTTTGATAGATACTGTTTCTTAAAAACACGCTATTTGTTTTAACAGCGGGATTTAATTATAAAATTAATTAATGCAACTTTTATGTTATGAATTTGGTAAAATAGACTTCATTTTTGAATTCGGAATATGAAATATAGCTTGGGATGAAATTTTGGCATTGTTCTGAAAAACATCAATTTTTGATGAATAGTGAAACTACTAAGTGGTAGGTTAAAAACTGAATTTTGCATAAAACTTAATTTTACCGCTTCTGTGAATGGAATTTCGAAAATCCGAGAGACACGGTTAATATCAAGGACTAAAATTTGGTTCAATGAGATGAAAATAATTTTTTGGTGAATAGTAACTTTTTACCTTTTTTACCACGGTTAATAGTAAATAGGGTAACTAAGGGTAAATATGATATTAATATTACCCTAACACATGTCCTAATTCTATTGGACAAGTGTAATTCGACCAAAAACAAACTGAGGAATAAAATATGACCATTTAGGCCCACTTGGATTAGATTAGGACATTTATTATTAATTTATTTAAAGAAGGGATAAAATAGTTAAAATCAAAGTTTAATAAGTAAATCATTTTTAATATGGGGTTATACATAAGATAAATTCGATTGTAAATATTCATTAGAAAGATAAAAAGATTTCCTACATGATGGTGTTTTATTTGTAATTTTTAGACATCAAATAATTTAATTTATTTATGACACAACGATGATGCAGTAATTATCTTTTTAATGAAATATTGACATAATTGATGTTATATGCACCAAAATAAATGTAATTTGAGATTTTTTATGAATTCCACTAATTTTCTAGGTTACTATGATATATTAATGTTGATTTAATCAACTTGGTTCGAACATTTAATTCTGTTATGACTTTCACAAAAATCATATATCAAATAGTGTCAAAATTGACACAAAATAGTTTTTAAATCAAATATTATATTACTAATTGTTATTTTATTCCTAAAAATCTAAGGTTCGGCCAAATGACTTAGATAAGGATATATATATTAATAATAAACAATTTGGGGTTCGTTTGGCATGTTATAGTAAGTGTATTAACCATATAGTGAAAGAAAACAAAAGACACGGTAAAAGTTAAATTATTTAACTTAGAGTTAAATCTAATTGATAAGGTTTAAAATAATATCCAAACATGTCTAAATTTGATTGGTTGATGATATTACAACCCTATCTCATCTAATCTTAGAATATGAGTCATTTTTGGAGGTTTTTAAGTGGGGTTAGATTTATTATAAATTAATATTTTTAAGAATTCCTAAGGTGCCCCTCTCCTCCCCTATAAAAGGACACCTCCTCCCCTTCCTCCTCACACCAATTTGAGCACTCAAGCTCGGCCAACCCCTGCCAAAATCTCTTCTCCACTTCCCTAGAAACATCCTAGAGGTTCTGGTCTTCCTCAAAGACCAATTCAAGTGCCCTAAGAGGAGGTCTCAAAGAGGCACTTCAAAGAAGAGGTAATTACCGTTACCAATTCTTTCATCTTTATTTCTTCTTCCACTTCTTCTTCTTAGGTTGTTTCATTATGAAGTAATAACATCAGTATCACTCATATACTGATATGTTATTATAAGTATGAAACAACCCTATTTCACCATCTATCCGTCCTACGGAAAAAGAAATCACCGCGCGTGCGTACGTACGGAATACCGTCTCCACGCCGTGGTGTAATCTATTTTCCACCACCACCTTACATGGATGGGTATAATGGTGTAAATAATAACTATACATAGTTATTACAACATCATATTGATTCTGATATATTGTATAATCCACTTCAACTCAGTTCAATATTTATGGAAATGATATCATCGCTCGTGCGTACGTACGGACTACCGTCTCCACGACGCGATGAGATTCATTCTCCATGTTAACCATTTAAGAATGATTATAATGTATATATAAGAAATAATAATGAAATATATGACATTATAAAGCTACTGGATTTATGTATATATACATATGTATGTCATCTACTTACTTCCATTTCAAGACAATAAGGAAAGTAAAACAGCGTTCATGCGTACGTACGGACTACCGTCTCCATGAACGGTGTTTTTCATTTTACTTATCTATCTATTATATATATATATACTGAATATATATGATATATAAATCATATTTTATATTCTGGAAGTAAGTAAATCATGATATAAGTAATAATGATGTCAAGAACAACAAGTCAAAACACCTAAGATAAATGAAACGATTTTACCCAAAACGCTTCTTTAACATGGAATTTACAAAAGAACGGGTAATATAATGTTATAAGTGAACCATATATGATATCATAACAATGAATATGATTCTGGAATAAGTCAATAACATGATTTAAATCATTATACAGGAGGTTCAGACACTTACAAAGCAAGTCGGACCTAAGGTAAGGGAAATATCACAATCTCATTTTTATCCGAGATTGTTTATTCGTAAGTATTTACTGGGGTGTATTTTATCATCCACATCCATGTTCCCTCAATATGTAATATTGTTTCCATCCACTTGAAATAGTTTAAATCCAATTTTACCCTTAGGTGAGTTTTTAGTAAAGAATATGAAAGGAATCTTTTGTCGTTTTTCCGTACGAGGTACTTTTTGACTTTTCCGACAAAAGTACGAAGAATATTTTTTTTAACTTATACGGCATGAATGGATTTTTAAAACATTACTTCAAAGAAGCTTCCTTTACAAGTTTTCAAGTTTATTTTTAATCAACTTATTTTATTTTAAAGTTGTATGACATGTTATGAAAGGAAAAATGTTTTTGAAGAAGAAAGGATATTTTCCTCAAGAATTCAATTCAAGTGTTTTATCAAAATTATTTTTCATCTAAGATAATAAAGGGTTCTGTTTCTATCCATATTTTTACATTGGTTTGACTATGTTGTGATGGAATTATGTTTATGAATTCCTTTATCATATATGAATTGATTTATGATGTCATGATGTTTCAAGAATCCCATTTTTGTTATATGTGTTATGCGATGATGTATGTTTTATGATTATGTGGCACACATAAGAAAGGATTCATTATAAGATGGGTGGGACCTATATCTCCCTCCAATGCATTGGGTAATGATTTTATATCTCATGAGATAGACATGGCTGGAACGGAAGGTTATTTCGGTTCAGTGATACAGGACTGAAACGAGGAGTGAACTCGGTTCAGAAAGGGACTTTGTCCACTAAGATAGTCTTGGCAATGAGTCATGACTAACAAGAAATGATTTTCCATGATTATGTGTGCATGCCACAAAGTTTCAAGTTTCATGTTATGATTATGGGGATCTCATTTTCACTTCTATGATTTGTTCCATGTTAAGATATTATGATCTCTTTTGCAGGTTGTGATTTTCAAAAAGATATGATATGATTTTTATTTCTTTTGTATACCCTTACTGAGCATTTGAGCTCACCCTTTTATGTTTTCTTTTCCCCAGGATATAAAGAAAGGTTTTAGGTAAAAAAATGGAAGATCTTTACGGGAGATATTGAAGATCTTTCACCAGGATTAGAAGATTATGTTCCGAGTTTCCAAAGACACTAAACTATTACGATCCTTTAGTGTGTGTTTTTGTTATGTACTAAGTATTCCGCAAATGTAATGTAATGTCCATGTACGTCAGGATACGGGTCTCTACAGTCCCTCCACCCTCTGAGATATGACATCTCCAACCGTGATGTTGGAGGTTTCACTTATAATCTCAAAAGGAATCTCCCACCGTGGGGGATGTATGATCAGTTGAGTGGTAAGATAGTCTCATATCTCATCAATGGAATTCCTAAATGAATCATAAAACACAAAATCAGAATCTTTTTGAAATAATCACAACATTGGGAGAGAAATCTTACTAAAATCTTTGAGGAAGCACCGATAAAATCCTACATTCCCTAAGAAAGATCTAACATCACACACACATGAATGACATGGTAAAGATGAATTAATATCCACCTTAGATCTATCAACCTCTATACCATGTTTTGAAATTACATACCCAAAGACAATGCTATTCTCTACCATGAAATGACACTTTTCAAAGTTCAAAACCAGACTCTTCTCATTACATCGATTCAACACCTTTCCCAAACTACATAGACATTCATGAAATGAAGACCCATACACTTTAAAATAATCCATAAATACCTCCATAAAGGTCTCAATAAAAACTGAAAAAATAATCACAATTCATCTCTAGAAGGTACCTATCGTGGGCGCCCTCAAATGATTAGTGGTTTTTGTGGGTACTTAGGTGCAGCAGAGTGGTTTACCAAGGTCTTTTTCAAAGGAGGAAGTAAATTCAAACAACTTCTTAAAGGTATTATAAAAATAAAATAGAATAGAATTAAAAAACATCATGAAATTATGGGGTTTGTTTATAATTTATAAATCTAGAATAATTTTGCTGGATGAAGATGGAAATTTTTTGTTTTTAATTTTGAAATATAATTTGATTAACAAAGCACAACGAGAAGATGTTTTTTTAGAGTACTATTTTTTTATGTGTAATAAATCAAACTCTACATTTTCATTTAATTATTAATAATTATCATTTAATCAAATATACACTTAATTATTATCCCATAATTTTTTAATCCTCTAACCCTACCAGAGTAAACTTAACCACAAAGATTAAATTACTTAAACCCTAGGCTAAGTTCGGATCATGCAATCGCAACACCCTACTTTGATTTTTGTTATAAGGATAGCTTGTGATCATTGGATAATAATAGAACATATCCATTAATAAAATGAGGATTAATTGTGTTTACGGATTATATTTGAACTCTACAAATTTATCACGTGTGGTCTTGTATTACCGATTAAGATCGTGCTATCACAATTTAAACAAAATCTCGACTTCACATGTTTTTGTATTAATTTTTCAATTTCATAATTAGTTTATTATAATTTAAAAACTCAATTCATGGATCAAATTAAGTGAATTACAATATCTCAATGATTCAAAATGATTAAATGAAGAATGTAGAAGATAGATCGATCACTAAGAAAATTACTCATCCGTGGGTGGTGTCGTCATTATAGAGACGTTTTTCATTTGCAAAGGATTGAAAGGGTAGAACCCAATATCATCTCCAGTCATGATTCCAACACAATTAGGAAGACTAAAAGTTGAGGAAATTTAATAACATAGAAGATTAATTGAAGAAAAATTCATGATACAGACATGAAAGAAAAGAAATACAAAGAGGAGGTGGGAGAGGAGAGACTTTTGGGAAGATAGGATTTCACAAAGTCTTACTTCTTCCAAGAGTTGGGTGGTCCTCCCAAGATACACCCTTTCAGACACGCCATCCAAAAGCCTCCAAAAACATTCCCAAAGAATGAAAACTCCCTTTAAATAATTTCTTTGAGGGCTAGGGTTACATAACTTTTTTAAGTGTGAAATGAAAACTCGTCCAAATATTTTATTCCATGTTTCACAGCATAGTTTACCTCTATAAAGACTGAATTCGCTATCTATATAGAAGTATTATTTGTTTCTAATTATGTCCCCGAGATTTCGGCAAAATTTGGGCTCAATCTAAGTATGTATTTAGATGATATGGTCCAAATGGTGATGTAATTTCCAATCTAGATGGTTCTATCCAGCTTTGTCTTCATGGACCATTTACTCTCCTCAAATTCACGATCCAGCTCCAATTTCCTAAATATAATTTGTATCCAAATAAGTCAGGAACATTGTTACAATATTTAAAGTCAAAATATTTTACATAAAAATATATAAGCCTGAAATACTATAGTGAATTTTAAAAGTGTAAAACTGTGTTTTTCATCAGATTTTCAAATGAATGATCTCATCCAAAATATATCAGAATTGAACATATTTAACAAAATTTGAGCAAATTATGTCATTTATTATCAATAAAATATTCAACAAAATAGCGTTTTGTCATATGACATGGAATCATTCAACACCATCAATTATTCGATGATTATGGAATGTCAAATACATACATGAAACTATATAATTGAGAAGTAAATGGGCTTAAAAGTGAATATAATTGAGAGAAAAATGTTCATGGTATTCACAACATAATGACTTTGTCTTTGAAAATCGTAGAGCAAATTCAGCAACATAACAATGTGATGTAAGAATTAATAAAAATGGTATATGAGAGAGAAAGGGGTATCTCACTACATTTACATGAAATGGAAAGTATGACGGGAATATATATACATGTCTCAACATACGACATGGAATTTAGATGCATAAAATAAAGCTATATCTTAAATGTAAATGAGGAGATAAAAATCCATTGTGGAATTTCTGAATAGTAAAGGGTGAACATGAGAGGCATTAATGAGAGAGAAAGGGTATATCATCATTAAAAAATAAGGAGGAAGGTATATAGTGGGTGAGAAATCATACACCAACATTTTTAATTGAAAATATAATGGAATAACAACATAAAGAAACTTGACCAAAAATGAGAAAAGAAAAAATCCCATACTTGGAAGTGTGATCCCGAAGGCTTGAGAGAGGCTTGATAAAGGATTCATGTGATCTTGAGGACCCTTGGGTGGATTCTGGAGAGGTGAGGGTAGGGTATGGTCGATCTCAAAATGGGTTGAGTGAAGAGTAATGGGATATTGAGTGGGTTTATAGAGGAAAGGAGAGGGAATTATTTATTATTTTGGTTTTGGAGAAAACACATTATACTAATCAAAACCACAATCCATACCGTTTTTTACCATGGTTTTTTCCAAAGTGGAGTAGAAAAAATTATTTTATATGGCCAATTAAAAAACTTATTAAAATATTCGGCTTGGCTATGTGGAGGTGATTCACACTCTCTTGAAAATAATTTTAAAATGTTAAGGTGTTTCATAAGCCTTGGAGGGTCCACTAAGGCTTTGTAAAATAAGTAAAACAAACCTAAAATCACATTATTTTAAATTTAAAGCATATATTGGACGAAAAACACATTTATATTATTTTATTATTTCACTATTGGGTCATTATGATGTCATAAAACACATTATATGTTTAAATTGTATTTAATTTTTACCCAATAATTTGATTGTCTCAGAAAATTATGAAAATTTCACGGTTTAATATTTTCGACATCATGATTCCAAAAATAATATTAATTTTATCTAAATAATTTTTTTCTAAATATCTGAATTTTTAATTTTAAAATAAAAAATGATATATATCAAAAAAATTTGGTTTTTGACAGAAGCCACTTTCAAACCTTAAAAAAATTAATTTTGTATTCAAAAAAATTATACGATCATATATATTTAATAAAAATTAAATTAGTAAAAATATATCAATAAAATATTATTTAATTTAAACATCCATTAGTTTACCAAAAATATATTTCTTTATTTAATATTAATTAAAAATACTATATGTGCATTAGAAACTATTTACAAAATAATAAAAAAATTAATGTATATTATTTATTTTATAAAAATTGATGCACATAATCATAGTGCTAGGGTATTTTTAAATAAATCCTTATAACAAACACATATGATCTAATGGTAAGGTCTGTGAGGGTGAAAGACACTTGGGGTGGCTCAGAAAACATCACTCGAGAGGTAAGCTATATCAACTCCGAATCCTCCATGTCTTCGTTCTTGGTGTGCGGATTTGTGGGTGATGATGAAGCAGGTCGCACGGGCGTTGTGAGGTCCTCGCAGTGAAGGACCAGTCCCGGGAGGGCCCTTGGCGAAGACAATAGGAAAATCCGACCACCGGAGCTCGTCTAGTGGTCTGCGAAACACTCCGCAGGCGCGCTGCTGCGACATCAGCTGTGGCGGTAGGCCGCTGGTCCCGCGACCACGCCGGACCGAGGGAGGTGGGACACGACGCTCGGCCGTGTCCTTTGACTTGGAGCGGCCCCCATGGGGCTGCAGTTGCATGCTGGCGGGAGGGGGGGGGGGCAGCGTGCCACCCCGCACCGCTCTGCCGGACCGCCAGGCCGGGCCGCGCCCAAGCGGGCCGGACCCGGACCCCGGTCGGGTCGACCCGGTTCGGGCCGACCCACGGGGTACCGGGCCGGGTCGGACCGGGCCCGAACCCCCTAATACCGGACTCTTACGGTATTTTGCCCATAACCTGGGATTCAGACTTCCGATCGATGCACCGTCAGCAGCGATGCGATCCTTGGATCGAGACGGTCATTTCAGTATAGTACACTCAATATTTCAGAGTACTTTGAGTTCGTCCGGGTTGGTTCGTATACAAAACCAACCGGGCCATCGGAGCGGAAACACTTATATCTCGAGCTCCGGACATCCGATTGATGTGCCGTCAACTTTTTTGGATTCCTCTTGATGATACGGATCTTTTGGAATGCTTCTACTGAGTTTTGGATGCAATTGGATAATGGCCAGGTTGGATTGTACCCGAAATCCAACCGGGCCCCTGGAACGGAAAGAGTGATAACTATCAGACTGGACGTCCGTTTGATGAACCGTCAGCGGCGTTGGTGATCACGTTGAGAAACAATCCCTATGAGAATACCCTATGAGAGTTTGGGGTACAATTGAGATACGGCCGGGTTGTTTCGCCCACGAAACCAAACTGGCCCCTAGGACGAAAAGGCTAATAACTCATAGACCGGGCGTCCGATTGACGTGCCGTCTGTTGTGTTGGGACCTCTATTACGAGGCGGTACATTGAGATACCTTTTCATGGAACCTTGTGATACTTGGAGTATCGACCAGTAGCTCGTGGCGCGGACCCTCCCGGTGACGAGTTACCAGAGTCTAGAGACCAAGTTGCTGGCTGATTCTTGATGACTACTGATCTATCGACTCGGTGTGTTTCGGATAGCCCAGTGGGGAGCGCTTGGTTGTAGAGGAAGACCCACGTAGGAGGAGCTCTTGGTAGTAGCAGAAGAACTGTGGTACTCAACAGAAGGAGTACCTCTGGAGACTATGAGGGGGAGCGCTTGGTTGTAGCATCAGACCCATTGTGGAGGAGCGCTTGGTTATAGAGGCAGACCCACGATACTCAACAGAAGGAGTGCCTCTGGAACCAATAAGGGGGAGCGCATGGATGTAGTGGTAGAACCACGGAGGAGGAGCGCTTGGTTGTAGCGGTAGACCCATGGTACTCAACAGAAGGAGTAACTCTGGAACTTATGAGGGGGAGTTCTTGGTTATAGTAGCAGACCCATGGCGGGAAGCGCTTGGTTGTAGCAGCAGGCCCACAATACTCGACAGGTGGAGTAATACAGCAGTCCATGGAGTCCGGCACGCTTGGTTGTAGCGGCAGGCCCTCTGTACTAGACAGAGGAGGAGTTCGGCGTGCTTGGTAGGAGCGGCAGGCCCTCTGTACTCGACAGAGGAGGAGTTCGGCGCACATGGTTGTAGCGGCATGCCCTCTGTACACGACAGTGGAGGAGTTCTCTAGCAGTTTTGGTTTCAGTGTAATGATTAAAATCCTGGTTGAGCTGAGTCTATAATTCTTGTGTTTCCTCATGATTGAGATGGGTTACATGATAACTTGGGTATATGTATGGGCATGTACCTAAGTAGAGGCTATTTGTTGAGATCTTCTTTGTGGTTATCCTCTTGGATTTAATGAGACCTTGAGGGTCTCATGGTCCCTACTGAGTATCGTTATACACACCCCTGCACGGTCTAAGCCCGCACCACATTGTGTTGGTTGCAGACGACGAACAACGCAGATAGGGGTCGAGTGTTCGAGGAATGGACGGTACCCTGAGGTGGACCTCACGACGAGACAGTATTCGGTGGTCGAATTCACGACAAGGCGACGCTCATAGGAGGTTGACGGGCAAGAGCGTTGTAGAGGCTATCTGTACCTACCCTTCAGGTAGGATCCGTGGTGGATGATCCAGGAGCTGCACTATCTGTGCCTATCTTTCAGGTAGGATCCGAGGAGGATGACACATGAGCAGCTTCCTTTCTTCCAGCTGTTGTCTTTGTTGTACTTTCTTTCAGTTGTAGTTGTACTTTCGATTGGGTTTGTATTCTGGCCCATTTACTTTTCAGAAATTTCTTTTTGTACTTGGTGTTTTACTTCTGGTTGGACTAAATGGTGTTCTGTTACTTTTATTAAGGCAATGCCTTCCCAGTTATTGGGATTTATGCCTTTGGTGCTAGTCGCCAGCCCCTGCCCTATGGAAGGCGGGCTTGGGGTAGTCACAGCACGGGCCCCGAGAATGGGTCATGACAAATTGGTATCAAAGGGAGGTTGGTTCTACCACAGAACTCATGACTCTGATCTTTTTCTATGTGATGCAATAGTGTTGAGAGTATTGAGTGCGGTTATCAATCCCGGGAGTCCAGTGTTGGTGCGGTGGCCGACGTATTCGTACACCAGGACCCTGACTTCTGATTTCCGACTTAATGCATGATAACATTGATTGCATGCGTGTTTCATGTTCTCTCTGTGATTACTTTGTGTCAGCTCATCATGTATTCTGTTCTGACTGTGGCGCACCTGTCTCTTTCAGGATGGCCCCACGACAGTAGCCAGCTAGGGTTCCGAGTGTTGTGTGGGAAGACAGCCACCGAGCGATGAGGCCTCGGTACAGGGCCCTTTGACAGTAGAGGCACCGGTGGTACCTCTACACGCCGAGCCACTGATTCTACCAACCCCAGCCACTAAAGGTCCACGTCGCCTTAGTGCACTGCACGAGTTTCAGCGTCAGCGACTATCCAGGTTCAATGGGGAGCCGGACCCTTAGGTAGCCGAGGATTGGCTGGAGGAAATTATACGAGTTTTTCATTTGGTAGGGACACCGGCTGACATTATGGTGGTCCTTCCAGCGAGCCTCCTGCACTCGGTAGTAGGTAGATGGTGGTGCTTGATGCTCCAGGTGCATGATGAGGCATCTCTCCTTTGGACGAACATTGAGAGCCTTTTTCGCTCAGAGTTCATCCCAGCCACCCTCCGAGCGGTGCGCATCCAGGAGCTGCTACAGCTGCGGCAGGGCAGCATGACAGTAGCCCAGTACGCGGCGAGGTTTACCGATATCTCACGTTATTCCACGAACATATTACGGGACCCATTCTTTAGGGCCCGAACCTTCATGCAGAGGATCGGGCGAGAGATCAGAGATTCAGTTGTTTCTCATAGCTTTCCGACATATACATGGGTGTTGGAAAGAGCCCTCTTAGTGGAGAGTTTCCTTACTGAGTAGTCTCCAGCAGCACGACCCACCACTAGCTGGCATGTAGCAGGGTTTTCTGCAGCAGGTAGTAGATAGATGATGTAGAGGTACAAGAGGACTAGACCAACATGTGGTCGACCGTATGACACAGGATTGTCTGTGCGAGGCACCCAGGGTGGAGAACGACTTATCATGCGCGGACAATGTTACTCCAACGACGGGGTTGGTCATATGGCTCGTGACTGTCCGACCCGCCATACAGATGACCAGTAGATGAACAAAGGACCTCCCAGGTAGAGGCAGAGGTTCGATCGAGGCAGACCGCATGGAGCAGGAGATAGTGGCAGGGGAGCTGGTCGTGCAGCTTGATGTGGAAGACGATTTGAGGTGTTGCCACCACCACCACCAGGAGGTGCACCCCGACCGCAGGGAATAAGTGGACGTGGGAGAGCTCAGCTTCAGGCAGCTAAGTCATATGATCATGGAGCTCTGGGAGCAGATGGACACTAGTGGGACTAACTCCATACCTGGAGACTTTTGTTCATGTTTCTTCTAGCTCTGTTGATGCTTGTTTGTAGATGCTTTGTGTCTTTGTACATTGATATGTAGTAATAAAAGTCACCTTTCTTGTGGCGTTTACCTTCCTGTACCCTCTTTTTGTTGTTACTAAGACGTTCTAGTTTAAAAACCGTTGACTTGACCCTCAATTTGAGATACCTACTGGAGGAGACCCAATGAACACACACTGATGCCGATAGTGTGACTCAACCCTTGGAGGCGAGATTAACGGTTGGATCTCTTGGTAGTAGCGTCGAGGCCTTATGACGTCATACTTGGTATGGATTAGTATTGTCCATGTCGGGATTGATTGTATTAGGCGAAGAACGTTGTTCATCCCGGAGATGAGACCAGATTTCTCTTATCAAAAAAGTGAAAATATCAGAAGCTCTTGTAGGACCAGAAGGGTCCATGTCATCCAAGAGTGGATGAGGACAGTTCAGAGCTGGAAAAAGTCTTGTGCTGACAGGGAGCAGAGACCACTAGAGTTCATGGTTGGCGACCACGTTTCCCTACGGGTCTCACCTCGACGTGAGTTACAGAGATGTGGCCGAGGCGACAGTTTTTCTTCAAGGTTCAATCGACCTTTCTAGGTCCTCAGCAGGGTAGGCGAGGTGGTTTACCACTTGACCCACCCACCTCAGTTGCACCAGGTGCACGACGAATTCCAGGTATCTCAACTGAGGAGATACGATCTCGACCCTTCGCTTTTCATCGACCACGAGGAGCTGGACTTGGGCGATGGGGTGAACCTCACAGAGGTTCCATTGGGGATCGAGGATCGAAAGGAGAGGGTCCTACGTGGACGGTCGATTCTTCAAGTGCGCATCAAATGGAAGCACGGGATCCTCTAGGAGAGTACTTGGGAGCGGGAGGCTCAGATGCATGCTCAGTACCCACATTTATTTCCCTAGTTTATGATGTATCTTTATGGGGATGTAAATCCCTGAGGCGGGAGTAATGTAAAGACCCGTAAAATTCAAGGAATTTTTTTCTTCTTAATTTTTTTGGGAATTTTACAAGAATTCTGTTTCTGACGGCACCTGATTCCGAGGCCCGGTGTGCCCGGAATCATTTTCTGAAGTTTAGATCAGGTACGTTTAGTGAACGAATGAGCTGGTTTTTCAATCTTTTGAACTAGTGCTCGCAATCGAATTCAGAGGGCACTGATGGATTCGCAGCGCTGGTAATTTCTTAGGAACACCTTTTCCGGAGTTGTGTTTGGTCGGGTGTAGTTTTTAAATTTTTTTGGGTTAAGTAAATGAATAAAATAAAATGGTGTGACCAATTTATTTTATTCGCCTAACCTATGTTAAGTGGATGATGTGGGACCCACAATATCCTACCCACTTGGTAGGATATTTGAGAGGTGGGGCCCACATGAGCCCCACCATTTCTTTTCTTCTTAAGTAACGCACCCACACCCCCCTTTTTAATGAAGTCAACTCTTGCGTTCAATCTGGATATTAAACACCTCATTAATTGGGAGGTTTTAAACTCCTCAATTAATTGATCGTTTCCTTTATTTTTTAATTTCAAGCGTTGGTTTGTGTGTAAATAAAATAAGACACAACTTATTTTATTTAGTTAGTCTTGTTGTGTTGAGAGGCTAGGGAGAATTCGCCCAAGTTCTTGAAGTTCTTCCTACTCGACGAAGAATGCGAAAAACGCGAGGAATGCGAAAAATGCAAAGAACGCGGAGAACGTCAAGAATGCGAAGAACGCCGACCTCCCACGAAGGTCGCCAAGAATTCCGGATCCTTGTAGATCGACGACGCGGCGCCGACGAATCCTTTCTCTACCACACGGCGATCCCCCTTCTGCGACGCCTTATTCCGCGACGTGCAATTCCACGACGAACCCTCGCTCGATGACGATTGAGGTAGGGATTTGATTCAATTAAATCATAGTGATTTATACCCTCGACATATGTTTAAAATTTTTCGGAAGCCTTTTTAAACCACTATCGCGGTGGGTGCAGACCAACGAACAAGTGTGAACCCACCGTCTCTTCGTTCTCGGTGTGCGGATTGGTGGGTGACGATGAAGTAGGCCGAATGGGCATTGTGAGGTCCTCACAGAGAAGGACCGGTCCAGGGATTGCAATTGGTGAAGACGACAGGCAAATCCGACCACCGGAGCTCGTTCGGTGGTCCGTGGAACGCTCCTTCGGCGCGCCGCCGGGAAGAGCCGCGACGGCACACCGCTGGTCCCGCGACCACGCGATACCGAGGGAGGTGGGATGCTGTGCTTGGCCATGTCCGTTGACTAGGAGCGGCGCCCATGGGGCCGTGATTGCATGCTAGCGGGGGGGGGGGGGGGCAGCCTGCCACCCCGCACCGCTCGGCCGAAACGGCCGAGCCGCCAGCCCGGACTGCACCCGGGACAGGTCAGGCTGTGCCCAGGCCAGGCCAGGCTGCGCCCAAGCGGGCCGGATCTGGACCCGGGTCGGGTCCACCCGGTTGGGGCAGACCCAGGGCGTTCCGGGCTGGGTCGGACCGGGCCCAAACCCCCCAATACCGGACTGTTACGGTCTTTTCCCCATAACATGAGATGCTGACCTCCGATCGATGCACCGTCAGCAGCGATGCGATCCTTGGATCGAGAAGGTCGTTTCAGTATACTACACTCAGTGTTTTGGAGTACATTGGGTTCGGCCAGGTTGGTTCGTATACGAAACCAACAGGGCCCTCGGAGCGGAAACGCTTATATCTCAAGCTACGGACGTCCGACTGACGTTCCGTTGACTTTGTTGGATTTGTCTTGATGAGACAAGAACTTTTGAAATGCTACGCCTGTGTTTTGGATGCAGTTGGATAATGGCCGGGTTGGATTGTACCCAAAATCCAACTGGGGCCCTAGAACAGAAAGGCTGATAACTTTCAGATCGGATGTCCGTTTGACGAACCGTCAGCGGCGTTGGTGATCACGTCGAGAAACAATCCATATTAGCTTAGCCTATGAGAGTTCGGGGTACAGTCAAGATATGGACGGGTTGGTTCACACACGAAATCAACCAGGCCCCTATGACGAAAAGGCAAATAACTCATAGACCGGGCATCCGATTGATGCGCGGTCTGTTATGTTGAGACCCCTATGATGAGGAGGTAGTTTGAGATACTTTTTCATGGAACCTTATGATACTTGGAGTATCGAACAGTAGCTCGTGGTGCGGACCCTCCCGGTGATGAGGTAGCAGAGTGCATAGACCTAGTAGATGGCTGAGACTTGACGACTGCTGATCTATCAACTCGGTGTGTTTTAGATAGCCCCGTGGGGAGCGCTTGGTTGTAGCGGCGAACCCACATCGGAGGAGAACTTGGTAGTAGCGGCAGACCCGTGGTACTCAACAGAAGGAGTACCTCTGATGGCTATGAGGGGGAGATCTTGGTTGTAGCGGCACACCCACGGCGGAGTATCACTTAGTTGTAGCGGCAGACCCACGGTACTCAACAGAAGGAGTACCTATGGAACCTATGAGGTGGAGTGATTGGTTGTAGTGGTAGACCCGCGGTACTCAACAGAAGGAGTACCTCTGGAACCTATAAGGGGGAGCTCTTGGATGTAGCGGCAGAACCGTGGTGGGAACTTCTTGGTTGTAGCAGCAGGCCCACATTACTCGATTGGTGGAGTACTACAGTAGACCAAGGAGTCCGGCGCGCTTGGTTGTAGTGGCAGGCCCTCTCTACTCGACATAGGAGGAGTTCTACGTGCTTTGTTGGAGCGTCAGGCCCTCTGTACACGATGGAGGAGGAGTTCTCCAGCAGCCGTGGTTTCGACGTCATGAAAAAAATCCTAGTTGAGCTGAGTCTATAATCCTTGTGTTTCCTCATGATTTAGATGGGTTACATGATAACTTTGGTATATGTATGGGCATGTACATAAGTAGAGGTTATCTGTTGAGATCTTATTAGTGGTTATCCTTGTTGGATTTAGTGATACCTTGAGGGTCTTGGGGTCCCTACTGAGTATCGTTATACTCACCCCCGCATGGGCTATGCCCGCACCTCATTGTGTTGGTTAGAGATGACGGACAACGTAGACAGAGGCCGAGTGTTCAAGGATTGTATGGTACCCTGAGGTGGACCTCATGAAGAGACAAAATCCGGTGGTGGACTTCATGACGAGGTGATGCTCAAAGGAGGTTGACGGGCGAGAGCGTTGTAGAGTCTATCTATACCTACCCTTCTGGTAGGATCCGTGGTGGATGATCTAGGAGCTGCGCTATCTGTACCTACCCTTCAGGTAGGATCCGAGGAGGATGACCCAGGAGCAGCTTCCTTTCTTCTATCTGTTGTCTTTGTTGTACTTTCTGTCAGTTGTAGCTGTACATTCGATTAGGTTTGTATTCTGGCCCATTTACTTTTCAGCACTTCCTTTTTGTACTTGGTGTTTTACTTCTGTTTGGACTCTATGGTGTCCTATTACTTTTATTAAGGCAATTCCTTCCCAGTTATTGGGATTTACGCCTTTGGTGCTAGTCGCCAGCCCCTGTCATATAGAAGTCAGGCTTGGGGTAGTCATGGCACGGGCCCTGAGGACGGGTCGTGACATCACTGTTCAATTGATATATTAGAAATGGTAGAAATTCTTAATGGTATTTTAAAATCTAAAAACATCAAACCAAGGAAGTGAATATTTCAAATAACAATTTTACATAATAATACAATTAATTAGATCAATAATAATTTTCATTAATTGATTTTTGGATCATTATAGGAATTCAAATCAAGGGTGATTAGCCTTATTGATGCTCAAATTAGTGTTTAGAGCATGATGGATACTTTTCTAGAACTTGTAGTTGAATCTCAGATTCAAATGAGATACAATCAATAATAGTAACTCCATGGATCATTTCCACTTATGTTATGTATATCTATAAAAATGGATGATTTTCAAGTCATCTAGAATTGAAATAATGTGGGGAGTATTTGTAATATGATCCATAACAACCCATATAGAATTGTTTTATCTAGAGGTATCTGGAAGTCCGGTGACAAAGTCTATGATGATATTTTACCAAATACATGTGGTATGGGTAGTGGATGCATCATACCCTTATAAATTTCCTATCTATCCATCACATTCTAACATTCCTAAAAAATTGATTTATATTAAGTGATAACTATCTACATATTATCCAACCAATGGTTCTCCTATATATATCCATATATTTTCTAGTCCCTAGGTTATAGAGAAGGTTAATCTTTGTGCATTAATCTAAATCTCTCTTTTTATCTCTTTATTATATTATATAGATAGTCATGATCGAAATAATTCAAATCCATCCCCATCTATTTTGAACAGTAATGCTTTATTTTTTTTCACAGGTGCCTCATTTATCTAAACGTACACGTCATTCCATTGAGAATCCTTTATTTTCTCCATGTGGGATGGTTGAGAAATAATTTGAGAATGGATATATCGTTTTCCTTCCTTAATGATTCCTATTTCCATTAAATGAAAATATTATAATATTAAACCCTTCTCAAATCTAATCATTGATAAATTGCTATAACTATTCTTCTCAGAGAATCTTCCACATTTTTAACTTTACTGAGTAGAGAGTGGATTGAGAAGTCACAATACATGATGAATGAGAACAATATTTGATGGGGATTATTAATCTCCATCTATGTGAATATATATTTGAGGCTCAATTGATACATATATATTATACATTTCTCTTCATAGAGATGATTTTTCCATATTTTTATTTCAAATATCACATCCTCCAACTTTATATCATGAATAGGATAGTTGTTTACATTAATTTTAAACTTCCTTGAGGCATAGTACATCACATTATCATTTTTCATCAATACACAACCAACAACATTATTTTATGAATCATTGTATACTATAAATAGTTCCCCACTTATTGTAAGTGTGAGTACTAGTGTAGTGATAAGATTGTTTTTCATCTCTTTGAAGAAATATGCACATTTCCTTGCCTATAAAAACTTTTCTCCCTTCTATGTTTGATTGGTTAACAGGTTTAACAATCTTGATAAATTTATAAAAAATTAGGGGGAATAAGAATCTAAACAGTGGAAACTACATATAAAAATTACAGATATTGTCCAAGGCCACTCTTTGATTTCATTTATCATTGAGAGGATTACAAATAATTCATTTATAGTAACAACATGCACATCGATTGATACATCCTCCATCAAGAACTCACATTTATTATAATTTTCATATATCTTATCCATTCTCACTGTATTTAGAATAATATTAAGATTCACTTCATGTTCCTCCTCTCTGCTAGATTATATCAGAATATAATCGATTGTGACTACCGTAATTTTTTTTGCGGTAAACTATAAATACTCTCTTCATAGGTCCATGAATATTTAAGGAGTTTTAGTGAGTCTTTAGTGCTTAACTATGAATTCATTGTGTCTATACCTTGTTTGAAAGGATTTATTTTTTGATATCTATCGTCTTCATCTTGAATTGGTGATATCCCGAACGAATGTCCGCTATAGAAAAATATGTCTCCCCATGTAGTTGATTAAACATGTCATCTATCCATGGAGGTGGATACTTGATCTTTATAAATGTGTTAATTTTCTCATGATAATCAATGTGGAGGTTTATTGATCCATCATTATCCCTGAAGGAAGAGGGAAAACGCACTCCACAGTGATACACTCGGGTGTATAAACCTCTTTTCTACACCCTCTTATAGGCTCTTCTTTAGTTATTCCATATCAATGGTAGTCATTTTATAAGGAGTCATTGATATAGGGAAATATCTAGAATATGGCCAATTGAGAAATCATCCTCTTGGTCAAGAGGAATAGTAGAAAATTCTATAGGTAATACATTAGTGTAGTCCCACATAATGGGAATGTCTTCAATTATGATTATATCATTTCTCTCATTTATTTGAACAAGATATGATTATTAATATGAAAAAATATAAATAATTGAAATTATGATTTTGAATTATATTCATAGTCTTTCTTACAATTTTTCATAATTAGAGGTTACTTCGGTATGGGAAGAGGTATCTCCACATCACCATAATTGATGTTGGATTTGTACTAAAATAACCAAAACATTCCAAATAAAATATCAAACATTACCAATGTCAGTAAGATAGTAATTTTTGGGAGGTTTTGTCCACAAAATCAAACAAGGGAGGAGTTAGGGACATTGGATGTTTCAATTTCCACATTTTCTTTTCTCCGAGATTACTCAACCTCCACATTTTGCAGTTGTGTTAGAATAGTTCAACTAAAAATTCATCATATAAAGGAATTAATAGAACCCGAATCCAATAGAAAACTCAATATTATATAATGAATAACCAACTAACCTATCACCACATAGTTTTGTAGATCCACCTCACCAATAGTGATTACACTAGATCCTCATTGCAGCATTGGAGGTAGTTAATGATTGCATCTGAGAACCATTGTATTATAAAATTGGTTTCCAAAATGCCCATTTTAATTATTGATGAAAAAATTAAATACTATAGGGGTATTAATATAAACATTAAATTATTTCATTCCATTTGTGGGGTTCTTCATTTATCTTCATCAACTATTATCTAGATTCCCCTCTCATCCACATTTGAATCATCTCATGGTTCCTTTTTTATAGTTCCAATGATGTTTCTTCCTTTAACATTGAGATGTTGGATATTTGGATTTCTTTCCATCATGGTATTTATACATTAATCCAACCATATAAAACTCTATTTTAATCTATTCATCTTTGGGGCCACAGTAAAATTGAGGGTATTAGATCTTTATTTCAACCATATAGTCTCTATTTCCAATCTAATCATAGCTATTGATGTCTCAAATCACCAAGGATTTTTTAAATGAATCCTTAGTCCACAAAATAAGTCATCCACCTTGATTTTAGTGTTCATTAAAAATAAAAAGTGTTATCTTTCAACTTATGTGAATTTTTATTCAAATACCATGATATAATTATTATTGTTTCAATCCTGTCTTAGGAACACTCTCTCATTTTTAAGATGTAGAAACCCCAGAAAATATTTATTGGAAGATATTTTCTTGAAATTGTGATAGTTCATTAAATCAATTTCAACCTTGGAGATTTTTCCTGATTGTTTTCCACCACTGATATGGTTTCCCATTAAAATGATAGACCACCATCACAACATTCTCTTCATGTAATCACTAGGGGACAAAATAAATATTCTGAATATAGTTAATAAAATTTCCCTTAATGATACAATCATAAGAAGCAGTAAACATGGGTGGGTTTTTTTAAAAAAAGGATTCAACCACATCTTCTTATTTCTTAGAAGAGGGAGAGAATTCTATTTGATTTATATTTTTGTTCATAACATCAGGTAGTTTTTCATGTACTATTATGATTTTTTGATATCCATTCACCATTGTATTTTTTATTTCATTAGAGAAATCATCACATTGTCTCCCACATAGACTGTTTGCTTGAGTTCTCAAATTTCTAGAAATTAAATAACAATAACGATGCGTAATTATGGTGATTTAGATAATACAAATTTAGGAAGGAAACATTAAAATTATTAAATAAAATTATGAATGGATGGTATTTCCTATATTATTATTCCATATGTTTCCATCTTGGTTGTCCATAGTGATAGAATTATCCCTATGTTTCATACTAAATATTTCTTGCCCTAATATCAAAATAATAACTAGACAATCTTCTGATTACAACTATAACAACCCTATCATTTTACACATATTTTTACATGATTTTAATAATATTTAGACATTAATTTAATAAAATAATATTGTATAGTGTTTTTTTATGATTTGTTACTTGATTAGAATGTGATAGCCGAAAATAAAAAACTTGTTTTATATTCCCCATAATGAGGTCCTAATTTCTCTTCAACTCTTACATCTGTATTGGGTATCCTCTTGAATTACATGAACAAAGGGATGAGATAAAAATACAATTAAGGGAATAAAAATATAATTAAGCAATAACCCATGGGTTAGAAGGCATAAAATTTTCATATAAAAACACATGAAACAAGAATAAACATAATGAATAAAAACAAGTATAACAAGGGATTATGAAATCATATATTCAAATAAATATAAAAAAACATAAAACATGAATTAATCATTGTTTCTCTATAAACAAATACAACACAATTACACATGTTGAAGAATGAGTCCGATAAAACTGTTAATAACATTTCACATGGAAAACCAAGCCCCACATAGCAATAATGTTTAATTCCATTACCAAAATGATGTATCATGAGACAAAACATTACTCAAATAATTGGAGTGCTATATGGGAGAACCCATCATAAAACATTCATGTAAATGTGTTCCAATTAATGAATCAATCATAATTAAAACGTTTACCAATGGAACGAAATGGGTATCATAATCCTATCATAAGGCTTAAAAAAGCATGTATCGTGATGGTGTTCATGAAATAATTTATTTAAAACTAAATAAAAATTGAATATAGAATATAGAAATTGGTTTTGAAAAATGATTTAAAAACGAACATAAATCATGTAAAAATGGTGTTTAAGAAACTATAGAAAAGAGCCTCTTTAGTGTATTTTAAGGGAGAATTTTAATGATTATTTGAAATAGAAAAGGATAATTGTTTCCATAAAACCAAAAAAGAACCACGATATTTTTTCATAAAAAAATAGAAAAAAATTGTGGAATAAAACATATTATTGAGTGATATTAAAAATGGGTAAGAAATTAGGATGTTCTATTTAACCGGGTTATCTTGTCAAGAGTAATTGAGAAGGAAAGCATATAAAACACGTATTTACCCATAAAAGTTACAAGAATTGGGATAGAAACATATCTTTGGAACATATATATATCTATATAATTAGAAGATTAAAAAATTATAATTAATAACTACATTGTTATAAATATTGAGTAAGCTTAACCTGAAGGAAAAATATAGAGGTTTCAAAGAGAATCCCTCACCTTATATCCAAAAATATTATGCACATACACTTAATGTCCTATATAATCTAATTAAATCCATTTATAATTTAATTTAGAAACTATTATTCATATATTTAATTTAATATATATTTATTAGGTTCATTTATTTCTATTTTATTGACTTATAGTGTCCAATTTCATTATTTTGGGAGTATTCATAGCATGATTTTATGATTGGTTCCCTTGAGTTTAGTTATGAGAGTTCTTGTAAAATGGAAGAAATAATCCCAAAGAGGAATTATATTATATTTATTTTCCTATAAAATATTACATGGTTTAATATAAAATTTTCTTAAATAAATGGTAATGACCAATTATATAAAATATTAAGGGTTCACGTTAGTTCTTGTGGTAAATTTTTTGTAATCATTAACTAGTTTGGTTTTATTATTTAATATATTGAAAATATACTTGTTCTAAAAAATGAAAGAAGTTATAATATAAATTTTAGTAAATATGTTTACCATTATAACTATTTTATGACCCACCTTGAATGTGTGATTATAAAATGAAAATCATCATCCATGGAGGTGCTGAATCGGTACCTCTCAGATGATGTTTTCATTTTTAGAACAAAATGGGAAGAGAAGAGAATTGATAGAGGATATAAAACTGAAATATTTAAATTATAGTATATATAATATATTTCATTCATCATTCCACTTTGTTATATGGTTGCGTGTAAATGATAAGAAATTTTTTTTGAAAAGAAAGATGATGAAAATGAAAGATTATTTTAACTCTTAAACTTCTTCTGCTTGAGAACCTCCATAGGGAAAATGGGTTTGGTCTTCTGTTGAAAGAAAAGGCTCCAATATTTGGTTGGTGAAGACATGGTATGTTTATTAGGGATAATTTAATAATGATTTATGTCTTAGAATGTTTGAAGAGGAGATGTGGTATTTATAATGGCAGTGAGCTGTGGTTTTTAATTATTTTATACATTTTTATTATTATTTTCGCTTAAGAATGTCAATAGTTTTAATTAAAATGAATAAATATAGTAATTATAGAAGGATATTTATATATTTTTCTTCTTAAACCTTCCATGAGTTATGAAATATTGAGTTTAACATATAATGTTATATACCATAAATTACAATATTTCATTATTCTCCCAAAATACAACTATTTTAGAAAATCGTAAAAATTCACCATAACCATTATTTGACATATAGAATTCCAAAATGGACTCAATTTAATGAAAATTATTTTCTAAATATGATAAATTTAAATATAAAAAACAATAATTATTTATTCAAAAAATACTAATTATAAAATTATAATAGGTTTTATAACACTTTGAAAAATGACTTAAGGTATCATAATATTATACTATAATCATAATCATATAGAATATTAATTTATGAATATTTTTATTAATTATATTAAATAAAATTATAAAGAAACATATTCATTTCAAAAAAATACCAATACATAATTTTTAATTTTTAATATCTTTAATAATATTTACTATGATATAATAATATAATATTTTCTTTTAAAATAAACCTAAATTTTATTTATAATTCCTTATGTGATGTTACTATTCTATTGAATAGTTTAATATTATTAATGGTCACATTTCTATTCCAAAGGTCATGTTACTATTCCATCAGTATAGGTTATTAATTTCCATAAATTACCCTTACTTCATTAATTCTTAATTAATTTATTTTTTATTATATTCTCTATGTTTTTTATGTGATTTAAACTTTATTATATAACTATTAGAATAAATTATCCCTTAATAAATGATTGGGATGTTATAGTAGTCCACCAACTATCTCCCTCTTCGCATCATGGCATGTTAGAAAATTTAATGCTATATGTGTTTGTCTATAACAACTATAAAATCCATATCTCATACAGCTCCCTAGGTCTCTATCACAACTTCTGCACAATAGTCACATGTGTCTATGTATAGGAATGAATATTCCTCCTATAACATGATCCCAATGACTTCCATCAACCAACTTCTATAAATGTCTCAACATCATGGAATCCACTACAAGCTCCACATACCCAACACTCTTCCATGAATATCTCTATCACTAGAAACTTGGAGGAAGACCAGAACGTACTATACATGTGACTCATCCTGAAGGCATGCTCTAACTCAATGACGTCATAACTCCCTAATGCTCGGCATAGCCATACATGGCCTAACCAAGGGGCCCCATCCCCATAGCAGCAATAAATCAGTATTCCTCTGTTGCGGGGCCACTAGCTAGTGCGTAATCTAAACCAGTGCATCAATCATTTTCAGTAAACCCCTTGCTATGCTAAGTTCCCGTGCTATGTTCACAAAGATGTGTTCCATACATTAGAATAAAAAGCCATATAAATATAATTTAGCACACTACACAAATAGGTACCACCCCAACTACCTCAAGGTTAGTCCCATGCCTTAACATAAAAATTCCCAAAAGGAGGCCCATGCCGATGACCCTCCTGTCACATGATCGACGGACCGGGCAAAGGGCCAAACCCAAGAGGGGTTTTTTCCAAACACATAGTTTCAAATATTCCAAACGTGCCTCTTATAATTCAAACACATTAGAAATTTTTTAAATAGCCAATATAAAATTCTAAACATGCCTTTATTTTTACCTCATCAAACATTTACCAAAACATTTAAGAATGTTTTCAGAATAGTAATAACATCATTTCTTACAAACATGGTCAGACGGACCAAAACATGCCAATATTCTTGCAGAGAAACATGCATTTACCAAAACAAACATTTAACTAAACATGGAAAAACCATAAACATTTACGAAACGTTTTTGAAACAACGATAAACGCCAAAACATGTTTCATAACCAATGGTTAAACCTTTAAGAACCCATTAAAACAATGTTTTTCTGAAACACTTAGAGCAACAAAAACATTTCACTAGTAAATCCATAAAAAATCAAACAGTTGGTTAAAAATAACTATATTATAAAATCAGACTAATTACTCAACTTGAAAATAATGCAACAAACTCTTTTTAACAATCCCAAAAGGAAACTAGAAAACACTATAGCAGGTTTTCTAATTATTTTCCAAAGATATTAATCTAGTAAAAGAATTTATTAAAAAAATGAAATCATTAAATGGAATTATTTTAAAAAGGAAAAAATGCGGATTCGCCTACCTCACAGAAGAACTAGGTCATGTTGAACACTTTGTAACATGAAAAAAAGGGCGGCGACCACTCGAAATCGGCCCACACTCGCACGCATATACCTATATATATACACATATATCCATAATACGATGCACGTATTCCCCATGCCATGAGGGAATACATACTTGTATGACATGTTTATATTATATATATACATACCTTAGGTGTATGCATGCGCGTCCTTGGTCATTGACTAGACGTTCAGTATAAGAGAAAACGATACCCAAAAATAAGGCGACAAGGATCAACACCTGACCAAAAGTATCAAGGACTCACATAGCCCAAATGAAAATGAAATAACACACAATGAAATGCTACCAAATATATTTATATCCAAAACACACCGCAATACATTTTAGAAACCCTTAAATCATTCTCAAATAACTCACGAATCACACCAAAGACCAATTTTTAACCAATTACATCAATGCAAAAACATCATAAAAAGATAGACGAGAAAATAATAGGGATGTGAATTACAATTATATATATATATATCAAAATATGATTTGGAACATAAACAAACAAATCATTATAGACACATGCCTATGCAAACTAGGAACCCACTATAAACATATTGTTAACAACATAAAAAATATTCAATAAAACTATAGTAGGCTAATTTAATGCATAAAAAAGCAGCGAATCAAGTTTTAAAACTAAATGAAAGAGCGCGAGCAATAACAGAGTGCTCAGTAAATTAAATACACAAATTCTCCTACCTTGGAGGTGTGTGAATACAACAATACAACAACAAAAGAAGTAAAAGGACTTCATTGACCAAACACATCCTCTATCCACCATGAAAAACACACGAATAACAAACCATGAAAAAATGATTTTTTATCTTGAAGAAAAAAATAAAAAATTATATGAAATCAAATATACCCAAATCATAAGAGGAGAGGGTTTCCAGTGAGGAAGATCACGGTCACGCTGGAGCAAGGCGGAGGCTCTGCAAAAAGGTTTGGGTCATGATGGAAAACCCTCAGACATGGGGTTGGGTTCACCAGAGCTTGAGGAGAGGGGTAAACGGGCCACCATTACTGCTAGCCAGAGCTCGGGCCACCGCCGCTGGCCAAAGCGGGAGAGGAGGAGGCCGCCATGCGGGGGAGAGGTTAGAGGGTGTCAGTAGAAGGGGGAGGCTGGAGAGGTGCTGAGGAGACGGAGGAGGGCATTGTGGATAGGCGGTGCATGTGAGTGTGGTGGGGAAGAGGCCTATGGATCATTGTGCCACGTGGGCAGGATGCAGCACTGGGTTAGGGGGTGCGTGCGGAGAGGCAAGCGGGGAAGCAGGACCTCATGTCGAGAGGGGGAGATGAGCTGTACAGGAAGAGCGGTGGGAGGCGATCCGCAGGAGGGGGAGAGCGCGCATGGCGGAAGCCATGCCAGATGAAGAGGAGCATGAGGCAAGTGCGAGTTCTGGGCTGGGGCTTGCGGCGCAGAACGATGAAGGAGAATGGGATAACCAACAGCAGCACACAGGTGCACAGGAGGCCGCTGGTCGGGGGGGGGGGGGGGGGGGAGAGGCGGGATAATGAGGAGGATTAGGGTTTCAAAAAAAAAACAATAACAACAACAATAATAATAATAAAAGAAATAAATATTAATAAAACAAATAAAATAAATCATTTCTTATCCATTTTATTTTATGTTATAATAAAAATAATATCAATGTTACAAAAATAATAATGGTAATAATACCAATAGTGAAGTAGTAAAAACAATATTAATAACAACAGAAGAAATTAATAATAAAATTAAAGTTAATAAAATGATAATTTCATTACATTTCATTTTAAATAATAATTATATTTATAACAAAATAATAATAATAGTACTTTTACCATATTATATAATATTAAAATAACCATTTTCACAGACATATTTTCATTATTATAATTTAAAAATTAACATTGATTTACTGATACAAAAAAAATTTATTTGGCTCCCATTTTCGATTGAATTAATTTATTTACTTAATTTATTATTTATTTGAAGTTTCGCGCCATTGCGCAATCACCAGGACCAATTGCACGGTAACCGCTAATGGTGCGGTGACGGTACACTGACCGAAGACCCACCAAAAACATCAAATTTTAGAAGAGTTCAAACAGGGACCTGACTAAACCCCATTCAAACAACGCGGGACCAATAAAAGAATAAAATAATAGGTGTACGTGGTCGGGTGTGACAATTCTCCTTAGCACAGACACTTTCTGCCCCCATAAAGTCACCATGCCAATCGTTGACACAACTTGAGCCCATGACTAGACCAAAATAGAAGAAACTGAGAGGCTCGGGGTGACCATTACAAACACACGCCACACCTGATCAATATAAGGAAAATCACTTCCCAAAGTTGAGGGGAGAAAACATGAGGGTTCTCCCCACCACAAGAATTTTCTAACACATAAACCTTGAAACCCAAACAAACCACCCTGGGGGGGGGGGGGAATACGAGAACTCCCATACCAAAATCATTCATTTTCCCCACATGGATCGAACAAGACACCTAAGTCTTTGACAAAAACCTCACTACAGAATAACCCATAAAAATAAGGATAAGAAATAAACTCAATATCTCCCATCAATTTCACCAATCAAACATCCCCCCTAAGGAACACATCTGAGACCAACTCAAATTTAGAACAAGTCCATCTATTCATGAGCCCACACCCTTTAAAGAGACCAAACAAATTAAAAAAACACACTAAGAGCAGATAAGACCGCTTGAATTGCAATACAATGAGTTCATCACTCCACAACAATGAGGTTGGGTTTACGAAGGAGACATGAATCGAACAGGAAAAACTGGGATATTTCCATCTGAAGTAGATAACATTATCTAGACCAAGGTTCTACACACCCTCAGGAAATCCAGACTGTGCGCGAGCTTCACCCCGAGACCTATGGATGGGGCCATGATGGCTGATGCGTCTCCTGCCTAACTATCAGGCATTTAAATCTTCTTGTCTTTAAATCCTTCTGTTTGATGTTTCAAGCAACCACGATGGTCGTACGTTTTCAAAGGTATGAAACATGACGACATAGAATGTCTGGAAATGACATACTGGTGGCTCCCAAGAGAGAAGTCCAATGAACTAGGAGCCGGTACCGATGATTATATTTTCTTGGAGATAGGTTCCACTAGCCCACACTCCTTGCCAGGTGGGGAAACTTTGAAGAATTCGACCACAATTAATCACACCCAAAACTCTAACGATGATGAGAAATTTCATCTTAACTAACCCATAACTAAACCCTCATATAACTCTAGGGTGGTATGAACCATAACTATCATGGGATTTCCCAACAACCCGAAGGAACATTATCTTTTAGAACAATACATCTATCTCTAACAGACTTCGATTACCTCGAAAAGTAAGAAACACACAAAATGAACTGAGAATTCAGAATAACTCATTAACAACCTTTGGAGGCTTTCTGGGCGGCATACCCATGACAACACGAAAACACCATCGAAATCGACATCAATCCAAAACTAAATGAAAGCAACAACACAAGCTATGGACAATATGCCCATAAGAAAAGAATATAAAACACAAGGATAAATCACTTTTACAATACCATTATTTCTTTAAAATTTTTAAAAACTCACCTATGGAACCTTATGAACCTTCACATGTGCGTTTATTCAATCACGTTCACATCATCTACGAGGAAGTGACCCCCCCCCCGCACTTCCCATACATACCAATGCACATGTGACCCTCCATAAAGAGTGCCAAAGTTGAAAAAAAATCTTTTTTCCTTACCAAATCCAAACACATACCATGTTTTTCCAACCCAATACAACTTCTCTTTTAAAAACCCACTTTAATAATTTCAAAAACAGTTAGGAAGAAACACATTTCCATTTAAAAAAACAATTTCACTTTTAATGCACATTCAAATCAACTGAGACTAAAACAAAACACAAGCAGTAATAACCCACTCGAATGAGAAACTAGTGCATATGTTTGACCCAGCGACATGGTGGTGAGTGATTCCCCAGGTAAAACATAACACTAAGAGGACCTTCAGTCGGACACTTGGACTCCACATGTGTCACCACACCATGTGAGTCTGCAAAGTGAACTGATTCGCCTCCATTGTCATCCCTCAAACCATAACAACCAAAGGCAAAAGACTCAAAACCCATACTACCCCTTGTAACTAAGGTCTCATCATGGGCGGTGGTGATCAAGAACCAGCATGTAATGTACCTCTTGCACCCCAAAAAATCCTAATATCCTTCTACGAGACACCCCAAATAACAAGGGCCTCTTCTGATACCATTTTGTCATTAACCAGCCCGAGTCAAACTTGAACCGGTAACCTGAAAAAGCTTGCGGCACATCCTGAGGGGCGTTCCGGATCCCCTGGGATGGAAACAAGTGCCGAGCATCGAAATTTAAATCATGGGGAACGATTTGGACCAGGAGAAGATGATGACAGATAAAGAGAACTGATGATAAAGATAAAAACTAATAGCGTAATGAGAATAAAACTAAACATACCTCCCTGGGACCTCCTAGGTCAACACCCAACTCAAGACCACACTACTCCAACATTGAGCAGCTGAACTAGGAACTTGCACGAGAAACTGAACATGAAACTGGAAATGTATAATATGGGTGAGCACCGAGATTCTCAGTAGGTATGCCAAGAATGAGCCACATAATCCATGCATTTTCCAATTTTATAACAGTCCAATAATACTAGTTTTAACTCAAGTTATAAAAATAATATTTTCATATTACACTACATTTTGAAAACTAACAATCAGAAATCCATTTCCCTTATAATTCAAAAAATAAGGAAAATTAAAAAAGAGGGGTTCGCACAAACCATTTCAAAACAACTAATTTGAAGTTCATTTATAAAACCAACCATGTACAAAAAACTTTTCCAAGGAACACCAAAACCAATTTCAAGTCTATGATTCCACACACAGTAAGGGAAATGGTAATAATAATGCTCATATCAAAGGATCGTGGAAAACCTAGGAACTCGGAGGAATTCTAGAACATACTATACATGTAACTCATCCTGATGGCATGCTCTAACTCGATGACATCTTAACGCCCTAATGCTCGACATAACCCTATATGGCCTAACTGAGGGGCGCGATCCACATAGCAATAATTACTAAGTATTCCCCTGCTATGGGGCCACTAGCCAGTGTGTAATATAATCTAGTTCAACAATCGTTCTCAGTAAACCCCCTTACTATGCGAAGTTTTCGTGCTATGTTAACAAATAGGGGTTCCATACATTAGAATAACATGCCATATAAATATAATCCAGCCCGCGACACAAATCAGCACCACCCCGACCACCTCAAGGTTATCCTCATGCCTTAACATAAAAATTCCCAAAAGGAGGCCCATGCCGAGGACCATCCTATCACATGATCGACAGACGTGGCAAAGGGCCTAACCAAAGAGGGGTTTTTCCAAAACACACAGTTTCAATGATGCCAAACTGGCCTCTTACAATTCACACACATTAAAACATTTGTAAATAGCCAATCTAAAATTCCAAATGGCCCTTTAGTTTTACCTCATCAACCATTTACCAAAACATTTAGGAACGTTTTCAAAATATTAATAACATAATTTCTTACAAACATGGTCAGACGGACCAAAATGTGGCAATATAATTTCACAAAAACATGCATTTACCAAAACATGCATTTTCCAAAAAATGGGAAAACAATAAACATTTACAAACCATTTTTGAAACAACTCTAAATGCCAAAACATGTTTCGAACCCAATGGTTAAACCTTAAAGAACCCATTAAAACCATGTTTTTTCAAAACCATAGAGCAAAACAAAATGTTAACTAGTCATTCCATAAAAATATCAAACAGTTTGTAAAAAAAAACTATATTAGAAAATCAGACTAATTACAAAACTTGACAATAACGCAACAAACTATTTTTAACAAGCCCAAAAGGAAACTATAAAACACTATAGTAGGTTGGACAATAAATATTCAAAGATACTAATCTAGTAATAGAATTTATTAAAAACATGAAAGCATTAAATGGAATTATTTTAAAAATTAAAAAAATGCGGATATGCCTACCTCATGGAAGAACTGGGTCATGTCGAGCACTTTGGAACTTGACAAAAAAGGTGGAGACCACTCAAAATCAGCCTGCACTTTCACACACATACCTATATATATATACATATATCCAAAATCTGATGCACGTATTCCCCGTGCCATCAAGGAATACATACTTAGAGAACATATATATATTATATATATACATACCATAGGGGTATGTGTGCGTGTACTTGTTCGTTGACTAGATATTCATTATAACAACAAAAGATACCCAAAAAGAAGGCGTTGAGGATCAACACTGTATAACCCCATGATTTAATGAAAAATATTATTTTTAATTTTATTGATGTCTTCTGTTGTACACTACACCAAAAGGAGCTTTCACTACACACATCCATGACTTGGCTTGCATTACACGCAATCACGACCTTCCACAATAGCGTGTGTTGTACGCAATACCGAGTTTCATGAAACAAAAATATGTTATATAAACTAGCCGTTATGAATAGTAAGACACACTTTTTAAAATTTTATAAATTTTATCATTCGAAATGGACTTCATTTTTGGATTTGGAATATCAAAATTAGCCTAGGGTATATTTTTTGTATTTTTCTAAAAACATTCAATTTTTGATGAATAGTGAAAACATTGGGTTACTATTTAGAAACCGACTATTTATTTAAATAATTATTTATTTTAATTAAATTTATTTTATGTCAAAATTGGTACATAATACCTATATAAGTTCAATTTAATTCATTGATGTCATTTTATAATTATTTTAGATATATAAAAATTTTATTGAACTTTTCACCGTCTTTTACCTATCTCCTAGGAGAATTTGGAAATTCACATAAAACTTAATTTTACCACTTCTGTGAGTGGAATTTAAAAAATCCAAAAGACACGGTTTATATCAAGGACTAAAATGGGGTTCAATGAGATGAAAATAATTTTTGGTGAATAGTAACTTTTTACTTTTATTTACCACGGTTAAAAGTAATTAGGGTAATTAAGGGTAAAAATGAAATTATTAATGCCCTAACACATGTCCTAATTCTATTGGATATATGTAATTCGACCAAAAACAACCTTAGGAATAAAATATGACCATTTAGGTCCACTTGGATTAGATTAGGACATTTATTATTAATTTACTTAAAGATGGGTTAAAATAGTTAAAATCAATGTTTAATAACTAAAAAATTTTTAATATAGGTTAATAAATCAGATAAATTAGAATATAAATATTCATTAGAAATATAAAAATATTTCATACATAATTGTATTTTATTTTTAATTTTTATAAATAAAATAATTTAATTTATGTATGACACAATGATGATGTAGTAATTATCTTATTAATGAAATATTAACATAATTGATGTTATACATAGTCAAATAAATGTAATTTTAGACTTTTTATAAATTAAAATAATTTTATAGGATAATATGACATGTTATTATTTATTTAATTAACTTTTTTAGAACTAATCATGTAGTTATGATTTTCACAAAAATCAATTACCAAATAGTGTCAAAATTGACATAAAATAGTTTTTAAAAAAAATATTATATTATTAATTGTTATTTTATTTATAAAAATATAATATTAGGCAAAATGACATAAATAAGGGTATATATATTAATAATGAACCACTTGGGGTTAGTATGGCTTGTTATAGTAAGTTTAGTAACCATATAGTGTAAGAAAACAAGAAGACGCGGTAAAAGTTAAATTATTTAACTTAGAGTTAAATCTGAATGATAAGGTTACAATTGTAACCTAAACTTGTCTAAAATATATTGGTTGAGAGGATTTCTACCCATAACCACTTTAGCTTCAAAATAAATAAATTTGGAGCTATTATAAACCGAATATTACTTTATTATAAAACAATATTTTACGTTTTTTCAAAGGTGCCCCGCTCCACCCTTATAAAAAGGGTACCCCTTCACTCCTCTCTTCACACTCTTTTGATCCATTAAGATCGACCAAACCCTGAAACTTTCTCTTCTACACATCTCTAGAAACATCCTAGAGGTCCTTTTCTACTTCAAAGACCATCTTTAGTCCCCAAAGAGGAGGTTAAGAAGAGGCGTTTCAAAGAAGAGGTAATGTTGGTTACCGATTCTTTCATCTTTATTTCTTCTTCTAATTATTATTCTTTATTTGTTTCATTATGAAATAATAACATAAATGTCACTCATATAATGATATTTTATTATAAATATGAAACAACCCTATTTCACCATCTATCAATCCTAATGAAAATGAAATCACTGCGCGTGCGTACGTACAGAATACCCTCTCCACGCCGTGGTATAATTTATTTTCCACGCCCACCTTACTTGGATGTGTATAATGGGGTAAATAATTACTATATATGATTATTGTAAAGTGATATTGATTCTGAAATATCAGACATACACTTGAATATAATTCCATGATCATGGGAATAATATCATCACTCGTGCGTACGTACGGACTACCGTCTCCACGACGCGATGAGATTCATTCTCCATGTTAACCATTCATAAATGATTATAAATTATATATAATAAAACATAATGAGATATATGACATAATAAGGATACTAGATATATATATATATATATATATATATGTGTGTGTGTGTGTGTGTCATCTACTTAATTCAATTCATTTCATTAATGAAACGAAAAGAATGTTCATGCGTACATACGGCCTACCGTCTCCATGAACAGTGCATTTCATTCCATTTATCAATTTATCACATATATATGTATATTATGAATATATATTATATATAAATCATGTTTTACATTCTGGAATTATGTAAATCAGTATATGTGTAATAATATCAAAAACAACAAGTCGAAACTCGTACGATAAGTGAAACGATTTTACCCAAAATGGTGCTTTAACATGGAATTTACAAAATAACGGGTAATATAAATTCCTATGTGAACCATATATGATACCACAACAATGAATATTATTCTTTAACAAGTCAATAACATTATTTAAATCATTATACAGGAGGTTCGGATACATACGAGGCATATCAAACATAAGGTAAGGTATAATTATTCCAATCTCATTCTTATCTGAGATTGTTTATTCGTAAGTATTTACAGGGGTTATGTTTATTATCCATGTCCATATGTTCTCAAAATGTTTTCATAAAATGTTTAATTTTCATCCCTGTATGTTTAAATTCATTCTTACCATTATTTTTACTTTTACGACATTGTATAGAAGGAATATTTCTTTTGTTTACCATACGAGGTACTTTTTGACTATTCTGACAAAAGTATGAGAAGAATGTTATTTTTAACTTATACGACATGAATGGATTTTTACGGTTTCATAATGCCTCATTTTCATGAATCTTACTCTACAATATTTTATGAATATTTTAAACAAAATACCTTTCTTTTAAAATGTCATGGAATTTTGTGAAAAGAAAATGATTTTGGAGAAGAAAGGATATTTTCCTCAAGAATTCATTTCAAGTGTTTTATCAAAACAATTTTCCATATAAGATGAAATTATTTCATATGTGTGTGTTTCAAGTATAATTTCTCTATGATTTACATGGTTTAACATTTCTTATGATGAAGTAGATATTTGTTTATATGTATTATGTGATGATGGGATGATGTTTATGAAACCGATTTTATTTTTTTGGGTTATGATGAATGTTTTATGTTTATTTTGTTGTAGAAGTAAGAATGATTTAATTATGATATGGGTGGGACCTATATCTTCCTCCAATGCATTAGGTAATGATTTATATCTCATGAGATAGACATGGCTGGAACGGTAAGTTAATCCGGTTCAGAGTTACAGGTTTGGAACGAGAAGTGAACTCGATTCAGAATGGGACTTTGTCCACAAAGATGGTCTTGGTAGCAATGCCTTGGATACTATGGAAATCATAACTTGTGCTTAATGGATGCCAAAATTACATTTTTTATTACCATTCTAGTTCATCATGGCTAATTTTCATTTATGATATTTTCCTTGTTTACTTTCAAGATTTATGTCATTGCTCACGATTTTCATGTTTAGATTTTATGTTCATGTTTTTTGCATTCAAATGGTTATGGATTGTTTTGTGTTCTCTATGCTTACCCTTACTGAGCATTTGAGCTCACCCTTTATATGTTTTCTTTTCCCCATGATTTAAAGAATGTTTTAGGTATGAAAACAAAAGGGGAAGATTTTTATGGGATATTTTGAAGATCTTTCACCACGATTAGAAGATTATTTTCCGAGTTTCCAAAGACACTAAACTATTACGGTCCTTTTGTGTCTGTTTTCATTATGTATTAAGTATTCTACAAAAGTAATGTTATGTCCATGTACGTCAAGATTTGGGTCTCTACAGTTGGTATCAGAGTAATGGTTTGTTAACCAATGGAAACTAGAATGCAAAAATATTATTGAGATCCCTAGAGATATTACTAAGGTATGTCTAGGGATGTCCCTATGGTTAAGTATACGTATAGGTTATAGTCCTAGAATTATGGAAATGATATTAGAAATAAACCTAATATTTTAGATATAAAATTACTCCCCCTTTATTATGTTTTTTTTTCTATCATGATTTTTGCCTCTCAAGCTATTCTTTTTTGGTTTTAGACGGTGGCTGGATCCCAAAGGAACCGTCTTGATCAATGTAATGGAAAATGCAATGATTATCCTCTTGAAAAAACCAATGTTATGGGAGATGGAGTGAAAAATATTATTGCTATACTTACCAATGTTATGAATCATTCTGGGCTTCTAAATGAGCAGAGAAGGGAACAATATTATATTGAGTCCATTATGAGGCAACGTCCACCTTCTTTCAGTGGGTCTTCTGATCCACTTCTTGCTGAACAATGGATTAGTACCATTGAAAAGATATTTTCCATACTTCGTTGTTCGGAACATGAAAAATTTATTCGGGCTATTTACCATTTAGAAGGAGAAGAAGATCAATGGTGGACTCTAATTAAGAATACGAGGCCCCGATTTGAAATTGAATCCATGGAATGGGACGAGTTCAAGAACTTGTTTTTCAGTAAGTACTTCTTTCGTATTCTTCAAACAAATATGGAAAAGGAGTTTCTTGAGATTAAGCAGAAGGATGATGAATATGTTGGTATATACGAAGAAAATTTTACAAGACTTTCCAGGTATGAATCTGGCTTTATCATCCAACCTGAAAGTAAAGTTGGTCGATTTTTTAGTGGCTTAAAACCAAGTTTTTGAGGGGAATTAGCTATAAGAGACTTTAGTAGCTATGAAAAAATTGTGCGTTGTACTGTCAAGGTAGAACTAGAAGTTGGTGTAACATATCCATCTCATGGTTTTGAGAAGAAACCATGGATGGAGTTCAAGGAGAAATCTAATAATAATGGTGAAAATAAGATGATTGTTTCTTTATTCTCAAAGTGTGGAAAGATGCTTGGTGGAGATTGTCTTAAAGGGACAAGAAAATGTTTTAAGTGTGTAGAAGAATGTCCTCGACCAGTTGACTGTCGAATTAATGGGAAAAGGTTGCTAATGATGTGAATAAAGAAAATACAACATAGAACACTCCACCAACACTTCAATGCTTCAAGTGCAAGGAAATGGGGCATTATGCTAATACATGCCCTAATCCATGGGTTAATGATGATCAACGTGAGAAACCTCTTAAGGAAATGGAAAAAGGGAAGTCACATGCGATCACTATTGGAGATGTTGAATATGAAAACGATGTGGTGGAAAGATTAAGTGTTTATGTAATGGTATTCCAAAATAATGTTGTATATAGTATCGTGGAATATTGGAATATTTATGTATTGGTCTATTGTGGTTTTCAAAAAATTTATTGTACCGATAAATATAGAAAGTGATTGAGATATTTGTGGAAAGAATATGATATGCACATATTGAAGGGATAAGGAGAAAACTAAATGTTTGATAGTATTCATGAGCTCATGACTGATATAAGGAAAAAGTTATATCATGGTTTGAGTATATAGAATTCTTGGATTTTTGTATGTTGAAAGAGTTAACTTTTGACAGTATTCATGTTTTTACTATGATTCAATGGGTATTAATTTTTCAAGAGAATGCATGATTAAGGTATTCACATTTTTAGAATGTGACTAACAAGATATATCTTATATGGGGGATAAATGATGGCATTCATGTACTTGTTATGTGACCTCTCAAGTAATCATTTTCGTTACACTATGAGATTGGACAGAAGTATTTTTGATTAGCATAAAGGTTGGAATGGATTAAGTTGGACATAAGATATTATTGTTTAAGGATATAAATTTTTGTTATGATATAATAATATAGTTTTAGAAAAAGGACAACCTGTAGAACGGGCGACAACCCATCACGTCAGACAAGGCTGTGGGAATCGAACCCACAACTGAATTGCTACAAGCCTTTATCGCCTAACACTGGAATAAAAGAAGTCCTTGGTTAGTAGAAACATGTTTTATTTTATTATGTGGTATGATATATGATGTATAAGTCCATTTTTGGAATAATATATGATTTATATCCCCATATATAGACTTATGTATTTTTAATAAATTTTTCTAACCTTTTGTTTGAGATAGATGGAATGACCCATCATTCTATCACATGCTCTGCTAACACTTTAATAATGACAAATTCAACTTCATTTCTTGAAGAGATAATGTGGAAATTTTTCGAGGCATAATAAACAGTGATATAGTACCAAAATCAAGTAATTATTTCTTCTAATTCAAAATTTTCAACAGTAGGGAAATGATTTTGAAAACCAAAAATGTTGTCCTAGTGCTCCTATATATGATGAATCAGATGGTCCCTTAGATCATCACAAATTTATTGCTTTGTGACTATTGGATTTATCATAGCCATGTCCTCTACCACTCTCCATCAGAACATGAAGGTTAGATTTTTCTTCCATATCCATATTTTCATCTATGTTATCCTATGTGGAAACCCAGTGATTAGTTAATTTCGGTAACTGTTACATTTCATACATTAGTTTTTTTTAAAATGTTTTGGTATTCCTTTTTACGATGTGGGTTTCTATGAAAGAAACCCTCATGTAATAAACCATTTATAACCCTGACGAATTTCGAGGGTGAAATTCATTTTAAGGGGGGTAGAATGTAACACCCCGAGATTTTATGAAAAATTTTATTTTTAATTTTATTGATGTCTTGTGTTGTACACTACACCATAATGAGCTTGCACTACACGCATCCTTGACTTGGCTTGCATTACACTCAATCGTGACCTTCCATTATAGCGTGTGTTGTACGCAATACCGAGTTTCACTAAACAACGATATGTTATATAAACTAGCCATTTTGAATATTAAAACACAATTTTTAAAATTTTATAAATTTTATATTTCAAAATGGACATTATTTTTGGATTTTTAATATCAAAATTAACCTCGGGTGAATTTTTTGTATTTTTCTGAAAACATTCAATTTGTGATGAATAGTGAAAACACTCGGTTACTATTTAGAAACCGACTTTTTATTTAAATAATTATTTAGTTTATTTAAATTTATTTTAGGTCATAATTGACACATAATACCTATATAAGTTCATGGTAATTCATTGGTGTCATTTTATAATAATTTTAGATATATAAAATTTTATTGAACTTTTCACCGTCTTTTACCCACCTCCTAGGAGAATTTGGTAATTCACATAAAACGTAATTTTACCACTTCTGTGAGTGGAATTTCGAACATACGAGAGACACAGATAATATGAAGGACTAAAATGTGGTTCAATGGGATGAAGATAATTTTTTGTGAATAGTAACTTTTTACTTTTATTTACCATGGTTAAAAGTAAATAAGGTAATTAAGGGTAAAAATGATATTATTATTACACTAACACATGTACTAATTCTATTACATAAATGTAATTCCACAAAAAACAACCTTAGAAATAAAATATGACCATTTAGGTCCACTTGGATTAGATTAGGACATTTATTATTAATTTATTTAAAGAAGGGTTGAAATATTTAAAATCAATGTTTAATAACTAAAACATTTTTAATATAGGGTTATACATTAGATAAACTCTACTATAAATATTCATTAGAAAGATAAAAATATTTCCTACATAATCATTTTTTATTTATAATTTTTAGACATTAAATAATTTAATTTATTTATGACACAATGATGATGCAGTAATTATCTTATTAATGAAATATTAACATAATTGATATTATAAATACTGAAATAAATTTAATATGGGACTTTTTATGAATTAAACTAATTTTATAGGTCAATATGACATGTTAGTATTGATTTAATTAAATTTTTTCGAACTAATAATGCTGTTATGATTTTAAAAAAAATCAATTACCAAATAGTGTCAAATTTTACATAAAATTGTTTTTAAAACAAATATTATATTATTAATTGTTATTTTATTTCATAAAATCTAAGGTTCGGTAAAATGACTTATATAGGGATATATATTAATAATTAAGAACTTGGGGTTTGTTTGTCTTGTTATAGTATGTTTATTAACCATATAGTGTAAGAAAACAAGAAGACACGGTAAAAGTTTAATTATTTAACTTAGAGTTAAATCTAAATGATATGGTTAAAATTGTAACCTAAACATGTCTAAAATATACTGGTTGGGAGGATTGCAACCCACACCCACATTAGATTCGAAATAAATCAATTTTTAGCTATTATAAAAAGAATATGACTTTATTATAAAATAATATTTTAAGTTTTTTCAAAGGTGCCCCTCTCCACCCTTATAAAAAGGGCACCCCTTCCCTTTCTCTTAACACTCTTTTTATCCTTGATGCTCATAAAAACCTTGCCAATTTATCTTCTCCACTTCCCTATAAACATCATAGAGGTACTGGTCTTTTTCACAGACCTTCTTTAGTGCCCAAATAGGAGGTTAAGAAAAGGGATTCAAAGAAGAGGTAATGTCTGTTACCGATTAATTAAACTTTATTTCTTCTTATACTTCTGCTTCTTTAGTTGTTTCATTATGAAGTAATAAAATAAGTATCACCCATATAATTATATTTTATTATAAATATTAAAAAACCCTATTTCACCATCTATCCATCCTACGGAAAACGAAATCACCGCGCGTTCCTACGTACGGAATACCGTCTCCACGCCGTGGTGTAATCTATTTTCCACCACCACCTTACATGGATGGGTATAATGTTGTCAATAATAACTATATATGATTATTGTAAAGTGATATTGATTATGAAATATCATACATACTCTTCAATACAATTCCATGATCATGGGAATGATATTATCGCTCGTGCGTATGCACGGACTACCGTCTCCACGATGAGATGAGATTCATTCTCCATGTTAACCATTCATGAATGAGTATAAAGTATATATATTGAATAATAATGGGATATATGACATAATAAATATACTTAATTTATATATGTATATGTATATATGTCATCTACTTAATTCCATTCAATTCAATAAGAAAAAGAAAACTGAGTTCATGCGTAAGTACGGCCTACTGTCTTCATGAACGGTGTATTTCATTCCATTTATCGATCAATCATATATATATATATGTATATTATGAATATATATTATATATAAATAATGTTTTACATTCTGGAATTAATTAAATTAGTATATAAGTAATAATATCAAGAATAACAAGTCAAAACTCGTACGATAAATGAAATGATTTTACCCAAAACGGTGCTTTAACATGGAATTTACAAAAGAACGGGTAATATAAAGTCATTAATGAACCATATATGATATAATAACAATGAATATGATTATTTAATATGTCAATAACATTATTTAAATCATTATACAGGAGGTTCATATACATATGAGGCATGTCATACATAAGGTAAGGGATAATTATTCCAATCTCATTCTTATCCGAGATTGTTTATTCGTAAGTATTTATTGGGGTTATGTTTATTATCCATGTCCATATGTTCTCAAAATGTTTTCAGAAAATGTATAATTTTCTTCCTTGTATGTTTAAAGTCATTATTACCTTTTTTTATTTTTACCACATCGTATGGAAGGAATATTTCTTTTGTTTACCATACAAGGTACTTTTTGACTTTTCCGACAAAAGTACGAGAAGAATGTTATTTTTAACTTATATGGCATGAATGGATATTTACGGTTTCAGAAAGCCTCATTTTCATGAAGCATACTCTAACATAATTTATTTCTATTTTCAAGAAAATACTTTTCTTTTAAAATTGCATGGAATTTTGTGAAAAGAAAATGATTTTGAAGAAGAAAGGATATTTTCCTCAAGAATTCATTTCAAGTGTTTTATCAAAACCATTTTCCATCTAAGATGACATAATTTCATATGTGTATGTTTCAAGTATAATGTCTCTATGATTTACATGGTATCACATTTCTTATGATGAAATAGCCATTTGTTTTATATAGATTATGTGATGATGGGATGATGTTTATGAAACCCATTTTATTTTTTTTGGGTTATGAATAATGTTTTAAGTATATTTTGTGGCAAAAATAAGAATGATTTCATTATGAAATGGGTGGGACCTATATCTCCCACCAATTCATTGGGTAAAGATTTATATCTCATGATATAGATAGGGCAGGAATAGTAAGTTAATCTGGTTCAGTGTTATAGGAATATAATGAAGACTAAACTCGATTCAGAATGGGACTTTGTCCACTAAGATGGTTTTGGCAGCAATGCCTTGGCAACTATGGAAATCATAACTTGTTCTTAATGGATTCCAAAATTACAAGTTTCATTACCATAGTAGTTTATCATGAATAATGTTCCTTTATTATCTTTTCCTTGTGTACTTCCATGATTTATGTCATTGCTCATGATTTTGATGTTTAGATTTTATGTTCAGGTTTTTGCATTCAAATGGTTATGGATTGTTTTATGTTCTCTATGCATAAAATTACTGAGCATTTGAGCTCACCCTTTATATTTTTTATTTTCCCCAGGATTTAAAGAACGGTTTTAGGTAAGAAAAAAAAGGGGAAGATCTTTATATGAGATTTTGAAGATCTTTCACCACGATTAGAAGATTATTTTCTGAGTTTCCAAAGACACTAAACTATTACGGTCCTTGTGTGACTGTTTTCAATATGTATTAAGTATTCCGCAAAAGTAATGTAATGTCCATGTACATCAATATTTGGGTCTCTACAAACACATGACCAAAAGTATTAAGGACTCAGATAAACCTAATGTACATGTAATAACACACAATGAAATTATACCAAAAAGATTTATACCCAAAACACACCTCGTTCCATTTTAGAAACCAATAAATCATTATCAAAAAACATATTAATCACACCAAACACCAATTTTTAACCAATTACATCAATGATAAAACATCATAAAATGATAGACGAGAAAATCATAGGGATGAGAGTTACATATATATATATATATACCAAAATATGATTTGGAACCTAAACAAACAAATCATCGCATACACATGCTGACACGAACTAGGAACTCACTCAAACCATATTTTTAAAAACTTCAAATATATTAAATAACACTATACCAGGATAATTTAAGGCATTAAAAATCATAGAATCATGTTTCAAAACTAAATAAAAGGGCATGAGAAATAGGAGAGGGCTCCAGAAATTAAATACCAAAATTCTCCTACCTCGGAGGTGCGTGAATACAACATCACTTCAACAAAAGAGGGAAGATAACTTCACGGACCAAAAAAATCCCCTAGCCACCAAGAAAAACACGGAATAACAAACCATTAAAAAAGTTTGGTTAACTTGAAGAAAAAATTCCAAATTTGATGAAATCAATTATACCCAAATTGGAATAGCAGAGGGTTGCCGATGAGGAAGATCGCGGTCACGCCGGAGCAAGGTGGAGGCACTGGAAAAAGGATCAGGACGCGGTGAAAAACCACTAGAAAAGGGGTTGGGTTCACTGGAGTAGGAGGAGAGGGAAAATGGGCCACCGTCGCTGCTGTCCAGAGCTCAGGAAACTGCTGCTGGCCGGAGTGGTAGAGGAGGAGGCCACCGTGTGAGGGTGCGGTCGGAGGGCGTCGACTGAAGGGGGAGGCCGACGAGGTGCTGAGGAGACTGGGGGGGAGATGTGGAAAGGTGGTGCAGGTGAGAGCTGCGGGGAAGAGGGCTGCAGATCAATGTGTCGCACAGGTAGGAGGTGGCGCTGGGTTAGGGGGTGCGTGTAGAGAGGCGAGTGGGGAAGTAGGAGCTCGGGCCGAGAGGGGGAGCTCCACTGGATAGGCAGAGCGGCGGGAGGCGATTCGCAGGAGGTGGAGACCACGCATGGCAGAGGCCATGCCAGACAAAGCGGAGCAGGAGGCGAGGGTGAGTGCTAGGCAGGGGCTCGTGGTGCGGAAAGGTGTAGGACAAAGGGGGTAACAGCGGCGGTGCAGAGGTGCGCAGCGCGCACGAGGCCGCAGGTCAGGGGTGAGAGATGCATGATAGTGGGGAGTATTAGGGTTTCAAAAAACAATAATACATTAAAATAATAATATGAAAGGCAATAAATATTAATAAAAAAAATAAAAGATATGATTTATTATCCATTTTATTTTATGTACGAATAATAATATCAATGTTACAAAAATTATAATGGTAATAATATCAATAGAAAATTAATAAAAATAATATTAATAACAATAAAAAAAATTAATAATAAACATAAAGTTAATAAAATGAAAATTTTATGACATTTCATTTTAAATAATAATTATATTTATAAAAACTTAATAATAATAGTACTTTTTCCAGATTAAATAATAATAAAATAACCATTTGCACGGACATATTTTCATTATTATAATTTAAACATTAACATTGTTTTACCGATAGAAAAAAAATTATTTGGCTCCCATTTTTGATTGACTTAATTTATTTACTTAATTTATTATTTATTTGAAGTGTCACGCAATTTCTCAATCACTAGGACCAAATGCACGATCGCCGTTAATGGTGCGGTGACTGTATACTGGCCGAAGACCCACTAAAAACATCAAATTTGGGAAATTTTCAAACAGGGACCCGACTAAACCTCGTTCAAACTATGCGGGACTAATAAAAGAATAAAATAATAGGTGTCCGTGGTCGAGGTGTGACAAGGTCTTTGAACTTCATTGAGTACCTTCCCATAGACATAAAACTCTACCAAAGCTGCATGACCTCCTAGATATGCACTGAGATCGACTTGGATGGGTAAAGGTTTTCCATGAAGATCTATACAAACTCCACAAAATGAGAATTATCTTATCATGGGTCGCATCACCAAACGGTACCATCTAAAACCTAAGCCCCTTAGAAGAGTCAATGCATAGAAAACAATTTGATCGATATGTGTTCTCACTAGGAAGAAAGCATGTATTACTACCTCAAGATAGTCATTAGTTTTCTAGGGGTCTAACTCTCTCTGATACCTAAGAGGTCTCCCCCTCTAAACTCATATAACACACTCATCCTACATGCATCCACATATTGAATTTTTGGAAAAATAAGGATGTCAATGGGTGGTGGATCAACTGGATGACCACCCGGAGGTATAACCATATTTATAGTGCCCTGTATTGATGCCTCGACATTGGGTGTATCGTCATAAAAATACTCATGTGGATCCCTATATGGATTTCATCATGGTGGAATACTAAAATAGAATAAATGATCAAGGGTATATAATGGGAGGTTTCTCAATACGTACATGTAACGCTCAACTCGGTAATATATGATGCAAATGAAAACATTTCTCAAAATCTAGTACTTAAATGTATAGATTCAACAACTAGGTTATCGGAGTCCTATTGAATGGATATGTTGACTACCAGACCAATAATATATTTTGTTGCTTGAAATATAAAACAATTAAACCATAACACTATCTTCATAAATCCCAACCGAAGCCTACAACTAGAAAAAATTTACACTGCAGTCCCAAAGTAGATCATGATCGGATACAACTCTATCATGACCTGACCCACCAGTGTATGAGAAGTGACCACCCCATGGCAGCCTACAAAAACAAATGGGATGGAGATCAGTGCAAAGTAGGAATATCCCACACATGGGAGGCACTATCCTCAGTTAATTTAATACAGACACCCAGAAAAATCTCTATGAAACAATGCTGAGATAGTAAAATATAAAATATAAAATGCATAAAAACATATATCCCATAAATATAGTATAGAAAACGTACTAATAGTGTAAAAATGTAATAATATAAGGCCAAGAAAACTGAGATTTTTTGTATTTGGATCATTATAACAAATTTATTTGTAATTTATGATATATATTCATTCATTAATTTATTTATTGATATAATACATATCAAATTATGTTTTTTCTTCGACGTGACATAGTATCTGATAATGTCATAAGAGTAGCTGTCACACGAAATGGTCGTAGATGCTCCTTGCTATGATGAGACCCCAAAAGAGCTACCACACTATTCTTTATTATATGTTCTATATCCAAACTATAAAATATTAGGAACAGAAAAGGTATAGGCTATCATGGATGGAGACTCATTGACATTGAGGCACATTATCATGGGTTGCACCCATGGTAATATCTGGTATGGATATTATGAGAAAGAGACTCTCCAGTAGGAAATACACATTTATATGTGTCACTATATGTTCTTGTCTATGGATGTGTGTATCGGTATTTAGACATTAATATTATTATTAATGAGTAATATGAGTCGCACACTATGTTTTATTGAGATAAACAATGAACATAGATATCCATGGAGGGGTTGGATATGTTTGAAGGATCATGAGAAATATTTCGTTAATAAATAATGTGAGAAAGGATTTATCCCTTACATTATTTAATAGAAGTTAAAATCTCAATTCTTTTGATGAAAAAGCTATTTCATAGACAAATACACATCCATGGTGTCCTATAGGAAATTTCAATTTCTAGAATTTCAAATAATAAGAGATCAATCCCAAAAGTTGATGGAACTATTGTGAAACAATATTGACATGAGATATCATGATAATGATATTATATTACAGAGTAAGTGTTTATATGAGGTGACATGTCACTCTAAAATTATATTCATTCTATATGGGTTCCTTGGAATGTTTCTAGATGCTAAAATTATGTTTTTAGACTGATTCACCTAATTCCACTAATAATGTGGCCTAGAGGGTCACATAGAAAGTTTATCCATATTTATATTTATATAATATAATGTAATTTGTTATTATTTAGTAGGTTGAATAAATATTAATCAAATACGTGGTATAATAATTAATCATATATTCATGATTTCATATAAATATTTTTTATATATTATCAAAATATTATATTTATTTATTTATTGGTGAATAATGTAGTGATATTTATTTAATAAACAAATAGAAATTACTCAAGGTATAATAAAAATTTTTGTCTAGTCATAGACCGAGTATTACGTTCTGGTGAGAAATTAAAATATTTAATTTTATTTGACTAAATAATTTTTAATTATAATTCAAAAGTTTAGTGAATGTCAAGAAATAATTATATTAGTATGATTATTTGACATATATTTTTTCTTGTATTAAATAAATAATTTTGCGCACATACAAAATTATTTTTATTTTAACGCCAGCATTATAAATACCACTTATGTTATTTTGTCCTGGAATTCAATCAATTTTGTTGGTTTATGAAATCAATCTTGTAGAACACCCTCATTATTAGAGAGATAAATTTATCGAATAATTATCCCAATATCGGTGGGAAATCCTCCTCCATCAAATGAAGGAGAATCCTTTAGAATCAATTCTCATGGTGATCAAGGTGGATGACGTAAGTACAATGATCTTCCATTCAATCACCTAGATACTATTTTGTAAATGTTTATAGATTCCTGGAACATGTGTGTATAACCACTAGGGGAAATATACACATGGTTTCTACAACACAATGATGGTTTACAAAATATCTATCACTAGAATCATCAACAACGTAATAATTACTTAGAGGTAATTATTTATAAAATTGAATTATTAATAACAAATATATTTTGATCTCAAATATCTAGTTCTAGAATGATTAATTTTGTATATAATTGATTATATTTTATTGATCACTGTAATTCCCTAACCCCAGTTTCCTAGAGCCAGTGCATTATTTTAATACATTGGCATGATGACAAGTAATAAAATCCCAAAGGACTGAGAGTTTAGTATTCATTGAAAATAGATTACAATCATGAACATTACATCATATTTTTGAAAATAAAATACAACATGGTTAATGCCTTGAGAAATCCATTATTATCCTAGCATAACACTAAATATCAAACATAATTTACATCATGATATCTTTTGAAAATAAAATATTATAAATGGTTGATCTCAGATGATCAGTAAGGATAAACAATATAGCATAAGCTATCACAAATATACATAAACATTTAAGGCAAGATACAAAAATAAAACACAACCCTCTTAAAACATTATCTTTTTCCTAATATGGAATGAATAAATAAATTAATTCCACTTAAACATTCACATGAATTTTCTTCTAGTTGAATGATCACTTGTAAAATCAACAACTAATCTCCTAATAGAGGAATACATAATACGTGGAAACTTAAACACACTGTCAAGGCTTTAACAAAGACAGCCGACCTAATTGGGTAAAACATTAGGGAAAATCCAAAAATAATTATCTCATGATACCACTGATGCATCGATGGGATATTGTGGGCCTTACCTCACACTTTAAATGTCCAAAAAATTTGCCTTATGAAATGGGTAAAACATAACCAACATAAGAATTCACATTAAATTTAGCATAAAAGTATCAATAATTTTACCATAAACCATGAATGTTACCAAAATATCACATCTACTGTCAGATATATCATAAACCCTTCAGTACAATATTTATTATTTGATCATAATAAATCAACATCAATATAGAATAAAATCCAACAAATTATTTTCATATGGATGAAAATAATTAAAAACTCATTGAGAGAAATATCCCTTATTTTTTTACATTGAAATCATATAAAATCATGCGAAATTATAAATGATTTATTTTAAATAACCTTGTAAGATAATAAGGGAAGCTTCCAAATGTAATGGTGTTATAATGGTGGAAAATATCCACTCACACCATATAAGTTAAAAAAAATATTTTTTCCTCAATTAGTCGAAAATGTTATATTGTCCATTGTTTGGAAAATGACCGAAAGATTCGTTTCAATCATTATATAAAAATTAAAAAATGGTAATAAATGAAATTACAAAATATTATAGGAATATAAATATTTTCTTAAATTCATGTATACGAAACATGTATGTGGATGATTAATATGTCCCCTTAGATACTTACGCATAAACAATCTCAAATAATAACGAGATTGAAAAATTAACTATTACCTTGTACATTCTTTTAGTTGAGGGCGTGTTAACCTCCTTTATAATGGTTATTTTTTATTAATAAATTATACAATGACCATAGACATATTTATTATATCATATACAATCCTCTTATCACATTTTAATAATATTTCATTTTTATCATTATTTCGGGTGTTAACTATTTTTATTTCCTTTGCATGTTTTGTTAAGGGACACATGTTTCCTATGAATAGTATGTATTTTTTTCAAATACATAATTATATTTTGTTTATAAATATTATATTTTCTTATCATGTTATTTTTATAATCATTCTGGAATAGTTAATTTGGTTATTGAATCTAATAGAATCATGGAGACGGTATGTCGTACGTATGCACAAGCGACGATGTCATTCAATTTATGGTTAAATGTTATGGAAATGGATGGTATATTAATTACACAGAATCATAGTCAGGTAATATTTATTATTTATGTCTATTATACTCCAAATTATAACCATCCAAATAATGTAATTTGAAATAAAAAATTACACAACGACGTGGAGATGATAATCCATACGTATGCACGCACGGTGATATTATTATTCACAGGTTTGATAATATGATCAATATAGTTTTCCCATGATCATAATAACTTATTAGTATATGGATGATACTAGATTTATTACTTTTTTGGAAATAAAATTGAAAAATAAAGTGGACGAAGAAAAGAAATATAAAAGTAGGGAAAAATGATTACCTCTTCTTCTAGTGTCTCATTTTTATTTTCACAGAACTGAATCATTAAGATATTTTTCTTCTAAAAGGGTGGCCTCTAGGATGATTTGGGGAATTTGATATGATATTTGGTCTGGGGTTGGCCATGACAAAGGGTTTTGGAGGTGTGAATAAAAGAGAATGAGAAGTGTCCTTTTATTGGAGATGTGACAGGAAAAGTCTTGAAATATTAATTTATTATAAATATATATTCGGTTTATATTGTCTCAAAATGGAATAATTTTTAGGATAATATGATTATGGGTTGAAATCATCTCAATCAATAGGTTTTAGACATTTTTTGGTCAGGAATTAAACCTTATATTTTGGCATTAACCCTTAGATAAATAAGATAACTCTTACTATGTAATCTTATATTATTATACAATATAGTATATATAGTTACTGTAAAATTACAAAATACCCTCATATAAGTCATTATTGATATCTGTAACATAATTTAATTAATTTGGAGGAGTAAAATATTTTTAGGACTATTTTATCAATTAATTAACTAGTATATATTTTGAAAACTCATATATGTCAATTTTGACACTATGTACTAATTTATTTTTTTTCTAAAGTCAAAAAAAATTTGATTCTTTACAAAAATGAATTAAATAATCCCTTATATATCAATTTCATCCAAACAATTCTTGTATGGAATCCATTAAAATTATAAAATGTCATTTTAACATCTTAGTGGCTCCCAAATGCCAAATATTAGGCCTAAGGATGCTCATGGTTTAAATATATCATCCAATAGAATTACGAAACATTTTAGGATTTTATTTTTTTATTATAATATTATTTTTTCAATTACTTACCTGATTTACCCTATAAACATGGTAAATAATGATAAATACTGATGTTACTATTCTTATTGTCCAAAAATAAAAGGTACCTATTTACATAATTTTGATCATCTAATTGAAAATATCGAATCTATTTTTCCAAAATTAAAATATCTAATTGGAAAAAAATTAATTTAAAATTATTTTCCATTTTCAAAACCAGCAAGAGGGTTTTTGAGAATTATAAACAATCAAAATATCGACATGTTTTGAAGTCCAATTTAAATGTGAAATTACATAAAATTATAAAACATTTTTTAAATGATAAAAAATAACACAATTAAACATTTAAACCAATTAAAAATATAGTATAACTATATAAATAATTTACATTAAAATATTTTTTTGAATCATATTGCAGTATTTTTCAGAAATAATTAAAATAATAATATTATAAAAAACCACGAAAATTATATCCAAAATCGATTTTTATCTTACGATTATAATATAGATTTTTATGTTTTCAAATTGAATATATAAAAGTTTCAAATATTATATATATAAGGGGAACTGTATTAAATGTTGGAAAAACTAAATTTTTGGAAAAATATTTCCTTTACTTGATAATATAAATTTTCTCTTATATTATGTGTATATAGAGAATCATATGAATGTTAAAATTATATGTGATATATATAAAATAAAAAATGTTGTTAATACTTTTCATATCATCTTTTTAAACAGCTAGTTTAATATGTCATGGTGCGCTCACACTCAGTGTTGTGTATAACAGATGCTGCTGAATTATTAGGAATATGTGTACCATGGAAGAATGGGTAGTTACATTATCCCCCCGTCAATAAATTTAAAACTCATAATAATCAAATTTGGGTTCAGTAAATAAGTTTTGATTATTTAAAATCCATTTATTGCAATCCCAAATATAAGAAATTGGTCGATAAGACATCTACTTTAAAATATAGAAAGTAAATTAAGAAGGTTACCCTAGATAACATATACTATGATACCATGTAGGAAAATATGGTTTTGGAAGAAAAAACAATTGATCATGTTTTGATGTAGAGTGATTGATAACACGATTAGGAAAATGTTAACAGCCAATAAAGGTATAAATATGTGACGATCCATTGAACCATTTGATTCATTACAAAATATATTACTTGGGAAACATTTTTCAGTTAACTAGAGTTGAATAATTCATTTACTTGATAGATTAAGAAAATATTAAAAATACTTACAAGACATGTAGAGTTTCCTCTTTAAACACATTCTTACCACAAACTCATCATTATATTAAAAAACTCATAATCATAGAAGGTTGAAAATATAATATCATATAATTTCAACAATAAAAATTATGTTATTCTAACAATGGACTTCTTATAGGCCAGTAGTAGATGATAAATCATTTGTCACATTGGTTATGGGTTTTATTCTTGTAGACTAGTCTAATGTGATGTGTTGGCGCCCAACATGTAGGTTGTCCTTCTTCAAAAATTATATTATAATAAAATTGAAAAAAAATCATAATAAATGTTTTATCCTTAACAAATATTTTCAAAAGTTCAACATAATATATTTCTACCTTTAGAATTATCCAGAATACATCTTCCCAAACACTATCTAAAAGGTCACTAAATTTGAAAAATTTATTGTAACCTCAGATTCTCGAAACGATGTAATGTTTTATTATTACTACTTACGGAATATTTGATTACCTTTATCATATTAAAACATTAATATATTCCTTAAATCTATTATATTATTCTTATTAGAAGAATATAATTATTTAATCTAAAAACACAATTACATTAATTTTTCTACTTTGATAATAGTAACAACATAAGAATAACATTGATCCATTAGCTTATTCTGAGCTATATTTCCTTGATGCTTTTTACAATCATAGACATAATGTCCCATATATTTACCACTATATAAATTGATTACATCTTTCCTTCTCTATAAATCAAGTTCCTAGTACATTTTTATACACATTTGTAACAAAATCCCATCCCTTTCAGTCAAGTATCAGGGTGTTTCTTCACACAATTATCACACTACAAGAGAATTTCCATTTAGAGGTGGTTTTTTTTTGCATTTAGAGGTGGATTAAACTGCCACTAAAGGGTTTGGTGGCGGTTTCTGTAAACCTCCTCCTAATACGGTGTTTCTAATCTATTAGCGGTGGTTATTTCTGTTTCGCATCAGTTTATGGAAAGCATCGTAGCTGCCTCATTTTGAGGTGATTTTACTGAGTTTAACGGTGGTTTTTACGAGCCCTGGAGATTAGTTTATTTGCAGTGGTTATAACCGCCACAAATAAACTCAAATCCAGTGGCTGTAAAACCGCCGGTAAAGTCACCATAACCGCCAAAGAATGAGTACCTATGATGTGCCTATATAGTGGTGGTTAAAACCGCCATGAAAAGTAATTTTTTTTACATTTCGTGGCGGTTATCACCGTTTAGTGGCGATTTAAACCGCCGACAATATACATTTAGCAGCGGTTTAAACTACGTTGAAAAGGTGACCAGAAAAAAATTCTTCCGCTGCACCACTTCCTTGAAAGACAAATCAAACCAGAAATACAATATTGTACATACAAGAAACATGAACCTAGGAAATCAGTATAGAATAAATTGAAAAAATTAAGTAAACATTGGCATTCTATATAAGAGTGAACCATATTGTACATACCAACATACAACAAGAAACATAAACCTAGGAAATTAGTATAGAATAAATTGAAAAAAATATAAGATAGAATAAACTATAAAACATAGGTCCATTATTTGACTACTCTCCAAACATACATCTAGCAGATCCTTCTTGATCCGCCATAATATATATCACATGAAAATGAAACATTATATCTACATGTGTGTCGGTGTTCCCAGATAGGGAGTGACTGTAAAAAAAGCTATATTTACCATTTGTGGGCCTCCTACTTGGTTTAATACCCCAAATATACCATCACCACACACATCTACTATACCAGGTGTCTTAGAGAATCTCGTGTGTTAGGCTCACTTAATACATTATTGTGCACTTTTAGGTAACACAACTAATCTTCTATTAACTTATTTCTTAAAAAAATCATGATACACAAAAACATTATGTTCTATTTGATCATAATTTAAAATAATTATTAAGATACATTATAGTAATCACCTTCTAAACCTGGTTGGACAACTCTAAAATTAATTACACATGTCATTTCAACACAATTTTAATCTAGGATGAATCATGTCACATTACCTTAAAATTCATGCATTCAATTATATTGTATTTCATTCCTCTTAACAAGGATACAATATATTCCCCCTTGAGGTTCAATCCCAACATCAAGAAACATGCTATTATTCTATTTCTTGGTACCTTTCACAAAGTGTTCCCCTTTACAAAAAGTTATTATTCTTGAAATATTACAATTTAAATTGGACATAAATTGTATGATGTATCACACTAATCATTAACAAACTATGTTTGTTATGATTCTTTTTATATATATTCATATGATGCTCCTCGCATAGGAATGATCCCAACAATTTAAACACCTATGACCTCTTTGTATGGCGAAAAATGAATAATTTCCTAACTATGTGGCCTTAAAAAAGGAGTCATAAACATGTATTATATGTATGATTAACATAAAAATAATATATTTTCATATCTACACAGATTCAGAGAGATCATAGGAATAGAGGTAACTCATTAAACACTAGTATTTTGATATTATTCATTAAAAATCATAAATCTATAAGGGAATCCAATAATTCAAATGATTCCACCCAAAGAATATTTGATGATCCCAAAATCTCACACCTTTTTCCAATACATATTTTGAAGAATCAATAGTATATGACTCACTAGTGAACACTATTCATTGTAATTTAGTTATAAAAGGACATCCATACCAAATATTCATATACATGGATGCCCATTAAAGGTTCTCATCAAAAAATAGATAACCTAATGTGAATCCATTAACAAGGAATTGGATTGATAAACAATTAACTCTTACATTTGATGATGTATTGATGGGTTTCTTCATTGTGTTTCCTTTTCAATACCTTCATCACATCCTTCAATTAAAATTGAATCACCAAATGCACCAATTATGTTCAAGACCAAAAACAAGCAGATAGTACCCATAAGGAACACAACGGTGAGGCATGAAAACAATTGTTATGTCATACATAGGAATCAATTTATATGAATATATGTTCCTTATACCCTGACATACATTGTCTCCTACCCTTGTAAAATGAGTGCATAAGGGTTCAAACCTTATTTCATGAATTCCATCTAAATGTATCTATCATGAAATTAAATGACACTCATGGTAATCTATATGGAATAATTCCCCATAGGTTATCCAACAAAAAATATTTTATGGAAAAACCATTGGTCTATAATTTCACATCCAACATTTTTTCATCCTTTCAATAGACCATGAGAACACATTCTTCTCTTATCATATTTATTTGGATAAATATGTCCACCATAAAGTAGAAATCACCTTAGAACCACATTATGAGAATCATGTTCACTATAGTCATTTTTATTAACCTGTGAGCTTGAGTACTCAAGATGATATATAGGGCGTTTTTCCTTATTGTCTATACTCAAGCATCTAAAAGTTGATCCCACTAGGGATATCCAACCACTGACACTCAAGAGTATATTTATACCACTACTAGTTTAATCACCCTTGAGGCCCATTAGAATATCTATATAATATACTAAGGATGGTTACAAAGCTCTAATATCTAAAAGCATCAGAATCTATCCTAAGTGGCTTTTGGGACTATAAAATTACAATGGAAAGCATAACCCACATGGGTGGGGGAATTTTTTATCATTTTTTATTCATGGTCATCTCTAGTATCATTCATCCTATGGGATCACACCCAAATTAATGATATCCCTCTTATAATGTAAAAATGTGTTGCCTATTGGTGGTAACACATTAGTATATTTCTTCAATGTTAACCCAATTGATGTTGGGAAACATGATTCTATTGAGTATGAAATAGGTGTGGATGAATCCACTACCCCCTCACCAATAAAAAATAGTAAAACCATCTCAATATAAGAGAATATTACTTAGTTCAAATTCAAAATAGTATAACATGAGAAATGACCCAATTTGTTTTACACATCAACAATGGGATTAACTCCTTATCATCCAAAATCTCAACTACCAATTCAAACATAATCCTAAATGGAATGATGTTTACCACACCTGAGAAATCAAGACATAAAAATAAACATCATAAATCAATAAAATGCTAAAAGTAAACATGATAAATCAAGGAAATTTTTGGACATGAAAATGTTTGGTGAAAACTATGTGCCACAAATCTTACGTATACAAACCAACTGTTCCCATATTTGATCAACACATGAACAATACAACTACTCATGTTCTGATGAAGCGTTGTCACCCTCTCCACCTTCGTCACCACTTTCTACGGTCACCTGTAAGTACATTATATTGAAAATTAAATACAGTTGCATATTTATATTAAAACTTCAAACCAATAAATTTTAGAAAACTAAATAATTATCATTTTTATGATTTACCTGCATACCTCGAGTCGATGCACTAGCACTGGGGGAATATCTGATCATATGCTGATGTATTTCAATCAACTCTTTCTGAAAAGAAGATATTTGATCTCCCTGCTGGTGAACTGTGTTTTGTAGAGAAAAAATCTCTTTATGAGCATCTCCGGGTATGGGATGACTAAAGCCAGGAGTAGATGCAGATGCCATCCCCGGTGGCCTTCTACAAACCTCAGATGGTATGGGTCCCAAACCCATCCCACACACTCTACCAGAATGCTCTTTCCAAAGGACTTTAGCAACTAGGTCATCCAGCGAGACTGAGTACGACTATGCAGGATTGGCATGCCACAGTTCTTTAACATTTACCTATAAATCAAATATCAGTATATATTAACACAGTAAAAACTGATAACAAGTTATTATAATAAAAAATTGAATTCATAATCCAGCTTCTTTAGCAGGCTCATTAATAGAACTTCTACTTGATTTCTTGTGAACATCTAACCATAGTTCAGTTCGGGATGCTTTGTGCCCTAAAATCTATGACTTCATTAAGCAAAGATTAATCAACAATTTAATATACTAAATAGATAATACTGTCTTATAAATATTTAAACTAATTAATTGATTACCAATGTTATTCGACTTCTAGAAAAGTTTTTTAGCCCGCTGTGTGAGGGATGACTTTCTTAGCACGGTTTGAAGCATTCTTTCTTAAGAGATCCTAAAATAAATAAAATTCAATTTAATAGAAATGTATTCAATGTCATTTCCTCTTATATTACATGTATAAATTTAAAATGAGGATAATATAACAATATATATTTCAATACCATCCGCTTCTCATCATGATGTCTGTCAACAAAAACATTCCACTGTTCTTTCGTTACCCCACTAGGTAGCTTCTCATACATTTGTTGCATAGTCAAGAAGGTATCGTTGACATCACACCACAATCTCCATTTTAAATATTTCTATTTCTTACCTAGATTTTTCAACATCGACTTTCATGCTATCACATCAGCAACTGTAAAGTGGAAGAACATCTGTATACAGAAATTCATTTTGAACATCTTAGTAACATGTCATTCAATTAAACAATAATGTACTAAATTTACCTTTATATGAGAATAAAAAACTTCATTTTTCCAACTTAGAGGCATTTGTCTCCAATCATCATATGAAATAGGAAGGGAAATGGGCTCCACTGCTAGCTGGCCTAGAATCTGGCCACGTAACCCCGCGACGTCATCCATCGGGACCCCATAAGAATCAAATGGCACGACTATGTTTTCACCAGTCATATTCCAATCATCGGCAATATTTATGTTTTTTTCCATGGCTGTATTTTTGTCATCGTCAATGAGCAAAAAATTAGTATAATCAAAATGCAATAAATTTTTTTAATTAAAATTTTTACCTATGACAGTGACACTCCAGTACGCCCGTGATGAACTGGAATGGGCTTGTCATTGCCCCACTAATGAGGGTCATGAAGTGGGAGTCGACGACTCACCCTCTAATGGTACATCTATAGATGGTGTGGGAGATGGTGAATGGGGAGATTCTGTAGGAGTGTAGGTAGCTGGTGCCTTAGATGTCGTAGGGAGGGAGCTAGATGAATAGTCATCTATCGCGGAACTGGATGAAATAGTATACCGCTTCTTCCTTGGCATTCCTGTCATTTAATCAAGTAAAATTATGTTCAGAATATATATTTCAAAAAAATTATGAAGAAAGAAATATTAAAATTATAATAGATCCCAGTACTAACAGACAAAATATATATAACAATGACAATGAATGACTGCAAAACTGAAACAAGTGGTTGATGAATAAATAAATAATTATACATACAATCATTTTCTCCTTCAATCATGATGGTTTCCTACTCCATTTCTTTGTCCACTTCATTCATCCTTGCTAGAATAGTATGTTCAATATCATGATGGACAAATAATTTTGCTTCCTATTGTTGATTAAATTCAATTTCAGTGGTCAAATTATCCACTTCATCACCCATATAATAAAAATCTCTTTGTATTACACGAGCAACTACACTCCACCCTTCATTGAAAACATCATTCACATAATATACCATTTTTTCTTGAGATGCTAAGATATATGGATCATGCAGTTCACGATCGCCAACATCCATCAAGTGAGAGAAGTTCATAGAAGTAAATTTCAAGGAATATCCTTTAACACCTCTGATAATATCAACACATTTTCATTTGAATAAAACAAATATAAATATGTCCATGGTATTTTAATTAAATAATATCATGCAGCTTTCTGTAGTGTTCCACTTCAGAAAATGTAAATATACCACTATTCTGTGTTTTCAAACCCACTTCTCGATCGACTGTACGGAATCTAAAGCCATTCACATTATAAGAGTCGAATTTCTAACTTGTTTTAGAGGACCTGTAGCAAGAAACTTCAAATCTTCAGACACCTCTGCTCGAGTATTAGTATTCATGATCTACGAAAAGAAATATACTTTATTAGATTTAAAAATTGTATTTGTCAAACTAATATTCATACTTATTGCAATATTTATGAACTTAAACATCATGAAAACCATTCTAAAAGATCTTTATTAATAGATTTCGTTATATCTTTCTCATTTTGTGTTCGACCTCTCATTCATCTCTTTGTTTGTATCATGAACTCTTCAATGAATCGATTTGCGATTTCACTATTCAGCATCACATATCTATGTGCCTATAATAATTCCAATTCAGCCAGTGTCACATTTGAGGTCCTCCCAACTGATCGTCCAATAACAAGAAATATTTTGAATTTTTTATGTATTTTAGATTGAGTAGATGTGTCGTCAACACGTTCAACTCGATTAAATATTGTCTCAATATCATCAAAGTATCACGAACAAAAGGTAAGAAACTCCTCAGCCATGTAGCCTTCAGCAATAGAGCCTTCTAGTTGAGAATTATTCATAACGTATGATTTCAAATGGAAAAGATATCTGTGAAATAAAATAAACATAATTATGAATTTAATTAAGTACCAAAAATTGTTTACATAACTGGAAAACATATAAATAAAGTACCTCTCAATTGGATACATCCATTGATAATGAACGGGGCCTCCTAATTTAGCTTCCTCAACCAAATGTACAGTTTAATGCATCATTTCAGAAAAAAATGACAGAGGAAAGATCATCTCCATTGCATAAATTGTCAATACAAACCTCTCCGAGAGGTTGTCAAGCTAAAATCGATGTAGAGATTTCTCACATAGTTGTCTGAAAAATGTGCAGAATTAGTGTACAATAGTAGTAATTATTTCAGGTAATAATATACACAATGCCAATGGTAGTAAATATTTTAACAAAATATGTGAATCGCAACTCTTCAATCCATGTAACGTACGATTCTTTAAGTCAACACACCTCAAGATGTTACTTGAATACCTATCAGATACCTTAATATTCTATAAAATTTGATGGAATGTATCATTATCCATATTTTTCATTGCAAAAATTGCTGGAGGATACTTTTCATTTTCATCTGGCCAGAGATCGCGTTTTATGTTAATTGCTTGTTAGTCATTACGAGCATTGAGATGATCCATCGACTTTCCATGCTCATTAAGCAATGTGAAAATAAAATTATCACAAACATTCTTCTTAATTTTCATCACATCATTATTATGCCGCAACAAATTAAATTCCCAATACAGATGTTTGAAGAATATACATTTTTTCTTCCATTGCTGTGTTCTGATTTCGCTTGACGATGCACTTCAGACCCATTTTCCGCTATCATTCAAATGATTAACATTACCAAATTTTGTTTCTACACATTAAAGTTGTTTCAATATTTCAGAACGAGTTAAATACTTTGGAGGTGGTCTACGATAAATGGTGCCATTAAATTTGGATCTGTTTAGCTGAAATTTGTGAGATGCATCGAGAAATCTTCGATGACACAAGAAGCACCATTTTCTAGTCTGAGGTAGCCGTTTGGGCTCAAAATCAATGTTACAAATGGGGCAGGCCAAACCTGTGTAAGTGTTTCAACCAGATAAATTCCCAAGCCCAGGGAATTCACTAATGGTCCACATTAAAGCAGCATGCATTTTGAACATTGTTTCATAAGAAGCATCAAATATATCACCATCGTTTCTCCATAGCTCTTCCAATTCGTCAATCAAAGGATACAAGTATACATCAATATCATTTCCAGGCATTTGATTTCCAGGAATAATCATTGAAAGGATAATAGGTGTTTATTGCATACAAATCTACGGAGGCAGATTATAAGGGATCAAAACAACTGAAAAAATGTTATAACTTGTACTGAAAGTCCCAAATGGGTTGAATTCATCTGTAACCATTCCCAATTGAACATTCCTTGGATGAGATGAGAAATATAAATATAATGAATCAAATTTCTTCCACGATTGGGAATCTCATGGATGTATCATTTACCCATCATTGTTATTATCTACAGAATTACACTTCATGTATTCAGTGGTTTTCGATGACTTGAATAATCTTTGCAATAGAAGCTTCAAAGGAATGTAAACCAAAACCATTGCAGGTGTGTTCCTTTTATTCTTGTCCATGAAATTATGTTCATTTAGACTTCCACATCACCATTTTCCTTCCATCTAGAAGAAGAAAATTTCTTGCAATTCTGTCTACTTGAATCCTCTCTCCAATAAAGCTTACAATCATTGGGACAAGCATGTATTTTTGTATAATTCAGACCAAACTTGTTTACAATTTTTCTCATATCAAAAAAATATTCTGGTATTTTTTCATCGAAAAATGCATCACGAATCAATTCCAATATCATGGACATTTCCTTATTTGTAATTCCACATAGAAATTTGGTATGGTACAACTTCATCAGAAATAAAATATTTGAATATTTCAAACACCCACTATACAACTCTTGATTTCCATCGTCAACTAAATCATGAAACACATTTTCCTCAAGGAAGTTTTCTCTTATATTTGGCTGTACATAATCAAGAGGATGATCTAATGATATATTACAATCTTGATCTGCCTATGTTACAGTCTAAAAAACATCACTTTTCACGTTGCAATTTGTAGAACCCTCTTATGGTTGTTCTGATATGTTTTGATGCTTATAGTGGTGTTTTGTAGTGCCGAATGCATCATTTATGAGGTTTTTCATTTCATTTTCCATTGTCGATGAACATGGGACCTCATTATATGGATTAAAATCAGTTCTCAATCGTTCTGTAATGTTCAATTCTCCATGCCAAATCCAACACAAATATTGACCAGGGAATTTCTTCAGTATTAAATGCTCATAAACATCATCTCTCTTCAACCATGATCTGAATTTACATTGAGTATATAGACATTTTATTCTCCCTTCAACTGATCGATTAGAAATTGTAAATTATAAAAACTCATCCAATCCCTTAACATACTGAGGTGTGTTCCTTGGTAATGTGAACCATCTTTTATCCATGTATATCAAAATGTTCCAACCCAAAATATACGATAGTGTCAGATTATAGAAACATAATATAATAAAGATGACCCATTTATCATAAAGTATGCATAATATAATAAAGATGATTCATTGATCACATTTACCACATCATACCTACCAAACAATTATGGTCCATAGGAGACAACGTCAACACCTCATTGAGGTGCAGTAAGAATATCGGGTTACACACTTATCATAACACTGTCGAGCACACATTTATGTTGCCTCAAACAAAACCCCAATGACGTGTGATCAAAACCAATCATAATGTATTTTAAACCTGAGACATTATGTGATTGTTTAGGCTTGACCTTAGATATCCTCCAAGAGGAATGATGTTTCTCAATGGTTTCATACACAACCAACCATATCAAAGTCGTATATCCAAGAAATAACTGATGATATTTAAGACATGTCAGCTCAAAAGAAATTTGAGAAAAAATTTCCATTTTTCAATTGGCATCTTAGGTTTTGTTCATTGTACTGGGGAAGACACATGTTTAACAAAAATGACAAGATTCTTTCCACCTTTACAGTGTCCTAGTTATCAAAATTAAGGATATATCAGCCACTAATAGGATATATATATCATATTGACATCAAACATACATTTGATTCTCCCCTCAAGCACAGTCATTACATCATAACAATCATTCAGAGGGCCAAAAACAAACCAACCAGCATGCCACAACACCTTATTCTTTTGGAATTCCTCCAATGCTTTGAGACATCGTTGATTATTTAATTCATAGGTCACTCAACTCCGTAGATGTCCCGACACATTAAAAACATCCCATGGTTCAATGATTTAACTAAACTCCATACATTCATTACAAAATTTAGAACTCAACAGAAAAGACATAGATGTAATCATGTTACCAAATATTCCATAAGAAATTGGCACATCCTGGTTACTATACATAGTTTGTCCACCCTATGCATTAAATTATTATAAGGTACATAAAATAGATTTAAACTAACATCATATTGACTCATACGACCATCAACATGAAGGAAATCATACAATGTTGTCCAGCACTGAGGAAAATAAAGGCTCATACGACCTGAAAAGAATATGACAATGCTTGAGGTAAGCCTATCCTACTGAAAATGAGAATTTCTCGATACTCATGAAAATAAAAATGGTCAAAAACACAATAACCACCCAAAAAAGGGTTTCATTAGAACTAAAGAGTCATATGAGGGGCAATGACACCTGAACATAACCGAGAATCAAAAAACTCCTTGTAATAGAAAGGTATTAATGTTCTAAGGGAACTACCTACCAAAGGATATCAAATTAAAAGGACAATGCGTCAAACCTAACACCAGTTCTGAATACAAAATTCACTAGGATCGAAATCCAATCAACTAATCCATCATTAAAAAGGAGGTCTATGGAGAATGCATGTGGTTATATTCCAAGACAACTCAAAAAAGTCCCATTCTACCCATACATTAGAGTCTCTACCAAGGACACCACTAAAGGATCCATTTCCAATAAATAATGGGAATTCACAAACCAAATTTAAATATTTTTTTTTCAAAAGAAATTTTCCAATATTTTAACATAATAAAGGGAAATAACATGTTCAACCCATTCCATCAATCCCAATACACCATGCATATCACCATGCATCCACCATACCAGATGCCAATTGTAACAAAAAACCCATGTCTTATTAACCATATACCTTCAATCTTCACCCATCCCAATATAAAAAAGAATCATAAAAAAATACTCAATTAAAAAGAAAATATAGAAGTAAATAAACAATAAAAAGAGTCAATAGGGCATATAGGCCCTAGAAACAATGTATAAGAACATCACATGAAAATAGGCTCGCTCAACCCCAAACAATTATATTTATCAGGCAACATGTATTATTTCTATTTTGGATTAACCGATTCATTTATCATAGGTTAAAACTATGAGAAACATATGGAATTAGACATCATAACCTATTAATTATTTAAATATTATTTCAATAAAAACTTCATGATTCATTGAATTTTAAGGATGAAATTTTCCATTAACATACCTCTTTATTATTATCATTAACAAGTATTTCCAGAATCATTCTTTATCCAATTCCATTAACAGATGGAATAATAATTTCAAGTAAGCATGAATTAGGTATCAATTTAACAATTTTCTTCAAATTAACATGCTAGAACATGGAGTAACAAACTTTCTAATCAAATAATAAACATATATTTCACAAAATTATGTAAAAAAATATGAAAAATTTTATCACAATAGAAAACACACTTTGGGGTCGTGGTCGTAGTGAGAAGGGTCGCTGGGAGAAGGGGGGTCGCTGGTCGCCGGGGTCACCGGTCGCGGGCTCCACCATAGACACTGGTTGCAGGGTCGCCGGAGAAGGAGGTCGTGCGTTCGCCGAAGACTTCATGGTTTTTCCAGAGGGGGGGGGGGTTGCAGGAAGAAGGGAACACAAGGGTTCCGGAGGGTTAGAGTAAATGGGGGTCGGGGTAGGGAAGGGTCGGGAATTTTTTAAAAAATATGTGTTTAGCGGCGGTTTATAAAAAATTTCATGAAACTTTTCTCAGAAAACATTTAGCGGCGGTTTTGTGAACCGCCATAAGAAAACCACCACTAAACCCTATTTATGTTATAGTGTCACATAAAGGAAAATAATTATTTCCCATTTTTCTTTTATCTATCTCATTATCCACCAGTATATTCTTCTATTTATTTACATTAATTTCTTAAAGATTAGAGAAATAAATTTCTTTTCTTGATATCAAATAAGGGTATATATTTCTATGATTGAAAATATTGTGAGACTAGTGCCCATCAGAGGAATGGTTTTAACCAATAAATGAATCTATTAATCTTAATTGTTGGTTTACTTATGTAGTCAGCAACATTCCTTTCTAACCATGTGATGTTATCCTTATAAATTCCTATATTCTAATCCTCCTTTTGCCTAAGACTCAGAAATTTTCATTCTATATCAGCTTCATGTTCATGAGGAAACTATTTCTATAGGAAAAGGTCCATAAACTCCCCCTATTCCATATTTTTCTACTTCTTCAACCTCTTTCAGGTATTGAATTAATTACCCCCATTGATCAACATATCTTAAGATATGATAAACTACCATAGAAACAATTTATCTTACATTACGGCAAAAATCATGAAATATTATCTATAAGTAATTTATACATTGCTTTCCTACAAATGGATTTGTTGTACAGTTGAATTTTGGAGGTTGTTGTCTCGAGAATCATTCTAACATTGATCATCCACATCAAGGATCTGGGTGCTTCATACGGGTAAAGGTTTTATTCATTTCCTGAGTCACCTATCCTAGTACAGTTATAATATGTTTAGTACCAATTGAATCACCATCTCCACTGTAATTATCCTGAATATGAGGGAAATCCCTATATGGATTACATGAGTTGATAAGGTTTGAATTTCTTCCATTAGTCACCATTTCTAAATAATTCCATACACTTTATTAGGTTATGAATAATATGCATAATTCCAAAATAGTAAAACACATAACATATCTAATCCATGATAATAAATATGGTTCCCTTGATGACATATTTACTCATAAATAATTTATAATGGTTTGTAAATAAAATATGAATTTTCCTAAGCATATTAATTGGGAGTGTTAAATGATGAGCACAGTAAGTCTCATCATCATATACCAGGAAACCCCAAGTCATGTTCAGAAAACCATGTCCGAGTTTTCACGTCTAGGTACATCTATTCCAGAACCACATCAACTTGTAGTATGCAGACAAGGATTTATTTTATTGGAATACCCAAAAAAAATATCTACATAACCCAAATTCTAGAATGTTCTTTGGTATGTATCCTCAATGTCTATATTCCCTAATTTATGATTTCTAAATATATTTCCCAGGGTTCTGTTAGACATCCCATGATACAATCTATAACACCCTGAACCCATTTCCCCCAAGCCGGTGCATTATTTTAATAGATTTTCATGATTACATGGAATCAAATACTAAATTACTTATACTTTAGAAGTATTGGAAAAAAATACTACAATCAAGAACATTCCATTATAAGATTGAACCTTAAATAAAAAATATATAATCTATTGAAAATACCATTATACTTCAAGATTATCTATTTATTTCAAACATAATGTATATATTGGAATCCTGAAAAAATAAAACATAAGACATAGGTGATCTCAGATGTTCTGTAAGGAGAAACAATATAGAAAAATAAATAAAAATTAATCATAAATATTAAGGGAAAGGTAAAAAACTAAAACACAACACATTTAAAACATTATCTTCAGCATAATATGGAAATAATTAATCTAATAATTTTATTTAAGCATTCACATGGATATTCTTCTATTCAAATATTCACATTTAACATCAATAACTAATCTCATATTGATGGAATGCATAATGTGCGACAACTTAAACACAACGACCAGGCTTTGGAAAAGAAACTATACCAAATTGGGTAAGATATTGGAAAAACAAAAACATTATTATCCCATGAGACTACAGATTCATCATAGGGCTATAACGGGCCCCGACCGAAATTTACAATGTCCAATACATCCTTCCTATAAAAGGGGTAATACATAACCAACAAAATTGTTCATATTAGAATTATAATATGAAATACCAATACATTAATCGTAAACTATAAATGGTAAAAAAATTGAACATCCACAATCAAATATATCATAAAACCATTAATATAATATGGAATATTTTATCATAATAAATCAACCCCAATATAGCATAAAATCATAAAATTGATGTTGACATATATGAAATTAATTTAAAATTATTTTTGAGAAATATCATCTAATTTTATTCATTGAAATCCTTTAAAAGAATGTGAAATTAAAAAATAATAATTTAAAAAATAACATTTTAATATTTTAATGGATGATTCAAAATGATAAGCCATTATAACGGTGTAAAATAGCATTTGGCGCTGTATAAGGTAAAAAAATTCTTTCATTAATGTTTCAAAAGGGTATATAATACCTCATTTATAAAATGATAGAAAGATTCATTTTGAAATGATTTATAAAAATTAAAACATGGGTATTTATGAATTTCAACAATATTGTAGTAACATTGATATTATTTTTAAGTACATGTATATGAAACATAGATGTGGATGATAAATAGTTTCCCATAGATACTTATGTGTAAACCATATCAAATAATAATGAGATTTTGAAACTAACCATTACCACGTACATTCCTTTAGTTGATGGTGTGTTAAACTCAAATCTAATGGTTAACATTTATTAAAAAATTATACTAAGACCATATACAAATTTATGATACCATATACAATCCTTTTATCTCGTTCTAAAAATATTTAAGACTTATCATTTTTTCAGGTGTTAAATACTTTGTTTTCATTTGCATGCTTTGTATGAAAATTAATTTTTATTATAAATAGGATGTATTTTATTCAAATATATAATGAAATTGATTTCATAAATATTATATTTTCCTATCATATTATTTTTATAATCATTATTAAATTGTTAGTGTGGAGAATGAATCTAATCCTGTCATGGTGATAATAGGTTATATGTACGAATGAGAAACAATATAATTAGATTAATGGATAAATAAAATTGACATGGATGGTATATTAATTATATTGAATAATAATAATGTCATGTTCATTTTTTATGTTTTTCATACTCATCTTTATACCCATCCAAATAAATTAAGGTGGAATACAAAATTACCCCAGACCTGGTGATAGTAAGTCGTACGTACGCACACATGGTAATATTATTATTCATAGGATAGATAAAATGATGAAAATAGTTGTCCCATGATTCTATTAAAATATCATTATATGGATGATATATGATTTTTTTACTTTGGTAATAAAAATAAAATAGAAATATGATTTATAAGATGAAAAAAATAACAAAAGTAGGGATAACATTATTACGACTTTTTAGCGTGTCTCCCTTTGATTTGAACAGAAATGAATTTTTACGTTGATTTTTATCCAAATATATTTCCTCTAGGATGAAGCGGGGGAAGATTGGATGAGATTTTGGTAGGTTCTATCCAAAACAACGGGCTTTGGATGTGTGAATTAAATTGAATATGAAGTGTCATTTTTTAAGAGAGGTGATGGGTACATTAGAAATGTCCCGAATTGTTAATTTATTATAAACTTATTTTCTGTTTATAATGTCTCCATAGTGAATAATTTAGATTCTATGATGAGTATTGGTCTAAATAATCTCAACAAATAGGTTTAAACAATTTTGGGTCACAAATTTATCCTTCTATTTTGGTATTAACCCTTCGTTAAATAAGATAACTCTTTCGATGTATTCTTATATTTTTATACTATATGGTTAATATAGTTATTATAAATTTCCAAAATAACCTCAAGTGGATCATTGATGACATTTTAAACACAATATATGTCATTTAGAGGAATATTATAATTTTCAGACAATTATATCATTTAATAAAATAGTTTTTTAAAACCAATTTATATCAATTTTGACACTATTTAGTAATTGATTTTTGTTAAAGTCATAAAAACTTGCTTCCATAAAAAAGGAATTAAATAATCCCTAATATGTCAGTATCATCGAAAAAAATTTATGGCTAGAATAATAATGTTCAAAATACAATTATTTTTACATTTATAAATTCATTTATTTTATTTTTTTCAATAATATTGTACTCACTACATCATTATTCTATCAAAAATAAATATGTTTATTTAATATATAAAAATTATAAATAAAATACCATGATGTAGGAAATTTTTTTAGATTTATAATTACTATTTTTAGGTATAGATATCAGTTATATAACACAATATTTAAATTGATTTATTAAAAGATACATTTTTATGTTATATTCCCCTATTCTTTAAATTAAATTTTATAAAATATCATTTTCACACCCAAGTGGATCCCAAAAGTCAAATGTTTGGCCTATAAATTATCATGGTTTTACATATCTAATCTAATAGAATTATTACATGTTTTAGGATAGGTTTATATATTTACTATATTATTTTTTACCCTTATTTACCTAATTTTCCCTATAACCGTGGCAAATAAAATTAATTACTGAAGTTTCTATTCATATTGTCCAAAAATAAAAGGTACCTATTTAGAAAATTTGGAGCATATAAATAAAATATGGAATCCATTTTTCCAAATTAAAATCATTGAATTTTGATAAATTTATTTAAAATCAATTCATGTAGTAAAAACCAAAAAGTAGGTTTTTGAGAAGTAAACACTATCAAAAGATTGACTCGTGTTTATATAAAATTAAAATGTGAAATTACGTAAAATTATCCAAATTGGAATAAATGCTAGAAAAATATTAAAATTACACTTAAAAAAAAAATAAAATATAATCTATCTCTATAAAATATTTAGATGATAAAGATTTTTTGAAGTAAAATTCAGTACTTTTGACTATTCATTTAAATATGAAATTTATTATAAAAACACCAAAACATAATAAAAATCAAATTTTATGTCCCATTTATAAAAAATTAGTGTTTTTTGTAAAATTAAATATATAAAAGTGTCAAATATTTCATTTAAAAATTTTTCTCCATGAAAAATTGGTTAAACAGCTTTTTTTTGAAAAATATATCTTCCAACCAAAAAATTTATTTTTCACTTATTTTATGTCTATGAAAAAAATATAAATATTAAAATTATATGGGATATATATATAAAATTCATAATGAGGTTAATAATATTTATTATGGATATTTAAATGGCTTGTTTGATAGGTCATGGTTTTCATAAACTCATTTTTGTGTGTATCACAAGCTATTGTATTATTAAGAAGAAGCGTACTATTGATGATTGGGGTTTTAAATTATCCATTATTTCAATAAATATCATCTTCAAAATTTTCAAATTTGTGTTCAGTAAATAAGGTTTTATTTTTCAATATCAATTTATTTCAATTTAAAAATAGAAAAATTGGTCGATAAAATATCGACTATAGAATTGAGAAAGGAATGTAAAAAATGTTATTTGAGATAACATATACTTGGATTTCATGTGGAAAATATGGTTATGGAAGAAAAAACGAATGATCATGTTCTGATGGAGAGAAATAAAGAAAAGGATTTAAAAGTTGTTTAAAACTATAAATGTATAAATATATGATAAAAAACTGTGTTATACTAACCAGTCGCTCCATGTAGGCCAATGGTAGGTGATAAAGCCTTATCGCAATTCTTTTGTAGGTTTGAATCTCATAGCCTAGTCTGACACGCTGGGTTGTTTCTAGACCTATGGGTTTTCATTTTTCTGAAAATATTTTATTTTAACATTCTAGATACAATCTTATGAATAATTTTAAGCATAAAAATACTATCTGAAGTTCAACATAATCAATTCCAAACTTTAGAGTTTTCCAAAATACATCTATTCTAACTCTTTCAAAATGTTCCCTAAATTTACTAAATTAATTTTAACAACATTTCACCAGACAAAATAAAGTTTCTATAATTATTAAATACTTATTATATTATTACCTTCATCATAATAAATCCTTAATGAAAAAAAAGTTATTGTAGTAAATTACTTATATATATGACATTCTTCTTATAAATAGAATATAATTATTGAATCCAAAAACAAAAATATTTTAATTATTACACATCGACCATAGTAACAAGAAAAGCCTGACCATGATCCATTTTCTTATTTTAATCTATATTTAGTTGATACTTGGGAAAATAATTTGTATAATGTCATATATCATTACAACTATAACATTTCAATTCTTCCTTCTCTACCTTACAATCACAATCTGAGTGCCTTTTTCTCCACATTTGAATCAAAATCCCATTCATTTTAGGTAAATACCAGGGCGTTTTTCCCACAATTATCATTTATGGGGAAATCATTCTTTTCTTTTTTACCTTTATCTATCTCTTTCTACACTATTATATTTTTTTCGGGATTAACATTAATGTCTTATGAATTAGAAAACTTTTATTCTTTCTTAATATCACATGAGACTATATCTTCATACAATGAAAAATATTGTTAGATTAGTGCCCATTAGAGGGATGGTTTTAACCCATATATGAATCTATCAATTTTACTTCTTGGATTACATATGTAGTCAATAACTTTCCTAAAAAACATGTGATGTTGGTTTCATACTTTACAACATTCTCATCCACTTTTTGCCTGAGACTCAGTAGTTTCTTTTCCATATCAGCTTGTAGTTCATGAAAAAAATATTTATCTAGGAAAATTTCCATAATATACCTCCATTCCATATTTTTATACATATTCATCCTCAGATATTATTTGAATTAATTACCCCCATTTATTGGCATATCTTGAGATATGATAATCTACCATGACAACCTTTTTGTCTTTCTGTGCTCCCCAAAGAAATAATATTTTCTCTAATTAACATATCCATTTCTTAGCTAAAAATGGATTTGTAGTACAATTTAATATTGTAAATTTTTTCCTCATTAATTGGTCTAACATATATCCTCCACGTCTGGGATCATAATTTTCCATATGGGTATGGTTTACATTTAGAACTTGAGTCAGCTATCCTAGTGCAGTTATAAAATGTTCAGTGCCTTTTTATTCCCCAGATCCTCTATAGTTATCTTTTATAGGAGGGAAATCCCTATATGGATTAAGTGCGTTGATACTATTTCCATTTCTTGCACTATTCTCCATTTCTAAACAATGTCACACACTAGATTGGGTTACTAATTATAATTCATAATTCCAATTTACTAAAAAACATAACATATTTAATCCATAATCATAAATATGGTTCCTTTGAGGAAATTATAACTCATAAATCCTTTAAAATGGATTGTAAAGTAAATATAAATTTCCTAAGCATATCCCCAGGAGTGTCAAACTAAGTGCATAGTAAGGCACGCCATTGTGTACAAGGTTACCCCAATTGAATCTCATAACACCTGGTCATAGTTTTTACATTAGAGTTATGATCCATAATCAATGTTTTCTTAATCTATTTCCGAGGATATTTCTAAACTTCTTCTGATAACAACTATAACACCCTAACCCTAGTTTCCCAGAGCCGATGCATTATTTTAATTCAATGGAATGATTACAAGGAATAAAATCTTGAAGGACCAATAGGATTGTAATCTTGGAAAATACACTACAATCATGAACATTATCTTACAATTTTGATTATAAAATTCAACATAGATAATCCCTTGAGAATACCATTATACTACTAGATTAACCATGTCTATAAATCATAATTTACATCTTGGCATCCTGGGAAAATAAAACATAAGAAAGGGGTGAGCTCAGATTCTCAGTAAGTATAAACAATATAGCGGATTCTATCACAAATAAACACAAACATTTAAGGAAAGGTACAAAACTAAAACACAACAGTTTTTAAACCTTATCATCACCATAATATAGAAATAATAAATCAAATAATTTCCTTTAAACATTCAAATAGATATTCTACATGTTGAATAACCACTTGTAAAATAAATAACTAATCTCATAATAGGGAAATCCATAAATCAGGACATCTTAAACATAATTTCAAGGCTCCTGAAAAGACATCATGTAGAATTAGGTAAAACATTAGAAAAAAAACATAATTATTCTCTAAAACTACTGATTCATCAAGGGTAAATATCAACCCTCTCCTGATAATTACAATGTCTAATTAAATCCAATTATGAAAGGGGTATAACATAACCAATGAAAGCATTTGTATTAACACTCGCAGAAGAAATATCAATACTCTGTCCATAAACCATGAACGATATCAAAACAGGACAGAGAAGGTAAAATATATCATAAACCCTTTAATACAATAATGATGATGTTATCATATTATATCCACCTCAATCTAGCATAAAATTATATAATGGATGTTGACATATATGATGATAATAAAAAATCTTTTAGAGAAATATCCCCTCTTTTTTACATTGAAATAATTTTTAAGCATGTGCAATTAGAATGGAATATATTTTTTAGAAATAACATTATAAGAATTTAAGTGAAGATTAAAAAATTTATTATGTCAGAGTGGTGGAAAATAACCACTCTCGCCATATAATTTAATAAATATTCTATCATTAATTATTCAAAAAGGTCACATATTACATGGTTTGGGAAATGACCGAATGATTCCTTTAAAAATATTTTATAAAAATTAAAACCTGGGTGTAAATGAGTTTGAAAAATATTTTATGAATATAAAAATTATTTTTTAAGACAATTATAAGAAACAAGGATGTGAATGATTAAAATGTCCCAGTAGATTCTTACGTATAAATAATCTCATATAATAATAAAATTACAAAATTAACCCTTAACATGTACTTTACTTTAGTCGAGTGTGGGTTAAGCACCAGTATAATGGTTAATTTTTGTTAATAAATTATACTAGGACCATGAAAATATTTATTATATCATATATGATCCTCTTATCTCTTTTGAATAATATTTCAGTATTATCATTATTTCGAGTATAAACTGCTTTGTTTTCCTATGCATGTTTTCGTAAGTAAGTCGTGTTTCCTTTAAATAAGAAGTATATTATTCAAATAAATATTGATATTATGTTCATAAAATTATATATACTTATTATATGATTCTTATAATAATTCATTAAAGGTTATTATGGATAATTAATCCAATCTCGTCACAGAGACGGTAGGTCATACGTACGCACGCGCAATGATAACTTTTCTTCAATGGTTATGTGATATTGAACTGGATGGTATATTAATTATAAAGAATAATAATAATTTAATATTAATTATTTATTTCTATTATATTCATCATTATTCTCATCCAAATAAATTAGTGTGGAATATAAAATTACACCATGACATGGAGACCGTAAGTCGTACATAAGCACGCATATTGATATTAGTATTCGTTAGATAGATAAAATAATGAATATATTTGTCCCATGATTATAATAACATCTATGTATATGGATGATACTAGATTTATTACTTTTGTGTGGAAACAATATATAAAGAGGAAGTACTATAAGAAAATAACTTTGACAAAAGGGATAGAACGATTACCTCTTATTCTAGTGTCTCCGTTTGATTTGCAAAAAAAGGACTCCAGAAGACTATCTTGTTCCAAATGGATCTCCTATAGGATGAACTAAGGGGAGTTTTGTGTAGTTTTGGGCTGGGTTTTTCCGATCCAAAGGGAATTGGTGGTGCGAATAAAAGAGAAGGAGAAGTGACCATTTATAGGAGAGGTGAGAGGAACTTTATGAAATTCATGAAATATTAATTTATTATGATTATTTTTTTCTCTTTCTAATGGATCAAAAGTGAATTATTTCAAGGATAAGATCTGGATTGATCGATATCCTTTCTACCAATGGGTCATAGACTATTTTATGTCATGGATTTAACCTTATATTTTGGGTTTAAACCTTAGTAAAAAAAGTCAACACTTTCCATGTCTTCCTATAGTTTTATACTATATGGTTAATTTATTTACAATAAATTGGCAAGAAAACCTCAAGATGATCATTAACAGATGTTATAACCCTATCTATGTCGTTTTTCCAAATCATATATTTTTTTGGAATATTATATCATTTAATAATATTGTATTTTTTTTAAAAATCATTTATGTCAATTTTGACACTATTTTGTAAATGATTTATGTTAAAGTCATTAAAGCTTGATTCCTTTGAACTAAATGAATTAAATAATCAGAGATACGTAAAAGGAATCCAAAAAATTAGTGGATTGCATCAAAATGATCAAATAAAATTTATTTTAATACTTATAAATTCATTTATTTGAATCTTTCATTAATAATTTAATCACTACATCATCATTTTGTAATAAATAAATATATACATTTAATGTGGAAAAATTAAAAATAAAACATAATGATGTTGGAAATTTGATTAAAATAAAAATGAATTGTTATAGTCATATATATCAGTTATATAACCCTATATTAAAATTGATTTAGTAAAAGATACATGTTTTTGTTATATTTTTCTTTTCATTAAATTAAATATAATAAAATATCATTTTCACACCCAAATATCTCCAAAAAGCAAGAAAATCATCTTAAAGATGCTCATGGTTGGACATTTCTCACCCCATAGGATTTGGACATGTTCTAGGTTGTTTTATATTATTATAATATTTGTTTAACATTATTTAATAGATTTACCCCTTAACCATGATATATAAAAATAATTTCTAATGTTATTATTCATATTGTCCAAAAATAAAAGGTACCCATATAAACTATTTGTAACTTATAATTCAAAATATTGAATCAATTTTGAACAATTTAAAGAAAAAAAATGGATGAAGTAAATTTAAAATTAATTATCATTTTCAAATTCCTAAATTGTGTTTTAAGAAGTAAAAAAATTCAAAATATTGAAATGTTTCTATGTCCTATTTAAATGTGTAATTACATCAAATTATCAATATTTTATTACATGATAAAATAATAATTCAATTACTTTTTATAATAAATTAAAAATATAATCTATCTTTATAAATAATTTAGATGAAAATGCAGTTTGGAATTAAAATACAAATTTTTTACTATTCATTTAAATATGAATGTTATCAGAAAAACTCTAAAAATGTATCCAAACTAAATTTATATGTCCCGCTTCTAAAGAAGAAGTTAATTTGTTCCAATTGAATATATAAAAATATCAAATTGTGGATTTTAAAAAGGGTCTCTATTAAGAAACGTTAAAACAGCAATTTTTTAAAAATATTTATTTTACCTACAAAATTGATTTTTCTCTTATATTTTTTCTAATAAAAAAAATATGAATGTTAATATTATATGGGATATATATAAAATTATGATTGTGTGTAAAACTATTCATAATTTTTTTTAAACTGCCTGTTTGATAGGTCGTGGTGCACTCGACCAAGGTGTTTCTTGTAATGCATGCTATGAAATTATTAAAAAGTTGCATAACATATAATCTTGGGGTGTTATAATCATGATTGTTAAATATTTTATATGTCATACATTGATCATTGATCATTTCAAAAAAAAAATGGCATCACCCATTGCTAGCTTTCGCTGCACAAAGAACCAATACGTTATATTAGATCGGGAACATAATTGATTATAATTACTTAAAAATCATTGATGATTTATGTATTTATAATATAATTTTTCAATACATGTTTGATCATTACTTTAATATAAATTCAGAGATCTGTTAATGCCTCCTTCATTTCTTTTAGATCTAAACGAGACATTTAATTTGACGATATAAATAAAATCGAGTAACTCATCCACATGTTCCAAGGTGTCTTGTTGGACAACCCCAGACTACAAAAATGAAACCAGTGTTAAACACCATGTAATAAATTTCAATGCATCCTAATTTGATTTTTTAATCAATTTAATATTACACAAATATTATTATATCAAATACACCATCTATTGAAACATGTTTTGATGAGACTTAAATGGGTAATAGTCAACCAGACTACACACCATGTAGCCCTTATAAAAAATTGGTTATACCGTTGGGTCAGAGATGAATTGTGTCTTCCTTACATAGCCTACCTGACCGGTGATTGTGCAACACAAATTCAACATGGTGGGTGCACTATTAGACTTACTGTGGACACCAAAATGTCAAGGTACATTTTTCAAACCGAGTCCCTTAGAATTTATCTCAAATAGATGGTGACTAGTGTACATTCCATGTAGATCAGATCTACATGCACTGTATATATACCATGATACACATATTGAAAATTTATTTATTCGACCATGTAAACATTAAGACATGTACTTTCATGTGGTCATAATTATGGGACATTACATTTGATTGGTTTTATTATATATATGTATTTAAATTTTTAATGAATATCTACATAATACTATGATCTGAATATCATGTATGAAATTTAATATATGTTGTTACTCTATATGCTTTTGAGCATAACATGTGACCAAAAAGTCATCTAATTCATGTAATAACTTGTAAAATACATGTTGTGAATGTACTTGATAAGGTGTGTATTCCATATTTCACAAGCGTAAAATAGTATATGAGTATACTACATGTTTGGTAGAATCATATGAGTATTCATTAAGTTAGCTGCAATGTGTAATTCATGTACAACATTCATTTAAAAAAATTTATTTTATTTATTTAAATTTATAATTTATAACAATCATGAGGAAATTCACATAATAATTAAGATAAAATGACTGATTAATTAAATTTGATAACTAATCAATTTGAGAACAAATTATCTTAAATAAGAATGATAAAGAATTTAGTGATAGTTTTATTAAATACGTAATTCATTACATGAATTTGGATGGTCATGAGATATACCAAAGCACTGTATGTGATTAGTTTCATTTAATTTATTATTAAAAGAAATTATTGGTATGCATTCCTTATCTACATTCATTATGTAGTTCTGGGGTTCCCAAGGATTCTGTTAGGTTAACCCACTTTTTCCATCACCGATGTGTGAGTAAAAGTCATATATAAAGGATGGAGCTCCTAATATAATAGAAGAAATTCATATTCACAGCCGAGGTGAAAAAAATCCAAGGAGACACATCTGTGGACATGTGGAATGATTCAACGCAAACTGTAATTGGATTAAGGGGTTTTCCCCTTGGTCAATAATTAGTTTATCAGCTTCTAGATATAGCTAACCACTACTGATTTCTCACAATCATACCAAATTATTATATTTTTACATTTAGTTTCATGGTTAAATTAATTGGTGTGTCTGGATGTGATTTTATAATTAAGGAATCTACGATCAGACAATATAAACCAAATATAAACCAGCTTGTGAGAAAATATTATCTAAAGACATGGTTAGTCACATAACTAATCCCACTTAAAATTAATAAGAATTTGACAAAGATAGTAAATGGAAATTTATGAATATACAGATAAAATTCCTCAATAAAATACTATGTTGATGTAGAATTCTGTTACTTTGGTTATAATCTATACATAGTTCAATGTGATTAACCAGCTATTGTTGGGGAGCTTTCAGTTATGAGATAATTCTAATATGAGGTTTTGGGGTGAAATAACATGGTCCACATCAAGGGTTGGATACCATAGCAGGACTTGGTGTTACAGATGGGAAAATGGTGAGGAAATCCAATGAAGGATTATAGGATTGTGGAGTCCACTTAGGTTATCATGAAACTTTGAGTTGATGCAGTTGGCTATTGGAAATCGTACTTAAAACCATTAATGTTGCTTAACCAAAAAATTGGAGGTTATGATGAAGGGAATATCTATCCTTTAAACTTGAATTTCTATGTAATATGATATTCTAAATCCAATTGTGAGGGAGATCAGGTTTCAAAATAATTTTGATAGACTAAATAATATAGTATTTATTTATTTGTAAAAATTTTATCTGTCCAAGTACTAATATTTTTTCTATCTTATTTTTTTGTAACAAGAATAAAATGCCATAAAATATATCATTTTGGACTATAAATTTGAAGGAATAAAATATCATTAGAAAAAAATTACAATAGTGGAATATTCTCTTACGAGTTATCCTTATCCATGAACAGAAAGGTTATGCGTTGAAATAACATTTAACAGTTGTTCCTGTAGGTGAGGCAAGTGGTGAAGAACTATATCCCGATGATAAAACCATATGAATGGACCTACATATGTCCAGTTCTTCATGAAATCATCCATTTACAATGATATTTTTAATTAACAGAATGATATGCATTCCTATAGCATGATGTCTCGCATTTGGGATCTATAGCAGGAGAAGGCGAGAAAAGGGAGTTATGAGATCCCCTATACATTGTCCACAACTAAGCCTGGGATTCTTTGCCAGTTGGGCCTCATGTAGTCTGGATTATCATCAATGTTGAACAACTAAATATCCTAGGGTTTAAATTCTTAGATGTATTTTATACAAATATCATACATTTATCATTGTCTAATACCTTTTCCATGTTTATTTTCAATTACAATAAGTGAAATAATGGAATGAGAACTTCAGAACTTCTTAATTTAATTATCCCAGTGGATAAGGACAGGAGGCATGATAATCCCATGATCCTTATGCTAATTATGAAAATTTATTACAAGGAAAAGTCTCCCAAGAGTAATAAACAATCTAATGCTCCCAATAACCATCCTACCAAGAATAATAATATCTATAGGTAGGGGAAGGAAATGTAGGAAGTGTTTTTTTCAAGTGGAAAGCCAATGAACTCGAAGAGTAAGTGCACCCAAAATCAAGGGGAAGCTAACGGTGTGTTCATTATATTGTGAAATCATTAAATTTATACACATTGGGTATTATATACATATTGTGTTGCACACATGTGTATACAAATGTTGGAACCAAGTATATTTTTGGAGATTTCTATAGGATAGGTGGATCTGCGAGTTGCCAATGGAGTGAAGATAGCTTCTCTGTACATTGGTGACTTCCAAAACTCATTACCAACGAGATTGAATTGGGGTTTAAGATAATTTTATTATATACCTACATTAACCAAGAACATAATATTTGTGTCCTATTTAGATAAGAAATGTGTTTATTTTAACATTTGTAAATTAATGTTGTTTCATTAATAAGGTCAACATATGTTATGGTATAGATTATTTAAATAACATTCTTTATGTATTAAATTATAAAAACAATGTGTTTATAATCATCATTGAAACATGTTAACCCGACCTATATAACACTTAGTTGTGGCATCACCTTCATGGTTATGTATATAGGAAGAGTTTCAAAAATCATTGTCATGTTGGTTATTTAAACACCTCTGAGATAAAACCAATTGATATATGACATGCTTGTTTACCTAAAAAATCGTCAAACCACCATTTGGTGGAAATGGTGAAAGAGGAACAGAACTTCTGGGATAGGTACACCCCGATGTTTGTGGAACATTTCTAGATGAAGATTGTGGTGGATATTCTTACTTCATAGCTTTTGCTGATGTCTTGAAAAGATATGGAAATTTCTACATGATGAGGTATCAGTTTGAGTCCTTTGATAAATATAATTAATTCAAGAATTAAGTATAGAATCATATTGGTAAGAATACATAGAAGATTTGATCAGATTAAAGTGGTGAACATCTTAAGAAATAACAAATCGACTTTATATAGGAGTTTGGGATTCTATCTCAACTAACTCCACCTTATACACCACAATTGAATGGTGTTAGTAAAAGGAAGAACAACACCATGTTTGAAATTGTATTTTCAATGAAGTTTCATGTAAATATTCAATTATCCTTTTGGGGATATGTATTACAAACTACTATATAAAAATTAAATGAAGTACCAACAAAATTGGTATGTGGAATTATCTTCATGATATGGAGTATAATGAAACCCTTCAACATTATATAACTATATGTGGTTGAGAGGAATTTTTCAATGCCTTCATAGGAAACTAACTTGAACCCAAGGACATGAAGTTAATATTTATATGGTATCCTAAGGAAACAAATGGATAATATATATATAACCCCTCATAAAAAGAAGTGACATTCTCCAGAAAAACCATATTTCTTAAGAGGGTTCACATCCTGAAAAATGATAGTGGGTCCAAGATTGACTTTAATTAAGTAGATGCTCTAGATACCCATGATTTATTATAGGAACAGATTCCATAGATCCCCATGGAAAAAGTATTTCCTAAAACATATGTACTACTTGGGAGTGTAAGATAGGTAAGAGAACCATATAGATATGGTTAAATAGTTACTGAATATAGAGATTCATTATTGGTTAAAAATTATGAAGATCTCTCATACATTGAATTAGTAGTGATATATGAAGATGCAAGATGGAAATAATCAATGAATTTTGAAATGGATCCCATGTATTAGAGCCACATTCGTGTTTTAGTCAATGCACTAGTTGATGTAAAGCCTATTTTATGAAAATGGGTATTTAAGAGTAATCTAGACATGGAAGGTAAAGTATGTACATGACAATAATATCTAGTGGCTAAATAGTTTAAAAATCATCAATGAATTATAATGATGAAACATTTTTATGTATTTCCTTGTTTAAATCCATTAGAATTATACTTTTTATAGGAACTTACCCTGACCATGAGATTTGGAATATGGATGTCAAAATGATATTTTATAACTAGAACATTCTGGATGATGTCTATGTGAACCAACCATTGGTGTTTGTGACTCTAGTTGATTCAAAAAGTATTTTCATGTTTAAGGGATCCAATTATGGACTGAAGAATTAACCATGTCATGGATCATTCAATTATATGAATCAATAAATGAATATGATTTCAATAAATATGAATGTGAGTCTTGTGCTTACAAGTGATTTAATGGGAATAAAGTTGTTATCTATGTAGTATATGTTGGTGACATATTACATATTGGAAATTACATAACATTCATAAAATCATTCATAGATGAGTTAAATAAGTGTTTCACTATGAAGGACTTTGATGTTGCCTATGCACAGAGAATTCTAGGTAGATATCAAGTAGATCAATGAAAATAACATTTGTGTGTTTTTAATACTATCAATAATTATCAGATAATAGCTTAGAATATGATTTTAATGTGTGGAGGAGATAGGGTGTGGATTATAAAAATATATATTTATGATAGATTTCAGACATATCATAATAATATAAAGTTGAAATAAAGATATATTTTTCTCTCTCAATAGGGGAGATGTGAACTATAAGAGATAAATGTAGTGGGTTTTCAAAAAATCTATAGGTGTGTCTGAGTATATCAGGGATTCTGAAACAAGTAATGAATATTTTTGGATTTAGAACATTTTTTAGGAACTTGATGTGGTGGCTAGAATTACAGACCCTTTGACATTATATTGTGATAAAACTGTAGTGTTGGATCATCAAAAAGAAAAAAGGACACACAAACCGAAAATAATATACTCTGGAAGTATCACCTCTTGAGGGATTTACATCATAGGTGAGAAGTTATAGTAAGTAGTGTACCCATCGAAGAGGAAATGGTATACCCCTTTATTAATGGTCTATCATAGCATAATAATTTGTATCATGTGAGAGCTAGAAGACTAAATGTCAATAGTGGCTAGCACTTGTTCAAGTGTTATTCTATTGGAGTTGGTTCCCAAGAACAAATATATTTCTAAATTATGATAAAAATGTATTCATTTTTTTGTATATGAATAAACAATTTATCACATCATGATTATTCTTCTACATATCATTGTATGTGATAATGTCCTAAGAGTATCCGTTTGACTAAAAGGTCATATTAGATCTCGGCTATGAGGAGAACCTAGAAGTGTTACGAAACTATTCTTGAATTTTTTTTCATTATCTAGAAGATATCATTTAGGGTACACGAATGATATAGGATATTAATGATGAACACTCTTAGTTCTTTTAGGAATATTTTCATGTTTTACAACCTTTGTAATATCATGTACATATATTATTAGAATGATACCAGACAAACGGAAATCAACATTTCTATTTGTTATTGGATGTTCCTATCTATAGATGTGTGTATTGGTCCTTGTACATTAAGATTATTATTAATGATTATTATGAGTCATGAACTTATATGTATTTATGATAACTATAATGAAAAATATTCATGGCGATGTAGGATACTTGGGAGCTTGACGAGTAATCTATAATTAATGAATAATGCGAGAAAGAATTGATCCATTAAATATTTAATAGAAGTAAATATATTATTCCCATTTATGGAAATGATATATTATATATAAATCTATGGATATAGTGTTCTAGATGAAAATAATATTTTTATAATGTCAATAAAAGATACAATGAGCACTTAAGTTGATTGAACTGAAAAACAACTAGGTTGACATGAGATATCATGATAAATAAATTACATTATAGAGTAAGTGATTTTATGATTTGACACTTTGTCATAACATTAACTTCATTAACAATATGTGACTGTAGATGCCCAAGAATGATGTACATGGACATTACATTACTTTTTCAAAATACCTAATATATGAAAAAAACACCCGAGGATCGTAATATTTTAGTGTCTTTAGAAACTTGGAACATAACCTTCTAATCATGGTGAAAGATCATCAACATCTCCCATAAAGATATTCCCCTTTCATTTCATACCTAAAAACTTTTTTTATATCTTGGGGAAAAGTAAACATATAAGGGTGAGCTCAAATTCTCATTAAGGGTAAACATGGAGAACATAAAAAAATCCATAAACATTTGAACGTAAAAACATGAACATAAAACATAAACATTAAATTCATGAGAAATGACAAAAACATTGGAGTACATAAGGCGCAGATCATAAAGGAACATAAATAATGATAAAATTTAATGGGAATAAAATATTTAATTGTGAAAAACCATTAATCACATGATATGATTTCTATAGTAGCCAAGGAATTACTGCCAAGATGATCATATTAGACGAATTCCATTACTGAACCTGTTTTACATACCGTTCTAGCCCTGTATTACTGAACCCGAATTTTATTTCCATTCAAGACATGTATATCTCATGGGATATAAATCATTACACAATGCATTAGAGGGAGATATATTTCCCACCCATCTCATAATGAAATCATTCTTTCATGTCCACAAAATAAACATAAATCATCCAGCATAACCCAATGAATCAAATGGGTTTCATATACATCATCCCATCATAACATAATCTATATAAAACTAATAGATATTTTTTAATCCTAAGAAATATCAAAACTTGTAAATAAAAGAGTCATTATACTATTAAAAAGTTAAATAATGTCATCTTATATGGACGATAGTTTTGATAAAAAAACTTGAAATGAATTCTTGAGGAATGTATCATTTCTTCTTCCAAATCATTTTATTTTCAAAAAATTCCATGTAATTTTAAAAGAAAAGGATCTTTGTAAATAGTAATAAAATCATGTAAAGGAATATTCCTGAAAATAATTCATTATTAAACTATAAAAATCTGTTCATTCCATATAATTTAAAAAATATTATCCCCATACTTTTTCCAGAAAAGTCAAAAAGTACCTCGTATAGTAAATAAAAGAATGATTCCAATCATACCTTGTGGTAAAAGTAATAAAAGGGTATAAATAACCTTAACCATACATGGAATTATTGTAAACATTTTATTAAAACATTTGGTGTAAACATGGACATGGATGATAAACATTACCCCAATAAATACTTTCAAATAAACAATCTTAGATAAGAATGAAATTGGAAAAATTATCAATTACATTAGGTCCAATTTCTTCTGTACATGTCCGAAAATCCTGTATAGTCTGTTTAAACATATTACTAACTTATAACAGAACCATAATATTAATTATGATTTCATATATTATTCACATATGACTTTATATTACCCTTTCATTTGTCAATTCCAAGTCAAAGCAACATTTTGGGTAAAATCGTTTCATTTATGATACATGTTTTGAATTTTAATTAATCATATGATTACTTAGATCATTATTACATTTCTAAAAAATGTAATATATGATTTATATATAATATATATTAATAATATATATATATAATGGATCGATAAATGGAATGAAATACACCGTTCATGGAGACAGTAGGCCGTACGTACGCATGAACGATGTTTTCATTTCATTATTAAATTGAATGGAAGTAAATTTATTATATATATTTATAAACATAAATACCATAGAATTATTATTTAATATAATTCATGATTATTTATAATATATACATTATAATCATTCTTTAATGGTTAACATATGGAAGGAATCTTATCGCATCGTGGAGACGGTAATTTGTACGTACGCACGAGCGATGATATATTTCCCATATTGTTAAATGGAATTCTAGTGGATGATATAATATCTCAGAATTATTAATATTTTATAATAATCATATATAGTTATTATTTCCTCCGTTATACCTATTAATGTAAGGTGGTGGTGGAAAAAATATATGAGACCACGATGTGGAGACGGTAAGACATACGTACGCACACACTGTGATTTCTTTTTTTGTAGGACGAAATAAAATGAGAAATAGTATTGTTTCATATTTATAATAACATGTCAGTATATTATTTAGACTAATGTTATTACTTTATAATGAAACTACTAAAGAATAAGAAGATGAAGACGGAATAAATTTTAATGAATCAGTAAATGATATTACCTCTTCTTCTATGCACCTATTCTAAACCTAAACTTTGGGCACTAAAGATGGTATTTAAAGAAAACCATGACCTATAGTATATTTAAAGAGAAGTGGAGAAGAGAAATTTACAGGGTTTTTCCGAGATTTATGGCTCAAAATGTTGTGAAGAGGAGAGGGAGGAGGTTCCCTTTTATAAGAGTGGTGAGGGGTGCTTTTAGAAACCTCAAAAATATTAATTTACAATAAACTCAAACAAAACAAAAAACCACCAAAATGACACAACATAGAAGATGAGATGAAATAGTGTTGTAATATCATCAAACAATAAAATTTAGACATGTTAGGAATTTATTTTAAAACTTATCATTTTGTTTTATCTATATTTAATCTATTTAACTTTATTTGCGGTAATAAAATTCTAAATTCTAAATTGTAATAAATACATACTTATGTGTTGTTAATTTTCCATAGTTGGATACATTATTAAATTTAGACTATATCAAGTTAAATTATAATTTTTAAATATTTTTTTCTTTTTAACCAATTTAATAATATGTTATTTTAATAAAATATCAATAGAGTCAATTTTGACAGTATTCAATTATTTGATTTTAAGTAAAATCCACACAGAAGATATATTCGAACAAAAATATTTTATATATCCCAACGATGTAATATTAATCTTAAAAATCTATGGATCACTTTAAATATTTCAATTAATATAAGTTTTAATATTATTAAAACTATTTATTTGATATTTCAATGTGTCACAATTAATGATAATTATTTAATAACTAAAAATTATAAATAAATTTACATGATGTATATAATTATATTATCTTTCTGGCGACTATTTATTTTTTGTAGTTTTATGATGGTTATCACTAAATTAAAATTCTTACACTTATTATATATTAGAGAGTGACATGTTGTCACTGTCTTTTGTTTTTATAATAATTACATCATTTTCATAGTAAATAGAACATGAAATAAATCTATTATGACCCTTTGGTGATATGGGTCGACATTTATTCACCCAATTGAATTTTGGATGGTGTTAGGGTATTTTTATAATCGTAATTTCACCTTTAATTAACCGATTTACCTTTAACTATAGTAAATAAAATTTACCATAGTTAATATTCATAATGCCTAAAGATAAAAATTATCCTATTAAAATAATTTAGACCTAATTATTCCAAATATGGAATCCATATTTCAAAATTCAAAACATAGAAGTTTTATTATTTAATTTAAAAGTAATCACGCTGTTGAGAAAACTGGTTTTAAAAGTTTAAACATTGGAAAAGATTGAAATGTTTTTACCCATGAATTCAGTGTAAAATTAATGTTAAAGACTTAAATTGTATTAAATGGTAAAAATATAATCTATTTATACTTTAAAACAATTCTATATTATAATTTAACCATATATATTATATCAATGATAAAAGTTGTTTTTTATTAAAATATAGCGTATTTTTACTATTCTTCAAAATATGAAGGTTATCAGAATAATGTCAAAATTTTATCCAAAGTAAATTTTTATATCCTAATTCAAAGGAAAACGTTTTATTTTTCAAATTAATGTTATAAACAAGTAAAAAACAAGATTTATTGTGGGTGCTTCATCAAAAGGAGGAAAAAATGCATTTTTTTTAAAAATACTTATTTTACCTGAATTTTTTTTGTTCTCATACCATGTTATAGATATTGTGTAAGATAAATTATAATGTTATAAAATTGAAAATGTGGTTAATAATATTCATAACGGAAAGTTCAATATAATTTTTTACAATATATCAGTGTTTAGTGAAACTCAGTATTGCGTACAACACACGCTATCGAGGAAGTTCGTTCTTGTCTCCAACACAAACCAAGAATAGTGTTTGTGTATACTAAAATAAAATGCTGTGTTGAATATAGATCAATCTAATATTGGTGTAGCATAAAACAAAATGCATCAACAATATAAAAAAGAATATTTCTCATAAAATCTTGGGGTGTTACATTCTACCCCCTTAAAATAAATTTTCCCCTCGAAATTCATCGGGGTCATAAATCATTTACTTCTTGTAAGTATCATTCATAAAAACCCACATTGTAAAATGAATACTAAAAATCAATTTTAAAAAGTAATTTTGGAAATGTAACTGTTACCAAAATGAACTCATCACTTGTTTTCCACATAGGATAACATAGGTGAAAAAATGGGAATGGACACAAAATCTAACCATTACGTTCTAATAGAGAGTGGTAGAGAACAAGGATATAATAAATCCAAAAGTCGCAAAGCTATAAATTTGTGATGATCTAAGGTACCATCTGATTCATCGGATATGGGGTACCAGGACAACATTTGTGGATTTCAAGATTATTTCCCAAAAGTTGATGAATTTTTGCATAAGGATAAATAATTTCATGATTTTAGTGTCATATCATCTTTGTTCATTCCATGAAAAATTTCCACTTCACCTCTTATTTAAATTTTTTTTGTTGAATTGGTTTTTCTTGAAGTGTTAGCAGATCAAGAGATAAAATGATAGGTTATTCCATATGTCTCAAACCAAAGGTTAACACAATAATTAACTATACATAAGTCCATCTATGGTGATATTAACCATATATGATTCCAAAAATGGACTTATACTTCATTTATCATACCTCATAATAAGATAAAACTAATTTCTACTAACCAGGAACTTTTTGTAGGCCAGTGGTAGGAAATAAAGGCCTATCACACTTCAGTTGTGGGTTTGATTCCCACAACCTTGTCCGAAGCGATGGGTTGTTGCCCGTCCGATAGGTTGTCCTTTTTCTGAAACTACACCATTATAGATTACCAAAAATAATATCAGAAAAGAATTTCTATCCATAAAAAGAACAATCTGAGGTCAATCATAATAAATTCCAGCCTTTAGGCTTATCCAAAATACTTCTGTCCAAACTTACAGTATAAAGAAAATGATTACTAGAAATGTCTTATAACAAGAATGTGAATACCATCATTTATCTCCCATATATCGTAACATATATCTTGTTGGTCACATTCAAATCATGTGAATACAGTAATCTTATATTCATGGAACATGAATTACTAAAGAACATTAGTGAAAACTCAAAAGCTATTAAAAGTTAACTCCTTACACATACCAAAATCCAAAAAATTATATATTCTAAAATCATGATATCACTTTGTCCTTATATCAGTCTTGAGCTCATTAATAATATCCAACATATTATTTTATCCTTATCCCCTCATTATGCGCAAATCATCTAATTTCAAAAAATATTTCAATCACTTTTTCATTATTATCGGTACCTTATTCATATAGAAAACCACAATAAACCAATTCATAGATATTCCAAAATTCCACAATGATATAAATGAGATTCCATAACACTATTTTGGAATCTCATTACATAAACACTTAATCATTTTACCACATCATTGTCATATTCAAAATAACCAATAGTGATCGCATGTTACTTCCATTAGTCCTTTTCGTTAAGTGGTAGTTAATGTCGATCATCATTAACCCTTGGATTAGGGCATTGGATAGCATAATTCCCCATTTCCTTGCACTTGTATCTTTGAGGTGTTGTTGGTGCATTCTTTGTAGTATTTTTTTATTCACATCATTAGCAACCTTTTTCCCATTATAATGACACTCAGCTACTCGAGGACCTTTTTTTCTACACTTAATAAATTTTCTAGTCCCTTTATGACAATCTCCACCATGATTATTTCTACACTTTGTCCATAATGAATCATTTGTCTTCTTTTCATCATAGTTTTTAGATTTTTCCTTGAACTCCTTCTTTCGTTTTTTATCAAAACAATGGGATGGATATGTAAGACCAACTTCTAGTTCTACCTTGATATCACAATGGAAAATTTATTCATAGCTACTAAAGTGTCTTATAGATAATTCCCTTCGAAGTCTCTGTTTTAATCTAATGAATAATCGATCAAATTTAATTTCAGGTTGGATGATAAAGCCAGATTCATACTGTACAATCCTTGTAAAATTCCCCTCATATATACCAACATATTCATCATCGTTTTTCTTATGCTCAAGGAACTCCTTTTCCATCATTGTTTGAAGAATATGTGGGAAGTTCTTATTGAAAAACATGTTCTTGAACTCGTCCCATTCCATGGATTAAATTTCATCATGGGGACTTCTATTCTTAATTAGAGTCGACCACTAGTCTGCTTTACCTTCTAAATGGTAAAAAAACTAAATTCATTTTTCATTTTTTGAGGTGTGAAGTATGGAAAATATCTTTTCAATGGTACTGATCAATTTTGTAGCAACAAGTGGATCAGAATATCGACTAAAAGAAGGTGGGTGTGACCTCATGAAAGACTCAATAGAATATTGTTCTCCTCTCTACTCATTTGGAAGTCCATTATGATTCATAACTTGTGTATATATAGTAAAAAGATTTTTCACTCCATTTACCATAACATTTGGTTGTTCAGAAAGACATTCATTGCATTGCCTAGTGCATTGATCATTAACACGGTTCCTTCGGGTTCCAGCCCTTAAATAAAACCCAAAAAATAATAGTGCGAGATGAAAAAATCAAACTAGGAAAACAAAATACTCACGGGTAGTAAATTCAATATATAAAATCATTGGACTAATCCTAGGTTATTCATGATAGTTATCATAATTATAGTTCTATAACCTATACTTATACTTAAACATAGGGAAATCCCTTGAAATATCTTAGAAATATCTCTAGGTATCTGACTAAAGATTTCACATCCTAGTTTCCAAAGGATAACTAAACCTTTCCTCTGATACCAAATGTAGAGACAAAAGCTTGATGTACATGGACATTAAATTATTCTTGTAGAATACTTAATACATGAAAAAACTCCCATGTACCTTAATAGTTTAGTGTCTTTGGAAACATGGAACATAATCTTCTAATCATCATGAAAGATCTTCAACATCTCCCATAAAAAACATTTCCTTTTTTTTCTAAACTAAAACCTTTCATTATATCCTGGGGAAAAGAAATCATATAACAGGTGATGTAAAATTCTCATTAAGGGTAAAAATGTAGAACATAAAACAATCCAAAAATAGTTGAACTTAAAAAATAGAATATAAAATTTAAACATCAAAATCTTGAGCAATGACACAAAACATTGCAGTACATATGGAATTGGTCATAAAGGAACATCAATCATGAAAAAATGTCATGGGAATAAAACATGTATTTGTGGAAAACCATTATGAACATGATATGATTTCCATAGTATCAAATACATTCCTCCCAAGACCATCATAGTGGAAAAAGTTCATTACCGAACCGATTTTACGTGTTGTTCCAGCCCCGTAATACCAAACCGAATTTTACATTTCGTTCCATCCATGTCTATCTCATGATATATATATATATATATATCTTTACCCAATGAATTGGAGGGATATATTGGTCCCACCCAACTCATAATGAATTCATTCTTTCATGTGCCTCAAAATAAACATAAATCATCCATCATTACCCAATGAATAAAATGGGTTCCATATACATCATCCCATCATAACATAATCTATATAAAACAAATGGAAATCATTTCATCATAAGAATAATATAATGATGTAAATAATAGAAAAATTATTCTATGAGCATGTTGAATAATGACATATTATATGGAAATTAGTTTTGATAAAACACTTTAAATGAATTCCTGAGGAAAATATCATTTCTTCTTACAAATCAACTTATTTTCACAAAATTCCATGTAATTTTGAAAGAAAAGGATTTTCTTGAAGATAATCATGAAATAATGTAGAGGAAGATTAATGAAAATAAGGCATTATGAAACCGTAAAAATCTGTTCATGCCGTAAAAGTTAGAAAAAGTATTCTCGTAATTTTGAAAGAAAAGTCAAAAAGTACCTTGTATGGTAAACAGAAGAAAGATTCTTTCCATACCATGTGGTAAAAGTCTTCAAAGGGTAAAAATGACATTAAAAATACATGTATAAATAGTAAAAAAATTATGAAAACATTTTTAGTAATCATGGACATGGATGATAAACATAACCGCAGTAAATAATTAAAAATAAACAATATCGAATAAGAAAAAGATTGGAATAATTATCCCTTACCTTATGTCCAATTTCTTTCGTACGAGTCTGAAACACTAGTATAGTGGGTTTAAACATATTATTATCATATAAAAAATCATAATAATATTTATGATATCATATTTGATTCACGTATGACTATATATTACCCTTTCATTTGTCAATTCCATGATAAGCAGCATTTTGGTAAAACCGTTTCATTTATCGCACATGTTTTGACTTGTAATTATTTATATGATTAAATAGATCATGATTACATACTTACATAATGTAAAACATGATTTATATATAATATATACTAAGAATAATATATATAATAGATTGATAAATTGACTGAAATACACCATTCATGGAGATGGTAGGTCGTACGTACGCAAGAATGCTATTTTTGTTTCCTAATTAAATTGAATGGAAGTAAATGTAATATATATATATACATAAATCCATTATCTTTTTATGTCATATATTTCATGATTAATTATTATATATACTTTATAATCATTCTTGAATGGTTACCATGGAGAATGAATCTCATCGCATCGTGGGGACGGTAATCCGTATGTACGCACGAGAGATGATATCATTACCATATTATTGAATGGAATTGGAGTGGATGATATAATATCTAATAATTATTATTATATAATAATAATCATATATATATTTATTATTTCCACCATTATACCCATCCAAGTTAGGTGGTGGTGGAAAAATATATTACACACCTGTGTGGAGACGGTAAGTTGTACGTACACATGCGTGGTGAATTAGTTATTCATAGGATGGATAGAAGGTGAAATAGGGTTTTTTAATATTTATAATAAAATATAAGTAAATTAGTTATACTGATGTTATTACATTATAATGAAACAACTAAAGAATATGAAGTAGAAGAAAAAATAAATTTGAATGAATCAGTAAAGGATATTACCTCTTCTTCGACGCGCCTCTTCTAAACCACCACTAATGGAACTAAAGCTGGAATTTGAAGAGAAAATGTCCTCTATTATGTTTCTATAAAAGTGGAGAAGAGAAATGGGCAGGTTTTGGCCGAGAATGAAGGATAAAAATGTTGTTAATAGGAGAGGGATGATGTGCCCTTTTATAAGAGAGCTGATGGGAACATTTTGAAATCTCCAAAATATTAATTTACAATAAATTCAAACCCCACCAAAAAACATCCAAAATGACTCAACATAGAATATTATATGAGATAGGGTTTTAATTACTTCATCAAATAAATTTTATACATGTTGGTATTTTATTTTAAACCTTATCATTTTGTTTTATCCCTATTTAATATATTTAATTTTATTTGTGGTAATAAGATTTTAAATTATAAATTGATATAAATAATTAATTATGTATTTTGAATTTTCCAAAGTTGGATACATTATGAAATTTTAGACCATATAAATTTCAATTTATAATATATAATTTTTTTTTGTTTTTTAACCAATTTAATAATATGTTATTTTTATAAAATATCAATAGTTTCAATTTTGACAATATTTAATTATTTTAATTTAAATAAAATTCACATAGAAGATATATTCAAAAACAATTATTTAATAGATATTTAACATGTAATATTAATCTTTAAAATTATAGGGGAATATTAAATATTTCATATAATATTTATTTTAATATATTTAAACAATTTATTAGATATTTTAATCAATAAAATAATTTCTACGTCATTATTGTGTCACCATAAATGTTAATTATTTTATCCCAAAAAATTCTAAATAAAATCTCATGAGGTAGATAATTGTATTTTCAATATGGTGAATATTTATTTTCAATGTTTTTTGATGTTTATCACTAAATTAAAATTATGATACATATAAGATATAAGATTGTGGCCTGTTGTCACTTTCTTTGGTTTTAATAATAATAGCATCCTTTTCGTGGTCTAATGTCCATGAAATGAATCTATTATGACCCTTATGTGATATTGGTCGACTTTTATTCCTCCAATTTAATTTTGGATGGTGTTAGAGTAATTTTATAATCTTATTTTTACCCTTAATTACCGGATTTACCTTTAACTGTAGTAAATAAAATTTACCTTACTTACTATTCATAATGCCTAAAAATAAAAAGTATAATATTAACATTATTTGGAACTAATAATTAAAAATATGGAATCCATATTTCCAAATTCAAAACATAGAAGTTGCTGTATTTAAATTAAAATTAATCCCACTGTTGAGTAAATGAGTTTTAAAAGTTAAAATGTTGCAAAAGATTGAAATATTATTACCTATGAATTCAGTGTAAAATTAATGATAATTACATACTTTGTGTTAAAATTTAAAAATTATATTATATTTTGTACTTTAAAACCATTCAATATTATAATTTAACCATATAAATTATATCGATGAAAAAAGTGGTTTTTAATTAAAATTTAGCAAATTTTTACAATTCATTAAAATAAGAAGGTTATCAGAATAATGTAAAAAATTTATCCAAAGTAAATTTTTATGTCCTGATACCATGGAAGACATTTTATTTGTCTAATTGAACTGATAATCATGTCAAAAAATAGATTTACAGTGGGCGTGCCATCAAAAGGTTGCAAAAATGCATATTTTGAAAAATACTTATTTTACCTGAAAAATTTATTTTGTTCTCATACCATGTTCCAGATAATCTGTAAGATGAATGATAATGTTATAAAATTAAAATTTTGGTTAATAATATTCATAAAGTCAATTTTGAAAAAAATATTATAATAATATATCATTGTTTTGTGAAACTCTGTGTTGTATACAACACACTTTATCGAGGAAGGTCACTCTTGCATGAAACACAATCCAAGAATTGTGTTTCGGTATACTAAAAGATAATACAGTGTGTAGTATAGCGTAAGATAATCTTGGTGTAGCATAAAACACAAGACATCAATGAAATTAAAAGAATATTTCTCATAAAATCACGGAGTGTTACAGTTACATGGAATGTTTCAAGATGCTAAACATTGACTTTAGGCTTCTTCGCATAATGCCACTGGGAAAGATCCCTAGAGAGTCACATAGTAAGTGTATCCAGAATAAATATAAAATAATATATTATTATTTATTAATATTTAATAGGTTGAATAAATACTCTTCTCAGACATGGATTAAAAATTATTCATATATTCTTGATCACATCTCAATATTTATTTTTTAAATGGAAAATATAATATTTATTTGTTTATTTGTCAACAATGAAGTGATATTTATTTAATAAATAAAAATAAATAATTCAATTTAAATAAATATAGAGGAGATTGGAAGACCAAATTTAATGGTCTGGTGAGAAATAATGATATTAAATACTATTGTATTAAATAATATTTTTTTTTATTTCACAAGTTCATTTTATGTCTTGAAATATTATTATTATTATTATTATTATTATTATTATTTGAGACGGTGAATTTCTCATATTATATAAATAATTAAGGGAACTTGTGTATTTATTTTTATTCTAACCCATTCATTATAAACACCCAGTTATGTTATTTTATAAAGAAAACCAATTACATTTTTTTCATACATAACAATCCTGTATAATACTCTCAATCCTAGAGAGCTCCCTTTCTCAAAGAACACTCCCAATAATGGAAAGCAATACTCTATCCCCAGATCAAGGAGAATAATTTGGAAGCAATCTTTAAGGAGATCAGGGAATATTATGAAAGTGAAAGGACCATCCATGATAGCACAAGAGGAATCCTTCAGCGACATATAGAGATTCTTGGAACACATGTGGACCCCCACTAAAGTAAATCTACACTTCAATTCTAAAAAAACGATTGTGCACCACATATCTGTCACCAAACTCATCAGCAAATAAATAATTCCTTAGTTGAAATTATTTATATAGTTAAATTAATTATAAACAATATGTGTTGATCTCATATCTCTCTGGTTTTGGAGTGATTAACGTTTTCTATCATTGATTCGATTCCATTGATCAGTGTGATAAAACATCATAAATATATTGGATTGATTATCAATCATTATATGAAGAAAATGTAGGGAACCACCCATGGAGTGCTTCTACTATGCCTGGAACCAACATAAAATAATTCAAGCTTCTCATAAGGAGGGGAACATTATCAAATGAAAAAAATCAGAAAGCTCATCAGCCAAGCTCCAACAAACACCTTGGTCATTCAACTACACTAATATTTTCCTACTTTGGGTACTCATGGGTCTCCATCGAAAGTATTTCCTTCTACATAAGACACAACATGTGTGAAAATTCATGTACATTGGTGAGTAAATAAATTCTTATTAGGAACCACAAAACCAGAAATAAAATTGAGCAATTAAAAGTAAACAGTCTTCTCGAGCAAACCAACGGGGTCCCAATGAGAGAGAAACTCCATCTCAACAACTCTTCTAATATACATGAAAATTTATGTAAAAAAATTCAGTTTTAACCCATAAAAGAGACATCACCATAAAGAATTTAGTGATCACCCACATTTACTAGTGTCATACTCCAAGTCAAATGAGGTCCTAACCTAACATCTAGCCACATGAATCTACTCGAGCGTTAATGTAATTTCAAAATAGGAAAACACACTCTATTATTTTTTTCTTCTCATAAGGCACTAATCCGTGAAATAATTATCCAATAGGGACTAATCTGAATCATTGATGATACCTCCAACTGTACATGATCTATTAAGAATAGCTCTCTAGGTCGATATATAATTCACATCAACAAAGGTCATATCAGTACCCTATTTCACTATGAGTAAGCTCATAGGAATCCATGTGGAGAGTCCCGCCCCTCACCACTTCACATATTGATGGGGGAACAACCCTGTAATTCATCATCTATAGAGAGAGAGTAAGATGGGACTTACACATTGCTGGTTCCCCACAACTGAGGGAATACTAACTCATAACCATCCTATAAAACATATGCCACATCATAATAGAGAGGTCAAAACCTCACAACATCATGGGATAAAAACCTATTAACATGTTAATGTGAAAAAAATTGAGGTGACCAATACTCGTAATAATATCCCATAGCCATGGGAGCACCAACTATTATGGAAGACCTACTCCTTGATTCTACTCAAATACTGGGGAGTACAACTACAATGATAAAGGCCCCACACCCTTTTTACATGGGAGTTCCATCTCTAACTATAAATTTACAATTTGGGAAAAACTCTCTAACACGACATATGAACACTAACCTCTGAATAGAGGACCCACACCCTGATATGACAGGGGAGTACCAAATCAATATATATTGGAACAATAACCAGGTACGAATGTGGAGTACCAAATCTAACATAAAATTTCATATGGTGTTTTTGATCCTTCATACTATATCAGAGTAGCAACTCTAGGGATTAAGGACCCGCACCCTAGAATTATAGAGGGTAAAAACTCTATCAGAACATGTTGAATGGAGGAAATGTACAATGTTATTACATGGTAGTTCTAGCTTTATAAAATGATTACCCACACCCATGCACCTCATGTGAGTAATATCTCTATCTTCACATTGTGTAACACCTCGAGATTTCATGAGATATATTATATTTAATTTCATTGATGTCTTTTATTATACACTACAAAAAGATTATCTTGTACTGTACGCTACACTGTATTAGCTTGCAGTATACGCAACACTATTTTTCGCTCGTGTCACACAAAATTTCAATTTCATTTGATAGAAGTTATTCTACGACAAATTGAGTGTGTATATATATATATATATATATATATTCAATTTATAAATGAAATATGGTTAGATTATATTATACACAACAAAAAGGAATATTTCACTACACATAACCCTGACTTAGCTTGCATTACATGCAATGGCAACCTTCCTCGATAGCGTGTTTTGTACGCAATACTGGGTTTCACTAAACAACGATATGTTATATAAAATAGTATTTATGAATAGAAATACCCACGTTATGAAATTTTATAAATTTTATCTTTCAAAATGGACTTATTTTTTTCATTCGGAATATTAAAATTAGGCTAGGGTGAATTTTTGGTATTTTTCTAAAAACATTCAATTTCTGATGAATAGTGAAAACACTCGGTTACTATTTAAAAACCAACTTTTTATTTAAATAATTATTTATTTAAAATTTTTTAGGTCAAAATTGATACATAATACCTATATATGTTCAAAGTAATTCATTGGAGTCATTTTCTAATAATCTTATATATATAAAAAAATTTATTGAACTTTTCACCATCTTTTACCCACCTCCTAGGAGAATTTGAAAATATATATAAAACATAATTTTACCATTTCTGTGAGTGGAATTTCGAAAATCCGAGAGACACGGTTAATATCAAGAAGTAAAATGTGGTTCATTAAGATAAAAATACTTTTTGGTGAATAGTAACTTTTTACTTTTATTTACCATAGTTAAAAGTAAATAGGGTAATTAAGGGGAAAATGATATTATTATTACCCTAGAACACGTCCTAATTTATTGGATAAGTTAAATTCAACTAAAAAAATCCTTAGGAATAAAATATGACCATTTAGGTCCACTTGGATTAGATTGGGACCCTTATTATTATTTTATTTAAAGAAGAGTTAAAATAGTTAAAATCAATGTTCAATAACTAAAAAATTCTTAATATAGTGATATACATAATATAAATTCGACTATATATATTAATTAGAAATATAAAGATATTTCCTACATAATGGTATTTTATTTAAAAAATTTAGATATTAAATAATTTAATTTATTTATCACACAATAATGATGCAGTAATTACCTTATTAATGAAATATTAACATACTTAATGTTATAAATACCCAAATATATGTAATTTTAGACTTTTTAGAATTACACTAATTTTATAGGTCAATATGAAATGTTATTATTGATTTAATTAAGCTTTTTTGAACTAATAATGCTGATTATATTTTCAAAAAAACAAGTACCAAATAGTGTCAAAATTTACATAAAATCGTTTTTAAAAAAAATATTATTTTATTAATTGTTATTTTATTCCTAAAAATATAATGTTCGTTCATATGAATTATATAAGGATATATATATTAATAATGTACCACTTGAGGTTGTTTTGGCTTGTTATAGTAAGTTTATTAACCATATAGTGTAAGAAAAAAAAGACACGGTAAAGGGTAAATTATTTAACTTAGAGTTAAATCTAAATGATAAGGATAAAATAGTAAACTAGACTTGTCTAAAACCAATTTGTTGAGAGGATTTCAACCCATACCAACCTTATCTTCGAAATAAATCAATTTGGAGCTATTATAATCCAAATATGAATTTATTATAAAATAATATTTTATGTTGTCCTAAGGTACCCCTCTCCACACTTAGAAAAAGGGCACCCCTTCCCTCTTCTCTTTAGACCATTTTGAGCCTTGAAGCTCGACCAATCCTTGAAAATTTATCTTCTAAACATCTCTAGTTATATCATAGAGGTTTTTGGTTTTTCAAAAGAACATCTCTAGTACCCAAATAAAATGTTTAAAGGAGGCGCGTCAAGGAAGAGGCAATCTCTTCTACCAACTCTTTCCAGTTTCTTTCTTCCTCAACGTCTTCTTCTTTAGTTGTTTCATTATAAAGTAATAAAATCAGTATAAATAATATAATAATATGTTATTAAAAATTTTAAACAACTCTATTTCACTTTCTATCAATCCTACAAAAAATGAAATCACAGTGCATGCGTACGTACGGAATACTGTCTCCACGCCGTGGTGTAATCTGGTTTTCCATCACCACCTTACATGGATGGGTATAATGGTGTTAAGAATAACTATATATAATTATTATAAAATCATACTGATTCTATCATATTATATCATCCACTCTAATTCAAATCAATAAATATGGGAACAATATCATCCCTTCTGTGTATGTACGGATTACCGTCTCCATGACACGAGGAGATTCATTTTCCATCTTAAAAATTAAAGAATGATTATAAAGTATATATACGATAATTAATCATGAAATATATGACATTATAAAGATACATGATTTATATATATATATATATATATATGTCATCTACATACTTCCATTCAAGTCAATAAGGAAAAGAAAACAATATTCATGCGTACGTACGACCTATCATCTCCATTAACGGTGTATTTCATTTCATTTAAATATCTATTATATATATATACTGAATATATATTATATATAAATAATTATTTACATTCTGAAATTAATTAAATAATGATATAAGTCATAATAATATCATTAACAACTAGTCCAAACACGTATGATAAATAAAACGATTTTACCCAAAACGCTGCTTTAACATAACATTTACAAAAGAACTGGTAATATAAAGTCATAAGTGAACAATATATGATATCATAAAAATTAATATAATTCTTTAATAGGTCAATGAAAATATTTAAATCATTATAAATGAGGTTCAGATACGTACAAAGCATATCAGACCTAAGTTACGGGATTACTATTCCAATCTCGTTCTTATCCGAGATTGTTATTCGTATGTATTTAGTGGGGTTATTGTTATCATCCATGCCCATTTTTTCTAAAAATGTTTTCATGTATTTTTAAAGTACTTTTTACCCATTTTTTTAAAATTTACCACATTTTATGAAAGGAATCTTCCCTTTGATTACCATACGAGGTACTTTTTGACTTTTCCATCAAAAGTACGAGAAGATTGTTATTTTTAACTTATACGACGTGAACGGATTTTTACGGTTTCATAACACCTCATTTTCATGAAGCATAATCTAAAAGATTTTATGAATATTTTCAAAATACTTTTCTTTTAAAATTGCATGGAATTTTTTTGAAACGAAAATGATTTTGAAGTAGAAAGGATATTTTCCTCAAGAATTCATTTCAAATGTTTTATCAAAACCATTTTCCATCTAAGATTACATTATTTCATATGTGTATATTTTAAGTATAATTTATCTATGATTTACATGCTTTCAATTTTCTTATGATAAAATATCCAAGTGTTTATATGGATTATTTGATGATGGGATGATGTTTATGAAACCCATTTCATTATTTGGGTTATGATGAATGTTTTATGTTTATTTTGTGGCACAAATAAGAATGATTTAAATATGAGATGGTTGGGACCTATATCTCCCTCTAAATAATTGGGTAAATATTTAATCTCATTAGATAGACAAGTATGGAATAGTATGTTAATCTGGTTCAGTGTTATAGGACCGGAACGAGGAGTGAACTCGATTCAGAAAGGGACTTTGTCCACTAAGATAGTCTTGGCAGCAATGCCTTGGCTACTATAGAAATCATATCATGTGCTTAATGGTCTCCACAATTACATGTTTTATTCACATGCTATTTTATCATAATTGATGTATCTATGCCTTTGTTACTGCGATTTTTTATGTCATTTCTCTATATTTTTATGTTTAAACATTATTTTCATGCATTTAAGTTCAAATGTATATGGTTTGTTTTATTCTCTCCTTGTGTACCCTTACTAAGAATTTGAGCTCAACCTTTATATGTTTTTTTTCCCCAGGATATAAAGAAAAGTTTTAGGTAAGAAAACTAAAGGGGATGATTTTTATGGGAGATGTTGAAGATCTTTCACAACGATTTGTAGATTTTGTTCTTAGTTTCCAAAGACACTAAACTATTACGATCCTTGAGTGTTTGTTTTTGTCATGTATTAAGTACTCCACAAAAGTAATGTAATGTCCATTTACGTCATGCTTTGGGTCTCTACAGTTGGTATCATAGGAATGGTTTAGTCAACCTTTGGAGACTAGGATGCGAAAACATTAGTGAGATCCCTAGATATATTTATAAGGTATGTCTAGTGATGTCCCTATGGTTATGTATATGTATAGGTTAGAGTCGTAGAATTGTTTTGACGATCATGAATAACCTATGGTGAACTTAAGGTGTCATGTATTAAAGAATTTTTGATAAGTTAGACATCCTATAAGTGACTTTTTATGATTATTTGGTTCCTCGTTATTTTAACTGTTTCTCACACCATGGTTTCTCATTTTAGTCAATGGAGGGAACGAGATGGAATTCATTTAAAATTTATTCCAATGGAAAAATAGGTGACTATGATCAAAGAAATTATATAACGCCTGGAGAGAATGATATTGTGATTATGCCAAATCAGTCATCTCAATGTATGATTAACATGGTTAACTTTTGTTTTATTCCTAAGTCATCAAATAAGAGGAAGATGGAATTTTATGCATGTTCGCATGGTGAGGAGCATAGATAAAGGAAGATTGATATTTCTAATTAAGGGAAGAAGAACCATAAGGAATACCTCAAATGGAGCGGAAGATGTTATCTATATGGAGAAAAGGGTCATAGAGTGACAAACTATTATGGAGTCCAATGTCCTATTTTGCGGAGAACATGGGCATTACCCAACTCAATGCCCTGACCAAAGAGGTTACTTTTAAATCAAGGATGCACTTATTCCATGACAATCATTGAAGAGAATGGATTGAAGGGTTTTTTATTGGTATTCATGAATAATGTTGTTGAGGTACTTTTATGGTATATTGGAATATCTATGTATTGGTCCATTGTGGTTTTCCATAACAATATGGAATCATAAACCCTGAAAAGTGATTGTAATATCTTTGGAAAGTAGATGATATGCGCATAATGAAAGGATAAAGATATAATAATATGTTTGATTGTATTCACGAGCTCATGACTGATATAAAGACAAAGTGATATCATGGTTTGAGTATAAATAATTTTTGGGAGTTTTGTATGTGGAAATTGTTAACTTTCAACAGTATTAATGTTTTCACTAAGGTTCAAAGGGTATTTATTTTTCAAGAGAATACATGATTGAGGTATTCACATGTTTGGAATGTGACCAACAAGATATACCATATGATATATGGGGGATAAATGATGGTATTCACTTGTTGCTAGATGACATTTCTAGTAATTGTTTTCATTACACTATGAGCTTGGATAGAAGTATTTTGGATAAGACTAAATTTTGGAATGGATTATGTTGGACATAAGTCAGTATTGGTTAAGGCTATAACTTTTTTCGATATTATTTATGGAATGTTATAATAATGTAGTTTTAGAAAAATGGACAACCCATAGGATGAGCGACAACCCGCCGCGTCGAACAAGGCTATGGGAATCGAACCCACAACCGAAGTGTGACATGCCTTTATCGCCCACCGATGGCCGACAAGAAGTCCCTAGTTAGTAGAAACTAGTTTTATTAAGCGGTATGATAGATGAAGTATAAGTCCATTTTTGGAATCATATACAATTAACCTCACCATAGATGGACTTATTTATATTTGATAACTTTTTCTAACTTTTTTGTTTAAAATAGATGGAATGACCCATCGTTCTATCACATGATCTACTAACACTTCACGCATAACAAATGTAACTTCATTTCTTTAAGAGATGAAGTGAAAATTGTTCAAGGCACGGACAACGGTGAGATTGTACCAAAATCAAGAATGTATTTCTTCTAATTCTAATTTCATCAACATTAGGGAAATGACCTTGAAATCCAAAAATGTTGTCCTAGTGCTCTTATATCTAATGAATTAGATGGTACCTTAGATCATCACAAATTTATGGCTTTGTGATTGTTGGATTTTTCATAGCCATGTACTCTACCACTCTCCATTAGAACTTTATGGTTAGATTATTCTTCCATATCCATATTTTCACCTATGTTCTCCTATGTGGGAACCCCATGATGGGTTATTCTGGGTAACCGTTACATATCTTACTATAATTTTTAAAATGAAGTTTTAGTATTCAATTTTTACGATGTGGGATTATATGAAAGAATGTTAAAGTAGTAAACCATTTATAACCCCAACGAATTTAGAGGGAGAAATTCATTTTAAGTGGGGTTGAATGTAACACCCCGAGATTTTATGAGATATATTATTTTTAATTTCATTGATGTCATCTATTATACACTAAACCAAGATTAGCTTGTACTATACACAACACCGTATTATCTTGCAGTATACGCATCACTATTCTTCGCTCGTGTTACACAAAATTTAATTCCATTTAATAGAAGTTATTCTAAGCAACATTGAGTGTATATATATATATTCAATGTATAAATGAAATATGGTTGAATTATATTATACACAACAACAAAGGAATCATTCACTACACGCAACCCTGACATAGCTTGCATTACACGAAATCACGACCTTCCTCAATAGTGTGTGTTGCACGCAATACCGGGTTTCACTAAACAACAATATGTTATATAAATTATTCGTTATGAATAGTAATAACAACTTTTTGAAATTTTATAAATTTTATCGTTCAAAATGGACTTCATTTTTGGATTCAGAATATCAAAATTATCCTAGGGTGAATTTTTTTTATTTTTCTGAAAACATTCATTTTTTGATGAATAGTTAAAACAGTAGGTTACAATTTAAAAACTGAATTTTTATTTAAATAATTATTTATTTAAATTTATTTTAGGACAAAATAGATACATAATACCTATATAAGTTCAATGTAATTTATGGGTGTTATTTTATAATAATTTTAGATATATAAATTTTTTTATTGAACTTTTCACCTTCTTTTACCCACCGCCTATAAGAATTTGAAAATTTACATAAAACGTAATTTTACCATTTCTATGAGTGGAATTTTGAAAATCCAAGAGAAACAGTTAATATCATGGAGTAAAATGTGGTTCAATAATGTAAAAATAATTTTTGGTGAATAGTAACTTTTTACTTTTATTTACCACAGTTAAAAGTAAATAGGGTAATTAAGGGTAAAAATGATATTATTATTACCCTAAAACATGTCTTAATTCTGTTGGATAAGTTTAATTCGACCAAAAACAGCCTTAGGAATAAAATATGACCATTTAGGTCCACTTACATTAGATTAGGACACTTTTATTATTTTATTTAAAGAAGAGTTAAAATAGTTGAAATCAAAGTTTAATAACTAAAACATTTTTAATATATGGTTATACATAATATAAATTCGAGTATAAATATTCATTAGAAAGATAAAAATATTTCCTACATAATCGAATTTTATTTATAATTTTTAGACCTTAAATAATTTAATTTATTTATGACACAATTATGATTCAGTAATTACCTTATTAATGAAATATTTACACAATTGATGTTATAAATACCCAAATTAATGTAATTTTAGACTTTTTATGAATTACAATAATTATATAGGTTAATATGACATTTTATTATTGATTTAATTAACTTTTTTCTAACTAATCATGCAGATATAATTTTCAAATAAATCAAGTACCAAATAGTGTCAAAATTGACAGAAAATAGTTTTTAAAACAAATATTATATAATTAATTGTTATTTTATTCCTAAAAATATAAGGTTCTGCCAAATGACTTATATAAGGATATATATATTAATAATTAACCACTTGGGGTTATTTTTTCTTATTATATTTTGCTTATTATCCATATAGTGTAAGAAAACAAAAAGACACGATAAATGTTAAATTATTTAACATAGAGTTAAATCTAAATAATAAGGATAAAATGGTAACCTAAATTTTTATAAAACCTATTGGTTGGTCGGATTTATACACATACCCACATTAGATTATAAATAAATCAATTTGGAGCTATTAAAAACCGAATATGACTTTATTATAAAATAATATTTATTGTTTTCCTAAGGTACCAATCTTCTCCCTTATAAAAACGGCACCCCTTCCCTCTTCTCTTCACACCCTTTTGAGCCTTGAAGCTCTGACAACCCCTTCCATTTAATTTTATAAACCTCTATATTTATATCATAGAGTTTCGGGTTTTCTTAAAAGACCAACTCTAGTGCCCTAAGAAGAAGTTTAAAGGGGGTGCGTCGCGGAAGAGGTAATCTCTTCTACCGACTCTTTCAAGTTTCTTTCTTCTTCAAATTATTCTTCTTTAGTTGTTTAATTATAAATTAATAACATCAGTATCACTAATATACTGATATTTTATTATAAATATTAAACAGCTCTATTTCACCTTCTATCCATCCTACGGAAATCAAAATCACCCCGTGTGCGTGCGTATGGAATACCCTCTCCACGCCGTGGTGTAATCAAGTTTTCCATCACCACCTTACTTAGAAGGGTATAATGGTGTAAAGAATAACTATATATGATTATTATAAAATCATTATGATTCTATGATATTATATCATCCACGCAAATTCCATTCAATAAATATGGGAACTATATCATCGCTCGTGTATACGTACGGATTACCGTCTCCACGATGCGATGTGATTCATTTTCCATGTTAACAATTCAAGAATGATTATGAACTATATATGTAATAAGTAATCATGAAATATATGACATGATAAAGATACTGGATTTATGTATATATATATATATATGTCATCTACATACTTCCATTCAAGTCAATAAGGAAAAGAAAACAACATTCATGCATACGTACGGCCTACCGTCTCCCTGAACGGTGTATTTCATTTCATTTATCTATGTATTATATATATATATATTGAAAATATATGATATATACATAATTATTGAAATTTTATAAGTAATTAAATAATTATATAAGTAATAATAATATCATTAACAACAAGTCCAAACATGTACGATAAATGAAACGATTTTACCCAAAACGCTGCTTTAATATAAGATTTACAAAAGAACGGGTAATATAAATTCATAAGTGAACCATATAGGATATCATAACAATGAATATGATTCTGTAATAAGTCAATGACAATATTTAAATCATTATATAGGATGTTAGGATACGTACAAATCATATCAGACCTAAGGTAAGGGATTAATATTCTAATCTCGTTCTTATCCGAGAATGTTATTCGTAAGTATTTACTAGGGTTATTGTTATCATCCATGCCCATGTTTTCTAAAAACATTTTCAGTTATTTTAAAATTCCTTTTTACCCATTTTTTTAAATTTACCACATGTTATGAAAGGAATCTTACTTTTGATTACCAGATGAGGTACTTTTTCACGTTTCCGACAAACGTACGAGAAGAATGTTATTTTTAACTTATACGGCGTGAACAGATTTTAACATTTTCAAAACACCTCATTTTCATGAAAAATACTCTAAAAGATTTTATGACTATTTTCAAAATACTTTTGTTTTAAAATTTCTTGGCATTTTTTAGAAAAGAAAATGATTTTGAAGAAGAAAGGATATTTTCCTCAAGAATTAATTTCAAGTGTTTCATCAAAACAATATTACATATAGGATGAAATTATTTCATATGTGTATGTTTCAAGTATAATGTCTCTATGATTTACATGGTTTCAATTTTCTTATGATGAAATATCCAATTATTTTATATGGATTATGTGATGATGTGATGATGATTATGAAACACATTTTATTCTTTAGGTTATGAAGAATGTTTTAAGTTTATTTTGTGGCACAAATAAGAATGGTTTCATTTTGAGAAGGGTGAGACCTAAATCTCCCTCAAATGCATTTGGTAAAAATTTATATCTCAAGAGATAGACATGGCTGGAACGTTAAGTTAATCTTGTTCAGTGTTATAGGACTGGAACGAGGAGTGAACTCGATTCAGAAAGGGACTTTATCCACTATGATAGTCTTGGAAGAAATGCCTTTGCTACTATGGAAATAATATCATGTGCTTGATGATTTCCACAATTAAATGTTTTATTCCCATGCAATTTTATCATGATTGATGTATCTATGCCTTAGGTACTGCTATGTTTTATGTCATTGCTCAAGATTTTGATGTTTAAACATTATGTTCATGTATTTAAGTTCAAATGTATATTGTTTGTTTTATTATCTCCATGCGTACCCTTACTGAGCATTTGAGCTCACCCTTTATATGTTTTCGTTTCCCCAGGATATAAAGAAATGTTTTAGGTAAGAAAACCAAAGGGGAAGATCTTTATGGGAGATGTTGATGAACATTAACAAAGATTAGAAGATTTTGTTCTGAGTTTCAACTGACACTAAACTATTACGATCCTTGAATGTTGGTTTTTATTATGTATTAAATATTCTGAAAAATTAATGTAATGTCCATGTACGTCAAAATTTGGGTACCTACACATTGAATATGTAAGGCCCGCAATGTGATATGTATGGGGAGCTCTATCTCTAACTACCAAAACTCTATAGGGAACCCCAAACCCAGTCTCATAGGGGAGTATCGACCCCTAGAGAACTACTACATTTTTTGAGGACCACACCCATTTTTGATGTTTTCCATCACTACATATCCTATAGGTAAGGGAAATTCTTTCCCTAGTAAGACAAGGAAGTACCAATCCCAGTTTCTCTCTGATAGAAAAAATATGATCTCCAATATTGTTCAAGCATTGATATAATGAGAATGTTGTTGGAACACCACAATTCACATCACTTTCCTAGGTAGGGGACCATCACTATTATTTAAGGGGAAAACCAATATACTAGTATAAATTTTCTAAAAAACTTGCATCTTGATATGATAAAGAAGGGTACCAACCCTGATGTAAACCCAGTGATCTACCTTGATCACTACCAAGGATATAAAACCTCTATTGTATAGGAATGATTTGATCACTCCATATTTTTTCTCACCATCCACCATGAATGATCCAATCACATTCTATGTGGAAATATAATCATCATAGACCACTGTAAGAACTAAATCCAAATCCCATAGGTGATTATATGCGGGGTGGAAATTTCAAGGAATTGTACACGGTGTGTACAAGGATGCACATGATGTGTGACCAAGAATAAATATAGATAAGTTTAGTAAAATTCATGGGTTTTTTATGAATGTGAGCATACATGGTGTACACTATGTGTGTAGCCTAAATGTGGCCCCAAATGTGTCTTACACCACGTGTATTAGACAACCATGTATTATATATGAACTGTACCCCTTGGTACATATCGTGTCCTAGCCCTCCAGCCTCTTGTATATATCCTCATCAATTTCCCTTGTACGACAACCAGTTTTTATTTACATGATTATTTAATTTCACATGACCATATCCATAAAAACACATCATTGTTATGTCCCTTGGCCACATGACCAGGGATCAATAAATGGGGTATAACCATAAAACAAAGCATGTTTTTTCAAAAAGTGAACATACAAGAATGGGATGAATACATGTTGTGGGATTCTATAATAAATTCCCTATGACCTATAATTTAAAATAGGAATTCCATATGTTCCTCCCAAAATAACAATGTTTTTATCAAAATCCACAGATATACCACTAGAGGATCACTAGAAATTGTAACAGGGAATTTGTTGACGCTCCTTTCCGTCACAGAGTCTAACAACTGAAAAAGGGAAATTACTTAGTCCATAGTGATTCATCCTTTGAAGAAACATCAAAAATTGACAAAGGGGTGAACAAGGAGAACATTGCCCAGAGGTCGCGCAAGTTTCCTCATAGTCATGCAAGTACACTTGCACGCCTCCTAGTGGTCGTGCAAGTCTACTTGTGCGACGCCTTATGGTCATGCAAGTGACTTGCGCGACCTATGTGATAACCGCCCGGTAACTGCTCGGGGTCTTCTTCTGCCTATAAATAGACACTGTGGGCCCCCCATTGGGGAGGATCTTTTTCCAGAAACTCGGATTGAAGCTCCTGATGCCCAAGTCTCTTATCAAAGCTTCCGGAACACTTCTAAGGTAATTTCGTACCTAGAACGGAAGATCTAAAGAGAGGGAGTAAGGCCTAAGTGTTGAAACTCATCAACACTTGCGCGCCTGAGTGGTTAGCCCTTAAGGGAAGTGGTCACACTTGCACGCCGCCTTATTCCTTCAATAGAACTTGGGCATCCCTTTTCTGGAAGAACCTCAAGAGGATTCTAAGGGCTTTAATAAAGAGTCTCTCAAGTATTTCAATGCTGGTTGACCATCGTGCAAGTACCCCATGTTTCACGCAGGTATACCTGCGCGACCAATACTTGCGCGCCACCGCAGTTCCTGCGCGCCTTCCAAGACTTGCGTACCCCTTCATTTTTGGGTGCCTTTCTTTCCCATTTCACCCCTCTTAATCCATTACACCTTTTCTTTTCATGATTCAATCTTTAAGACACTCTCCAAGTCCATTTATGGCATGATTTCTTGATTTGACTTCCTTATCTAAAAGGAATTCGGTGGAATATCTCTCAAAACCTAGTAATTTACATATCTTTATGTCACTAAAGATTGAGAGTTCATTCATTCAACCACATCATTTAAGATGAGAGAATCCTTAACATGGGTCTCCTTTTCAGGAATGATCCCCAGTCCTATGTCCTCCAATCTTGGGCATCCTCCTCAGGATTAAGCCCCAAATTCTTAAAATTCCCAAATATGGGCATCCTTTTCAGGAGTAAGCCCCAAACCTTAATCTCATAACCTGGGTATCTTTTTCAGGAATAAGTCCCAGTTATAATCTTTGGCTTCCTTTTTAAGAGTAAGCCCCAAGTCCCCTAACCTGGGCCTCCTTTTCGGGAATAAGTCCCAGTCATAATTATGGGCACCCTCTTTAGAAGTAAGCCCCAAGTCCCTTAATTTCTCTTTAAACAGTTCTAATTTTCGTTTGATCTGGGGATCCTTCTCAGGAGTAAAACCCAGTTATAAATCCTCTCCTAATTAGGGTTTCCTTTTTAGGAATAAGTCCCAAGTTAGATTATTCAAATCTCCATGAAGCACATACACCTTTATGGACCCTGTTCCTAGATTTTCTCCCTAAAAGTAAATCCTAAACATTCATCTATCTGGGCAGTCATACATACATAAGACCCAAACCATTTCTTATGATTGCATCTTTCATGGAACAATTGTCTAAATTTTACCAATACCTCTTGTTTCTCACACCGAGCATGACTCACGTGAGCTTAGAGTGTAAAAGTAATTATGACATCCTTCTTTGAGCCATAAATCATAAACGTCATACTCCCTTATTTGAACTATGTGGGTTCTGATTCCTTTTTCAAAACAATGTATACATAGGTATCCCATTGATGGGTTCAATCCTAACTCTGAAATAATTCATGTCTTTCTGAATGACAATAAACTTCAAGTGCCCCACTGAGTGGCTTTAAAACCAGCCTAGTCATCATAATGACCAAGATATTTTTATATAAATGTTTTGAAGGATACCATTGACCAAGAATCTCTAATAGATCATTCTCTATTGATGAAGAACCTCGATTACATATAAAAGATTCTCTAAATTTCTTACATATTTAATCATTGATTGTTAAACTGAAGGAATTCTCATTTTATACTTGGTAATGTAATAAGGATTCATGAACATAACTTAAATCTATAAAGAGAGTCCCTGAATAGACAATAATTCCCCTCAAAAAGTTGTGATGAGTCCGACCTCCCATCCTCTCGACCAATGAAAATTCCTATGCCTCGTCAGTCCACAAGATAATGAGCGGCTACCTTTGGAATGTAGGTACAAATGGATGTGGAATCATTGGATGTTTCTGGTTCTACGAACAAACCCACTAGAAACTGATCGGAACGTTTGAATCTCCCATCCATAAGGTCATCCCCGAATTCTGAGGGAAAAAAAATGGTGAACCAGACGTGAATCCTTAACCAAGTTAAAGTGGTGTTTTACCTATTTGTTAAATCCCCTATTTAAAAGTCAGTAAGAGGGCTAACAAAAACAATCATTGACATATGTGCTCATCCAAAGGATGATGTGGCTGAATTTATCTTGATTACGTCTCTTATATCAAACATGCACTCTTTTCCAAGATATTATGTATTTCTATAATGGCTGCTCTCAAATTCACATCTGTGAATACTGCTGCTGCAAATACCACTGCTGCTATTCCTACTGGATCGCCATCCGCTCTGAGGATGACATCACCTACTCAGCATCTTCAACGCTGGGTATCAAATGCGCTGGTAAAGGAGTACCGTCAACACGGTACCATCCCAACTCTGGAGGCTGCCCGACAGGCCCTCCAAGTTAACAACTCACACAGGTCATCCGGAAAACGACGACTAGTGATCAAGAGGCAGGCGGTGCTGACTACCGTCTCCAACCGTTTCGGGTCGTTATCCCCGGAACGCAATTTCCATTCGCTCCCTTACTCTGAGGAAGTGAATGAGCAGGTCCCTCCGGGCCTTAATTCAAAAATACAGGAGTCCTTTCCGAGGGATCCCATCAACAATCGCCGCTAGACTCATGCGGAAGTGCGCCCTCAACATGATGAGGGTACCGACTCCAGGCATTCAGCTCAGGTTCCTCGAACCCGAGCAGGCAAGACGAACCGCCAGAGGCGGAATCCTGTTAACAATGGGCAGGTTATCATCCCTGCCATCTCCGGAAAAGTCCACCAACCTAACTTGGTGGTGAACAACGAGCAGGAACACACACCTGTCCGTTTTAATTCCACTTTCCAGCAGAATCGTCTGGCAGCATCACGCCAATCCCGTCAGGCAATTTCGGCAGAGTACTATAGGCAGGAACATACACCTGCTTATACATCATCAGTTAGTCAGCAGGCTCGCCTGACTACATATGATGGATCTCATCAACCACGTTTGGCGAAGTGTAATCAGCAGGCACATACACCTGCTTGTACTAATCAATCCTACAAATAGTCTCGCTTGGTTGCGCACGGAGAAGTCAGTCGGAAAGCTCCGATGACAAATAGGAGGCAGACTCAACTCTCTGCCTCCACACTTGAGTACTGTCAGGATTCACTGATAGGAAAAGGAGGACAGGAGTAGGCACATAAACCTACTCCAAGCCCGGAATGGACCTATATCCCCGTTCCGGCGGCTGAAGTCACCAAACATATTTTGTCAATGGTGAAAGAGCAAAAGAAAATTCCTGCTCATATTCTGGATGCTTGCCAGGATATCATAACAACTTCAGCATCATCTCAGGGAAAGACACATAAATCTATCCCTAGTAGTGGAGTGACACATCAACGATTCACTCCAGAATAGACACACACATCTGTTCCAGTCCAAGAGGGTTATGGGGCATACTCCCCCATATCATACGAACAACCAAGTCAGGCACATACACCAGATTTGAGTGGATATTGTCAGCCTAACCTGACCATATTTCCTGATCAGGCACATACACCTGCTCAGAGTAACCACTTTCGTCAACAAGTGGTTTCCAAAGCGAGTAAGAAGGCATCTAAGAAAAAGATCTGCCCAACACAGTCAGGAGATCAAAGGCCAATCTGCAACAAGGCTTTGCTCGATGCTGGAGTTCTTGAAGCCCTCAGACATTTATCTGTTGGAATTCAAGATTCTACTCCCTCAGTTCCCAATAACGGGAACATTAATTCCAAAAGTCTTCAATAGACACTTTCTCATGAAGGCTTGCTTCATGACAATTCGGTCAATCTTGAAGTTTCATCTTCATATGAGAGCCACAAGAACCCTCTGTGTGGTCAGAAGACCAAGGAGCAAGAGATCTAATCTTTTTCTGTAACCCATTATGGTGGTCCTCCCCATGATGATGAATTTTGCTGCGAAAGTCCTCTCCGCAGTAGTGATTCACATTGCCTGGAAAATACTCCAGTGGACAATGTAGTGCCGAGAAAGCCCTCTTATCTTAAGGAACATGCAAATGCGAAACTAGTCATGTCTGATGCTTTATGGCTAGCTAGTGAAATACATTCTCAATCAGAAGATAGACCAGGGTGTAGGTCATTCTTTGAACCACCCCTAAGTCATGCATCATCTAGTTTGATCAATGATCTCTCTACCAATCTTGTTGAATCCGATGAAGCAACAAGGAAACACCAACTCTGGTCCAAACAGGTAGAAGAATCTTCATTTAATGATAAAGAGGAAATGCTAAACATGAGGAAAAAACTGGCGAAAAGTGAGGTACCAGTCATGTTTTGGCCTTTGGCTGACTCCCAGTATGACATTCCAAAGATGTTGACGGAAGATGGAATCCATGATATTCGTCTCAACATATGGAAAACTCTTTGTCAATTGAAGAAGAAGTTATTATCTTATGATGAATATGAAAATCGTATTAAGATAATAGAAGGGCTACAACGTTAGATTGATTTGGCATCTCTATCAGTCTCTCGGTATCCGAAGTCTGAAAAGCAACAGAGAACCCTTCAACGTTCATGCCTTGGCGCACTATGAAAATTGTGTCAGTTAATTGCCAATGCTCGATCTGATGTTCATATCAGAGGATGGGGTGTTCACGGAGCACTACATTTCACAGTGCTTTTCAGTTAGCAATGCCCGCCGAAAATGGTCTCATGCAATGTTATTGCCCATGGCCGGCCACAGTCAATGGGAATTATTCATAATCAAAAGCTTTCTCAGGAAGAGGCTTCAACTAGTTCCTCTCAAAATCAAGCATATAGAGAACAAGTTGTTGAATTTATCCTACATAAAGCAGGCGAGAATATTTCACAAGCCTCTCGTATGGAGCAAACACATCATCAAATTACAGAAGTTTCAGAAATCATCCAATGGTCTGTTGAACCAGGTGATAAAAGTGGATACAAGCTAATGCATCCAACTAATTTCCGAACTAAGATTCGCAAGATCAAGAGATCTTTTAAGAAGGTCTCAGACATAGCATGTCAAGAGCCACCCCAGCTTGTCAGACTGGGGACTCCTTTAACCCAACCCTCTGAGTCAACAAATGGGATTCGAGGAGTTGAGCGAAAGCAGCAGGAACATCCCCAGTTCTCGAGACTGGGGACTCTTTCAAATCATCAATCCCCTTATCAGAGAATATCGGTCTTTTCTCGATTGGGGAAGAAGCCCCAAGAGGAATGAAGATCCAAATTATCAGGATATTCCCTCCAAGTTATAGCTCGTCAAGAAGTTCCTAAAATATTAAATCAGCAACAGTCAATGTCTCATCAAAGACATGAAAGAAGACAATATCACAGAAATGTTGATAGAAGGGATGCGATGCATTATACATCAATCAATGTCATCAATGTCATTGTTGCTAATCCACTAGAGGAGACTCACTCAGGGGACTCAGATGAAGAGCGTACTGCTCAAGAAAATGTACGCGCCTATACAAATGAAGAAGGTGTGCGTACACGAAGTCAGAGGATTACTCAGAACATAGGTAATCCACTTACTTCTCTCCAAAAAGTATCCAATAAAGGGAGGGGAAAGAATCAGGTTACATATCCTTCCTCTGGAGAAGGTCAATCACTCTCGTTAGAGAAAAGTTTTGCACAACAAGAGGAAGAAATGAAAGAATTAAGAAGGTTTAATGCAGAACTACTTCAGAGTAGTCTTCTTCTTAAGAATGTTGAAGTCCGACAGCCGAAGGAATTTGTTGTAATTACTGAGATGGATCAGGAATATCCTCCTTTATCAGTACACCCTCAGAGATATAATCCTAAGGGTCAAACACAACAACGGTTGGCAGTGCTACCATCAGTTGCAGCACCAATCACCACGTCTGTCCAAGCTCCATTCGTTGCACCTACCCAAGACCAAATTCAACCTGATATTTCTAAAAAGTTAATAACTACTATTGAGTCATTAACAGCTCAGTTAGAAACTGTGGAAGGGAAATGGGCGCAAGTTCAACCAAAAAGGAAAGTTTACCCTGAATGGGTAGATTCAATTTCTCCTCCATCTAGTTTTGGAAACCCTGTTTTCCCTACTTTCAATGGATCAAGCGTCCCTGAACAACATTTGACGCATTACGTGTCTTGTTGTGATCCTATGATGGGAACTCCAAAGAAGAAAGAAGCAGTGAAACTCAGATTCTTCGTGTGAACCTTGCAAGGACCATCTTTTGTCTGGTATACAAGCTTGCAATCCCGGTCAATCATCGGATGGGAGGATCTTCGTTAAAAATTCCTTCTTCAGTTCAGCTCAACTTTGCCAAAAACGACAGTTTTCGATCTTACAAACTACAAGCAAAGGGAGAATGAAAGAGTCTCTAATTTCATTGCTCACTGGAAGGGATTAACATATTCCCTGAGTTTAGCACTCCCTCAGGAAGAGCTATTGCCAATCCGTGTGGAAAATTTGTGTGACGAATTACGCACGCCATTGATCCATGTGAAATACACAGGAGGGTTTCGAGACCTTACTTCAATCACTCAGTAGATTGAAGATTCCCTTATAAAGGCTAAGGTTAAATCTCGTGTAATTCCATCAGCTCAAGGAAGGAGAATGGGTAAAGCAGAAACTGCAACAGTTATGCATAACAAGCACCTGTACCTATTTCTACTCCAAAACCTTCATCTTCTCGAAGGGCTCCACCTCTTGAACGCCAACAACAATGGCCGTTTCATCCAAATGATCAAAGAGATCAACGACTAAAAAAATTTGAGGATTTGAAGATTAAAACATACTCTTTCCGAAGTGAGCAAGTTTCTGGTTACTTCATTTCAGCTCCGGAAAATAATTTGGTTCAATTAACAGTGCCCAAGAGGCCAAACAAGGAAGGAGATGAAGACCGTCCTAATTACTATCCCTTTCATCAAATGTTGGGGCATCCCATCCAGGAATGTTTTGTCTTTAAAGACCTCCTGCAAAAGATGGTTGACTTGGGACAAGTCAAGTTTAAAGGATCTTCGACTCAGATAGCATGTGTTAATGCTACAGTTCTAGAGGAAGAAGGTGGATTGCAAGAAGTCAAAAGCAGAAATGCACAGAAATATGATGATTGGATGGTCAGAAAGACAATCAATCGGACTCATTCCATTTTGTAAACACACTTAAAGAAACCAATTGTCTCTTCTACCATGAATATTGCGGTAAAACCCTCTTCGTCAGAGGGAAAATCCTCAAAGAAACCGTTTGATTCAATGAAGAAAAAAGAATCAGAAGAAGATGAGTATGTGTCAAAGCCTAAATTGTCTTTGACTCTGGAAGACTTTATGAAATCTACTTCAAAACCACGGGCACCGCCCCATCAAACAGCACAGCCTAAACAGGCTAATCAGGCAGAGTCTTTATCAGATGAAGAGTTAATCTTCGGTTCTGTTAATATGATTCAATTAACAGATCCATATTCCAGTCTTGATGAGCCTGAATTTCCTGTATCAAATAAGGGAATCCGAGGAAGTTCTAGAGGTTCAGTATATAGGGGAAGATGTGGATCTTTACGAAGCCACTACTCCAATTATACCCCTTCTAGCACTGTGTATGCAGTAGAAACTCGTGGTGGATCCCTTCAGTGAGCTCAAAAAGAACAAGCAGGTTCTTCTGCTAATAGCCAACTCAGTCTTGGCACAGTTATTTTAGAAGACCGATTGAAGGTTACATCTTCTTTATCTCAGCAAGTAAATGGATCTAATCGGTCTAATCTTCCAAAACCAAGGATATTGCCAACTTCTATCCCAATACAAGATGCATCAGCTTCCAAAGCATCTGCTTCCAAGGTACCTGCTAAACCGCATATTCCTGGTGGGAAACGTAGACCTTTAGATCAAAAGTATGATATATTGAAACACTTTGCCCAAGTACCAGCCAAGTTATCAATTTTTTATGCTTTGAATCTGTCAAATGATCTTCGGGAAGCACTCATCGAAGCTTTGTCAAGTCCTCAAGAGTTTGAAGCTGAAATTGCTGCAGCTGAAGTCTATCACATAGAGAATAATCCTGCAGAATGTCATGCAGTGATATCTTTTACTGATAAAGATGAAGTTGATGTTGTTCATGGGCACATAAAACCATTGTACTTATCTGGAAAATTCAATGGTGTAGATATCCGAAGATCTTTCATTGACGATGGTTCAGGAGTCAACCTCATGCCCATTCGTACACTTCGTTGATTGGGCCTCACAGAATCTGATTTATCTCCTTCTACCATGATGTTACAAGGATATGATAAAAATGAACAAGAACCACTGGGCGAAGATACACTCAGAACTCAGTTTGGAGATCTTGTATCCAATTCAGATTTCATGATTGTTGATCAAGACTCTACTTTCAACGTCTTGCTTGGAAGACCCGGGCTACATCAACATGCAACTATTACTTCATCATACCATCAATGTCTCAAATACTGTTTCAATGGTCAAGTTGGAACATTATATGGTGATAAGACCCCATTCAAGACATGTGAGTCTCAATACATTGAGGCAGAATTTTATCACATGAAGGGAAGAGAAAAATCTACAATGAATGAAATTAGCAAAGTTAATGCTCTATATGGTTTGGAGAAAATTCCAATAAATCCATTTACACATGTGAGTAAAGATTATGTGTTACCTATCAGTCAAATTGACAAAATAGGCCCAAATCAAAATACTCTTATGGAAAGATCCATAATGTCAGTTACGACAATTGAGCTAGACAACATGGGAGAAATTGGTAACCTACCAAACAGTGATGAAAGCACAAGTGGTGACGTCTTCATTTCATCTGCTGAAATCCAACAGGTCTATACTTCGACAATCAGGCCAGAAGAAGTTATAACAACATCGGAGATGAATAATTATGTCAATTCTCAATCCATCATCTCCTCTTTATTCCCCAAAGAAGGCCCTTTATCATCAATAGGGTCGGAAATGGAAGCTTCTTATTCAAAATGTGCAAATTTTGACATCTCTTCTGATCATGAAAATTTTGTTTCATCATCTACTATTCAAGTAGAAATGGAAGAAATAGCACATGATGAAGAGGAAGAGGAAGATCTTAGAGATGCTCCTCAAGCATTTGAAGAAGGTATCTCTACCACTGTGGATGAACTCAGAGAAATAAATCTCGGTACAGAGAAAGATCCACACCCCACTTTAATTAGTGCGGCCATGACCCTTGAAGAGCAAGAGATGTATTTTTCTTTTCTAAAGAAAAATAAAGATATTTTCGCTTGGAACTATACAGAAATTCCTGGGCTTGATCCTGATATTGCTACTCATCATTTGGGTTTACCAAAAGAACATCGAGGATTTAAGCAAGCCGCGAGAAGAACACACCCAACTTATGCTTCCAAAATTGAAGATAAAGTGGATGAGATGATCAAAGATAACTTCTTCAGAGAAGTTCAGTATCCCAAGTGGTTGGCTAATATTGTTCCTGTAAAGAAGAAGAAAGGACAAATTAGGGTTTGCATCGATTTCAGAGATCTTAATCGGTATTGTCCTAAAGATGATTTCCCAGTTCCAATTACAGAACACTTAATTGATGCAACCGCTGGCTATGAAGTACTTTCCTTCATGGATGGATATTCCGGATATAATCAGATCCGAATGGCCCTAGAAGATGAGGAATCTACAGCCTTCAGAGCCCTTCAAGGTGTGTTTTGTTACCGGGTGATGCCCTTTGGTTTAAATAATGCAAGTACAACATATCAACGCACCATGCATCGTATCTTCAAACCTTTCTTAGGGAAGTTTGTTGAATGCTATGTAGACGATTTGGTGGTTAAATCCAAACAACGTTCTAATCACTTGGCTGATTTGGAAGTCATATTCCACAAGCTTCGACAACATAATTTGAAGATGAACCCCTTAAAATGTGCTTTTGGGGTAACCTTAGGAAAATTCCTCGGCTTTGTTGTACGCCGTCGTGGTATTGAAGTCGATCCTGAGAAGACCAAATCAATCCTTGGTATGTCACCTCCTCAAGAATTTGAATGAATTAAGAGGACTTCAAGGACACTTAACCTATATTCGTCATTTCATCGCCAATTTGGCAGGAAAAAGTTTACCCTTCACAAAATTATTGAAAAAAGGAGTCACTTACCAGTGAACTGAAGAATGTCGAGAAGCATTTGATGTTCTCAAGAAATACCTCTTGAGTCCACCCGTACTCATGCCACCTGTTGAAGGTAGACCACTTATCCTCTATGTGACATCTCTATAGCGATCATTGGGTGCCTTTCTCGCTCAAAAGAATGATGCTAGGAATGAAAATAGCCTCTACTATCTCAGTAGAACTACGCTTGAAGCAGAAACCCGGTATTAAAGTATTGAGAAGTGCTGCCTGGCATTAATCTTTGCAGTTCAAAAACCGAGACACTACCTGCAACATCACGAAGTCCAATTGGTATCTCGCAATAATCCACTCAAATTCATCCTTAGTCGTCCAATGCTTACATGATGTCTAGCAAGGTGGGTAGTTATTTTGCAGTAGTTCGACATTCAGTATGTATCTCAAAAGGCAATAAAGGGCCAAGCTCTGGCTGATTTCCTAGCTGAACATCCTTCAGTGGAAGACACGTCTTCAAGTATTGAACTCCCTGATGAGGAAGTTTTTTCTATTCAAGAGTGTCCTCAAACATGGGAAATGTATTTTGATGGTGCTTCCAGAAGTCCAACAGGGAAGAAAATAGAAAATCCTAAATTCAACATAGTTGGTTTAGGAATTTTACTCATTTCTCTAGATAAGGCATTGTTACCTTATTCCTTTTTATTGTGGGAAGTTGGTACCAATAATGAAGCCGAATACCAAGCTCTCATTACAGGCTTGGAGTTAGCACTCCAAGAACAAGTGAATCACTTAAAGTTAAAAGGTTATTCAGACCTGGTAATCAAACAAGTCAATGGGGATTATGCCATCAGAAAAGAGGAGTTAATACCTTTGTATGATTACGTCAGAATGTTAATGGCGGAATTCTCTTTAGAACCGACATTTTCTTATGTCCCAAGATCACAAAATGCTCAAGCTGATGCACTGGCTAATATAGCCACAGCTCTAGTAGATCCAAATCGGGACGAGACAACCATCAGTATTGCCCACCGTCATGCAATTTCACCTTATGTTCAAGCCAAAATAGAGGAAATTAATGAAATTAGTCCCATTCCTGAACCGTATGGTCATACTATAGGATGGATGTCACCTATCAAGGAATACCTTCAAAATGGAACACTTCCACCTGATAGAGCCGAGAAAGAACAAATCTGGCGCTGTGTGGTCAATTTTACTCTTTATGATGGCCCAATCCACTTAGAGAAAATTCTCTACAAACGTGGTTTTGATGGAGTTCTCTTCAGATGAATTGATGGTGAAGATACAATGACTGTCATAAAAGAAGTGCATGCAGGAGTTTGTGGTGCCCACTAGTCTGGACATAGACTGTCTGATTAAATTCGAAGGCTTGGATACTTTTGTCCTTCAATGATACTAGATTGTGTTAATTTCACAAAGAAGTGTCATTCATGCCAAGTATATTCCAACTTCATTCATCAACTTCCAGAGTTTCTTCATACAGCTAAATACTCATGGCCATTTTCCACATGGGGAATGGATGTGGTGGGACCTTACCCTTCAGCTACGGCCAAGCAGTTTAAGTATATTCTTACCGCTACTGATTTGTTTTCCAAATGGGAAGAGGCAGTACCTCTCAAATAAGTCAGTTATTAATGCATTGTTAGCTTCATCAAGTCTAACATCATTACTATATTTGGTGTCCCTCATACCATATTGACAGACAACGACACCAACTTCTATTCATCGGAGGTGAAGAAATTGTATCAAGAATACAACATTAAATCCAACCATTCATCTCGGTATCATGTGGTGGCCAATGGCCAAATAGAAGCCTTTAACAAGAATCTTTCAAATATACTGCAAAAGATGGTGGATAAAGATAATAGGTCATGTCCTCATAAACTCTTTCATGCTTTATGGGATTATCGTACTACCACCTGCAATGCAACGCGGTCAACTCCATATTCGTTGATATATGGAACGGAAGCAGTCTTGCCAATTGAAGTTCAATTGCCCTCACTCAAAGTAGCCATTTTTGATCATTTATCTATAGATGAGCAATCCCAAAAGCGATTGAATGAATTGGAACAGTTATATGAGAAAAGATTGTGCACTTTGCACCACATGGAAATCTATCAGAATCGAATAGCACGAGCTTTTAACAAAAAAGTTCTTCTTCGTTCATTCATTCAGAGAGAATTGGTATTGGTTCTCAGAACACCAATGATACCAGGAAAGAAGCCTCCCATGCTTGAACCAAAATGTGAAGGACCTTATTCAATACATAAGGTCTACTCCAATGGAGCTTATTCATTAATCTCAATGGATGGAGTACTCATCACGACTCCAATCAATGCCAGATTTCTGAAGAAATATTTTGTATAAACACAAAATATGGACCCAAGAACCAAGATTCTTACAATTGGTTCATACAGCAATGGTCCAGTATGACCTTAAACTGCAACTTCGTCAAACATGACGTTAAACTGTAGGAAAGTCCCTTACGTCTGGAAAGACTTTAAACTACATAAGCGCTTAATGTTCCTGTATGAATTTAAACTGCATCATCCACAGTCTATGCATATGACCTTAAACTATTTGCACATTCGTCCAACATGACTTTAAACTATAGGAAAGTCCCTTTTTCGTCCAACATGACGTTAAACTGTAGAAAAGAAGATGTCCCTGCAACATGACACTAAAATGTACAGCACCACTCCGTCCTTCCTATATGACGTTAAACTATATAGCAATGGTCCAGTATGACCTTAAACTACAACTTCGTCCCACATGACATTAAACCGTGAAAAAGTTCCCTAAAAGAAGTTCCTGTATGACTTTAAACTACTCCATGGTCCAGTATGACCTTAAACTGCAACTTCGTCCAACATGACGTTAAACTGTAGGAAAGTCCCTTACGTCCGTAAAGACGTTAAACTACATAAGCGCTTAAAGGTCCTGTATGACTTTAAACTGCATCATCCACAGTCTATGCATATGACCTTAAACTATTTTCACTTTCGTCCAACATGACGTTAAACTATAGGAAAGTCCTTTTTTCGTCCAACATGACGTTAAAATTTAGAAAAGAAGATGTCCCGGCAACATGACACTAAACTGTGCAGCACCAGTTCGTCCTAGCTATATGAAGTTAAACTATATAGCAATGGTCCAGTATGACCTTAAACAGCAACTTTGTCCCACACGACATTAAACCGTGAAAAAGTTCCCTAAAAATTCATGTATGACTTTAAACTACACCATGGTCTTGTATGACATTAAACTGCACCATCCATGGTCCATGCGTATGACCCTAAACTATTTAAAAGTCCCTTACGTCCAGCAAGACGTTAAACTGTGATGTCCTAACTACATGACGCTAAACTGTATAAAAGTCCCTTACATCCGGAAAGACATTAAACTACATAAACTGTAAAAAAAATCCCAATGCGTCCAACATGACGTTAAAATGGTGCACTCTTTTGTCCTCACTGCATGACATTAAACTACACAGTTCCCCCCTTTCGTCCAACATGACGTTAAACTCTATTGTTCCCATCGTCCTAACTACATGACCCTAAACTATACAGAAAGTTCATAATAAGTCCTACATGACATTAAACTATATTTTGTCCCTGCTACATGACACTAAACTGCGTAGCACCAATAGTCCTAACTGCAAGACTTTAAACTGCATAGTCCCTTTATATGTCCTACATGTCATTAAACTATGCATCGTTAAGGTTGTTGTTACCTATTGTTTCTCACACCGAGTATGACTCACGTGAGCATAGAATAAAACTCAACCATAACACTCTCTTTGGGCCGCTAGCCATGTATAAGTCCCAACAACATTTTTTATTTTATTATTAGATCGTTGTCCCCAAGAACAACTTGATCATTAATTCATTCTTTAATTTAACTACATAGACTTTGATCCTTCCCCTCCATGCTGGGTATGTTGGAAACCTCCCATAGTTCAAGCCCAAAAAAAAATCTCTGCACATCGGTTCACCACCATCTCATATGATGTGGATTCGCGAAACTGCCCCTAGAATCAATATCTTTACATTGATTCACTTTTGTCCTTGTTATATGACGTTAAACTATGCAACACTTTTTTCCGGTACGACAATAAACTAAAATACTCTTTGAGTTCCTCATTTGAGAGAGAACTATTATTGATATTTATTTTTCAATCATGTTTCATTTCAAAAGACTACGTGCATACATGATAATACCTAAACTTTTTATCTCAGGTTAAACCATCATTGCACTAAAGTCCCCTTTCAGCCTTCACATGTACGAACCAAATTTGTACAATGGGTAGTTCTAGAACTACGTGGGCTTGATTCCCATCCTTATGGGATATGTAGGAACGTTCGAGTATCCCTCGAATCCAGCCCCATGTCTTTTGGGCCTAACCCCAAATTTCACTTTCAGTCCCTTTGCTGAAAAGTCCTCATGAAAACACACACTGTGTATTCATTATTATGGTCCGAACTCTATGACCCTAAACTAAGATGTCTCATACTTTCGTCCTACACGACGTTAAACTGTATTTCAAGAACTACATATGGCTTGATTACCATTCTTATGAGATACGTAGTGAAGTCCAAAATTTCAATTCAGGACCCAGCCACAACATGATTATCGTTATCATTGACCTATGAATCTATATATACATTGGACAATACCCATCTTTATGAGTTATAATACTAACCTTAAATATTTTCAGATCTTCATAACCCTTTTCATGATTTTTAGTCACAAAAATGTCAAACTTTTGAGAATTATTTTGCCTGACTATGCAGTACATGCCCATAGGTGGCCTTTCATAAACAGTCCACATAACAGACTTGTTAGCCAAAAGATACTATTTATTTAACTATGCAGCCAATCCCTTAGGTGGCCCTGCATAATGCAACCCCCTAATGAGTTTGTTGGATAATAGTAACTTCATTCTTGGGAATAATGCATCTTTTGTCCTTATTTTTCATAAATGACGGTATGTAGGGATCTACAAAAAATAGCCATCCTTAACATATTTGTCCCTCGTCCTTTTTCATGATCTGAAAGTATTCAAGTATATGGTTTATACTCTCCATATTCTCTTTCCCTACATTTGGGTCAGCCCTTCGTAAGAGTTATATTTATTCAATTCTTCGATATTCTTGTTCGGAAATATCTTCTCGATATTCAAGTACCTCTATCCATACAACAAACTCTATACTTTAGAAAATATGAATCTCCATAAACCTTCACTGGCTTTTAGCACTAGGAAAGTAAATTTCTGAGAGTTCTTTTTTCCTGACTATGCAGCACGTGCCCATAGGTGGCCTTGCATAAACAGTCCACATAAGAGACTTGTCAGCCAAAAGATGCTATTTATTTGACCATGCAGCCAATGCCCTTAGGTGGCTTGCATAATTCAACCCCCTAATGGGTTTTTGTCAAATAATAGTAACTTCATTCTTGGAAACTACTTCTTCTAATGACTTTTAGCTCTTTTTCATATCATTACTCAGATTCAAATATTCTTAAGTCATAGCTTACATATTTTCCCTCATACTTGAGTATGGTAATATTTTTTTAGATAAATTGTCAAGGAATTTAATCAATTTTAATTCATTTTGGTCAAATCTATTTCGACCTTAAACATTAGCCCCTTTATGTCCCACATGCATGACTTTAAACTGCCAGATTTATTGTTTTTTCTTTTCACCTCAGAGTCAAATCCTCTTTTCTCTCCGGATCCAACTCTGAGGGGGGACTTTTGTTGACGCTCCTTTCCGTCACACAGTCTAACGACTGAAAAAGGGAAATACCTTAGTCCAAAGTGATTCATCCTTTGAAGAAACATCAAAAATCGACAAAGGGATAAACAAGGAGAACATTACCCATAGGTCGTGCAAGTTCCCTCATAGTCGCGCAAGTACACTTGCGCGCCGCCTAGTGGCCATGCAATTCTACATGCGCGACGCCTTATGGTCGTGCAAGTGACTTGCGCGACCTATGTGATAACCACCCGGTAACCACTCGAGGTCTTCTTCTGCCTATAAATAGACCATGTGGGCCCCCCATTGGGGGGGATCTTTTTTTCGAAACTCAGATTGAGGCTCCCGAAGCCCAAGTCTCTTATCAAAGCTTCCGGAACACTTTTAAGGTAATTTCTTACCTAGAACGGAAGATCTAAAGAGAGGGAGTAAGGCCTAAGTGTTGAAACTCATCAACACTTGCGCGCCTGAGTGGTCAGCCCTTAAGGGAAGTGGTCACACTTGCACACTGCCTTATTCCTTCGATAGAACTTGCACGTCCCTTTTCTGGAAGAACCTCAAGAGGATTATAAAGGCTTTAATAAAGAGTCACTCAAGTATTTCAATGCTGGTTGACCATCGCGCAAGTACCCCATGTGTCACGCAGGTATACATGTGTGACCAATACTTGCGCGCCACCGCAGTACCTGTGCGCCTTCCAAGACTTGTGCGCCCCTTCCTTTTTGGGTGCATTTCTTGCCCATTTCACCCCTATTAAGCCATTACACCTTTTCTTTTCAAGATTCAGTCTTTAAGACACTCTCCAAATCCATTTATGGCATGATTCCTTGATTTGACTTCCTTATCTGAAAGGAATTCGGTGGAATATCTCTCAAAACCTAGTGATTTACATATCTTTATGTCACTAAATATTGAGAGTTCATTCATTCAACCTCATCCTTTACGATGACAGAATCCTTAACCTGGGTCTCCTTTTTAGGAATTATCCCCAGTCCTAATTCCTCCAAACATGGGCATCCTCCTCAGGAGTAAGCCCCAAATTCTTAAAATTCCCAAATATGGGCATCCTTTTCAGGAGTAATCCCCAAACCTTAATCTCATAACCTGGGTCTCCTTTTCAGGAATAAGTCCCAGTTATAATCTTGGGCTTCCTTTTCAAGAGTAAGCCCCAAGTCCCCTAACCCGGGCCTCCTTTTCAGGAATAAGTCCCAGTCATAATTATGGGCATCCCCTTCAAAAGTAAGCCCCAAGTCCCTTAATTTCTCTTTAACCCGTCCTAATTTTCGTTTGATCTGGGATTCCTTCTCAGGAGTAAAACCCAGTTATCAATCCTCTCCTAATTTGGGTTTCCTTTTCAGGAATAAGTCCCAAGTTAGAGTATTCAAATCTCCATGAAGCACATATACCTTTATGGACCCTGTTCCTGGATTTTCTCCCTAAAAGTAAATCCTAAACATTCATCTATCTGGGCAGTCATACATACATTATCCCGAAACCATTTCTTATGATTGCATATTTCATGGCACAATTGTCTAATTTTTACCAATACCTCTTGTTTCTCACACCGAGCATGACTCACGTGAGCTTAGAGTGTAAAAGTAATTATGACATCATTCTTTGTTCCATCAATCATAAACGTCATACTCCCTTATTCGAACTACGTGGGTTCTGATTGCTTTTTCAAAACAAAGGATACGTAGGTAGCCCATTTATGGGTTTGATCCCAACTCTGAAATAATTCATGACCCTCTGAATGAAAAAAAACTTCAAGTGCCCCACTGAGTGGCTTTAAAACCAGCCTAGTCATCATAATGACCAAGAGACTTTTATATAAATGTTTTGAAGGATACCATTGACCAAGAATCTCTAATAGATGATTCTATATTGATGAAGAACCTCGAATACATATAAAAGATTCTCTATATTTCTTGCATATTTAATCATTGATTGTTAAACTGAAGGAAATCTCATTTAATACTTGGTAATGTAATAAGGATTCACGAACATAACTTAAATCTATAAAGAGAGTCCCGGAATAGAAAATAATTCCCCTCAAAAGGTGTGATGAGTCCGACATCCCATCCTCTTGACTAATGCAAATTACTAAGCCTCATCAGTCCAAAAGCTAATGAGCACCTACCTTTGGAAAGTAGGTCCAAATGGATGTGGAATCATTGGATGTTTTAGGTTCTACGAACAAACCCGCTAGAATCCGATCAGAACGTTTGAATCTCCTATCCAGGAGGTCATCCCCGAATTCCGAGGGAAACATCATTAAAACCATAAAACATAACAATGGTGGGTCGAGAAATAAAAATAAATAATTATTACCTCATGAAAAACCCTTAATATTTGGGTGTAGATTCACACTATAAGGTCATACACTAGGATTCATGGTCGATCACCATCAAGATCAAAGATTAGCATTGACTCCACTAATAAGTTTTAGCATTGTTTTTCTATCAGGAAAGGGGGATATCCTCCTCTTCAATGCATGTAAGAACAATGGTGGGGGTAGCAGAGTTAGATTTTGATATTAGTTAAATAAAAATAAATTAACATCCTCATAACTCAATTCCCCATCAATGCACCATCAAATGAACACCCAATTCCATAACAGTTTCCTGTCATACCGAGGGTTTACACCATGTTATAAACTCATACATGGCCTCATATTTATTATTAGGGACTCTGATCCAATGTTATTCAATGTTAAAAATGAAACTGAATGTGTGAACAATATATAAAATATTCTTAATATCACCATACTGAGGATATCAAGGCCTCAGAATACAACATTTACTCTTCTAGAGGCTTCATAAATATAGATTAAAATATTCCAATGTATTATAGGTCACAATATTATTCACAAAAAAAAATTATTTAACATAATTTTCTTTATTAGTTTAGGTCGATTAAGAATTTATAAAATAATGAGATACATTTTAAGAGTTGTAAATTTAGAATATCGATTACTAATCAAGATGATGTAGTTTTTTTCAAATTTTCTTGTTAGAAATCAAATTTATTGATTCCCTATAAATCCATTTTATTGGTCTATCATGGATAAGGAATGTATATTTATAGAAAATAAATTTTAGGAGTGGTATAAATTTCCTCATAATACTACATTGATAATGTAATATTTTTCTATTAGAGTTTAAAAATCCAAATGACCCCCATCCATGTGAAAAATGACTAATAAAAATGAGGTATATGGATGATCTACTCAATGTATAGTTTAAACTATTTTCATATGTAAAAATTAATATATAGGGAATCCATGGGGACAAATAATACTATAAAATATTGTATCGACCCTTAGATTTATACAGGGGGGAAACACATTAGATAGATATGTGATATCTAGCGCATTGTTTAAGTGTTGGATAATATAAGGAAATAAGGTATAACCACTTGATCTTAAAATTATTTGGCATGTGGAGGGACTAAAGACCCTTAGGTGAAAAATTGAAAAATAAATTTAAACTGATAACATTATTGAATTATTATTACCAATCATATCATTAATTATTATTAAGTATTGTAACACCCTCAGTTTTTTAAAAAATAATATGTTTTCCATAATGGATACCACATTGAACACCATGCCTAAATGAACACTAATTGTTTAAATAAAATCATAATAAAGTATACATTAAATTGGGATATACTAATTTTATTACATTATTTTTGATATATATAAATATTTAATATTTAATATAAATATATTGATATATGTTTAGTAAAACATCATAATTTTTTTAATAATGTTTTTTAATTCTTTTAAACTAAATTTTCTTGAAAAATGATTTTATATTTATTTTTGGTAACATAATATTATAATTTATTTATGGAAATTTTATAAATAATATTTTTTAATATTATATCAATTTTTAAATCAATATATCACAATCAATATATGGTGAAATTTTGGGATTATTTTAATGATTCATTTTTCAATAAATATTGAAAATTACTGATCGCAAAAATATTGATATTTATTTTCAATAAACTAACTGATTTAAAAGCACCATTACATTTTCAAATATGTTTTTACAGGTAAATTTTAATAAAATTATTTAGAATGATATAATTAACTTCAATTTAATCCGCATGTTTTATGATTCATGAATATGTTTATTTTTTAAACTAAGAATAATTTTATTGAAAAATAATATAGTGCATATTGTTTATAAATTTATATAAACAAATTATAACCTAATTAAAATATTTTTAACTTAAATTCATAGATTATATATCTAGATATTATAATATAAATCCATATATTGATGATTAAAAGTGATATAGTAAATGTATAATCATGTTATTCCAGAAAGATTTCTTTTATGGAATGATCATTTTTAAACAAATTTATAATTATTATTTATAAATAAAATTATGCCATGTATTGAACATAAACCATATCACCAAAATATAGTTCCCTGCTATATTAGACTGGGAATGATAAAATAGTTCAAATCCTAATGGACCAGTCAGTTTTGTTGGTTTGGAGAACAAGATACACATGTAAAACCCATTTCGTATACGTAATATAAAAAAACTTAAAAAATAATAAAATAAAATGATTTGTATTCTTCAATACTCATTATATAAATTATTATTCATATCCTATATAAAAAAACAAAATTAGTTAGTTATATAATATTATCAATAAATGTTTAGTATAGTAGTTTAAATCATAAATAAATCAGGACAATCTACACGGAGAGTTAAATAATATAAAAACATTCCATTTAATAAATAAATAGAAAATGGAATGTTTCTAGAGATAATTAAAATTTAAAAATAACAAGGTGATTAATAACTAACAACTCAAAAAAGAAAATGATTAATGTTTGGACTTCATGGTCATATGAATCATCACATATAGAATGTAAAGATCCTTCCAAAAGATTGTTTAAAAATAATTGGTAGGTATACACTACAAACCCATTAAAATAAAGAAGTCCAACAAATTCATCTCAGGGTACCTTTAAATTTTTCTAGAGGCTATATAATTTTGGTCCCCACTCATAACTTTATTTCCTAATCATTCGTTACATAATGAAATATTTATTTAATTCATGAATAATTTCCCTCATCGTCAAATATCCATATTGAGTAAATTATAAACATTTATCAATATTTTGCAAGAAAAAAATAATATTCAATTTAGGCCAACCAATTTAGAAATTATATAAATATTAAGAAAAAACATATCCCTAATAAATAATATGGATTATAGGGTAAATTTAATGTGTAATGATCATATTAATGTGAATATTTCAAGGGAAAGTTAATGGAAAAAAATGAATTAAGAAATTGAATGTTATTACATTTAGGGGGAAAAATATCATAAAAATACATAGAAATAATAAAGATAGTATTAATCAAATATATACTTATTGGAGTAAGTATAAATGGATTTTGAAATTGATGAAAATAAATATTATAAAAATATCTTTAACGACATTCAATAGAAAAATATGATATTAATTTTCAAAATAAATTTTTAAAAAATAATAAAAAATAATTAAAAAATAATTTTCAATGAAAAAAATATTTGATATTTATAATTTAATTATTAATAAATTTAGTGTTTCTGAAAAAATATTTCACATAAATTCACAACAGATTAAAATAATTACTCTTTTTTCATTTCCAGTAAAATCTCAAAGGGCCTTGCATTGAATATGAGATTTCGTTTTTTTAAGGTAAAATGATAAAAAAATCATTAAGAAATAATTTTCAAATGGATTAAAAATTTTTTTTTGGAAACACATTTAGAAATCTAGTTTTTGGATGAAAATGGATTTTCTGCAAAATTGGGAAATAATGCTGAATTTTCCTAGAATTATTATTAAATTATTTAAATTTCTGAAGATTGAAAAAATAGTACTACTAAATGAAAATATTAGGAATAAGAGGAGAAATATAAAATTTAATAGGTTCTTTATACAATTATCAAATAAATTTCTTTCGTAGAAATTAATGTATAAACATTCCCGATTATAATCATATTGTTAAATAAAGACTCAAATATATTTTAACGTTAATGTGTGAATAAACCAATGAATCAATTATGTGTATTAAATGTAAATCCAAATAAAAAATGTTTATATAAAACATAATTTAGTCATAAATTAATAAACACATAATGATTAAATATCAAATACAGTGAAGAATTAATATAATCCAATGAAAATAAATTGAGTAATGAAATATATTTACCATTGGTAATATTCTAGTCATATACACTTTTAGGGTATAATTAAAATTTAAACGTAATATACCATGAATTATTAAGTAATTAACATACTAATTATAAAATTGGTAGTCTAGAAACAATATAAAAATTTTTGGTTCATAAAATTACAATATTTCTGAGAGAAGAGAAATTGATATGATGTCCATTACATCATGCGTCCTTTTTTATGTACATGATTTTACTGAATTTGAAGTGGATTTATATTTTTCTTACATATAAAAGTACCATATTTATACATATAATAAAATATTTTATCCTTTTATAATATCATATCACCCATTGGTTAATAATCTTCATTATTTTTGTTGTTTGGCTTGTTAATTTCCTTATTTTATCATACGTGTTTTTTTGAAACATCTAGTTATTTTTCATAGGATATGGTTACATAAAATAATAAATAATATTTTTTAATTTAATAAAATATTTAAACATCAATTAAAATTTTAATACCAATCATGAATTGTGGTTTTGAGAAATGATGTATGTTACGATCAGAGAGACAGTAGGTCACACTTACACATGAGTAATGGTCCATTTTTAAACGATCATCATTGAAATGAGGTAGGAAATATTTTTTCATTATAGAATTATTGAAATATAATAAATACAATATTACTTGCCTATATATAGATACCGTTCATGTGTAGTGGTTATGAAGAGAGAGTCGCATCTCTTTTTGAAGACAATAGTCCACACGTACATGAACAAGGTTATCATCTTTAAGTGAATGAAATGTTAATAAATAAAATGATATAAAAATTTATCAAAATGATAAATATGTAATATATAACTTAATTATCTAATTTATATCACATATAATAATTAAATATGTCATTATCACTATCCATGTAATGTTTAAGAGAAAGTTGAATCACATCGCTTCAAGAGGCTTTAGTCCCCTAAACACACAATTGACATTCTCACATCCCATGAAGAATAGAAAGTTCAATGATATATAAAATATAATTACAAATAAATTATAATAATTTTATCAATATCTTATATATTGTCTATATGAATCGTTATACCCAATATTGAGAGTTGGAAATAAAAAAATTAATGACCTTAGTTCATGAGGCGGTAGTCCACCATACAGCTGAATGACAATTTTTTAGATCATATTATTGATGTAAGGATGGGTATAGGTAATTAAACTACTATAAAAACATCTAAATAGACAATATATATAGTGGGAATTATATATTTATGGTTTAAAAATTTAATTATGTCGATGATTTAATTAAATAAAAAATCCATTAGAATAATGTAACCTCTTTTTTGGGTAACCCAATTAGGTATGAAAAATAGTCTAGTATGCGGTATTAGGAAAAATATAAGGATTAAAAGATGAGTTTATGGATATATGGAAGCTTTTCTTATATTGACTGAATAAATGTTTTTGAGTTCATGAAAAATTGAACAGAGGGGTGGTATTTTATAAGTGAGGTGAGTGACACACTTTTAATTTTTGAAATAAAAATGTGTACCCACGTTTTTTCACTTTCAGAAATGGGAAAAAATGTATTATTGTCAAGTATTGAAATTATATTGACTAAATATGGCCTTAAATCATATTTTATACATGTTTTGTATCATTTTTAACTTTATCATACTTGACTGACCAACGGTAAACCATTTTTACCATAATGACGACAAATAGTTTATACTGTTTTAATAATTAAATATGGTAAAAAAATTTATTTAAAATTAATATATAATATATAATATTCTGATTAATACTATGGAATCAAAATTTTCAAATTAAATTAATATAAATGAAAGAAATTAATTTAAAATTAATCCATTAGATGGAATGAGTGATCTAGTTTTTAATGAGGAAATATTCAAAAGTAAAAAAGGTTTTTATATCAATTTTATATATTAGAATGATTAAAATGAGCTAAATTGTATCAATAGATATATTTTTGAACTTATTTTACTTCAAAAAAAATCAAAATATAATTTAACTTGTTAAATAATTTAAACAAATCGAAATTTTTCTCTTAAAAATATGTAGTTTTCACTATTAATTATAAAAATGAAATATATTCTAAAAAATAAAAAAAATAAACCCAATTTGTTTTTTAAAATTTTGATTTTAAAAATTAATTATTTTTCAAATTAGGTTTCAATAATTGGTAAAAATGTCTTATAAATTATGTGTGAAAATAACAACTAAACCAAATTTTAGAATAATATAGTTTCTTAGAAAAAAATTTTTTTAATGGTTTTTATTTTATAACTAATAAATATATATCAATTTTATTTATTTTTTACAAATATAAAAAATATAATTTTAATTATTTAGTTATTAGGATTCATAGCCTCTATATCAATGGCCAGGATACGATGATATACAATATTATGATCCATTTTGAATTGGGGTTGCATCTTCTTCGAGCTATCAAAGGGATGAAATTTAATGAAATATATATCATTGGTTATTCAAAATAACTATTTTCATTCACATATTGTATCAAAAAAATAATATTTCTTTGAATATTGGGGTGTTACATTCTCTATGACATTCATAATCAAGCGTTTGTCATTTGGAAATACCATTATTTAAAAAAAACACAATTTAAAAGGCATAAAAAACATTCTCTTAATAAGAGAGATATGATGTGTAAATGTAATTTAGAATAATAAATTACTTGGTTTAATTTTGGGAGTACATTATTGGGAAATTAATTCTAATACATGGAAAAGAATACTAACACAGTATGAGTAATATATAGTAATAGTGATCATTGTTCACTAGAAAACCTGTGATCCATATAAGGTTAATGATCCCAAAACAATAAATATGTGATGAGTTAAGGAAGTTTTTTTCATCATATATGAAGGTAATAGGATATAATTTTTTTGAATATCATATTCCTAATAGTGAGGAATTTCATTACAATTAATTAATATTAGTAAAAATACATATTTGATATGTTTCATTTTGATATGTAAAATCTCAACCTTTTTTTAAATGATAAATTTCTATTTAATCTCATTCTTCATGAAATGAAAATACAATAATTAATATTTTATGTATAATGTACTAAATGTTTTAAGAGACCATAATATCTATACACAAGTGACATGTTTTTTTTCTGAATCTAACTGTTCTTCAAAACCATTATTGTTAAGACAAGTTATCTAATACAATCCAATATTGTATACAACTCAATAGAAACACCACGGGTTTGTCTTTAATATTTATTCATATAAACATTTATCTTAAAAATGACATATTATCTAAGAAATTGAATAGGCATATGGTAGGAATAACCCCAAGTTAACCTTTATTTGTGGGTTCTATCCAAAGGACCTTGTATGATGTGGTGTGTTGTCATTAATCTATAACTATATTAATAGAATTATTATAACATTTATAAAGTCTAATAGTCTATAATTACATAAACATAAATGATAATATAAACCCTAATGTATACCAATACCATTGAAATTTTTCCATCAAAATATAAGGACATTCTTCCTTAATTGTTTCAAAAATATTTATACCCAAATTTTTTGTTTTATTTACATTAATGTATATAAAAATATATTTAGTCCAAGTATAAATCTATGACATAATACCAAAAAATGGATGATTATGATTTTCATCTAATGATAAATATAAAACTCGTTAAGCCAATATTTTATCTACAAACCTTATGTTTATCAAGACATATGCTTATCAAATTTTTTAAAATCCAGAGAGGTTTCATTATTTTTATAACCAATAATACCTTGGTATAATTACATATAAAATTTAATTATTGACTCCTAATACATAACTACTTCAACCATTTAATTTTACCACAGGTCCTTCCTTATCATAGGGTTTAACTTTAGAATATGGAATTGAATATGATAAATCCTAGGTTATCCAAATTTGGGAAAACAAGATATAAGTGGATATATTTGATGATATTTATATCATTCAATCCAAATATTCACTTTATTTATTAATTCATAGCTTTATTCCCTTATTTTACACACATAAAATATATTCCCAGTCCATTGAGACAAATTATTTTCATGATATTTCACATTAATTTTAACCATGGTTTTTCATTTTCATTATCTATATAAATATATGAAAATGGTTTTTAAATAAAATGGGATTTATCATAAGAATATCCCCCAAAACATTAATATGTTTTAACCAAGGTTTAACTGTTTTATCACCACACCCACTTGTATAATTGTTGAAATTATTTATTTCAAGTAAATACAATGTATTATATTTAATACCAAAACATTAATATGTTCTTATATAGTTATCCTCAATGTCTATTATAGGGTTATGATTTTAGATATATGTTTATCTAAATCTATTTCCCAAGGTTTATCAAACTATTAATTTTATAATTACTCTAATAACCCTGACACTACTAGCATGGGACTGATTCATTTCTATATTACATTAGTATAGATAAAATGGGTATGATCAGAAAGGACCATTTAGTTTAGTTGTTTTTTGGGAACCAGATACATACATGATACACAATTTAAATAAGGAATCAGAAAAACATTTTAAATAATAAAATAAAATTGAAATCATTCATTAAAAGTATATCCAAAAATTAAACTTCATATATTAGAGAATAGAAAAAATAAGGGTGTGCTAAAGTACATAGTAAGGGTTAATTACATCAGAAGCTATCATGAATCAATAAGCATAATCAATATAGAAAGGTAATTAACTTAAATCAAATTCCATTTAATTAACAAAATTAGAATGTAGTTAATACATAAATGATTTAATTGTGAAAATATCATGGATAAAAATAATAATATTATAAAATAATGAAATTATTAATTTTCTAACGTAATGATTTCAGGAATCATGGTACCTCAACCTTCATGATCATTCCTCAAGATACTTTTTATCAATAGTTATACACATGAATCCCATTTAACTATGGTTAACCAACTAATTATTATTACGATACCTATTAATGCATCAAGGGAAATATGATTCTAAGAACCAACAATTAATATATATACTAATAATTTCAAATAAATACAATAATTAATTTAATTAAAGATCATTTTTCATTATCATCATATAGTAATATTGAGTAAAGGATACAAATTTATAAATATAACCCAATGTAAAAATAGATTTCAATGTAGATAAACTTATTTATAAATGATATATAATTTAAGCAATAAACATACCCATGAAAAATAATAAGGATATTTCGAAGAAATTTAATGTCCAATGATCACGGGTAAGTGAATATGTAAGGGTAAATTAAATGGTTATTAAAATTAATTAATAATGTTAATTTCAATACATTTTAATTAAAAATGATAGGAAATCATTGATTTCAGGAAATTGGATTGTAAAGATCCATCAAATACCCATCTAATAATGAAAAGGTGGATGATATCACTGATGAATAGAAATAACATAAAAAGATCATCGAATAAAGTGAATTGAAGAAAACTTCCTTCCTATTAAGAAAATCACTTTTTAAAAATTAATGAAGAAAAAAATGAAAAAAAATATCTTTTAATTTTATTTTGAAATTTTTTATGTAATATTAAAAACATAAAGCCACCATGATTGTGAGAAATTCATGTACATGCCAAGTATGTAAACAATCAATGATTTCTTACACATTTTTGATATAATATGAACAATAATTTTCTGAAATAAATATAAATATTCCACAAATATTTTTTTATAAAAGGTAAAAATGGGATGAAATTATTTACTAAATCAATTTTAAAAGGATAGAAAGTTTAAATAATTGTTAGTGAACCTAGTTCTGGAAGAAAATTTATTTTTAACTGAAGCGATAAAGAACATCGTATTTATTGAGAATATTTACCCAATTATTTCAAATTCCAAAGAGTTGAGAAACTTTTATGTTACCTGAATGTATAATTAATTTCCATATAGGGAGAAAATTAAATTAGTTTATTAGAAAATTATCCAATATTTTTCATTATTTTAAATTAATGTATAAACAAACCTGATTAAAATTATATGGGTGCATAAAGCCGTGGAAAGATCATAACACTGAAGTTACAATTAAAAAATAAACAGATAATGTGTAGGAACTATATATACACATAAAATGAGTTTATATACAAAATAATTTAGTTAAAATTTAATACACACATTACCATAAAATAACAATGACAATGAAGGAGTAATGTATCCTAATGAAAAGAAATTAAGTTATATAATTCAATACAACTTGGTAGTTTCCATGTTAAGTCCCCTAGGATGAAAAACATATTATTGAAATATAAAATTCCATAATTATTAAGGAAAAATGTTGTTAAAATAAAATGTATCCATTTATAAACAATATATAATATATTAGGTATATTAAATTATAATATGATTAAATAAAGAGAAATTGAGATGAAGTCCATTACCTCAGGATTTTTTTAGTTGAACATACATAAGTCTCAAATATAGTGGTTTGAAAATTTTTATAAACTTATTAAATTACAATATCAATATTTATAATATCATATTTGATCCTTTTATGGAATCGTATCACATTTTTGTTAGTAATCATTCTTGTTTTCATTTTTTGGGTGTAAATTTACTTATTTTCACATTAATTATTTTTCATGAAAGTTATGGTTCGTGTGTATATTATATAGTTCCATCAGGTATAGGATAATAATAATGAAATAAATAATATATTTTAATTTTAATTATAATTTTTTCACTATTATGAAATTTGGATTTGATAAATAAAGTACATTACGATCATGGAGATGGTATTTCAGATGTAAACATGGAAACATATCCATTATTCAATAATCATTATAGAATGGTCGTAATTTATATTTTATCCATAAATAATTATCATAATATAATAAATAAAATATTACTTGTTTAAATAAATAAATATATATATATATATCATCATTGTGGTGTGGAAATGAAAATATTGTCACATCGCTTCTTAAAGGAAATAGTCCACACCTACCTAAACAGTTGTAGAATCTTAAGTGTGTGAAATGGATAGATATAAAATGATATACTATAATTTCTGAATGATAAATATATATATAATTTCAAAACGATGTCATGTATATCACATAAGATCATTAACATTATCTTTATCACCATCCATGTGAAGTGTTAGTGAAAGACGGATCACATCACTTCAGGAGATGGTAGTCCACCATACACAAGATTGACATTAACGCATCCCATATGGAATGGAAAGTAAAATTGGATTATATTGAACCATATTTTATGACACTACTATTAAATGATATTAAAGATTAACATCATAACATTCTATAATTCATGGAATGATAGGTTTAGATTCTTGAAGAAATTTTGATCATACATCCCATATAAATAATAAAACATGAAAATAATTAAAATTAATATTTTTTCATTTAAAAGATCTCATTTTTTTGTTATTACATGTTGTCACCTGAGAATATACATCAAGGAAATGGTTGAGCTAAAAAATAGTAGTATGAGGATTAAGGGACATGAATCAATATAACATGGGTTCATATAACCAACATAATCACATCATAATCATTATAACATCGTTACAATCATGATGGAAGAATTTTATTGACTAATTAGAATGTTCAAATGAATTAAAATGAGACACCATATCATAGTGGTCCAATACCACCCATAGTTTTGAAAAAAGCTATCACCCTCTCCACGTATAACATACATGCATAATCACAACCACATCATTGTGAAAAAATATAGTATAATGTTCATGCACGATACATTTTATCTCATGGGATATGTCACGTTAAATAATAAATTTGATGGATATATAATTCATGGACCACTTTTCACCAAATTATATTAACATAATCATGCATACAACCTAGAATTTATAATAATCATTATCATGAAATAACCTATGGAGCAGTTTGGGTGTCATCAGAATTAAATCAATAATATTTAGACGAATAAGAAAAATATTACAAAATTCAAAATTTAAATCATATTTTTCATAATAGTTATATTTATTGAGTTAATATGAAACAACTTAAATAGAGTAAAAGATGTTTTTGGGATGGATTTTTTTTCCAAAAATCAATTCAATTTTCTTATAATTCAAGGTAAACAAACATATATTCCTATAAGTGAAGGGATAATATATTAAAGATATATATATTAAATTAATTCATTTCTTAACCTAAAATTACATGAAATATGGATAACCCAATGAAAGTGGGTTTGGTTTAAGAATCTATCTACCATAATTTCCTCTTAATTTCATTGTTTTTCACCACGTGAATAATATAAATGGATTTTAAAAAACATAGTTCAATTAGTTAATTATAATCCTATTTTAAACTAATAATATATTATAAGAATTATAATATATTTCATAACCCTCTTTGGTAGACAAGAATAATTGTGTTATAACATTTCTATTAGATTTTACTTATTTGTTTGGATTTTTCTAATGTTATTCAATGTTGTTATAAAATATTAGAATATCATACATAGCCGTATAATGTATAAAATTAAAATTATATATATATTATATAATTAAATATATACATCAATGATTATTATTATTATTCATGACATGGAAATGTATCCATAGTTGGTTAACCACCCTTTGATAGGACATTTGTATGAGAGACAGAAAGAGAAATTTGATATATATATATATATGATATATATGATACATAAACTAGGTTAAAATCAAAAATACTGTTTCAATAGTTCATCATTATGATTATAAGTGTTTTTTAATGTTTTGATTAAACACAAAGTTAAAATGAGTAAAATAGAAGAGTATACCAGAACATACATAATTTTGACCGTGGCTTCTCATGCACGAGGCTAAAAATCTCTTGATGTTTGATGTTTTTTAATCCAAAAGGTCACTATTTATTATAATTTAATTTATTGGGAGTATTTTGGATGATATTTCTCTTTATAATGTAATGGGGGTGTGGTTTTACAAGGGGTGTGGGAGGGGTTATTTATACTTGAGAAGAGTGGTATTTTAAAAATAAAATATTAAGAAAAATATTATATCTAATGTAAAACATTTAATAGTGAATTTCTCATAATATATATCCTATATTAATTTAATATAATGGTTTTTAGACTATATATTTCTTTATAATACGAATCTATTTTTTTATAAAAAAAGATTTTGGAAAAATGAAAAATTGATATTTAAGGGACCAATTTAGACTTTATGTTTTGGAAAATGATTTTTTGGTTCTCATTTTATTTTTATATTATTTTAATGAATAATTTATGAAATTAAATAGGTATTTTCTGTATCTCATGTTCTTGTATTTATTATTTAATAAATACATCATGAATAATAAAATTTAAGATGCATTTGTTATGGGAAATAGTGCATTTTAATGATTCACTTTATTTATGATTTATTTTAAAAAAATTACCAAAAAATCACCCTTAGAAATTTTGTACCTGATGATTTAAAAAATTATAATCATTTTATAAAAATAACTTTATAACATATATTATTTAAATTTTTTATATAAAAAATAAAATACATAAGAAATACTGTAAAATAATGTTTATGAAAATGATCTTATATTTTCTTTGTGATTTTAATCATTAACTTTTTTTAAATTGAAATATTTATATTTATATAAATTAATCATGGTATATATAATTTATATCAGAATTATTATATTTAGGTAAAATATCTTTTCCCATGTGCTTGTTACTATTTCTAACAGTCATGTTATTATTCCCATCAGCTAGTTTTCTACTCCAATGACCAAATTAATTTTCCAACAGTCACATTACCTACTATATTTTCAAATTAATTGTTTCAATAAATTTTCACTATAATTACTCTCAAGGTTCTAGTTGTCTATTTTTTATAATTTTTACTAGTTTATTAATTATTTTTTTCTTTTCAGTGGGGATATACAATTATAGTAGATTGGGGTGATCCATATTTTCCCATCTTCATTTTTCTAATTGATATTTCTTGTAAGAATTTCAAAAGTCACATTTTAATAGGTTTATTAATTTAATTTTTTATGAATTTTAGTTAATGAAATAATGATTTTCGGGTTTTCTATTTTTGGTATGTGTAAAACATTTTATAATATAATATAATACATATTTATTTAAAAAACAAATATCATTTATATCATCTTGGATATTTTATTCTTTCTAATTTATAAATTACTTCCTTGAAATTCCAGATCATCTTCATTTTTCAGAATAATAGAGGGCACATCTATTTATTGTTTCTTATGGTTCCTTCATCACATCTTTATACATATAGTTCCTTCATAACACTTTTACAATAGGATTCATCTTGTGGTATAGAAATTTACCTTTTCATTCTGAGAAATTCACTGGATCATCCTTATAAGAGAGTTCATTTTCCAATTATACCACCTATTGATTAAGTAAATTTGAGTTGTTAGGAATGTACTTCATCAGGAGAAATATTTGAAACAATTCATTCACATGATCCATATTTGGTAGAAATGAAATATGGTAGGGCACTGTTCATATGTTATCTATGATTATAAAAGGGAAAATATACTTAGTAACATGTTTAATTTTGTTTTAAAAATTAGATGACTCTCTTCTGTGGTGATATTGAAAACAAAATGTTTTCTCTAACATGAAACTCTATGATTCTTTTTGGTTTGTCATCATATATATTTTACAAAATCTAATTATATTTTATATAAAATAGGATGGATTAAACCTTCTATATCACCCCATAAAAATTTTTAGGTCCAGGACTCTTTTCATCACCATATTAATACCAATATGTATGAGTTTCACATCTCTTCCAATTATGAGATTCATATGAATCCATTAGAATACTCGAGTGGAATTTAATATTATATGATAAAAAACAAATGGTTGATAATGATTTCATCCTACATTAAATTAAATTGAATGGGAAATCATAATGGTTCAATAGATCCACCACATCCTGAATTTATGTTTAGCTATGTTGTTGAAGTGATAACTCTTCTTGAATAGTGATGTAGTTCAAATCTTACTATGTTGATCCACCACAACAAATATCACATTTTTTCCTTTTGATATCATTAGGATACTAATGAAAAATTTCATGGTGATTTTCTCCTATTTATTCATGTTTATGTTCAATGGTTTCTTAATCCCTTTGGTATTATGTAACTCTACATCAACTTGTGAACATACCAATGACCATGAGATATATTCCAAAATCTCTTTCTTCATTACTTCCCACTAGAAGTGTTCTCAAAGATAACTATACACCTTGGTACTTCTAGGATAGATAAGGATAAATATGTTATGCTCATAATCAAATTTACCCTTTTGTATCACATGTGTTAAAGGCACATAAAGAATAGTAAAAAATAATCAAAACATCATCATCATTATGGACCTCATGTATCATCCATACCTTTACTTCTTTAACCTTGTTTTATAGCTCCAGATCTTCCCTTTGATCCTCCTTGAACATATATTGGATTTACTATTAGGATTTAATTTTAGAAATGTTGAATTTATTCCTTGATGTAATGATTTTAAAATTTATCCTTTTCTATCCATGAAGGTAAGGTCTTTCTCAATCTTCATCATTGATAATGGTGCAGTTTCTGTTCTACTAAGAGAATCCAATAACTTATTCACTATTATCAAATGGTAGTGAATATATTTCTTATATTCTTTTTTAAGTTATAAAATTCTTCATCGATGCATGTTCATATCACACTTTGGGAATATATACATTATAATATTGTGGTCTATATAAATAGAACACTCTTCTCCATATAAGTAGTGCCACCAAATCCGCAAGGAAAAACCACTATTGAAAACTCTATATTGTGGGTGGGGGATGTTATTCTCATTGATATTAAACTATTGTGACTTATTTTATTTCACATTATAATTTACCATGAATACACAAGACAATCCTTTCTTTAAGGGATCATGATATATCAAAACATCTTCTCCAATTGTTGGTAGTGTGAGTACATGCAAAATGATTAACCTCTTATTCGTATTTTTAAATCATTTCTCAAATTCTTATTTCTAGAAATAATTTATACCATTATTTTTTAACATAGTTATAGATATATAAAATCATATTAAATTTACATGAAATGATAGTAGTAACTTTCTACGCTGAGAAAGTAATGATTTTTAGGACTCTATTGGTCCTCGGTGATTCCGTATTTCTTTATGTCTTTAATGGGTTAATAAATATTCCCTTAATTGTGATCAAATACCTCAAGAATGTGAATTTATGCATATAAAGTCAGAATTTTTTATTAAAGTGCAGATTTTCCCCTTCCATATCATTTGTACAAAAATCCTAAGCTTCTCTTCATGTTTTTCCTCTCTATTAGTGTAAATGGTAATTTTTTAGTAAAAAATACCAAACTTTTTTGAGGTTTTTATAAAGAAAATATTTAAAAAATAAATGATTATTTGTGGGGAATTATTATGTAGAAATAGTGTCACCATGAAAACATAATTCACATACCTTCTATGGAATGAATTCTTCTAAATATGTTCCATATTCAACTTCAAACGATGATATCCATAAAAAATATCAACCTGTTAGATGTGATGATCTCATAGTAGTTGATTTAAAAAGTCATTTAACAAATGAAATGGATATTTTTTCTTAATGGTGAAAATTTGGAGCTCCCAATAATCAATACATTACTTCCTTGATCCTTATATTATTATTTTTAAGGAGAACTAGTGCAACACAAGGTGATTCAATAGGTATTATGAACCATTTCTCCAAAACTCTTGTAGATGCTTCCTTAAATACCTTATTTCAAAAGGGTCCACCCTATAAGTGGATTTTGATATTGTATTGGCTATAGTTATGTGATATTTAATAAACATTACCTTAAGATATTTGGTATTAAATAGAGTCTCCTTTGGAAATAATCCGGGTATTCCCTAACAATGGTGATTTCAATAATTTTGATTTTTTCTTTTGAAGAAACCATTTGGTATACGTATTATACTTCATAGGGTATTATAACACACACCATAATGATATTTTACAAGATATATTAATGATCAATCCTTCATGTATTTTTGATAATGTGATTGTTAAAAAAATGAAAATATAATTTAGTTTTAATGATGTTTATATGTACTCTATATAATGATATCCAATCCATGTCCAATACAGAGTATAATTCCTCCAAATGAAGGATTAATATATTTTCTAGAAGAATATTCTAATATATGATAATATGAGTAGACTATAACACATAGTTTTTAAATATATAATTAGTATTTATTATATATATATCTCTATGTCAAGGTATCAGGGCTTCAATTCAACAGTTATAGAAAACTGTTAGGATATAAATTAATATGTCGAACTAAAATAAATAGACCATTATTCAATATTTATGGAATATGATATGTACATTGTCAATTTTTTACAAACTCCACTTTATCCATAGTGACATAATAATATAAACTTTTCTCCCATGGATTTGGTGATTTATGATGTCTATTACCCTTAAGGACATATGGTTTAGTGTATTAGCTTAGATCACCCACTCTCTATAGTTGAATCATATAGCGATTTTTGGATCACTTGGAGGGTCCTTCCATTCCTCTATCTTGTTTTCTTGATTCTTCACATATATTTGAAATTAATGATATTTGTGGAATTCTATCCCACACATGAAGCCCTTCCTCCTTACTATGAAGAAATTCCTATGATATTTCTTCAATTTTTTGTTGACAAAATGATGGTTGGATACACTTCCCCATATTATATTACCCACTAGACAGAAAGAATATTATTTTGTTCTTATCTCCATAACTGTGGGACCATTCCTCAAATTCCATCTCTACTTTGAGAGATTAATGAACTAATTTTTTCTAACAATAAAATTATTGAATATATAGAATTTTTAAAATGAGTTTTTTAAACATCTAAATATTCTAAATATTTTTCATAAATTATTGAAAATAACTCCAAAGGTGTTTTTTTCAATCCATGTGTGGTTTTCTTCATAGTTAATGACAGATTCACCTTTATTTTTCATCATATCTCTGAATTTTCTTTCTATCCATTTCCCAATAGTTCAATAGAAATATTGGTTATGATATACATTATTTAACTATTCACACTTCCACTCTTCTATTTACTAATTCATCATGGAATTATTTATCGACAACCAACCTTAATTGACCTCCACATCTAAATTAAAGATGAACAGAGTCAAATTATTATTCTTAGAACTATTGAGCATAGAAAATATATTCACCACTGAGTTAACTCTCCATTATGTGGACATTATACCATAAGATCCAATAAGATTTGGTTGTAGTTACTGATAAAATACTAAATAGATATCTTCTCCTTCATGGGTGAAAGATGAAATTTTTCAAGGTTATAGTTATTATTCCTAGATTGATATAGTTTGGTAACAATCACTATGATGTTTTGAACTCCACCTCCCATGAAATTGGGTATGTTTTTTTTGAAATTATTTAATTTTCCCTCACATGGATTTTTTTTCTTGGTTTCTCCTTGTTCCCATCATTATCGAAAATATTAAAGTGTTGAACAAAATTTTTGTCAACCAAGATAGAATAAATATTTTATTATTTTGTTCAATTATCTCTGAATGCATATCTTATTGTATACATGTGTTTATCCTTTTTCTAAAACAATGCTTCTTGGCTCATCACATATACATGTACTTATACTTGTATACTTAACTAACATTTTGTAATCCTAGTACCAAAATTAACTAATTCATGCCTCTAATACGAACAATAGAGACCCTACATTTCTTGCATCTCTATTAAATCAATTTAAATATAAAATCCATATAAATTATACATTCAAGGATTAAATGTTTTAATATCATATTATAATTAGTACGATACATAAATTATAAATAATAAATAGAAATATTATTAAAGTCATTATTCTTTATCAATATAAAATCTCTCAAATTCTCATTAATGCATGTAGTCACATGATGATGTACATAAAATAAAGTTGTGTGTCAAAAGCACAATAATATTAGTAGTAAGTAACAATGATTAATCTCAAATGAGGGAGCATAATCCCCATTATCACATTTTATTCAGAGGATCGTCATCATAATAATGAGTGAAATGTTTCATAAATTAATGGAATGTGATGTTCATAAAAATGAAGTAACATATCAGATTAGTCAAATACTACCCATTGTAATGGACAATGTGATCATCATATTCACGTATAACATATGATCATAATCAAAAGATCATAATTTTGATCACATATATGATTATTTTCTTTAATAATAATAAGTATCTCATTAGATAAATCATATTATCAAATTACTTAGAGGGATATATAATTCCAAACCCACCCATCACATCATATTATTTAAATAATCATACATTCCACATAAAACATATTAAAAATGTTGTAATGAATGAACCCATGGAATATAATGGGTACAAAATGGATTTAATCAATAAGAATTTCATTAATAAACATGGTATTCCAAAATTAAAAAGTGATAACATATTTGGAATAAACACCAACATTCTTGAGTGAAGGATGAACAAATACCGAGGAGTAAAAGTTGTATTTTTGGAAGAAATGTAGTTTTAAAAAAATATTTTATTTGGATTATAAATCAAGGGTGAAAACTGTATATCATTAAAAAATGAAAAATAATGATTGGATATATAAATTAAAAAATAGGATTATCCATACCTAAATTTATGAGGATGGTAGATAATGCAAAAAACGGAGTCAAATTCTAGAATCCCCTAAATTAATTAAATATTTATTTAGTTTCATTTCTAAATCATAAATAATAAAATTCGATTAATTAAAACAGAGTTACATAAGGTAATTATGTTCATTTATTCAACTATATATCCATTATAATTATTGTATGATAATTTATAATAATCTTTCTAAAATGTGGATTGTTTTGATATCATGTTATCATTAAATTATCTCGTTTTTCGTCAATTTGAATATTTTCATTCAGATTCATTATACATGAGTGTAATTAATTAAAAAATAATATAATACATGTAATTAAGTTTTTTATATATTATACATAATTTTTAATAACCATCCCTAATACTGTTAATAATTTTTTGTTTCCAAGGCTTTCATAGCTGGGGTGCACCTTGTCGTAGTGATGAATGTTTTTTTCCCTACATTCCCAGTATACATAGGCAATAGGCCGCCACCACCAGAGATGGTGATGTTAGATCATTGTTTGAAATGAGATGACTGTGTATTGCTTCTACCTTACATGCATTACTTGGTGGACCTCATTTCCCGATCAAGGTCTCCCTCATAGATTTTATTTTTGTTCAGGAAATACATTCCTAGTTTCATCTCTTTATGGAAACTAAATAATTACACTAATTATGTATGGAATGGAATAAACCAATAATCAGTGTAGAGAGAAACATTGGAAATTTCTAGGAATTATTGGATACAGGGTTTGGTGAACCTATGAATCATCATCTAGAGAAAACATCTCATATGGGGAATATTAGTAATAGAACCCAAGGTATAATATGTCCATCATTAGGTATCTAAATGAAAAGTTATGTTTCATTCATAGAGTTCACCTCAAGAATATTATTGTTAAATTGGGTATGTGTTTGAGTGGGTCCAAAAGTTTAACATCATGTGGAGATGGATCAGAACGTCTGGTTGGGACATACCACGTCAAAAATTTAACTTCTTGTGAAGATGGGTGATATTGATTGTAATTCCCCATGAAGGTGGAGCAAGATGGTGTATCGATATGTGGGAACACCATAATATTTACAAATGGAAGGATCAAAATTCCCTGTAGTTGCGGATTCAAAGGGTGTATTCCATAAAGGGAATATATCACCCCATGAAGGCCGATGGATTAGAACCCCCATTAGAGGTGGGCTGAGGAGATGTGTATTGTAAAGGAAAGATATAACACACTGAAGGAATATGAATTTAAAATCCCTTTGGAGTCAGATCCTAGATATTTTCCCAAAAAAGGGAAGATATCACATCGTGAAGGATAATGGATCAGAATTCCCTATGTGAGTTCATTCAGAAGGTGTGTTCCATAAATGGAATATGTTACATTGTGATGGTTGATTGACATAAACGTAGAGGCTGATAAAGTAGGTTCACCCCTAGGCGAGGGAACCTTGGTTTTCTATTGGTCTGGATTGAACATCATGAAGTCATCTTACATACACTGTTTGGAAGACAGTGATAAAAACCCACATAGATCGATGCTGCGATTTATGGAAATGTGGTAGGACCAGTCCATGTAGTTTAACACCACGTATTAAGGAATATCATGAAATTATGGGTGAACTATCAAGGTATGTTATGGGTTTTCAACATGTATACTACCCACCACAAGGAGATTACACATATTTTTATGGTTTGGGGATTAGTCATTGATCTGCCCAAGGGGCCTAGATGAGATATGGTATCCTAATTGAGTGGCATAGTCTGAAAAGAATGTGACTTGTAGGAGATTTGTATGGATATAGATATTGGGTTTTGACCGTTAAGAGTAGTCCTACATATATCTATTAATTAGGTATTGAATCACACATTATTCGGAATTTCTGGGGATTACACATGAGGAATATGTACATTTGAGGGGGCATGATTAGGGATTACATCTATTGAGATGTCTAAAGGAATTGGAGCTTGTGGTTGGAGCTTAAGTGTATGAGTTTCCCCTATAGTATGAGTTTTGTTATTGATTATTAAACATAAGTGGATTACCACAGTTTGGATTTAATGGATGTTATTGGCTATTATTCATATGGATTCCCACTTGAGTGGAGAATGGGTCTTATATCAATAGAAAAGGACAATGTATTTCTAAGATATATAAGGATGTGGTCGGTCCTCACACATGTAAGTGTCACACATGATGATAGTATTAGAAATGTGTTGTTGGAGTTTATGCTTGTAAGTGGGAAACATGCTACTAGGATAAGAGATTATGCAGTTGGGGCATATGCGTGTGAGAATTAAATGTGTTGCATAGAGAAAAAATGATTTGGTTATGGACTGGGCTTGTGCATGGGAGCTTCTGTTCCTGTCATCCTCATGTATGTTCATAAAGGAATCCCATGTTACTTTCATAAGGTAAGATTAAAATTTGACATCATGCTTAAGGGAAAGGTTTGGGTGGCTTGTGAATTATGCTACCCATGTAGGGTTCCTCATGTAAAGCCATGAGAGAATCTCAAACTACTGATGGGTTGAGGGATATGAGATGGGATTACACGTATGGTGTACCACAATGTTTTTTTTTCATTTTTTGATCATGCAATGAGGCATCATGTGTTTGGAATATAAAGAATCTCATTTTGTAACGTGCGGAATCTTATATATTTCATATAGGGTAGGCTATAGTTTAGATTAATATGGTGAGGACTATAAAATTTATTCAAGTGATCATTGATTGAAGCATATTATTCTTGGAATATAAGGAATCCCTTTCATAAATGATATGGTTTGTTACAGTTTAAATTCATATAGTGGGGACTATAATGCATATTTTTTTAATGCGTTAAAAATCTTCTAATTGTCACACGAGGAATCATAATCTTGAGTGATAGGATGTGATATAGTCTAATTTCATGTAGTGACTACAATTGGGAATCTTTTCTTAACACATAAGGATTCTCATGTTTTTTAGGTGGTATCCTATTAATGAGGGATAGGGTATGCTACAGTTTAAATTCATGTAGTAACGAATACAAAAAATGTTATTCTAGATGCAATAAACATCTTGTTTTTTCACAGGAGGCACCCTACTCTTGAGTGATAGGTTATTATATAGTTTAAATTCTTTTAGTGAGGGAAAATAATATATCTTCTCATGATCATGGCATGAAGAGTCTTAACCTTTACCTATAATACAACCTATTCTATAATTATAGTTTATGGTACAGTTTAATGTCATGTAGTGTGGACAAATGGAATATATTCCCACGATCATAGCATGAGTAATATTATCCATGACTCCACATGCATCGAATTGTTGAATCATAGGGTATGGTATAATTTATATTCTTGTAGTGGGGACTAATGGAATATCTTCTCATGATCAGGAAATGAGGTGTCTTACAAAATAGCAATAAGGAATCATATTATTGAATGATTTGGCATTCTATAATTAACCTTTATGTTATGAGGGATAATGGGAGAGATATTATAGTAAATGATAGGTATGATACTTATAGACGAGAGGCCTAATGGGGATCAACCAGGTATAGTATCATAGTGATGAGGTTTTGGGAGTCACTTGAGGAACAATTCATCTCAGGATAATCAGGGATTGCAAGATTATAATCTCAACTCATGACATGGGAAAGGGACTAAGGGGAATAACTCGACTCAAGATATTTTAGTGGGTGTGGAGGATTATATAAAATCATTGTAATACCTGTTGTGTATGGTGGGTGTGTATAAAGTCACAACCCGAAATATCCTAAACCCGACTAAAAAATATTGTAGTATGGCTCTCCAATTTCATTTGGGTTAGTGATCATAGCATAGGGACTCTGGCATAGGCCCAGGATAGTATCCTGACACTAATGTGGAATAGGTATGTGGGAGACCAAACCCCACAGTATGGGATAATGGGAGAGTTTATGGATATAATCGCATGCATGATTGGGATTTACCTGGAAATAAGGTTATGAAAAATATTGGGATTTTCACTTGAAGAAGGCTTCCTGAAATATTTGGATTTGAACATTTATAGGGTTTTTCGAATGATGGTACTTAGCATGAAATGTTTTTCCCTATAGAAATAGTTGTGCTCAAACATCTTAGCATGATGCATTACATTGATGTAAAGTTCCTATGTATATGTATGTTACTTTATGACTTGGGCTGTTTATGCGATGAGATCAACTCACAGTTTCATGTGTGAGAACACCACTTAGTGGTTGCATACTATTAGAGGTGGGGGTGAAAATTTGATGACCTATTAATAGGAATCTATATGGTGGCATTCTATTTTTTTCTTTTACGGATCATGTTTTCAAACCATTGAGAACCATTATATAATTTTTTGTGAAATTTACTTTGTCACTATAGGTTGGTATGCATACCTGCATAACATCTCTATTTAACATTGCCTTTTGAATGAAACTCATAGGTGCGAGAAATGATTTGTTTGAAAGATTATATTCTTTCTCCCAATGATTCTTCCTTTGATGTTGGGGAGTTTAGAACACATTAAAACTGAAGGAAATCCCAGGAAACACCCTCAACATTTGTGCAAAACTCACTCGAGAGACTGTGATGTTATTACAGACACTTTTTTGGAATTTTTCTTGAAATACATACATTACCCCAAAATCGCCAAGCCTATCCATTATCTCTAAACTGACTTTAAATGACCATAAATTTTGATTTTTTACCTCATTCTGGCTCAACAACCTATCAAATCAATGTTTGGCAGAATGATATATATCTTTGGATTAAGTTACATGAAAATATTTTTTACTCTTGGATTTCTTTTATAGTTCCAAAAATATCCATCCCCTTAATTCCATCCAATGACAATGAGGAGGGTGATGTAGATCATGATCTAATGAAATATTTAAGGGAAACACATACATAGATAACCAATTTCTCTAAATCATTTTGAGGAAAATAATTAAATATCTAATACTACACGAGTGATGATTGGTGTTATAAACAACATCAAATAATATATCATTGACCTCTATTAGAGATCCAAACAATAGAAGATGTATTGTGATCAGAATGGGACATTGAATTTTTTTTTTCAAGAATTATGACTATAATTGTGCTATGGATGGAGGATGTGATGCAATGAATAGCTGACTTGAGTTTTATAACATCCAATAGTGCATTAATGGGGTAATTTTATGGGAATTTAATTCTATTTGCACAAAGGGGAATGAAAAATGTGAATCATAATAGCTAAAATCTAGAACCCATAGAGAGTGGATTGGAGATACGATATAATTATTGATCATATTAAAAAAACATCATATGTTCCATTGATTTAGAATTGGGGAAATTGAGGGTTGACCGCTAGCAATTTTCAAAAAATTGATCCTGTCACATAATTTTTTCCAATGTCATTCGGAATGTTGTATCAGGTTGGTAGGTGAACAAAAATGGAATGGGACCATTCTGTTTCGGGGTCCCCTCAGTCAAATAATAGGACTAGGATCTAATGAATGGGAATACTAAGAATGTAAATGGAGTGAATGAATATTGAAATGTATTACAACACTCATGAGATTACCCCACCATTGCATAGATAATCTTAGTTTATTATTATTGGTCTGAACAAAGATAAAACCCATATTCCAAGGGAGTGTAATCTCAGATGTCAGTGGAGGGATGTAGGAATGTATGTTATTTAGTAGGTGCTGACATTAAAGAAAGGGGTCCCAAGGAATAGACTAATATACCCATCATTTTTACATCACTCTAAATGGATGATAGATACACATTTTTAAATCATGAAGTGACGATGTTGGAAACATAGTCTAAAGTCATATAGTAAGGAGAATTATTTTTATAGTTTAATGTCATGTGATCATGATGCATCTCATAGTATGATGTTATGTGACGGGGACATTGTTAGATTTATAAGGACATATTTTATAGACCATGGGTTGAATATCGGAAATTGACATGTCTATTGTGATTTATAAAAAAATATGTCATGATTATGGGACATGGACACTCAAACTCCACACAACATATCCCTATTAAGACTAAACACATACTGTTTGAAGAAATAATTACTATAAATCTACCCCCGGTTTATTCTCATGATGATTAGACCAAGGGATATTTTTTTTCATCTTAACAACAGTTGTAAACATCATAACAGAACTCATAGGCCCACGTGAGTCATGCTCGGTGCGGGAAATAAGGAACAACCATGGTATTTTACATACATGTGGATGTATACAGTAGTGGATACACCAATATAATTAGAAAACCCACCAAGATATATGTAATTGGAATGGTGGTATGCTAAGACAACCAATATATATATCCCGGGATACCGGTGGGGATGGATCTACTGTTAAAAATATTAAAAACATAGGAATATAAAAACACATGTTAGGAGTGACATGAGAAAATTCATGATGACTGTTGGCCATGTTCAAAACAAAAGATATTGTATTTAATATCAATGATCCCTCAAGGTGTTGGTCCAAGATGAGTGGTGGACCATGGACAAACAACATCACAATTATAGGGGATATTTTCATTTGAAGGGTGATGGAAATACAAATTGGGAAAGAACTGAAGCATTTCATAGGGAGTATCATAAAGTGGGATTCAATCCTAGGATTGATGAATAGATTATGCTCTTTTTCATTCCACCATAATTGGGGACATGGGACTAAAGGGTTAATTAATTTGAGTTTGGCCCCAAAGAAACAATTTATGGGAATCTATATCTATCCCATAAGGATGGGAATCAAGCCATGAATTGTTCTAGGACACTATTTCATAAAATACCTACAGTAGTGTGGAGATTCCTCTCTAATGATGGAATTGAAGAATCTCATATATATCATGAGGAATACCAGGTTCAGAGAATGGGGTAAATTTTTTTGATCATCCCACATATATTGAATGTTTCACCCCTATTATAAATGGGTTCAAAATCACCTCTTATTTTGAGGATATCAATAATGTGGTGGGAAAACCAACCCAACGTGAACGCGTACAATGTATGACCACACACCTCATATGCTTTCATAATGATGCTTCCATATAGATTGATGTCATGATTTGTATACTAAGTTTATAGTTTAAGTTCATGTTCCTGAGATGTGGACATTCTATTGTATTGCCCAATGCAGCAAGGATGGGGACCACATAACATGAATTATGGATCATCATGGTTGGGCCCATGAATAGATATTTGGGTGTCAGTACATATCATTCAAGTGTAGTAATCAGGCCAAACATAGTTCTTGAAGGTAAACTCTCTATATAAGACTAACCTAGGAATAGAGAGGGAACATTTGATTCGGGATGGCTCGAAGAGGATTTAAAATTTATGTGTCACTAAGTAAACTATGTGGAATGGAATCAACACATATGTAGTTCTCGAATATGTAATAGTACATGACCGATGTTGAGGGAAATTTCTTCTTAGGTGAGAACATTATGGTGTTGTTCTATTTCTCATCCTGCAGCTAGAATCATAAGTGTTACATATTCAAACATCATTCAACTAGGAATTTTATTATTTTTTAGTTGGACATCATTCAACTATGACGATGGCACTAGTTCTTTTATCATCGTGGGACTAGGTCAATAGTGATGCAGTTTAAGCCCATGTTATGGGAACAAACAGTGCAATATAACATCATGTGATAAATACATATATTCCTTGTGTATGGTCATAATTTTTGGACCAATGATGGAATAATGTCAATCAAAAGCGTTATGTGTGGAACTACAAGAGTAACCAGATGTTAATGAGGGCCTAGGAGGCCTATGATACATGACACATTCCGAGAGAGGATCGATCAAAATTTATAGTCAATATGTTTGGACATGGACTCTCAGTTTAGTGTCATGATGCTCAAACATAATATAGGAGGGAGTGACTCATCAGGATAAATATAGCATGTATTCCTGAAAGACACAATGTGAACGGGGTCCCAGAAGGCCTACTACCATACAACACTTTCCAGAGAGAATCCAACATAGAATTTAAATTCATGACGATTGGACATGATGAAAACAATTTAAGGTCATGTTTCTTAAAGAATATGGTCATTTTATAAGTACATAGAATTTGGATGGATAAGAGATCTATTTTCAAGTTGTTATGTGTAGTGTTACAGAGTGAAAAAAAAAGTGAATGAGGACCTCAGAGGTCTACCTTCACACAACCCAATCTAAAGAGAATCTCCCATTTATTTTAAAGTAAAAACTCATTGACTATAAGGTCTTAGTATAATGATATATAGTTTAGAATAATTTTTTTCCATTTTTAACACAAGAGTAGACATCATTCCAAGACTCATAAGAATAATTTTATCATGATAAGTGTGAGAAATAAGGAGTGATGATGATTTTTTGGACTCATGTAAGTGAATAACAGAGGAAATACGAAGCCGAGTTGAGAACGTTCCAACGACACTAACCTGCATACTCATTAAGAATGGGCGTACAAAGTAGTACCACCATGGTGTGATAGTTCAACCAAAACATAGGTTTGTGGAATTTATGAATCATGTCACCCAATATCTATATCACAATGTGGTTGGCATGATGATGGAGAATAATTGCTAACCATGTTCGAAACTCAACATCCCTATCAGGTTACTTAGTATGGGGAAAAACATTTGAGTTTTAAACACTTATTATTTTTGAAATGTGGGATCCATTTCAAAATTTCATCCAATGTATTTGGTGGAATTGTCCCATGATGTTTGGTGAGTCACTATGTCTAGGAACCATACTATTAGGGGGTCCCATCAGATAAGGAAGAGGACATAGATCCAAATAAAGGGACATATTAGGTGTTGATATATATTCTGATAATTTCCATATGGAATCCAACACACTAGGTTCTACACATCATCACAATTATTAATGTCAATGTGTTATATTAGAAAGGTGGATTTGATCCTCTTCTCAATGATGATGGGGCTGAGGTAGTTCGTTAATGGGGTATGATAGTAGAAAGGTTCCAAATACATAGTGCCCTCTTATACGAGGCTCATTGAATTACATAATTTAATATCATTTGATGGGGTTGTTGAATTATCTAAAAATTATCATTTAAGGAATCCTACATTCCTCATTTAGGTTATGGATGTAGTTTAATGTCATCTTCTGAAGATGATGGTATCATAGTTTAACATAATAGGGTATGGATGTTGAATGGAACAATTTAACGTTTTGATATTAGGATGAATTGGGGATGTTGTTTATGATCACATAGCTTTGATAATGTTTGTTACAATTTTATGTCAGTTATCTTTGAACAAAATTTCATACATTTATGCATTATGTGACTTAGACATTCTTCCATTGTATAAATTCATATAACCATGGTGATTGTTTACATGAATTTTAACTCCATAAAACTAGGACAATTTATTGAAGGATTTTTGTGGTATCGGGTTAGTCATCTCCACCACATTCTGATGGTTTTGTGGTCCTTATGTATAAGGGAAAATCCATACATAAAACTACCCTAAAATTCCACAGGGTACATGATAAAGTTCCCAATGCGTTAGATAGTATATATCATATAGTATTTTATGTGGGAAAATTCAAGGGTCACATAGAGGACCTTAACATATGTTATTCACAAATGTAGTAAGGACAGTTGACCTGACATAATTTCAAGATAGTTGGGTTCATGATTCCAATCATATGGAATCACTTCCTTATGTACCAGATGGTATGAAATGGAGTTCACCATGGGTGGAAGAGCATATATGAGTTGTTAGAGATAAGCTGACTGGGGAAGGAATTATAGGTTTCCCCTAGTGTCGGGTTGGTTCCCCTAGATGGTATCCTTCTCATAGGATAGATGGGATGACAATGTCCAAGAGAATTTAAAGATAGTATTTTGATTAATGTAAACTGATGGAGTAGAGGATGTGTGGAATCTTGGACAATCGTTATGATGGATTAATTAAGATCAAGTGGAATGGAATCCTGTAGTGTCAGTATGATAGGGTGACAGAGCTAGGGACACATGGAAACCAGGATTGTTTGTTTGATGGGGGGATAAAGACCTTGAGGTGTGGAAGTAGTGAATATTATTACGAATGGTTGATTTATTGTTGGATTTGTGATATCCTAGAATGTTGTTATGATTGGGAGATGTATTCATGGAGTCATGGAAGCCTATAATGTCAGTATAATGAGGTGATGGAGCCCTGGAGGCATGGAATCAAAGAAAAATTGGCCTGAAAGGTTGATGGTACTATGGAGGCAAGGAATCCTAGAACATCGCTACAACGAGAAGTTGCTTCCTTAGAGGCATGGATGTCTAGGAGTTTGGATCGACAAAGTGATGTATCTCGGTAGGTAATGATGCCTACACTTTGGTACGACCAGATCATGATGCCCTAGAGTCAGGAATCCTCGAACGACATTTTGATTGGATGAAAAAGCCTGGGTGGCGTGGAAGATTGGAATGTAGATTGGTAAGGGTGATGGATACCTAGATTTGGGGAATCATTTTCCATCGGTATGACAGGGTGATAGAGCTTCGAAGGCATGCAATCCTATATCTATGGTTAGATGGGGTAATGGAGCCTGAGGGCATGGAATGTATGAACATTTGTTTTATGGGGCATAGAATCACTAAAGGTCTGGAAGATTGGACATATGGTATGATGTGGTGATTGATCCTTGAAGGCTTATAATCCTTGTTCATCAGTATGTCAGGGCGATGGAGGCTCAAAGGCATGGAATCCTAGAACTTCAGTTTTATGGGGTGATTCATCCCGCGTGGCATGGAGGGATGGAATGTCTATTTGATGTTGTTATAGATAGTTATATATGTGGATTCTTGGACTTTCGTAGTGATGGTATGATGAATCCTCGGTGCAATGGAAGCTTGGAACATTAGTATGATAGGAAAATGGTTCATTGGAGGTGTTAAAACCTCTAATGTGGGTTGGAAGGGGAGATGGATCCCCATTTTCATGGATGCCTAAAATACCAATATAATAGGGTGATGGAGACCTAGAGGTGTGGAATCTGGGAATGTTGATATGATGAGGTGACACCACCCTAGAGGCATAGAATACTGAACGTTGGTTCGATGGGGCGATTGAGCCCAAGGGGCATCAATGCCTACAAAGACAGTTCAATAGCTGTATGGAACACTAGAGCATAGAATCCATGAAAATTGGTTTGATGGGGAGATGAAACATGGGTGGAATGGAATCATATAATGTCAGTTAGATGGGGTGATGGTTCCCGGGTGGAATGGATGCCTCACCCTTTGGTATGAAGGGGTGATGGAGACTTGGAGGCATTGAAGCATTGATCATTGGTATGATTAGACGATGGGGTCTTGGAGTTGTGGAAGCTTTATATTTTGATAAGGTGGGGTGATGGATCCCTGGATGCATGAAAGCCTAGAATATTGGTTCGATGGGGTGATGGAGCATGGGAGGCAATGAATTATGGAACATCTATTCTATAGGTTGACAGATCCCTATAGGTGTTGTAGGGTGGACTGTTGGTATGATAGGGTGATGGATGCCAGGAAATTTGGAAGCCTGGAATGTCGATACGATGGGGTATTGGATCCTTGGTGGTGAAAAATCCTTGAAAATTAGCTAGATGGGGGTGATTGAGCCCTCGAATTGTTAAAGTATGTAACATCAGTATGATGATATGATATATCCCTGGTGGTGTGTAATCCTGGAATGTTGGTATCATGAAGAGACATCACCAAAGAGGCATGGATTCCCGGAACATCAATTTGATAGGGAGATTGAAAACAAGAGCCATGGAATCTGTCAAAATTAGTTTGGGGGGTTGACGGTACACTAGGGGCATGTATGCCTAAAATAATGTTTCTATGGGGTGATGAAGCCTAAGAGTAATGGAATCCTGGAATGTTGGTTCGACGGGGTGAACAAGCCCAGGATGCATGAATGGATATACCATTGGTATGACAGGCCTATAGAGCCTTGGAGGAATTAAATCATTGAATTTAAATATAATAGTTAATGGATCATTGAATGTATAGAATCATAGAATGTTGGTTCGATGTGAAGATTGATATCAGGGTTTATAGATTTTTGGAACACTAGTTCAATAGAACAATGACACTTTGGAGGCCTGGAATCCAATAATGTTTGTTCAATGGGACAACAGAGCCATGGAGTTAGGAAATCCTTGACTGTTAGTATGATAAGACGATGGATCCCTAGAGGCGTGGAATATTGGATAATTGGTCTGACAAGGAAATAGATGATAGGAGGTGTGGCATCTTGGAATGTCAGTTTGATGGGGAAATGGATCCCTATAGTCTTGAAATCCCAGACAGTCTTTACCATGGGACATGGAGATATGAAGATACAGAAGCCCAAAATAAAGTACTATGTGTGATGAAGCCCTAAAGGCATTAATGTATGGACTCATGTTCGTTGAGGTGATGGATCCCAGGGCCATGGATGCCTGAGAAATCAGTTTGATGGGGTGAGAGGGCCTCAAAGGTGTGTAACCCTAGACCGTCGGTATAAAAGGTACATTTAAAATTATAGGAGTGGAAGACAACAATGTCGGTATGATGGGGTAATGGAACCATATAGGAATGGAATCCATGAAAGTTGGTTCAATGAGGTGGTGGAGGGAAAGAGTCTTGGATGCCTCAAATGTTGGTTTGATGAGGCAGTGGTGCTCTGGAGGCAGGTAAGCCTTGAACATCAGAATGATGGGGAAGATGTAGAGTTGGTAGAGTGAAAGCATGTACCATAGGTATGACAGGGTGTTAGAGCCCTAGAGGCATGGAAGCCTAGAATGTTTTTATGAAATGGTGATGGATATCTAGAGGCATGGAAAACATGAACATCCTTTGGATAAGGATATGGGGCCCAAGAGTTGGGGAATCCATGAACATTGTTTTGATGGGGATATGGAGACCAAGTGCATGGAATCCTAGAACATAGAATTGATTGGGTGATGGTTCCTTCGTGGCATGGAATTCGGGAATATCGGATCTATGGGGTAGTTATCCCTAGGAGAGACAGGATCCTTGAACATTGGTTTTACCGGCTGACGGAGCCCTGGAGGCATGGAATTCAGGTTCCTCGTTATGATGGGGAGATTGATACTGGGAGTCAAAAAATCTTGGATTGTTGGTTCGATCGGGAGACTATGTCTAGGAGGGCTGGATTCTTAGAATGTTCATTCGACATGTAGAGGGAGCCCTAGAGGTGTGGATGTATAGACCATTAGTAAGATGAGGAGATGTATCCCTAGAGGTGTGGACTTATAGAAAATCAGAACAATGGGAAAATGGATCTATGGAGGAATGGAATCTGGTAAATTTAGTTTCATGTTTCGCTAAAGCCTATGATGCCTTGAAGAATGGATTAAAGGATTGATGCAGTGTTGTTTCCCTAGAAGCATGGAATCCTAGAGAATCTATTTTATGGGGTGATGGTTCCCTAGAGGTCTGAAAGGTTGGAATGTCGGTATGATGGGGTGATTTCACCCGAGTGGTATGCATGCCAGAAACATTAGTTTGATAGGGTGATAGGTCCCTAGAGGCATTGAATCCTAGTGTAACATCTCCAAATAAAGATACAAAAAAGAAGGGATAAGTCCAATATACCTCCTATATTGGTTCTTTTGAAAATGGAATGTTCTCAGTTCAGTGAGGACCTCCATTTTGGTTGGTAGAAGTTTGGGGTGAACTTATGTATGAGGTATTGATAGATTATGGAGTACCACCGCATTGACAGATATTGGAAATGTGGTGGAACTCTATGCCTTTTGATGGTAGTTTGGGGAGGATCTTGTAATGTATGATGAAGTCCATGAGGAGGAACTCCAAAACCACTGACTTTATTGTGGGGTGGACCTCCAACACAAATGATAATGGTGATGAGAATGACCACCCTGATGATTGATGGAATTGAGGGGAAGACCTATGAAAGGATTGATGGTGGATATGAGGAGGTCCTCTATGTCGATTGATTTTAGTACGGAGAGGCCCTCTGAAATGGACAATGTTGGCGATGGGTAGAATCAAAATGCTAGTTTATTTTTTTATGGGGATTACCTCTAAAATCGATGATGATGGAAATGTGGAGGACTACCATGTCTGTTGATGGATGTGTTGAGAGATCCTCCAAAATTGATGATTATGGGGATAAGGAGGGCCTCAGTGCTAGTTTTTAGCAATATGGGTAGGACGGCCACAAAATCTGTTGATTAAGATGGGGAGTAAATCTATGATGGATAAGGTGATTGTAAGGAACCTATCCAAAACAATAGTTAATAGAGATATCAAGGAACTTTATTTGGGTTGATGGTTGTTTGGGGAGGACCTCTACTACAGCTATTGATGGAATTGGGGAGGACCTCCATGCTATATGATGGATGTGTGAGGTGGACCTTTGCATTGCATTACCTCACCATAGTGTGGCTCATAAGAGCTATCAGTGGTAAAAAAATATGAGATGGCTATCTCCAGCTACCTGTGATGTAGTTGGGGCCTCAATTTCTGTCAGTCGAAATGGTTCCCCACTATCCATTTTCAAGGATCAAATGGAATACGTTGGCAGTGACAAGGGCCTATTGATCTTTTGATGATGCTTCTTGTTTTCCAATGTTTTGGGTATTACCCCAACATTGGAATCAAGTGATCCGAATTAGGGTTTACATGGTGTGGAAGGATTCAACTTTTTCATCAGCATGTGGAACTGGTTTCTTATGGAAATGATGTGGCATAGTATGAGACATTTAGGGAAGCCCTAAAACAACTAATGGTCTAATTGGGGCTCGAATATCACCATCCCCATATTCATTGTAGCATAATCAGTTTGAGCATGGGGGTATCCCTTTTCCTAACGCATGAGGGTTGAGGTGTTGAAATGTATCCAGTGAAGTTTTGGAAGGTGGGGGGGGGGGGTTCCCTTGCACGACCCATTAGGGATGTGGTTTCGGTTAGGATTTAGTGGAGTTAGGGGTGGTTTCCTCTTATACGGCCCATGGGGGCAGTTATGAGAGTAATGAGAGGATGTAATAAGTGTTGTTGTATACCTATGTGTCCAATTGAGACAACGTTTCTGGAGAGGATACAATGAATACAGGGGTAGTTGTTGCGTGTATGTCCCATGATGGTGGTAGTGTTAGCATGGGGTTGTTGGAGTCAGGAGGGTGGGGGTGGTTCTCCCTATGAGACTAATTGGGGTGGCAATGTAGACAAGGAACCAATGAATTTGAGGGGGGTTTCCCCCCATGTGATACATAAGGAAGGCCATGTCAGCTTGGAGCCGATGGAGTTAGGGGGTGGTATCCACTGAGTTGTGTGGATCATGAGGGCAGTGGTGTGCATGAAGTTCTAATGGATATTAGGAGTGGTTTTCCCCCTACATGTCCCATGAAGGAGGTGGTGTGGGTTAAGATATAATACCTCATTCTCTTAATTCAGTCGATTTCACTCATCATATCATATACAAATGAGAGTGGATTCACATGGTTGATGGCCTAATTTTCTTATAATTTGTCATCTACTAATTAATGAAGGATAAAATATTCACATTGGTTTCACCATTTTTTATGATACATTTATATTTTTTGTTCACATATTCATTGAGACACATACTTTTTCCCACATTCCAACATTCCAAATGCAGTCATTCTCAGACACCATATATTGTGATGTCAGATATTTGTTTGAAATAGTATGATGGGATATGGGATCCTCCTTCCATGTATTACTCCATGGATATCATTCCCCAATAAAATTATTACTCATAAAATTGAGTTGTGTTCATGAAAATCATTCATATCAAAACATATTTGTGGACACTGGTTAATTAGGATGCTTCTATGAGGCACTGAGAAAACATTAATTTCGAGTACATGGTATCATTGAGGTTGTATAGGTAATAAATGAATACATGTTTTGAGAACATTTGATTCATCTTCTTGGGATGGATTATCATAAGAGGCATCTAAGGCATAAAACCCAGGTATTCCCATGTAAATACCTATGTGTGAAACTCAGAAGGCATGTACCATCTAAGGTTTCCACCTTTAACACCCCATGTTTTTCAAAGGGTATGTGTTTTGGTGGGGTAATAAGTTTAATATACTTTTGATATGAATCAAAACATCTAGTTGACATGGATTGTGGATTAAATATAACAACCTATAAAGAAGGGTGAGATTTATCATATTTTCACATGGAGTTAGGCAATGCAGGTGTGTCCATATGAGGGAACATAATTTTTTTTCCAATGCATTGATCAGAACACCATGTTGAGGTGGCTCTGCGGGGTGTATCCTATAAAGGGAAGATATCACACCCTTAAAAAGGATGGATTTGAACACTCTTTAGTGTTTTATATGAGATATTTGTCACATAAAGAGAATATGTCACACTGCAAAGGTGTATGGATTATAAATCCATGTGACAACAGTTCCAGGTGGTATGTCCCATAAAGGGAATATGTCGCAACATGAGTGAGGATTGATTATAACACCCTGTTGTTGTAGATTTAGGTGGACTATTCCCTAATGGGAAGATGTCACACCATGATGGTTGATCTACAAATCCTTGGGGGAGGATCATGGAGGTTCACCCCTAGGAGTGGAAGGCTATAGTTTACCATTGGTCGGGTTTGAAACACATAGAGGAGTCCTACGAACCCTATATGGAAGACCTAGATCAAAACCCACATATTTGAATTCAACAGTTTAAGGTAATGTGATAGGAATAGTCCACACAGTTTAATGTCATTAGGTAAGGAAGCATGCAATGAAAATTGAGAATCACTTATGGATGGTGGAGGGCTTTTCATCAATGCATCCCTTTAAAAGAATATGTCTTTTTGTTGGATAGTGTGAGGCTTTGACATTGAGCTACTTAAGGTACGTAGTGAATATGTTGTTTCCCATGATAGTGGAATCATCCTACTAGGGATGCGACCTAGAGGAGATCAGGATGAATGGAAATATTTATTTTTGACTATAGGGAAGCACCTTATGTATCCTGATTAATTAGAATAAAATGACATAGTTAGAAATGATTGGTGGTCACACCTTTAGCAGAGGACCATTTTCGGGGAAATTATTGGGGATTTCATCTAAGGATAAGGCCCCTGTATGGTGAGAACATAGTTTTGGATTATGCGTAATATTGGACCATATAGGTTGAGTATGGTTTTTCTCAATTACACTTAGCAGGATTCCCATGGTGGAGATTGGGTGGGTGTTTTTTGGGATTATGCATTGTGGATATCCATTGGAATGAAGGTTGGGGATTTTATATATAGCTAAGGCCTATGCGCTTATATTAGTAGTGAGGATGTGGTCTGGGATTATAATTTTATGTGGTCCATGAAATGGACAGGACCTCTGAAGTCAATTCCGTTATGCAAATAGGGTGTTATATGTGTTCTGAGTGGTCAAGGAGAAATATTTCTTACACTTTTCAAATTTTCTAGTTTTGTGAACATAGATTCTAGGACGGATGATCATCCCTCATCAGTTATTCTATCAGTAGGTTATCTATCGATAGCTATATAGTGTGTCCAAATCAATAGGTGTTTAGTGTTACCAAAATAGTGAGTTTCATTAGTGATCTGTGTAAGTGACTCATGTCGGTGACCAGTGCCAGTGACTCACATCAGTGACTCATGTCGGTGAATCGTGTTGGGGAGTCGCCTTGGTAAGGAATCAACTAATATTGTTTCCAAAATCCGATAGTTTCAACCCAACGAAGTTATCATCGATGTAAAATTAATTCAAATGTTTTATTATGGGATTTAAAGCTGATTAAAAGCCTATAAATCCTATCTTTATTTTCCTAAGGGTTTGGGTACCTTTATAGGTCAAACCACATAGATATGACCATATCATAATTTAATGGAAAATTTAAACTGCAAATACATTTAGATTTTAAAATTGGTCAAGAATATTCCACAATTTTTATTAATTCTATATTTTTTATGTGTGAGGTTCCATAAACCATTGTTCCTAAGGATTTGTGTGATTGTTCTATCATTGGATCGTTTCCCCTTTTAGATTTTTCTACTGCATGTTCACCCCCAGTTTAGGTGGATCCATAATGTATTGATCCATATTTGATATAAGGTATATTCTAAATCTTTTCTTTTGGATTCCTCTATATATTTCATCCCATTTCTTCTTTCCAAGTGAGGGATTCGGATATCCATGTTTTTAATAGACCATTCTTGGGTTTTAGAAGATGCAGTTTTGTTGTGATGTCCTTGGGTGGTTGTTTTTGTTTCATGAGAGGTTATTGTGATCTATTGTGTTGGCCCTATCTCATGATAATAACATCAAAAAACACTTCAGGTAGGGGATTTTTGGGTTATCTAAATTATTTTCAAGAATTCAGAGAGTTTTCAGGATTTATCCAACTGAATCGCAATGAAATTGAAATAATAAAAATCAAACTAGAAAAATGTATTGGCATAAATTTCCTAGTGATGGTATTGCCTCATGATTTTCTATATAGTGTGATACCTATTTTTTTTATTTTCATTTTGTTCGTGATGGAATTTGGTAAAGAACATAATGCCTAAATTAATTGATAATTAATTGGTTAGGGATAATGAGTAATGTTAAATGAATTTGATTATTGTTTCTGTAATTTGATGATAATATTATTTATGTAGTAATCTTGGATAATTTAATTTATTAAAAGACATGTATAATGTTTATTCTTATTGATTAATGCCATGTAAAAGTAAATTTTTAATTAATTTTTGATAGCTTGAGAAACCTAGTTATTTAGTTTTCCCATAATTGGAAACTATGATAATAAATCGTTATTTCTAAGAGTGAATAAATAACTAGTATTCTAATAAGTAGAATTCCTTGCGGGATTTCAGTTACATACATTATTATAAATTACTATTGACTTATGCTTGTATCCATGAGGGATTACTGTTTCTAAAAGACGAATGGTATGTTTTAGGGAAAAGAGCCAAGTTTCTCTGATTGATTTCTTATGTCTTGTGTTGTGGTATGAGCCTGGGATGGCTGATCCAAGAAGGTTTTGGTGGTGTGTAGGGGGTGGGGAGAGGAGGCCCAGGGGTGGCGGTGATTGAAGTTGATCCATAGAGAGTCGAGATGCATCAGTTTGTTCATGCGGGTATCAGCGAGGTCCATAGAGAATATGGTACAGGTTGATAATGGGTTACCCATTGATATAAAATTGGTTGTTATTGAGTATGATGTTTTTTTATCTGCTTTATTTTCCCCAATGATTGCGGAGTAAGTTTTTCTACACTCCTTCCAAAAGATTTGAGAATGCACAAGGGTATTCCACATGCTTTATATGTTTATATTATCGAGGACAGATTGGACTGCGCTCATGATATAGGGAATAAGACGTGATGGGTAGTTTATCTACTCACAATTTGGAGCCCCTTTTATTTTATATCATAGAATGATTTTGTTGAATACCTAGATTTCGGTAAAAATGATAATTCTATAAATAAATGATTTAATAAATGATGTAAACCCATGGGGTTGCATCTTGTTGGGATGCAATTATGAGGATAAAATTTAGTGGATCTTTGGACTCTTTTTGGTTCTTCATAGATTGCATGAAACTCTATTGTAAAGGTAAATAAATGTAATGATTAATTGGGAGTGGTAAATTAATAGTTATATAATTAATTTACATAAAATATAATTTATAAAAATGGGTAATGTAACCTAATGTATCTCTTTAAATTGTTGTGTTCTTATAATATGACTTGTCTTAGTAGTGGTAGTTGGGAGTCTTAAAGATGTTAGCTACATGTGTGTCTAAGACATTGATTTTCAATAGTTTGGTTGTGAGATATATTATATTCTTTACATTATGTGTTCCCATATTCTAAATCACCTTACCGGTTTGGGAAACTAACACCCCCGTCATTCTGACTCATGGGGGAGTTTTCTCTTACATCCCGATGGGAGGATGGATGGCTAACTACCCCCTTTTCCCCCACTATATTCTCATAGTATATAATTGTGTTGTTATGAACAGTGGTTAGTTGTTACCATATATGAGTGTATATGGACATATTATCATGTGGTTATTCACACCCATATATCCGGGATGTAGTTTCATAATGGATACTATATGTATGATTTGTTCTGGCTATGATGGATTGAGGATCCTTACTCACTATATCAGTTGTAATGGTTCATGGGAAAATACTCGATGTATGATATATGTTAATCAGGATTTGGTGGAACCTGGAAACTACATAGTTTATTTTGGGTATGTGGACATGGTTGTTATTATTGCATGCATTTCATGTTTTGGTGCTTCACATAGGTGTCTTTAGGATATCCTTTTTGAGATAGATACATAGGATGTGTAATGTTGGGGAAAAGTGATAAACTAGTGGGGAAGTGGTAGCAGGGTACCCTTGATATTAATCATTATATTATATACTCATGTATGTAATACTTGGGGAGAGTATCCAGGATGAGGATGGGAACGTAGTATACTTTTTTGGGTAGTGAGTAAGTTTCACCTTTTGTTCACTATGATTTATAATGCTTTATTTACTTTATTAGAATAGGGTTTGGTGAGGATCCTACTGAGTATACGGTTATACGCACCATATGTATATAAAAACTATTTTTAGGTTTCATGGCATATGTTGGATGTTAGGATGGTTACTATAGGATTAGGGTTCGAGCTGATGTTTATGCATCATGGTTTCTCCTGTTTACTTTCTTTTGACACTTACGGTTTTCCCTTTCAATTGTAGTAGTCGTTCCATGAAATTTCTTATGTAAAATCATGTCCATTTTACCTTATGTTTTGTGCATGAGTTTTTTTGTCTATGATATCTCTCTATTTATAACATATTCTATTAGAGGTTAATTTCTCCCATGTATGTGTTTACTATACCCTCTGTGCTAGTCAGCAACCGGAGGCCTACAGAAGGTGAGAATCGGGGTCCTCCATTTCTATCCTCCCATTTTGGGCCTAGGAGGGGTACACATTGTGGGAATGGGGCCACAAAAGAGTGGTATGAAGTGTTTCGTTGAGGTATAGGATGGTGTTTAGATTTTGAAAAATGTGAGGTTTCATGGGTTGGTAGGGTAACAATGTCAGTCAGGTTCAACAAGATCATTGAACACTGGAGACCAGTTGAGACAATACTATTTCGGACTGCATATGATCTGATGTGTTTTCCATTACGTTTATAGTGGCTAATAAATGATGTGATTCTCATTTCAAGTTAGAGACCTAAGAATGGATCTTTCATAATAATTCATTTCACTTATGTCTTGAAGGGGTAGACCATGGGATATGTTAAAAAAATATATAAATTAAGATAATTAATTAATGTTATGTTGTTCCATATTCTTAGATTATGATCTCTAATTATTTTTCATCTTCGGAAATGGATTTAGGTTGATGTCCTCATAATGTTTATGTAGAAGTTATCCAGAATGTTCTGCTAGAAGATTATCACCGAGTAGAGGATGATGACGACAACACATAGAAGAGGACACTTTGAGAATTTTTGTGTGACATTATACAAAATTATGAGGTATCTATTTCAAATACAGTCACATAAGATAGGTTTGAATAGGTAGAGATAGTTTTTAGTTTGACACATTTTTTGAGGTAGCACTGGGTGCGGTTGGGTTTGGCTATACTGCCCGGGTTAGTGAAGAAAATGTGGTTATTATTCCTTGGGGATCATGAGGGTAAAATAGTCTTGTGGGAGGAGTTCTTAGAATTGTTTAGAGTGGATTTTATTTTATAGAACATGAAGGAGGCTAGTCACTATGTGTTTTTTACCCTTCAACATGGGAGATATAGTGTGCGAGGGTTTGGAATTTGTTTCAAGAACCTTTGGAAATTTGCTTCGAACATGTTTCTAGATGAAGATGCTAGGGAATGGAATTTTGATGGGGATTTGAATCCAGATATCTAGTGCCAGGTCACCCTATTTATGTTGGAGATATATCTAGAGGTGTTGGAGAGGTTATAGTTCATTGAAATAAATTTTTCCTGAACTAGATCATCATGATAGGGGAGTCATTATGATTCATCATGATGTAGAGCTGTGGTCCAAGATTCCCAGTTTTTAGTACGGAAGAGTTTCTATTCATGCGAGAGTAGTTCCTAGCCCCCAATATATATTTTTTTGGAAAATTTCTCAAAGTCCTATTGTAAGGGATATGGTGATTTTTTCTTATGTAAGTCGTGGTGCTCTGTAGTGAGTGTACATGGCCTTTCCGAGAAGTCAGTGTACGTCAGGTGTTCCACTTCAGGTTTCTCGATTTAGGTAGTTCAGATGAGGTAGTAGTAGCTGGCTGCACTAGTTTTGTATCATCAGAGATTATAAGGGGTAATAAAAGGATATCCCTAATATTCAACCCGCCCTTGGATAGTATAGTGTGGCCATTGAGGTTGTATTTGTTAGTTCCATGGAGTCCATGGTGTTGGTCATGTTTATCTTCATGTGATAGCATTTCTAGAGTTAGGAAAGACAAACGTCGTTCAAGTTACCCATTAAGTGTTTTCTTCTTGGGTGCATGCCATGATTGATTTAGGAGTGGCACAACCCTTCTTATCACATTAAATTTTCAATGTTTTGGTACTTGAGGTAGGGAGGCTTCTAGATCCTTTGGCATTGAGTACACTACATGTAGGCTAAACAAACATTTTTGAAGAATGGAGAGATTATGGGATAGTGCTCGTACAACATTACTCATGAGAAGTTCTTCAATGTTTATGGATACAACCATATTATTTCATCCTTGGCATGGATTGGTTATATTTGGTTCTAGATATCTTGGATTTCATCAGGCGGAAGGTGGTTTTCTTCGATGATGATAGAGATCCAACCAATTCTGTTACTGAGAGAGACCCTCAGATTAGTCCGAGGCATGTTCCATTCATATCACCCTTGATGGATGTGATGATGGTGAATTTGATATAGGTTTAGTATTGTGATTTCCCCAGGGACGTAGAGGAATACCCTGACGTCTTTCAAGAATAGGTTGTAGTGTTACCCACTTCAAGGGAGAACATGTTCTGGTTCATTCATTTTCTAGTAGTGTATCCTATCTCGATGTCTCCATATAGGATGGTTCCTTATGGGTGCGGGAGAGTAGTAAATAGCTTTATGGTCTATCGTTGTGAGGATATTTTGGCCTATATTATCACCATGAGGGTGTAGCAATTTTTTCATGAAGAAGGATAAAGGGAGTTTGTGTTTTTAATCAAGTATCATTGCATAAACAAAGTGATAGTAAAGATTTTATATCCTCTTCCAATGATTATTGATATATTAAATCAAATGACGGGTGTGAGTTGGTTCTCAAAAAACTATTTTTGGTTAGGATATCATCAGATGAAACTAAAGTTTGTGTATATCCCAGAGACTGATTTCCCTTGACTTCATGAGAATTAAGAGTTCATTTTGATGCCATTCGGTGTAACGAATGCTTCAACTATGTTTATATGGTTGATTAGCGCTATGTCTCATGAGTTCTAGTATAAGATCATGGCGGTTCTCATAGACGACATCATTGTATACTCCACGTCATAGGAGGAGCATGTATAGTTTCTACATGCCATTTTTGGAGTTCTTAATCATTATTAAATATTTGGGATGTTGTCTCAATGTGAGTTTTTCCATTAAAAAGTAAATATTTTGGGTATTTTTTATCCCAATAGTGAGATGTTTTGGATCCGTTGAAGATATAATAAGTAGATTCATGGGAATCCCCCAAGATAGCAAGAGAGTTGTGATGTTTCCTCGAACTTCAATACCATTACAACAGGTTTGTATCCAATTTCACATGTGTTGTGACTTCTCTGAAAAAAAAATTACTATAAAGAATTGGGAACTTGTTTGGACTGATCAGGGTCATTCAGCTTTCATATTCCAGAAGGGGAAGTTGTTCAGTGCTCCGGTTAGTTATCTACTAGTATACGTACTTTAGTTTCAGATATTCTATTATTATTTTTATCTGGGATAAGGTTGAGTTTTGGTGTATTATAGATCAGACATTCATTATGGGTCCCAAAGATACATCCCCCAGAACATAACTATTCGACCCACATTCACAAGATGGCAGCAGTGGTGTTCACCCTAAATATGTGAATACAATACCTTATTGGAGAGTTCTTCTTTGTCTTCAATGATCATAATATACTAAGGTATGTTTTCTCCCAACGTGACTTTAACACTCAACATTATTGATAGAATATGTTCTTATAGGAATACATCTTCAAAATTTTATATAATTCTCGAAAGGGGACTGTCGTAGCCGATGTACTGAGCATGAAGTCACATAGCGACGTTGTGTGTGAATATAGTGATTCTTGGAGAATAATGTAATTGGGTTCCGCATTACATCTATATATGAGAGAATTTGAGAGAATATGTTTTCTTTTTAAAATGACAGTGCACTATTTTCTTGTAAAGCAAGTGGAGGGATCCCAATAAGTGGGTCTTGAAGAGGAGGTATGAAGAAAGTGAGTTGTTTTTGGTGGGGCCAATGATGGATGGTCTAAAGATGATCAATATAGGGTATTATTTTAGGGGAGGGATTTTATTCCTTTCGTGACATATGATATAGTTTTCATAGATTTCTATATTTTGGTGTTAATAGTACAACCTAGTGTGACAATGATATGCCATGCATTGAGAGGTCAGTTTTTGTGTTTGAAATTGAAGTGTGTAGCTACATAGATTGTGTCTCGATGTTTTTTTTTCAGAAGGTAAAGGTCGAGAACCATATTCCTAGTTATTTTATCCGACCATTAGATGTTCCTCAATGGAATGGGGAGGAAATATCGATTGAATTTGTTACTAGTATATCTCATTTTTAGGGAGGATATGAATATCTATCTGTATTAGTGAATCATTTGATGAAATCATCCCACTATATAGTGATCAAGAAGTCGATCTCATTGGATGTTATGTCAAATAATTATCTGGAAGGGGTGGTCAGACCCCACATAGTCTAGAAGATGATAATATATGTTAGAGATCCTCATTTTTACTCCAGGTTGTGGAGAGGTATCCATAATTCTTTTAGTTATCATCTATTCCATAGAATTATTTAATATTTGTAGACATATAGTAGGACAAAGAAAATCATCAAGACTCTTAGAGACATGTTTCACTCTATTGTCCAAGATTTTGGAGGTTTGTGGATGAGGCATTTACCATTGGTAGAATTATCTTAAGAAAAATGTTTTCACTCAACCATTGGTATGTTACTGTTTGATACCTTATATTGCTAACTATTCAATTCTCCGTAGTGCTATGTGGGGGTCGAAGAGTCAGCAATTCTTAGGATTTAACTAGTAAAGAATGCAATAGAGATGGTTTAGGTGATTTTTTAGAGGATGAAGGTAGAAAATGATCATCATAATTCACACGCCTATCAATTAATGAGACATATGAAGTTTGATGTTGGGGATAATGTGATTCTCATAGTGACTCCCCATTGGGGGCAGTGACATTTTGGTCATGGGAAAAATCATTCACCCCATTCTTTTTGGCATCACAATGTGTTGGAAAATATTAGGGCTGAGGAATATCAGGTAGAACATTTCCCATATATTTTTGGGATACACGATATTTTTCACTTGTTGTTTCTCAATACTTATCTTCATGACTACTCTCATGACATGGATTGGTCCAAGATCGATGTTGAAGATGAAGAATCCTTCAAGGATCACCAGGTAGAGATCCATGTCTAAATGTAGATGGTGTTTCACCGGCATGCAATCCCCTTGTTTTGTGACATAAGAAATCACAATGGTGTACCAGTGAGTACTTGAGGACGTGAGTTGTGGATAAATACTCAGTACCCAAATATTTTTAATGTTTATCTCTTTTCTTGTAATAATGTTCATTTGGTCATCGTTGACATTTCCTCTTAATGAGATGGATTTCTATTGTTTCATTTTCTGGATTGATCATTTTTGAGAGGTGTCTCCCCTGGGAGTGTGTTTATGAGCTAGTTGTGGTTGTTGTGTGGTTTCAATTTATACATTTTATGAAGCGGTCGAGTTACTGTGGTGGTGAGATCCTTGATAGGTATCTCTTTTTGTGGACTTTATGACAACACCTTTTCTGTTTCTTCTCTAGGGTGGTTTTGGATTTTTCAATGAAGGAAATGTTTTGATAAGAAGATTATTTAAGGGTCTGGACCTCTCCAATCCATTCCTTTGAGAAAATATAGTGTTTGAGGTGTTTGGGGTTGTCAAAGTGACGTTTTTCTAACACTACCTATTTTATATTTCTATGAATAGTGTTTCTAGGAAAATAGATCATATCTTGGTAGGTCATCAATCAGTAGGAAATATATCGTAAGTTCATCTATTGGTAGGTCATCTATCAGTAGGTCATCTATCGTTATGTAATCTATCAGTAGGAGTACATTGTTTCCAGATAGTAAAGCGTTCAATGTTTCCATAATAATGAGTCGCATCAATGAGTCACATCGGTGAAAAATATTGGTGTCCCAACTTGGTGACACATAACGATTACTTGCATCAGTGACTAACATAAGTGAAATTCCCCAATGACTTTCATTTATGACTTGTTTCGGTGTGTCGTGTCGGTGATTCATCGGTAAAAAATGTTTTTAGCATCCTATTGGATTCCCCAATGATATTATCGTTGATGTAAAATGCATTCATATCCTTGTTTAAAGGGATTTAAAGCTGATTCAATGTTCATAGCTCTAATATTGATTTTTCTAAGGGTTTGGGTGTCTTTTCTCTATCAAAGTGTGTAGTCATGGACATATATTCCATTAATAGAAAATATAAAGAGATTCTATGTTTAGATTTTCAAAATGGACCAAATACCTTCAAACCTTATTCTTATATCTCTAGTATCCATTGTGATGCACCCCAAACCATTGTTCTTAGAGAGTTGTGTGATTTTGCTGTCTTTATATAATTTCCCCTTAGAGTTTATCCTACTGTATTGGCACCCACTGTTTTAGTGAAACTATAATTTGTTGATCCATCTTTGATGGAAGGTATTTTCTACCTCTATTATTCTGGTTTCCCTGATCTATTTCCACCCCATTCTCCATTCTATTTGATGGAATGTGATATCCATGTTTCTAATGTACATTTCTTGGGTGTCTGTTGATATAGTTGTTTCCCCACATCCTCATTGGGTTGAAGACGTTGTAGTAGAGGTGATCATGATCAACAATGGATTCTTATTCACATGAAGTAAAATTTTAAAACCTTTTGAGAAAGGTGATTCATGGATTCTCTATATTATTTACATGTATTCATAGAGATAACATGATTTATCCCACTGGATCACAATGAAATGGACATAAAAAATATTTTAAAGGTATTAAATAATTGGTATTATTTTACCAGAATTTTAATTTCATATTGATTTGGTAGATAGTCTGACATCTATGATGTTCATATTTAGCATGTAATCCTTGATAGAAATTAGTATGGAACGCAAAGCTAGAATGAATTAATAATTAATTAGTTAGTGATAAATAGGAAGGTTTAATGAATTAGGTTGTTGTTTTTTTAATTTTATGATAATATAATTGATGTAGTTAAGATGATTAATTGAATTGATTGATAATCCTGAATCATATTGATCCTTGTTTATTTGAGTCATGTAAATTAAGGGATTAATTAATTCATGATAGGTTGAGAAAGGTAGCTGTTTAGGTTGCCGATAATTTGAACTTATGATAATGTATCAGTTCATTCAAAATGGAATAATGAACTTATTATGTAATAAATTTAGTTTCTTGTTGGTCTTGAGTTACCTGATTTCTTGTAAAGTAAAAGTGTCATATTTTTAGAGCCTTTATATCTCACTGTTTGTAAATAATTAATGCCATATTGTGGGGCCAATATCATAGTTTCATTGATTGTTTCCATGTTTCATGTATTTTGATATGAACCTAGGATGGTTGAACCTAGAAGGGTGTGGTGGTATGTGGGGGAAGGGGGGTCTAGTGGTGGGGTTGGCAGTAGTTTTTAGTTATAGTGGAAATATGTATTGGTTTATTCTTCTGAGTTTTTGGGAGGACATCGAGGTAAATGGAATGGGTTGATGATGTGATTACTTATTAATATGATATTGGTTGTTGTTGAATATGATGATTGTTTATGTGCTTTAATTTCCCTACTATTGGAGTCCTATGGTCATTCATACCCTCCTTCCAATATAGGCAAGGACGCATGGTTTATTCCCCTTGGTTTCTTTGTTTATATTATAAATGATGAATGGGCATGTACACCTCATATTGGTTGAAAATAATCAATGGGTAGTTCATCTACTCACCATATTGAGCCCCTTGTGATTGTTATCCTAGAATTTTTTCTTAGAATACATAGAATTATAGAAAAGTTGTTATTATGTTAATAATTGATTGAATAAATGGTGTTAACCCATGGGGTTGGATGTTGATGGGATGCATGATGAGATCACAATTTAATGGAATTGTGGACTAAGTTTTGTTATTACTATAGAGATTAGATCATTTTTTTTGTGATAATGAAATTTAATGCAGAATTTTTAAAGGTTAATTAATTGTTAAATAATTAATTAATGTAAACTGAAACTGATTAAAAGGGATAAAGTAACCTAATTTATCTCTTCAAATGGCTACGAGCTTATAAGATATCTATTATTAGTAGTGGAATCCAGGAATCTGAGAGAGGATAGTTGTAGTTGAGTCTATGTCTAGGTTTTTTCCATAGTGTGATTATGAGAAATAGTATGTTCTTAATTTTTTGTTTCTATAAAATATTCCACCTAGTCGGTTAGATGTACCAAAACCCCAAGGATTTAGACCCCTGGGGATTGTTTCCTGAACATCTAGGTGGGTTGATGGATGGATTACTACCCCCTTTGTCCCCACTCTCATTTCTAGGTAGATACTTATTTGGTATGTGTGACTATTAGTTTTCTCAACATACGAGTCGAAAGGGTAATAATTTATTGTGTTTATTAAGACCCATATATCCAATATATAGTTTTACAATGGATAATATAGCTATAACGTGTATATGCTAGGATGAATTGGGGATCCATTCTCAGTGTATGGGATGTAATGGTTTGAGGTATATTACCTGATATAGGATATATGTCATACAGGATGTGGTGGCTCCCAGAATATACCTGGTTACTTTTGCCTATGTGGATGTGGTGTTTTGTGTTGCACAAGGTGCTTATTGTGGTTCTTCACCTAGGTGTCTTCAGCCTAGCCTCTATGGAGAGATATTCTCATGATGTTTGACATTGGGGAAAAGTGGAAAACCAATGGGGTAGTGGTATTGGTGTAGCATGGATATTCATTACTATATTGTACTATATTCTATGTGGTACACGGTGAGAGTATCCATAGTAATGTTGGGAATGCACTACACCTATTTAAGTGATGAGTTAGTTTCAATTTTTGATTACTATATTTTATAATTATTTATTTATATTGGAATGAACGGATCCATGGAGGATTCTACTGAGTGAAATATTATACTCACAATACATATATATAAACTATTTCATTTTACATGGAGTAGGTTGGCGGTTAGGCTAGTTTCTACTATCATGAGTCTGTTGGAGCTATTCTGGCTCTGTGGTCGATTCTCTTTTACTTTCTTTTGGTACTTATTGTTTCTTTAATTCAGTTTTAGTATTCTTTTCATGAAATTACATATTTGAAAATGGGATTCTTTTTCATTGTTTTCTGAGAAGGATATTGTTGGTTTCTATCTTATCACTCTCTGTCACATGTGTTCTCCTGTAGGGTAGAGCCCTCCATTTGTGTGTTTACTATACCTTATGTTCTAGTCTCGGACCTAGGGCCTACTGGAGGCGACACTCTAGGGTCACAATCTCCATCATTTAACTTCCATTCTAGGTGGGGTACAATTAGTGTGGAGGGGGTTCTAACATCCCATGAGCTTCTACAAATAGTGGTGACGTTGTTGGGGAATACGTGAGGGAGTGGACCATGTTCTATTAAGAACAGTGATAATGTTGTTGGGGGATTAAATGTGGGACCAACCCATGTTATTCTAGGACCAGAAATTATATGGATGTGGATAAGGCTTACAGGTGGGTGATTCCAATCATTTCTTCTTGAATTCACTTCATGATGGAATCCCATATACATAACATGAGGTAGTATTACTATTTATCATCTTGTAGAAGGGAATGGAACACAAGGCTTATTCATTAAGCTATCCATGATTGCTCCCTTATGTCAAGTCATGTGGAAATAACATCATGTTGATTGGTCAAGGTATTTGATTGGGTCTTACACCTATAGAGGCCCATGGTGGCTGTTTCATGGTATGATATAGTTTAATGTAATGTCGTGAGGACTGTTGGGAATATTATTCATGAAGCATAAAGCATCTATTGTTTTTCATAAGAGAAATCATATTATTTAATGATATGATATTCTAGTGTTTAAAGTCATTTAGTGTTTACTACTGGGAATCCTATACTTAACACATAATGAATCTTGTGTTATATACAAGAGGAATCATATTCTTGAGTGATAGGGTATGATATAGTTTATATTCATGTAGTGAGGAATACTGGGTATCTTATGATTGATGTAAGAGGTATATAATATTTTTCATAGGAGGAATCCTATTCTTGTGTGATACTGTATGATAAATTTTGATGTCATGTTGTGTGAAAAAAATTAAATATTTCTAAAGATAATGGCATGAGGAATCTTAAGATTGATGAATATGGAATCCAAATCTTGAATTAAAGGACACACTATAATTTAGAATCATATAGTGAGGACTAAATAACTATATTCTCATGATCATAGAATGAGTCATCTTAATCATGATAAAAATGCATACTATTCATGAATAATAGGGTATACTTTAATTTAATGTCATTTAATGAGGACTAATAGAATATCTTCTCACGATCATGGCATGAACAATCTTATGCAAGATTCATAATTCATCCTATTTTTGAAAGATGGGGTATGATATAGTTTAATGTCATATAGTGAGAACTAATGGGAAGAATATGCCTAGAAATGAATTTTTCTGGACTTACATAAGAGCGGACCTATGTGGTTCAACCCGATAGAGGGTCAATGTGTCGTGGTTTAAGAACACACATGAGGAATGGTTCGAGTCATGTTACTCAAGGAATCCAAGATGATAATATGAACTGCTGATAATGGAATGAGACAAATAAGCATAGGATGACTCAGGTTATTTTAGGGGATATATAGGATCATCCTGAATCATGGTAATTTGTGGGTTGGATAGTGGGGCAGTACAAAGACGAAACATGGAAAGTCTTTCAACCAACAAGAAATGATTATTTTGTGACTCTCCATTTTCATGGGGGTTAGTTACAGTAGTGAATTAAATGGGGTGTATTCCCAGGAACTTTGCCCAACACTAATGCTGATCGGGAGTTTGGGGGATCATCCCCCATGGTATGTACCAACAGTTGAATTTCTAGATGCTATTGTACACACCATTGGGATTTTCATGAAAATTGGACTATGAAAAATATATGGATATACATTTAAATAAGGATGAATGAAATATATAGATTTTATAATATAGATGGTTTTTGGAAATATAATTAATTGTGTGCATATGGGTTCCCTATTAAAATAGATTTAAACAAATGTCGTATCTGGAGACCATACATTAAGGGACTATGTGTAGGTAGTTACTTTCAACATTAAGAATTATGGGGTTTGTGCGATGCGCAAAACTCAAAGTTGAGTTTAAAAGATCTCAACCCATAGTTCCTCTTCTATTGGGGGGGGGGAGGTCGATGCCAAATTTATAGGAACCTCTGTAGAGGCCTTTAGGTTATCCTTTAGCTCATCAGTTTTCATGCTATAGAATAACTTTATGAAGTTTTCCTGAAAATTCCTTTGTCTCAGGATTTACACTCACATTTTTTCAGAACATATAAATTTTACGTTTCCATTAGCACACAAAATCATAGGTCTGTGAAATGATTTTCATTAGATATTCATTAATTGCATTAAAGCTAAATTCTTACGTGCATGGTTCTTGGGAACACATATAGACATTTGATTATCCAGTGAAATAATCATTTAATTTTATACCGAACTCATGTTCATGACCATTATGATATTGGATTCACAAATTTGGAATTTTTCACTCACTTCTATACATCTCCCTAGAATCACCCTGATTGGCCATTTTCACAAGTATAACATCAAACAACCATAACTTCTAATCTAAAACATTGTTCAGGTCCTAAAACAAATAAAATCAATGCTTGAAGAATGAAAAATTATTTTTTATCTGGTTCCATGGAATTTGATAGATTGATTGATGAATTTTTCTGACGAAATGAGTGTTTACATTTGGAATCCTTCATAAGTGGTTAATCTAATTTTGACGGGACATTATCGAGAGAGCGGGAATGGGATGTTAGAAATTTATATATATCATACATATTATATAATTATTACATAAAACATATTTTCTTTCATTTTAACAAACATAATAATTAATCATTAATGGTTCTATTTAAATGGAGTGGATAAAATAATAATGATAAGAATAAAAAAGGGAAGATTTGATCAAAAGATACATAATCCTCTGTTTGGATTCTCTTATATGACACCAAAAATATGTTGATGATTAGAGTTTTCAAACTATAGAACATCCCTAGATATTCTACGTGGAATGAGAGGGATTATTTGGGTAGATAAGTTTCTTTGGAATGTGTGGGAGGAAAGGTTTTATAGAGGGGTTATTTATAATGGACGAGAGTGATATTATAAGAATAAAATGTTAAATAAAATTAAATGTGAAAGGTAAAACATGTAATAGTGAATTTTTTACAATATACATCACATATTAATATAATATAGCGAGGATTAATACTTCAAAAATATTTCTAATTTGAGTTCATTTTTTTATTAGAAATGAAATTGTAAAAAAAATGTTAATTTATTGAATCAATATTTAACTTATGTTTTGAAAATTTATTTTTTAGGATTGGAATTAATTTATATTTTTTATAAAGAATTATAATTAAATGAAATATTTTTTTGGTTGAGCATATATTTCTATAATTAAGTCACTACTATATCTGAAACTATGTTATTTAAGATACATCGGTTATGAGAAAACCTATATATTTACTATTCAACATATATTGGAAGTATTTTAGGAAATTGACAAAAATAACTATTGTAGAATTAAAATGTGATGATTTAGAAGATGATATTATTTTTATTCAGATAAATTTCTTAAATATTTATATCTAACATTTAATATAAAAATATTATTCTTACAAAATACTTTTAAATATAGTTTTTTTATAATGTGATTGTAATTTCATTGATATTATTAATCATGATATTTAACTTTTTCATCATAATATTTATATTTACTTAAATTCATCATGATAAATTATATTTATATCAAAATATATTATTTATAGATCAAATTATGATTCTCATTGTCAGGTTACTATTCTTAATGGTCATGTTTCTGTTACCAACGGTCAAGTCACAATCCCAATAGTCATAATACTATTCTAATGGATACATTACCTGAAATATATTCCATGTTATTAATTAAATTATTATTTAATAAAATTCATCTCATGGTTATAGTTTTTTATTTCCTATAGTGATGATTAGTTTACCAATATTTTAATTCATCTCTATAGATTTCATTATTGGGGGGGGGGGGGGTTTATAGTAGATTGCACGGATCTATATTTTCCCATTATAGTTTTTCTAATTTAAAATTTTTTCCGCTTGTAAGAATTTTAATTGTAATGGGTTTATTTATTCACTAATGTAATGATTTTAATTAATGAAATAATTTGTTCTTTTTTTCGTTATATGTTGTATGTGTTTTATATTGTACAATATAATATAATATACATTTATTTCATGATGAAAATATCAGTTTGGAACTATAGGTTGTTATATGTTATATATGATAAAATCCTTAAAAGGGTTTATTTATAGTATAAATATCATATATATATACATATATATGATTTATATCTATCATCACACTGAACCATGATTAGTGGTAACAAAAGAATGTATGACCTTGGTTTGTGAGGTTGTAGTCCATCGTACACTTGATTGATGATTTCTTATAACATTTGAGGGGAGTTGGGATGGTTATGGATTTTGAAGATAAATTATAGAAATATAAGTATATGTAATATTATGTGGTTATTATATCCAAAAGATTCAATAATATATAATGGATTTGGAGGATCCAGATAAATAAAAATTCTTGTTGAATAATGATACATTGTTTTCTGAAACCTGCTGATATTTTCACCAAAGTTTTCCTAGGTTGAAATTATGGTAAAATATCAATTCTATAATGAGTTAATATATGTATTAAAGTGAAATGGGAAGGTATTGGGTGAAAAAAGGGGTTTTATGAAGGGAAAAAGAGTTAATATGGTGGTTTCATTTTATAAGTGAGGTGAGTGGCACACATGTAATTTTTTATTGAAAAATGTGTACATACACTTTTCACATTCTAAAGGGTCCAAAATGGTGTATTAGAAAAAAATAGATAATATAATGTCAAAATATGGATTGAAATATATTATATATATATATTTGAAGCCTGTTTTGGACCATATAGTTTTAGTTGAACAACTAGTGAACATATTTTTACAACAACCCTGGTAAATTGTTTGAAATATTTTTTCTTTAAATTATGGTAAAAATAAATTTGAGCTTATTAGATAATAGAAATTATGATTATTCTAAATATTTAATAATTATTTCAAAATTTCATTTTATATAAGAGATACATTTTAATTTTAAAATAATCCAATTAATGTGATAAGAATGTATGATTTTGAAGTGAAAATTTTCTAATGTTTTCAAAGGATTCATAACAAATTTCAATATTAAAAAGATTATAATGAAATTAAATTTATTAATATGTATATAATTTTACTAAATATAATTTATAAAAATAAAAATATAACTTAATATTATAAATAATTTAATCAAAAAAGTAATATTTCTATTAATATTCATTATTCTTAAATATTATTTGAAAAATGAATTATATTAATAAAATATCAAAATTTTACGCAGAAATTTTTTTTATATTTTGACCAAAAAATCATTTCATTCAAATATTTTTTTTATAAAAAATAAGTATAAATTATATCATTAAATCAAGACTAACAATTTTTTAGGATAAAATAGTTTTTTTGAAAAAAATTTGTCATTCAACTGGTTATAATTTTATCTCTAATCAATAGATTTAAATTTTATATATTATATATATATAATAATTATAATTTCCAAGAAAAATTAAATATTATTGATACACTACCACTTATTAGCAATGTATGATGCTATACAATATTATATTTCATTTTATCTGAGGGTTGCGTGTTATAAACTCTATTGAAATGATTAAAATTACTGAAATAAATTTTTATGTTATTTATGCTTCATGTAATCTTTGATATTAACAAAATAATGTTCTTATATTTTAATATTTTTGTGTTACATGTCACATATATGAATTTAATTTGAAAAAATAGATTCCATAAATTGAATGAGAATCCTAAATATTTTATAAGAAGGTGAAAATATTTTTGGTCCTAATGAATAAAAATAAATAGTATATATGAAATACAACAGTTTAGATAAAAACTAATCTACTAGTGGAAATCTATATGGATAAGGGTTAATATACCTAACCAATTTATAAACCCCAATTGGATTGTTTCATTTTGACCAGATCCTAATATCCTTAAAATAAGAGCTATTTGGAGTAATTTTGACCTAAAAGTGACATGAAATCACATTAAACAATTGAAAACATATAAGTGTACCACTCACCCGACATATAAAATTTTACCTCATTTTATATTTTTTTATATTTAATGGGATTTTTTTTAAAAATAAAATCAAATATACCATAAATAATTCCATTCCAAAATCCCAGAATCAGTGGTTTGATTAAAAAACCATCTTAGGAAGGATTTATGTTCAATCCTAATGAGGTTGTCCAAAGAAGTGTTATCATTACTAACCGATAATTTTAATATTAAATATTATTCCAACTCCATAAAATGTCATTCATCCATGATAAAATAATAAAAATAGTATCTGTACAAAGATAAATTTTTATTAAGATAATTACATAAAACAATTCAATCTAGTATTAAAACAAATGGGAAATTATATCCCCATTCATGTGTATGACAAACTATCAGACTATAAACTGATTTATTTAATTTTCCATCATCACATCTCATCAATGTTTATGATTATGAGATTAATTTATATATATATATATATATATATTATATCCAATAATTTTATGTAATTTTTTATAAAAAATATATCATATTTATTTTACATCCCTTTTAATTAAAATATGATATGGTTGTTTGTTCCAATATATGAATAACCACCTCCATGATGTGATGTGATTATATTTTCATTACTACATCACATGTATGGTATTTATATGGGGTTTTAATGAAATAATATTATACTTACTATATAATTGTCCTCTAAGAAATATAATATAAAAGTTACATTCTTTCCATCAACATCACGAAAAAATGGAAAAGTTACTCATGCGTACGTATGACCTACCATCTCTATGACTGAAACATATTTCATTTTAAAAAACCCTATTTCATTGATGATTATAAAATTATAATTAATTACTATAATGATAATTATTTCATTATTATTAATCTAATAGTGATGAAATAACAACCACGTTGAACCTATTTAAAAATCCAATATAATTTTGGACATATGAACCAAATATCATCAAAATTCATGAAATGAACCTAAATGTTTATGTAATTGAATATAACATGATAATAAATTAAATAAAAATAATAATAAACCTGAAAACAATTATTTATAAATTAAATATTAAACATATGTTCGTCATTAGGGATTATAGAGGATGTATGTAATGATTCAGACTCATGTTAAGTGATCTCTCTAAAAAACAATTTTCTTCGGTATATGACCATTATCACAATAAGTAATTTTATCCATCTCTTTATTTAATGTTATATAATTAATTAATTTTTTATATATTCTTATCCATATATTACAATATTTTCCTACATTGTTATAATGAGGAAATACTTTCCTAATGTTTATTTATGGAATGGATTAACTATGAAATTTCCTTTAACAATAATATCATGAAAGATTATACAAACCATTTTTTCCATGGGAATTATTATGTTTATGTATCATGGTTGATTTATTTTTATTGGGCACATAATCAAGAAAAAATTATTCTCAGTGCACCCTGATATAGTTTTAATTCCTTCTGTAAAGATTTTTCCTCAAGATATATTATTTATGGAACTTAGGGTGTGACCCTATTCTAAAATGGAACTCTGTCCTCCACGTGATGTTGTAATGGATGTTTTTATAGACTTATACTTATGTAATAATTAATTTTTCTACAAAATATTCCATTTTCTATGATTTTTTTATTTTATTTTTACTTTTTATGCTTCAAAATTATTATTCATGAGCCTTCTATATCATGATATCGAGTTATATATTTGAATCACATATTTTATTCCCTCATCATATTTATTCCCTTACAATTATTTTTGATCTCACCTTTTTCAATTTAAATGTCATAAGTAATCTTATTTATTTTTATGAGAAAAAATTAATTTAATAGGACATTATGGAGAATAAAATAAAGATTTCAGGTTTTAGTTTACTTTCATTTAATTATGAACATAGTCTTCTAATCACACTTGACATTATGATCTATTGGTTGTACTTATAAGATAACTGTGTTAAAAATCAAAACAATTAATTGTAAAAATATACGATCGCAACAATTAATGTATGGATAATATGAAAAAGTCACTACTATAACATTTGGATTTATTTTTATTGGGTGAAGTGGATATGAAGAACCCAAAATATTCTATCTTACAAGAGAAGAAGAAAAAGAAGTTAAACACTATGGAAATAGTGGGTAAAAATATCCAAAATACACCAACAGCTCAAACCTACAAGTATCCAATGATATAAAAGAATATAAATGGTTATGATGCAATTATACTTGAATATATTATTAATGTCTAGTGTGATAAGAATTAATTATCCTGGATGATTGTGGAATATAATTCTTTTACACCATGAATATTTGTAATAAAATGAAATAAACATATTTATACATGTTGTCCATTGGATTTAACATGTATCTCACACATTTTTATTAAAATAGACGAAATAAATAGATTAAATATGTATTTAATGGTATTGTTCTATATTGTTAAAGAAAATGTTTATATACTAGCAATTATGTCTATTGGAGATCGTAATCTTACTTTTCCCAGTGGTCTAATAATTTTATAGTTTGTTATATAACATGTTTGACGAGAAAAAAATTCCTAGTATAGAGTATAGAAACATTGGGATTTTGTTTTATGTGTTTATATAGATATTAAAACTTTTTTAATATTAAAAAAAATTATTTTTCAGAATATATTAGTAATGGATTTTATATACTTGAACATGAAAAACTAGTTTTTCAAATCAATGAAAAATCCTGTAAAAATAACTCATTCTCCAATAACTTATGGAATATAATTTTTGTTTATGTAAATGAAAAAATTAATCAAATAGCATAAAATTGGGTACTTTTATTACATAATTTTAAAAACCTTAGCTTTAGGAAATTTTTTTCTAATGTAGAAAAATATTAAACTACCATTCATAAGGATCGAAATAAGGGATACAAAACTACTAGAATTGATTAGTTGTTATGTTTTTTGTCAATTTTTAGTTGATATAATATGTCGTTTTTATTACTTAGTTACATTTATTTATGTCTTAGTATATATACATATATCCACTAAATGTTTTATAAGAAACATTCATTAAAATTTCTTATGGAATATCAGAAAGAATTAAAGAATCCTCTTGTAAAAAAATCTAAGAAACTCTTATCACAACATGAAAAATATTATCTAAATATAGAATTCATCAACCACCTGATGGTGTGTGAGATAGACTCCCCAATCACACATAATTATATACCTTAGTTTAATTATGTATGTGTAAAAATTAATTAATCCTTAAGAGAAATTTTAATATTAATATTAAGCCATGTAACTCAACCATCATAATTATGGGGATACTCATTACAATGAATAACCCATAAAGTAATTTAAATTCTAAACAAAGTCATATATGAGATTCTATATGATCTTTAATATGGAAAGAACTCACTCTTTAATACATACATGTTTTGGGATGAGAGTTTTTTATCGATAAAATACCTAATTAAAGTGTGGTACCCTGAAGCACAAAGATAAACATTATAGGTTATCCCATAGAACCTGATTGATATTACCTAATATCAATTTGGATTGAAAAGTTATTATAGTCCCAAATTTATTATTTCTAGTAATAGAACGTACTTATAATGGAAATATTCAGAAAATATTGAAAGAAATGTAGTCAATACTCAACATGAACAAGAGTTGCTATGTGAATAAATAGAACAAGAGATAATAGTATAATTTGAGGTTCCCATGAACCATTTTCTCCATATGTCATCTAAATATTATAGATAACCAAAGGGATACATTTCTCTTACCATGAGTAAATTTGTAGATTATTTTATGAGGATAAAGAACCTAAAAACCAGATGGAATATTTATATGAAAAACACTACAAAATTAAAATAAACCCATAATTTTAATATAGGTTCCTCATACCATATCATGTATAGATTTTATAGAATCATTATTAAATGTAAATACCATTATGTGAAAATTTGTTTTGAGGAAAAACGTAGAAACAAAAGGTAATGTAATTAATATTAAAGATAGGGAAATTATTAAATGTTGTAGATGATGTCAAGGAATTAACAATGATGAAACATCATCAATAGAATTTTTTTGAAAATCCATATGAATATTACTTATAATTATATCCTTACATGATTTTTATATTTTCAAAATTTATGTCACAATAGTTTTTCCAAATTGTAATGTTGGTTTTTGATGTTTATATAATAATCGAAATGGGTTTATAAAGTCTATTAATACCAACAAAAGTATATAATCTACCAAGATCCATATATTTATTAATGTAAGGATAATGACCTGGAATTTTTATTTTTATAATTACATAACCAAATTTTGTTTCATTAAGAGTGATATTCATGCCTATGTCTATGGAAAATTTATTGGTTGGGCCATTATTTTACTATTATTATATATTGATTACATCCTATTATTATTAAGTTATATAATAGTTATAAAGTCCATGAATACATGGTAAAATTAATGCTTATATATTAATTCTTTATGGGAATATGTATAAAATATTTGATTCATCATCTATAAAAATAGATCTCAAATTATAATTTAAAAAATTTGTAGTACATATATTGACATGTAAATCAAATAGTAAAATATAGAGAAATCAAAGAGTGGATTCTTACTAGTGTCACATAGTGTTATTCTATCCTTGAAAATGATTTCAAAAACATAAAAGGATATTGAAAGAAAGATTATAGTCCCTTGTAATTTGGTTTTATCATATAGCATGTATGAAATGAAATGGAAAATGGTTGATGTTGAATATGATTTGAGCATGATGGGTAGATATCAATCAGTGAAAGGAAAGAAAAATTGGGTTTTGGTAAAAACTATCATAATGATATTAAGAAATAAAAAGGATATATTCACGGTATATGGAGAATATGATTTTATATTTCTAGGGGTTAGCTAACACTATATTATATATAGGTACCAATGAACATAAGTCAAATCAAGTGAATAAATTATTCCTTAATAGGGGTTCATCGAGATTGAGAATATCAATCAAGCCTATTCCCATTGCTTCTATTAAATAACATAATTATATTAAGGATTTATATATAACTAAGGAATAATTATAGATAGAAATATTAATCTCAAATCTTGAGGATGTTCCAAATAGAGTGTACCAACTTACAATATACTGGGATAATTCTACCACAACAGAACACTCCAATGATTGTATATAACACTAAATGGAAAATCAAATAATTTGGAAGTATCATTTCTTTAGGAATATTACTCAAATATTCTGTTTCAAAGTTAGTAGATTAAACATAGGGGATAATGTGTTAGACCCCTTACTAAATCCATATATTGGAATAATTCTGATTCATTTGTGAGAACTAGTTTATTTAGTGTTATTTAAGGTTTTATTTAGTTCATGTGGGAGTGTTGTGAGAGTGGGTTCCCTAAATGGAACTCCTTTTTTATTTTTATTACCATTACATGTATATAGATTTATTTATGCATTTGTTTCTATTACAATGATAATAAAATTTCTTCCCAATTTAATATATATATATTTATATATATCTTAACGTCCCTATATTGGATGTCATATAGATTGGTTTTAGTGGTACCCATTTAAAATGTGAACCAAAACCTACCATAATAGTAATTAGAAACATAAATCTTATGGTTTGGGTATTTCATAATGAAATGGAATATAGAATATGTTATTATCCAGTGATGGGGGATTGTAGGAATTAAAGATTATTATAATAAAGCTCACACAAAGTTATCTAGAATAGTTGAGATCTTGTTGACTAACCCTCTAATTGGAAAACCCCATGTTTATGCTTTTATTGAATGTTCATATCTTAGAAAAAGGGTTTTGGAGTTGTCAGTTTATATTATTATCAATTTGTATCATTTGATCACATATACTGATTCTGGAGGGAAAATTAAAATTAATGTTTTTGGAGATGTATTGAAGGTTAGGTAAATCATTTGTGGTATTGAAATGACTAAAAGACCAACATATGTATCCTACATTAGGAGATAATCATATACAATTGGTTACAAAACATATGTATCCTACTTTAAGAGATAATATGTGAAAAAGTGATTATTATAAATAGTCCTTATTTATAGGAAATTTTACAATGAAATCACTAAAAAATAATCACTTTTGTGTCCTCGGTGTGTAGCAAGGCACATCACTGGGTTACCTAGTGACTCTCACTAATATTGAGTTAAGGACCTAGAAGGTCAAACAAAAATCATATACAAACACAAAAAAAATATTAATTATATTTTTATACATGTTGCGCCCCATAGTTGGGGTCAGATATTATTAAATATTCCATGATCACATGAATATGTTTAAATAAAATGTTAATCTATTTTAGAATAATAGGTGTTAAATTTAATGACTGAATGAATTCAAATGTTATTTAGACAATACAAGTGAAAATAATTTACAAATTAATATTTAGTATTCAAGGTGATTTAAATTTTTAATGGTATATAAAGAAGCCCATTTGAAGAATTTAATTTTACCTTTTATCGTAATTTAGAAGTTACAAGTATGTGATATGATATTTGTTATATTTCCTATATTTTTACTATGTCTTAACTATCACTTTTGGATCAATCTGGATGCTAAACTTATTAAATGATCAAAATAAAATTTTATAAGTTTAAAAATATATATTCATAGTAAATTAAGCCAAAATTGAAAGATACTATTTCATCTTATTTGGTAGAACAACTCCATATTTTCACCTAATTGCTTGAGTGAGAAATTAGATTTTCGAGCACCCTAATCCATAAAATTCATCCTTTATAGATGTAAATGTTTCTGAAAAATAAATGATATATTTAAATCCCCTTTTATTCCATTGGATATAAATTATAGATCATATATTGAAGAATATATATGCTTTTGAAGAATTATTTAAGTACTGATCTTCAATGATGATAAGAACATTTCAAAATTTATAAAATAAACTACCTTTAGTTTAAATTGATGTTCCAAAAATATTTATATCACAATAGATCATTGGTTTCATAACGATGTGAGGTCTCACTAGATATTGTGTAATGGCATCAATCCATTGTTAAAATTTTCATTTTACCAACTTTTAAAATGATGTGCTGCATCTTGTGCTAATAAGATATAGGCTCATTTTCTATATGTTTATAATATCACCGAGAATAATTAAGTAAGGTTTGATATTTCATTAATTAACCTATTTAGGTTCTCTTAGCATAATATATTTGTGATGTCCTAGTTCAGGAAGCCACCTAGAGGTGCCTTGTACCCGGTTGGTCACATGGCCTCAATCACAATTCCTCAAAAGACAGAATCTACCTACTAGCAGTGAGGGCCTTGGGTGTGATAGTGGGGAAACTATTCCATCATTGGAAAAGTAAATAGTGGAAGAAAAAAATGAAAAAGTAGAAGTAGTAAACATCCATACAAGAGTAAACATAGGAAGACTAGAAATATAAACAACTGGAGCACATATATAAATGATGCATGATAAATATATCTTGGAAAGTAGCCAAACAAGTCACAATGATATAACAAAAATAGTACTAATCCAAATTACAAATGAAATAGATAAAAATATCCTCATTGTCTCAAGCATAGTCTTGGTCTCATTCCCTCTATCTCCACATAAGTCAAGTACCCGAAGTAGAAGGGCGCTTGCCATTATCTATACTTGAAAAAATATAACTTTTTTGAGCCCAAAACCATGACCCAAACAGGGTGTGAAACTAAATTTTAGTAGGAAACTACCCAAAGATATGTGCCTAACAGTCAATGAGTATATGGAAGATAAAAGTACGAAATTCAGTAAACTGGAAGGTAATAAGCAATAAAAAACCATAGTTTCAAATCAAGCTACAAAGAACAAAAATATAAACATCAAACACGCTACCCTCTAGGAAGTACCCACAGCCATCCCCTCTGGTCCTACCTAAAAAGAGTACATGCAAACCTATGGGTAGTACCCACAACCTAACCCCTCTAGTTCAGTATATGAACATAATAAGACTCTCTAAGGAAGAACTCATAGTCAATACCTTTATATTCAATGGTAAAGAATGTCTCTCTGAGGCAGCTCACACAGTCCATTCACAGTATTGTTTATGGTAGTCCAGAACTCTATAAGGATGCTCACTAGGTCAATTTCCCTTGTAGAACCAAGGTCTAGGACTCTCTGAGGAAGCTCACTTGGTCAATTTCCCTTATATCCCAGGTCTTACAATTCAAAAAAAAGACTCTCTGAGGAAGCTCATCCGGTCAATCCCCTTATAGTCTAAAGAAAACAAGGACTCTCTAAGGAAGTTCACTCAGTCAATTCCCCTTATAGCCCCAAGTGGTTCTATGCTCTCTGAGGATGCTCACTCGTTCAATCCCCCTTATAGCCTATGTTCACAAAGACACTCTGAGGAGGTTCACCCATTCAATTCCACCTTATAGTATACTACACCAGGTTCTCATGGCCTTGTGTTGGTCAACGATCATAGCAATGTAATATGGACAATGTAAACCTACAGAACTACTTGTCTAATAGTCTACAATAATTCAAGCATATTTGAATACAAACTCTCCATCCTACAACAACATGCATGGAAAATAGGTAAGGCATCCAAACTAGCTAAATAGGACCAAACGATGGTAAATACAACAACAAGCCAATCAACCCACTTCATATCCCAATTACCTATACACAGGCATACAAGCATGGTGGGAAAACAACATGGGTAAAATGGTAAACACGCAATACCCCATTCAAGGGTATTTGTTGAATATGCATATATTAATCAAAGACTTTCAACGGAAATTCACAAACCACCTACCTCGACAAAGGAGATCGCTATAAGTGAATATTGAGTATTTAATCTCCTTAGAGCACCGTAGATCTATGAAAAGACTAAACCGTTCAACCCACGATAACTTGGAAAAGAAGAGAAAACATGAAATGAGGTTCCATATGAAAAGAGAACTCACCGATGCGATTCCAACGTAAATGAAGATGTTCGATTCAGTGGTCGGATGGAGGAGTGGGGGATCGGGGAAGATTCACGGCCATATAGACTCTCACAGATGAACAAAACCTATAAGAGGTGTGTTCAGTCCATCAGAAGTGACCTCGGTGCATTTAATGATAAAAATGAAAGTACACGACATGTACATTTGATGTAAACATCATGTACTCTTCTTTTTTCTCACTCTTATTTAAGCAGCATCTATGTCACTCCCACATGGCCATGTTTCTATCTAATACACAACCAGCACACGGCCTCCTGTGGTAATGAAGTACACAGTGTGTACTCATAAAGTACACAACGTGTAATTAAAAAAATTCCCGAATTTCCTTTTCCTTAAAAAATGACCAGAAAAGTAAAAACATACCAGAAAAAAAGATCTAAGTTCTTAAAAACATCCTCCCTTAATGAAATTCATCCCTGAATTTCACTAGTGCGACATAGTGGAAGAAACCCCAAACAAATCCAGCCACTGTGATCGCTAGTCAGCCTCCCTCTACCATGTCTCATCATGTACTCACCCATACTGCCAAAACAACAATACCAGAGGAACAGATTGGCCATAGGGAACCTTCGTACTTTGATCGATGATCCGGATAGGATGCTCCTCAATGGATGCATCCACATCCAACTCAAATTCCTCAGGTTGGAATATGTTAGAAGGTTCTGAGAAGTAATGTCGAAGCTGAGAAATGTGAAAGATGTCATGCATATCTTGGTTCCTATGAGGAAGCTACAACTGATAGGAAACCGGCCCAACTCTCTCCAATACCTCAATTGGCCAGACGTTCCTCGACGAAATCTTAACTTATCTCATAATCCTCTTCGGTTCCAATCTCATTGTGGCAAAAGGAAGACTTGATATCTGACCTCAAACTCTATAGGTCATCTCCGCTAATCATTATAAGACTTCTTTCGATACTGTGAAGTATCCATTCTATTTCAAATCAGCTCTATCTACTATGTGGTCTCCTGAACAAGATGAGGTCCCAACAAATCTATATCTCCTTCTTCCAACCAACATAAGTTTGATCGGAAAGGCCTACCGTACAAAGCCACCTATGGGTACATATGAATATTTTTTGGAAAACTATTGTTGTAAGAAAACCCTCAATGATGTATATGTTTCTCCCAAGAACCTCCAAAATCCAGAATGCATTCTCGAAGCATGTCCTCAAGCAAATGAATCATACTCTCAGACTAGCCATCTATCTGGGGGTGGAATGTTGTACTCAAAAGTACCCGTGTACCTAAAGCCTTACGAATCCCCTTCCAGACCCAAGAAGTAAAATGCGCATCCCATACAGAAACAATGGAGTGTGGAACTCCATACAGACGTACAATCTCTTGGATGTACAACCATACTAGCACATCATCATAGATGGTCTCCATGATTAGCAAGAAGTGATTGAATTTCACAGGTCTATCAATTTAAACCCAAAATATGTCATCTCCGTGAGGCGACCTCAACAATCTAGTCACGAAATCCATCAGGATGTCCTTATATTTCCACTCGGTAATGGGTTACTACTGTAAAATCCCGGTCAATTACAGATGCTCCACATTTAACTACTAACAAGTAGAATATCTAATGATGAAACCAGAAACGTCCATCTTCATTCATGGCTACCAATAATGACAGTGTAGATCATGATACATCTTGGTGCTGCCAGTATGAACTGCCCAAACTAAGGCATGAAAGTCCCACATTAGATCCACTCGTTTGTCTGCTGGCACCCATACGTTCTCCAGGAAATGCAAGATCCCATCCTCACCTATGGTTGATCTAGGAATATGGTCCTATACTAACACATTTTACCATAGGAATAGGCCTTCAAAATTTGAAATATGCCTCATTCAAACTCGATCAAGAAGAGTATAAGTAATAGCTATAGAAGAAATAAATATCTACCCCTGTTTGTCGTGCACCTCCAAATGCTTCTCAGAGAACATAGTCAAAAGCTGCCACTCACTACTGGCCTTCTGAACTATATGTATCTGAGTCCTCCTACCCAATGTATCAGCTACTATGTTGAATTTCCCAGACATATTGAAAAACTCAATGTCAAAATACTGAAGTTACACAACCCACCTTCGCTATCTCAAATTCAGTTTATGCGAAGTGAAGATTTACTTGAGACATTTTTGGTCCGTGAAAACCACAAAATTATCTCCATGAAGACAATGACTCCCACATCGTAAGGCGTGAAAAACTGCAATCAACATGAGATCATGCGTCATGTAATTCCTCTCATGTGGCCTCAAATGTTGAGATCCGTACGCAATGTGCCATTCTCCCTACATAATCCCAACTCCCAGCCCAATTCCTGGTGCATCATAGTACACAGTATAGCACTTGCCTAGATCTGGCAATACTAGTGTTAGGGCTGATGTCAACCTTCTTTTCATCTATTGAATGGTTCACTCACATGTATCTGACCACAAGAACTTTTCACCCTTCTATGTCAAGCAATTCAGTGGCCCAACTAAGCGTGATAAGTCCTGTATGAAACACCATTAGTATCCAACCATCCCAAGAAAACACCATTCCTCAAAGATGTTCTTCATATGCTCCTAGGAAACTACTACTCTCGCATTCTTTGGGTCTACTTATACTCTTGTCTCTGAGATAACATGACAAAAAATGTGAATCTGGTCTATCCAAAAGTGGCATTTTGAGATCTTAGAAAATAAATTATGCTCTCTCAGTGTACTCAAATGATCTCAAGATGGGTAGTATGGTCATATCGAGTGTGAGAGTACACCATGATATCATCCATGAAGACCACAATGAAATAATCCATGTATGGATGGGACACTCGATTCATTAGTTCCCTGAAACCTGTAGGCGCGTTTGTGAGACCGGACAACATAACCATATATTCATATAGACCATACCTACTCTAGAAGGCTATGAGAGGTATATCATATGGTCTAACGTGCTACTGATGATAACTGGACCTCAATTCAATCTTTGAGAACACTCAGGCACCTCAAAGTTGATCCAAGAGATCATCAATCCTCTGCAAGGGATATCGGTTATTGACCATCAATTGGTTCAGCTTATGATAGTCAACACAAATCTTGAGGGTGTCATATTCCTTCATTGCAAACATGACATGTGAACCACAAGGAGAACTACTGGGTCAGATGAAAAACTTTTCCTCCAACTTCTCCAACTGCTTCTTGAGCTGTTCCAATTCTGGTGTAGCCATCCTATAATGCTTAATGGACACTAGTGATGCATCAGGCTCTAGCTCAATTGAAATGTCCACATATCTCTCTAGAGGGAAACCTGAAAAGTCTTTTTGAAAGATTACCCCGAAAAAATCAACCACTAGAGGAAAGTATAACTATGAAGTCCCATAGTCATCTAAAAATAGACTAGAAATATGGGTTGTAACTCCTCCCATCCCATGATTCTTGAGTCCTGCTCTACTCACATGGACATCCCATTCACCCCTAAGAAGAAAAGATCCACCATCTGGTGATATGAAACTCACCCTACGATGATAACAGTCAATGACTACCTAGAATGGAAGAAACCTATCCATCCTGAGAATGAAATCATAGCCTGTCATATCTAAGACATAGAGGTCCCATAAAATGTGACACCCACAAACCTCTAGAGGGCACTCATTACACTGACGTAAACTCACTGTTCTAGTCCCCAACGGAGTGTCTAGTGTCAAGATGTTAGTTGAAGAAAAGATGTGAATCCCAAGGCACTCCACAACAGAAATGGATAAAATGATATGGGAAGCCCCTGTGTCAAAAAGTTTTGAAGATAAAACTGAAGCTACTAAGATAGTACCTCGAATGGTAGAGGGTCTAGAATCCTACTCCTGCTTGGACTGCTCGACATCAAAAGTCTGGCCTGCACCATGGCCCTGTGACCCTACCTGACCACTCTGGTCTGATCCACCCTATTGTCACTGAAAAATAGAAGACTAGCTACCCCAACCACAACCTCCACCTCAGCCTGAATAGTCAGATGAACTCTAGTTGCTAGACTACTGAGAAACTAGTGGTGGTGCTCCTAAATGTGGATTCATAGAACAACCCCTGTCACCAGCTGATAGTGAAACGAAATGACAAAAGTGGTGAATATGTACCATCTTGTTGGAAGATCGGAACTCCACTGGATCTCTCAGGAAATGTGGCCTCATATGCTTTCTCTTCCCGCGCTGGTAGCATACCACATGTCTACCAGAAGATTCATCCTGCTTACACTGATCTCGTCATGTAGCCTCCCTAAGGTGCTTCCTGCGATCAGTAGGCAGATCACTAACGTTGGATGCCAAACTACCCTAGATTACAACACCAGAATCTCTCAAATTGCGCTATGTGATTAGTGCGTGGTTGAAAATAGAGGATATCAAAGTCAACATGAAGATGTTCACCTGAGATAAGATGTCGTGACTCAGACCGTCTGCAAAATTACTTTCATGGAATAAATCATTACCACCTAGAATAGGCATGAAACACTATAGATCTATGAAGCGAGAAGAATACTCTATAATTGTAAAATTACCCTGCTCCAAAATCTTGAAATCTCAGGCTCAATCGACCATCATGGTCTCAAAATAGATGTAATCATAGAAGATGCGCTGAAAATAATCCCAATCCATATTCTCATGGCATCCCTCCTGTGAGATCACATCCCACCACTTTATGGCGGAGTATAGAAGGATATAGGTAGTGAGCTTCACCCTCTTCTCTAGGGGTATCTAGAGATTCTTGATAATATACTACATGGATTTTAACATTTACTTAGCATCCTAGAGCCCCCCTCCCCCTGTGAATGTGGGAGGATGAATCTATTAGAAAACCCACTTAAATACATCCATAGATGATGAAGGAGGAGCTAATCCATGGAATGACTACATGGACCTCATAAATCCTTATTGTAACTGTGCGTTAGCACCTCTATCTGGAATTACGGCTGGTGCCAAGACTGTCACAACTCGAGGATCTACTGGTAGTCCCTGGTTTTCCATTTCTAGTGCCTGATCATTGCCTTGAAACTGGTGTACAACAAGAAGACGTCTAGGTGGCATAACTCAGCTCGGTCAAGAACAAACCATAGTTCATGGTTAGCAAGGACTGATAACAAGGAGTGTGAGAAGGGAACAAGAGAATGAAAGAATTCATGTTTTACAAAACATGACTACAAGGTGTGTACATTTCCTACATGACATGTTTCGTTAAGTCATTTATATGGGCGTGTACTCCTGTCTAAAATGGTTGTGTGACACCCCAAACATACAACATTTTGTCTTAACATATAGTGTGTACTTGAATACTCTTCCCCTACTTAAGTCCTTCTACATGGTTGAGGCACATGGATCTCCTAAGGCAAGAATACATGGCATGTTAAAGATAGAAACGATGTATAATAGACAAGTTTCAATTGGGCCGTGTTTTTGGCTACACGACCTGGCACATGGCTCAAACTACATGGAGTGTTAAGTAGGAAACAACATGTATGTGAATGGATAACACTAACATATGTTTTTGGTTACATGGTCAGCTACATGGTGGACACTACTTGGTGTGTACAATAAGGGATAACTCTGACCTCTGTTGTTCATGACACATCTGGGTACCTTGGTTAGATTACATGGCGTGTTCAACTGGTACATGGTGTGTTCCTACAAAAACATTTTATCCCATGTATATGCCCGCATGATCTAATACACAATCATAGACTACACGGTGTGTAAATAAAGTACAAGGCGTGTACTTATGATGTATAGTTTTTCCCGAACATAAGAACACACCTCTTGTACATAACACTACACGACATGAATTCTAGGTTATTCCAGTCAATAAACCTTAGAAACTACACCAGAACCCAAAAAACACTAAAACGAACACTGAAAGTGTGAAATTCTGACATGTGAGTTCCCACACTCCCCACGAATCAATTTTTGACATCTTTTACATGTTATAACTAGGGAAAAACAATAACGATCCACCAAACGCTAGTTTCTAAGGGCCCATAACACCTCAAGAACCAATGTTTGGTGTCCAATAAAGCATAGATTTACAAAAATTGGCTAACAGTCTACAATAAACCTACAAAAATACTTGGCTAACAGTATAAAGTAATTCAAGCATGTAAGAATACAAACTCTCCATACTAAAGAAACAGGCATGGAAAACAGGCAAGGTAGCCAAACTGGATAAATAGTACCAAACGATCATAAACAAAACAAGCAAAGAAATCAACCCATTTCATATCCAAATTACCTTCACACATACATACAATCATGGAAGACAAACAACAGGGGTAAAATGGTCAACACACAATGCCCCGTTTAAGGGTATTGGTGGAATTTTCACATAATACTCTAAGAATTTCAAAAGAAAGGCACAAACCAGCTACCTAGAAGTTAAGAGTTCACTATAAGTGAACCTCGAGGTTTGAATCTCCTTAGAATTCCTATGATATTTGAAAACGTCTAAAACGATCAACCCATGATAACATGGAAAAAAAGAGAAAAAATGAAATGTGGTTCTAGTATAAGGGAGAACTCCCCAATGTGATTCCAACGCACCTGATGGTGTTCTATTCGAAGGACGTATGGAGGCGTGGGGGCGAATCAAAGATCTTCTTCCATACAGACTCTTGTAGATGAACGAGACCTAGAATAAGTGTGTTCTGTCCAACATATGTGACCTCGGTGCATTTAATGAATAAAAATAGAAAGTACACTGCATATAATTTTAAAGTTCAATGTGTTTACTCGCCTTTTCCATACTCTAGTTTAAGAGGCCACTATTTCACTCCAACAAATCCATTTGTGTGGCTACTACACAACCAGCACATAGCCTCCTACGGCAAGGAAGTACATAGCGTGTACTCATATATTACATGACGTGTGACTAGAAAAATTCCAGAATTTTATTTTCCTTAAAAAATGACCAGAAATAGAAAAACATACCTGAAATGAAGATCTGGGTTCTTAAATTAGTAATTTTACTAATCATGTAATTTAAAAATACAAGGAGACATGGTAAATGTAAACATATTTAACCAAGAGGTAAAATATAAAATATAAGGTGAATATGGTGATCAAAACTGGTCTAAAACAATTTTTTTGTGAGTATTTGGATCCATAACCACTTTAGCCAGTAGATAAATCCATTTGGATCCATTGGATACAAAAAATGATTTAATAATAAATTAATATTTCAATTTTTTCCTAGAGTGACCCTCACCTCTCTTATAAAAAGGTACATCCCCCACTATCAAATTCAGACCTGTACAATAATTTGGATCAGCCAAACCTTACTCAAATCTTCTAAAAAGAACCCTAAAATAATTCTAGTGGACTTACATAGATAAAAAATTCAACTTATGGATCCCTTTTGTTCAAATCAAAACGAAGCACCCAAAGAAGAGGTAATTATTTCAACACCCTTTTCAATATTCTTTTCTTCTTCCACATCCTATTTCACTATTGTGTCCATACCAAAATAATATCCCAAGTACCTTATACATAATTTTTTTATTATAAATATGGTTAATCCATATTCATTATTCTTTCCATTCTATAAATGACAATGTCACCAAATGTGCGTACGTACGAATTACCATCTCCACATTGCAGTGTAGTTTGTCATTTAGTTCTTCATTATATGGATGAGTCTAAAAATGATTATAATTAATAAAAATAATAAATATAACATGTTAATGATTATATAAATAAATTATAAAATCCATATTAAATACAATTTCACCATCAATATACTGATATTATCGCTTGTGCCTACATACGACTTATCATCTCTAGAATGTGATGATATTCCATTCCCCCTCATAACCATTAAAATGTAATGTTAATTTGATGATTAAAAAAAATTATGAACTTTATTTCATTCTTGGTATGAATAAAATACATAATATCCAGAAAAATCATGACTTACATATCAAAACTTATAAAGGGAAATGAGTCATTTAACACCCGAAATAATGATACTACTAAAATATTATTTAAAATTCAATATTATAAGGTCATATTTGATATCATATTAATGTATGTTGTTGCATTAAAATTTAATAACAATGATTTATCCAACATAAAAGAGGTTAACATGCCCTCTTTTACTGAAATTTACATGGTAAGGGTTAATTTTACAATCTCTTCATTATCCAAGGATATTTATATGTATGTATCTACTAAGCCTTCATCATCATCAACAACCAGGTTTCATAAAGATGTATTTAAATTTTTATTATTATATAGACTAAGGGTTAAAGGCATTTACACCATTTTTTTACTTTTTATATTTTTTTGAAAAGATTCTTTAGGTCGTTTTCCAAACAAGGTTCTCTATGATTTTTTGGAAAAATTAATGAACGAATGCTTTTTAACTCATATGGAAGGTGTGACTAATTTCTACCATTATAACACCTTATAAGCTTCCCTAAAAATACTATAATAATATTTTAAAAATAATTGTTTTCATATATTTTAAATTATTTTAATGTAGAAACAGATATTCCACGGAAAATATTTTTAGATTTATTTCATCATTGTTATCATCCTTTGTGGATTTTATGATTTTTTGAGGTTGATTTAATATGATACAATGTTTTCAGATTGTTTTAGAGGATTTGTGATTTGTTTGACTGATGATGTTCTATTTTTATACGAGTCATGGTTTATGGTAAAATTATTAACATTTTGCCAGTTAGTTTTAACAAAATGTTTTATGTTTTGTTTCAACATTTTCATATGAGGAATGCATTGGACATATTATGTGATGAGACAACATCAATATTATCCTTCAATGATGTGTTAGTTTGAATGTGACAAATTAGAATCTTTGAATATGTCCTTGAAAAAAAAATATTTGTTGTCTTGGAAAAAGTCCTATACTATGTGTTTAGGATGTCTAGAATTATTCATTTAACAATTATAAAATTATCTATTCATATTTCATGTGATTTTTAGAATATGATAATATCAACATGAATAAGAAAATAGAATTATTTGATTTATATTTTCCATATTATGCTGATTTTTATGTTTGAAAGGCTTGTGTTTTAGTCTTATAAATTGCTTTAAATGTTTATTCTTATTTATTAAAGATTCTACAATATTGTTATCCTTACTGAGCATTTGAGCTCACCCTTTTATTATATTTTATTTTTCTTAGGATATAAATGAGTTTGTTATGATTCACATGTAGAGATATAGTAAGGGATATGATTGTTTCCAATGAAGACACAATTTATTTTTCTCATTTCGTATTGTAATGTAAATAATTATGTCTTTATAAAGTACTTATAAGACAACTAAACTGATTTATCATTTAGTACATGATCTTTTGTGATCATGCCAATGTTATGTAATAATGCACCAACTCTGGGTAACTTTCGTTGGGGCATTAAATTTTAATATTTCACGTTGATTTAAATATTTATATACTTATGAAATCATTTTCATTGGAAAACCTTTTTTTTATTGAATTTACTAGTTCTATATGATATTAAATTCATCCATTTATATTAAAATAATTATTTAAAATTGACTCAGTATTTTTATTCATCATAATTAATATATTTAATAAGGTGAACATAATTATTGTTCATAATTAATAGTAAAAAATATAAAAATTAATCACATCGAATAGTGTTAAAAGGTGTTTATTGGTGGTCAAACAAAAATGATAATGGTTAAAAGAAAATAAAAACTTATATTATTTCTATTTTATTGAAATATTTAATCATTTTATCATATTGGATTATATAAAGATATAATTTGTATCCTTTTAATGTTTCTAAAATGGGGTTATATCTTTTTAATTTTAAAATTTACAAGTGTGTATTCTCCGAGATTTCTAAAATTCACCCCATTATCCTGTCTTATTTACATTTCCAAATAAATTTTCTTCAAAAAATTACTAAAATCAATTAATTACATTGATTAACACATTGAGGAAGAAATATTTTTGATTCGGAAACCCACCTAAGAAGGTTTAGGGTCTAAATCAGAAGTGGCTCGTAGAATATGGGGTATTGTCTTAAATATTGTGTTTTTTATAATATATTCGACAACCAAAAACAAACTTTTATTTTAAAACATTAGTATGTAAAATATACTAAGATGTTATTATGTTAGTTTTATATCTAATAAACACATACTATTCCATCAAATTGGAAATGAAACTATTGATCTGGTATATGATAGACTAACTCAACATTGACCACTATAATTCATTTTTGATTAACACCTATAAAATTTTGTTATAATTATTTATCTAAAGATCCTCCACTCAATTTTTTTGGCATATCATTTGAATGTTGGTGATGCTTTCATGGTAGTCACCTCTTATTATTCCCCAATTCATTTATTCCTAAAAAATTATCATCCCATCTACAGGGTTCATGTTTGTTGAAAACATGGTGTCATTTTGGACCTAATTTTTTAATATATTATTATGTGTATAGATTGGTTATTTGGTATTGTTCATCTCGTATTTATATTCATATATCATATTCAGATAGTTAAGGTCTTTATTTTTTTCATTTTATTTCCAAATAACACCATGAAATGAATTAGACTTTTTAAGAGTATATTTAGATTAAATTTCATGTTAGGTGGACATTACAAATTATTTTATAAATATTCATGGTTGAAATGTTAAATTATAACTTTTTTCCCTACATTCCAAGAGTTTTTCATGCATGTTAATAGTATATACAGAATATGTTTTTTTCATCTAAAATTCCTACATAGAATTTATCATCATATTTTGGTGCTTAATTTATGTTTATCCTTTAATTAATTTATACGAACTATTTTGTTGAATGGAATAATTATTTTACATGTTTTTTCCGTTTTGGTGATATTGATAGTGTTTCATGTGATTACCTTTCTTTTGGAATTTAATTTGAATCATTATTTATTTTACTTGGAACCAAATTAAATAAAATTTAGATATGAATATTAATTTATACACATATATATGGTTATGGGAACATATATGTGTGTATGTGAATAGATTTATAGAAGTTTATTTTAATATCATTATTTAATGGTGATTTATCAAATCACATTTTCATTTCTAAAATTATTTACCAATAACTATTTTTAAATGAGTTTTATAAAATATTATTTATATCTCATTTAGAATCATCAAAAGTATTTTTTAATTCTCATTGGGTTCTCAAATGGGTTTCTAGGATATTGAGATTTCATTATAATTCATTTATTAATTTTAAATTCAGATTCCATGTTGAATCTCATAAATTATTTCTTCGAAATGATTTCACCATCATGGATGTAGTGTCATTTAAATATGTATTTTTAGGTTTTGGTGTAGGGAGATAGGAATAAAAATTCATTGGATTATTTTCATTATTTTTTTATATTTTTGATATAAGGGGAAACTTATCTCACACGTTTGTTATCATCATGGAAACCTAGGTTTCTTTTTGAGTGATGAAATACATTTCTATCTCATTCCCATAAAGCACAATAGATCACATATGAAATAAGAGACCATAGGGGGTTGTTACATTAGTGGGGCTAGTTCAGAAGTGATATGAGTGTATAGATATATGATCCTTGACTATGATGGTATATTATTACATCCAATATAAGTCTAGGAACTCCTAAAATAATGATTATGAATTTCCCATGATTATGTATACTTTGTGGGTCTTTTTAATTACATTTTATTTCATTAACACACTCTGGTATAATGGTTCTTTATTGTAAATTAACAATTGTTTCACTTTTATAGATTATTTATAATTTGTGGACATAGTTAATTAATTAATATTGTTACAATGATAATGTTTTTAAAAGAATTAAATGGTTTATTCATAAAATTTATTTTAAAAATTTATTTAAATATTTGGAATTTTGTTAAAAATGGGTCAAAGACACATAATTATTTTAAAGTGATTGTTTTCATTTAAAACATATAAATGATTTCTTTGATTTTTTTAGTGATTTATATAATTTTATGTTCCATTAAGTGATAATATATCTTCTATATGATTTGTAAACATGTTATTATAGTCTATTTGTGGAATTTAAACACATGGACTAGAGTTCGTACCTATTGAGTTGATTATACTCACTAGATACATGTTCTACATAGATTGGGTGTAATTGATCAATTTTTCATATTCATGTTGAATTTTTTTTATGAATAATGGTGTGATAAAATTCAATGGATAGATACTGAGTAATAGGTCACCATGAAATAACGTTGGGTAATTTATGGTGGGTTTTTTCGGAATGTTTTATTATCCTTTTTGAACTAATTTATCTGGATTTTATGTTCCTTAGGTATGTTTTAATATTGGATGTTTATATATATTGGAGTTTATAATTTATTCCTAATTTATTTTTTTGTTTACATCATTTATATATATATATATATTTGTATTTTGGTCTATTTTTTGGAAAAATAAAAGTACAATTCAGATAGATTTCTTCTACTTGTTTGATTGTTTTATTGGCGTAAATCATCCAAAATATTTTCCTTGGATTGAAAGTTGATTTCCAAAATCTGAATGAGATTTTAGGATTCCCCATTAGTATATATATTCAATCATGGGTGTTTTGTAGTTATGACATCATTTTCCATTAGAAAATGGTAATAGATATTTGGTCACTAAATATTGTGATACATTCTAGAAGCTCCCATGTAATTTGGGATGGATACAAAATTAAATGTATTCTTTAATAGAACAATGGGTGTAGGAATAATGGAGTGTGAGAAAAACTCTCCTCTGTGATACTTTGGTTTCCTTGGGTTGTTTGGTTTTAAATCTTGTGTTTTGTGTTTTTTGTGTGTTATTTATAATTATATTATTGTATAATTTAGTTTTTGTTGTTGGTGTTGTGAATTTATAAATTATTTATATATTTAATTAGTATTAATGGGAGAAGAAATTACATCGCACTATGATATCACACACCCTCGAAAACCATGAAGAGTATGAGTAACTAGTATTCTGTTACATCTAGTGGTTCACTTAGGATTAATACAAGATCTGGTACACTATTTTTCAATGTATGTATAACCACAAGTCCCTCATTGGTAGTATTCTATGTTTTGAGAAATTATTGATCTATTTATGATTATCAGGGGTCAGTTTCTAATAAAAAAATTATTTGGATTTGGAAATTGATAAAAATAGGGTTCCAGGATAAATGCTTTATTTAAATGATATTATTTTATTTCAGTAAATGGAAATTTAATATGGATGGATTTAACATTTATTTGATGATTTAAAGTGGGTGAATCCAATAATAATTGGAATAATATGAAATTTTGAAGTGGTTATAAGTTAATTTTTTTGGGTGGTTTTAAAAATTTAATATAATTTTTATTCATAAAGTTGTTATTTAGGATTGTGATTGTGACACATTCTATTGGATTAGTTCTATAAGTTTTTATCATATTTTCATTTGGATGTGATTTGATGACTTTTTTTGTTATTTATTTTGTTATATATTTTGATTCTATTTATAGTATATTGACCAAAATATATACACCTCTTTTTTTTCTAAGACATTGATATATATATATCAAGAGATAGGTGTAGAGAGGGCATACAATTATGTGGCACATTGTGAGAAAAATTAATTTCTTGAGTGATATTATATATCTTTTATATTACAAACATGAATTAATTAAATAAAATGAGATAAAAATTAAATAGAATCATAGATCGGAAATCTATTACCCCCTTTGATTCACGAACATGATGTTTACCCTCAGCTTGACCTAAAATAGGTCAACGTAGGTCCTGTATATGTCTCAGTCATTGGATGTACGTTCATTTTATTAATTAATTAATTCCTTTAGCCCAAATCAAAATTTTTTAAATACTTACTTGGAGATTCACCCGTGGTTAGGCTCATATTTCATTGATATGTTGAGAGCTTATCTTTCATCCTCCAATTGGAGGATCACATCAGATGATGATGGAATGCAATGATAGTGATGATTTGGATGCATTGAATGAGATTAATTCCTTATATCATTGTTAGGTTCATTCATTGATGTTGAATGATGGAATCTTCTGGTAGGGTTCATTAATTTTTTGTTCATTCCCTTTTTGATTAAACTGATTGATCAGATCTATCCCATTTTTTTATCTACGCCAATTGCAGACTTTTTATGTCCTCATGTATCAATTTAATATTAATATTTTGTAGTTTTCTAATCCCAAATACACTTATCATGATATTTCTGAATGAAATTTTTGAAACCATTAGTTAAATTCTTTTCTAGAGCATTATCTTCTCATGTTCTCCATGTTTGATAGTGGTTTCACCTCATAGTCCCAGTTCAATAATGTCGGGAGGTAGCGACCATGATCATCTATTGAAATCATGATGGTTTCATGAAAAAGGTATATATTGATGATACAATGAAATATATTGGTTTTTATAGTATTTTTAATACCGTTTCTATAAATGACATTCAAATCATCTAAGACGGAAGGAGGCCAAGAATGCACAGTACAATGAGATGTTAGCTGGGCTTCAGGATGACGAGTTTCCAGCCACCAGAGACCGTGAATCCACTGGTCGATGAAGGATTAACAAATATTATCTAGATATATGGTATGAAGTGAAGGTGATTAACAAATTTGAGGTGTGCATTGTGGATATGGTTTCCTCTGAAAACCCTGATTAAACTACATTTTCAAGGACAAACAGATGGTGTGTAGCCCCTATGTTTTGATGAGTAGGGTATTTTAAATGAAAAGGATTAAAAGGAATGTTTCCCTACTAAATGTCAGGTACCTCATCCCTAAGTTTAAAATATGTTTGATGAATCATATGGGAAGAAATCTATGATGGATTATTCATCCAGGCACATGACCATGTAGGAAAGTACACGCACATGGGGACATGTCCCATGACAAGACTAGAAGGACATGATCTAGTCCCAGATAGTTGGGACATGAAATGTAGTCCACCTACCAAGTGTGTAATTCAACATGGTTTAGGAGTCATGTATATCTTAGAACATGACTAAGAAAAAGAGTGAGACCACATGCATTGTGGGTCCCCTTACATGGTGTCTACTACTTGACACCTATTATGGAAACATAATGGTTCCATATCACCTTCATTTGAACATATATTTTTTCACATGAGTACCAATACTGAATATTTTTTCCATGTAGAACAAGATGTTTCCCTCCGTTTTGATTTCGGTGTTATAGAATGTTCAAGGCACGATGCTTGGTTAAGTGATGTTGGATGATGCCAGTGATCACTCATGATCACCAATACTTTTCGAGTGGTATCATCCATTATAGTGGGTAATTGGCTCATTGAAAACCTAATGACAGATACCCTCTAGTCGATATAGGAAAGGGGTCCTCAATTTATTAAATGTGGTACCCTCCAGTAGAGTTGGGTAGTGGTTCTTTTATGAATTTCTTAGCGATTCCCTCCAGTAGAGATGTGTAGCTGGTCCTCAATAACTGTCCATGTGGTACTGTCCTTATATAACATGGTGTTGGTCCACTACCTTGAGTTTTTGGACTCCTGAAAGTGTGTAACAATGACAAGGCACAATTTTACATAGAATGTTACTTCTCGGATGATGTGTTAGGGACAAGTTGTGATATGGGGATCCCCATACTCTCAAATTCTTCATTCTTTTAACAGATCATAAACACAGACACACCAATATTTATATACATCATTATCTCAACATTGGATTGGTTTCCTCACTTTCCATTAGATGTAAAGATGCATGGGGTTTGACACCTTTTGTGTGTGTTTATATTCTCATGGCTGGATGAGTTTAATAACCTTATATAGGTGTATGAAACGCAATGTGTAGTTCATCTACAAACCATATAGATCTCATTTTGGTAATATGTGGTTATATTCCAACTTGGTTTCTATTGATATTTTTTACATCATGTTATCTTGCATCCTGTTTAAAATAAAAAATCTTTCAATTCCTATTATATATCTTGAAACTCCCACATTTATCTTTTGGGTGAATCTTAATTGGTATGAATATACTCCTATATTAATGTGAATTTTCTACAATTGTCATGTCTTATAAGGATGATAGAGTGGTCAGTGGTAAATTCATAAGATATTAGGGTTGCCTGGTACTTTGGACAATGTACAGTGGTATAATCTTGGAGATTTGGAGTTGGGATCTCTCAATAATTTACACTCTAGTATTTCTAGCTTGGGACCTATTTTTGATTGGTCATGTATTTTAACACTTTTTTTATGTGACATAGCCATACTCTTGTAGTACCAAGAGGGTTTCTATTAAAGGGTGTTCTATTAGATTAATTCTTTTCATATTTTTACTTATTATGGGAATATATATTTCTATATGGTTTATTGTGTGTATATTAGTAGTTATGAAAAGAACTCCATGTGTTAGTTATGTCAGTAGTGCTAGTTGCCATCCTCTAGCCTAAAGAGGTGTGTTTGGGGTAGTTATAGATAGTTCCCCTTATTTGTTCAGGATGGGACAGATGAGTATCAGAGGAGGTTCAATAATTGGAATGGTGTTTGGAGAATTTCACATACATAGATGTCATTGGGATTAGTGCAATAGTTCTAGAGTGTCTTGATTAGGGATCATTGGATTGGAAATATTGTGATGGTGAGGGTGTTTGACCTATCCTTTAACATGGACCATGAATACCTTCTTGTCAACATTCAATACTGAGTCATTTTTTATTGGGATCAGTGCTACATGAATCATATATTGCCTTGATTATCGTGGTACATCTTAATAAATATAAGGATTCCTCCTTGAATACAACCTTCCAATATACCCGTTTCAGATCTAGATGATGATCTGATGACTAGTGATTTCATAGTTTAGGATACATACCATGATCATTACCCTCTATGTTGGAAATAAGAAACATCTACAAATATTAATTAGAAGAACATTCAAGAATATTCGGTTGAGGATGCATAAAAATTAAACTTGTTTCATCTATTCCAGCGCTATAGGCCTATGAGGTTATTGGGTGATAGAAATCCATAGGTAGTAATTATTAGATAGTTATAGTTATAGGTATCTTCAAACAAGTTTGAAACATAATGAAATATGTGTTTTCACATTCCACTGGCCTTTTCTATGGATAAATTGGGAACTCATGGAGTTTTGTCGCACATATTTATGGTGATTAGACACTCAGGTGGCCCCGAAATCCAACACCCATTTATTAAGAATTATAACTAAATAAATTTGGTACTAGTTCATATTTAAGAGTCTATATATCTACAGTAGTTATAGATGAATTTTCATGAGTATGCATCAATGTTCTTAGACCATTTTTAGTAATAATGTGACATGATCGATGATGGATACTCTTAATCATGGATGTTTGAGTAGGGACTCCGAAAAAAATCTATGATAATGTGTTTTCCTTAATCTTCCCCTCCAATGGTGGGGTATTGGATTAAGAACTAGTGATAGAGATATTTATATCAGAGGGATTCCATGTAGCTAGATCTAGAAGTTGGCATCAACTATATCAGTCGTTCGCAGTATAAATTATGCTACATTAAGAGGGGTCTCAATGCATGAGTCCCTTACTCAACCAAACTCAAGAATGTGGTCGTCGGGTACATGGAAAACACATAACACAAGTGAATAATATAGAAGTTTAGTGTTATTATTATGATTTGTGAGGTCACCTGCACATGAATATCTTAATGGATTTCGTGAAGATCATAGATATATAGCTTATAGACCACCATGTTAGATGCACCTCTGTGATCAGGGATCTCCCATGTGAGGCATGGGTGGTCACTAGAGAGGTGGAGCTGGAAGAGGAGTAGTAGGAGCTATGGGTGGTGGATGATTCTGTAAAGACCCGTAAAATTCAAGGGAAATTTTTTCTTAATTTTCTTTAGAATTTTACAAGAGCGCGGTTTCAGACGGCACCTAATTCCGAGGCCCGGAGTGCCCGGAATTAATTTCCGAAGTTTGGCTCGGGTACGTTCAGTGAACGAACGAGCGGGAATTCCTAACTTTTGATCCGGTGCTCGGAATTGAAATCCGAGGGCACCGATGAACTCGCAGCGCCGATATTTGCTTAAGAGGACTTTTCCCGAAGGTGCGTTTGCTGAGGAAGAGTTGTTAAAAAAAGGGGTGTTAAATGTGAAGTAATAAAATTGTGTTACAATTTTATTTCATATTCTAAGCTGTTAACCTATGTGTGGAAGTTGGGTGGGACCTACTTGTTGTTAACTACCCTTGAGAGAATAAAGGTGGGGTGGGGCCCACACGAGCCCAACCCCTCACCTTCCCTAACTCCTCTAAACCCCCCACTTAAGATGTGTAACTCATCTTAACCTTTAAACTTCCATTTAATTGGGTGACTTTCTCTCTCCTCTCTTTAATCATGCCAACACACTAATCCAATTAATGGAATTACGTTTTTGAATTTTGAACTCTTAGAATGTCTTAATAAAATAAGATTAGCTTATTTTATTTTTGGGGGTTAGATTGGTTGTGTTGAGGATTGGAGGAGAGAGCTCTAAGTCTCTGGAAGAACTTCATCTTCTCCGGTGAAGAACGTCTTCATCCTCAACGAAGAACGACAACACTTCGTCAAGGATCATCGACTCGGCGACCCGGTATCTTCGGACCTCTTCTTTCTCCTCGGACCTTCTTCGTCAGCAAACGAAGATCCGCCAACGTCGTGTCTCTTCGGGCATATCTCTTCGTCAACGGATTTGACGAACGACGACCGCGACGCCCGACCTCCGCGACGCCGTCTTCCGCGGAACGTAGACGAATCTTCGAATCTTAAACCCGAGGTAGGGTTGTCGATTTCTTTTGGTTTCCTTATTTTATTCTTGATCGTGATTTTATCAAGACTAACGTGTGACTTGATTTATTTTAAGTTGCGTTATTATTTTAACGTGAGGGGGGCCGGACCGCACGAACATGGCCGAACCCCCCTCCATCGTTCTTGTTTAATTCTTGCGGTGAAAGCAAGTGGCGTGGTGCCGTCGCACCACGCGGATGAACGTGCTTTTATTTTACGCGGCGTCGTCGCGCTACGCCGAGGAGAATTTTCAAGAACGCGATGCCGTCGCGCCGCGTTGAAAAGAATCAAAGTACGGCGAAGGGGCGCGGTGCCGTCGCACCCCGCCGGATGACGAACGTCGCGGCCGGTTCCGGGCCGCGGCGGGACGAGAAGACCGCGGCCGGTTCCGGGCCGCGGCGGGACGAGAAGACCGCGGCCGGTTCCGGGCCGCGGCGGAAGAGGAGTCCGGCGGCCGGGCCGCCGGCGTCGGAAGTCAAAGGCGGGACCGGAATTTCCGGTCCCGTTGGTAAAAACCGGCCGGCCAGCTGGCCGGCCGGATGACTTAAAACCGGGGAATTTAATTCCCCGGCCAAACCTTAAACCCCCCTCTTAATGAGGGGGGGAGCGGTTTCCACGGGGTGGGGGGGGGGGGGCAGGCGGCTCCCCCGGATCCCCTTCAAAGTGGGCCCCCAGGAGGGGGGCCGTTTTACAAAAACGGCGCGGCAAAGCCGCGCCGCCATCCAAAACCGCGGGGCTTAGCCCCCGCGTGCGCCGCCCCCTCGCGGCGCCAGGCCGCCGCGGCCCGCCGCGCCACCGCGCCTCCAGGCCGCCGCGCCGCCGCCCGCCGCCGCCGCGCCGCCGCCCGCCGCCGCCGCCGGCCACCGCGCCGCCCAGGGGGGGTCGGGCCGGGTCGGCCCGGACCCGGACCCCCCGTTTCGAACCAGATTTGGTTTTTGGCTCATAACTTGAGCCTCGGACCTCCGATCGACGAACCGTCAGCGGCAACGCGATCCTTGGATCGAGACGGTTCGTCGATCGGAGGTTCGAGGCTCAAGTTATGAGCCAAAAACCAAATCTGGTTCGAAACGGGGGGTCCGGGTCCGGGCCGACCCGGCCCGACCCCCCCTGGGCGGCGCGGTGGCCGGCGGCGGGCGGCGGCGCGGCGGGCCGCGGCGGCCTGGCGCCGCGAGGGGGCGGCGCACGCGGGGGCTAAGCCCCGCGGTTTTGGATGGCGGCGCGGCTTTGCCGCGCCGTTTTTGTAAAACGGCCCCCCTCCTGGGGGCCCGCTTTGAAGGAGATCCGGGGGAGCCGCCTGCCCCCCCCCCCCCCCCCCCCCCCCGTGGAAACCGCTCCCCCCCTCATTTAGAGGGGGGTTTTATGGTTTGGCCGGGGAATTAAATTCCCCGGTTTTAAGTCATCCGGCCGGCCAGCTGGGGGCCCGCTTTATATATATATTCAGAGAAAGGAACTGAAGAATTGTGTGATAATAAGGCACGTTGTTCCTAGAATTAATTTTTTAAAATAAAAATATATATATTTTATATTAAATTAATTTATTTCCTAGAAAATAAATAACTATTAAACAATAGGATATATTAGATATCTGATATTGTGTTTGGTTCTATAATTTGGTTTTTACCATGGCATGGCCTAAAATAGGTCCGGATGGGGCATTCAAACAACTCCTTCGTTCCTGGTATGTATAGTGGATTCATTAATTTGATCCTAATTAAAATTATTATTTATATAATTTCATGGAAACTCGCCCAATGTTAGCCTCATAATCATGGGATCTGTGAAGAGCTTCTTTATCCTCCATCCATTGGTGGATCACATTAGAAACAAATTAATCTCCATATAGTATATGAATGAGACATTATCAATGCAATTAATTCCTATTATCATTGGAGGGAATCTTATTTGATGAATAGGTTTCAAATATGAAGGAAATATTCATCAATTTTGGGATTACACCCATAATTTATAAATTTATTGACCATATTGATCTCTTACATGGATTGATTCCAATTGTAACATTTTTTATGTTCCCACATATTTATTTAATATGAATATTTAAAGTATTTAAAAACTGAGAATCCCCATTCTTGATTTTTGGTCAATAAAAAATGAAAACATCATTTTAAACATATTGGTTCCTCCCCCTGCTTTTTCATCACGTTCATTTTTTGTTATACTTAGTAGGCCCTATTTGACATTTTTATCTAGTACAGAGCCTGATAAGACCCCCATAATCAAATGTTTTAAAAAGATAGCGATTGATCAATCAAAAAAGATAGATCATGGACTTTTATGGTTTTCAGATGATCATTTCGACAACATGTGATGGAATCATCAATGAAGGAAAGAGAGAGGGTGTGTAAGGTGTGATGTGATGTGAGGGCGGCTTCATGATGTTTTGTTTTTGGATGATGAATGACCGACATGAACTTTTGGACAATGTATCCATAAATTTAAATTGGATATAGTGATGAAATCAAATGAAAATATTGTATTAGAGGTGAAAATAATAGATATTGGTTTCTATGAAAAAACACGACTACATGACATGTACAATGATGAACAAACGGTGTGTATCCCCATAGTGGTTGGGGATAAGCATACATGAAATTATAACGATGTCAATATGTGTGCCCCTCCTATTCATCATGTACTTATTACCTAGGTGGATGAGTCATGTGATGAAAAGCATGGGTATGACTTCACATGGGAGTATTCGACCAATAACACAGTCATGTACCAATGCACACTATCTTGGGTGATGTACCTGTACTTGGACTGAAGGACACGACCTAGTCCATGATTATTCAGACACACCATATAGTCCACCAAAACAGGGTGTACTTTTACATGGTTTGTTAGCCATGTAACTCAATAGAAATGGTCAGGAAAAAGAGTGGTATCACACACCTTGTGGGTCCCCCAAACACTCAGTGTACTACTCAATACCCCTTTTGTGAACATCAAGGTTCCGTATTTTCTTTGTTTGAACTAAAATTTTGTTCTATGAGTAAGTTATCATGACCGTTTTTCTAATAGAGTTTGATGGTTCCATTGGATATGTATTTATAGTTATGATGTGTAATGTCCCATCAATACATCTTGGTTAGGTGATTCTCAATGACGGAAATTATTGGTTATGTTCAAAAGAGATGTTTTTGGGTGGTACTGTCCGTATATATGGGAGGTGGGTCCTCGACAACATATTGAGTGGTACACTCAAGTAGATATGGACACTGGGTCATTGATGAATTCTAAGTGGTACCATCTAGTAGATCATAGTAGTGGTTCCTAGATGAATATTTCAGTAGTACCATCAAGTAGATATGGGTATTGGGTCCTCAATGAGCTTACACATGGTCCCTACAACAGAGATGGGTAGTGGGTCATCAACAAATTCTAGAGTAAAACACTCATTGCAAGAAGGGAATTGGTCCTCCATTGAATATATTCATGGAACTGTAATTTTTTCCTAGGTATGTAGTCCTTGCCTAGTGTTTCTGTCCTCTCAAATGGAATACACAAAGATGAGATGTGGTATCACCTGGACATTTACTTTTGGAATGACGTTGGAGGGATAATATATGATATCAATGTCCTCTTACTCTATAATTTTTTATTATTTTTACCAAGAATATATATATCTATATATTTCCATAAATTTTTAATTTTTTTCTCTCTTTTTGTGATATTCAAGGACACATGAGGTATGCAATGTTGTAATGCTCTATCCCAGTTACCTAGAGTCAGTGCATTATTAAATAACATTAGCATGATTATAAGGAATCCTGTACCAAATGGCCGATTAGTTTATCAGCCTTGGAAAATAGATTATATACATAAAAATCACATTATAATTTCAAACATAAAATAAAATGTAAAAAATTATTTGATTATTACATTATAATCCAAGCATAATCCTGTATATAAATCATAATACCCATCGTGGAATTAGGAGAATAGAAAACATTTGAAAAGGGCCAGCTCAGATTCTTAGTAAGGATAAACAATATAGAAGAAGCTATCATAAATAATCATAAACTTTAATAGAAAGTTATAAAATTGAAACAAAATCCTTTAAACATACACCTCATCATAATATAGCAATTATAAATCAAATAGAATCCATTTTCTTATTCACATGAATATTCTACTTGTTGAATAATCACATGTAACATCAATAACAAATATCATAATTTGGGAATTCCAAATGCCATACATATTAATCATAAAGTCAAGGCCTTGTGCCAAGACCCCAAATATAAATTTTTTCAAGGGCTTGTTCCAAGACAATAGTTTTTATCATGACACCTACAGATGCATCTAGAGGCTATAGCAGGCCCCGACCATCACATACTATGTCCAATTCATTCCTTTTATGAAAAGGGAAAAATATAATCTAAACATTCTTATTAAAACTAGCATACAAAATGTCAACACTTTAACCAAAAACAATGAATGGTATAAAAATAGCCCATATATAGTAAAAAATAACTCATTAAATACAATATGGAAGATTTTATTATAATATATTAACCTCAATCAAGAATAAAATACAATTAAGGATGTTGACATTGATGAAAATAAGCAGTAAAACTATTTGGGAGAAACATCCCCCTTTTCATGAAAACATTTAAAAGTACCACATTCTGTCAAAGAAGTCTTTTAAAAGAAATTGTTGAATCAAAGTGCCATATACCACTTTGAAAAATATGAAAGTAATTTTAATTTCAAAACATTCATGTCCATATAAATAAATCCATAAACCATTTTTAAAATATGGACTTTAATGATAAATATTTAGAAGAATAAATCGTTAAAAATTTTAAAATGATATTTTAGTTAAACTGTACTTAACTAAACAAGAGATGATTGGATAAAACAAATTGAGGAATAAAATTAATCCCAACTTTATAATATCTTATGAATAAATTGATCAATGATATAAAAGGCTATAGGAAGATATATAAACCATATAAAAGTAAATTAGCGTATAACAACAAAAAAGTATCAATGGAATGTAAATTGAGGTGAAATCCCTTATAAAGAATGTATCCTTACATTAAGAATAAATAAATGACATAATTATGTGAAAAAAATTTAATTACACTCATTATAATTGGATATTCAGTGTAAATCAGTGATAGGATATTCACAAATATTTTTATAAATACAAAACCAGTGACTTTGATGTTTAAAACAATGAATGGAAACTAAGGTAAGATTATCCTTTTCATGTTCAAATCTATGACATGATAATTTATCTATGGATATTTCATGTGTATCAAAATTATATCCACACACAATGGTGAGTGTAAATTTCTATATAAATCGATAAATAGTGATTCACACAAAAACATTAAGTAATGTAATCAAAGAAGTGTGCATAAAACCCAATGAGTGGAAATTGAAATTATAAATTCCATTACAGATTTGGTTACATAGAAAACATACATTACATGAATGAAGAATCATAAAATGAAAATGTAAATACAAATAAATTATAGTATATTACAAAAAGAATATAGTCATGGGATGTACATACCCTGGACAACATGAAACAGTGGAAAATATAGCATGAATCTTATGGGAATGAAAAGTTATATGACAACCCCTTACCTTATAAATTAGTTTAATATAGGGTAATATTAACCTCTAGTATAATGGTTAATGGATTGTAATTAAATTATAAAAGAACAAAATACATAAATATGATATTATATATGATCTTTTTATATTACTTTGTCAATAATATTTTAGTAGTATCATTTTTAGGTGTTAATTGATTTGTACTCTTTTATATGTTTAGTTACTTATGATATTTTTTATGGATATGATGTATTTTATTCATATAAAGAATTATATTAGGTTCTTAAAAAATTATTTCATAATAATAAAATGAAATTTATTTTTGAATGGTAACTATAGGGAATGAAATCTTATCGCGTCGTGGAGATGGTAAGTTGTACGTACACAGGAGCAACAATATCATTCTATTGATGTTAAAATCGTATGTGATTGGATGGTATATTATATATAAAGAATCATTAACAAGTTATATTTATTATTTACATCAATTATACAACATTATTATACACATACAAATAATGAAGTGTTGAATAACAAACTAAACCTCAGCGTGGAGACGGTAAGATATACCTATGCTCATATGGTGACATTGTCAATCATAGGATGGATAGAATATTGGATATGTTTGTACCATATTCAATTTGATTTGGGTAAAAGGTATCCATATGATTTATTTATGATCAATTTAAGGCATCTGGGTTTAATTTATGGTAGTTTTGAGGAGATGTGAGTAGGGTTTGACTGAACCAAATGGATTTTGAGGTGTGAATTTATGATAAGGGAAGTACCTTTTTATAAGAGAGGTGAGGCACACTTTAGGAAAATTAGTCTATATTATGTTGTTATAAAAATATATTTCGGATTCCAATAAATCAAAAAGGATTTATTTTGAGGATATGGTGGTGATGGGTCTAATTCTTCTCATCCAATAGGTTTTAGACATGTTTATGTTACTATAACCTTATTGATTAGACCGAAGTCTTCGTTAAATAGTATATCATTTACCATATAATGTTGTTATTTTATGTTATAGGGTTAATAAACATTCTATAAAATTCCAAGATAACCTCCAGTGGTTATTTAGTTAAATATATAACCTTATCTATGTCCTTTGGCTGATTCATATATTTTTATGATATTATATCGTTTAATAAAATAGAATTTTTTTAAAAATTAATTTATGACAATTTTGATATTATTTAGTATTTGTTATTTTGAAATTCCTAACAACTGGATTACTTTGAACAAAATATTTTGATTCAACCCTAAAATGATCTATTCAACTAGAAAATTCATGGATGCCATAAAAATTAGAACTTACATTTAAATAAATATTTATAAGATCAATTATTTTATTCTTTCATAAATAATGTAATTACTACATCATCATTGATTCATAAATAAATTTAATTATTTAATGTCTAAAAATTATAACTAAAATACACTGATATAGACAATATTTTTTAGATTTATAATGAATATTTATAGTTGATTTTATTTTAAGTATAATCCTAAATTAATAATGGTTTAGTTATTAAAATTTGAATTTTACACTTTTAACTATTCATTATATAAAATATAATAAATGTCCTAATCTTAACCAAATATATAAAAAAGGATCGTATTTTTTTCCAAATCATAATTTTTGTCTCAAAACACTTTTCCAATAGAATTAGGACATGCATTGGTGTTATTAAAACATTAATTTTACCATTAAATACCGTATTCACTTTTATCCAAGATAAATAAAATTCAAAAGTTACTATTCACCAAAAATTATTTTCATCCTATTGAACTATATTTTACTTACTTCTGTCAACTGTGTCTCTCAGTTTTTTGAAATAAAATTCACAGAAGTAGTAAAATTTCATTTTATGTTGATTTGAAAATGTTCCCAAAGGTGCGCAAAATAAGTTAAAAATTTCAATAAACATTTATATATATAGTCTTATTTTAAAAAGACTCCAATGAATTATATTGGATTAATATAGGTATTATATATCTATTTTGACATGAAAAAAATAATTTTAAAAAGAATAATTTTAATAACAATTCCGGTTTTAAATGATAAAATAGTGTTTTTAACTATTCAAAAAAAATTTAATGTTTTAAGAAAAATTCCAAAAAATCACCCAATGGTATTTTTGATATTTTAATTCCAAAAATGATTTCTAATTTACCAAATTAAATATATAGGAGTTTCTAATATTAATTTTATTTTTTTTCACAAAAGGACATAATAAGTAGTTCCTTTATCAAAATAGTGCTTATATTTTAATGAATCTTATATATTTACTTATACATATTGTCTATTTTTGTTTAATAATTATAAATGAAATTTAAGTTTTTTTACTCTTCGTATTACTATATTTAATAGTAATGTTATAAATATATCATTTGAATAATTATAATACAAAAGTTTAGTTTCCCAGAAACTCAATATTTCATATAAAGAAAGACAAGTCAGTGTTGCATGCAGTATACGTTATTGAATTAATGTAAATATATAACTCACTATGAAATCATGGAGTGATACATTATATCCCCATTTTAGAAATTTAGTCCTCCAAATTTTTAAATTGGGCATAAAAACATCATTGAATGTCCCACATCAGAAAAAAATTCAACTAGGATGGGATAAATAGTCATTGATTGTGTAGTTGGAAGAGTAAACGAAGAACATTTTTTTTATGTTCTATTTCACAATTTTGAGGAATTTACTTATGAGATTGACAAAGAACTTATGGATATATACTTACATTTAATTATAGTTTTATCCTTTAATAATTTTTTACCACAAACACATCTTTTCTCTAAATAATGTGTATTCAATATGAATTGGTCACACTTAAAGCATTGGAATAATCTTCAAGAGAATCACATAATCCACAAAAGATGAACTATATATTTCCATTTTCTTATTGATTATACAAAACCAAAATGTTTAGTACATGATCAAATGATCCCCAAAAAGGATAATCCTTTGTAGAAATAAATTGTACTCTTAATCACTAAGACTAAACAAACAATACCCAAACTTCAACAAATACCATTCAATCAACAATTGTCTTTAAATATTTTCAATTTATTAGAAACTATGTTTGAAACCCAAAATTTAGAAGGATTTTATCAAATTTTCTTCCATGATAAATTTTAACATTTATCATTAAATTACATCGAATACTCTTAATGTTACGTACTTAAATGTAATTAACCAAGTCTCATATTATCTATGATAGATTAATCATTTCAATAAATAACACAAATTTCTATAATTCCACAATAAAAACATAGATTCTTCAAAAATAAAAACCCACCATTACTCCTCAATTGAAATACCATATTATTTTATTTTATCTTATGCACATATATATTTCCCAAAAGAGCGAATGTCTACAAAAATAAAAATTATCAATTAATCACCCAATCATTTTCGTGTACTAATGATATCCATTCGGTAAATAATAATTTCCAAAAAACAACACATTCTTAATCCATTAAATCATTTACCAAAAAATAACTAGTCATACTAACCAGGGACCTTACATAGTCTAGTGGTAGGTGATAAATCCAAGTAGAACTTTGGTTGTGGGATTTATTACAACAGCATTTTCAAATGCGACAGGTTATTACACAATCTACAAGTTATCCTTTTAAAAAGACATTATAATTTTATAAAATTCATAGAAACAAGATAAATTCATTAATAACAACCGTAACATATTTTTACCAGAAATGTTATCTCATACCTCATATTTTTATCCCAAAACGTAATAAACTATTATAGACTAAATTTCTATTATCATATAAATCCAAATATTTCTTATAACTGTATCCACAAAAGAAAAGATAATTATTCCTCAAATAATATTTTCACATAACTTATTTGACGATTACACATACAAGAGAAAATTATTCCAAAGTAAACCCATGAAAAAAGAGAATTAATAATTTTAAACATTTATCCATCCATTTTTTCACATATGTTCTTTCGTGACCTTGTGCTTATCCTATAGTATAGGGAATTCACTCTGGTACTCCCCAAGTCCCCTAAATTTATATAGAATGACAATAAATGTATTATTATGATCATTTTTATTTTCTTCCATATTTTTGTTCATTTTTCCTCGATAATTCTTTACATTATATCATTCTTTCCCACCAATAAATCATTTACATGTTCCATTGAGACCTTTTCCGGGGTTTCTCCTTCCACATTTCATGCATTATGGAAATTGAGATTTCTTTTTTCAATGGTATCCACTTCTAGAGCTCTTATCATTCTCCTCCAGTCTCTTCATTGATGAGTATTAGAGTTTGTTAATATATATGTTGTTGATCATATTTTTGGAAAACTAATTTGACCTAAACATGATATCATTTACATGTATCAATATTCTATTTAGTTGCATATTTCCACCATTGTTCCCACATTGTACATCATGTTCAAAATTACTATTACTTCCTTGGAATCCCGCCATTGTATAATACTAGAAAGCATAGTGTGAGTAACAATATTTATATTATAATTTAGAGAATATAATGACAACTAATGGTCAATCTAAAACAAATTTGTATTAATCATGGTTATTTATTCACATATTTAATTAAAATCCATCAAAGATGTTTGTAATGAAATTTTGGGTTATCCTAAATAGACCCCCATAGTGTCAAACCAGGTTCGCAATAAGGCCTGTTTTCATGTACATAGATACCCCAGGTGAAGCCTAAAACTCATATTCAGAGTTTTCACTTCTTGGTAAATCTATGACAGAACCATGTCAACTTGTAGTATCCAGACATGAAATTTTTTTCTTGAAAACTCACTAAATATATACATTAAAAAAAATATAGTATGTTCTTCTATACTAATCCCCAAAGTCTATCTTTGGGTAATAATCTTTAATCAGATTTTTTCAAAGATAGTTCCCAAATTTTTTACTAAACATCCTCTGATACCAACAATAATTCCACGACCTAGTTACCCTATGTTGGTTCATTGTTACATAACATTGTCCTAATATCAAGTAATCGTGTCCCGAAGGATTGATCAGTTCAATATTTTTGGAAAATAGATTACATACCTAAACATCACATTACAATTTCAAACATAAAAAACAATATAGATAATTATTTTATAATTCCATTATAATCCTACCGTAAACCTATATATAAATAATAATACACATATTGGAATCCTGGTAAAATAAATCATAAAAAAGGGTTGAGCTTAGATGCCCACTAAAGATAAACAATATAGAAGATTCTATCATAAGTAATAAAAAACCTTTATTTAAAGGCATAAAATTGAAACACAATCCCTTTGAATATAAACCTCATCATTATATGGAACAGAGAAATCAAATAACTCCATTTACTTATTATCATGGATATTCTACTAGTTGAATAATCACATGTAACATCAATAACTAATCTAATAATTATGAAATGCCTAATGTGAAACATTTTAATCACAAAGTCAGGTCCTCATTCCAAGACCCTAAATATAAAAATTTTCAAAGATTTGTGCCAAGACACCAGTTTTTCTAATGAGACATACCAATGCATCTAGGGGTTATAGCGGACTCGGCCGGTCACTTAATTTGTGCAATGCATTCCTCGTATGAAAAGGGTTAAATAATATCATAACAGTCATATTAAAACTAGCTTAAGAAATGTCAATACATTAACAACAAACCATGAATGGTATAAAAATAGCACATCCACTGTCAAACATAACCCATTCAACATAATAAAGATGTTTTTATAATTATAAATCAACCAATATTAATAATAAAATGAATTAATGGTAATTGACAAAGATGAAAATAATCAGTAAACCTATTTGAGAGAAATATCCCCTTTTTAATGAAAACATTTAAAAGTCCTACTATTTATCAATGAAGTAGTTGAAAAGAGATTTATAAATCAAATTGTACCAGAACATATTGAAACATTTTAATGGTAATTTAATTTCAAAACATTCATGTCCATGTAAATAAATCCATAAAACCATTATTAAAAAATGGATATTAAGAAAAAATATTTTGAAGAATAAATCATTAAAAATTTTAACAAGATATTTCTATTAGAGATCCTAACCAAAAAAGAGTCTCTTGAATGTAAATAATTTAGGAATAAAATTAATAAAAACATTATAATATCATGGTAATAGATAGATTCATTATATACTATGTCTAAGTACAATATATACGCCATATAAAAGTTAATTTTCGCATAATAACAAAGAAGTCTCAATTGAATGTAAATTGACGTGGAATCCCTTAAAAAGACTGTATCCTTTGATTAAAAATAAATAAATGACATAATTTTGTGTGAAAAATATAAATAAACTCAATATTATATGATATTTAGTTTAAATAAATCATAGGACATTCCCAAACATTATTTTAAAAATAAAGCCAGTGACTAGGATGTCAAACACAATGAATGAAAATTGAGTTATGATTTCACTTATCATGGTCCTAAAAATGACGTTGGAATTTTTCAATAATGTTATTATTCATATAAAATGTATATCCACATAAATGGTAGTGTAAATAAAAAAAATAAAAATATATAGTGATTCCACACTTACTGTTGGAGTAAAAAATCAATGAAGTATGCCTAAAACCAAATGAGTTGAAACTGAAATTAGAAATTCCTTGACTGATTTGGTTATATGATAAACATAAACCCCATGAAGAAATGATCATACAATGAATATGTAAATAAATATTAATTAAATGATATTACACAAATAATACCATCATGGGCAGCATATACACCACACAAAATGAAATAGTGGAAAATATAGAATGAATCTCAGGGGAATAAAAAGTGAGATGATAAACCCTAAACTTATAAATTAATTTAGTCAAGGGTATGTGAAGCCTCCTAAATAATGGTTAAAGTGTTTTTATTAAATTAAAAAATAACCACATACTTTTATATGATATCATATATGATCCTCTAATATTGCTTTGTTAATAATATTTCAGTAGTATCATTATTTTGTGTGTTAACTGATTCATTTTATTTTATACATTTTGTAATGAGTGTTATGTTTTTTAGGGATAGGATGTGTATTATTCCTATCCAGAATGATTTTATGTTCATAAATATTATTTTTCAATCATAAAATGAAAATTATTATTGAATGGTTATGATGGGGAATGAAACGTTATCGCGTCGTGGAGACGGTAAGCCGAACGTACGAACGAGCGACAATATAATTCTATTGGTTGTGAAATCGTGTGTGAATGGATGTTATATTATATATAAATAATTTTTAAACATGTTATATTTATTATTTACATCAATTATACATCATTATTATACCCATCAATGTAATTAAGTGTCGAATAATAATCTACACCACGATGTGGAGATGGTAAGTCATATGTACGCACATATGGTGAAATTGTCATTCATAGGATTAATAGAAAATTGAATATAGTTGTAACATATTTACAATAACATAATATTATGTATATGGTATGATAGTTACTATTTGGTATGGAAGAAACACTGAATGTGGAGGTGGAAGAATGAAAGACCACTGAAAGAGGATATGAAATAATTACCTTATCTTCAGGTGCTTCCTTTTGATTTTAACAAATGGGATCCTTAGGTAGGGCTTATGAACAACATAAGGCCTCTATTTCTAATTGATTTTAGGTTTTGGTAGATTTGAGAAGGGGTTGTCTAAGCCAAATGGCTTTGGATATGTGAATTTATGAGAAGGGGAAGTACCCTTTTATAGGAGAGGAGACGAGCACTTTCAGAAGAGCTTGAAATAAAAATTTATTATAAAACCATATTCGGTTATTAATAGCACCAAATGGTTTTATATCAAGGATAATGGGGATATGGGTGGAAATATTCTCAACTAATAGGGTTTTTACAATGTTAGATCACCATATTGAACTTATCATTTAGATTTATCTCTTAGTTAAATAGTTTAACATTACCATGTCTTCTTGTTTTTTTATATTACATGATTAATAAACATACTATAAAATTCCAAGAAAACCTCAAGTGGTTCATTAATGAAATATATATCCTTATCTATTACATATGGCTAAATATTTTTTTAGGATATTATATAATTTCATTAAATAGTATTTGTTTTAAAAACTAATTTATGTAACTATTTTACATTATTTAGTATATGGTTTTTTGTGAAGGTTATAACAACTTGATTACTTTGAGAAATATACTTGGAATCATCCCTAAAATGTCTAATTCGCATATAAAACTTGTGGATGGAATAAAAATTTTCAATTTATATTTATTTTATTATTTATAACATCATCTTTTTTAATCCTTCATTAATAAAGAAAATTACTGCATCATCATTGTGTCATAAATAAATTTAATTATTTAATGTCTAAAAATTATAATTAAAATACTATGAATTATGAAATATATGTATCAATATAATTAATATTCATAGTCTAATTTATCTAAACTATAACCTAATATTAAAAATGGTTTAGTTATTAAAATAATCATTTACACATTTAATTCTTCTTTTAATAAAATAAAATAAATTTCCAAATCATACCCAAATGGATAAAAAAGGATATAATTTTTTTCCTAAGGTGTATTTTGGTCAATAAAAATTATCCAATATAATTATGACTTGTGTTGGGGTAATTATAACAATTATTTTACCTTAAATTACACTATTTACTTTTAATCGTGGAAAAAAAATTCCAAAGTTACTATTCTCCAAAATTAGTTTTCTTCCTATTTATCCACATTTCACTTAATGATTCTAAATGTGTCTCGTGGATGTCTAAAATTAAATTCATATAAGTAGTAAAATTACGTTTTATTTAGATTTTAAAATGTTCCTAGAAGGTGGGTAAAAGGCGTTAAAAAGTTCAATAAAATTATATATATATATATTCTTATTAATAAATGACTTCAATGAATTAAATTGTATCAATATAGCTATTATATATATATTTTGACATTAAAATAAATTAAAATTTAAAAATAATTATTTATATAAAAAATCAATTTTCATCGACAACGCAGTGTTTTTCACTATTCGTAAAAAATTCAATGTCTTCCAAAAAATACCAAAAATTCACCCTATGGTAATTTTGATATTACTAATACCAAAATTAATTATATTTTACCAAATTAAATTTTTTAGAGTGTCTAATATTAATTTTATTATTTTTCAAAAAAGGACAAAAGAATAGTTTTTTAATCAAAATATTTCTTATATTTTAATGAAACATTTATATTTCCTTATAAATATGGTTTATTTATGGGACAAAATTGTAAATGATATATAATTTTTTTTTACTATTAGTATTACTATTTTTAACTATTAAGTTATAAATATATCACTTGAATAATAATAATAGTAATGTGTTTCTTTTCATAAACTCAATATTATGTATAAGGTAATCCAAGTCAGTGTTGCATGCAGTGTAAGGTAGTTAATTACATAAAAGATATAACTCACTGTGAAATCATGGGGTGTTACAAATGTAATTTCCGTGTTTTTCTTCTAATTGATGGATGAGTCTACTCCCTTTCTATAGGTTGAAAATACTCAAAAATTTATCCATATAAACATTGTTCCAATCCACATATGGTTGGATGAGGTAACATTTATTCTTGGATTGGTTTGAGAAATTATCTGCCAATATATATTGCATCTAATGTGCTATCTACTATCACTATATTCTAGTTGTATCTCTTATTTCTCCCCTGTCACTTTTTTGGATTGACTAGGTTTGTGTATACTCACCCCTATATGGGATTTTCCAGAATGTTTCATGTATTATGAGGACTAAAGACTGGTTGAGAGTGACTTCTGAAGAGCTTAGTGATACCTAGTACATTGGACCACATACGGTGGGGGAAGTATAGATATCTAGAGATAGGTTCTCTCTGAAATATAATATCTTATTTTTTCGGTTGGGATTTATTTTTGGTTGGGAATTTATTTTACACTTTACTTTTCATTTTACTATACCATACTATTGTACAGTCTGGGGCTTTTCCATGCATGTTTGATCCCTTATAATTTTGTCTTATTTAACTTTTACTTCATTCCCACATATATATCAATATGGTAGTCTGTGAGAGTGTAAAAGTACATAGTAAAATTCTTCTACATGTTAGCTATTCCATTGGAACTAGTCGCCAGACCCTGGACTATAGAGGTTAGCATTCAGTAGTTTTTGTTGGATCCCTCACTTTGGTAGGGTTTTGAAAAAAGGCCTCAGATGATCCAATGAATTATTTTACTTTGGTGGACTCAATAAAGACTTTTAGAAGAGTGTTATATATGAAAACATTTCATGGTTTGTCTATAATTGACGGTTAAATATATTCTCTAGAGGCTATTTAGTGGCTAATGGTAATTGTAAATATTATTTAATCTGTAGGAACTCTATGTGATTTTATAGAGATTAATGTATTGGGGCTATTCAAATGATTATGACTGGATCATTAAATATTGTTTGTTTTATTCCCACTGTAATATGTAATGATGTGGGAGTTATTTAAGACTGTTTTTTGTAGTTTCTTGTCAATGAAGTAAACATGTGGAAGGTAGTGGAACTAATGAATATTCATAATGTTCTATAAATGATAATGTAGTATTTTGACAAATACAATGACATGGTTTCCTATTATCCTAACATGGTGTACTATGAATCATCAAATTATATTTTATTATGAAGTGTCTATTCCAATATCATAGTGACCTCTTTCATTTATCGAGTTTCAAATTATTTATGTATTTATTGGATGATAAATTCTTAGGCATGTTGTTTCTTAGAGAATATCCCATGGTTTGTGGTGGAACTACTTTATTGATTGTTAATAAATGTTCCCAAATCTATGATGGGTGTTAACTAGAGGTACCCATTTCAGATGACTCAACTTCATCTATAGTTGTTTCTCTCAAATGGGAAAAATCATGTTTATGGTTACAGTGTGGGAAGAATATGATTTTGTATCCTTCTTTCCATAGTGATCAGATTACCATTTATCATTATTGTTGATGAAAAAAATATAAAATCTCTATGGGTCAAGATATAAATTACATACACTATTTCCGGTGAAATTTATTTGTTTTCTTGTTTGTTTCCCTAGTAAAACAAAAAATTCAGGTTTATATATTCATGAAAATGAACACATGAAAACAAAAACAAACTTATATTCATGACAAAATATATAACTATATATTTGTATAGTTATGGAAAATTCATTGTGCATCCATATTAAATTTTGTATCACCCTATGATTTATGGATCAAATTAATAACTCAGGCAGAAGTAGGTTTTTTGGGACACTTTTCCACCTTAGAACCATATAGTTAAAACATTTATAAATAACTATTAGTTTTTAAGACACATTTTCTTTTATTTAATTTTATATTTTTCTATTTCATATCTACATACAATATTTCATAGATTGGTTGTTTCTTTAGAGGTGGTTGGCAGAGGCCTATTATGTTTAACTAACAACCAACATGGGTTATTTTTTGTATACTACTATACATTTTGGGTGTATGTGAAGACGAGGGAAAAATGATGGTTATAGATAGAGGATTTATACTATATGGGATGGACCATGAATGTGGGGACAAGTAAAGACATTGAGACTTATATTTTTTTAGTTTATATCTATCAATTAGTTGCATTGACCATGATACTATTATAACGTGATATAAGCATTTTGTTGGAATGTTGGCACTTACCAAGTTTTTATAATTTTTTTTATGTGTGTTTACCATATTGTTATTGATTGCTATTATTTACACCACTATTTTAGTTTTATAATTTTGATATAGTCTCACCATGTTACTCAATATATCCTTTCGTCTACCTAGGATCCTGATGTGTTAGTGGAGGAATGGATGATGTCCTGTGAATAACTAGTTTGAATATTATTTCGATTGAGTGGGGATGAAGTATTTCAATGTGGTATAATATGTGTCCTTTTTTATTAAATTATTTTTTTGAATTATATATAGGATAATAGGATGTGTTGAGGATTGGTAATGAGATCATGAATTGGAGTAGCTAGCCAATATGTCTAGGAAAAAAGAAGGATTCTAGGGATGATATTTATATTATTAAGGTTTTCTTGTTTCTATTGGAATGTTATTTGACATTTTTTATACAATTATTATGTTATGATATATAATTTCTTGATTTTACTCATGGGTTTGTTCTGTAAAAAAACATGTTTCCTTGAATAATTTTAGGTACCAATGGTTTTTGTGAAATACATCATATTATACACATATGGAAATGTATTTTAAGATATGTATTCATTTTAATTAGAAAATCAAGTTGTGGGAACTAAATTAAATTCTTTATATTTATATGTTTTTAAATAATTATTATATAATAAAGAAGAATTATGTATTTATAATTTAATGTTGTCTACTTAATGTTTTTTTAAATATTGTTAATCATAAATATCGAAACCAAAAAAGATATTTTACCAAGAGTTAGAAAGTGGCTCTAAATAGAGATAGTTAGGTGTCATGATTGAGTTTTTTCATAAACATATAGATAGTATAAAGAGATTATCATGACAATTATTGGTTGTATCCTCTATTAATTGTGTCTATTTAAATTATAAGTTATGTCCCAAAAAACATATGATTGGAATTATAGAGGGTTTCCTCAATGAAAACTTTTTTTGATAGGGTTATTGGATGGAATGATGAGAATAAGCATTTGGTAGTAGAACAATAGGCCCCATTAGCTCTGGGTGATAAGAGGGAAGATAATTTCTATGATTATTTCTCTATCTATATTTAGGATACTAAGATAGATTCAATTTGGGATGCACTGACCATGTTTGATTTTACTAGGGAGTTCCAGTTTTAGGATCACCCAATGTTCTCCATAGTGGTTGGCCTTGAGGCATCTGAGTTATGGATAATGTCTCTCTAAAAAATCCTTCTCCCCTTAGAGACTCCTTCCGTGAAGAGGTTTTTTTGTTGTATTAAACATTGCAGTTACCCTTGATGTGGTGGTGGGATGTTCAGGTCCATTATTAGAAGCATTGGGGAATGAAATGGTAGATATTTTAAGATATGTTTCTTGGAACCAACCAATATAGAGACCATTTAGAAGGAATTTTCCTTGAAGTTCAAGAATTTGAACATTGGTAATATGTCGATAATCTATTATCCTAGTTTCTTCAGAAACAATAAGTGTTTTCTCTAATTATAATTGGAGATGTGGAAGATAATGTGACTCCTTTTTAGGACAGTCTTAAATGTGAGGTAAAGTGAGACCAGATTGTTTTCCACCTATAGAATTACACTGAGGTGGTAAAGTAGGATCTCATTAGAAAGGGAAACTAGAAGGAAGACTATAGTGGAGAGAGATAGTTTCAGATTGGTGGTCTAGAAGTACACAATTATGTAGTATAAAGCACCTCAATGAGAGCATCTGCCTATGTTGGGGTAGGAAAAGAATCAAATCAAGTGGATCAACCTCTTAGGGATGTTATCTAGTGTTATTATATGAATGTGGTAATACTAACCAATTTCAAGGTCGGTGTCCTCTACCACAGATGGTGTTCCAAAATTATGGTAGGATGTGGTTGAGCTCGTGTACATTACCACATATAGAAAGGAACTTGGAGATCATCAGTAGCGCAAGACTTAGTCAAATGAATTATTGGTTAATGGGTTTTTTAAAACATATAAATCAATATGGGGTTATTCAGTTTAAATTAAAAAAAATATAGGATATATCATTTAACTTAGTTGTTTAATACGAGAAGATAATGATTATAAAAATTAAGAATTAGTATCATATTCTATTTAGAAGTGACCATATAGAATAACTGAGGGGTTGTTGTGTATTCACAAATATTGATTTCCAATTAAGGTATGAAATTTTTAAGTTGACACCATATTATATAAAAAACTATTTGTGAAAAAATATATCTTGAATGTGTTTATTGTGATTCCATTTTGGAAAAATATTTATCATTCTGTGTTCATTTCCTCGATGAATTGAATCATAACCCATTATCTGGATCAATTATTGGTTTTCTTCAATGAAAATATCTTAGTGCATTCCACAGAAAGATATGATAATGTGTAACATTTTCTCTATGTCTAGTGAACATTGAGATAGAATTATCAATATGACAAGATGCCTAAATGTCAATATTTTTTGAAAATTTAATAGACTTGCGTAACATTATCTAAGCCGATGTAGTGACAGTGGATAGAGAAATGGGGTTAGATGAGGGATCACTAGAAATACATCCAATAACCTTTGATATTCAAATATTAACATTTTTGGGAGGTTTTGACTTTAGTTTTACTCATGATGACTCCCATATTTATGTAATGTTTTGTCGGAAGACCAAGAATGTGGTGATGTTTTTTTTGGTTGAAATAATGAGTTTAAAAACTAGGAAATTTCTGAACCCTAGTTTCCCTAAAAACATGTCTTATCCCTTACATGGGGCCCTCAAACATACCCAAATGGGTTATGAATCTTATGAATATTCCCACAATTCAACTCATGTATTTTAATAGTTCTTCTTCCATAGTCACAACAACTTAATAGTCTTTCTGGTTTTTCAAACATTATGTTCACTACTCCAAGGAGAATTTTATTAAAAGTTTAGTTATAATAATTAATGATTTTATAATTAAATGAACAAAAAATTTACATGGGATGTAAAATGAAACTTTTTAAACCTCTATCATTTAGGGGTTTTAAATTTAGTATCCCTTCTGATCACAAAAACCTTGTTGTGGACTCTATATCTCAACCCAAGAAGTTCCACCTCACTTCTGGTAGGGTGCCTCCTTTTAAACCAATTTAATAATAATATCTGATGCCTAAGAAGTTATCAGTACATGATATCATACCATCCCCAAGAACATATAAAAAATTATATTTTTCACTTACATTAATGATAACGAATAACAAAATTTTAGAGAAAACATCCACCATGACTAACAAAGTGATCTCAATAATGAAAACAACTGTCAAGATCACAACCAATGTCCATACGATAACATCCAAAAAATGATCCATATTGAATACATAATAGATACCCATAATCATTAGGCCCAGACTGACTCCATTGATGTTTTCATAGTTCATTAATAAATTTATTACAATAGTCATAAAGTTCTCAACCATCTGTTAGGAAACTAAAATATTAATCATACTTTTCACTGAATTTTCTCAAAATTTTAATGTACATATCTGAATACGTTAGAGTATAATATATTAAATACATATGTGCAATTAAATATAGATCCGGTTAATCTTTTTTCCCAAAAATATAGATCTATGTAATCACCATAATAATTCAGAAAATAGTATTATAGAGACCAATAACCATGCACAAGACAGTTCATTTCACACATGTCGTGGTTAGTTCTTCCAACAATATGAGTATCCTTATTTTTATCCCATAAAATAAAATAGTACAATAATATAGTAACCATGTCTTCTTCCCCCACATATACATAATGGTAATAATTAAATAATGTTCTACCATTCTTGCTTGATTTTTAAAAATCACATTAGTTTCCAATTATATGGTGGATACTGAAAAAAATGTTAGTGACCTACCAAAAAAACTCTACTGCGATCATCCACATAACCAAAAACATTATAAATGTTATGTACACCAGACCTCTTTTTTAAACCCCCAAATAACCACCACGTTAATTCTTACATATCATGGATTTCTTGTAATGTCCTGAAAAAAGAACTCATAAACTGATGTATAGTGCTTATCACTTTATTGACACATACAAGTTGAACTCACATGCCATTAATTTTTGTAAACTCTATAATTTTATAACTCCTCCAAATATGATCCCTCATTGAATTAATTTTTAGAAAAGAAAACACATTTCTAATGAGTATTACTCCACACCACCAATCACATGGATGCAATTCAAAACATTGTACATACACCATACTCTAAAACTGAACCTTGCCTCACCAATATGAATACCTAATGTGCCTAATAATCTTTGGAAATATGTAATCTTTCAATGATATTTTTATTATCTTTCTTAAGGATTCTCGCATAAAAGTTTCAATTCCATTGTTTAAATGATCCCTTCATCATTAACCTTGATTAATCCTTCATAAAATATATTCTCACATCAGATACTTCCATGTAGTATGAGACACTAATGTACTAGTAACTAGAGACAGTTTAATGTTTTCCCATTATCATTCAAACCATTTATAAAATGTTTCACTACATAGTTACAACTCATAGAACTTTTTTAAGACATATTTCTATTAAAAGACATAATTACTTTTCTCTATGATAAACCATGGTAAGAGAAACATATACCACATTTGGTTAAATAGATTAATACCAGTTTATTTATGGATAAATCAAGATATTATATAGTTGGAAACTTATGTGAATATGAACACGTTTCTTGATGATACATTAATGTTGAAGAATTAATTAATAGACCCACCACAATATTTTTCCACCTCCAAAAAACACTATTTATATTACCATCATCACCATCATTATCATAACCCATTTTTACCACATTATATTTCTAAAAAATTTATATTATATTCACAAATTCATATAATTCTATATAATGATAGTAAAGAAACATATATCTTGAGAAACATACATCTCAAATATTTTTCATGAAATGCCTCTTTCTATAGAGGATAATAGTTAAATCTATACAAAATCAAAACGAAAAAATATAGTTGCATCATAGGAGGAGAAAACATTTGATAGTAGAAAAAAACAAGAGATTTAATCCCATGTACAACTAACATGTAATTGTTGTACCTCTCGTTCCCCTCATTGTTTGATTTTCATGATCACAATCACCTTATTTTTTGTCTAACCTTGTTTTTAAGTGTTGTGGATGATAGGCAAAAGATTGCCAAAGGATTGGCTCAAGAAAGCTGGAAAAAATGGACTGAATTGCAGACCACCGGCCAACCGGTGTCACACCAGCGGCCAGCCGGTGGCACCCAGAAAGAAGAGGTTGCTACTGCCTCCTCACCGGCCAACCGGTGGACTCAGCACCGGCCAGCCGGTGGCACCCAGCCCAAACAGTGGAAGCTACTGCCTCACCACCGGCCAACCGGTGGCCTCAGCACCGGTCAGCCGGTGGAGCCTGGACCAAAATTCTTCTCCTCTGCCAAGGCACCGGCCAGCCGGTGGAGCTGTACCGGCCAGCCGGTAGCCCAGTCAAACTAGCCGTTGGCTTTGACCAGTCAACCCTCTTTTGGCCTCCAACGGCTCCGAAGACTTCTCCAACGGCTCCGAAGGCCCCCAATGGGTTCCATGCCTATAAATAAAGGCTGAGGAAGCCCCGGACACTAACTGGAACTTAAACCAAGCCCAAGGACACTTTGTTGATCATTCGGCAATCATCCGGTGAGCCACCTCAAGGAACCCCAAGTGCTCCATCCAATTCCACATCCAAGAGCACCACCAAAGAAGCTTGGAAGCGGCCTTCAAACTCTCCTATCAATCAAAGGCGCCCAAGGCTTCTCTAATTACGGGTTTTATTGTATTTATCTTTTTGAGGTTTCAAATTGGGTTTGTGCCTACAAACCCCAACACCTTTTCTCATCCCTCTTTCTTTTGGGTTTCACATCACCACTAAGGTGTGAAGAGGTTTCTTCAAGCCTTTCCTTTTAAAAGGCTTGTGTCATAGGTGAGCTAGCCTTCACCTGTAAGAAGGCTAGTGGGTTCTTGCTCAACCATTAAAAGCAAGTGGGTTCTTTCTTAACCACCAAAAGCAAGCTGTAATAGGTTCTAGTGCTACCTCAAAGCCTAGTGGGTTTCTTGCTAAAACCATTGAAAAGCAAGCGGTAGAATCTCTCAACGGTTGAGTTGGGAGCGGAGACGTAGGCCGGGTTTTTGGCCGAACTCCGTTATCAATTCTTGTGTCTTGCCTCTTTATTTCCGCTTCACTTTCACTTTGATTTTAATTTGTTAATCATTTTTTTAAAAGGCAACTCACCCCCCCCTCTTGCCATCACTTCCCTTCTTTCTCTGCCCAACAGTAATTACCTGGAGAATGGTGTTAATGAAAACCTTGAATGAATTTCATAAAAGGCTCTAACACAATCCTATTCCACATATCTACCAACTACACAAAATATAAAATTAAGATAACAAGAACATTAATACCTTTTTGAAACAAATACACACCCATGTTTACACACTCTCCACAATGATACATTTCCCCTACCCTATATCTTCCAATTTAAAGATATTTCTCATGAAGTAGTGATCATATTGGGACACCTCCTTGGAAGTATACCATGGTTTATGTGAGTGAGGAAAAAAATAAATGAATGAAATTATTTTGTAATGTGGGAATATTCATTTGTCAAAATAATTGTTTGATAAGATGTTTGGGTCCTATGGAGCAGACAACACGTGTATATATAGAAATTAGAGTGCCTACGGGGCCTAGTTGTTATATTTTCATCATAGGAGAACCCCTAATAGAAATCTATTGGATCTTCCTGGGTGGAGATATAAGGTCCCCATCAAGGAAATTGGGCTCAAGGTGGGAGGTTTTGAACATAATAACCTTGAATGTTAAATGGATAAAATATTGAATTTTTTTACCCATTTCAACATGGTCCCCCATTATTGTGAATATCTTTCCAGATTTTTTCTTCAAATTTAATGATTTTTGGAAAAGTGTATTGATTAGGATGGATGAACTCATGGGATGATTTCCTATTTCTGTGTGAGTGGGGGAAAAGAAAATATAAAGAATATGAATTAGCCTATTGGGACAGTCATTAGTCTGATGACACATTCTGATATAATGGTGGGCCCTACATTCCCATGATGTATAATCAATCTACTTTATATTTAGTGTTTTTTAAATCTTTACTTGGAAATCCATGACGGGTGAGCATACATGTCGTGCTTATGCATGGGAAAAAATCATGGTAGTTTGTTGACTATTGAGAACATTTTTTTTGTTCTAATATTCACTTTTTTTGTGTTAAAATTTATTTCTATAGTTTATTCAAGAAATATTAGATTAAACACCGTTATTTTATTTATTAGTGTGAAATATTGAACTCATGTACCAATCTAAAATCCACCTCCTCTTATAATCAATGTGGATGGAATAGATCAACCGAGAGTGTGAAATCATCCAGGGCCTGGGTCCATCGTATTCCATTTCATCCACTAAATGTACCATCTCCATCATATGATGATATTAAATCCAATATAATAGTGGTAAAATATTTAACCATGGTTTAAAATGTGTTTAGATTCCATTCCATAGTGGGGAAATTCCGAACTCATGAAGTTCACTCGTTCTCACCCCAATCATAAATAAAAAATATTAATTTACATGTAAAATAGATGGAAACACCACTTTACACCCCCAATCTAAGCCAAAGTTTAGCCAAATATTTTTTTTGGTTATAGGTCACTATGGAAGGAAGATAAAATAGACGAAGAGTAAAATAAGAAGAAGAAACATATTACAGTAGGAAACACATTGCATTAATTAATATTAATTCACTAAAATAAAATGAAAATATTTAATAATTATAAAAAATTTAAAAGAGATAAAAAAAGGAAGAAAATTAAAAAAAAGCATTGGAATCGACTCATCTTATGTGTCACCATGGGTGTCAATTCACTTTCTTGGTAGGAAAGCCTCTCCGTTTATAGAACAATATATACAAATATCTTCCTCTACCAAAAAATAATTGGATCACGTCTTAAAAAAAATATCTCTAATGAATGGTGGGGTTCAAACCCAATTAAGGATAATGATGCTTTGAATCCATGTAGTGGAGTAGATCCACACAGGTAGTGGTTGTGGATAATTTGGATTAATGGTGGTACTATTTTCTTTCATTGGAGGATAAGAGGGTGAGTGTTCCACATGGTGGTGTGGAAGCATCGAATGAAGGTAAAATCATTGGTGGAAGTATCCTCCTTCATCAGAATTTTAATGTTTCTATATGAAGCCTCAAATAGTTCTAGGGTGTTATTCTAAGGTAGAAGAGATAATACATGGTGGTGGAGTTTCTAGGAAATTGTGATAAAGATCATGTTGCCTTCCTTGGAATCTTCTATGGTGATTCCAATGATAAGAAGGACAAATGAAAAAGTTGATAAATGTATCAATAGATAAGATGGGGAGGATTGAGTGGATGAGGCTAGGGCTTTGAAGACTTTAAAGTGGGATAAAGAGAATCTCATCTTGGTTTTACCACATCAGAACAGAGGGCAGATTATGAGCATGTATATATATCAATGATCCAAAACACCCACTCAAACAACTACTCTATAGATGGGATCTTCATTCCCACTTTCACAAACACACACACGGGCCAATAGGCCCGCATACACCATCTTCAAATGATACTCCCTTTGGTCCCAACCCATCATCGACCACCACACGAGCTTGATTCCCCATGATTTTCCTACTATATCTGTTTTTCTTGATTAACTGCCTGAATGACCATCCCTCTTGTGCTAATGAAGTGGTGAGTGGACCCTGTTTGAAGGTCTTCATGGAAATGCCTAATTATGAAGTTATCCTCATAAAATAGATGAATATATAGAAATATATAAAACTTAAAAAATATCAACCAAAATATTAACGTCAATACCAACATCAAAATATTTAAAATTTTAATTATTTGAAATCATTTTAATTCCATATTCATATTTTCTAACATTGCAAAAACATTTGAATCATATGAATAATGATCTATCTTTATATGATTTGTTTCAATTTTCATTCAGGAAAGTAATTGAATAAGATTTATCATCATTTCGTGGGAACATGATCCTTTTCAAAAAAGTTACAGAAGAACTACTTTATCCATATGACATTGAGGATTAAGGTGGAAGGAATATATGTTTAAAAATATTACTCAAGGAGGAGGTTTTTTTCATAAATTAAGGCACATGATATTATAATTATAAATATAATGAATTTCTACAATAAAATTTTACAACTAATAATTCCCCTAATAGTCAATGTAATTATTATGATACAATTAAAGCATAACGAATTATTTTTGTACCATTTTGAATATTTTTTTTCACCTTATTTAGATTCCTTATACATTCATATTTTCTTTATGGAATGTTATTATTAAAATAATCCTCAAATTCATCACATACCCACATATGATAATAATCATTTGTATAGTAATAGTGATGTTTGGTTTTTCCAAATTAAAAATGAATCTTTTCATTTTTTTTATTTTATCCATTTTTTATAATATTTTTATCAAGAGGTGAAAAACTAATGAGAAAAGTGAATATAATCCTTCCTAAACACCCATATGCAGTTATAACAAAAATTTTCCTTATAATTAATTTCATACTTTTTACCAAGAATTCTCTCACACTAACACTTAAACATTAAATTATTATGAAAATACTAGGAGAATTATATGAATATATTAAAATGTCTTCCAACATGGATCATTTATAAAAATGAAATCTATGGTACCAATGTTTAAAACATAGATTTATTTAACTGGGGTCAACAGGATAAATAATTTTTAATATACGCCCTGATATCATAAAATACTTTTTTCTGTAGTAACAGTTTTGACAGGTTCAAATGAATGTTCTTTTAGGTTGCATGACCAAGATCACTCAAGAAATATGTTCAACAAAAAATATGAAATATTTGGTCTTGAAATCCTCCTAGGAACGCGAATTATAAAATTTTAAAATCACTAATGGTATAAATAATAAGAAAAAATATATTCACTTGAATTTAGAAAAAATAAATCACTAAAATTTGTTATTCAATTTAATTCACATGAATAAATTAATTCACTCAAATCATGAGTCCTCTTTTTAATAATAATGTTTCATTTTAATCGTTAAATTATTTATGTTAATCTTTCAATATAATTATCATTGATATTTAATGCATTGCATTATAATGTGAATCGAAAAATAGTCTCTTAGTTGTGTCTTTTAAAGCATGATTTCAATAATAGAAATGAAAATTTCATTTTAATGATCAAAATAATATTTGAAAAAAATGATGTTATATTGAACATAAAGAATGTATGAATAGAGTCCCTTTTACGAGAAACTTATTCCTATTTCCAACTTTTTTGTTTGAGTAAGCCTTTTAGTATGATGATCATATAGAATATAATTACTCAATTATGTAGAAGGATCATGTCATATAAATTCAAAATGATAAGAGGTAGTGGGATGAATGAAAAAATAATCAGAAAAATGAAATTGAAATAATAGAAATCCTGAATAAGGATAAATATTGTTTTGATACCCCAAGTTATTCTTAAATTATTATTTCCTCCAAAGGGAATTAACATATCTTATAAATAATATAATGGTGCGTGGAACATATTGGATTTGAACCACCACATGTGGATTTTAATATCTTTCACTTCTTGCTTTATGGTGAGGAATGATCCATTAATATGGTATAATATATCCATCCAATTCAAATATAAATAAAGGTTTCATCGATAGGTGAGGATGAAATTTGGATAATCCTCTTCATTGGATAACACATGTGAAAACCTATCAATCTATTCTAGTGTGGCATGAACACGGTCAATATGAATTGAATGTTAAAAAGGAAAGTAATATGGTATATTCATGTGAAAATAAAAATTTATTTTTAATTACTAATAAGACAGTTCTCCTATTAAATATGATCAGAAAATTTCATGATTTCATCTGTATTAGCTACATGTATCTCCTTACATGTAGCCTAAAATTCATGTTCATCGAAATCATGGATCTAAATGTGTTTCAAATAAGGTCAATGTGTTTTTTCTTCAGCTTTCTCTAATAAAAAGTTTGGATCGACCAAATATTGAAATTAAAAACAATAAGGAGGAATTCTCAAATATTATTGAATAAACCATGAAAGGAAAAAGTTCATAACAAAATCATCACCGCAAGTTGGTTTTGGATTAATATATTTTTCAATGATGTGTTTCTTTTTTAGTTTTATATTGGATTGTGGAGATAGTTTGGAATGATACACCATCTATTATTCAAATTCCATCACTTGGGTGGTTTATTACTCTTACATGGTAAGTAATATATGTAATAGTTATTAATGATCTACTTTTCAGTTAATTGGTAGATCAATTTGAACATAAAATTATTTCTAGTAGTCATATAGATCTTTTTTATATCCCACCCATATCTCCACAAGGAATTATTCCTCATTACGAATCCACTCTAGCATATCTTGTTCATATTAAATCATGAAATTAAAGTGGTTGGTCTTCTTATATTACTCATTATTGGCCTCAACATCTTAGATGTCATCAATGATATTGGAAAAAATGTGGAACTTAATTCTTGGCCTCGAATCTATATATGTAAATTCAAATTTGATCGACAATGCCCAAAAAATTATAAGGAAATAGGGCTATATCTATTCCTTTTTTATTCTTATTTAGCCATTAAAATTATAGAATAGTTCCTTTCTTTAATGGATTCTATATAATAGTAGTTTTTTAGCAACTCTAATTAATTTTTCCATTAATTGAAAAAAATATTCATTTTAAAACATCATGGACGAAGTTTTTTATTAGCTTTTAAATGCATAAAAATATCTAAAATAATAAAATATTAAATTCAAATAATCTTCTTATTAAATCCCTAAAAGTGGAGATAGTTCTATCGCATTCCAATTATTGGGTATAAAAAATGAAAATATATTTTTCTAAAATCGAATATAGGATTACTCATGAATCTCTCTTTTGGGGCTTCATAATTGCCCACATATTTAATCTAATTCATCTAAAATTATTCTTTTTTGTTTTTTATCCACTATATTAATGTATATATATATTTCAAAATATATGAAATTATAAAAATTATTCAAACAGGAAATGATAGAATGTGATTAGTAAATAAAGGAAATATCTTTTGTGTTTTGGGTTATGGGGCCCATAATTATTTTTATGGTAGTTAAATTTATTTTTATAGTTTAGTACTAAAATATCACTATAAAAATACTTTTTTTAGTGGTTTGAAATATTGAATTCTTATAGAAATTGAAATTCCACCCTCTCCTATAATTATGGTTGTTAGCACACCTCAATTGAGGGCATGATATATTCCAAGACCAAGCTTCATCATATGTTATTTCATTAACCAAATTGATTAACTCTCTCATATAAATATATTGGATTAGAAATATTGGTCAAAAAGGATTTCAGAAATGTAGATAACTATATTTGAGTTCAGTATCGTTGTGGGAAACTACCAAACATGTTCACATCACTCTTTCTAACAACAAACATAAAAAAATAATTTATATAAACAATTTATGAAAAGACCACTTACCAGATATATGACAAACCATAGGTTATCCCATCATTTTTATGTTTGGTGGTCACTATGTAATGAATATAGTATAGAACAAGAAAAAAAAGATAAAGATGATGATGGGTGGATTAAAACACATTTCCTGAATTATTTTTAATAAAAAAATTATATATGAAATATAACTAAAACACAAAAGAAAAATAAAATAATTAATAAAATGTATAGAATCATTGGAATAATCATCTGCCATGGTTCTCTATATGGATCATCTATGGTAGGACACCCTATTTTTGGAGGGGACGATCCATATTTCAACATAGATCAAAAGTAGTCAGATATGATTTTAAAAAAGTACATCCCATTGAGTGGGGGAATTTAAACACACTCGTGAATAAAGAGTATTTGAATTTAGATGGTGGAAGATATCCTCATGAGATGTGGAAATGGAAATTATGGACTAGAATTAGGGCTTCATTAATGCATAAGATGAAAATACAATTAGAGTTTCATATGGTATAACCGAAGAAATGAGAAGAGGTGAAATCATCATTGGTAGAGGCCTCCTTTATTCGACCATCAATGTGGTTGGGTGAAACAACAAATAGATTCTGTGTGTTCGGCCAAGGTAAAAGAGATGATCTATGGTGGTGGAAGTGGTCAATAGTGGTGATTAGTCTAGATCCACACTTCAAGGTAATTGACCACAATGTTCCTGGTGATTTCAGGTGTGGATGGTGATGTGAAGTGGAGAGTCTATGATAGAGATGGCATAGATCAGGTATCCTAGACCGGAGCGAGTGATATTTAATGAACTGATTAAGATTACCTCACTTCGATTGACAAAATTTGGAATCGAGTGGCGATTATGATATTGTTAAACTTATAACTATCCATGTGAATAGATTATCCACCTTTTTTATGGTTGGGATCCTATTATTCACTTTCACACTCATGGTCCAGATGGTCCATAAGGGCCTTGGTAAAATTACTTATCCCCATAGGATTAACGACCATCGAGCCACTACACGGGATTGATTAACATGTGCTTTATCTACTATAGGAGGAATTCATTATTATATGAGTGACCTCCCAACATTTTTATGAAGGCTATGAAAAGTGTGGACCTCAGTTGAGGGTCTTCTGTGGCCTGTATTGTTTTTTAGTTAACCTCCTAAAAAACATAAAATTATAAAAAAAATTGTACTAAAAAAACATCAACCAAAATAAATAATTTATTACCTTCTTCAAAATCATACCATTTTATTACTATTTAAAATAATATCAAGTTTATATTGATATTTTCCAAAATTTACGCAACACATTTGAATTAGTGGGAATTATTCATCAAAATCAATTAAAAATAATTGACAATTGATTGAAAATATTCATAGAAAATGAGTCTATAACATTGTTAAGGTTGTATTGAATATTTTTATGGTTATTTATTTATGGAATGATTTTAGTTCCAATTTCGGTATTATTAATGATTTATTAAAAATTAATTTTTATGTCTTCCTGTTAACTCTTTTTTATATTTAATATTATCAAACCTTGAACCAATATTTTTGGACATGACTATTGACTAAATGTAGTGGGAATAAACTTTTATTCTTTTATGGATCATGTGATTCAGTATAAGTTTATTTTAGTCTCAGTTCATATAGTAAGAGGGGAGTGAAAAGTGGTTGCTGGTCGAAGCACAACTAAAGGAAGAAATTGCTATTAAGGAATGAAATAAAATCAATCATGTTTATTGTATAATATTTTCTATATTCAAAGTTATTGGATCCATAAACCCTATAAAAATGATATTAAATTGAAAAATATAATCACGTTACCTAAATTTAAAATGATTTAATAAACTCTTTTATCCCCAACAAATGTATGTCATTATGGTAGCTATAAATATGAAAATGATTATTTAATCCATGATAATTTATTTTATATCACACACCGAATATTGGATTTATTTTTTTAAAAAAATGTTTTCAAATATGATGATATAAAAATTTTGGGATTATGTTTCATTTAGGGGAAGAGTGTAACAAACAATATAATATATTAACAAAATCATATGAATGCTGAATTTCACAACACACAACATTTCTCTTTAAAAAACTGGAATATATATATATAATATATTACAATTTAAATGTAACCATTATAACATATATGATAAATTTAACATTCAAATATTAACAAAACCGCATTGAAAAATATGCATAATGTTTTTGTTTAATTTCAAATTTATTAATTATTTAATAATATATAAAATATCTAAAAATATGTTTTCATAAAAAATATTTTTTTATTATATTTGTTAAGATAATATTATATTTAACTTATTCTAGTTCTATAAATTATATTTTATAAAAGGTTATTATCATTAAAATAATAATATCAATATTATCTCAAGGATAAATTTGTAGAATTTTCTTCAATGATTAGTTTGGTAGTGAATAGTAAAGAATACCATTTTTTGGTAAAACTGTAAGTTTTATATCATTAAATCAAGTAAATGTAAAACTCTATTATAATTTTTATTTTTTATTAATGTAATAAAATTTAATTTACCTAGATAATATCTTTTTAATTACAATATAATAACAATTATACCTAATTTTGGAATATGTTTATTTTTTTCTTAAAATTTCATTTTATTAAAAAAATGTTTTCACTGAATTTTATTCATATATATTAATAATTATTTATTCTACTCCTATAAAATCTATACTTAAAAATTGATTTCATATTTTAAACTTAGAGGTTCAGATTTGGTATATTAATCCCTTTTATTTTAAATCGTGATGAATATTTAGAATATAATATATTGTGTCACATCAATAATGGTAAAATAGGTAAAATAAAGTTATAACTATAACATAAGTCCGATAAATCTATTTAAAACCTACTTTTATTTTATTGTGTATTTTTACTCTAATTTGATAATCCATCATCTTATGGCCACATGCCTTTGATAATGACCCTAATAAGATTTTAAAAAAAGTGTAAAAACCAAATTTCACAATCTTGGTTTTAATACCTCAATTAAGATTAAAAATTGGTTGAAAGCTGTAATGTTTAGTTTTAAATTGTTATTTTATATATGAATTTATTTTTAATCATTTTTATTGTTAAAAATAGCAATGGAATAATTTTCTAAAATTCTTATATAACACCGAAACAATTCATTTTAAAGTAATAGAAAAGAAAATTAAATGTTTTTTAATATTAAAAAAATATATGTGGATGAAATATTATGTTATAATAATATCATGGATAAATATAACAAATTAATTTTGTTATAATTTTAATATTCTAAATCCATTTATATATTTATGTCATTGTTGGATTTTGTTCAATCAAAACGACTTTCTTTATACTTGATTACAATTTTGGTTATTAAAAATGATTTATTATGGGATTTTTTTTATTATTCAACATAATATTTGTATGTGATATTGTTCAAAGTATATATATCTCATTGAAAGGTCATATTACTTTCCTACTATGATGTGAACGTAGAGGTGTCACTAGATTATTCATGAACCATATTTAATGGAAGAATGATATTATATAATGAGACACAGGAAAAAGATTTTATTAGGGGTATGATTCTTATATGACACTGGGAATCCTTTTTATGGAATTCAGCCATGGTAATCTCCATGATAATAGGTCATGATATAAAACAGATTAATAGGAAATTGACATTTCCATGCGTCTTTCGGTGTTCTTATTTATAGATATGTGTATTGATCATCATACTTTATTATTACCATTAAAGGATATCATGAATCACATGATTCTATATATTTTGGAAACCCATGATGACATATGATCATAGTAAAGTAATATATGTTGGGTGATTCAAGATAGATATTGGATTAATGGATAATGTGAGAAAGAGTTTATCAATTTATGTATCAAGATAAAATTTGATATATTTGGCACTTTGATGGGAATGGAACTACCTAAATAAATCCCTTGCTTTGATGTTCAATGGGAGAGTTCATATTCATAAATTCAAATAACCTGACATCCAACATATAAGTTTATAGAACTGACAATAAAACTTCTTGATTTGAAATTTTGTGATAAAATAATTATATTATATTGTAAACTCCCCCCATTATCAGTGGTTTTTTGAAGCCCTAATAATGTATGTTAAAGAACCATTTTATCATTTCTTTTTCAAGAACTAACAAAGGTGGTTTTTAATGGTGAATTTATATATCACTATTAAAACACTAGTTCTAGAAAAACCAATTTTTTATTAGAGTATTGTTCAATTAAATGAATCCATTCATTAAATTATGCTTGTTAATCATTTATACGAATAATGATATTTCATTTTATATTACATCTTTCAGGGATGGTCATAATTGTATCATTCTTACAAAATAAAACTTTTATAAGAATATTAAAACATATTACATGTTCTATAACTAATATATTATCAGAATATTATATAATACAAATCTCTTTATTGTATTTAGAAAAAAGAATCCAAAATAAACTAATCATTCATCATTAAATTTTGTTTAATGAATCATCCTAATAAAACAAAAAAAAATTATTTAAGGGGAAACCTATTATTCTATTAGTGAATTAGTTCTATTTAATTCCACTTCTGCAGTTGTAATCACATTTTACAGGAACACTCACAATTATACGGCAATGAACCAATCATGAAACACTGAAACAAACACACCCAAATCCATGAAATTAATAAAATATTCTTAATTAATGGGTTATTAAATTATATAAATTAATTCCACAGAGTATTATAAATATTAATTTAGTTCATAAATAAATTTATTACATTATTTAAACCAATATTTTTATAGTTAATGGATATAAAAATATAGGTAATAAAGGGTGAAATGTTTACCATCTCACTTTTACTATTTTGAGATATATTCTATTATTAACCAATAATTTATTATGTGTGGTGTTTATATAATTCAATTAGATATATCATATAATTAAACTCTTTGTATTTATTACATTTAATGATTAATTTTATAATTATTAATTTTATGAGACATAAGATTCAACTGATTACAATGTGTTGTCATTATTCTTAACAAAATTTATATTCATGGGGTTAACCTTCTACTTCACTTCTTATGTCATTGTATGATAATGTGTGGGATTGATTTGGAATATATAATGTTTCATTTAAAATTTTTAGTTTAATTTAATTTTAATACACAAAAATCAATAAATTTTATTAATTCTTACTTCAATGATATGATATTAATAATGGAATTTTTTATAAAATTAATTTTTTTAGTTTCATTTAAAACTCTTATTCTCTTATATGCCCATATTTTTTTTATAAAATTGTTTCCAAAATAATTTTTTATAATTATCTTATGATTTTTCAAATTATATTTTACTCTTTTATTAATTTTTAAAAAATGTTTTGAATGGAACCTTTTTGTTACATTCTAAGACTGCTTCTTTTTTATTTTTCAAATCACCTTTTGGTTTCTAAAATTCATTCAAAATAAATATTGTTAAGATGTTTTCTATAAAAGATGAATTATATTAGATTTGGAAAATTAATAAGTGGTTAAACATTCTCCCTAGTGATTGTAACTATTATCTAGGAAATATATATTTAATTGTAATTATATTATTAATTTTAAATTATAATTCCTAGTTGGATCATCTAAACAATTTGTCTGAAATTATTTCACCATCATGGAATCAATATATTTAATGAGGTGTTCACATGTTTCAGTGTTGGGATATGGGCTTATAAATTCATTAACGTGTGTTCAATCTTGTTTGATATATTTAATATGAGGAGATCCTCATATCCAACATTTATTATCACAATGGAATCATAGGTTTATTAATGAGTGATGGGGTACATTTCCATCTTGATTAAATAAGGCATAACAGACCATCTATTTTGTAAAAGATCATTGGGGGTTGCTCCATCAACAAGCCTAATTCAGAGGATCCATGTATTTATATATATATGATCATACACTATACTGGAACATTATTCAATCCTATGTATGTATTGTCTCTCCTCATAGAATTCTTTGGAATTTTTTATTATTATGTATACAATACTCTTTCATTCTTATTAAATTTTATTTTTACAACTATCATATATTGTGGTACTTTTTTATAAATTCAGGACTATTTCAATTTTATAGTATATTACTACTTTTTGATATAGTTTATGAATTTAGATTTTTATTGATTTTATTTTATTGACATTCAAAAGATGTATTTTAAAAGTGTTTAAAAAATATATATAAATTGCAGAATTGTGTTACAAATGGGCTGAAGTTGTGGAAATGTTTTTAAGTGAATTTTTCCATTTAAAATGGTCAAATTAGTATTTTATGAAATTTTTTTAGTGGGATATTTGATTTTATTTTCCTTTAAGTGAGAACCTATCTTGTTCATTTTTTTTGCAACATGTGTTTGTGGTATATTTTAAGAATGTAAAAAAATGGACTATAATTCCTAAATAATTAGTTGATTATACTAACAACCAACTTATTCAAACTAGTGGCAGTGGAATTGGTCACATTTTCATATTCAGTTTGATCTTTTTGATCACTTATAGTATGATAGAACGATATGGATGGATACTAACTAATAGGTCATAATAAAATATTTTTTTTATTTTGGGGGTCTATTTTTACGAATCGTTTATTATATATGGTGGCCTACATTATCTACTGTTTTTATATTAATTATGTATATTTTATTCATATATGTTTACATATAATGGATTTTATAATTTTTTTATATATTTATTTTCCTTGGATTTGGTATTTTTATTATTTTGGAATGATGGTTCAATTTATAGAAACCACACATCGGAATTCCAATTGAATTCATGTTCCTGCTTGATTTATTTATTATAGGAAATAATTATAAATATTTTCATTTAAATACATGATGATTTTCATCATCTAATTCATAATTATGATTTCTATTGGTCATATATGTTCCATATTGTGTGGTTTTTTTAGATAGCATAGGGTGGTTAAATAAAAAAATGATATCATATCTTAGGTTCATTAATGGTGTCATAAGTTCATGGACCTCACATTTTATTTGGGTTCAAAAATAAATTGGGTGTATTTCTGTATAAACGTTGGGTGTAGTTATAAAAGAGTGTTTCAGAATCACTATTAGAATTAACACATATGTTCTTTAAGATGTTTGGTTTTAAATATAGTGCTTTGTGTTGATTGTGTTTTTTTAGTGTGTTCTAGAATTTTTTTTAGTATAACTGGGTTTATGTTGTTGCTGTTGGGAATTATTAAAGGATTTATATGCTTACATTATGGTAATGGGATGCAATATGGTATCAATAGGGGCTTAGAAAACCATGCAGACTATGAGTGCTTAGTTTTCTATGAATTGTAGTTGTTTATTCATGATTGAAACGTGATCTAATAAAAATGTGTCTATGTCAAGAATAACAACTAGTCCCTCATTGGATGTAAATAATTTTTTGAGATGGTATTCATTTTTTTTGGTTATCATTTGATAGATTCTAATGAAAAATAATTTGGACTTCAAAATTGATAAAATTAGGTTTCTAGGATATAATGTTGATCTAAATATAAATATAGGATTTTGGTTTTTTGAAATATAATTTGGTGGGATTTAAATTTTATTTGATGATCTAAAGTGAGATAATTATTTAATTAAATTAATAATGTTATAATTTTAAATAGTTTTAAATGATATTTTGGGGTGTTTTTAATGGAGTAATTTTAGTTTTCCTCAAGTAGATGTTCTTTAGGATTGTTTTTTTATTTTTTATCTATCATTTGTTTTAGGAGATTTAATTTAATATTATTTGTATGTGATTTGAGGATATAGTTTGTTATTGATCAAGATTTAAATTTTCAAATTATATAGAGTATACAAGAAAAAAATGTAGAGACCTAGTTTTTTTCTTATAAGAATTTGAAATATAAATATATATCCAAAGTTAGGTGGTGAGATGGTGTGCGACTATGCATCCTGGTATTTCCAGAATTAATTTTATAATATTATTAAATGTATATTACACTAATCATTCATAGTTCATAATGAATATAGGATTAATATTATATAGATGCTTAGATCAGAAATATAATACCACTGATGAGCCCAGAATGTGGTATTTACCCTTTTTGTGACCTGAAATAAGCTGGCGTAGTGTGTTTAAACATCTCCCTTGTTGGAAGTATGGTAATTAGAATAATTTAGTAAATAATATATTGATATTATGCTAAAGAAAATTTTTATAAATATACATCTATGGTGGTTCACCAATGTTTTCCTCAAAATCCAATTATTTAATAAGAGCATCTCATGACAACTTATATTGGAAAATCACATTGGATGATGAAAAAAATATAGACTGGATCTACTCAAAATGAAATGAACCCAATGACATACTTTGATCATTATAGTGTGCATTCATTGATTAAGAATTATCCAATATCCTGTTAAGACTCTTCTATTTGAGGATCAAGCTAATTTTTATTAAATTTATAGAGTTGATTAATCCCTTTTTGGATCTTCTCTAGTTGTAGCCTTTTTATGTACACATATATGAATTTCATTTGATTATATCCAGGTTTTATGAACCTAAATTCCATGTTTTTGGTCATTTTCCCTGAAATAATTACAATTATCATTTTAACGTTATTTTTTTTTCTTTCCACCCTTTATTTCAACACGGTATTCACTAGTTATACCCAGCAGTCCGTGTTCGAAATTTCTGTGTGGTACAATGCCTGATTGGACTCTTGGAATCATGATGGTTTCATGACAGAGGAAAATATTGATTAAGAAAGGTTATATATGGACTTTTTATGGGATTTTGATTACCATTTAGACAATCTTTTGTCAAATAATCCAATATAAATGGTTCCAAGGAATTTTAGGTGTGAAATGACATGAGCTGGGATTAAGGATCTTTTTTTAATCCACTAGAGATAAAGAATATGATGATCAATGAAAATTCCAAAAATTTAAATCAGAGATAGGGCCAATGGAATTGTGAAGACCAGATTGGAGGTGTGGATCATGGATCTGGGTTTCTATGAAGTATCATACTACACACCATAAACATGGATGAACTCATGACATATATCCCCTAGGCTGCAATGACTATTGATGCAGTAAATCAAAATGATAAAGAGGAATGCATCCCTCAAACATGTCGTGTACCTCATATCTGGGTGTAAATATTGTGTGATGAATCCCATGGGAAGGAATATGTTTCAGAGAACATGAAACATACATGGTCATGTATTAATGTACACAGAACCATGGTCATGTACATGTACACAACCAGAAGTAAACGACCTAGTCCAAGGTAGTTTGAATAAGCTGTGTAGTCCACCTGCAAGATGTGTAGTCCTACATCATTTGAGATCCTTGTAACACCGTGTTAATGACTATGAAAAAGATTACATCCATATGATATGTGGGTCCCCTCACATCCCATGAACTACTTCGTGCTTTTTATAGAAAAATCAGGGATATGTATCATCTTTGTATATGCATAAATTTTTTCCCACAATTATCAAATCCTTAGTGTATTTTCATGTAGAACATAGTGATTCACTCAGTTTTGGATTTAGATATATTATGTAAAATTTATTAGTCACTAAACATAGCTAGTCGACGACTGATGATGGAAATGTCCATGCATGATGGCCAGAGTCTTTTCTGATTGGTACCCACTATTAGAGTTGGGTTGTGCGTCATCGACAACATACTAAGGGGTACCATCCATTAGAGATGGTGAGTGAGTCCTCAATGACATATGAGTGGTACCATATTGAATATTTGGGTGATGAGTCTTTGAATAATTCTTAGTTGTACAATCCAGTAGGGATAGACAGTGGGGCATCAATGACATTCCTAGTTTTACACCCAAGCAGTGATTGGTGGTGAGTCCTTGATAACATCTTTAGTGGATCCCTCATTCCATGATGGTTATGGATCCTCCATTAACTATCATAGTGGAACCCTCATTTTGTACAAGGGAATGGGTCCTCTACCTAGATTTTATGGAACCTTGACTGTGTGGCACTCTATATGACATGGTTTGTCTTGGAAGGTTACTTCTTGGAAGACATGCGAGGGTTGAGATTTGAGATTGAGGCCCCCCTTCTCTATCATTTGGGATTCTTTTAACTGGTCACACACACACACACACATATATATATATCTGCATCTATATATTTGGATTTTTTACACTATATCCATTAGATTTGATGTTATGCCGGTTATACCATAGGTTTTCTATGTTTACTTAATCATTGTTGGATTAGTCTTCTCAGGTTCTATTGGTGAAAAATAATCAATCCAAACACACTATGTTGACCCCTTATATTTGTATGAGGCTAGATTCCCTCCTAGTTTGTGTTGAGATGTTTTATTTCATTGTATGTTGCATCTTTTTTTTACTCATTGCCAAGACTATCCTAGTGGACAAAGTCCATATCTGAACCGAGTTCCCTCCTCGTTTCAGTCCTGTTTCACTGAACTGTTTTAACCTGCTGTTCCAGCCATGTATATCTCATGAGATATAAAATCTTTATCCAATGCATTGGAGAGAGATATAGGTCCCAACCATCTCATAATGATACCATTCTTATGTGTGCCACAAAATCAAAAAAATCATACATCATTGCATAACCCATGTAATAAAAATGGGATTCTTAAACAACATGACATCATAAAACAATTCATATAAGATAAAATAATTCATGAAAATAATTCCATCACAACATAATCAAATAAATGGGAATAGAAACCAAACCCTTTATTATCTTAGATGGAAAATAATTTTGATGAAACACTTGAACTCCATTCTTGAGGAAAATATCCTTTCTACCTCAAAAGCATTTTTCTTTTATTAACATCTCATTAAATTTTATACTAAAATTAGTTGATTAAAAATAAACTTTTAAACTTGTAATTGAAGCTTCTTGGAAATAATGTTTTAAAAATCCATTCATGCCGTATAAGTTAAAAAAACATTCTTCTCGTACTTTTGTCGGAAAAGTCAAAAAGTACCCCATAAGAAAAATGAAAAAAGATTCCTTTCATATATTTTACTAAAAACTCACCAATGGGTAAAATTGGATTTAAAAAATTTTAGGTGGATGGAAATAATATTACATATTGAGGAAACAAGGATGTGGATGATAAAATACACCCCAGTAAATTCCAAAGTATAAACAATCTCGGATAAAAATGATATTGTGATATTTCCCTTACCTTAGGTCCAATTTGCTTGGTAAGTGTCCAAAACTCATGTATAATGATTTAAATAATGTTATTGAGTTATTACAGAATCATAATTATTTTTATGATATCATATATGGTCATATTCTTAGCTTCTTATTAGTAATATTTCATTACTACTTGTTATTCGAGTGTTTATTACATTTTGTTCTTATCCGGGTTTTGTCGAATAAATTCTTATTTTTCTTTTTAGGTTTTAGATACCTAATTTATAGAATTGTATTAGTGTAATATATATAATATTAATTCAGTCAATTCATTTATATAATCATTATGCAATGAAGATCATGTAGAACGAGTCACATCACATCGTGGAGACGGTATTCCGTACGTACGCACGAGTGATGATATCGTTCCCATGATTGTGGAATTGTATTGGAGTGTATATATACTATTTAAGAATCAATATCACTTTAAAATAATCATATATAGTCATTATTTACACCATTATACCCATCCAAGTAAGGTGGTGGTGGAAAATAGATTACACCACGGCGTGGAGACGGTATTCCGTACGTACGCGCGCACGGTGATTTTGTTTTTCGTAGGATGGATATATGGTGAAATAGGGTTGTTTTATACGTATAATAACATATAAGTATATGAGTGATACTGATGTTATTACTTCATAATGAAACACTTAAAGAAGAAGAAGTGGAAGAAGAAATAAAGATGAAAGAATCGGGAAAAGACATTACCTATTCATTGAAGCACTTCTTTGAGACCTCCTTTTAGGGAACTAAAATTGGTCTTTGAAGAAGACCAAGACCTATAGGATGTCTCTAAGGGAAGTGGAGAGAATAAATTTTCAGGGTTTAGCCGAGCTTGAAGGCTCAAAGTGGTGTGAGGAAGAGAGGGAGGAGGTGCCCTTTTATAAGGGAGGAGAGGGGCACCTTTGGAATAACAAAAAATATTATTTTATTATAAAGTCAAATTAGTTTTTTAATAGCTCCAAATTGATTTATTTCGAAGCTAAGATGGGGATGGGTCAAAATAATCTCATCCAATATAATTTAGACAAGTTGAGGTTCCTATTTGAACCTTATCATTTATATTTAGCATTAAGTTAAATAATTTTACTTTTACCGTGTCTTCTTGTTTTCTTACACTATAAGGTTAATAAACTTACAATAACAAGCCAAAAGAACCCCAAGTTGTTTATTATTAATATATATAACCTTATCTAAGTCATTTGTCTGATCTTTAGATTTTTAAAAACAAAATAACAATTAATAATATAATTTTTTTTTAATAACTATTTTATGTCAATTTTGACACTATTTAGTAATTCATTTTTTTGAAACTCATAACATGATTATTAGTTCGAAAAAAGTTAATTAAATCAATACTAACATGTCATATTAACCTAAGAAAATTAGTGGAATTCATAAAAAGTCTCAAATTATATTTATTTGGGTATTTATAACATCAATTATGTCAATATTTCATTAATAAAATAATTACTGCATCATCATTGTGTCATAAATAAATTAAATTATTTAATGTCTAAAAATTATAAATAAAATACCATTATGTAGGAAATATTTTTAGCTTTCTAATTAATATTTACAGTCGAATTTATCTTATGTATAACCCCATATAAAAATGATTTACTTATTAAACATTGATTTTAACTATTTTAACCATTCTTTAAATAAATTAATAATAAATGTCGTAATATATTCCAAGTGGGCCTAAATGGTCTTATTTTAATACTAAGGTTGTTTTTGGTCGAATTACACTTATCCAATATAATTAGTACACGTGTTAGTGTAATAATAATAGCGCTTTTACCCTTAATTACCCTTTTTACTTTTAACTGTGGTAAAAAAAGTAAAAAGTTACTATTCACCAAAAATTATTTTCATCTCAATGAACCACATTTTAGTCCTTGATATTAACTGTGTCTCTCGGATTTTCAAAATTCCACTCACAGAAGCGGTAAAATTATGTTTTATGAAAAATTCAGTTTTTTTAACTACCACTTAGTGGTTTCACTATTCATCAAAAATTTAATGTTTTCAGAAAAATACCAATATTTCACCATAGGCTAATTTCGATATTCCGAATCCAAAAATGAAGTCCATTTTGAAAAATAAAATTTATAAAATTTCAAAAATTGGTTATTACTATTCATAACGGCTAGTTTTATTTATATTTTAATAGCATGTGGTTATTTAGTGAAACTCGGTATTGCGTACGACGCAAGCTATTGAGGAAGGCCGCGATTGCGTGTAAATCAAGCCAAGCTAGTGTTGTGTGTAGTGAAATATTCCTTTGACAAAAACAAAATATTTCTCATAAAAGTCTCGGGCGTTACATTCTACCCCCCTTAAAATTAATTTCCCCCTCGAAATTCGTCACTTGGTAACAAAAAGATGAGGATAACTCTCCCTCGTCATATCCTCAATCCCCCATGTAGCTTATTCTAATTGGTGGTTCCTCCATAAAACATTCACCAAGAGAGTGGTCTTGTTTCGTAGGACTTTTTCGCTACGATCCAGAATCTCTATCTGCTGTTGTTCATAAAAAAGATCTTGCTCCAGCGGTACAACTTCTGAGGTGAGTACTTGTGAAGGATCAGGTATGTACTTTCTCAAAAGAGATACATGGAACACATCGTGAACTTGAGAGAGATTCGGTGGATGCGCCAACCTGTAAGCTACCTTTCCGACACGATCCAGTATTTCGAAAGGACCGATATATCTAGGGCTCAACATACCCTTCTTTCCAAATCTCATGACCCTCTTCCAGGGATATATTAGTAAGAACAATTTATCACCCACTTCAAACTCTAGGTCTTTTCTTCGGTTGTCGGTATAACTTTTCTGTCGACTCTGAGCAGCCCTTATGTGTTGTTGAACAGATCAAACCTTTTCTGCCATCTCATCAACATGATCAGATCCTAATAGCTTTCTTTATCCAACTTCATCCCAACAAGTTGGAGTCCTGCATTTTTTTCCATAGAGAGCTTAATAAGGAGCCATCTGAATACTGGAGTGAAAGATATTATTATTAGAAAATTCTGCCAAAGGTAGGTGTAGATCCCAACCACCTTTGAAATCCATAGAGCAAGCTCTCAACATATCTTCTGGAGTTTGAATTGTTCTCTTAGACTGACCGTCTATCTGAGGATGATAAGCAGTGCTAAAACTCAACTCTGTATCCAGAGTATGCTGAAGACTTCGCCAAAACTTCGAGGTAAATCTCAGATCCCGATCAGATATAATAGAAATTGGTACTCCATGCAATCTTACCACTTCCTTTACATATATCCTGGCAAGCTGATCCAGAGAGAAATCCTCTCTAATAGCAATGAAGTGTGCAGACTTTGTAAGATGATCAACTATGACCCAGATAGAATTATTTCCTTTGGATTTTTTAGGAAGTCCTGTGACAAAGTCCATAGTGATGTTTTCCCATTTCCAGTCGGGTATGGGTAATGGTTTTTACATCCCCTTAGACTTCTGTCTCTCAGCTTTAACTTTCTGAAAAACCAAGCATCGGGAGACATATTCGACAACATCTCTTTTCATGCCATCCCACTAGAAGTACTCTTTCAGGTCCCTATACATCTTCGTGCTTCCAGGATAAATAGAGAATGAAGAACTATGAGCACCATGCAACAGCTCCTTCTTTAATTCGGGGATGGGAGGAACACAAACCCGATTCCTGAACTTTATTATCCCATCACAATCAAGGTTGAATTCAGGAATATTTATCACCTTTTTTTGTAACTCTACACCTTATTTCTGTACCACTTTAATCTTCACATTTATAGATGGTTGAACATTCATTTGAGAAAGATACGATTTCCCCCCTTCCATTATAATTCCATGATCCATCCTTTGTAAATCCATAAATGTTGGGTCTTTTGTGATCCTCATCATGGATAAACTGTAATGGTCTTGTCGACTTAATGCATCTGCCAACTTGTTTGCATTCCCATGGTGGTAATGAATTGAGCAGTCGTAATCCTTAATCAAATCTAACCATCTTCTTTGGCGCATATTCAGCTCCTTTTGTGTGAGAATATACTTTAAACTTTTATGATCAGTATAAATGTCACACCTTTCTCCATAAAGATAATGCCTTCAAATCTTTAATGCAAATATTACCACAGCTAACTCCAAATCATAAGTTGGGTAATTTTTCTCATGGATTTTCAACTGTCGTGAGACATAAACTATCACCATATCATTTTCCATAAGAATGCACCCCAGCCCCTTCTTGGATGCATCACTGTAGATCACAAACCCTTCTCCACTACAAGGCAGTGTGAGGACAGGTGCACTGGATAACCTTATTTTCAACTCCTTGAAATTATCTTCACATTCCTCCGTCCAAACAAACTTAACTCCTTTTCGAGTCAACCTGGTGAGTGGATTAGATAATCGTGAAAACTCTTTCACAAAACGTCGTTCATATCCATCCAAACCAAGAAAACTTCGGATCTCAGTTACTGTTGTTGGTCTCGACCATCTTTCGATAACATCTGTTTTTGATGGATCCACAGATATCCCCTCTTTTGAGATTATGTGACCAAAAAATGAAACTTTTTGAAGCCAAAATTCACACATGGTAAATTTGGCATAAAGCTTCTCTTTTCACAGGGTATTCAATATAATTCTCAAGTGAAATTCATGTTCTTCCTTTATATATGAATAGACAAGAATATTGTCTATAAAGACTACCACAAATTGATCAAAATTATCTTTAAAGACTCTATTCATCAGATCCATGAAGATAGATGGGGAATTAGTAAGACCAAATTGAATCACTATAAATTCATAGTGTCCATACCTTGTACGGAAATCCGTCTTTGGTATATCCTCCCTTTTGACCCTTAATTGATGATACCCTGAACGAAGATCAATCTTGGAAAAGTATTGAGCTCCGCATAGTTGGTCAAATAAGTCATCAATGCGTGGGAGAGGATATTTGTTTTTGATAGTGATCTTGTTAAGTTCTCAATAATCAATGCAGAGTCTCATTGATCCATATTTCTTCTTAACAAATAGAACAAGTACTCCCCAAGGTGACGCACTAGGATGTATGAATCCCTTATCATGATTCTCTTGGAGTTGCTTCTTCAATTCCTGCTACTCAATTGGGGCCATTCTTTAAGGTGTCTTTGAAATAGGCAAAGAACCCGGTACGAGTTCTATTGAAAACTCAACTTCACGATTTGGTGGAAGACCCGACAATTCCTCCCAAAAGGCATCATCAAACTCTCGTACAATGGGCATATTATTAATCATGAGTTTCTCACCAAACATTTGAGATAAATAACCCTCATTTAGTGGAATCATGACCCATAAGATGGAAGAAATTTCCACTGGAAGGTTATGTTCATCCTTGAATCAATAGACGATCATAGATTGATCTGGAATATTAAATGTGACTTCCCGTCAATGGAAATTGATATGAGCTTCAAATAAAGAAAGCCAATCCATGCCAAGAATCACATCAAATTCCACTATATGAAGGATCACAATATTTGAAGGAAGCACTTTCCCACAAACATTAATAGGGGAAGAATTATAATATTTTGATGCGACTGTTGTGCCATTAGGTGTTGTCACAGCTAACTCAACATCTAATTTTTGAGTTAATACGGTGATAACCTTTGAAAACTCTTCAGAAATAAAAGAGTGGGTGGATCCAGAATAAAAAAATCATTTGCTACTTTAGAGTGGATGGTAAGTGTACCTTTCACCACATCGTATTCATACTCCACATCGCTTATAGAAATTCCATTTGACTTTCCTTTGTCTTTATCCTTAAGAGTTTGTTGACGTCAACAATCATCATCAACCCTTGGATTTGGGCATTGATTGACATAATTCCCCATCTCCTTACACTTGAAACATTTAATTTTAGTAGGTTAATTCTGTGTATCCCTTCCTTTGTTTGCATCATTAGATATCTTCTTCCCATCATGGAGGAATTCAAATGCCCGATGACCTTCCTTTCCACATTCGAAACATTTACTTGTCCCTTTAAGACAACCCCCTCCATGTTTCATTCCACACTTTGAACATAAGGAAAAGCACATATTTTTTTCAGTGTTCTCTTTATATATTCATTTGAATTCCATTTTCCTCTTCTTATCAAACCCATATGACTGATGGGTTACTCCAATCTCCATCTCAACATTGAGAGCACATCGAATGATTTCCACATATCTATTGAAGTCCCTTGTGGCTAAGGCCCTTCTAAGACTTGGTTTTAAGCCACTAAAGAATCGATCGATCTTACTCTCAGGTTGGATAATAATACCAGAAGCATACCTTGCAAGTCTTGTAAAATTTTCTTCATAGGTACCGGAAGATTCATCATCCTTTTCCTTTAGATTAAGAAACTCCTTCTCCATCTTTGTTCGGAGAATATGAGGGAAGTACTTATTGAAAAATAAGTTCTTGAACTCGTCCCATTCCATGGACTGAATTTCATCTCTTTGCCTCATATTCTTGATAAGATTCCACCATTGATCATCATCACTTTCCAAAAGATACACTACTAATATGACTTTATCATGTTCAGAACATTGAAGAACTGAAAATATATTTTCAGTAGTACTAATCCATTGTTCAGCAATTAATGGATTAATAGACCTTCTGAATGAAGGTGGACGCTGCCTCATGAAGGATTCAACAGAATGTTGCTTCTTCCTTTGCTCGTTTAGAAGTCATGCATGATTTATAGCTTGAGAAAGTTGTGTGAGCATGGCTACAAGATTTTTTCATTCCGTCTCCCATAATGTTTGGTTGCTAAGGGGGACAACCATTGCATTGCCCATGGCATTCCGCATTAACATGGTTCCTTCGGGTTCCAGCCACTAACTAAAACCAAGAAGAAAAGTGTGAGAAACACTATTTATAATAGGAAAATCACATAATCAAGAATAAAATTTCACACTTAAGGTCTTATCCTAGTTTATTCATGGTCATTTTTAAAACACTATGATTCTGTTCTATGCTTAGACTTATCCTTTGGGTTCTTACTAAGGCTTTCACATCCTAGTTTCCAAAGGTTGACAATACCTATCCTCTGATACCAACTATAACTACACATAATTTACATAAATTGTTATTACTTCAAGATTAAAGCACACTTATTACAACATATAACAAAACCAGGAAATGACCGTATAAGTATGGTGTCTTTAGTAACTGGGAAACATAAACAACTAGTTCATAAAGCGTCTACACTGTCTCCCATTTATTTCATCATATCCATAGTCCCTTTTGGAATATATTAATTAATAACCTTCTTCCTGACCTGGGGAATGAAAGCATACAAAAGGGTGAGCTCAAATGCTCAGTAAAGGTAAACAAAAGAAATATCAATCACATCTTATTCATAAGAGCATAACATTTTGGAAATCTTTACATGAAAAAGAGAGCATAATTTCATAACATGGGATAAATCATAGTAGTGAAATGAAATCACAATAATCATAACTTAAAACATGAAACATTGTGGCATACACACATAATCATAGAGAATCATTTCTTATTAGTCAAGAATCATTTCCAAGACTATCTTAGTGGACAAAGTCCATATCTGAACCGAGTTCACTCCTCCTTTCAGTCATGTTTCACTGAACCAGTTCAACCTGCCATTCCAGCCATGTCTATCCCATGAGATATAAATTCTTTACCCAATGCATTGGAGGGATATATAGGTCCCACCCATCTCATAATGATACCATTCTTATGTGTGCCACAAAATCAAAAAAATCATACATCATTGCATAACCCATGTAATAAAAATGGGATTCTTAAACAACATGACATCACAAAACTATTCATATAAGATAAAAGAATTCATGAAAATAATTCCATCACAACATAATCAAATAAATAGGGATAGAAACAGAACCCTTTGTTATCTTATATTGAAAATAATTTTGATAAAAATCCTGAACTCCATTCTTGAGGAAAATATCCTTTCTACCTCAAAAATATTTTTCTTTTCTTAACATGTCATTCAATTTTAAACTAAAAGAAGATGATTAAAAATAAATATGAAAACTTGTAAAGGAAGATTCTTGGAAATAAGGTTTTAAAAATCCATTCATGCCGTATAAGTTAAAAAACTTTCTTCTCTTACTTTTGTCGGAAAAGTCAAAAAGTACCTCTTACGAAAAATGACAAAAGATTCCTTTCATATCTTCTACTAAAAACTCACCAAAGGGTAAAATTGGATTTAAAGAATTTTAGGTGGATGGAAATGATATTACATATTGAGGAAACATGGATGTGGATTATAAAATACAACCACGTAAATTCCATAGTATAAACAATCTCGAATAAAAATGAGATTGTGATATTTCCCTTACCTTAGGTCCAATTTGCTTCGTAAGTGTCTAAACCTCCGGTATAATGATTTAAATAATGTTATTGACTTATTAAAGAATCATACTTATTTTTATGATATCATATATGGTCATATTCCTAGATTCTTATTAGTAATATTTCATTACTACTTGTTATTCGGGTGTTTATTACTTTTTGTTCTTATTCATGTTTTGTCGAATAAATTCTTATTTTTCTTTTTAGGTTATAGATAACTCATTTCTAGAATGGTATTACTGTAATATATATCATATTCATTCATTCATTTCATTTATATAATCATTATTCAATGAAGATCATGTAGAACGAGTGGCATCACATCGTGGAGATGGTATTCCGTACGTATGCACGAGCGATGATATCGTTCCCATGATTGTGGAATCGTATTAGAGTGTATATATAATATTTCAGAATCAATATAAATTTACAATAATCATATATAGTCATTATTTACACCATTATACCCATCCAAGTAAGGTGGTGGAGGAAATTAGATTACACAATGGCATGGAGACGGTATTCCATACGTACGCACGTGCGGTGATTTCGTTTTCCGTAGGATGGATAGATGGTGAAATAGGGTTGTTTCATACTTATAATAACATATCCGTATATGAGTTATACTGATGTTATTACTTCATAATAAAACAACTAAATAAGAAGAAGTGGAAGAAGAAATAAAGATGAATGAATCGGTAAAAGACATTATCTCTTCTTTGAAGCGGTTCTTTGAGACCTCCTTTTAGGGAACTAAAATTGGTCTTTGAAGAAGACCAGGAAATCTAGGATATCTCTAGGGAAGTGGAGAGAATAAATTTTCAGGGGTTGGCCGAGCTTTAAGGCTAAAAGTGGTTTGAGGAAGAGAGGGAGGAGGTGCGCTTTTATAAGGGAGGAGAGGGGCAGCTTTGGAATAACTAAAAATATTATTTTATTATAAAGTAAAATTCGGTTTTTTATATCTCCATAATGATTTATTTAGAAGATAAGGTGGGGATGGGTCGAAATCCTATCATCCAATAGAATTTAGACAAGTTTATGTTCCTATTTTAACCTTATCATTTAGATTTAACATTAAGTAAAATAATTTTACTTTTACCGTGTCTTCTTGTGTTCTTACACTATAAGGTCAATAAACTTACTATAACAAGCCAAACGAACCCCAAGTTGTTTATTATTAATATATATAACCTTATCTAAGTCATTTAGACGAACCTTAGATTTTTAGGAATAAAATAGCAATTAATAATATAATATTTTTTATAAAAACTATTTTATGTCAATTTTGACACTATTTAGTAATTTATTTTTGTGAAAATCATAACAGAATGATTAGTTTGATACAAGTTAATTATATTAATACTAACATGACATATTAACCTATATATTTAGTGGAATTCATAAAAAGTTTCAAATTACAATTATTTGGGTATTTATAACATCAATTATGTCAATATTTCATTAATAAGATAATTGATCCATTATTATTGTGTCATATATAAATTAAAATATTTAATGTATAAAAATTATAAATAAAATACCATTATGTAGGAAATATTTTCATCTTTCCAATGAATATTTATAGTCGAATATATCTTATGTATAACCCCATATTAAAAATTATTTACTAATTAAACTTTGATTTTAACTATTTTAACCCTTCTTTAAATAAATTAATAATAAATGTCCTAATCTAATCCAAGTGGGCCTAAATGGTCATATTTTATTCCTAAGTTTGTTTTTGGTCGAATTACACTTATCCAGTAGAATTAGGACATGTGTTTGGGTAATAATAATAACGCTTTTACCCTTAATTACCCTATTTACTTTTAACCGTGGGAAAAAAAGTAAAAAGTTACTATTCACCAAAAATTATTTTCATCTCATTGAACCACATTTTAGTCCTTGATATTAACCGAGTCTCATGGATTTTCGAAATTCCACTAACAGAAGCGGTAAAAGTAAGTTTTTTGAAAAATTCATTTTTTTTAACTACCACTTAGTGGTTTCACTATTCATCAAAAATTGAATGTTTTCAAAAAAATACCAAAATTCCACCCTAGGATATTTTCGATATTCCGAATCCAGAAATGAAGTCCATTTTGAAAAATAAAATTTATAAAATTTCAAAAATTGGTTATTATTATTCTTAACGGCCAGTTTTATTAATATTTTAATAGCATATCGTTGTTTAGTGAAACTCGGTATTGCGTACGATGCAACATATTGATGAAAGCCACGATTGCGTGTAAAGAAAGCCAAGCTAGTGTTGTGTGTAGTGAATGATTCCTTTGATAAAAACAAAATATTTCTCATAAAAGTCTCAGGTGTTACAATATATAAGTGGTTAAGAGGATAACTGATTTTGAAAATGATCCCGAAAAATTTTAAATATATTGTTTCTAATCATTTTTGTGACAAGTGGAAATGAATGTTTCTCTGGGTGGATTGTACCAAGATCATGTAAGATAATATTTTAAAGATAATATTGAATTTTTTTTGTCAAAAAAACTCTTTGTAATGGGAATTATAAAATTGAAAAAACTACTCAATGGATAACGAATTTGAAAAAAAAAAAATTCCCATGAATTTCAATAGTTTTGATCATTAAAAATGGTTGAGAAATATAATTTACATGAATAAATATATTCCCCCAAATAAAGAGTCTTATTTTAAGTATCCATAAATAATTTTAATCATCAAATAATTAATGTTACTCATTTAATATCATTATAAATGATATCTAAAAAATTTCATCAATCTATGTATAAAAATTTATGTCTCCTAGATAAGTCTAGTAAATAATAATTTCAACTATTGACCTTAAAATTATAGTTAAAATCCCAAAGTTTGTTTTAGAAAAAAATGTCATGGTTTGTGACATAAATAATGTTAGTAAGAAATCCCTATTCATGGAATCCAATTAATATTTCCTCCTTTACTATTTTTGGTTTCCTTCATCCATCATGGTCCTATGAAATATAATTAATAAATTAGAAATAATGAGCATGTAATTTAAGCTCATAATTATTAGAGAGAGGGATTCCTGGTAGACGAATCCAATGAATGATATTGAAATACTATAAAGAAAGAATAATGATTAATATTTTATTGGTCCCCAAAGTGTGTCGTAGATTTTTAATACCCCCAATGGGAAGATCAATATTTTATCCATAATCTGGCGGTGGATGTATCTTCATAGACTTAAACCACAACTTGTTGATTTCACCAGCTCTCACTTCTTCTTTCATGGTGATGAATGATCCATAGATAGAGTATACCAGATATATCCCCATCACAATTAAATTTATATTCCATGGTATTGGTAGGGTGAAGTATGGTTAATCCAATTCCATAGTTTCTACATGTGAAAACTTCTCAATATATTATAGTGCAGGCCCAACATGATCATCATTAATTTAATGATTAAAGGGAAAGTAATAAGGAATTTTATTTTCAAAATAACATTAATTTAACTTATTAGAATTAAATTTATAACTGTTAATATGAGAATCCAATATATTTATTTCATCAGTATTAAAAACATGGATTTTATCATGGGAATTCAAAAATGCATGCTAATGATGATAATGGAGCTCCATGTGTTAATTCACTGGTGCATAGAATATTTCTTTAAATTACTCTATCTAATAGAATGGATTGAAAAAATATTTAAATTAAAACCATAAATATTTATATTGAAATATTATTGAATAAAATTAGAAAATAAAAGGTTCATAATAATATAATATCCAAGAGTTTGTTCAAGATCAATATCTTGTTAAAAAATGGGTTCCTTTCAGAGTTTGATAGTGGAATGTAGAGGGTGATAGTATGGATAGTCCATATGTTCTTCAAATTCCATTATGTGGGTATTGTATTACTCATCTATGTATGACTAGACATGTAATGGTGATTTTAATTCAAGTTTTTAGTGATTGGGTATATCAAGTTGATCCTCACATTCAATCTAGAAGTCACCTAGATTTTGTTGATATACTACACAAATCTCCAAAAGAAAAGACTTCCTCATTATGAATCTTCTGTAGCTCATAATTGTCATATTGGGTTTGGTTCATCATTTTTTTTGTTTATTTGATATTCCTTATTTTTTTCAACATCATGAATGTATTCAATGATATTGGAGGAATATTGTGAAACATCCTTATTAGCATTGAATCTATGCATGTAAATTCAGATTTGATCAACTATTCCCATAAAATCATGAAGTGATATGCCAATCTATATGATATTTTTATTCTATGATACCGTTATCAAAAAAGAATCATCCCTTTGTTTAAGGGCCACTTTAGTATATTTGGTTTCTTGTTCTTACAAATATGAGAAATTTTTCCATGAATCAACAAAAAATCATTTGAAAAAATTATGGAATTATTTTTTATTTTTCATAAATACCTAAAAACAAAATAAAATATGAAAATAGAAAAAGAATATAAACTGCCGATTGGATCCCTAGAAATGCTACAGGTTCCCAATAAGGTCTTTCATAGGGCTTGGTAAAAGAAAATTTATTTTTGTTAATATAGAATATAGGATTTATAAGTTCATATCACTTGAGAAGAATAATTATTGTCATCATGCATAATCTAATTCACCTAAAATTAATCTTTTTGGTTGTTTTTATTCACTCTCTAAATATAATGAAAATTCAAAAATTAACTAAAATTTTAAAAAGAATATTAATATCAAACAACAAAATACGATTTGTAAAGAAATAACCGTTCCATTATGGGTTGGTTTATGGGTCCCTTAATACTCCTTTTTTATTTTGAAATTTAGTTCGATTGTTTAATAATGAATTATCAATTCTAAACAACAATATTTTTTAATTGTGTTAAATTATCATTAAATATAGCAATCTAAATTACATCAACTCCTGTAATCTAGGTTGATATTATACCCCTAATGAGAGTGTGAAATATTATATGACCTTGTTCTATCATATTCCAATTCATAAACATAGTTCATTAACTCAATAAAATAAATTTTTTGGATCAAGAATAAGGGATAAAAATGATTTGATAAATGTATAAGAGTGTATTTGAGTTCATTATAGTGGTGGGAAACCACCAAACTCTTGAAATTCAATCATTCTCACTATATAAATAAGAAAACATATTAATTTACATAAATGATGAATTGATGAACAAATTACCTCCTCTAAGACAATCCTAGTGTTAGCCCCACATTTTTATGGTAATATTTTATTGTTGAAGGATCTGAAAAGAGAATAAGGAAAAATGAAGAAGTTTATGATAATGGTTTGATGAAGGAAATTTTCATGTATTATTTTAAATAAAATAAGATAAAAATATAATAAAACTAAAAAAATAATTAAATGGAAAAAAACAACTAAGAAAATTGAAAAAATATTTTCACAAACCTCCTCCTGTGGGACAATATGCATGTAAAATCCATTTCTTACTAGGAAAGTCCCCCTATTTTAATAGGGGTGATCCATATATATTCCACATTCCAAAATAATCATATCCAATTTTAAAAAAATATTTCGTAGCTGAACGGAATATTCATACACCATCATGGATAAAAGTGACTTGAATGCATATGGTGGATGAGATACTCATGGGTAGTGCATTTGGAAGGTGAGGACCAATGATAGAAAATTGTTGCATGAATAATATGAAATGATCATAGGAGTTCATTATAGAAGCATTGAAGTGCAGTGAAAATCAAAATCGGTACTATGAGAAGCCTCCAATATCAAGCCTTCAATGTAGTCAGATAAATCATTCAATGGATTTGGGGCGTTCTTCCTTATTAAAAGAGATGATCTATATTTGGGGTGGTGGTTGAAAAGGTAACTACGGTTGACCCTCTATTCTATGGAATCGACCATAGTGTTTGTATTGATAACAGTGGTGGACGAGCATGCTATGTGGAGGGGTGATGATGGAGAAAGTGGGGATTAGGTGTCTAAGTTATGAGTAAGCGAGATTTTAAAAGGTGATTAACATTAACTCAATAAGATTTTACCAAATTGGAATACAGGGGGTCGGGGAGCTTCTATAACAGGCAATGATCAACATCACTATCTCAGACACATTTTATGAGGTTTGGATCACAGTTTCTACTTGCACACACATGGTCCCCAAGGCCCATGTAGCCCTTGGCATAGTTTATTCTCCCCACAAGATTTACCACCCATAGGCCACTACATGGTCCTGATTTCCATGCTCTCTTCCAGCTCTAGCAGGACCTCCGAGTGGTATTTGTGACTGACCTACCCACCTAGGATGAGTAAGTAGATTTTTGACCATGGTATGTGGTATTATTGGGCCTAGAAATTTTTTTGGTTAACATATTGAAAAATATGAAAAGATATAAACCATTTAGACCGAAAAATTATAGACCTATTTAAATGAATACACACTTCAAAATCGAAATATTTTTACTTATTCCAAATAATTTCATTTCCATTTTCATATTTTTCCTTATTTATGTCACATATAAGAATTCAAGGAAATTATTCATCAACATTTATTAAAAATAATTGAAAATTGATAAAATAATACTAGGGAAATGATTGTGGAACTTATTTTGGAATATATTGAAAAGTTTCTGGATTAGTTATTTATGGAATTATTTATAATGAAATTTTAGTGTTGTTTTTTAAAATTTGATAATAATTTTACTGTTTCTTCTTGAGTTGGTTTTTTCATATTATATGTTATCTAATATTTCAATAATAGTTTTGCTTATTAATTATGTATAATTATTATAGGGAAAATTTTTAATCAGTATTTGGATCTTGTTATTCAGTTTATGTTTATTTTATTCCTTCAGAGAATAAAAAAAATTTATCTTAAGAGATGAGAGAAATGTAAAAGCTGGTCGAAACACAAATAATTGGTGAAATATTGATTATGGAATGAATTAAATGTGATCAAGTAAATTTTATAGTAATCACAATATTAATATTTATTTTAAACATACAATATTTAAAAAGGATATTAAATTGAAAGTATTATCCAATTACCTAAATCTCTGATGATTTAATAAAGTTCATTATACCAATCTAATTTATAGCATCATGGTCATTAAATTTTTCACGGTCATTCCCTCTATCACATTATATTATTCATTTGATGTTATCTTACTCTTCCATGTACATATTCTATCATCCTTCAATTTTTCTTTTTATCTGAGGACCCAATTATTTGTTTTTCCCGATGAACTTCTTATTTCCCCAATTTTTTTGAAAAACAATGTTATATTATATGTTGTAATGATATTGGTTTTAAATAATAGTATATATAAATATTAAAATTTTTATTATATTCACAATTAAATATTTTATATTCCAACACCAAGAATTTATTTATTTTTATGGATTGATATAAAATTTTTGGAATGAAATTTCGTTCAGTGGAAGCTTTTAACATCAAAAAAATATAAGGTAAAATAATAATTATATAGGTGAATTTTTTAACAAAAAAAAATAATCATTAATGAAATTGTGATCTGTTATAAATATATTATTATTTTATTTTGATCATTATAACCTAGATTCTAAATTTTATATAATAATACAAAAAACCCCTAATGGAATATATTAATAAAGTTTTAATAAAATTTAAAATTAATTTAATATTTATTGATATTAAGGAATTAACAATCTATTTTCTTAATAATGGTTTTTAATATATTTGATAAAAATATTATAAATAAATTAATCAATTTTTAGTAATTATATTAAAAAACGATATAATTTTTGAAATAATAAAATCAAAATTATCTTAGTGAGAAAATAAATATTATAAAATGGAAATAACATCATTTTTGTCTTAAAATTAATTTTATTAAAAAGATTTTCTCATTTCATTTCCTAAATATATATTAGTATTGATTTTTTCGAATCCTAGAAAATGAATATTTAACAATGTGTTCTATATTTAAAATTATGAGGTTTAGATTAGGTAAAAAGATCACTTTTATTTTTTAGTCATTATTAATTTCAAGCATATAATATATATGTAACACCGATAATGGTATAATAGATAATATAAGGATAAAAATACATTATAATTCCAATAAATCACTATAAAAATGTTTTTATTTTATTATATATTGTTGGAATATAATTAAAAAGAATCGTATTTTATGTTTGCATGACGTTGATAATGACCTTAACATGATTTTATGAAATGAGTGAAAACCAAATGTTACTATATTTGTTTTAATATATCTATTAATTTAATAATAAATAAAATGAAATTATATTTTGTTTTAAATTATTATTTTATATATTGAGGAATTTTTTTATGTTTATTTTTTAAAAAAATGTTGTTATGGAAAATTTTCCTTTAATACTTATGTGACCCTGGAAAAGTGCTTATTCAAGTAACATACATGTCGAGTAAAATATTTTTCTAAAAAAATTAAATTAATATATTTGGATGACTTATTATGAAACATTAATTTTTTAGATAAATAAATCTTATTAATTTTTGTGTAAAAAGTTTATAATTTAATTATATTACTATAATTATGTCATTGTTTTAGTTTGTGTCCCCAAACTGACATTATTTGTAATTGATTACATGTTTTTTTTGTTAAATAATTTTTATTATCATATAATGACTTTTATTTGATATAATATTTTTTTAACAATTTCCAGAGAATATTTGTCACACTATAATGTCATATTAGTTCCTTGTTATATATAGAGCATATATGTTTTAGAACATTATTCTTGATACTTGTTTGATGGACGAAAGGTATTATATAATGAGACAAAGAAACAAAATTATATCAGGGGTAGAAGTCTTATAAGACATTGGGAAACCATGTTATGGTATTCACCCTTGGTAATCACTATGATAAGAGGTTTTGGGAATACATCCATTAATTAGATATCAATATATATATATTTCCTTTGATGTTAATATATTTATATGTGTGTATTGATCCTTATACATTAATAATATCATTAATGGATATCAAGAATCACACATTTTCATATATTTATGAAAACTATGAAGACATATGATCAAAATTAAATAGTATGTGTTGGGTTGCTAAAAAGTGATATTGGATTAACGGATAATGAAATAAAGGGTTTATCCCTTTATATAACTTTACAAAAGATGATATCTTAGGTCCATTGATGAAATTGGTACTACCTATATAAATTCATGGCCATGGTGATAAACATGAGTGTTCATTTAAAAAAAATTAAATTAATGTATCATCAATAATATATATTGATGGAACTTACATGAAACCTATATGAATTGTGATATTGTTATCACAAAATTATATAACATGGTAAATGTTCATGGGAGGAAGGAGATGGTTGTGACATTAAATTATTTATGTATGGGTCACTTGAAATGTACGAAGATACTAACCATGGTATATTTGGGTATATTCTTGATTCCACATAGAAATTTTCTAAGAGGGTCATACACTATGTGTATCCACAATCATATTTAAATTATATAAATGAATTTAACTATATATAATAAAGAAGACTTATCTTGGTTTGGTAGATTTCTATAATTTAATCACAAGATAATTAGATGAATAATTGAGTTAAATAAAGATAATAAATGTTGAATTTTTTTAATTATTATTTATAACAATTATATATTAATAATATATAAATATTTATTTATTACCTTAATTTTCATCCATCATGTATCGATAAATGTGAATGAGGAAAATAATACTATGTTATGTGGTCCAATATCCTATTTTATAAATGATATTAATTTATATTTATTTTGATTTGCACATGATAGGTGTTTAATTTTAGTATTTATATTATTATTGTGGAACTTGGGGTCAAAATAAATATATGGAATTGGTAAAGTTTTTTTTAATTTTCTATCAAAAAAAATCTACTTGAAAATTATCTAATTACAGTAGTTTCCCAAAATAGAAATGAAGTAAAAAATAATAGGGTCAAACTCTCTACATCCCTTGAGTGAGATAAAGTGATAATGAGTTATCATCTCCCCTCCTCACTCAATATTGAGATAAATCATAAATAGTTCATCGTATTTCAAGAAGAAATATAATGTAATCATCAACAAAAATTAAAGTGATCATAATCATCTATTCTAGAATCGGATGATTCTATGTTGTCATTCCATGATTATGGTTCACATGTGGACCACTATAAGATGGATTCTATAATTTAATCATTTATAGAAACAAAATTATAACACGATCATGTGAACTGAATCAACAATGAAATAAGAATTACATGTTGATGTAATTATAAATATCCACATAAATTAACTATAAATTACATGTCATGATCTTTTAATTCTGATTCTATCATTTTAATATTATCAAGTAATCTACTATTTCTTTGGACATGATTATTTGATCTTTTAAAGTAATTATTATTTGTGAATATATACTAAAATTCATGATGATAATGCCATCCAAGGAAGATATCACTCTATCAATAACCTTTATGTTGTATCATAGTCGGTAACAAGTTTAAATTATAATAATGAAATTTTCCTTTATTTATTTCATGTGTTTTAATTATGATTTAATTAAATCAATTCATTTTAATATATGAAATCTCTATATCTTATACAATTCATTAGAATTAACATATATAACATGTAGTTATGGTTATAAATAGGAGAATCAAATGATCAACACTATCTAGATGTGCCAATGATTATTTCTATAGAAAACTAGAGTATTGGGAGTTTTATTCCCATATACATTCCATGTATTATGTTTTCTCAACTATATCTCAAAGAAACAGGATAGAACAAAAAAATAACATCTTAGATATTGATAACACTGATTAACATGTTGATTTATATTGGTTGTCACATACCATGTAAAACTACCCGCCATTTATTAATTGTATACAATCGGTAGTCCAAATATCTCATGGATGAGAAACTTTTGAGTCCTAATAAGATTTATATCAGATAAAATATTTGATTTTAAATTAATTTCTTATTATGAAAAAACTTTTAGGAAAATTGAAAACCTACATAGGTTAACCAAATCAAATACTAAAATAAACTATATAACTATTGAAATAATGTTTATACCACTGGAAATCATTATATCTAAAAAACTCCATGGAAATAGATGTTAAATTTGTGACTGAATCATCCTTTAAAACGTACAATCTATGAAATTTCCCATAATTATTTATCATCCACCTTAGATTAATTAATCGTTATAAATTACTCCATAGTTTCATCAACAAAATTCATGATTAGTTTCAGATTATGCTCTGACACCTCAAATATCTCTCTCCAAGGACCATATTTAGTTCCATTATAAGGAAATACATTAGAAGCATTATCACCCACTCATATTGGGGAGTCAAAAACCCTTGTATTATCTTCCTTCTCTTTGTATTTTTTCTATTTTTTTGTATCTTGTCTCAATTGGAAGTGGAAAATTAGAATAATCCAATTGACCGCTCTTATTTCCTCTATGACTATTTGTCATCCTCTAATTAAGAATATTTTCACATTGAAAATCGTATTTAATATTTCCAAATTTTCCCTAATGGATATTCATTGTATACATCTATGAGGTCTCTCTATTCCTTATTTAGATAATCATGTCAGACTATTTCAAAATCCTAGTCTAGCTAATCATCCAAATCAATAAAGTTTTTAGAAATATTTAGGATAGGATAATCCCTTCTTGGGAATTGGACCCTTAATTCATGTTGTTACACTACTAGTTTAGTAGGAACTTTGGATTACAATCATCCTATATAACCATATATTTTACATACTACATCTACAGAGGATGAATCCTTAAGAGTCATTGTACCACCACCTTCTGCCACTTTGGACACCACTTCCATAATTATTCCACTATTAGATCTAGGATCCCCAACAAGGGAGTCATATATTGATTTGTTGGGGTAGAATCCAACATTTCTATCCAAAAAATCCCATCCACTCTCACTAGACCTATAGAAATAAACTCATGTCACATTGGATCACCGAGGTCCATATTATTCCACCTGAAGTCTTAAACTACCAATAAATTTTCCATCAGAAGCTCATTTTTATCATAAATAACATTGTCTAGGTCAATAGTTGTGAAAAATGACTATTTCCCATCATCCATTCACCAGCACGCGACTCTGTTCCATTTTTGTTACCTCTTGAATTCTCATTCTATTATTGATCAATGTTCTTAGACCATCGCTTACAAACATGAGTTGAGTGGACCAACCTCTTTCAAGAAGAAAAAAAATCAATTTACCATTCAAAAAACACAACCTTCTTGTCCGAAAATTAATCATCCACTATAATCCTAATAAACACCATAGACAACTTCTAGTCATCAAATTCTTCAAAAATACGAGGAGAAACCTACTAAGAAATGAACATAGTTCTACTGTCGGAGCATAATTACCCATAGACCATATTCCAAACAATGAATATAAATGATTTATTTTGAAAATTTAATGGGGGATTAGGGAAACTTTCCTAAATCGCCATTATTGGGATGTGGCACTTCATATCTATGTCATAAGACCACGCAGAGAGGTAGAACCAGAAGCCCTTGTATCTATGAGTGGCATTTGAGCAGGCTCATGCAAGGTCTTCCTCTAATGAAAACCAGATCATGATGTGACTCTAATTGATAATAGCATTCATTTATCTGTCTTGAAATATCCAAAATACAATTATTAACCTATATAAAGAGTTGACTGATCTAATGATCAATTACTTACGTAAATGAACATTACATTAATTTTTCAAAATACTCAATATATCACACAAACAGGCTCCCAAAGACCATATTAATTTAAAACCTTTCAAAACATGTAAAAAATAATTTTGATTTTGTGTATTATCTTTGAATAATCCCATTAATACCTCCCCTTTTGTTTTCCTATATAATACCCTTATTTTATATCCATGGGATAAGATAACATAGGAAAGGGGTGATATCATATGTTGAGTAATGGGAAACAAAACATGAACAAAAAAATTTAGTAACATGAAAATAAATTTTGAAAGTCATACAATGTATAACATATATCAATATATTGGGTGATAGTTTAAAAATTGGATGTTTATAAGGCATAAATCATAATGGAACAAGATCCAGGAAAAAAAACATTAGCATTAATAATAGAATTATGAAAAACACATAAGCAAATAATATCATTTCTAAATTAGCTATGGCTCATTTCCATGCCCATTATAGTTAAAAAAGTCATATACTAAACCAAGTCCACTCCTCATCTGATCCTTGGTTTACTCAACCAGGTTTACATAGCATTACATCCCCATATTACTAATCCCATATACATTACCACTCTTTCCTTGTATTACTAAATTCAAATCATTTCCCATTGTAGTGTCATATATCTCTTGATAAATAAATCGTTAACCAATGCATTAGAGGGTGATTTAGGTCCCCCCATCTCGTAATGAAATCATTCTTTTTTGTTCAACAAAAACATAAATTATTTATCATAGTATAGCACAATGAATATAATGGGTATCATGAACATAATTACGTCGTAAAATAATCCATATAAAACAAATGTATTTCATATATTTCATTACATCATAAACATAATAAAACCTTTGGAATTAAAAGGTTAATATACAAGAAATATATCCCTAATTATGAATTTCCTCTAGGATGGAAAATACTTTTCATAGAACACCTAAAATTAGTTTTTCAGGAAAAAACATTTCATCTTAAAAAACATTTTCATTTCTAAAAAGACACACATTTTTAAAAGAAAACAATTTAATTAAAAATAACCATGAAATATTATAAAATAATTTTTTTGGGAAAAAGGAATTATGGAATCTTAAAAAACATTCATTCCATATAATATAAATGAAATCATGATTCTTTTACATTACTTGAATAAGACAAAAAAACATCATATTGAAAATAAAAAACAGTCCATTAATGTTGCTTAATAAACTATCACTAATGTGTAAAATTTACAAAAAATTTAGTAGAATAATAGAATGAATATTGTTGAATTAGGGACATGGATGATAAAAATATCCCTATAAATACTTACATATAAAAATCCTTACAAAAAAATGATATTTCCAAATTATCCATTAACTTATTTTTGGGTTCCTTCATACGTGTCCAAAAATCCTCTTCATGGATGTCCACCCTATAAATATCCTCTTGAAGAACAAGATATGAGCATTGGAGAAGACTAGAACCTCTAGAATGACACTAGGAATGTTGAGAATGAAAATGGTCTGGGGATAGCTGGGTTTGAAGGCTCGATGAGTTTTGAAGAAATTAGGGTGGTGGTTTCCTTTTAAAATTTATGTGGTGGACACATTTTTAATATCATGAAATATTAATTTACAATAAAATCAATAACCTTATACAAATCTAAAAAATGTTATATTATCAAGGATTTGATAAGATAAGGTTGTAATCTCATCGAACAATTTTATTAATCTACTTTTCCTATCAACTAAAACCTTATAATTTTAATTAACACTTAGTTATTCTATAAGTTTCCATTATTTAGAAAAAGTTTTCATGATTTTTAAATAATTTAATAATAAATTATTTTGACAAACAATCAACATTGTGTATTTTTATTCTAATAAATTTATGATTTTTAAAAAATATCATGATATGATTATATCCTTGAACCAAATATTTTATAATATATATAAGGGGACAAGATAATCTATAAAATTCATTTGATATGTTAATTATCCTAAATTATCTTTATTTCAATATTTCCAATAACATTTATTTGTTAACTATATTAATAAAATAATTACTACATTAGTTTTGTGTAATTATTTTATATACTTATTTTTTGAATAAAATATAATGATAAACTACTATGAAGAAGATATATCCTCTATATTTATTAGGAAAACTTATAGTATAATATATAATTTGTAAAATAATACATAAAAATGTAATATTTTTTAAAACTTGAACATGAAAACATTAACATCACATTAAATAAAATATTATAACTATCATATTATTTTCCATATGGCCTTAAATGGGTAATAACTCAACCCTTGGATGTTTATTATACATGTATATCAAGAAAATAATATTTGGTCAGATATTTTTGACTTTTAATGGTGATTATCATTTTTAAAAATTATTTATGTATTTTTAACAATTAAATCATATCTGGATTATTATTGTATAAGTCTATGAGGTGTTTATTTATTTCTTAAAAATTAAAAATAAATTATCATGATAAATACTAAATTTTTTTTATTTCAACAGTGTAATAATATTCCATTATATAATATTTTTACCCTTATATTAAAAACAATATATTTATTAAAATTTGATTAAGAAAAATTTTACTTTTCATAAAATAAAGTTTATTAAAATTACTAATCTCTTCCATGTGTCTTCTAAAGGATACCATATTGACCCAGGGACAATTTAAGTAAAAAAACACATCTTGTTATATTATGAAAAGTGTTTGAGTAATTTTATAATAATATTTTTATCACTATTTACCTGATTTATCCTTTTATTGTATTAATGAAAATTACAGAGGCTAAAGTTCATAATTCACAACAATACAAAAACATATTAACATAATTGAGAACTACTTAATAAAAATATAAAATAAATTTTTCATAATTAAATACATAGTATTTGTACTAAATAAATTAAAATTAATCTTTTTGCACGAATATTACATTTCATTTTTGGAATACGAAATACAAAAAAATAGGCTCCCAAATAACTTATTAGTTCATTGACTTTTGAAGCATGGAACCAATTATTCTAATTTGGTGAAATATTATAAAAATAACACATAAAGATATCATCATTTAATTATCCTACTTAAAACATTTCTTTATAGCCTGGGAAATGTAAATCGTATTAAAAGTTTGAGATCATATGCTTATACAGGGTAAAAAAACATGAACATAGAAATGTAATAAGAATACCATGACTATTGAAAATCATATCATATATAAATTATATAACAATCCTGAGTCATGGGAAAATCATGGCACTTTATAAGTGATAAATCAAAATGTAACATGTATAATGAGAAAATAACATTGGAAAAAAACATGGAATTGTGGAAAACACATAGGCACAGAAAATAATTTCCATATTTTCTAAGCCTAATTTTTTACAACAATAATAGTGGACTAAGTCTTTTAATGGACTGTGTCCCCTCCTCATTCTATACAAGTATTATTAAACTGGATTTATATACCATTCCACCCATATTTTACTAAACCAAGCTCATTATACATTTTAGACTTGAATTATTGATATATGATCCTTTCCCATTTTGGTTCTATCTATATCATGAGATATAAATCATTACCCAATTCATTAGAGGGTGTTATTGGTCCCACAAATCTCATAATTAAATATTTCTTACATGTGCAATAAAAATAAAAATCATTCATCATAGAATAACCCAAGGAATAAAATGATTTTCATTAACAATATTTCATAATATCAAAATCCTTGTAAAATTAAGAGATTTTATAAATCGTGTTACATTATAATAATAATAAAATCATAAGAATAATTGGGATATTATACTTGAAACATAACCCTATTAATTAATTACACATTATGTGGAAAATAATTCATGTAGAACACCAGAAAATGATTTTTTATAAAAAAATCTTTTATGTTTCTAATTTTTTTTAATTTTTTCCAAAATTTTAAGTGAAAAAATTTCATTAAAAATAACTTTGAAATGTTGTAAAAGAATCCTCATAAAAATAAGAAATTATGAAAACATGAAAATTATCTCATTCCATATAACTAAAAAAGAAATAATTATTATCATAAATTTTTTGATTAATTAAAGAGTGCCTCGTGTTGAAAATGACAAAAGATTCATTTCATTCCGTTTAATAAAAACTCACCAATGGGTAAAATTAAAATTAAACTCTTATAGCGGAATAAAAAGAATATTTTGGAATACATATCTATGAAACAAGGAAATTAATTATTAAAATACCCCAATAAATACATATATATATAAACAGTATTACATAATAAAGAGATTTTGAAGTTATCCCTTACCTTTGGTCTGGGTTCCATTGCATGTGTCCGAAGATCCTGTTAATCGACGTGTTACCACTATATCTCCACATAAAGCACAAGAGTTGGCCTCCAGAGAAGACAATAACCTATAAAATGTGACTAGGAATGTTTATAATGGAATAGGGTGGGGTATTGTTGAGCTTTATTTCTCAATGAGTTGTGAATAAATGAGGGAGGAGGTTCACTTTTATAATTTAGGTGAGGGGAAATTTTTCAATTTCCAAAATGATAGCTTCATAATAGAATGAAAACTCTTATAAAAACTGAAAAAATGTTATATTATCTTGGATCACATGAGATAATGATGTAATCTAATCAAAGAATCAATTTTGGGGATGTTTTTATGATATTTATACATTATCTATTAAATTATCACTGAGTTATTCTATTTAATGTTAACCAAAGTAACAAATATTTCAATATTAAAATGATGCAATATTTATCAATTTTATGTATATTAGACTATAAATGAATATTTTGGATCATTTTCAACCAAATAATTGTTTTTCTATACTTTTAAAAAGATTTATGATTTTTAACTAATTTAATAGTACATTATTTTACTATACAATCAATAGTGTGAATTTTGGAAAAATTCAATTAATGTTTTTTCAAAATATTGAGACAAAATTTTATGATAAAAAATATTTTATTATATCCCAATGGGTTCAAAATAATATTTAAAATTCATTTGATATATTAATTATCCCCAATTATATATATTTTACAATTTTAATAACCATATTTGGTTTTCTCCATTAATAAATTTATTACTAAATTAGTTTTGTATAAATATTTAATATACTTATTATATGATTAAAAATTTAAAATAAAATAATATTATGTATACATATCCTCTATATTTCATAATGGCGCTTATAGTAGAATATATATTCTGCAAAATCCTACTTAAAATTGTTATATTTAGTAAAACATAAATGTCACAACATTAACATTACACTAAATAAAATATTATAAGTTTCATAATATTTTTTATATGGATCCAAATGGTAAATAAATAATCATTTTATAATTATGGTGTAGATGTACTCTTCCAATAATTTTTTTTACTAATTTTTACTTTAAATGGTTCCTATCCTTTTTTATTTTTTTTTGATTTTTCATCAATTAAATAATTTCTGCATCATCAATGTATTAGGCTTTAAGGTTATTTTTTATTTCCTAAAAATTAAAAAAAATTAACATTAAAATTAAATAGTTTCCTATTTAAAATGATTATTTATATAATAATTTAAATTCTGTATACCATTATATTAATGATAATAAATTTATTAAATTTTGAGTAAGAGATATTCAACTTTTCTTAATATAAAATATACTACATGTCTTAAACTCAAAATTTTGGCTCCAAAGGATATATTATCTATTCAAGGACAATTTAAGTAAAAAATAACTCATATAATTATATTAAGAAAATTTTTAGGGTAATTTTAAAATATTGTTTTTAACTTTAACTACCATATTTACGCCTTTTCCTTATTAAAGAATTATCAATGTTAATGTTCATAATGACCAAAAATAAAATAATTCCATCCAAATAATTTGTACCTAATGATTCAATATATAGAATGCATTTTTAAAATATAAAAACATAGAAGTTGGAGTAATTAGTTTAAAATTAATCACATTTTCTGAAAGATAAGTATAGTTTGAAAAGTTAAAATATTGAGAAATATTGAAATTTTTTTACGTCAAAATTCAATGTAAAATTAATTCCAATTTCATATATTATATTAAATAATAAAAATATAATATATTTTTATTTTAAAATAATCCAATAATATAACATATGGATACATATTTTTTTATGAAAAAGATGTTTTCAATTTTAAATTTATTATGTTTTTATAATTCATTAAAACATGAAACATGTTAGAAAAATATCAAAAAATAATCCGATGTAATTTATTTATATTTATTCTAAATTGATTGTTTATTTTGAAAAATATAATATAAAAAATAGTTTAAACCATATATAAAATGGGCATGCCCCCAATAGTTCACAAATTGTTTTTCTAAATACTTCTTTTATATGAAGAATTGAATTTGTTCTTATATCACATCTAGAAAAAATATAAAGTGAATTATAGAAATTAATTTGAATATATTAAATATATTTTTCATTAATAAAATCCATAACGAGTGATTTGGTTTTTTATATGCATACTAAGTTTCATTCAAATAGTTGTTCATAAAAATGTTTTCTTAAAAAATATTTTTTATTTATAATAAATTTCCCACAAAAAATTTAATTATACTTATTCATGTGTAAATAATATTATCATAATTAAGTTATTATTGTTCATATCTACCATTATAATATCTCAGTTATTAGGAAACATAATAATATTTAGTTTTTTACTTCAACTGGTTTTTGCAGGAAATGAATTCTATTAAAAAACATGAAATTGTGTATAACACAAGCCGAAAATATTGTTGTGTATACCGCAAGATAAGTAGGTGTTTCATGTATGTTAAGATTTTCATGGGGAATCTTACAATATAATTAATCAATGATATCTCTCTAATAAAAATCTCATGGTGTTACAGTTGAGTTGTGACACTGAATAAACCATAGAATCAATGTGAGATTTACAAGATATGAGGACTCATTGAACATCGATGTCAAGATTGAAAGAGAAGAATTCCATTGAACACATATGGGACTTTATTATTAGGAATGATTTTAGGGAAATAAGGTAGATAATCAGGGTTGGAGAAAGGTGATATAGAGCATGTAGTGCCATCGAGGGATTAGACCAAACCTTATTATATGATTGGTTTCTTTTAATTTTTTTTAATAAATTAAAAACTTATGGCCTATATGTGATTCCTTCCCCCTTATTATATAATTATATTTGTTCTTTTGTTTTCTATTATTTAAACCCCCTTCAGAAAACCCATTGTATACCTCCTCTTTATGTGAGTAATTTTTTTAATGATAGATATCCTAAGTGATAGGATATGGTCTATGTGAAGTGGTTAAGGTGAAACAAATCGAGGTAATATATATGAGCCGAGGTGGAATAATAAAAAATGAAACAATCTATGGAAAAATAATTTTTCCACTAGGGTTGATGATTAGTTTTTCATCCATTAGATAATATTAACATTAAAAAATATCAAGGTCATCCAACATATATTTTACATTAGTGAGTTTCATGTTTAATTATTTTTGCTTGTGATTGTCATGAGATCACCTAAAAATGAGTTGAGAAGAAAAAAAGTTGGAATAAAATATAATTATATTATGAAAAAATATTTTATTATTCATGGTAAATAATTTAACTAAATTACATTTAATATGAATATGGATTGTAAAATTAAAAAAATGAAATTTATGTATAAAAATGAAAAACCCACATTTTTAATATTTAGTCATCTTAGTCTTTACCTACATAAATTAGAATCAACCTCAAAATTCCTATTAATTTTTTGACCCTTGTTTGCATGATTTAAATTTTCATGGTAATTTTAGCTCATGTTTTTGGGTTTGCTTAAAGTATTATACATTAATGGTCGAATACCCATGAGTGAATTGGTGAAACTAAGAGGAAAATATTAATGAATTATTTGAAATTGGATTTCAGGATTGGATATGTCACTAAATGGATCGAGGAACTATGATTTAATTTTGTATGAATGTTAATCTGATCTGAAACATTTCAAATAACATGTCTAGACTATGGATGGATTATAAGAAAGAGACTATGAAACATTTCCTAATAGAATATCTATGAAATAAGATTTTCTGAAATTAATGGTGAGGGATATATTTTCTCAAAAAATTGTGGGTGATTAAGTGAACATAATTATTCTTTAATTTATTAATCTTTTTTAATATAAATTTTTTAATAATAGTATATTAATTTTTAGAAATGGAAAACAAAATGACATAGAAATTATCAATATTATATAGACATGATAGGGATAAACTTCTCACCAGTGATGATTTAAAGAAGTGTTATAAGGGTGAAAATTATACAATACATGAAATGGAAATTATATGTTCTATAAACCACAATTTATATGTTCATTCCTACATAGGATAATGAAAATAATTATCACTCTATATGAATCATGTGAATGATGATATGGATAAACAATTTTTAACGATATCTTTTATATATAATGAGATTCTAAAGAAAAACACAGATATTTATTTACATAGATTTAAATATCACCCTATTGATATATATCAAGAAATGGTGAGTTTAGTGAGATATGAGATATATAATTCCCTTTTCACAATTATTATTAGAGATATAGTTCTATTAGGGGTACATGTTGTCACAATAATTAGATACATTGAGTACACAATAATCATGGGTTTTGTGACCTATAATGACCTATTCATGTGTCTCATTATGTTCTCCCTAAAAAATAAATTCATGAGGTTACCTATAGATTCTAATATGATAAATAACAATAAGTCGATGTTAGAACACCTTACAGTTATTCACAAATCAGATATAGACACATTTAGTGAAACCCCATTGCACAAATATTTAATAAGAATAGGTAGAAGAAGGAAATGGTTCCAAAGGTTCTTCAAACTCTAATGCACTTAAGGAACACTATTCCAAGAATGGGAATATCTAATTATATAGAATGGAATAAGAATTTGTATGTCTTTCAATGTGGTATGTAGTACCAGTGGGAGAGTAACTACAATATGATAAAGAATAAAGGGTTATCTTTAGGAGTATTCATTATTGATAGTAATATTTTTACATATACATGTATGGTATGATATTATACATGCGGTGCTCATATGTTTATCCATATAAAAAATTAGTTTTATGAAAATTACCATAGATGTTATGGACATAAGAGCAGGATATATAGTGAGGTTATCTAAACTAATCATTGGAGAATAACATATGACATTGTTGACGTGATTTTTTTTGTTTAAATAATTGTTAACATCATTCTCTTGGTACTAATAAAATTATTTTTAGTTATTTTTGGAAATGGATGGATTTATTTTATGCTTTAGAAATAATGGTTCCTACTTTTATATATATATATAATATGATATGGTTGTCCACAGTTGAATACTGGTCTTCATGAATTAAATTTGGAAAACCAAATTCTATAAATTGAAAAAGAAATATGCATGAAACATATGGAACCTAGTTATGGAATCAACATATCATTTCCATAAATGGGAATCATTTGACAAAGAACTATCGAGGTGGTTATTTAACCTCATTTGAGATAAATGCACAATGAAATAAAAAATTTTAAAAGGAAAGATATCCAAACAACAATTCGATGGACTAGAAGATGTACATGTTTTATTAACCAATTTTTTGTTCTCATGTTTCTAATGACACCATACCCCTATTATTAAGTTTTATTGTTTGTAATATAAATATTCATGTAACATATATGTATTAAAAGTTTAAGTCATTATGTTTGGAATTAGAGTAATGATTATTTAACCTTTGGAAACTAGGATTACCAAAGCATATTAAAAACCCAAATTATATATCTTGGTTACAATAAAATAATTTGGGTAATGATGATTATTAACCTATTATTAACGCAAGGTGGCATAGATTGAGATTTTTTATGTAGATTCCCTTGATTATGTGGTTTTAAAAACATGATTACTGTTATGACTCAATCATTTATTAATGAAAATTCTTGTTGATCTAATTAAATGCCTTACTATGTAATATGGTATTTTAAAACATATGCACTTCCTTTGATTTATGTTTTTGGATTTCAAAATACCTTCAATAAATATTACCATTGCTAATATAGTTGTTGAAAAATGATCACGTGATTAGTATAAATATAGGCTTTATCAAATCCAATTTACTAAGACAAAGGTAGAAATGGCATCATCCAGTAGAATTGCTCTGTTCAAGGACCCTTTGTCAGAGCATGGAATGGAGTTGGCATCATTAGGCTTCTCTCTTGGCCAAGCCCATGATGAGCATGAACATATTATTTTTCAGAAGAACTGCCTATAGGAGAAGTTGAAGTTAATAGGAATTTCCACCAATGCAATGATATCCGAGCCACCCCAAGAGTCAGTCACCATAGCTCACCTTACCTTAAACACCTATGCAGGTTTTATAATGGGTTTCATAACAAGACCCCATCACTATGATTATGTGCATTATTTTTGTATAGAACAAAGAATATACATTCATTTTATTATTGTTACTTTGTAAAGAGTTTTCAAAGCACACATTGTATTTTTAGTTAATTTTCAAATAAGAAATCTTTTGTTGATTAATTTATGGATTTTTGAATTAAATAATATTTTAATACAATATTATTATGAAATTACTTTTTAATAAATCTAAATGATCTTATAATTATTATGAATAAAATTATAATTTTTATTATGGTTTGAAATCTATTTGTGTCAAAACTCATGAAATTTCGATAAATGTTAGTTTTAATTTTAAAATTTAAAACTCACATATTTTAAAAATTATAAAGATAAAATGAATACTGTTTTTGGGATCAGGACATTGAAATTATCCTATAGTGATGTTTTCATAATTTTCAGGGGCAATTGAATTTATTAGGTAAATATTAAATACCTTTTATTTATATAATGTGTTTTATGGCATCATAATATCCAAATAGTGATGTAATAAAATAATATAAAAACGTTTTTTTGCCAATATATGTTTTAGCATTGAAATTATGTGGCTTTAGGTTTATTTTATTAATTTTACAAAGCCATAGTGGACCCTCCAAGTCTTATAAAACATTTTATCTTTATAAAATGATTTCCTTGATAGTGTGACTCACCTACACATAAGAAAGACTAATATATTAATAAGATCAGACTTTGGAAAAAACAATTCCACTCCCCATCAGCGAATACCATGGGAAAAATCATGGGATGCTCTGTGGTTTTGAATAGATTAATAAGAAGGGTCCAAAACCTAAATAATAAATAATTCCCTCTCTTTTTTTAAATAAAACCACCCAAGCTCCCACATAATATTCACTAAAAGACATTGAAAATCGAAAATCCATTGACCTGCTATATATGGAATCCTCTGAAGGTTCCCCAAGCACCCATGAAGCACCTCTCAAGCCCCTCCCAAGCCTTTGGTATCACACTTCCATGTAATAGATCCATTCTTTTATTATTTTATCCAAGTTTCAAAATATTGTTATGAAATTTTATTTTCAATTATAAATTTTGGGGTATGATTTATCACCTATTTTATAATGTTCATTTTATGTGTAAATGATGATATACCCATTTCCCTTTCATCGATGGCATCCATTTATACCCATTACCATGCTGAAATTCCATAATGTTTTTCTCTCTCCTCATTTACATTCAAGAAATTATTTTGTATTATTAATATAAATTCCATTGATTATGTTGTGACATGAATCTATATGAACCCCACACATTCAATTTCATGTAAATATGATGGGAAACCCCTTTATCTCCCATCAACCATTTTAAAATTTTTTATGTCAGGCTGTTATGATACCGAAATTGCACCACGATTTTCCAAGCCTAAGTCATTGGGTAGTGAATACCATGACCTTTTCTATATAAAGTGTATTCACCATTATACATATTTAACTATTGTTTATAGATATTCATATACAAATTCCACATTCTTTTATCATGTAATATGTGATGATGTTTAATGAATTATTGTAATATGATCCATGTGGCACACTTCTTCATGAAATGAAATGATTTGGAAGAGCATGACCTGATAGCCATTCAATGAATTGGGTAATGATTTGTATCATGATTTTGGAAGTGAAATGAGTGTCTAGTAATGAAAATTCATGTGAAATTACGGTTTACTCATTCTTCATGTGCAACGAGCCTCACCTCATGCTAATATCATGTTTGATGTTGCTGCCACATTTTCATGTTTTGTTAATCATGATATGTCATTCCATTATGTACATGTTTCTCTTGTGCTTTATTTATATTCCTATTTCTTAACATACACTTCATTCTTCATGTTATTCCTTGTTTACTCCTTTATAGGGCATTATAGATCACACTTTTCTTATGCATGTCCTCAAGTCATCTCAGGCCATGTTATGTACGAAGGAATATTGTGGCCATGTAAAAGAAGGTTTCAATAAAGATGTTTTGTTTAATGTTCTAAGTTGTTATGTAATGTTCCTAATTTCCCAAGGCACTAGAAATATTTATCCTCTGAGAATTCTTAAGGGAAAGCTTATCTAATAAATTTTGTTTAAGTATTTATTAAAGATCAGAGTTGTTATAGTTGGTATCAAATGTTATGTTTAGTTATTTTTGTTATTATGATTAGAAATACCATGTAAATTCCATAGGGATAATAATAAGTATAATTAATAAATCCCTAGGTTTTGGTGAGTACTGCGTAGTGTTTTATCAAAAAAAATACATCCTTGTCAGGATACATGATAGTTAGGGATGCTATGGCACATATGAACCTTGGAGTGAAAACTCTTACAAGTAGCATCTTGCATTACCTTGGGTATCATGGAACAAGAAAACTGGCCTTACGAAACTATTGGTTACAACACTCCTGGGGGATATGCTTTTGTAAATTCATTATCCTCATTTGAACCATTATTAAGATAAAAAAATATTTTCCTTATGAATATATGTTTGGATTTAGATCATGGATAACATAGATTGAAACTTTTAAATTCATAAATGAAGGAAATAAATGTAATTTATAATTTATTCATTTGGTCTTTGGATTAACCTTTATGTGTTACCCCTAAAATTTATTTTATTCAATACAATGAACTGTAAAAGGAGGACCCGAGCTAACAACTTATGTGAAGATCAATGTGATTATTGTTTGATGAGATACCCAGCCTGATGGGAGCATGAATCACCAACGTTGTCATGATAATCTCTCAATTAACTCAAGTTTTGAATAGAATCATGGGTACAAAGGAAAATTCAACCCCCACCCCAAAAATTAGAATTTTCAATCATGAGCATTATGAGACAATGACCTCCTATATTTAATGGGTCATCTGATCCCTAAATCGTCAAACAATGGATCAAATCCATTGAAAACATTTTCTCCATCCTTAAATGTTCTGAACAAGAGAATGTTCTTCTTGCTGCTTATTGTATAGTGTTTGAAGCTACTAACTGGTGGACACTGATAAAAAATATGATGCCTGAGTGTGAGACTGAGGCATTGGAATACATGGATTTCCAAAAAAAAATTATAAATATTTTCCACCCACCCTCTATCATATTATAGGAAGGGACTTCTTTTCCCTCAAGAAAAACATGAAGAATCCATTTAAGTGTATGAGTCAAAAATCACAAGGCTTGCACGATATTCCATCGGCTTTGTTGGTACCCCCGAATTCAATGTTGACCAATTCTTTAATGGGTTAAAACCTAGACCATGTAATGCCCTAGTGATCCGTGACTTCGAGAGATATGAGATATTTGTATGATGTTCCCTAAAATTCAAAATTGAGATCATCGAATATTATAGGTATCATGGGGATAGGTAGTGTAAGTTGAAATTTTATTTTAGTTGTATGATGGAAAAATTCAATGGTGATATGAAAATTCAGCAACCCACTTTACAAAGTATCGAAATGAAGCGCCCCTGAAATTTCCTGAAGGGGACAAAGAAAAACACTTGGTGTATAAGAGAAGGGCACTGGGAGATATACATCCAAAAAAAGATCCCCATGGCTGTGAAAGTGGAGAGGAACAATCAATTCTAACCACAATTCATTCTTCATTTCTTCGACTGCAAATAAACCAGGAACCTAGAAAATCATCACACTGAGACATGGGATTTTGAAGGCAAGAAAAAACATCCATGGAAGCAAGGGAAATTTTTTTCCATCACTACCACTAAAGTGATACCTAGAAATGATGTGGTGATAGGTACACTAGTCTTTCATTCATGAATCGAGAACAATGTTTTTTATTCTCGTTTTATGAGTTTATTTATATCCCGAATGTTTAGTAGAACAATCCCAACACCCCAAAAAATCATGGTAGTAAAAATTTGAGAGAGCATGGAAAATAGGGAAATCATTGCATCCCATGAATATAACTCCTCCCCTCCCATAATTTTTGGATTGAACATCTTGGAGAACCTCTTTATACTCCATTTTGAGGAATTTGGTGCAATTATTAGCAGGGATTGGATTTCCATTTATAAATCCTACATAAATTTCTGTGAGAGGGAAATCACTCTCCATGTCGCGAATCCAACCCCGATTTTGTACATGTACAAGGGGGATGATAAAACATATTTAGAACCATCATATCAAGTGTGGATATTACTACACTATGAACAAGAATATTATTCTCATATGATTGATTCTATGGAAGCAACCATATTTGAAGACATGCCTATTATGACGGCATTTTCTAAAGTGATTCTCGAGGAATTTCACAGTATTCCTCCTAGAAGAGATATTGAATTCTCAATTTATCATATACTGAGGTCATTTCGAATATAAAATACTCCATATAAAATGGCTATTGTAGAGCTCGAGAATATGAAGAAACCACTACAAGAGAATCTAGATAAAGGGTTTATATGGACATGTGCTTCACCATGGGGTGCACCAGTCCCCTTCATCAAGAGGAACAATGGGAAATTAACCTTTTCATTTATTATTGTAAGATCAAAAAAATGACAATAAATAACATGTATCCTCTTCCACGAATTTATTACATGTTTGATCAGATATGTGTATCATAATACTTATCTAAGGTAGATCTATAGTCCAGATATTATCATGTAAGGGTGAAGAAGGACGATATCCCCATGGTTTCTTTTCATACAAGAAATGGGCACTATGAATTGATAATAATTACTTTTAGACTCACTAATTATCCAACATTCTTCATGGAATTGATGAAAATAGTATTTATAGATTACCTCAAATAATTTATTGTAGTTTTTATAGATGCTATTTTAATATAGTTCAAAACCAAGGAGGACCTTGAGAAGCATCTAATCACTGTACTATAGATGTTATGAAAGGGGATTCTCTATGAAATGTACAATAACATTGAATTATTGTTGAAGGATGTATCATTCATGTGCCACATCATCAAATACAATGGGATATCTATAGTTCTCTCGAAGGAACACTACTAGAATTTCACCCATTACCAATGGTTCATAACCATTGGTAATGGCTGGTAAACCATTGGTATATTATATAACAACGATGTCCCAAACTCTATCCATGTAAGTAGTGGGTATAGGCTTATACCAACGGTTCTGTGTAAACAATTTCTATGTGTGTTAAACTAAGAGATATACAAACGATTTCACAAATTTTTGGTATATGTTACCATTATACCAATATTTTAGACCTATTGTTATATAGTGTACAATATACATCCAAAAGATATTCCAATGGTTTTAAAACCATTGGTTGAAGTTTATACAAACGGTTATAACAAAACCGTTGGTCAAATATAGATCAAAAGACTATACCAACAATTTTTAAAAACATTGGTATATATATGATGCGGAGATGAAGTAGCCAGAAGCCACCACCAACTTGTATTAGCAACTTCTAACCTGCATCCTTCCATGACCTGAAAGAACACATACACCCATAATCAAAAAGGCTACAAGGGATGTTTAAAATTCATCCATAATTCAGAAATTTAGAAATTTAAATTTCATTCCTCACTCAAACAACAAGAGAAAATAAAAATCCACAATCGAATACATTCAAATTCCAATACAACTAGAATTTAAATGTAATAACAACCATAACACCTATACCAAATTAAAATCCAATACATCTAGAATCAAATACACATAACAGTATTCAAAATCTAGAATTTATTACCAATAAATCCAGAATAAAATACATCCAGAATTCCAAAATTTAGAATTGAAATGCAATAACACAAATAACAGTATTTAAAATTTATAATTCACTCCTCACTCAAACCAAAACACCAATACACACATGCGAAAAAGATTACATGTTATATTAATCACATGGGATGTTTAATCATTTTCTTCTAATGACTATCATAAAACTAACAGAAAATCATGGGAAGAGTGGACAAGGATCATGATACCCAAAAGACAGACAATGGTTTTGGTCATGTTCTTAGACCTTGGATGTGTTATTCGAAGAACATGGGATGTTTATATTCTTCGGTTGACTTTGTATCCATGTATAAATTGTTCCTGATGTGTATGTGGTAAACATCGAACAACCTCAACATATAAGATGGGATACAGGAATTTCCTACATGTTTCTCATAGACATTGTAATTGGAATAAAGTGGTATGTGGCTAATTTTTATTTGGTCTCCTAGGTGTGATGTGAGATGAATTCCCATTTTGGGTTGTGGTTATGAATATTCAATTATGTCTTTGGTATTCTGTTCCCAAAGGGAATTTGCTTTGGTCTAAGAAACCACTTTTTGAGGATGGGATTGGCCCATTAAATTTCATGTGTTTTAGAATATGAGTTGGAGTTCCTCACATGAGAAGTGGATTGTGTGAGGATGGACCATGGATCCGTGTGCTAAAGTATCAACACAATTCGAATACATTTGGTCAGTTTTCAAAAGGAAAGTAATTGTATTCACATAAAATCATATCCATTTAAAATCAAATTGAGACAGTTTGAGTGGTACTAGCCACACTGTAACTCTGATTTAAGTGAGGTTGACTCTTACATGACAAAAATTACACATGGATCATTGTCATAAATTGTCAATAGAATCTAAATGTGTTTCATCAGTTTTCCATTTTCTGGTTGTTGTTTTTACTTAAACTATTGTCCATTTCAAATAAAAGTTTGACACTTTGAGTGGTACCAGGCACAACGTGCCTTATATTGAGATGGGGATGACTCGTACACATCAAAAAATGACCCATGGATACTTGTGCTAAAGTATCAACAAAATTATAATATGTTTGGTAAGATTTCCAAATGTCTGTTGTTTTTACTTAAAATAGTGTCCATTTTGAACAAAAGAGAGTAACTTTTAGTGATAAGGGCCACACCGTGCCTTATATTGGTGAAAATTTGACTCGTGCACATCAAAAAATTACCCATAGATCGTTTTCCTGAAGTATAAATGCAATTAGAAAACATTTGGTCAGTTTTTGTTTTGCATGTTGTTGTTTTCGCTTAAAATTCTGTCCATTTAAAATAAAAGTGAAACAATTTTAGTGGTACCGGAAACACCGTGCCTCAGATTGAGATGGGGTTGACTTTTTCATTTCAAAAATTACCCACAGATCATTTTCCTAATGTACCAGCAGATTCTGAATGTGTTTGGTTGGTTTTCCGTATGCAAGTTGTTGTTTTCACTTAAAATTCTATCCATTTCTAATAATAGTGAGACAACTTGAGTGGTACCGGCCACACTGTGCCTCATATTGAAGTGTAATTCACTTATACACAAAAAATGACCCATGGATCATTTTATGAAAGTATCAATAGAATCCAAATGTGTTTGATCATTTTTCTATATGCACGTTGTTGTTTTCACTTAAAATCATGTCCATTTCCAATAAAAGGGAGAACAATTGAGTGGTACCAACCACAGTGTGACTCAGATTGAGAGGAGGATGATTATTACACATCTAAAATGACCCATGGTTCATTTTACTAAAGTATCAATAGAATATGAAGGCGTTTGAATGGTTTTACATATGTCAGCCATTGTTTTCACTTAAAATGATGTCCAATTCAAATAAAAGTAAGACACATTGAGTGGTACCGGCCACACCATGCCTCATATTGAGGTGGGGTTGACCCATACATGTCAAAAATGAACCTTGGATCCTTGTGCTAATCTATCAACATAATAAAAATACAATTGGTCGGTTTTTTGTATGCTAGTTGTTTTTACTTAAAATGGTGTCCATTTTAAACAAAAGAAAGACACTTAGAGTGATACTAGCCACACTGTGCACTAGAATGAGGTGGGGCTGACTCGTACACGTCAAATATAAACCATGAATAATTTTCCTAATATATCAACACAATCCAAATGAATTTGGTCGGCTTTCCATATGCCAGTTGTTGTTTTCACTTAAAATTTTGTTCATTTCAAATAAAGGTGAGACACTTAGGGTGGTACTGGCCACACCGTGCCTTGGATTGAGTCAGGGTTGACTCATACACGTCACAAATGACCCATGAATCCATGTTCTAATGTATCAAGACAATCAGAATAAATTTGTTCATTTTTTTTTCTGTTGCTTTTACTTAAAACATTGTCCATTTTAAACAAAAGAGGGACACTTTGAGTGATACCAGCCACACTTTTCCTCATATTGATGCGGGGTTGACTATTACACATCATAAATAACCCATGTATAGTTGTCCTAATGTATCAATATAGTTAGAAACTGTTTGTTCTTTTTTTCGTATGTAAGTTCTTGTTTTCACTTAAAATATTGTCCATTAGAAATCAATGTGTGCAGTTTGAGTGGTATCGGCCACACCGTGCCTTTGATTGATGCAGGTTTGACTCATACACATCCCAAATGACCCATGGATTGTTTTCCTAATGTATCAACAGAATCTGAATGCGTTTGGTTGGTTTTTTTATGCATGTTTTTGTTTTCACTTAAAATATTGTTCATTTGAATGAAAAGTGATATAGTTTGAGTGGTACCGGCCACACCATGCCTTCTATTGAGGTTTCGGTGACTCGTACACATCAAAAATGACCCATGTATTATTTTTTATAATTAATAAATAGAATTTGAAACCAATTGTATAGATTTAAGTATGCATTTGATATGTTCACATAAAATTTTTTCCAATTAAAATAAATGTGATACACTTTGAGTGGTACATGCCACACTGTACCTCAGATTGAGGCAGGGTTGACTCGTACACATAAAAAATGACCCATGGATCATTGAGCTAAAGTATCAACAAAATAAAAATATGTTTGGTTTGATTTCCATTTTCCAGTTGTTTTTAATTAAAAGGGTGTCCATTTCAAAGTGTGCATAGATTGGGTTCCAAGATGCTGAATAGACAATGTGATTGTCTCCAGAATCAAGGTAGGTGGTCCTTACCCTTTAGTAAATTGTCGTGATGTTTTTTATATGCCGAATCCTCACTGACCCAATGTTGGGATGTCGGGTCGAGGGGCTGTCTGGGGTCTAAGGAGGAGGGTGGGGGGGGGGGGGCTGTCTGGGGTCCAGGGAGGAGGGTGGGGGTCATACCTCGGGTCCAGGGAAAAGGGGGGCTGCCCGGGATCTGGGAAGGATGGGGGGGGGTTGTCCAGGGTCTAGGGATGAGGGTGGGGGCTTTATAGAGTCAAGGGAGTAGGGGGTTGTCTGGGGTCTCGGGAGGAGGGTGGGGGTAATCTGAGGGTCTTTCTGCCAGGAGGAGGGTGGGGTATGTAAGAGGGGATATCTGGGGGGATCTCTAGTGGGATGTCCGAGGGGCTATATGGGGGCTATTCGGGGTCTAGGGTAGAGGGTGGGTGGGGATTTCCCGGGTTCAGGGAAGAGGGGGTTGTCCGGGGTCCAGAGAGGTGGGTGGGGTTCTGTCTGGGGTCCAAGGAGTAGGGTCGGGGGCTGTCTAGGGGCTGTTTGGGTTCCAGGGAGGAGGGTGGTGGTGGTGGGGGGGGGGAGGGGGGGGGGGTTGTCAATGTCCTGTGAGGAGGTTGGGGGGCTATCTGATGTGCCGTCTGGGGGGTTGTCTGATGGTTGTCCGGGGTCTAGGTAAGGGAGGGGGGGTTGTCCTAGGTCCAGGGAAGAGGGGCTATTCGGGGTCTAGGGAAAAGGGTGGGGGGATATCAAGGGTGGTTTCCCTAGGGGTTGTGCATCATGCAGGGAGGAGGGTGGGGGGTGGGGGCGGCTATTTGAGGGTTGTCTAGGGGATGTCTGGGGGGTTTTCGTGGACACATGGGATGGTATTTACATATTTTCCAAGAAAATTCATTTATGGTTAAAAAATAATTTTAATATATCAACTTTCAATCAGACCATCAATTATCTAAATTCCACTAAAAAATGAAAATTTATTAAAATAGATAAAAAAATAAAGATAATGTGGCCTACATAATCAAACATATATTCATGCACAATAAATCAATAAACATCAAATTTCAGTAATATAATTCAAAAATGTAATTGATCAATCTGTCCCTCATCACCATCACTATCATCACCATCATCGTAACCCTCACCCTTGTCCTCATCATCATACCCATCAACATCTGTACCCTCCTCCTTGCCCTCATACTCATCATTGACCTTCTCATCGGCCTCCTCTTCCACCTAGGCCTCCTCCTCACCGTCCTCCTCCGCCTTGACCTCCCCCTTGCACACGTCATCCTCTGCCTCAACCACTTCCTCACCATTATCTCGACCACCACTAGAACTGACACCTGGTGAACCGTATATATAACTCATGGATGACATATATTCAATAGAAGTAGTGCTTTCCACTGGTGGAAGTGTTATATGTAATACTTCCATCAGTTTCATAAATGTAGTGCATTCCCTAGAAGACTCTTATGCCGTCTTTGTGGCCCTTTTTTCAGACTATTCGGATTATGACTTAACCTGCTACAACGTGGTGGCACTACAAATCGTACCTGAGGAGGACCAATTCCTCATCGAAACTATACTATTCCTAGGTTGGAAGTGTACTCTACTTGGGTACTCATCTCCTGACACATTATGTAAGTGGCCGTTTCGCCCAAATTTATCAGGTTCTTGGGAATAAAGGCGTTCTAAAGAAGCATGTTAAAAATTTAAATAGATTATCATGTTAAAAAATAGAGATTAAAATTTTAATTCTTCAATGTAAAACAAACAATCTGCTACTGAGTCGGTTCATTAACCACACATCCATCGTTCTTCTTTCTACTCGAGCAAAACAGTTTTGCTCGAAGAACATGACCCTCTATGTTCAATTTATACTTCTAAAATGATATTAAATGTAGAAAACCATAGTTAAAAATAGAATACCAAAAAAACATAGTAATTGCATAACTAAAATTATATAACAATTTTAGCAATAAAATAAATTATAGAGGAATCAATTGAAAGTGAAAGTCGTAAAGAATGATTATAAAATGCCATACCTACTGTCTCTCATGATCTGGCATCATAGTATGTCCCAATGTGTGGACATATTTCTTAGCATAAATGTTTTTTAATTTCATTTAGATCAATCCTAAATAAATTTCAATAAATACTATTAATAAAAAATATGAAAAGTTTCATTTAAATAATTTTAATTTGATTAATAACATAAATTGCCTAGTCTCTTAGTGATTAATCATATGTCGATACTATTCTAATGGAAAATCATCCATGAAAATGACCACCTCTTACTCTGGTCCCACTCTATCATGCCAGTCAAGGAATAACTCATTCTTATAATCTCTCCAAAGCTCACCTAACTCCTTTAGATATGTCGGCAGTGCACCCTCACCATAGGGGATATTAAACCGTAGTTTAAACCAAAATTTTAATTAATATAAATAAAAAAATTAATATATTACATTATATACAACTGAATTTTTTACCCATATCTCTACCCATGCATTATCCTTGACATCATTTGGTAGATGTCTCCATTAAATCGGGCTGACAGGAATGATATTGGAGTATTTGGAAATAATTTCCAAAAAAACTCTGAGATTACTTCCCTTTTTTACCCATATCTATACCCAGGCATTTTTAGTATTTGTATTTTTTATGAAAGAAAAATAAAATATTATATCAACAATTTTGATAATGAAAATAAATAATGGTGTAACAATTTGTTGGGGTTGTGTAAGTATACCTATAGTAGTCTAATCAATGGGAGCCACTGGATCCGCATAATCTGAAGGAACACATTTTCTAGATGGAGTGTGTACAAATGTATTCTCTGTAGGGACAGACTCTGGTAGAGTAGTAGTCGATGATGATGGAATATAAAATCCCAAAGGGAAAGAAGCATAAATAAAAGAAGATGATAGCGATGGCTGGCCAAATACTGGATGGGGAGTGGGAATCATCATCGGATATAGTACAGACAAGTGAGGTGGATCAAATGTAAAGGGTTGTGAAAACACGTGAGGTCTAAATATCCCATGTGTCCTTAAAGACACAACGTGATTATAATGTGGGATGGATGATATGTCAGTGGGAGGGGAAGTGTCTAATTGGGTATCCCTACTAGATTGTATAGCTCCAGTACCACCCCCTCCCCCTTATACGAACACCCCGAGTAATGGGACCACTACTAGGCTGATCATCAAATAAGTGTCGCCTAATAGATGAATCCTGAATAAATGTTTAGAAACAAATTAATCATATGACATTATTTATTATTTTAAAAAATATTTGAAATAAAATACTCACTGTAGGCACTAGTGGTGGAATGCCTAGCTCAACTACGCGGTGATTGTTGTCCATAATCTATTTTCATCATCTATCTTCTGTTGGATTCATATTTCTACATTTAAAAACAAATATATAAGTAAATAAGAAAGGAAAACTAATAAGTGACACAAAAAACACAATAAATGAGAGGGAATAGGAGTATTCGAGGATAATTTAACAAACCATTTTTAGGCGATTCTGTCCAAATATATAATGAAGTCAATTAATCGTACATGATATAATAATGAAATTTATTTTTTAGTAGGATGATTATTTACTAAGTGTCCTTATTCTATTAAAATCATGGATCATTTATTCTACCAGATTCATAAGTGGTGAAGCAGTTGTCAAAATTAAGGAAAATTTTACGTTATTTAGCTCAGGTAGATGATGCAAGTTTCAATACATGTATTGGAGAAAAATAAAAACCATCATGTTCATTACCTAAAAAAATGATAAATCGTGTTCTTAGAGTCATAAAAATTTTAAACAAATCATTGTTGAATCATTGAAATGTTAACCATGTTTGAAATGATGGGTTCATTGGTATAAAAACAGTTCAATTCCAAATTGCAGAATGCAATTCAAATAAAAATTCCAACCAATAAACATTGAAAATTCACATAATGGTCAATTGTAACAGGTTTTACTGAAAATGTTATTTCTCATTCCAGATTTCATTTGACCCTTCCCAAATGAAAAAAATGAAATCTTTCAATTCATTAAGGACATCAGTTCCAGAAATATAGTGAGGTGGAACATCAATCACTATGGTATTATCAAATCATTGATGATTATTTTTATATGGATAGTCCACTGGCAAGAATCGTTGATGACCCACAAAACTGAAACTACAGTGACGTTTTAGTCTTCTGGATTGTGTATTGTTCATACAAACAGGACATGGAAGTTTATTTCATGCTCAATCCTTACATAATTTCATAATCCAGAAAATAATTGATCGTCAACATAACAACTTCACACATCTGAAATATGTCTTTCGAATATGCACCATATGTGTACATACCAACATCCCAAAAGTGTTTCAACTATTTTATTAAAGGTTGCATGTATACGTGAATATCAATGCTGGGATCAGAGGGACCATATATGAGTACACTCGAGAATGTGAATTTTTTTTACACACAACCATGAGGAAGATTATAAATGTGTATAAAAACATGCCATGTGATGTGAGAAGTAACCATATGCCCAAACATATTATAGCCATCGCTTGAAAGACCCAGCCTCAAATTACACATGTCAGCTACAAAATCAGAATATCGAGCTTCAAATTTATTCTATGCAAATCAATCTACATGGTGAACCAACTCACCATTAGTCTTCTTTCACTCAGTATCACACCATCTCATTTTTATTGATATTTCATCAGACATAAAAAATATTCTAGAGTCTGGGGATTAATGTAATGTGCTACAATACTTTCTATGGCATGCAGGATGGTGTTCCATCAGATTTTTACTTCCATCGGGATGTGCCACATTTTCAACAATTATTACATTCAGCGGTTTCTCCCTAGAATTAACTGTAATCTTTCAAGAAAACCTGAATTTTTATTCTGGTAAATCCATGTTCCTCAAATAACTTCCCTGCCATATAGTGGTTGGAGGGAATATATGCATCATCTGGAAGTAAATCCTTCACAAAAGTAAGAATTTAATCAATTGCAGTATTATAAATCCGATGCATTGTTTTCCCAGTAAACATTCAGATTAAACACTCTAGATTTTTCATTTTATCACATTGTCGATATATAGGAGTCATCACAACATCAATAAATTTTTTCTCCCTAACAACATCACCATTATCATTAGACGCATCTAATGTGCTCATATCGAAGTCTTCTTGGGTCGGAAACCATTATTTTTCACGATGATGAATAAACAAAAACAAGTCATATAAAAAATTCTCCACTCCAGTCCTCTCATTTGGATCATCAACAATTTTAGATTTCATTTTCTCCCAATTGTGATACCACACATAGTATTTTTCTTGAAAAATATATTTGGTTATGTGGTATCTGACTTCTTCATGTCTCATCCAAGGTCTGCCAACAAAAATGAAACATGGGCAGTGTATGCAGCAACTTTCAGAAGCTTTCTAAAATGAAAAACCTTAAAAGAACTCTAAATTGTTTTGAGAATCATTTGAGATCTGATTGGTTTTATACATCCATCTTCTATCCATTTTATAAAAATATATTTTTTATAAGTCATTTCGTCCAAAGCGATTCAATAAGATTGAAGCTTCATCGAAAGTATATTTATGTAAATGAGAATTATTCACATTATATGAAACCATAACTGACACACTACTCTATATGGGAATCACAATATAAAAGAAAAAAATTCTCTATTTATAATAAAATACCTTTGAATAACTATACATGAGTGTACAAGATCATGTACATATGTGGAGGGGAATTATTTAGGAGTAGACTAAATTTTAGATCAAATAAATTTTATATTTTATTAGATAATTTTAATAGTCACATACATTTCCCAAGGGCGGGGGGGGGGGGGGGGTTCCATGGGTTCGGGGTGTCCAGGGCGTGGCGGGGCTGCCCAGGGGGTCTGTAGGTGTCTAGGGGGTGGGGGCTGTCTCGGGGGGTTGGGGTGTCCATGTGGTCGGGCTCTCCATAGTGGTGGTCGGGCTCTTCTGGTGGGTAGAGGGTGTCTAGGGGGAGGGCAGGTTGTCCAAGGGGGTGACCGGGGAGTCTAGGTGGGGGGTATGGCTATCCAAGGGGGTACGGGGTGTCTCGGGTGGGTTGACGGGCTGACAATGGAGGTTTCAGGGCTGTCCATGGGTGTCGGGTGTCTAAGGGGGTAGCTAGGCTATCTAGGGGGTGGGAAGGCTGTCCATAGTTGGGTGATTAGGCTATCCATGGGGGTGGTGGGGTTGTCCAGTGGGGACAGGTGTGTTAGGGGGTGCTTTCTAGGGGGTGTGGGTGTACGGGTTGTTCGGAAGTGTCCAGGGGGTGGTGGGCGGGTGTCTGGGGGGGGGGGGGGGCTCTCAACAAGGGTGGGGGATGTCCAGGGGGTACAGGCTGTCCAGGGGGTGGGCGGGCTATCCAAAGGGGTGGCGGGGCTCTCCAGGGGGTCGGGGGTGACCCCTTTGATAGCCCACCCCACATGATAGCCCACACACACCTTTATAGCCCACAACCCCACCCCCATCTCCCTAGACAACCAACACACCCTCCCCCCACCTAGACTTCACACCCCCCACCCACTTAGACATCCCACCCCCCTGACTGCCCACATCCACCTCCCCCTTCTTGATATCCCACCCACCACCACACCTAGACAACCCACCCCCTCTATGGACATCCCACACCCCTCCCCTGTAGCCCCCCGACACCCCCCATAACAGCCCCCTGGTAGCCCCCCCCACCTGGACACGCCCAACTGGACAGCCCCCCCCCCCCTCCTTGGACATCCCATACCCCCCTCCACCACCTAGATAGCCCGCTAATGACAACCATAACCCTCCATGGAAAACCCACACCCACTCCCCTACAGCCTCCCCCCCACTTAAACATCCCACACCCCTCCCCTTTATCCCTCCTTCCACATGGATAGCCCCCCCCCCCCACATGGCACGCCGACACCCTCCCTAGACACCCCACACCCCCTCCCCCACCTGGACACCCAACCCGAACCCCCCTGGACAGTCCACACCCCTCTTTGGGACAACCTATACCCCCTCCCTCACACCCCTATATCCCCCATACCCCTTGCATCCCCCATACCCCCTGGACAGCCCACCCCCCCACCTAAACAACCCTCACACCTGGACATCCCCCCTACCCCTCCTATAGCCCCCCTTGGGGTATGTTTTTAAATAATTTTATTCATTAAAAAACCCTACTATCATGTATTATCCATTTCACTAAAAAGAAAATATAAATCCACAGTATACATAATACATAAAACCCAACTAAACTAAAAACATAAAACAAACATAAAAATCCATTTACCCCAATAAAATTTTTTCATAAACAAACCCCTTACCCATGCACTAAAAAATACCCCCTAAACATACCATTTATGATGTATGAAGTGTAGTACAAAAAACATAAAAAATAAAAAGGGTTCGGTACTCCAACAGAAATATCTCTAATTTAGCCTACAACAAAACATCAAACATAAAATAAAAAGAAGAAGAACACTAAAACTGATGTAAAACTTACTAATATGAAGTTTAGAAATAAAAATATGTTTGGTTGAAGAAGTATCTTCAGCTAGAAGGTGTTTCCTGACCGAGAATATATCGGGAGGAGATCTGGAATAGGTCTGTAATCAAACCTTCCATGAGCTTGGGTGCTGGGTATTTGGGTGAAAACATTCCCTAGGGTTTTTAAAAACCATTGTGAAAGCTTCCCTTTACCAACGGTTTATCCAAACTGTTGGTATTCCTTATAAAAAATAGTTTTTTCCCAATGGTTTTCTAAAAATGTTGGGAAGTCTAAGGAATGTATACACATTGCCAAAGGATTGTTCAAAACATTGGCATATGTTGCTTATTTTACACTATAGGAATGGTTTCCTCAATCCGTTGATATAGTACCATTGGGAAAACACCAAGTTTCAGTAAAGGAATCTAAATTTAGGTATGGTTGAGGCCAACATCGGTAATGAATATATTTTTATTCTTAAGGATAGCTGGATATTATTTCCAATTTGTGAGAACATTATCATGATTGGAAAAACCACTTACCAAGCTATATCATAAGGAATTAATGTTTACATGGAGTGATAAATGTGAAGAGGGCTTCAAGCAGTTGAAACGAAGGCTTATCACTATGCCCGTGCTCACATTACCTATAAATATAGAACTTTTTTTGGAATTTAGTGATGATTTGAAGAAAGGCATGGTTTTTTTGTTGATTCAAAATGAAAATGTCATTTCCTATTCTTCATGGCAATTGAATGACCATGAGAAAAAACAACCCAACAATTGATCAAGAGTAGGCTGTAGTAATATTGGAATTGAAATTTTTTCAACATTACGATTTTGGGGAGAAGTGTGAAATATACATGAACCACAAAGGATTAAAGTATATATTAACATTGAAATAGGTGAATATACACCAATAAAGATGGTTAGTGATGATCAAATACTACTAATGCTCAATGGATTAACACCCTGGGAATGCGAACAATGTGGAAGATGAACAATGTAGAAAGGACCGGCGATTATGTCATTGATGAGAATTTAAAAAGGTTCCAATCTACATATATATGATGAAGATTTACATTGGAATCATAAATAAGGGGAAATCGTCAATCCTTTCCCAAATGATTACTCAACCATCTCTTTTGGAAAGTTTAATGGATGCTAAGAAGGATGAAATGGGAATTCAGAAGAAAGTGGTATCTTTTAGAAAAGGGAAATCCTCGGTGTTCAATGTTAATGAAGAAGAAATTATGATATTTGGATAAAGAGTACATGTTCCATAAAATCCAGTGTTAATGAAATAACTTTTGGATGAGGCACAAAGTTTAAATTTATCCATTCACCTAGGAAACACAATTATGTATCGAGATCTATAAGAGCATTATTGGTGAGATAAAATGAAGAAGGAGATCGTTTAGTATATATCCAAGTGCCCAATATGTCAGCAAGTTAATGCTGAGAGGAAAATGTCTAAGGGGATAATTCAACTATTACCCATACCAACATGGAAATAACAGAACATCCCTTGGTCGTTAATACAGGCTTCAAAATACATCAAAGGGAAACAATGTTATCTGGGTTATTGTGGATCCTTTTAAAATGAGTGGACAATTCATTGAAATTTATGATGGAATCTCATTTGATCATCTGGAATGGATATACATAAGATATGCGGTAAGTATTCATGTATTTCTAATATAGATTGTATCCAATAGAGATCCATGATTCACCTCAATGTTTTGAAAGAGTATTTAACAAGCTATGAATACTGAGATAAACATCTGTTCACCTTATCACCCTCAAATTGATATCCAATCTGAGCACACTATGCATACACTAGAGGACATATTAGGAGAATTCTAAATGGAATTAAATGGTGGATGTGATCAACATCGTTATCTAGTTGAGTTCTCAAACATATGAAAATTTCACCAAGCATCCAAATGGATCCTTATAAAGCCCTTTATGGTAAGACGTTCATGACACCGACATGTTAGGATGATGTTAAGGAGTGAAAAATCCAAGGTCTTCAAATGGTTGATGAAATGGTGTAGAAGGATATGACCATCCAGTAACACATTAATGATCCTTAGAGTCAACAAAAGAGCAATGTTGATAATCATTGATGAGACCTATAGTTCAATGTTTGAGACATGGTATTCCCACGCATATCACCATGGACGTGAGTTACGAGATTTGGGAAGAATGGAAAATTTATTCCAAGGTATATTGGCCCATTTTAGATCCTTGATTTCATTGGATCAGTGGCCTATCAACTAGTACTCCCACCGATATGTGGTCAAGTACATCATGTATTCTATGTATCACTCTTGGGGAATTACAAACCTAGCCCATCACATATACAAAATCTAGAGATGGTATCATTGGAGTGTGAACTCTTCTATGAAGAGAAGACAACGAAGATATTAGATCCTAAAGAATAATTTCTATGAAGTAACAAAATGCGCCTCATCAAGGAGTTGTGAAGAAACCACATGTTTGAAGAAGTAATGTGGGAATCAGAGAAAATGATAAAGTAGAGTTTCCCAAAACATTTTAGTGTGGGAAAAGTAAATTTTTTTAGAAAAATTTATTAAGGGGGAAGATTTAATGAGACAAAATTTTATTAAATTTTTTTCCCAATGATCTAAATATATAAATTATTAAATATGATGGTTATATAAAACATATGAACTTCTTTGGTTTTATGTTTGTGGATTTCAAAATACTATTAAGAAATATTATCATTGCTAATATATGAATTGAATATTGATAACATGATTAGTATAATTATAGGTATTTAACAAATCATATTTACTCAGAAAAAGGAAGCGGCAACCTCATCCAGTAGAATTGCTCTCTACGAGGCGCATTTTTTAGAGTTCAAAAAGAAGGTGGCATCATTAGGCTTCACTCTTGACCATCCCCAAGCTGATCATGAACTCATTAAGCTTGAGAAGAATTTCCTTCTAGAAAATTGAATGTTAATAGAGATTACCACCCGTGAAATGCTATCAGAGCCACCCCAAGAGTCTGTCAACATCGTGCACATTACCTTAAGGTCTTATATGGGTGTTATAATGGGTTATGTAACAATACCCTTAGACTATGATTATGTTCATTATTTTTTATATAGAATAAATAATATAGATTCATTTTATTATTCTTACTTTTTAAATATTTTTTAATGAACAAATAGTATTTTTCAATAGTATTCAATTAAAAAATATATTTTGATGAATTAAAGGATTTTTTACGTAAATAATATTTTAATTAAATATTATTATAAAATTACTTTTTACTAAATATGAATGATTTTATAACAGTAATGGATACAATTGTTATTTTTATTATGGTCTGAAAGCCGTGTTTGTCAAATCCCTTGAATTTTAAGTAAATGTGGTTTTTTGAAGTAAAAATTCACATATATGTAAAATTTATCTACATAAAATGAACATTATTTTTCAAAATAGGACATAGAAATTATAAAACATTGAATTTTTCATAATTTTCTGAGATAATCAATTTTTTGGGAAAAAATTAAATACTTTTTAAATATAAAATGTGTTTTATGACATCATAATGACCAAATATTTATGTAATAAAAAATGGGTTTTCATCCAATAAATGTTTTACCATTAACATAATTTTATTTCATGTTTATTTTATTTGTTTTTCAAATCATTAGTGGACCCTCCAAGACTTATTAAACTTTTTATCATTTTAAAATGATTTCTATGAGAGTGTGACTCACCTTAACATAACCATGCATAATATTTTAAGATGTTCTTCCATTGGCCTTATAAAATATTTTTTTCCAATCCCATTTGGAAAAACTCTTATGAAAAAATCATGGAATGGTTTTTGGTTTTGATTAGATTGATGTGTATGGTCCAAAACCAAAATAACAACGAATTCATTCTCTTTTCCTCTATAATCTGACTCATGCTCCCACTTCCTCTTCACTCAAACCATTTTAATATCGACCAACATCTTCCATTCTCTCTCTAAAATTATCCCAAAGATACCCAAACATCAATGAAGACTCTCTTAAGCCCCTCCCAAGCCTTGGGGATCACACTTCCAAGTCAGGGATTCCATAATTTCTCATTTTATCCAAGTTTCATTATATTTTTATGAAAATTTATATTCAATTATAAATTTTGGGGTATGATTAGCACCACCCATATAAATTTATATTTATGTTTAAATGCTGATAGACCCATTTACCTCTCATCTGTTCCAACCTTGTATACTTGTTACCATGGAAATATTCAATAAAGAATTTCTCTCTCCTCATTTACATTCAAGAAATTCTTTTATATTTTCAATCTCAATTAGGTTACTTATGTTGGGACATATATCACTTTCTCCCCTTATAATCCATTTCATTTACATTGGATGAGACTCCCATTTCTTTTTTAAAATCTGTTTTAATAATTCTAATATCATGTTGTTATGCTACCAAAATTGCACCACGATTTTCCAAACCAAAGTCATTCACTACTGAAAATATAGTATATACCAACTATTTTAAACTTTAGGTAATGGTTGTATAACCACTGGTAAAATGTATACCAATGGTTTAGCCAATAATTGGAATGCAAGTCATGAGGATAGTCTTATAACAACATTTATGAAATAACAGTTGGAATCAGCCACTAGAATTCCTATTATACCTCACAATAGTTTAGAACCCATTGCAATAGATCATTACCAATAGGTTTTGAAAACTATTGGTAATGATTGTGAATAACAGGAATTTACCAATGGTTTCTCAACTCGTTTGTAAAGATTGAGACTAGTTTTTCTTTACCAATGGTTTTTGATAACTTTTGGTAAATATTGAAAATTACATACATTTTCCAACGTTTGTAAACCATTGGTAATGAGTGAGTTTTTCAATTCTATACCAACTGTTTTAGAAACCATTTGTATTGTTCCTACAATTCACTCTATCCCGAAGCAAGCAACATTCCACTATTCATATACCATTAGAATAACATATAATTCAAAATACAGAAATCATATCATTTTATACCAAATGTTTATAAATACACTTCACTTTTATAATGATATCCCCCATTAAAATCCCTAATATATCATATCATACACTATGCATGAATTTTATAATCTATGTGTTGAGATGAATGTTGATTATATCCTTAAGAGGGGCCAATTATACAACCCCTAATTTGAGTTATTTCAAAATGGTATCACATGTTGAGTTTATTAATGTATAACCTTTATGAATTGGTTAATTCTCTCTTATTTTCTATACTATGTTATCCCATATAGATAGAAAGTATATTAAATAATGTCTATTAGGTAGGTTTTTAGTGAAACATTTATCTCTTGAAAGGTGATGCGGGATGTAATTATTAGTAAAATAGGGAAAATATGGTTCATTTTAGAGAAATTAAATGAAATTTTAAGATCCCACAATATCATTTATATTTATTATCAATAATGTGGAAAAATAGACAAAAATATTTGTATAAGAGTTGTTTGTTGGTATTTTAAAACACATAAAATAGGGGAATTTAATGTTTCTATTGATTGGATTGTATTTTTTATCCAAGATTTTGAAATAATGTAATGTTGAGGTGTTAGATAATACATTGACGTCAAGGGGGGGTGTGCGATTTTCCAGGGGGTGGGGGTTCTTTCTAAGGGGGTAGGGGATGTCCAAGGGGTGGAAGTTTCCAGGGGTGTGGGGGGATATCCAGGGGGTTGTCTAGAGTGTGGTTGGTGTCCGAGGGTAGGGGGGTGTCCATGGGGTTGGGGGTGTCCCCGAGGGGTGTCTAGGTAGTGGGGTGGTGTCCAAGGGGGTGGGGAATATCCAAGGGTTTGGGGATATCAAAGGGGGTGGGGTGGTTTTTAGTGGTGGGGGTTGTCCTTGGGGTGAGGTGTCCAGGGGGTGGGGGTGTCCTGGGGTGGCGGATTTCCAGGGGGTTAGCGATGTTGTCTGACAGGGCAGGGGTGTCAAGGGGGTGGGGGTGTCCAAGTGGTGGGGTGGGGTACAGGGGGGCTTTCCAGGGGGTTGGTGGGCTGCCCAAGGGGTAAGGGTTTTCCTGGGGGTATGGTGTCCTGGGGAGTCTGGGATTGGGGTGGGGGTGGGGTTGTCCAAGTTGGTGGGGGGGGGGGGGTTGTCCATGGGGGTGGGGGGTCTAGGGGTCAGGGGATATCCAAGGGGGTAGTGGCATCCAATGGAGTGGGGGTTTTTTGAAACTGGAAATTCCATGTATTTTTTTTAAATATATGGTAATTTTATAAGACCGCGACAATTAACGGCGTGTGATTCTGAGGCCCGGTGTGCCTAGAATTAATTTTTGAACTTTTTTCGAGTACGTTCAGTAAACGTACGAGCGAGCTTTTAAAACTTTTGAACTGGTTCATGAAATTGATATCTGAGGGTAAAGTTGAACTCACAGCACTAACATTCACTTAAGGATACCTTCACCTCGACCACATTATGTCGTTGGTGAAAGTTAATTTTTTTCACTTTTCGTGGAAAAATAAAAATAATATTATTTTAACCAATCATTTTTATTCATGAAACTTTTAAACATGGGTTATTGTGGTGGGGACCACCGAGCCCAAAACCTCCTAATTTTAATTGAATAATGGGGACCACCCAAACCCCCTAAAATCCTTTTTTAATATAGAGATAACTCTTGAACTCCCCTTTAATGGAAGATAACTTTTGCTATCCACCCACTTTAATGGTTCCAAACACATCATAATTAATGACGTAAATTTAATTTTGTGCCAGAAAATAAATATATGAATCACAATATATTGGATAATTTTCTTTTTTGGTGGAATTGGGAGAACAGATTGGAAGAGGAAAACTGTGGATGAATTCTTCTTCTCCATCTAAGAACACTTCTCCAACAAAAAATATTGACGTTCTCCAATGTCTTTGACTTATTCCATGAGACATCCTCTACCGTGGGACATCGTCAATGGTCGACTATCCTTCTCTCCTCATCTACGACAAAAAAAATGAGTTAGGGGTGAGTTTTAAATTGATCAATATTAAATTTCCCAACACAATGTATCATCCCCCTTGAGTCACTTGCTATCGCTCTAACGCGGAGGGTTCTGGCCAAAAAAACATGGCCCAACCCATCCTTTTTCTTCACGATTGGTGTGTTCTTCATGGTGGAAGATGGTGGCTTTGTTCCATGATTACGAATGAGAGTGGCCGACTGAACCGGCCTCTAGTGAAGGCGCGCCACGTGACCACACCTCACAGAGAGGATGGATGGACATCCAACCCGACGCGGTGGACCGCTTGCTCCACGACTTCCCCACCACATCACAGCCGCTCCACCGCTCTGTGCCCCCCCTATGGCCTCTGAGTCCCCACACTACATGTGGCCACCGCTGCCCCATTGCCTTTGCATCCCCATGCCGCCCGCGGCCTCTAGCCCCCCCCCCCTTTAGCCTCCGGCGCCGTATGGTCACCGGTACCTGCACCACCCCACTACCTCTATAGCCCCACGCTGCTCGTGGCCCCTGTAGCCCTTGTGACCACTTTACCTCCACAGCCCACATGGCCTCTTCTTCCCACCAACCTCGTATCACCCATGACCTCCACGACCCATGCGACCTCCACTACTCCATGGTCCCACACCACACGTGGCCTCCCCGGCCTCCCTTCCACCCAGCAGGCCACTGCCAAGGCCAAGCCACTCAGCGGGCTGGGCCCTCTAGAAGACCGTGTCGGACCAGACCTAGACCAGTTTTGACCCTATACTGCCTTCTAGACATAACTTTGGCACCATACGTCTATTTGATGAACCGTCAATGGCGCCGAAAACATTAGAGAGATAAGGTACACTAGGTATACCCCACTATAGATTCTGATAATGTTTGGGTATGGTCGGGTAGGATCGAGCAATAATCCAACCAGGCCCTAGGGACTAAATTGCAACTAACTTACTGACCGAGCATCCGTTTGATGAACGGTCTGTTGAATTGAGACTTCTATGATGTGGAGATCATTTTAGATTATTTTTCATGAGACTTCATTGAATTTGGAGTATTTAAAAGTGGCTTGTGGAGTGGACCCTCTCGGAGAAAAGCAAGCTTAGTGCGTGAACCCTGTTGCTGGCTATGACGATGTACATGGATCCTGTGTGGGTCTGACGAAATTCCAACGATGTTCTATGATATTTTGTTGGTATGAAATCGTACAAAAGATGTACTAGGATCTTGTGTCAGTCTGACGATGTACCGAGGATGTACTAGAATCTTCTATGGGTCTAACGATGTACAGATGAGGTATTAGGATTGTGTGTGGGTTTGATAATGTACTGGCGATGTACTAGTATTCTCTGTGGGCCTGAAAATGTTCCAACTATGTACTAGGATCCTATGTTGGTATGATAATGTAATGACGATGTACTAGGATCATGTGTGGGCATGAAGACGTATTGATGATGTACTAGGATCCAGTGTGGGTCTGGCGAGGTAGTAGGATCCTGTGTGGGACTGAAGAGGTAGTAGGATCCTGTGTGGGTTTGATAATGATTTAGGATCCTTAGTGGGTGTGCCTCATAAGAGAGTATGATGATTAAGTAGTTATATCTAATCATCTCTATTATTTTACCTTAGTTATACCTAGTGTGAGCTGAGTCCGTTCCTTGTGGTACTTTCCATTGTAGTAATACCATGGTTGTATTCCTCTCTATGGCATACCTATGTGGTACTTACATTTGTGGTATTCTATCCATTGTGGAATAGTTGAGCTTTGGTCTTTTAGTTGGACTCTATATTTTCCTCATGATTGAGATGGGTATACTTGATAACTTAAGTATATGTATGGGCATATACCTAAGATGGATTATCAGTTCATTTTCCGACTTTTAGTTTATTCATTATGGATTTTATGAGTCCTTGAGGGTCTCAGGGTCCTTACTGAGTATCGTTATACTCACCCATGCATGGTATATGCTCTCACCATTATGTGTTTGGTGCAGACAATAGACATCGCAGATCAAGGCTAAGGATACTAGGTTTGGACGGTGATCGGAGGTGGACCCTTCGACGTGACATTATGCAGAGGAGATGGGCAGATGTGGAGTTCTGAAGAGTCGATCAATACATACCCATTAAGTAGGAATCTCAGTGTATAACCCATTAGCTCACATTCTAATTCTTCAATTGTATTGTATTTTAGTTGTACTTGTATCTTTACTGTTGGGCTTGTTTTCCCTCCCCTCTTACATTCATCACTCTTTTTACGTTACAATTTACTTGTGTTTGTATCTTGTTGTGTGCATGGTTGAGTGTGATTAAAGGATATAAAGGCAATGCCTTCCCTGTTTTAGGGAATACACCTTTCAGTGCTAGTCGCCATCCCCTGGCCAATGGAAGGCGGTATTGGGGTTGTTACGGCACATGCCCTAAGGGATGAGTTATGAAAAATTAGTATCAGAGTAGTTGGTTATACCATAGAACATATGAATCTAATATTTTTAACGATAATATGGTTATGTGTAGTGAGTGTAGTTATCATTTTTGGGAATCCAGTGTTGGTGTGGCGGCCAACGTATCCATACACCCGGACCCTGGAATCTGATTTTTGGCTCAATGCATAAAAATAGTGATTCCGTGTGTGTTTTGAAGAGTTTTTTTGTGATCTATTTGTGTCAGATCACCAGTTATAACAATTTTTCTATGTTAACCTATTTTTTTATGATGCCTCTTCACAGACAACTAACTAGGGTTCTGAATATTGTATGCACTGGTAGCCCACCGAGCGACGAGGCCTCGGTGTAGGGCCCTCTTCTAGTAGAGGCACTGGTTGTACAATTACCCATTGGGCCACCGATTCCACCAGCCACTACTGCAAAGGGTTCCCACCACTTGACCGCATTGGGCAAGTTACAGTGACGTAAGCCACCCATGTTCATGTTAGATATGTAACCATAGGCGGTTGTGGATTTTATGGTGGTCGTAGTGAGAGTCTTCTGACTGGAAGGGACACCATCTTATCTCATAGTGATCCATGCCTCTATCCTTTAACAAGAAGCAATAGGATGATGGTGGAGCTTGATGCTCGTAGTTCACAAAGAGGTGACGCTTTTGTAGGCTGACTTTGAGTGCCTATTTTGGGAAATGTTTATTCCAGTGACTCTTCACACAGTGCGCATAGAGGAGTATCATCATCTTTAGAAGGTCAGCATGACTGTGGCTTATTACACATTGAGGTTCATTGACCTCTAACACAACTCCAATAATATTGTGTGAAACCCATTTTTCTGGGCCTGGACCATTGAGCAGGGAATCAGGAGGGAGATCAGGGCTTCAATGATTTATTTCAGGATCCCAACGCAGGTGGGGATGTTAGAGCAAGCCCTCTTAGTGGAGAGTTTTCTTGCAAAGCAGTCAACCACAACGAGAACTACCACTGGACATCACATAGTAGTGTTCTCTACAGCTAGTAGCAAACAGATGTACCAAAGGCTGAAGAGGACCAGACCTATAGGTGGATGAATGCATGACTCGGGGTCAGTTGTGAGGGGTACCATAGATTGAGCCAGTCATGTGAGGAACATGCATTTTTCAATTGCCGTGGGTAGGGTCACTTGGCTTGTGATTATCTGACCCATCGAATGGATGATCAGAAGACGGTCGAGGGACCGCCCAGTTAGAGACTGTTGTTTGACTGAGGAGGTCTGTAGGGAGCAGGCAGACATGGAAGAGGAGTGGTTCGTGCAGGTGGTGGTGGGCGACGATTCAAGATATTACCACCATAACCACCATGATGTCCACCCCGACCACAGGGAGTTGGAGGATAGGGGAAGTTCAGCTCCAGGATTGTGAGACCTACAATCACGGTGCTCCGGAGATGATATAAGGCGCGATCTGTTTCTACTCCACTTTAGCTGCAGTACCTATAGATATATGTGGAAGTCATTATTTTATTTCCACTTCCCTTTTTTGGAGCTCTAAGAATCATATGGAGCCATTGGCTCGATCCATATGTCTAGAGACTCCTATGGGAGAATATTTGAGGATTGCGCAATGGTTCTAGCAGTGCGAGCATACTCTAGGAGGCAAGAGCTTCAGCTGGGATATCCTAATAGTCGAATCAAGGCAATAAAACTTCATCGTGTGTATGGACTGGTTATATATATTCCATAATCAAATAGACTATATTAGGCACAATGTGCAGTGTGTCTGCACGGATGGGACAATGTTTTCCTTCTCCAGCGAGAAGGGCGCCTTACAACATAGGATGGACTTACCCGGAGGAGAAGGCATCCAACCACTCATCATTTGGCTACTCTTACCCTCGGAGAGGTTCATGTGGAGAGTCTGATTTATCCTGTAGTGGTGCACCAATATGTAGATGTATTCTCTGATGATGTTCCAGGTCTACATCCTCGCTGAGAGGTGGAATTTTTCATTGACTTGTACCCTGAGATGGCCTTGATATATACACCATCATAACGGATGACTCCCATGGAGCATCATGAGCTGTGAGTACAGCTGTAGGACTTATAGGGGAAGGGATTAATTCAACCCAGTGTATGTCGATGGGCAGTCTCGATTTTGTTTACTAAGAATACAGATGGGATCTTGAGGCCTTGTGCCGACTATCGACGCCTGAACCAGGTAACCATATTGAACATGTACCCACTCCCGAGGATTGACGACCACTTTGATCAACTAAAGGGGTCATTGTGGTTCTTGAATATGGACATCAGATCTAGCTATCACTATCATATAGTATGAGATGAGGATGTACAAAAGACATATTTCAGATGTCGGTACGCCTATTTTTAGTTTTTGGTTATGCCATTCTTCATGACCAATGCTACAGCAATGCTCATGGGACTCATGAACATGATATTTTTACCATACCTTGATCAATTTTTGGTAGTATTTAACGACGACATTTTGATCTACTCAACTGCTAAGGAGGACCATGCCTATCATTTTCATGTTGTACTAGCCACACTTTCAAAAAACTGGTTTAAGGTAAGATCATGAAGTGCCTGTTCTGGATGTCAGAGGTTCACTTTCTAGGGCATGTCATCTCGGATGCTATATTTGTAGTGAATCTAGTGACGATTGAGGCGGTACATGATCGGGATCCACCCAATAGTGTGATGGTGGTATAGATATTCCTGGGTTTGGTCGATTACTACCAGAGATTCATGCCATATTTCTCCACTATTTAATCTCCACTATTAGTGTTGACGGTGAAGGGGAAACCATTTATATGGTCAGAGAGATACCAGTAGAGTTTTCAGGAGCCGAGGAAGAGGCTGACTAGTGCCCCCATCATAAGGATACCAGAGGAGAGTGTAGGGTACAAGGACTACTATGATACATCAGGGACCGGGCTCAGATGTGTTCTGATGTAAGAGCGAGTAGTGTTCACATATGGTTCTCGACATCTAAGACCTCTTGAGAAGAACTATGCTTCCCAGGAAGACAAGTTAGCAACAATGGTCTTCACCTTGAAGATGTGGTGAAATTATTTTATGGGTGAGCATTTTATATTCTACTCAGAATACAAGAGTCTTAGGTATATCTTCTCACAGAAGGACATAAACTTGAGACATCGATGTTGGATTTAGTTCTTTCAAAACTATGACATCAAGATATTCTATAATCCTTGGAAGGGGAATGTTGTAGTAGATGCACATAGCATAAGATCTTGTATACATCTATCAGGTGATGTGATAGAAAAGTTGGATGCTTTGAAAATATATTTTCTAGATAGGGAAGGAGTATATATTCTTCAATCTTTTACAGTCATTCCCCTGCTTCTTTAGTGAGGTAGGGAGGCGCAACATGGGGACACTGACTGCGAGACACGACGTGCTATGTTATCCATAGGACAGAAACCTGATGGATTTTCTGAAGGTGGGGATAACGTCATCCTCTTTAGAGGACCTACCATGGTACTAGTTTCACTTCATGAAGAAATGTTGAAAGAGTTCCACACATCCCCCTCTAGATGTACATCCAAGAGTGGTGAAGATGTACCTGGATCATCGATGACATCACTAGTGGCCGAGAATGATGAAACCAGTAGCGTAGTTTGTCTTTCAATGCCACACATGTCAGGAAGTGTAGGCGGAGCATCAGGTACCAGTAGACTTGGTTCAACCTTTAAAGGTCCTAGAGACTAAGTGGGATGATAGGTCCATGGACTTAATGGCAGGACTTCCAAATACATATAGAGGTCGTGCCTCTATATGGGTGATCACCGAACAACCCACTATGTCTGAACAATTATTACTGATCAGAGAGCTGGGTTCAGTAGAGAGCATTGGATGCCTTTATGTGACGGAGATTTTGTTGCTACATGAATTACCCATGATGATTTTCTTGGGTCATGATAGACATTTCACTTCTCTAATATGGAATGGGTTGTATGAGGTTTTCGGGATGCGGCTTCTTTTGAGCACCGCCTTACATCCTCAGATGGATGGCCATACTAAGCAGACCATTGAGACGGTCGAGGACATGCTCCGTTCTAGTGTCCTCAACTTCGGATGTAGATGGGAGGATCACTTTAATTTTTTTGACTTTTCAAGAAACAACAGATGTCACTCCACTATTTGGATGACACCTTTTGAGGTGTTGTACGGGTGACCATACAGTTCACCTTTGGGCTAGAAAAGCCCAGGGAGTCCCTGCTAGTGGGACCAGAGATGGTAGGGGCTACCACAGAGATGGTTTAGATCATCTAGGAGTAGATGAAGACTGAACAGAGTAGGATAATGTCTTATGCTGATAAGAGATGAATACCTCTAGAGTTTAAGGATGATGACAACGTCCTTCTCTGGGTCTCACCTCGACGAGGTTTGGGGAGATTTGGTCGAGGCAGAAAGTTATCTATAAGGTTCATTGGACCCTTAAAATTAATCAATAATGTTGTTGAGGTGGCTTAACACCTAGAACATCCCCCTTAGTTGCACCGGGATCATGACATCTACCATGTATTCCATCTGAGGCGATACGCGAATGACCCTTCTCACTTCATCGAGCACCATGGGTTAGAAATCTATGGTGGGGTGACATTTACAGAGGTTCTAGTAGATATTGAGAATCGATATGAGTGGGTACTTTATGGTAGGTCGATACCTCCAGTTCGTGTCCGTTGGCCGCATGGGAACCTCCAAGAGAGCACATACATGCTAAATACCCCCTCTTATTTTATTAATTTTTTGATGTGTATTTTAAGGATGCAAAGCCCTAAAGTAGAGAGAATGTAAAAAACATAAAATTAAATGTAATTTTTCTAAAATATATGGTAATTTGAAAAGTCTGCAAAAATTGACGGCGCATGATTCCGATGCCCGGTCTACCAGGAATGAATTTATGAACTTTTTTTCAAGTTCATTTTGTAAACATAAAAGCAGGTATTTCTAACTTTTGAACCGGTTCATTGAATTAAAATTTGAGGGAAATGTAGAACTCTTAGTGCTAATATTCTCATAAAGATACCTTCACCTCGACCATAGTAGGTCGAGGGTGAAAGATAGTTTTTTTACTTTTCCCGGGAAAATTTATGTTTTAACATTTTATTTTTCTTCATGAAACCCCACATCATGGGTAAAGGAGGTAGGACCACTGATCCCAAAACCTCCCAATTTGAATTTAAGGTTATGTACCACCTCAACCTCCTAAAATCCTTCTTTAATATGGAAATAACTCTTAAGCAATCCTTTAATGAGAGATAACCTTGGTTATCCTCCCACTTTAATGGTTCCAACCACATCATAATTAATGGCATAGATTAAATTTTGTGCCAACAATTAAATTTATGAAAAAAAATATTGGATACTTTTCTTTTTGGGTGGAATTGGGAGGATGGACTGGAAGAGGAGAAACTTAGAAGAATTATTCTTCTCCAACAAAGAACGCTTCTCCAACGATGAACACATACGTTCTCCAATGACTTCGACTTCTTCCTCAGGACATCCACCAACATGGGATGTATTCAATCGACCGTAAACCTTCCCTCCTCATCGATGTCAACAAAAAATCAAGGTAGGGTTGTGTTTTTAATTGATCAATGTTAGTTTTTCCCCTCAATTTGAATAACCCCGTTGAGCTGCTTTCTACCCCTCTAAAACGGAAGGTGCTGGCCATGAAAACAAGGCCCGACCACTCCGTCGTTCATCATGAATGGTTTGTTCCTCATGATGGAAGAAGGAACCTTTGCTCCATGGTGATGAATGAAGAGAGGTTGGCCAGACCGACCGCCATTGAAGGCACCGCGTGTGACTGCATCGCACGGAGAGGATGGTTTGACATCTGGCCATCCGCGGAGGACTGCCGCACTGCGGCTGCCCCACCGCACCGCTAGCACTCTGCCGCTCCCCAGCCCCCCGACCTTAGCCATGCCACGCCCCCCACAGCCTCTACGACCCAGCGGACCCCGTGACCTCTGTGGCTCCACACTGCCTGTAGCCTCCACCGCTTCATGGAAATTGAAGCCACCACTTCCCTGAGGCCTTCGCGACCCCGAGTCACCCACGACCTCTATGGCTCGCGTGACCCACGCTGCCTCCACCACCCAGTGTTCTTTGCGGACCCAAGATGCATGCGGACTCCACATTCCCTACGGCCTCCTCTGATCCACCGCCACCACTACCTATATGGCCTCGCGGCCCCAACGGCCCCACGTTAGACGTGGCATATACGGCCCTGCCGCAGGATAGGCCAGACCCAGCAGGTAAGGTTTGGTTTACCAAGTCCGGGTCAGGCCAGGTCGGACTAGAACTGGACCAGTTTCAACACAATACCCTCTTTTGGCAATAAATTTGGCATTAGGCATCCATTTTACGAACTGTCTATGGTGTCAGAATCCATGGAGAGATACGGTCCATTTGGTACACCCCACTAGATATTATGATAATGTTGGGGTATGGGGGGGTTGGATTGAGCACAAATCCAACTAGGCCCTCATGACTAATAGTCTAATAACATAAAGACCGAGCTTCCATTTAAACCATTGTATTTTTCGTTGAGACCCCTATGATGTGAAAGTCCATTGATATACTTTTTACAAAGACTTCATGGCAGTTGGAGTATCAAACAGTGTCTTGTGGAGAAGAAACTCTTGGAGATAAGTGAGCTTAGTGTGGGAACCCTGTAACAGGATGTGACGATGTACTAGGATCTTGTGGGGGTATGACGAATTACCAACGGTGTACTAGGATCCTATTTGGGTTTGACAACGTACATACAATGTAATAGGATCCTATATGGGTTTGAAGATGTACCGACAATGTTTTAGTATCTTGTGTGGGTTTGATGACATATAGACGATGTAAAAGGATCCTGTGTGGGTTTGACAATATACAGATGATGTACTAGGATCCTGTGTGGGTCTGACGACCTACCCACATTGTACTAGAATCCTTTGTGGGTCTGACAATGGAATGATGATGTACTATGATCATGTGTTGGTCTGACGATATACTAGTATCCTATGTGGATTTAACGACATACTAAAAATGTACTAGGATCTTGTGCGGGTCATATGATATACGAGGATCTTGTGTGGTTCTGACAAGTTAAAAGGATCATGTGTGGGTCTAACGATGTACTATGATCCTCTGTGGGTCTGATAATGATTTTGGATCCTTCATAGATTTTCCTCTTCATAGATTAATATGATTCAGTAGTTACATCTAACCATATCTACTATTGTACCTAAGTTATATCTAGTGTGAGATTAGTGTGTACGTTTTGGTACTTTTCTTCATGGTAATACCTTGGTGGTATTCATCTATGTTGAGTACCATTGTGTTATAACCCTTCGTGGTATTCCTTCCATTGTGGAACTGTTGATCTTTGTGCTTTGAGTGAGACTCTATGTTTTTCTCATTATTGAGATTAGTATACTTGATAACTTAGGTATATGTATGGGCATACACCTTTGTAGGGTAGCCAGTTGATTTCATGCCTTGTCGTTTATCATTTGTGGATTTTGTGAGACCATGAGTGTCTTGGATTCCTTACCGAGAATAATTATGGTCACCCCTACATGGGCTATGCCTGCATGTTGTTGTGTTTGGTTAGATTACGGACATCACTGACCGAGGATGATGATACTAGGAATGGACGGTGCCTGGAGGTGGACCCTATGATGTGTTAGTACGCAGAGGATACGGGAATATGTAGAGTGCTGAGGAGCCGATATGTACCTACTCTTAATGTAGGAATCTAAGAGGATGACCCCAGAGATGAATTTCTCCTTCTTTAGTTGTATTTTAGTTCAGTTATACTTGTACCTTTACTGTTGGGTTAGTATTCTGGCCCCTCATACATTCAACATGGTTTTTTCTAAATATTTTACTTATGTTCGTATCCAACAGTGTGCATGGTTGTGTGTGTTTACATGATATAAAGTCAATTCCTTCCTGGTTTTAAGGAATAAGCCTTTCGGTGATAGTCACAATCCACTGGCCTATGGAAGGCTGGCTTGGTGTTGTCATGGAATGGGCCCTGGGCGGACGGGTCGTGACAGGGGTCCAAGGGGTTGGGGGTGTCCAGGGGGTGGGGGCTTGTACAGGGGGTTGGGGGGATGTCAAAGGGGGAAGGGGTGTCCCGGGGTTGGGGGGAGTCCAAGGAGTGGGGGCTATCCAGGGGGTTTGGGTGGATATCCAAGGCATTAAGGTGTGTCTAGGGGGTGGGGTGGCATGGGGGTGGGGGCTGTCCAAGGTGGCGGTGTCCAGTAGGTGGGGGAGGGAGTTTTTTCAAGGGGGTGGGATCTACTATGGGAGTTGGGGTGGCTGTCCAATGGTTTAGGGGGTGTTCAGGGGGATGGGGCTGTCAGGGGGGGGGGGGGGGGCTTTTCATGTTGGGTGGGGGGTGTTCCATGGTTTTGGGTGATATTGAAGGGGATAGGGGGTGTTTACGGGGTTTGGGGGTTTTTTGAGGGGGGGGGGGGGGTTAAGGGGAGTATAATGGTGGGGGCCTATCCGAGGGGATGTCTATGTGGTTTGGGGTGTATAGGGGTGGGGGTGTCCAGGGGGTGGGGGGATTTCCAGGTGGATGAAGTGTCTATCCTAGGGGGTCAGGGGTGTTAAAGGGGTGGGGTTTTCTAGGGGGTGGGGGGCTCTACTGGGTGGGGGTGTCCAGGGGGTGGGGGTTGTCCAGGGGGTGGGGTTGTTCAGTGGGATGGGGTGGATGTCCAAGGGGGTATGGGGTGTCTAGAGGGTGTGGGTGGAGTGGGGGTATATATGGTTGGTGGGGGTGTCTATGGGGTGTGGGTAGGGGTATCTAGGTGGGTGGGGGTGTCCAGGGGGTTGGGGGAGCTGTCCAAGGGGGTTTGGGTGTGTCCAGAGGGCGGGGGTGTCTAGCTGGCGGGGTGGTGTTCGGGTGGGGGGGGGGGGTGTCCAGGGGGTTGGGGGGATATCACAGGGTTGGGGATTTCCACATAGTGGTGGGGGTGGGGGGAGGGGGTTGTGGCTATCCATGGGGTGGGGGCCTTCCATGGAGGTGAGGGTGTCCAGGGGGTGGGGGATTTCTATGGGGGTAGGGGTGTTAAGAAGTGGGGTGTTCGGGGAGCTGGGGGTGTTCAAGGGGGTAGGGGTGTCTAGGGGTGGGTTGTATAAGGGTTTTTGGTGTTGTATAAAGTGTTGGGGTTGCTGTCCATGGAGGTAGGGTGTCTACGAGTGTGCGTGGGGGGGGGTGTCTTGGGTGGGGGCTCTCCAGGGGGTTGGGGTGATGTCCAAGGGGGTGTCCTGGGAGGTGGGTGTGTCTAGGGGGTGGGGGTTGTCTGGGGTGATGTTTTCCAGTGGTCATGGGGCACGTGACAATGCTATTTTTTCATGAGATATACATAAGAGTAAATATTGTGAAGGCATTAACATCATTTGTGAGTTCTACGATGGTTATACTACTTTATTATGGGTTCCTTCATAAGATAGAAAACGATATAAATACCTTCATAATTAAATATAACAGCCAAATAAAATTGTGAAATGAATTCCAAACACTCATTTTAAATTTCAAAAAATATTACTACTGTTTGACCGAAACGTGCGATGGAGTGGGAATTAATGATCATGTAATAGGGTATATTTTGGTTCTATCACCCTTCACATATGAAAATGACCCCAAACGACGATAGTGGTTTAGGTAGAAGTTAAACATTATTTAATGACTTATAGTGAGGTTATGAACATCATAATGTTTAATTGTGATATTTTAATGACAATATTTAGGGGTTTATTTATAGCGCCCAAGTCTCTTATCATTCCCGTTAGGATAATAAATTCTATAACTGTATTTCTGTATAACTAACTAAATTATGTCAATAGACCTAAATTTCAGAATAATCAATGGAAAAAATAACTCAGGATTATATTGACCACTTTTATATCAATAAAAATTATTCTATATAAATAAATCACAAAAAAATGAAACTTATGATGATATATTGATTCTATTCATATGGGGATCATAATACATAGTACATTGAGGCTAAATGGGACAAAAAATATAAAATAAATGAATTCACACAAATCGAATTAAAATGGAAGAATAATAATTACTTTAATCAACGATAGATTCCCAATTGAAAATTAGAGTTAACCACCTTGAGAGAAGGTTGGGAAGTAGTGTTCGAACCTGAACCTAAAATAATATAGGCCTTGTGTTCTTATGGGGAACATAATACACACTACATTGTATAAAATGGAATGATAAAATCAAATATAAATGAACCCACACATACCGACTTAATCTGAAAGGAAAAATCATTGGGATACCAGACTTATCATAATGGGAAGTAGGGTTTGCATCATGATTTAAGGAAAAACGTTTGAGATGGTTCAGCTTTTGGGAAAACTATTCGAGACGGTGCATCTAGCTCTCGTTTAAGGAGAAAACATTCAAGATATCTAGTGTTCTAGATCTCTCGAGTCTTAGAAATATGGGGATTTAATTTCCCAATGGTTTTTAAAAATTTTGGGGATGGTAATGTTATCCCAATGGATGTAAACCATTGTAGAAAAAACTCTTAAGAAAATTATACCCCTAAATTTGATTAAACCATTGGAAGAATTCACATAACCATATTATACCCAATAGTTTACTTAAATTATTTGGGGAAAAAAATATTCCCAATAGCTTTCTTAAACTATTGGGAAAAAATGTCTATAAGAATATACCAATGGTTTTAATAACTGTTTGTATAATATCCTTCCCCCAACAATTTTGTAAACCATTGGGAACATTTTGTTAGAATAGGTGGGATTTCCGCAAGTGATTGTGTTGTTTATACCATTCCAATTTTTCTATCAAGCATATTGACCTTTATGAATATTTAAATGTTGATTATAGAGTTTCATGTATTAATTACGAATTCTATTATTGTGGAATATGTGATGATTTTTAATGAATCCAGGTTATATGATCCATGTGGAACATATACGCTTGAAATAAAATGATTAAGGGTGCACCCTTCTAGGGCTTCAATGCATTGGGTAAAGATTATTATCATGAAACGTCAATTTAAATTAGTGTTTATTATGATAATTAATGTGGTATGTGGTTTTACTCATTATGCATGTGCAATGGGCCTTTTCTCATGCTAATAACATGATACATGTTGTTTCCACATTTACATGTTTTGTTAATCATTCTCTATCATGCCTCTATGTTCATGTTTCTCTTATTCCCTATTTATATGCATGTTGAATAAATGCACTACATTCTTCATGATTTCCATGTTTACTCACTTACTTGGATTTATATCTCACCCATTTCTAATACATATCCTCTGGTTATCCCATGAAATGCAAAGTATGATGGAATGTTGTGGCCTTGTTAATGGAGTTTTCAATAAAGATGTGGCGTTTTAGGTAATATTTTGTTATGAAATGTTACTACATTCACTATAAACTAGACCTCTAAATCCACAAAGTTGTCGTAAGTGAATTTTTAAGTAATAAATCAAGTTTATGTGTTTAATAAAGATCATGCATGTTATAATTAGTGATTATCACTCTATTATTTTGGGATTTTGTGAATGATTGAAACATGATGGATCGGGGTTAATGTTGAATGTGATGAACTATCTGATGATACGATGTTAAATGGAATGATGACTGTAGTGAAAAAAATTGTGATTATTTCTGGTGATTTTTGTAGAATTTGATTAAAAGATTATATACTAATAAACTATATGAATCAACAAATAAGATTATGAAGGACTTAACTCAGAGTATGTGTAGTGGAGACCAAATAAGAAATAAGAATTGATTTCCTACTAATCGAGAATGTTAGAAGAAGTACCAGATTATATGCCTAAGAGTATTATGTAGATGTTTATACTATGGAAAATATGGAAAATAATAAAGAAACTGAAAAGGAAAAAAAGAAGAGTTCACTTATCATAAGGGTTTTGAGAATTGGTCTTCCTATGGTGTTATAAATATATGAATTCTTGAAATGTATAATGTAGGGTAACTATAGAAATATATTTCTATGGGATAATGTTTTTGGGAAAAATTCACAAGGTGGTATGGGTAATGTTTATATATGAGACTAAAAATGAAATTTGAATGGAAAAAAGAGATCAAGAATAAAATGACTAATCCTTGTTAATTGTTTGAAAAGGAAGTCAGATGAATAAAACATTTATGTACTATAATTAAAATATTATATTATATGAATAATTAAATAAATAATTATTCTTCAGAATAGTTTTTCATTATGGATTTTAAAGGATATGTTCGGTAATGTAGATGGACTCGAAAATCGATTTAATTGTAAGGTGATATTTTTAGAGACACATGATTAATGGAAATATAACACTTAATGTGAACATGATGTTTAGATAATAATTAGTTAATGAGATGTTTAATTGTCATATAATAAATGTGATAGTATTGATGACCATGAAACTAAACATTAATATGATGAAAATATGTTTAATGTTATGAGTTTATTGAATTTTAGGATTTATACTATGAGGAAAAAGTTAAAATTTTAAAGCATGCATCTTTTCAATAAATGTGGATGGTAAATAATATTGTTACCATGATTCAAAATAATATATGATAATGATCTCCACATGTTTGGTCAGTGATAATTAAGAGATTCATCATGTTTTATGGTGGATTAATGATAAGTTGATTTTGGAAATTAAGGGTCCCTTATTCAAAATTCATGGTTTTAATCTTTTGGGAGGTTAATAGGGGTAATTAATTATGAAATTGTTTCTGTTTAACTTTAGATGTGGTTTTAGAGATTAATTTATTACTATTTATGCACATTTAATAATATGATATAAATAATTTGTTTTGATAAATAAGTATATATTCCTATTATAGATCCTGCAACCCACCAGTTATATAGGTATTACAACTTCAACTTAATGTCAAGGATTATAAAATTAAGAAAAAATTATAATGCAAAACTAAAGACTAATATTTTACTTATGAGATGAAATCAATTAATTAAGTCTTCTAAAATGATTTTTCAATAAAATGTTATCATATTCTAATCATTTCTGATGATAACATTGACATTTTTAGACCAATTTGGTCTACGGTTTTGTGGAAATTACGATTCAAATGATCAAATTATCTATTTAAATCTATAAAAACAAAAAAATGATAATTCTCTTTGATTTACATGTTTTCACATTACAGTAATTTCTCCTAACTAAAATCCATGTTATGTGACAATCTTTATCATTAAATTTTCCACATTTGAGAAAATGTTTTATGAACCTACATTATGATATGTGTTTCCCAAAAATAAAATTTACAACCATAAATATTATAATTTCAAGAGATATTATAAATTGAGAGGATGCAAATTTTTTGAAAATATTTACAGTGTCTGGATGGAAACATATTGATCAGAGTTTCCACTAAATATTTCTCAACATCATGATGTGTTACAAGTCTATATACCAAGGAGATATATACGTGATACATCACATGTACCAATATCATATTCAATTTCATTGGTGTATGGTTTGTGTTATTAAGAATAATAAATACATATTCTGGATAATAGAGATAAAGATATATAAAACAAGACCACTCACCCGGTTAATATGTTGTATTGAAACAACTAAATTGATGAATATATAAGAATACCCTCGGATAGAATGAGGTAAAGGTATAATCATTATTTTAAAAAAGAGTTGTGAGTTTTGATGGTGAACATCATTTTAAGGGGAGTTGAACATAACATACCAATATTTTAATAAGAAAACACCTTGTTCGATAGCGTACATGATACACCACATCAAGCATTAATAAATAACTAATTATTAAATATATGATTTAATTTAACCTAAATGTTAGAACAATGGGTATGAAAATGATTAATTAAATTATAAAAATATGTTTTACACAAATTTATATAATTAATTCTTTGGTGAAAAATAAATTATAAAGGGAAATTATTTTCTAAAAAATTCTTTAAATGCATAGACATGTATTTTATACAAATACAATAAATAAATCCTGATTCATGGATTATATTGATGATATATATATATATTTATATAATATTTATTCTAATTTTTATTAATCAACCAATGGGTTTTTAGACATGAAATAAAAGTAAATCAAATTTTACGCATGACAACATATTTTTTCTAAAAAGAGTTTTTTTCAGTTTTTATAGGGCACTTATTTTAGAACTAAATTTTGAAAAATTTACACTCTGTTTTAAAAAATAAAATCCATTTTTGAAATCATGATATCAAAATCATCATAGGGTGAATATTTTGTATTTTTATGATAAAATTCATTTTTTAATTAATAGTGAATAATTTTGTATTTTATTTGAAAACTGAATTTTAATTTAAATAATTTATAACAATAAATTATATTTTAAATTTGATATATTTTAATATTATTTAAATTATACATATATTCTTATAATTTAGTTTATTTGAATTATTTTCATGTTGAATTATCATATATAAAATTTCAATATTTTTAATATTTTCACTTTAAACCTCTTGTTTCTCATCCCAACAATGTGATCAATTTTTTCTATAATTTTTAAAAAATTAAATTTATTTTGAAAAAAATTGATTCAATATTTGATATCATTAGGTATTATTTTTTTAATGTAATTATCATCTTTTGGAATAAAAACATTTTCGTGGTAAAAAAATATTTAACATAGTATAGGTCAAATTTTGAAATTATTTAATAATAAAATATAAAAGATTAAAATTCCTAAAAATTTATAAGTTTAATTGGTGTTTTATGTGATTATATAAATTGAATATAATTTAAATATCAATCATCAACCTTTTTGGATTTAGTTCCACCCAAATGTGCTTGGATTTACAAATAAAATAATCCTTATTTAATCTCTGAAAACAAACCATCCTCTGGTCTAAATACAACCCTCACCATCCCATTAACTCTGATAAAACATTATACTCCTAAAATAAATGAAAAATACTCTCCTACACACTCTTCGCACATCCAAGTGCTATTGGCCTTAACCAAATACAAAATCCAAGCCCCTTAAGGGGTCTATAAGAAATATGATATTCAATAGGTAATTTTCTAAAACCACCCCTCTATATATCATTTCATCATCTTCTTTCTTATCACCGAAATTATACATCATGCAATAAAAACATCATCGTCATTTATTTAATTTAATAGTTTTTTATAATGTTATATATTATATCCATCCCTTTTGTTACCACCACTTTTTCAATGAACTGAAACCACTGTCCACATTATACTGGTTAACCATCTACCTAAATAACGAAATTTCAATTTCCTTTTCTATCTTCATGGATGGTCATAAAATAATTATAGTAGTTAAATAGGATTTTATTTTTTATGTAATTACATATTTAATGTTTTATAACTAATATATTGTCATAGTATTAAATAAAAAGAAACTAGTATATCGTGTTTGAAAAAAACCCCGCTAAAATATATTAATCATTTATCATTTTCATTTTTGGAAATGAATAGTCGTTATAGAAGAATTAAATTTGATCTATAGTTACATTTTTAATTATTTATGTTCATTAATACTATTTAATTCCACTTTTATAGTATTAATCCCATTTAAAGAGAACACAGATAATTATTCACTAATGAACTGATCATGAAATCATGAAATAAACTCACTCGAAACCATTAATATAATTAAATATTATTGATGAATGGGTCATAAGATGTTACAAAATAATCATATAATAAAATTTAAATGTGATTATATTTATTTAATTAATAAATATCATTATTTTAACTCTAATACTAGAGGTTAAATTTCTCAATAGTAAATGGTATCCTGAGGTAAGTGTTTCCCATATCTATTTTAATTTTGTGAGATATATGCCCCATATACCACAAATTTATTTTGTATACATTATATAGAATTACTATATAAATATGTTTTAATGAATATAATTATCATAAGGTTATGAATTCATTCATTTTATAATAATTTGTTTATGTGGAATTCAATTTGATTGGTCCGAAAATTGAAATGAAATTATTAACCAAATTTTCATTTTATGGTGTTAACCTTATATTTCCTTTATTATGTAATGATAATATTATTTTTGGGAAAATTTATAATTATATTTTGTTTCATTTAAAAATTTATATGTGTATTTAATGTTAATACACATAATCAATTACTTTTATTAATTTTCACTTCAATGAAATTATATTTTATGGGACAATCATTTAAAAATTACATTTTTAATGTTTATCATAAAGCTATATAATTTTTCGATGCACATGTATTTTTATAAAATTGATAATTTTTTTAAAAAATATCTATTAATATTTTAAATTAATTATTAACTGTGTTTTACTTTTTATTAAATGGTCTGAAATGATTATTATATCCATTTTATTAGCGAGGTTATTTATGACTTTTCAAAAAAAATATAGGAAATATTTTTTAAAATTATACAGCATGAGAAGATTTTATTTCTGTAATGATTCTTTAATTACTAGATTATTAATTTATAAGTTTTTTATTTTATTTTTAAAGAAAGTTTTTTCTTTTATAATTTTGTGACATTTAAATAAAATGATTTCCAAATAGAAAGGATATTTTTTTGAAGAACTATTTCAGATGATCTTTCAAACATACATTTCATCTGTGATAAAACTATTTGATGTCACATTTGATTTAATAGGGATATTAATAAAAATTAATAACCTCATTGTTTTCAGGGTTGGTTTATTTTTATTATGGAATTATGTTTATGAATCCTCTTTCTTTTTCTTGACTTATGTTAGGATAAAATTCTTATGAAACAAATATCTTTACACGGGTTTAGATGTGATAAAGGATTTCAATTCCTTTGGAACACATAGGCAAGATTTTAATTATGTGATAGTATTAATCTATTTCTCCCACCAATTCATTGGGTAATAATGGATATCTCACGATGTAAACATGTTATGATTGAACCTCATTTCATGTTCACAATTTTATTCACATGCATGGATTTTACGTCCATAAATATATGTGTGGAACTAGTTTTCATGTACATATGTTTAGTAATGTACCTAGATTTCATATACATAATATTATTTTTGTGACCTGGTTAAGTTCTATATGTCTATGCAGGGGCCTGGTTTCATGTCATTAACTCAAGGAGTGAACTGTTTCTATTTATACATATTCAGAATGTTATAAGTTTATGAGTATGAAACACTTTCAGGATTCATTTCTATAATTTGATCTTATAGATTATGTAAATTTTTATTATTAATATGTTATGAACTTCAATGATTTATTTAATGAAAAAATATTATGATCAAGGGTATACAATATATACATTTCAGAATTATTGTTCTTGTTAATATGTATTTATGATGTTTTTATGATGATATATTTTTTATTTACACATTGTCGGAATATAAGCTCACATGATTCATGTGTTTATTTTTCATAGGATGTGAATAATTTTATTAAGTGTGACATGATGTAAAGGGTTCTAGTAATGAAGGAAAAATAGATAATTATGTAGGTTTATTATGAACCAAAGTTTCTTTTTATCATGTTTCCAAAGAAACTAAACACATTTGATTCTGGCATGTTCTTTTTTGTAATTTGAATTTTCATTTAATATCTATTTATGAAAATGTTGGGTCATTTTACAAATAAAGCATGAGTAGTGGCTAAAGGGTTTGAAATAAGTCGAGTTATCTTCCAAGTGGTAACCTTTCGTCCTGTTTACATGTTTAAATCCATTATAATTTTCTCTTCCATTACAACTTCCCATGAATACGATATTTTATTAATTGATGCAAAAACATTCTTTCATAATTGGAGCTTATATTAGTATGTTCAAGTAACACTATAAGATGTGTTTGATATTTTGTAAAATTAATAAAAGTGTACGTAATTTTCATAGATCGATTTACATATTAATTCATTCTTCCATGTTGTAGAATAATAGATTGAATGACCTAATAAAATAATTTGGTTTAATTGAGATTGAATGTTACCATGTGTTTTAAAAAAATTTATGGTATTAGAAATTTTTTCATAGTAGTATATATTGATGAGATACTAATAATTGGATATGATATACCAGTATTACAAGTGGTTAGGGAATGGTTGAGAAAGTGAATCTTCCTTATTGATATAGGTGAATCATCATAAATTTTAGGGCTCAATATCATTCATGGTGGATAAAATAGGATTTTCGAAAAGATTATGTTATTTATATTAACAGATATTGAATAGGTTTTGTATGGAACAATCCAAGAAGGAATCTAGTCCATTGTCACATATTGTACATCTTTCTGAAGAAATGTGTTATTCGATTTAAGGGAAAAGAGAGATAATGAGTATGAAAACATATTATTCTTTAATAGGATCTATATTTTAGGACACACTATATAAAAATATTAATGTTTTATATGATTTTATAGTGGTATGCATATGTAAAGAAGATCCCTATAAACAAAAATGGACCACTGTCAAGGCTATCTTTAATAATCTAAGAGGAACTAAAGATATGTTTATGTTTTTTAGAAGAGAATATTACCTAATAATCAAGGGTTATAAAGATTATAACTATAAATTAGAACTTTATATTCTAAATTCAATGCATGATCTATGGGATGGATGAGTTTAAAGTATCTAGTTATTATTGATTCAATATAAATGTTTGAGTATGGTGTTGCTTTGATGAATCCATAGAATAATTTTGGTTTCTTGATATATTATATGAAAATCATGTGGTACGTAGTAGTGAATATCCTATCAGAATTCACAGTGATAAAATATTAGCATTTTCTATCTCTAAGGATCCAAGGTCACACCAAATAATTAAAGAACAAACTTTAATAGTTTCATCTCTTGATAGAATTTTCTCAATGGGATGATGTTACAATGGGAATAATATCGAAGGGGAAAATATAGAAGGTATCTTAATGAATAATTTATCTTATCATAAACTTTATTTCCATGTGATATATAGTATAGAGAAATCTATTGTTAGTTAGATCTAGTTAATGTTGGATTTTTTAAGTTGTTTCCCTAGAAATGATATTCTTAGTCCATGATTACATGTTTTCTTAACTAATATGTTTTTTATCACATACTAATTATTCTTTTGCATAATATTTTTATATGATATTAACTATAGAACATATGTCACATTGAAGGGTCATATCAGTTTCCCCTATTAATGAAACCTATAGGTGAAAGAATATTATGCTTGAAACTTGTTTTATGGATGGGTAATTTTGTCTACTGTGAGAAAACATATAGTCTATCCAATTTAGGAGACTCATCATACATCGAGACACCTTCTATTGGTGTTCATACTGGCTAATATATAAGATAAAAGGTTATAATAATATACCTATTAATAGGAAACCCGCATTTCCATTTGTTATGGGATTTTCATATATACTGATGTATGTACGTATCCTAATACATAATAATTATTAATAATAGATATTAGATACCAAGTTTTTTGATATATTTTGGAATTCCATAATAACATATGCTCGGAGTGATGTTGGATATGTTGGGTGCTTTGTGGGTGATATTAAAATTGATGGTTAATGCTTTAATTAATTTATCCATTTTTCCCTTGATTAATATTAATATTTCCTCTACAGTAGTGAGAATGGAACAACTTGAATAAATTCTTGGAAATGGTTTTCGATGGGTGAATTCCTTTGTAGAAAGTAAGATAATGATTTATTGATCACATAGGTTTATGGAACCTACATGCAACCTATTTGATTTCATTTTTTGTGATAAAATGATTATAATAAAAAATAACTATTCATCAGATGTTAGTCATCATTGAGATGTTCACTTATTTATCTATGTGTTCTTAGGTTGTTTGCAAGATGATAATCATGGTAGTTACGTATTTATCTCTAATGATACTTCAAAAAATACAAGAGGGTATCATATTATCTGTATCCTCAATATTATTTAAATTCTAGTATTGAATTAAAAAATATAGAATTAGTAAGATTTATTTTGGTTTACTTGGTTTCCATAATCATGTTTCATTTTATTCCAAAATAATAAGTTAGTTAAATTAAAATAATATATTTTTATATGCAATTTCATTGATATAATATTTATTATTTTTATTATTGAACTATGTAGTGATAAGTATTCATTAAACAATTTGTCATTATTCAAGGATCATTAAGTGTGAACGAGGGAAAACAAATTGTGATTGATGTTTTGATTGAAAGTGTGATGTATGGAATTTATTTATATTCATTATGCACCAGACATGTCAAGTGGTTAAATATAATATTTTATTAATTATTTTTATAAATGGGGATAACATGTAATTATGTAATTTTTAAAGGGATTATGTTAGACTATCCAACCGCAAACCATCTAAAATAGAGTAATAATTATATCTCTTTCCATAAAGTGCAAAAAGGATATAGTGAGAATCTTTATATACCTAGATATAGGTCAATAGGTCATGACTGATCTACTAACTACCTATTTAAATATTCTGAGAGATCATTGATAGCTATCCCTTTCTCTAGAATAATTATGTTTTGATCAACCATGAACAACACTACTGACCAAGTCATATGTGGTAGAACACGAAAATTCTGTAGCATTTTCCAGTGATTATGGGTTATGTGTACCTCTCGTGTAACACCCCAATATTCCACGATATGCTTCTCATTGAATAATACAGTAGCGTGTGTTGAATGCAACTTCGAGTTCTAACACACCACAAACAATCTTACTAGCCGTTAGGAATTGTAATACCCACTTTATGAAATTTTATAAATTTTATCTTTCAAAATGTACTTCATTTCTGGATTCATAATATTGAAATTATCTTAGGGTGAATTTTTAATATTTTTCTTAAAACAATAAATTTTGGATGAATAGTGAAAAGCACTGCGTTATAGATTAAAACCGAATTTTTATTTAAATAATTATTTATTTTATTTAAATTTATTTTATGTAAAAATAGATACATAATACATATATAAGTTCAATGTAATTCATTGAAGTCAATTTATAATAATTTTAGATTTCTAAAAATTTTATTGAACATTTCACCGTCTTTAACCCACCTCATAGGAGATTATTACAAATTCACAGAAAACATAATGCTACAACTTCTGTGAGAGGAATTTAAAAAATCCACGATACACAGTTGATATCAGTATGAAAAATGAGGTTCAATAAGATGAAAATAATTTTTGGTGAATAGTAACTTTTTACTTTTATTTCCTACAGTTAAAAGTAAATAGGGTATCTATGGTTAAAAATGATATAATTATAACCCTAAAACAAGTCCTAATTATATTGGATAAGTATAATTTGAAAAAAACAAACCATAGGAATAAAATATTAACCTCTTTGGTCCACATGGATTAGATTAGGACTTTTATTATTATTAAATTCAAAGAAGAGTTAAAAGAGTTAAAATCAATTTTTAATAACTAAACCAATTTTAATATAAGAATACACATAAGATAAATTAGACTATAATTATTAATAATATATCTAAATATATTTCCTATATAGTGGTATTTTATTTATATTTTTTAAAAATTAAGTAATTTATTTTATTTTTGACACAATGATGATGCAGTAATTACCATATTAATGAATGATTAAAATAATTGATATTATAAATATCCAAATAAATGTAATTTGAGACTTTTTATGAATTAAAATAATTTTATAGATTAATACGATATATTAGGGTTGGTTAGAAGTGTTTTTTTCAAAAAAAATAATGCAGTTATGAATTTAACAAAAACAAAATACCAAATTGTATCAAAATCGACATAAAAATATTTTTAAAACAAATATTATATTATTAATCAATATTCTATTACAAAAAATATAAGGATCAAAAAAATAATTATATAATGATATTTGTATCATTAATGAACCACTTATGGTTTTATTGGAAGTATATAGTATGTTTGTTGACCCTATAATAAAAACATTCAAAGAGACATGGTAAATGTCAAACTATTTAACTAAGAGTTAAATCTAAAATATAAAGTTTTTATAGTGACCCAAACCTGTCTAAAACCTATTGGTTGCGTTTTTTTTGACCCATACCCACCTTAGTCATTAAATAATCCATTTTTGAGCCATTAGAAACCGAAAATGATTTTATTATAAAAAAATATTTCTAGCTTTTTCTAAGGTGCCCCTCACCCGTCTTATAAAAGGGAACCCCCCCCCCCTTCTCTCTAATACACACCATCAAAGCCATTTGGCTCGGCCAACCCCTACCAAAATACCTTTTAAAAAATACTCCCTTCATCCTAGGGGTATTCCTTTAGTCATAAAGCCATCCTATGGATCCTTTTTGATCAAATGAAATGAAAGATCCCAAAGAAGAGGTAAATAATTTGTCACATCTATCATGTTCCTTTCTTCTTCCACATTGTCTTTCATGGTTTTTTCCATTGTAAATTAATAACTCTAGTATCATCAATATACTGTGATGTTATTATAAATATGGTACAATCAAATTCATTATTCTATGCATCCTTTAAATGACATGTCACCATACGTGCATACGTACATCTTACCATCTCCACGTCGTGCTGTAATTTTTATTCAATACATTATTATTTGGATGGATATAATAATGATTTGTAATTCATGTAAAAAATAAAAATAACATTATAATGATTCTGTATATATGATATAACATCCAACTATATATTATTTTAATATCAAAAGAATTATATTGTTACTTGTGCGTACGTACAAATTACCGTCTCCAAGAACTCGATGAGATTCATTCACCATCATATCCATTAAAGACTAATTTTCATTAGAGGATTAAAAATAATGTTTAATGACTTGATATCATTATGGATATGAATATGATACATCCCATCCACAAAAAATATGACTCATATAACAAATAATATAATGGAAAATTAACACCCGAAACAAATATAAAGATATTATGAACAAATTAATGTTAAAAGAACATATATGATATAAAATTAATATATATGATTCATGTATAATTTAAAAATAATTATATCTCCAATATATAGGAGGATAACCTACCCTCTACCAAGGAAAAATACATGGTAAGGGTTATTTTAACAATCTATTCAATATATAAGGTTGTTTATATGTAATTATCTACTTGGACCTCTTTATCATCCACATCCATGTTCCATAAAAATGTATTCCAAAACATTTTTACTATTTACTAGATGATTGGTTAAAGTTATTTATAACCTTATTGGATTTTTATAAAATTGTTTTAATGGAATATTTCTATCATTTTCCAAACAAGGTACCTTTTTAACCATTTTGACAAAATTATGTTTAGAATGTTTTTTAACTTATATGGAGGGTGTGGCTATTTTTTGTCATTTTAACATTGTAAAAGCTTCCCTTACAAGATTATAATAATATTTTAAAGTATTAATGTTTTCTTCTATTATTATGTGACTTTTAAATGATTTCAAAATAGAAAGAGTTATTTAACTTAAAAGGTTTTGATTTCATCTATGTCATCATCTTTTGATTGATTTTATGTTTGTTTGAAGATGATTTATTATGATACAAAACATCCATATTGTATTGAATGTTTTGTGATATGTTTGATTTTGGATGTGTTATCTCGTAATAGTCATGGTTTATAGATAAATTATTTACATTTCTTATTCTAGTTTTAATATGAATGTTTATGTTATTTTTAAACCATTTCATATTTGGAATGCATTAGATTTAGTAAGTGATGTGTAGAGCCCACTATATTTCCTAGATACATTGGTAGGTCTCATTAGAAAAACTAGTGTCTTGGCACAAGGCCATGACAAATTCTTATTTGTAGTCTTGGCATAAGGCCTTGACTATGTGGTTATGAAAGTCTTTCATTTTGCATTCCATAATTATGAACGTGGCTATTGATATTTCATGTGATTATTTCACTAGTAGAATAACCATGTGAGTAATTAAATGGAATTATTTGATTTTATTTTAACCATTTTATGCTATTTTTTATGTTTAAATGGCTTTTGTTTTAGTCTTATGTATTTCCTTAAATGTTTATTCTTATTTATAAATGTTTCCACAATATTGTTATCCATACTAAGCATCTGAGCTCACCCCTTTCTATGTTTTATTTTTCCCAGGATGTGAAGAAGATTTTTAATGACTGACCTATAGGGATTATCTAAGGGGATATGAATGTGGGCTATGGAAATAATTTTTTTATAGTTTTTCATATCATAATGTAATGTAATCATTTTAAATGTATCTAGTACTTCCATGGAAAATAAACTAATCGGTCTTTCAAAACATGATCTTTTGTGATCATTCCAATGTTATGTAATAACACCCCGACACTGGGTAACTGGGGGTGGGGAATTATAGTTGGTATAAGAGGATGTTTAGCACAAACCATGGAATCTAGATTTAGATAAACTCTGATTAGATAACATTACCCTAAGATAGACTTTGAGGATTAGTATAGAAAAACTTCTAGAATTTTGGTATTTCAGAGATTTTGTGAGTTTTAAAATCAATACATCCATGTATGGATACGAGCAGATAGAGGTGTCTCTGGAACAAATGTACCTGGAGGTAAAACCCGAAAACACCGCTTTGAGCTAGACTCAAACGGGAACTGGTTCACAACAACGGGCCTTGCTGGACTCTTGTTTATGACACTCTCGAGGGATTTTCTTAGGATAATTCTCATTTTCTATAAAAAACATTATGAAGGGTTTGTGAGTATATAATTTCTTAATGAAAACATTTTTATGATTATGGATTATATCCATAAACTGTTCAAATTATATCAATTATTTTACAAGTTTATAATAATATAATTCAATGCAAAAACTAAACTAGTTTATGCCCTTGTTTAGAAATGGAACATAGTGGAAGGAATGGAAACTGTATCAATGCACACACTCTATGTAGGGATTTCTCTCATGCTCAAGATAATTATAGTGGAGCTGGGGATGCAACTGGTGCTGATCAACAAATAAAAATACTAGGACAACTCATTCAGGTTATAAATAACAACCTTACCCATATGAAGCACCCTGATCCACATCATGGAGGATAAATGTTAGATAGCTTCATTTGGAAACAACCACAAAAATTCAATTGGAGTTAAAATCCAATAGTTGCTGAGCAATGGATAAATTCCTTAAAAAAAATATTCCACACCTTGGGGAGTAGCGAAAGGTAAATAGTTGTCATGTTAGTCTACCAACTCACTTGAGATGTTGATCAATGGTTGTCATTGATTCAAAACACAAAGGAATATGATGAAGTATCAACTATGGAATGTTGGGAGTTTAATGATATTTTCAAAGAAAAATACTTTCTTAATGACCATCGAGCAGATATGGAAAGTAGATTTCTGATTCTGAGGCAAAAGGATGATGGGAATGTCGCAAAGTATAAATATAACTTTACATGGTTATCAAGGCATGATACCGATTATATATATAACCCAAGAAGTAATATTGATCGGTTTTTTAATGGGTTATAACCTTTTCTCTGCCGAGCAATATTTCCACAATCCTTCTCTTCGTACGAAGATATTTTCTATTATGCTATCAAGATAGAAAAATAATTCACTTTGTCTTATAACTTTAAAGAAAATCAAGAGAAGTAGAGATCTACTGAACACTTTAGAAATTGAAGTAAGGGGAAGAAGGGAAAATTTTAATATCCATCCTGTAGTAAATTTGGAAAGAAACACCCTGGTATTTTCTTGAACGGAATGGGAGTCCATTACAAGTGTGGTGAAATAGGCCACCAAGCTCATTATTGTAATGGGAAGAAAGAGGTTATCGATGTTGAATGCTTCAATTGAAGATAAATGGTTTATTATGCGAATGAATGTCCTAATATTCAGGGGAAAATGCCTCAGAAAAGGCCAAGGGAACGAGGCCAAGCTTATGATATCACTACTTCTGAGCTTGATTCTCCAAAAAACATAGTGGTAGGTAATTTAATGATATCCTCAAGTTTGGAAAATTATTTATTTAACTATGGATCATCTCATTGTTTCATATCTTCCTTGTTTGTTGGGATAATATGATATTTCCAATTTGATTAAACAAGGGTGTTATCAGTCAAAATTTCATTGAGAAGTATCATTGCAAAAATGTTTTGTGAATCAGTCCCCATTAGGGCATAAAATGTTATTTATTTGATGATCTCATCATCATACCCATGATTGAATTAGATATAATCCTCGATATGGATTGGCTTTCAGACCATGATGTGAAGATTATTGTAAGAAAAAGGAGGTTACAATTTATGATGATGATGACAAAGAACAACTTATCTTAAGAGAAAAATCATCACCACCAAATTATTATCTATATCCACCCTCGGTAACTCAACTAAATTTAATTATTGGAGAGAAAGTGAATGAAAAAACCGTGGGTGAGGAAAATAATGTTAAAATATAGTATATACCTATTGTGCAAGAATATGTTGATGTGTTTCCAGAAGATTTACCTAGACATCCTCTAGAATGATAAATTGAGTTTTCCATTGATTTAATTCTTGGTTCAAGGCCCATATCGAAGACCCCTTATAGAAGTGCCACTGTGGAATTAGTGGAAGTAACGAATCCACTAGAGGGATTGAGTAATAAGGGATTTATTCTCCCAAGTGTTTTTCCATGGGGAGCCCCTGTTCTTTTTGTTAAGAAGAATGATGGATCTATGATGTTGTGCATTGACTGCAGGGAGATCATTTATATAATAATAAAGAATAAGTATACCCTACCTTACATTTATGATTTATTTGACCAACTTCATGGTGATCAATATATTTAAAAGATTAACCTTCAATCTGGATATCATTAGTTGTGTGTGAAAAAGGAATACATTCTGAAAACAGCAATTCAAAACAAGTACGAGCATGAAGTGTTTATAATAATGCCTTTCCGATTGACTAATGCAACCTCTATCATCATGGATCTATTGAATAAGGTTTATAATGAATATATTGATAACATTGTAGTGGTATTTATTGATGATATATTGGTATACTCCAAAATCTACGATTATCATGGAAATCACATGCGCATTATCCTGAAGACTCTTAGAAGATGCGAATTATATGGGAAGTTTAACAAGTGTGAATTCTGGTTTCAAGAGATTTCTTTTCCTGGCCATATTTTCTCCATGGATGGAATCACTATTGATCCTTATACGACCATGGAAATACAAGAATTCCCAGCACCGACGACTATAACTGATGTACATAGTTTTATTGGTTTAATAGGTTATTATCGACGTTTCAGCCAGAATTTTTCTTGATTGGATAACCCATTAATGAATCTTACACGTAAAGGGGTAAAATTTGTTTTTTCAAAATAGTGGGAAGAATGTTTTGATGAACTGAATATAATATTAGTCAATTATTCTATCTTGACTGCACCATTGGGGAATTATGGATTTGTTATTTATAGTGATGCTTGAAAGAAATGACTTGGTTTTGTCTTTATGCAGAATGATAGGATTATTCCCTAGGCATCACGACAGCTAAAAATTCAATAAAAAAACTATCATACTCATGATCTTGAGTTTGAAGCAATAATATTTTCTTTTATTATTTGGAGACACTATCTATATGGTGAAAAATGTGAGATATATACCGATCACAAGAGTTTAAAGTATATTTTTCTCACAGAAAGAAGTCCACATGAGGCAAAGGAGATGAATTGAACTACCTATGGATTATGATTTCACTATACACTACCACCCGGTGAAGCCAAATAAGGTGGGAGATGATTTGAGTAGAAAGGATCATGGAGTTTTGAACAAGATGAGAGATGAAAACGATCCTATATACATGGTTCTAATAAATATGGATATGGGAATCACCATGGAAGGTGAATCATCAATTCTCATTCAAATGGTTGCCAAAACAACTTTACTAGAAATTATAAAGAGTTTTCAGACCGACGATGAAGAGTTTTAAAAGAATATTAAAGATGTGAATAATGAGAGATTGAGTGACACTGTGTGTGAAGATGGAATTTTGAAATTTGGGAAGAGACTTTGTGTTCTCGATATACCTAATCTAAAAAGGGGATTGTTGGATGATTCTCATAGTCACAATTTCTCTATACACCTAGGGAGAACCAAAATGTATAGATATTTGAAGGAACATTATTGGTGGGACAAAATGAAGAGAGAGATTGCTGATTTAGTGTCAAGATGTATGGTTTGTCAACATGTGAATGTTGGAAGGCAATAGCCTGGAAGAGTCTTGCAAGATCTTCCCATATCTGAGTGGAAATGGGATAATATTACAATGGAATTTGTTAGAGGACTACCAAAGTCTCCTAAAAAGAGTAATGTCATATAGGTCATTATGGATTGTCATTCCTTTTCAGCACATTTTCATGCTATAAAAAAAGATTTACCACTTGAAAGTCTAGAAAGATGATATATTAATTAATTTGTGAGGCATCATGGAGTACCCCTATTGATTATTTCTGATTGTGATCCCCATTTTACATCACGATTATAGAAAACAATTCAGAAATACCTGGATACTGAACATCATTTTAGCACTGCATCCCCCCCCCCAAAATAGATGGAAAATCATAATAGACTATTCAAACCTTATAATACATGTTGAGATCATTCTCACTAGTCATTCAAGGTATTTGGGATCAATATTTACCTCAGGTAAAATTTTCCAATAACAATAGCTTCCATTCAGGTATTCAGATGGAACCATATGAAGTGTTATATAGAAATACATTTCTCACACCATCCTTTTGGGATACCGTTGGTGAAAAAAAAACTCATAGGCCTAGAACTTCTAGAAGAAACAATGGAAAAGGTGATGTTAATAAAAAACCACATCAAGGTAGCTCAAAGTAGGCCGAGGAGCTGTGCTGGCAACTCAAAGAAGGATTTTGAATTTCAGGTAGGAGATCATGATTTCTTGAAGGTATCTCCAGGTAAGGGAGTTATTTTTTTGGTAAGATGGGTAAATTGAGTCCCAAGTACATTGGACCTTTGGAAATTATAGAACGAATTGGTGTTATAGCTTACCGTTTGGCAATGCCAGCATGTCTCTCCAAAGTTCACAATGTGATCCACATATCACTGTTGAGAAAATACATGATTGTCTCAATGCATGTACTCACCTATGAGGAATTAGAATTGGAACTCGATCTGACTTATTGCAATGAGAATTTCAAAATGCTTGATACAAGAGAAAAAGTGCTGGGAAACCAGATGACTCATCTGGTAAAATTTGTATGGAGAAAACATACGATCGAAGGGGAAACATGGGAACCCAATGAACTTATGATAAAGAACTTGCCAAATTTTTTTATGCATTAATATTATATAAATTTTGAGGACATAATTATTTGAAGGATGTGAGAATGTATGACCCCAAGCATCTATGGTACGCTCCTCTTTGAATAATACAGTAACATGTCTTGTTCGCAACATCTAGTTCTAAAACACCACAACCAATCAAAATAGATGCTATGAATATTAAAACCAACTTTTTGAAATTTTATAAATTTCATATTTGAAAATGGTATTCATTTTTAGATTAAGAATATCGAAATTATCTTAGGTTGAATTTTTGGAATTTTTCTAAAAATTTCATTTTTTGACTAATAGTGAAAAACACTGAGTTATAGTTTAAAAGAAAATTATTATTTAAATTATTATTTATTTTATTTTATTTTATTTTATTTTAGGTACATATAGATACATAATATATATATAATTTCAATTGAATTTATTGGAGTCAATTTATAATAAATAAATATATATATATAAATTTTATTGAACTTTTCACCATCTTTTACCCACCTCCTAGGAGAATATTCAAATTTACAAAAAAGATAATTTTACCGCTTCTGTGAGTTGAATTTAAAAAATCCGAGAGTCACAATTGATTATGTATGAAAAATTTAGTTCAATAAGAAGAAAATAATTTTTGGTGAAGACTAACTTTTTATTTTTGTTTAGCACGGATAAAAGTAAATAGGGTATTTAAGGGTAATAATGATATTATTATTACCCTAACACATGTTAAAATTCTATTGAATAAGTATTATTTTACCAGAAACAACCTTGGGAGAAATAGTAACCTATTTTCTCCATTTAGATTAGATTAAAACATTTATAATTATTTAATTCAAAGAAGAGTTAAAAGAGTTAAAATCAATGTTTAATGACTAATTTTTTTAATATAGGGTTAAAAATAATATAAATTAGTATATATATATTCATTATAAATATAAAAATATTTCATACATAATGGTATTTAATTTATATTTTTTAGACATTAAATAATTTAATTTATTTATGACACAATGATGATGCAGTAATTACCATATTAATGAATGGTTAAAATAATTGAAATTATTAATATCTTAATAAAAGTAATTTTAGACTTTTTATGAATTCCATTAATTTTATATATTTAAATGACATATTATGGTTGTTTATTTGAATTGTGTTCGATATAATAATGCTGTTATTAATTTAGAAAAAACAATATACCAAATAGTGTCAAAATTCACATAAGAGAGTTCTTAAAACAAATATTATATTATTAATTGATATTCTATTCCTAAAAATCTATGGTTTGGCTAATATACTTATATAATGATAGTTGTATCATAAATGAACCACTTGGGGTTATCTTGGAAGTATATAGTATGTTTATTAAGCATAAAATATAAAAATACAAAGAGACGTGGTAAATGTCAAACTATTTAACTAAGAGTTAAATCTAAATGGTAAAGTTAATATAGTGACCCAAACCAGTCTAAAAACTATTGGTTGAGTGATTTTAGACCCATACCCACCATAGCATTTAAATAATCCAGTTTGGAGCCATTATAAACTGAAAATTATTTTATTGTAAAATAATATTTCTAGATTTTCCAAAGGTATCCCTCATCCCTCTTATAAAAGGACACTCCCCCTTCTCTCTAATTCACACCTTCAAAGACATTTAGCTCGGCCAACCCCTACCCAAATACCCTCTCAGTAGTCCACCATTCATCCTAGAGGCCTTAATTTAGTCATTAATCCATCCTAAAAATCCTTTTTGATCAAATAAAAAGGAAGAACCCGAAGAAGAGATAAATACTTAATCACCTCTTTCAAGTTCCATTCTTTTACCACTTATCCTTTCTTTGTTGTTTCCATTATAAAATAATAAAAATAGTTTCATCTATATAATATTAATTTATTATAAATATGGTACAACCAAATTCATTATTCTATCCACCCAATGAATGACATTTCACCATACGTGCGTACGTATGGCTTACGGTCTCCACGTCATAGTGTAATTGTTATTCAATACATTATTATTTGGATGGGTATAATAATGTTGTGTCATTGATGTAAATAATAAATATCACATGATAATGATTCTTTATGTATGATATACCATCCAATTATATATTATTTTAATATAAAAAAATGATATTGTTGCTTGTGCGTATGCACAGATTGCCGTCTCCAGGAACGCGATGAGATTCATTTCCCATCATATAAAATCAAGACAAATTTTCATTAGATTAATAAAAATATTGTTTAAAGACATAATATCAAAATGGATAGGAATAAGATACATACCATTCATAACAAATATGACTCACATAATGACAAATATAAAGGAAAACAAATCTGTTAACACCCGAATCATATAATAAGATATTATTAACAAAGCAATGTTAAAAGACCATATATGATATCATATTACTGTATATGTTTATTGTATAATTTAATAACAATTTTTTCACCATTATATATGAGGTAAGATAACCCTTGACCAAGGAAAATTACAAGGTATGTGTTAATTTTACAATATTCTCATTATGCAAGTTTGTTTATATGTAATTATCTACTAGGACCTCTTTATCATCTTCATCCATGTTCCTTAAAAAATGTATTCCAAACTTTTTTACTATTTACTGGACGATGGGTTAAATTCATTTATAACTTTTTTGAATTATTATAATATGGTTTGAAATTAATATTTCCATCATTTTCTAAACTAGGTACCTTATGACCTTTTCGACAAAATTAAGGTAAGAATGTTTTTTAACTTATACGACGGTTGCAACTATTTTATGTCATTATAATATCGTCGAAGATTCCATTAAATTCTTAAAAGAATATTTTCAAATATAAAGGTTTTATTCTATAATTACATGACTTTTAAATGACATCAAAATAGAAAGAGATGTTTCTATATAATATTTTTTATTTCATCTATGTCAATATCCTTTAATGGAATCTCTGTTTATTTGAAGATTATATATTATGAAACAAAACATCCATATTGTGTTGAAGGTTATGTGATATGTTTGACTGTGGATGTGTTATTTCATACCATTCATGGTTTATAGATAAATTATTGACATTTCATATACATGTTTAAATATGATTGTTTATCTTATGTTTAAACCATTTAATATAAGGAATGCATTGGGCTTAGTAAGTGATGGGTGGAGCCCGATATAGATCTTTGAGGCATAAATAGGGCTAATGAGACAAACTAGTGTCTTGCCACAAGGCCTTGAAAAAATCTTATTTGCAGTCTTGGCCCAGGGCCTTTACTCTGTGGTATTGAATGTCTGTCATTATGCATTCCATCATTATGAAAGTGGGTATTGATATTGCATTCAATTATTCGACTAGTAGAATATCCTTGTGAGTATGTAAATATAATTTTTTTTTCATATTATCCTAAATTTAATGTTTAAATGTATTTTGTTTTAGTCTTATACATTACCTTAAATGTTTATGTTTATTTATGAAACTTTCTGTTATATTGTTATCCTTATTGAGCATTTGAGCTCACCATTTTCTTTGTTTTAGTTTTCCCAGGATGCGAAGAAGTATTTTATGGCTAACCTACAGGGATAGTCTGAGGGTATATGAGTGTGGTCTATGGAAAAAATGTTGTTGTGGTTTTTTATTTTATGATGTAATGTAAACCTTATGAATGTATCTATTATATCAAAGGCTATTAAACTAATCAGTCATTCTGGACTTGTTATTTTGTGATCATACCAATGTTATGTAATAATGCACTGACTTTGGGTAACTGGGGTCGTGGCGTTTCATCACCACTAGAGGGATTATGAAAATTGATGTTATATTGTAATGATTTTATGCAATGATCGTGTAAATATGATCGTAGAAAATGGGAATTAAAATTTGAGGTAATTATTTATATGCGCCTAAATTAATTTTACTGTACATGGGAATATCCTTCACACAATTTTAATCATGTCATGGAATCTACTATTATTATTTTACAAGACACTTTTTGATTTGATTATATTATTTCAAAAAATTTATTGGTAAAAATTGAGATGTCAATACCACCATAGGATCCTTCTTCTATGCTCGAAATGTTCAATCAATATGGTCAAACTATGTGAATAGTCACAAAAGTATGTCTAATTGTATATTTTGTTGAATTATATTTTACATTATGACATTAAAATAATATTTATCATGTATACTAAAATTTAAATGGGATTTGGTTAATAATATCATCCATGGTCAACATATGGGCCAGTTTTCTATTTATACTATCATTCCTGACCCATGTAGAGTAAAAAACATTGTTACCATGATATTCTCTAACAAATTTATAATTGATTAAAGATAATTAAAATGGGAGAAAAATTCTCGACATCTATAAATATTATTTTATGTGATAAAATATACTCATCAAAATCAAATATTTTAATTATAATTTATCTTTCTAACATGAAGTTGAAAGTTAATTTATATTACATGGACACATTAATTAATTCCATTGGTACTTATCCCATAAATTTTAAAAGTGGAACCCCGCTACTTTTTATGAATATATTATTACTTACATAACATTTTCATTTCCTACCCAAATCCGTCTTAGTAATCTATCCCGCCATATTAGAGGTAATTTTCTTTGTAGATGTCCAAACCGGGAAGGCAATGGTTTAATTGCATGTGTTTCTTTGAGTATAATTTTTAATTCTTAACCATCATATTTGAATATAATTTATTATTCTTCCTCCTTCAATTAATCATTATCCCTGATTAAATTATAACATAAATATCTTACATATAATAATATTTTAATATTATTATTTATTAACTGTTTTTAATCTCATTTTCCATCTAATGAGAAATTAAAACACCACTTCTGCATATATATTTATTACCAAATCCATGAAGCGATGTTCTCTTTTTCATCGCCACCTCAATAGGTGGTAATTATAATTTATTTAATTAATATATATGTTATAAATAATATTATTATAATAAATGAACATGAATATATCATATATTATTTTTCCATCTCCATCCATTGAAAAATGATAATGTCGTTTGTGGTTACATGTTGACTAGAACCTCTATGAAGCGATAAGAACCAATTTTAAGGTACAAATTTCATGGATAGTTATAAAATTTAATTTTTTGTAATTTTTTTATAATATTATGAAGATGATTTTGGATATTATTTATTTTTTAAAATCTTTAATTTATTCAACATACCCAAGTAATTTATGACATACAAGTAGAATACAGTAGTTTAAATTGGGATTTTAAAATCAAGGAAATGGCTCGATGATCCCCAATACCATTTTTTTATTTCAACCAATTTAAATGATCTATGATCTTTTTTCTACATCTTCTTAGGTTACATTAACAACTACATATTATTTTCTATACAAAAACATATTTTTGGTGCAAACTGTGGTTTGATTTTAGTATGTTATTCATATTTAATGTCTGTTTTTTACAATCAATTTCATATAGATCATATAGGTTGTGATTATTCTTCCTACATATTCATGGAGTGAGTTTAGATTATGTTTTATGGAAAAGTTTAAATCCATATTTTTATGTTGTTTTTTTAATTTGGTAGATAAATTATTTATAACTAAACTATACTTTTGACTTGTTTCACTTATTAGTTTGTATCGAGATTACCTAAATGAAAAGGTAGTATAATTATATATTACCCTTGAATGTTTATTTTATTATAATAAAAAATTAGTGTTGTAAATCAATAATATATTTGATTCGATATCTATGAAGTAGTGGGTATCATGGGAAAGAGTGACAACACAAACTTTAGTAAGACAATGTGTATAATTGGGAGTTTGTTTATAATAGGTACATGATCAAAAATTTTATAAATATACTATGTGGTACATTCAAATAGGTTATATATGTTATTTATTTATCTAAATTTTTATTTTAAAGGAATTATACTACAATGACCACCGATTGAACACTCAATTGGTATAAATTATTATATAACATCATATTTTGAGATAGAACATTTAATTAAGTGTTTAATCATCCTAATATATTTCAATGAGATAATATTAATGATGGTTTTCAACATATTGAAGGTGTTGTACTGGTATATGAGAATTCTATATCAATTATGACCATGGATTTTCAGCTGTAACATTCCCCAATATTTAGTAACAACTTTGTACAATGAACTAATAAATTAATTCAATCTTCAATACTTTTGGCACACGAAACACCAAAGAAATAAAAAAGACTATATAAAATGTACTAATAAATATTATATGATTTAAAATAATTAAAATAAAATATAAATAAAACACATATATTTAATATGAAAATAAAATATTTACTATTTTTAATTGTGTTTTGTATCTGAAATTTTCTCTCTGATGATAATGTTTTTATTAAATGTGGCTCTATTTATAGTTTATAGTATATATACATATATATTAAAAAATTACATGTTTCAATGTATTCACCAATTATATTGTGATATCATGTATTTAATGTATCATAAATGGATAAAATTAAATAGAACCATAGGTGAATATTAGAAAAAAGTTGATGAATTATTGTAATTTTTTAAACTAAATCTCCAAGTCATTGATTTGATTTTTTGTCCATGTGTGATGTGCTTGAATATAAAAAATTTAATATCTAGATGTTCCAAATATCATCTCAGTAGTTATGATTTTAGCATTAATTATACATGGTGAATCTAGCTCAGTTAAAGAACATTAAATTAAGTAGATAATTTTGATGAAAATATTCATAATGTGAAAGAAAATAATTTTGTGAATTTAATTCATGATTAAGTTGATGAAACCATTGAAGAAACTACAAGTGTGGAATGTTTGTATAGAGATTCAGAAAAATATTATTCCTAGGATGTAGTAAACATATAGTGTTATAATCCTTTTTGAGATTGGTTAACTTGAAATAAAGCAATGGTTGGAGTGATAAAAGATTCCTTACTAACTTGTTAATTTAAAAGTGATACTTTAAGAAGGCAACATGCTTCCCTATTCCAATTATGAGGTGAAGAAAATACTTTGAAAAATTGTATTAGTCTATAAAAAGATTCACGCTTTCCAAAACGATTGGGAGTTTTATATGAAATAAAATGAATTTTTTATCAAAATTTCCTACTTGTGAAACATCACACTATTAGGCGAATGAAAAAGATAATTCATATTCATTCTCAGGTACCCACATCAATCCTCGTGCAAAATCAACTAATTTATTCCAATAATTACTTCATATTATTCTGATAAATTAACATTGATTCATTATGAGGAACGGAAATCAAAGCTCCTGATAATGAAATTTGGAACCTCCCAATAATTAATCATTTAAAGAATCAATTTGTAAATTAAATTAATGAAAAAAATTTAAGATGAAATTAAGTTGAATAGATCTATAATGGAAAATTACGTCACCTTATTAAATCATTACAATGGAAGAGATTTGATAAAAAAATTATAATTTTGGGAGGGAATTTAGAAATATGATAACTTTGTTTTTAAAGATGGAATGAATCAATATCAGAACCTATACAACCAACACATTTTCTGGACATCTTTTTCGGTAGTTTACAACTTATCCACATATTTATGATTGATAAAAAAATATGTTATAATGAGCTTGATGATTTCTGGACCAAAACATCGTGGAAGAAATATGGATGTGTTTCATTCCATATTTATTGATGATTTGAAACATATATGGGCTATAGGTGTTAATGTTCTTGATGCATAAATGAAAGAATATTTTATTTTTCATGCTACATGTATGTAAGATATAACTGAATTCGAAGCGTATAGGAAATTATCTAGATATAGTGTTAAGGGAAAAAAGCCATGACCATTTTTTGAAGATGAGCCTTCATATTCTCAATTACAAAATAGAATAAAGGCAATGCACATGGGTCATTGAAGATTTCTATGAATGATCATAATTATCGTAGATTTAAAATGAAATTTAACATTTTACTAGAATTAAATCTTCATCCACAACCATTGTTTGTTGAATAATATTATAATTCGGTAAATATTATTTATTTCACATTTTGAAATGAAAATTAGTTCTAGTATTCAAAATATATATACAGAAAATAATCTATTTTTTGAACTACCTTATTAGATATTTTTATATATAAATCATAAAATTGATGTTATGCATGTTGTGAATAATATTAAAGATTTATTAGAACATTATTAGACATAAAAGGTATGATTTTTTTTGAATTCCAGATTGGACATGATATAAATAGGAATAAATTTGGAGTTTTCTTCCACTATGAATGAAAATAGAACATATTTTCTTCCATCCTATTACAAATTAAGCAATAGTGAGACTTATTATTTTGGTTAGTGTATATATGGTATCAATGTTCCCAATGGATTTTTCACAAATGTGAAGAATTTTGTGTTTGGGAAGGATTGAAAATTAAAAGGAATGAAATCTCATGAATGTCATGTATTGATGTGACAAAATCTACCAGCCACACTGCAGGATATATTGTAACAACTGGGACCCGATGATAGCACAGAAACCCCAGCTTAACATGGTGGTTGGGCCCCAACCATCTAATTAGCACCAATTTCCCCGGAGACATGTGGTCCCCACCCTGTGGCCCCCACGTTCCTTAATGTGTCATCTGACTGATGACTATCCCCATAGGCCAACACATGTCCTTTCTAGTGTGTTTTGTCCTCACCCACACACACCTTGGGAATCTTCTCAGAAGGTCACCCATTCTAATCACTACTCTAGGCCAAGCATGCTTAATTGTGGAGTTCGAATCATATAGGCACCCAAAAAGGATGGCGCATCGTCCTGAATTTAGTCATATCATTTAGTCAATTAATCCTTTATCATAATGGGGTGTTTCATTCACCCCCATCCCCATAGAGCACAACTTATACATTGTGGGCCCAACATTTCAACCCATGCAGTGCACCCCACTTAAAGCTAGGTACCACCTTTGAGACCAAATGTAACAACTGGGTCCCTGTTGAAGCACAAACACACCCACATAACATGGTCGTTGTGTCTTGGCCCACTACATACCACTAGTTGAAAAACAGACACATAGTCCCCACATTAGGGCCCACTGACATGCCAGAACAGGTCATCTGACTAAATATTGTCCCCACATGCCAACACATGTCATTGTTAGGGTGTTTTGTCCTTACTCACACGCACCATGGGAATCTTCCTAGAATGTCACCCATACTCATAACTACTCCATTCCAATCACGCTTAACTATGGAGTGCTAATCAGATTGGATCATAAAAATCATGTTTCACCATTTTGACATGAGTCATATAATTTAGTTATTTATAACATTATCATTATGGGGTGTTACATATATTTCTATCAGCTATTATAATGACAATCATCAGGTTATGTTATTTTTTCAAATCCATTTTTATCAATGTTATTGATCTAAATTTGTTAGATGATTTGGATCATGAATATTTCCATATACTTTTTCAACTGGAAATGTATTTTACACCAACATTTTTTGATATAATGGTTCATCTGGTGGGTGAGATAAGATTGTGCAGACCTATTTAATTATTTTGGATGTATATTTTTTAAATGTATATGAATATTTTAAATGGATATGTTTAAAATCGTTATCGGGATGAAGCCTATATTTTTCAAAAAAATAGATTGAGTGATGTGATTGAGTTTTTTACTAATTTTTGTATGAAGTGGATAGTTTTGGTCTCCCCATATATCAACATTTGATATTTGGTAGTAATGGTAGATGGATTCATCGATTATAAAATAAATTTCAGTCCACGCGATGGAGTTATTCTTGCACATTTATATATTATTATCATCACAGATGTTGTTGAATAATATATTTCATCTCATATTTCTGAATTAAAGAGAGGATATCCAAAAAGAAATGAAAAGTGGTTGATGATTGAGAATAAAATTAATTTTGTTAATTATTTAAAGATAATGTTAGAAGAGATATATCTTCATCAGAAATGGTGAAATGGTTGGAAGGGGACCATCACCTAATGTGATAACACAAACTAGTTATCATATTAATGAGTTCACATTTTACACAAAAATTAATTATGAAAAAATTACCGTTGAAAATAGTTGAGTGATGGTTATCACTAAAGCATTGTATTATTCACTTGAAAAATATTAAAACCCAATTTCATTTTTGTCGAAATTTTATGGATTTCTTTGGGATATATGGGAAATTGATTTTTCAAAATATTAAGTTGTTGGATTTATTTGTAATTAAGTTGATAGAAGTAGTTTTCTGAAACATGATTATTGTGGATTTACATTGGCTGTAATGAAAATAAATAATTACAATTAAGAACCATTTATCAGGGATACATATGTATAGATGACATTTTAGGTCATTGATACATAGAATTATCAGTGGTTAGTCATTTTCCAAGGGAAAAAAATACCATTTCAGTGAAACGTATGATGATGATGATTTTTTTATTTAGATGAGTCATATTCATCTATTACACTATTTACAGATAATTACATTGACTACAAGGCATACATAGTAAATGCAATACATAATAATCATGATGAAGCAATATGGGAAAAAATAAATTATTCTCCTAATTTTTTTGGTAATTATTTATATTTTTTCTCTTTTTATAAAAATACAAAAGTGTACCTATTTTTTACTTATTACCATTTTTTTTAAATATTTAGTTTTCTAATGATATGATGATACAAAAAATTTCATTACACATGCTTCTGTAAATGTTTGATATTGAGAGAGAGGACCAGTTACTATGGTATATATATATTTTTCATATCATTAAATATTCATTAATATACTTATTTAATGAAAGAAAACTATTATTTTATAAATCTATTGTAGTACTGCCTATGTGTCCTTAACAGAAGAGACTCATCTTGTTACAATAGAGAAATAAAGTTTTCATGTAGGTAAAAATGGTATTTCACATTTAACTATACTTTTATTTTCTCATGGAGATGAGAGATTAAAAATTAGTTTTGATGATAATGATAATTCAACTATACAAAATGAATTTCATCTATCCATAACATATCAAGGTAGAGCAATTGTTGGATTATTATTTTGCATCCCGATTGAGAGTCTGTAGACAAAGTGGAAAAACAACATCTCTGTGAGTAAGTGAGAGCAAAATATCTGAAATGATTTAGTTTATATCATTTTTTGAATATTAAATATATTAACTAACATATTTTATTTTTTCAATTTTAGTTGATATTCAATTATGAGGAAACAAAATAAAATAAGAAAAAACATCACTCGTTAACAGTGGTTCGATGTAGAAAAATTAAAAAAAATTGAAAAAATTATGTTTTTGGAATGAAAAAGATAGAAAAACCATTCAATGAATATTGGAAACGAGCAAGAAGATTTAAAAAATACATGCATCTTAACATTTAAGATAGGAATACACCTAATAAAATAGTTAGTAAATATTATTTGTTAAGGAATTAATCTATTTTATAAATTATAAAGACTAATATACCATTTTAATTTTAGATTTTAGGATGAGATGTAGGTGTAAGAGATTCATGGATCTTTTATCGCTGAGGGTAAGATAGAAATCCAAGCAAGGAATTTAAGAAAGAAATAACACTCAATCCGTGTTAGAGGATATCAGTCAAGTTTCATTATTCATAATGTTTTTGTTCAGAGTACGAAATTAGAAGACCACAAAATAGAATTCTTGAAATATGATCTAAAAGAGATGAAACCATTTATGGTTGATCAAAATCAACTACCATGCATTAGGATTTGTTAGAACACATAACAAGACAACCAAAATCTGCATATCCTTCCCTTCCTTCCTAGCATACCCAGTCTTCTGTATTTAATCCTCCATCTCAATCCAAACCAGACAACCCTACCCAACCTTCTATCATTGATTCTCAACCTCATATTTCGGACCAAATGGTATACAATGATTTTTTTTCAATAGACCCACAAATACATATTATTGAATTTGGACACATGTATTTTTTGTGGGATTATGTACATCACCAGCCAATGTAGATTGGTCAGGTTTGAGTGTCAGTACTTGATTATATTTATCATAATGTTATACTACCATTTCCTACTAAGGAGATTACTATAGATGTGTATTGTCTGAGCCATTTTTTTGTTTAGTGTACTTGTGTTAATAATTATATTTCATATGAGGTATACATTGTTTATATATTATTTAAATATGATAAAAATTTTAATATAATATTTTTTCAGAAATTTAACAAATATGGGATTATCTAAAATCAAAATAAATTACACAAATGAAACAACATGTTAATTAAAAATCTATTGTAGTTACTTACAATATTCTTTATTAGTTATGAAGATTATCTCATGCTTCTACATTATAGAATAATATATATGATTTTTGGAAGAATTGTGATATATTCAAATGAGATTATCCATTGATATTACTTAATGAAGATATCATGAATCTAGTTGAATATGAAGTGGTAACCTTGAATGTATTGTAGTTTTTTTCCATGTAAGTAAATCAATGATAGAATTTATAATTTTTTTGAAAGATCATTTAAATTGGATAACTATATATTCTTTTTAAATAACTTATCAACATATGATTCTTTTACAAAATGAAAACATATCCATTTATAATTTTATAAATTTAGAATACATTTCCATTGAAATGAGTCATATTAGGAGTCCTAGTAGAGTTGCATATATATATGTGAGATATTATCACATACATAGATTAGATGTTTGTTTTATACATTTCATGATAAGTAAGAACAAAAATATAATTACAAACTAGTGATCATTATAATTTCATTAATTGTGAAATTTATTATTTATTGTAGGGGGTATTGGATGTTAATTATATTCTACCCAAATGAATGCACCTTATATTATATTTTCAATTTATTACGATGTTTTCATAAATAATTTTCCACTTTATTAGACATGTATGTTTTTTTGTTTTTCATAAGCTCGTTATGTTTAATTTTTATAGTTTATAAATGTATTATTAATTCATATATATATATACAAATGTGATTAATTGATGAAATTTAACAAAGAACAATGGTTGATAAATGATCCAAGTGCTATCAATAATGTGAATGCAAATGTAAATATTTTTTATATTAGATATTGTTTTAACTTATATATGTGTGTGTGTGTCTGTGGTTTTGTTATGAAGTTAATGTTCTATAACCTTAGTTCCATAATCCATAAATACATGATGAATTAAATTATTATGTTCTACAATTCATGTACTAGATTATCAAAACTGAGGTAACTACTATATTTGATAAGTTTATTTTATTTTTTATATTTTATGTCATGGTATTATATTTTCTTAATCTCATATCATTCAATTTTATTTTTGACATTCAATGATAATGTGTTTTTAACCAATGTGAACTTACCCATCGTCAATCGTTTTTTGGAAACTATTTTTTTAGTTTGATTAAGATTTGAGGTATGTATATTCTAATGTTTTTGAATAATATTACATTTCATTAATTACGTGTGTTTGAAAAACTAAATATTTTATTATAACATGTGTTTGAACAAATTGGTATCAATTGAATGCATCAATATTTACCAACAATGATCATGTCATCAATGTTCGGTGTCTGTATATTAATTCTACTTTAGAATAGAAATTCATAGAGAGATTTTTTATTTACATGATAAAAACATGTAAGTACTAATATATTTTTATTCAATGATAAATAATACTTGATTGTTGAATATTATGTTTTATTAAATGGACTTCAATTATTTTTGTACTGTAATATTTTGTATTTTATAAAAACAATATTAAAATTTGGATCCATTTATCATAGAAATCAACCCGGATTTTTTTTAAAAAATACACATTTTTCAACCTCATTTTATCTAATAATCTAGTCTCTAAAATGGTTTTCGACATAGGTTTATTAGAATGTGTCTTGGAAAACAAGGCTTTTCTCACTTTTCAACATTAGTTAATTTGTAAAAATGGCACTGCAAACTTTGCATGGAATAATTGTCAGCATAGTTTTTTGAAAGCTAATACTGAAATCATTTATTTTATGTCCCCTTTATATATTTTAGTTAAAAACTAACGTTAAATCAATTTTAACACTAGTGATATTCTAAAAACATCCAATTTTAACTTCTAAAATTATGTACCTAATTTTAATATGAATATAAGTGAAATAAAATTAATAATAAACATGAAAACCTATATTAATAAAGTAATTAATTAATATATGTTTATTATCAGGGAATATAAACAATTACATGTTAGATAATACTCGAGGTAATGTATATTTTACCTCAAATCCTGATTTTTAATGTTGTAAGGATATAATTTTGAAATGCATTTATTATGTGTCAAAATTTTAAAATATATTATGGATTTAGTTATAGTTACATAGTAATAGAAATAATAATTTTTACCTCTATTAAAATTCTATAAAAGGGTTTTAAAAGGGATATATTTATGATTTTGATATGGTAATATTATCCATTACTATAGAAAACAATAAAGAATATTTTATTTTATCACATATAAATTTAAAAAGAATTCCAACATTGGAATCGATTTTTAGATTTTTGTATTCCATTTTAATTTTCCATGTTTTATTTAATGAAACCCCTTCATTAAATTATTATGGGTACTTTATTATTGAAAATTAGGTTTTTAAAATAAATAAATATATAAATATATGACAATGATTGTCATATGGGTTCAAAAGTAAATTTTATGAATTTTATTTAGAAATGAATGAATTTATAGGTATTTTATTTGATATTTTCCTTGGAAAATTTCTACGATGGTGGGTGATCCTAGAATATCTCTCCAATGAAAGGGGTATTTATTGTGTCATCTAAAGAATTTATTTTGTAATAATAGGGGATATTCCTCTAATGGTAATAATTCTTTGGAGGATTCTATGTAGTTGATATTCCAAAGAGTCTATATAATTATTCATTGATTTATAATGAATTATTATGTAAATATTTACATTACATAATGAAATATAATAATATTTTATAAAGGACATTTTAATCGACTTAAGGGTAAAATGATAAGTTTTTTCTAGAAAATGATTTTCATGGGTTCTAATGTTTCTCTAATGAAACCCCCAAAACATGAATTTTGTCATATTTTTTTTAAAATGTTTTTTATGAAAAAACATGACCTGTAAATGTGATTTCATATATATTTAAATGATTATTTGGGTAAAAATTTTACTAGGTCAATGGAAAACCATTTTATATGATGTCATGGTTCTCAAATGGACTAATGAGTTTCTTTTAATCTTTTTTATATATTCCTTAGTAATATGTTTATACATATCCCATGTTTTAAAATACTTTTCACATGTTCTATTGATTATTTGGATGAAGAATGAAGTCACATATAAAATGATGTATTTTTTTATATAAAGAACTGATGATTAATTTTAAAATTAACGTATTGTCGAAAAATGCGTGTTGAGTGTAAGTGTCCACTTGGAAATCTATGCGATTGATATATAATTAAAATGAAATAATTATATAAATATATAAACTATTATTACCTTCATAATATAATAAATATGATTCTTCCATCAATATACAATAATATGTAATTATTAATGACAAGTTCCCTATAATCCCGGTTTACCAAAACTCACACATTTAGAAACCCATAATCTATTTAAATTACATGTCTCAATTTCTAGGCAAGTAAATGAGCTTATCTATAAAAATAAAAAATACTTCAATGTTTTATAGCATAAAAAACAACAATTTTCATCTTATTGATGACCACCTTCTTCCCTTTTTTTATTTATGGAGAATATTCGAAAGATTGTCAATTATTCACCCACATTTCATAATGCATATCACTAGACTATCATTCTAATATTTTCACTCTATTTTTATTAATAGATATATTTTTAGAAAATAAATTTGAAAATGAACAATCAAATTATATGGGGAATCCAGATATCTATCCTATATTGGGGTTTCCACCAAAAATTGACTTGAAATATGATGGGGTATCAATAGATATAATTTAGTGACTTTGAGTCACTTTATTTCATAGAAACATGTGTACTTGGGAAAAATGTATGAATTTAAACAACAAAAATCATATCTCATTAATGTTTGTGATAGTTGTGGTGTAACAATGTAGGTTGTGAGGTATATATATGGTGAGGTAGTCATCTCAATTAGAATTATCAACACTCAAGTAAGTTTTCTATATTTTCTATACAATATTAAAATAAAAATAGTATATGTGACATTCCTATAGGTAGTCTAGAGAGATTATATTAAAAAATATATACTAAATAGTAGTAAACCAAGAAAAATATGCATATATAGGCAATGCATTGTAATATAAATATTAATAAATTTTATATATATACATGGTATTAAAATCATATCTCTTTAATTAAATTTTTTTGATCCAACAATAATATCCAATTTAAAATATTTTTACAATGTATAATTTTAAATATATTTATTATAACATTTAAAGATATTTTTAGATAAGACAATATTGTAAAATCCAAAAAAAAAATGATATTGAATCTATATAAATGAAATTTATATTATATTTATTCTCTACTTCATAAAACCATGACATTAGAAACTATGATTACCAAAAAAAATTACTACATCAAAATTTTGACATATATATGGGATCTATATTGTTTTATCTTCTCATGGTTGCTTTTTCTACTACATTATATTGTTTTATTTACTCTGAAATTTCAAGTGTAGACACTATTGAAAAACAACTACTTCTATTCTTGAACTCATGTGTTTCAACTCCCCTTTTAAAATAATAAAAAAAATACACCGAAAATTATCTATCAAGAAAAAATGGTTGAAAAAATATAACTCAGTTTTCCTCCTTTGGGATTCCATTTAATAAATAACATATTTTTCCCTAATAATCATCCAGAAACAAGATTTTTATTAGAATTAAAAATTGGCATGGTTTGTTTACATTATGAAAGAGAATTTATAATATATTTTAATACTAATAGAATAAATTTTTAAATATATATATATATGTATATAGTTAACCATAATATTGTATGAATTCATGGACTAAAGTAAATAAAAATGACATCTGTCAAGTATCCACCACTAATTCCCCAGGTATGTTCCCATACAATGGGATTAACCATACTATTTTAAGTATTACATGAGCAGTTTATTTAGTTATTTAACTAAAATAAAATATATTTTCAAAATTAATCATTACCATTCATTAAATTTTTTAAAATAATAATATGAGGAATTTTAAATATTTATAGATACCATTATCAATAATGAGAACACAAAATTTCTAATAATTATTCAAAAAATATATTCCTTTGTTTTCATGATATATATATATATTCAAAAACCACATAATAAATATTTAATACACATCCAAATTTTTTTTACCATTTTAATTATACAATACTGAATAATTCAAAAAAAATCATCTCATAGATAACAATAGTTATTCCAATTTTGAGAAATAATATTTATAAAATACGAGTTTCATTACCCACATGACTATGCACATGACCCATTAGAATATTTTTTTGAACATTAAAATAAAATGAATGATTTTTTAAATTAACCATTCAAATTATTATATATAATCATTATTATTATCTTATACCTTTCTGGAAAAAAAATTATTTCCCCTTTTATATATGAGTCCATTGAACGTTATCAGTAAATAATGGTGTATATATTCTCATTTATCATAAAAACAATATAGTATTTCATCAAATATTTCCATTGATATTTTAATAAATATAATATCCCCCACATTATCTTATGTTGTAATATATTATAACATCAATAAATCTTTCACCACTTACTCCAATAAATAATTTTACTCTATCATTATTTGTTTTATTTGTTAATAATGTTATAGACTATTTATATAGTTAATAATAATTGATATATTAGATGTTATTTTTATAATATAAATATTTAAAATCCAATGACTTCAAGTTGTGTTCCCGTAAAATGTATATATCAAAGGCTTGGGTTTTTGAAATATACCCTGATTCATTAGTTCATAACTATAAGAATCGATTTCTCTTGGTAAAAAAATCAATTTTATAAAATAAACACCATAATATTAATTAATAAGATCTAATAAAACCCCAATAAATATATGTGAATATCATTTAGACTTTTTGCATTATTCCCTTGTTTAATGGCCAAAAATCAACCGTTTATTTGATATAACAATGTATCATTTTCCCTACTATCATATATTACTATTTATAAATACTTTTAAATTACACCTCTTCCCATCTTTAAGACTAACAAAATGGTTCTTATTTATATTAATTAAAATAATATTCCATTAGTTTATCAATAATATACGTCATAAACGAATTTTACATTTTTTATATTAAAAAAAATTCAACAAATTTGTACATGGTGTTTATATATGGTATGTTTTCATTAATAAAAACAATTTTATAACCTATTAAAATATTAAAAATTTCAGAAAAAATATTTTTCCATTAACTATTAATATGAAATCTATGGGAAAATAATAAATCTTGAATTACTAGTATATATTTATAACTAATTGATTCCTTGAAATGAAATTCATTTTTTCCTATGAATATTTTTTTATCAATATACATAATCATAATCACTCAATTAAAAGAAAAATATGATTAAATGTAGAGATTAAAAGAATAAATTCTTTCTAAAAATGGTCCATAATCTAATAAACTATATTTCCCTATGAGATAAAAAAATTTAGATTAAAATTTAGATCAAATAACGTATAAACAATAAACATAAACAAACCACCATGTGATACCCACTTTGTTTTTTACATGTTCCACTCACGATGAGTTTATTTAAAATCAATTTACCATATATACTTAAAAAAATAAATTAAAACATTAAATCTTTAATATTTTTTACTTACATCTTGTTATTTTACTTTTTAATCACATAAACACCTTATCCCACTTAATGTAGATAATTTATTCCATCAATAAAAGGATAAAAAATACAGTATATTATCTCAACTTCATCTTGGTCTAGGAATTTGGGATTTAAATAAAGAAATATCATCAATATGCATGATCATGATTTCACATCCTATAAATTAATAAACTCGAAAAACTATTATTCGTTTATGGTCTTATTTAAAATTAATTGATAAAATATTTTTTACATATCAACAAGGAGATATAATGAGGAATCATGATAATTCTCAATGAACTCCATGGTGAATAAATCTTCTATATATTAAATATTATTATGATTAATTAATCTCTTAATTTACACATATCCACTTAACTTCATATATATTAAACACAAATTCCATAGATATGTTAATATGGTATACCTACATTTTCCACTTAATAACAGAAACATGGAATATATTTACCTCATAACCTGGAAAATCATTTTTTGACCTATTTTTTTATAAACTCATAATAATTTCACCTTAACTTGTTATATATGTATTAAACTATATGACATGTATGTAAATAATAATCTTATTATCTTTCTCATTAAGTTGATTTTTTTAAATAGAATATAGTAGAACACTTTCATTATTTTATGATTTCTCAAGCTTTTTTTCCAAATCCTAATATACAAAAAAACCATTCAATAATTAAAAACATGGTAAACATTTGGGAATCTACCACATGACTAAACGATAACTCATATGTTACCCTTCTTGGGATACTTATTATTAATTTTGGTATCTTCTACGCATAGGTCTTTTATAAATAACATTTTTTATTTTGTTGTTGCAATGATTTTTATCATTGCTATAAATTTATTCAATTATATTTTATATTTTTTCCTATTTTTATTGTTATAATATTTATAATTTTTATTCATAATAGAAGTTTATTTTTCATTATTTATATTCCTCTACAACATTCCCCTTCTGATTATTTTTCTTAACATTGTACACATTCTTGCACCCCAAGGATGGATCATATCTATCTCATCATTGCTTATTCATGATCTCAATGGCCTTATTTATTGAAGAGAGAATTAATTATTAACAGTTGGTAAATCCAATATATTAATATTTTATTAACAATATTTGATTAAAATTAAAACAATAATCAATACTTTGAAATAAATTATTGGTAAATATAGTTCCCTTATTTTCTATATTTGGTCGTAACTCAGTTAGACCACTCTATATTTTTTCTCTTATACACCATAATTAATCATTATTTGTATTCTAGGTTTTGATTTATTACTTGAGTAATAAATTTTTATATAATTGAATAATCCGTGCTAAAAAAATATAAAATATTTGTTCATTTATTCATTCAATTTGTAATATGTACACATTGAGATCATTTTTTGTTTATATTAGAACATGTTTTTTGGGTGATTTCGGGGTGTTGAGATTCATAATTGTATTCAAATTCGGCATGGATTTTTGGGAGTATATCTTAATAATTTCTCCCATTGATTTCATGGTTCTTAATTATAACAAACACTACTCACAAATATATAATAAGGGGAAAATGATTTTTGGAATTAGAATGGCCTATTTAATTGAGCATGACGTCAACATTGAAAATATTTTCTCATGATACTAATTACACTAATATAATCATTTTTTTAATACAAAATCTTCATAGTAAATTTCTTATATGAACCATTTATTTCACATTTTTTTAAGAAACTATAAATACTAATTCCAAATTTTATATTTTTATTATTGATCTCGGATACATAATGTTTAGGATATTTTCATTAACGTAAAATAAATCCAATCATTCATAAAAACTACTTGTTAACTTATAAACAAAATATTTTTTCTTATTTGGACAATCCTATAAAAAATTTTCAGTCATGTTTATTATTATTTTATTTAAATCTAATTCACCATTATTAAAACGAATAGTTTCTTCATGAGTGTTTTATAATGAATTGATGTTCTATTTAATTATTTTACAAGTCTTAGACTTCCCACTAATTAAATGGGGAAATTATTCTTCATGCTGGTAAATGTTTTCATTAAAGGTAATGTAAAATATTTCTTCCATTAGAATATTTCATTAGAGTGTTTTAATATTCTAACTACTAAAATATTTCAACATATAATTTTAAGTATTTCTATGTTTTCAAATCATGTTTACCCTTGATAAACTAAATAATATGTGATTAAATCATCAAAAAACATTATTAAATATCCTAAAATTAATGATATAAATTATTATGTTTTTAATAGAACAATTTTTTTCACATTATAGTCTTGATTATTGAAGAGGATTAATATTAGGAGACATGCTAAATTAACTACCACATTGAATAACATCAATTAATTGTGTGACAACATTATTCATTGACAGATATCATGACTTATTAACCAATTTTTTCACCTATTCGTCAATGTTTTCAAAGAAAATATATATTATTATTGATAAGGATGGGATACGAATTTTCCAAATTAGGAAACTCATTTTTAACCCCAAATATAAAAACCATTAATAATATAAAAAATAAACTATAAGAAATAACAAGGTACTTCACTATATAGAACCAACTCTGATACCAATAATTATATCATGAGATATTTTTAGTCACAGTAAGATATATTTTTTGGGGAGAATTCATGTGAATAAAATTTACCATACTAATTCATATTTAAAATTTCTAACTTAAATTGTAATCTGACACACCTTTTAGGGTGATTATATTTGATTATAAATTATATACAAAACACATGATATGAAATGAATTAAGTAATCATAATCAGTAAAAAAGTATTTTGGTTTACTCATGATACCTGTTAATATATTTTTACAATGTTTATAAAATGTATGGCGAATAATCACCATCTTATATAATAAATTGAATTCAACTATGTATGTTTTTATAATTTATCCCTTAGTAAATATGCCGAAAATCCAATATGGTCTCTCAATAAATTCATTAATATTTTTATGGGCTATTTATATTATGTCATTCTATTTTACATGTGGGATTTCCTATATTCTATATCATTATAGATCATGTAAATAATATATGTTATGTAACTTCATTAATTGAATATATGATCTACATTAACTAGTGTCTTACAAAATCAAAAAATTATCCATAACAGTACCATGGACATTTGTATATTCATTTGTACACAATAATAATTTTATTATTATTCATTAGGTGATTATAGTAATAGGTAATGAAAATATTTCATCCTCCATTAAATATTCTCACATTTATTATTCTAATACATTCTTTTATTCTACCATAGGCGATACTTGGTTATAAAAAAGTTATACCTCATCAGCACCTTTCTTATTCTCTTATTATTATTCTACTTGTTTATTAACCCAAAATATCATCTATCCCTATATATCTTTACCATGTCTCTAATTATATATTTTTCATTCAAATAATATCTATTTTAATATTTTTTTTATTCTATCACAGATTGTAAGAAACTTATTAATTTCAGTTATCTAAAATTTTATAGTAAGTGTCTTAAAAGATTACGTTTGATCGATTCCCGTGATTTTAAATCCCTACATCATGTTACAGTAATATTACCTATGATACAATTTAAATTTTATTCTATTATTATAACTCAATTTATCATCTGAAAATACAATCACAATTTTAAATTTCTTCATTTTCATTATAATGAAACGAATATTTATATCTAAATATCCTATAAAAATGTTCAAATAATTTTCCTAAATAACCTCTAATTTTTAATCCACATAACTAATTTATAATCATTATATTTTAAATCCTCATATATTCCCTAAAAATCATCTAGATTAATTTTTCATTACATATAAAAAACTATTGGATAAAATCAATACTAAATTTATATTTTCACCATGCTATTTAAAGGCTTGAAAAAATCCTAAAATAATATTTTTATTCTCAATAATTATTTCATTTTTCAAAAAGATAATAATTATAAATGAAATAAAATATTTTATCTTTCACTTTATAAAGACCACCAATTTATTATCTATCACTTTATATATCTTCATATATATTATATACGATGGATTTCAATGTAAATATACTCATTAATATCGTAAATATCATCACTCTAACCCTCACAAATTTTCAATTACCAATATATGTTATCTTAAGTACATTTATAAAAATATTATATTTTATCTGAAATGTACTATATAAGTATCTATAAATATTCTATATCATCCAATGTTACATACATGTCACATAAATCTACCTTTTTTTCAACATTTTAATCTGAAAATATTAATATACACTTTATATGAATTGGGATATATTATGTGTCAATAATAAGAAAATACATGGTATCTAAAATATGTGACATTTCACGGGTGGACTCCCATGTTTCCATATATATTGTGTAGATAATATTACACATCCCATTGAGTTTTTTTATTTCCTCAAATATTTTTTCTGAGAAAACATTATGTACCCCACTTTCATTTGTTTAGGTACATTTGAAAAATATTGATCTTCTTAAATGAGGCTAAGAACTCTTTAAACATTTTAACGGTTTATCAAAACTCTATAATTCATTATAAAACCACTAAAATAAATTTTAATTTTTTATAATATTTCCAATGACCATTATCATAATTTAAAGAACCATGAATCAAAAATGTACCAAAAAATGGTTGCATTAAATTTTCTTTACCACATAAATTAATTAATAATTTTTTTTACAATTAGTCTCCAAAATAATGAATTATTTAATAAATGATATATGTTGAACTTGTATCTTCATTAACAATTTAATTATCTGACAATCATCTCGGTGTGATAATTAATTTACCCAATACCCTCCATGATTGATAATATAACATTGATTAATCCTCCATATATGTTTTGTGGTTTATTGTTTAGAGATCTTTATTCATTTTTTAATTGATATATTAAAACTCATCAATATATTGTGGTATGATTTTTTTTTTCATTAATATTATACAAATTTTATTTATTCCTATAATAGTCAACATTATAATAATAATTATATGATTATTATGTAAATTTAAAATTATGTAAACTAATGGAAGATGTAAATTTTTTGGAGTCATTTAATTAAATGTTTTAACTTATTAGTGGATCAATAATAACATATATTCAATAATTTATCTTTAATATCACTTCATATTATGTATTTTATTATTTATCAACCTATCTCAAACTTCATATCTATACATATTCTATTTATATTATTTAAATTAAAAAGAACACTTACAATCGACCAGGTATGATAGTCCTTTAATCATTTGAACACTAAAAATGTATTTCTGATATACATTGATTCCAAGAAGGTTCTTTTCCAGAAATATATTTATAAATATTTTAAAATGATTATCATCAATGAAAAATATTTTTTTAGAGTATTTTCTTTTGAGAATACTATTACATTATGTAGTTAAAATGGAAAAACCTTGTTTGTAATCCATTTTTTGTGAGAAAACTATCAACTAGGTTGTTTTGATGATTGAATTTTCATTAATATATATTTTTAATATTCTATTATATTTAATATTCTCAATATACTTCTAATAATATTTTATATAACTGAATACCTAAATTATATAGGTGGTCAATGTTTTTTCTATAATCCTAATATATTATTCCTTGATGATCTCAAAGTAACCTTTTACGTATATTAATTATTTGGGCAATAAAACTATAAACACCAACTTAAAAAAACTAAATAAACCATAATGAATTATTATCCTCCAATTTATAGGTCTTTTAAATATTCATTTTCATTTATTAAATATCAAATTTGATATAAGAATGTTGTTATAGCATTGAAATATCTTATTAACCTTCTTTAATCACCAATTATTTCAAATATATTTTCAAAAATTGGCCTAAAATATTTTCAATTTTTTTATTATGATTCATTTAAAATAAAAATAAAAAATTAGATTCCATAAAAAAGATATATATTTCACATGTAATGCATTAATTTCATTAAAATTTCATTATCTATCCCCTTGATTGTTTAAATATCCTTATTACGATTAATATAATTTTATGTGTCATACAATAGAATTACACTAGAAGTAATTTGATAGAAAAATCTCATATTTAATAATATTTTACTACACATATTATTTTTTATAATTTTTGACTTACCATACCTAGTTAACCTCATGGTGTTATATTTAATATATTAAAAATCCTCCCAAATCATATTTTTTTCTACCATTATGTTCAAAACTCTTATTAAATGGATCTTGTTTCCATTTTAATGAATCTGATTTTTGTATCAATACAAACCATTTACTGTAGTGTTTTCCATTGTACCATTCTTATGGAAATTATTTTTATACCTTTTTTGTCATCACATAATATTTAGTTGTAAACTCTTAACATATTATGGATATGATGGATCCTCATTATATTCTTTAGTGACAAACAAATTTTCCGTTTTCATCTTAATATAATACTCTTGTGTCTGATATGTTGTACCTAAATTTATCTCCCTTATAATACTCATTTTTCATAGTGATATGAAGACATATATTTGGGTTTAATAATTTCATATGATAATTAGTATTGATGATACATAGAAAAATAATATTCCATTACATCCATATATATAAATTTATAAATTTTAGTGAATTTCATTTTTACCATTGAAGGATAATATTGCCAGAAACCAATATTTATATAACAAATATAACTTATAGATTTTTACAGTGTTACCTAATTTATGGTCAATTAAACTTTTTTGGTATTTTTAAATGAACCCCATTCTTTAATGTTGTATATTAATTCCTTTAATCTATTTCTATGTAATTGTTTATATAATGTCTTATGCAAAAAATCCCTTCTAGAGAAAGTGATTTGTTTGAATTTTTTCATCAATATCCTCTTATATATTTAAATTATTCTTATTTCACAAAACAAATATGTTAGTTTTATAACTATATATTATATTTCATTTTTTATAACTATTTTAGATCATATAACTTTTATACAAAATACTTGATTTCATCTTATATATCATTAATATATTTTCATTACCCTTATTAGTCATATAATTTATAATTGGGGCCTGAATTTGGTAATTAAGTTCAATAACACTATATTGGTGATCTATTTTATTATTTATGTTTTCAAATATTAGAATTTTACTCACCCTTTCCTTCTAGATCATACTACTATATATATTGTTCAACATTTACACACCACTACATTGGATAAATCACACATGTATACATAATCGTATTCTTTCCATGTGTATCCTTGAACTCGAAATTTAGGTTACTATCACCCTAGAAAATATTTTACACATCATTTATATTATTATTACATTATGATTACCTTATTACATTCTTATTAATTTCATCCCTATGGTATATTTAATACTGAAGATCCTCCATGATAGTTTTTTTAAACATCAACTTATTAGGAATAGAATTTGTTATTTTAATGAAATTACTCTTGGAATTACCCTATCTTTTAACATATATATTGGATTTCATTATTAGAAAATAATATTACACATCATCTTAAAAATTCATAGAAAACATCCAAGGGATGTTTGAAACCATTCTATATTGAAAGAATATGGTTTGAATTTTCCCATCAATGTTCCCATTCAAAATATCATGTTTGTTGAAAGTAATGAAATCACATCAAGAGATTCATTTTTATTAAAATAATATTATAATGAAAGGTTATTTACAAACTTGGATTCAAATTAATTTTATTTATATATTTCTATATATACATTCTCATTTAGCTTTATGTCATATGAAATGTGAACGATTTATTAATAACAATGTGATACTATGTCATGATATCATTCATTAATAATGGGAGCCATTGAATTAAAGATAATATGTTACATTTTCTACTATATATTCCTTATATTAAGATCATAAATTTTCTCACAGAGTCTACACATTTCTTATATAGTAACAATCTAATGATTTATCAGTGAATATATTGATATAATTAAGTAAAACATTAGATTGTCATAATTACCAACAATTAATTATTATTTAGCCTTTATTAAATTTTTACATTATTTTAGATATTTATAATATGTTCCAAAATGGATATTGGAAACTTACATGAAATTAGATTCATGTAAATTATATTGTATTAATCCCCTTATAGAGCATTGAGTCATTTGTAATTAATATCCAATCGATTTAAATTTCATTTGATATATTTCTCTACATTTACTCTTTATTAAAAATTATTATATGATATCAATGTACACATATATTCCATCAGATCATAAGTTTTTAATGAAATAATTATATAATTGAACATTATTCTTTTTAATGATTATAATTACCTTGTTTTTGTTGATCATTTCCATATTTCCCAATGAAATAATGAATCAATGTAAATAAAACCATGAGAAATTATACTTATTTTTTATAACTGTAAGGATTATATTTTTAGAAAACTGTGTATTATGGTTAAAAAATGAATTATTCTCTCTCTATTTTATGAAATTTAAATTATTAGGATACATCTCTCTTCCAGAAAAGTATAAAAAAGGAAAATAACAATGTATAAGAATATTAATATGGTTATTGAAAAACAGAATTTATCCAAGGTGTATAATATAGAATTATGCCAATGTACCAAAAACCACTAAGAACATTGTTTATTATATGTTAATAGAAGACTCTCTATATATATTTGTTTACATCTAACAACACTATAATGCGTTTAGTATTCACTATTACAAGAATAAGTCACAATAAACAAATATTAATAATTTAATTATCAAAAATTAAAGCATGAATGATTACACATTTTTCATTGACGATGTCAATTTGAATAAAATTGATAATTCACATTATTCCCCACATAATTTATTTAAACAAATATATAAATGTTTGAATAATTATCATATATATTAAATATTGTGTATCATTTTTATATTCTCTCAATTTCATCACCTATTAATTTATTTTTTATTAAATATTATATAAATAAATAGGTATTCTATATGTTCCCAAAATATAAATATACACTATTTAATTAAATCATGAAAAACAATACCTAATCGTTTTTCTAAACAGTTTAAAAATCCATGAATAAAAATTTATATATTTCAAAATTAAAAAATAACTTTTATTATGGAAGTCATGAAAAATTATTTAATGCATGATGTACACCATTCTGATGAAGCATGTTTTAGTAAATACATTGACTATTATAAGGATGGAATTGAAATTTTAAAATCCTATATTTATTATTGGTTTCCAAATTTAACAATTTTATATGCTGAAAATATTGATACTGGTTTAACCAAATCATGTTGTGGATTTATCAAGAAATTTATAGTAGTGAAATGATAGAAAAACATATATTATCTAGTAAGAAACTGTGATTTGATCCAAATTATTTCAAATATCTCAATAGTTATGATGAATTTTTTATGAATAATTATTTATAGTGGAAACAATGATGTGGACTAAATCAATTCAACGTTAAATAAAAAACAATACATGTATTAAAAAATTAAATGAAAATCATTTCCAATTAATTCAGAGCATGACATAATTCCTTATTTCTAATATTTTTTTTAATTTAAAATATATTCATTATATATAAAACAACATATGTTTTATGAATGGTAGATAATAAATATATTTTATACATATCCATTAACCCACATTTTATCCAAAAAAATCATAAATAATGGTTTTAATGAAAGAGGTAGTGATTAAATATAGAGTGGAATTGTTGAAGCAACCAAAATACATAAAACATTATAAAAACATAATGACACATTATATAAATGTATCATTAAAAATATTTCTCGTTTAGGTTATTTTCTTATTACATTGTAAAAATATTAAACATAGTAATACACATGTAGTTTATTTGTGAACCCCCCCCCCACCACATCACGAAAAATACGTCCATCTATAACTCTGAATTATTATAACAAAACTTTTTTATCTCTATTAAATTGTTTTAAAACTCCAATTCAAATCTAATACTATTCAGTAAGATGTAAATTATAATCCCAATGATTATAAAATGTGTGAGCATAATTATTTGGTTGATAAAACCAAATGCCAATAAACACCAATAATGTACCCCAATATATTTATGTTCTCTTTTTATGGGACTATATGAAGTATATTTATCAGTTCACCAAAGATTAATAAAATTTCACAAACTGATAAACAATTTTAATAAATTCATATGTTATGTTATTGGGTAATTGAAAACCCTAGTTCTAGGATATATTGATATTGTCCTATGTAGGATAATACCTTCCTTGTCAAATGTTGGATTTTATTATGAATCAAATGGTAGTCTAGAAATTGTTGTAACCTGTATATGCCAAATAATGTCGTTCTCAAATTCTATCACTATGTTATGAGGATAGTGTGAAAAATATTATGGTTTTCAGTTTCATTATAGACCAGTCATATCACAACTCCTCAACCCAATATTAATTTTATTAATGAAAATAACTTTCACATATCATTCATACAAGTACATATTCTATCATGAACAAGTTTTTATAAATGTATTCAATATAAAAATTTTTATGCATAATCAAATCCATCTTCACGCACCCCATATAGATTATCAATATCAATATTTTCCACATTGTATAAAATATCAATTCCAATTTTATAACCTATATAAAATGTTAATGTGAACAGTAAACAGTCTATATAAAAAATCAATTTCAATTTTGAGAATCCAATATCATATAAATCTTAGATGAATAAAAAACAAATTATTGCTTCCAAAAACAATAGATTTATAATAATATTTAACCCAATACTTTGGCCATATTCTCTAAATAAAGCACATTCAATTGTTACCCAAATGAATGATAAATCACCTCAAACAATACATTGTCATTATAGATCATATTAGAAATATAGAGTGTACTCCCATCATCCACCTCATACATTTGTATTTAATCCATTATTTCTATGAATATATTTCACTTTTTTGTTGAAGAATGACCAACCAAGGTAAATAATTATTCCCTCATATCCACACACTACATATAGATTACTATATATCAATACAATTTGAGATGATTTAGTATTAATTTAAAAAGTAAAATACATAAAAAAATATTCTCTCATTACTCACCCCTTTTACAAAATGATTAATATGTAATTTCTCTATTATAATTTTTTTATCGAAATTATTTTAAAATAAATTTCATAAAAAAATTCATAATTTTTATATATATGGTCTTTTGGAATATAAATGTTGTTTTAAAATTTATAGACTTTTCCTACCTTTATATAAAAGTGTAATAAATTATTCTGATTTCAAAAACAATCATTTATATTTTAATTAAATTTCCTCCTTCACTTTGAGATATACTATCTTTACTTTGATCCTTGGTTTAAAAAAATATCAGTGATTATTTATTATTTTATTTTCCTGGTATTATATATAAAAAATTAATAATAAATAATTTATGTAGTTATTATGGTACATTTTTTGTATTTTTAGGTGTCTTTTATATTTTTTATAGACGATTATATTCTATTTGAAATATATATATATTATAATGTAATGATAGGAGGGAATAATTTTAGTTAGAACCCCAAATAAATTTGGTGCTGCTTTTATCTCAGGGGAAACTATGTGTGAATTATATTAAAGAATTTTTTTTTGCTTAAATGCCAAATCTATATGAAAATAAAATACTCTACCTAATAATAGGTGTTAATGAAACCCTAGGGGTCGGTGACAAAACATTGTGTTATAAAATTCAATTAATGAATGAATCCTTATTTTGAGTATAATATTTCATTTATTTGTTATTCCAAAAGGCTAAATTTGAAAAATATAATTTAAAAATTTCAATAAATAAATAAATAAATAAATAAACAAAAATAAATTGAATTATCATGTATAAAGTAAAAACCCATTGGTATATATTTTTATTGAAAATATATGAGTAATTTATATACCATACATTTTGAATATTATGTATCTCAACATAGTCTCAACATAGTGAGAGGGAGAAGTCGATATACATTAACCACCCATAAAATCATCATTCTCCTACTACACAACCTTATAGACTCCAAAAATAATAATATATATAATCTAGACATTGTTGAATATATATATTAGGAAATTACATATCATACCAGGGATACAATTTGATTAACTATATTTCCAAGATATTTTTAATTCTGATTGTGAAAATATATTTTCTTTTCTCTGAACCAATGATTTTTTTTAAAGTAGCAATAATTTACCAAGGTGTGTATAAGAACATCCCCACCCATTGGAAAAATGTTTAAAAAAGTAGTTTCACTGGTTCTCTTCTATGGTGTCATGAAAAATAACTAAAAAACTTAATAATTATAAACTAACCAATAATATTGGGAGACACCGTATTGGAACAAACCTATATATGGATGCAAAATGTCATTATCTAGATATTTAAAAAGAAATATTTCAACTCATACATTATATTGTAGAGCTACATACATCCAAAAAAACAACACATCAAGATATAACACCTCTATAGTAGTTGATACCACATTTATTGTGTGAAGAAGTAAATTTATACAATGTCATCGAAAGATCATGACCATTATGATAAGGGAAATGATATATATAGCAACGGTATAGTGAGCATATCATAGTGTAAATCTCCAAATGATTAGTAAGTTTTTATGTTGATTATATATGAATAGTTGTTATATGAAAAACCCTATAATAGTTATTATATTATATCATAATTAGTGACTATGTTTGGAAAAAAATCCATTATTTTAACTATCATCATAATTAAACATAAATAAGTAAGATATGCCCCAAATAATTCATAATACATTTAAAAAATTAATTGACTATATATATTCTCAAAGGGACTAAAATGGTTAAATATTCATGATATAAATGGAATTAAAAACACTTATCAAGATAATATATAGTACGCTATCTAAGGCACACAATTGCAATGTATTGTTGACAATTTTTTTATATAATGTTTTATGAATTCTTTAAACTAAAGGAATATTCCCTTAAAATAAATAAATTGGTTAAATATTATAATAATATATTAAATTTATTATTTATATTTGGTCATAAAACTACTATGACCTATTGAAACACAGATGAGATATATAATAAGGGTCACCTATAGAATTTTGGATTAAATTTCATAGTGAAATTCAATAATAAATTGTGGATTTTAATATTTATAAATTTATAAGAAATAATTTTTTTATATATTATACCTTTTAAGATAGGTATATGATCTAAAATAAAATTGTATTATATATAATATATAATCCTTTAATATAATAATTAAAATTTTCCTTACAATGATTTTTCTTATTATGAGTAATATAATTATATTTCTAAAACTAGATGTGTTTTTTATAAAATAAATGTTTGAGTTTAATACATAAATCCTATATAAAATATCACTCATTATATAATGTAAATATGTTTGTATTTGAAATAATTTAGTATCATTTAAAAATAGTTTTTTTGTATACTGTATCAGTACACATAATAAATAATTTCATTCAACCAACAGAACCCCACAACCACATCACCACTTAAGTAAGTATTAATCAAATACACATTTACATTATTGACATGTAGCTAAATATGGTTGTCATGTGATTATATAATAACATGGATTTTCATATGGAAATAATTAAATGATTGCTTTTATAATATAACATTTTAAATTATCTTTAACCCTAGGGATATATTAAAAATATATATTCGGTGAAAAAACCAGCTAGGTTAGTCCATAATATTTGAAATAACATTTTGTTGTTTTTTCATTTATAAAAATTAATAATATATTTCACATTAAAATCACAAAAGTTGAATGAGATATGATTTTTTAGAATTAAATGTATTCATCTTATTCAAAAAAATGTTTTTTTTCAAATAGAGCCCAGAAATACTAGAAAAAATATTACTATACTGATTGAGAGTATGGTTTAATGCAGAAATAAATCAAAACACATACAATTCATATATTTTTTCATAAAAATTCTTATGATATTTTTTTTAAAATAACATTAAAAACATGTTCCTTTATAATTTTAGAAATAATTGATTTTATTGATTACCTTTTTATTAGGAACCGATCATTGGAATATTCCTGAAACATATTGAATATTTTATCAAAATGGAGAGACCCTATAACTTTACTAATAATTATATTTTTCAATAACAATTATCACTAATAGATAATCTAATTACTACTGGATAACTCTTAAAGTTTTTAAGAAAACATTTCTTAATATTTATCCCAAATAAGCCACCCACCATAAAGAGAGTTGGATAATCCTGAATTTAAAACTAGGAGAACACTTTGATATTATAACAATGGGAAACAAATATACATGAGATGAAAAATATAAATCATTTTGTATTTCTAACATAATAATATGAGAATTTTATCAATATAATTCAACAATAATTTCTTATAAAAATTTAAAACTATAATAAAAACATATTGGGGATACCTTTAGACCAAATTTGAGAAATCCAAAAGTATTTGGATGAATTACATCATGTATTATTGAAATTATACAACAAACAATTTCATGGATATGAGAAAACAGGAGAAAACAGCTGAAATAATAAGATTACAAAGTGAGAGTGGTGTAAATTGGATGTTTGGGCTCTGATATCCTAATATAAACTGTAAAAATGTGTGAAAAGGAGACATATGAGAATATAAAGAAATATTAAAACCATGAATGTTAATTTTTTTTAATAATTAAATATAATTAATCGTTAATTTATAATAATATATTTTGAAAAAGTATGAGTGAATATTTATTCCAAATGGAAAATAGAACTAGGAAAACTAGGAACCCATTTTTGGTACACCGATTACTTGGTTAAGGCCACTGAGTTTGCCTAAATTCTCTATTCTCATTAGGTAAATGGTCATATCCAATAGGGAAAACAATACCATTAGTAGTAATATATTGTAAGTGAATCATCATTCCTTACAAATCAAAAAATAGACTCACCAATAAAATCTCTTTTTATAGACAAAAACACTTATAATTAAATACTTAAAAAATAATTAATGAGATTAAAAATAAATATAAAACATTCATTAGATCACTAAAATTGAAAATGAACTAACCCTTTTGTTTAAATATAATATATAATATTTATTAAAATTTAATAGACTTGGGAATCAATCATTACAATGATCTTACTATAAGAGCTATCATCCTAAATAAGTATATAGAAACATTCATTTAAATATTTAAAGCCCCACATGAACTATTATCACCCAAAAAGATACCATGAGAGGAACACACCAAAAATAATAGGCACAAAATCAAAATTTATCTATAATAAAAATAAAATATAATGTAAATATATTCAAGAGATATAAATAACATACACCTACATCTTTATCTAAAACTACCAATCATATTATTCATATTTAATTCCCCTAAAAAATATCACCCATTACCCCACTAAATCACATTATCATCACCGAATTAAATCCATATCAAATGATCAAACACCCCAACAAACTGAGTGACTATTACTCATTCTATGGGTTCCACCACAATTTTTATAAAGGGAACCAAAATAATTATAATTACCTATTCCCAAATATTTCTAAATCACCCATATATACTCTAAAATAACATAGTTATATTAAATAAAAGCACCCAAACTAACCCAATTTATAATGTATTACAAAATATCAATGTTACCTTTGGTCAATTATGATTACCGTTCAAAAAAATTCATATTAGTGAAAAACAAATTCATATTATTTTTTAAATGTGTTTCTATTTAAAAAACCTAAGATAAAATCATTAATATAACATAAAATTTTACATTACATGGTTACGCAACTGAGAATTAATTTTTAACTCATTCAAATAGCTTTACTACAATAATGATATTTTATATATTTTTTTCAAAATTAGAAATGTTTTTTTACCAATTATGATTTCCATGTAAATTGATCAAACCTCATATTTTTTAATCATTATGTTTTCAATTTACTTCTTATATAAAAAAGTAAATCGACCACATAAATTTTTATATATAATAAACACATTAAAGCAAAAAAAATTACTTTTTGGAGGAATTGATTTTTTCTACTACTTTATCAATAAATTTCTAGAAAAATATATGGAATATATTCTTATACAAATCCTGTTCATGAATCTATATTATAAAATAAATTAAATAAAAGTAATTTTCATGAGTATTAAATAAAATTTAAATCCATATAATAATTTATATAAAAAATATGTTTCATGTTACTGTGTATGATAAATTTGAAAAATAATGTAAAAATAAATGAATATATGGTATTATTGTCATAAGAAAACATATCAAATGGAAATTGGATTGATCAAATTCAATCAATAAGAAAATTATTTAGATTTTTCCTCACTAGTGACTAATTATAATTTCTGGAAATATATCTTAATTAAAAAAATGAATGATAAAAAATATTATAATCAAAATATAGTTCTATAATGAAATTAATGTGAGTCATATGAATTAATTGGTTAATATATAATATGGTATATGTGAATAAACTATGTACATTATTATTTATATTTTTAATTAATCAATTTTGCTTATATATATTTATAATAATGTAATTTAGATTCATAAGTACTATGGTTCTAATATACTATATGATTCATGATTCTTATAAGCCTTTTTGAACTAGACATTCCAAATACCATTCTTTAATTTCAGAATATAATACACAAGATACACAAATACGATCATCATATGAATATATGTTTCTTAAAAACTACCAAGACATCCCCTGAAAACATGATATTATACCATTAATTGGTTGGTCATGATTTTTTATGTGTTCTTTATCATGCCCAAATCTCTCTATCACCTACCCAGATAAATTAATTTCTTAAAAATTAAAACTCACTATGGAACCACATTATTATTTTTATGACCTGAATACCACATAAAAACCTAGATCACATGTGATATTAACCCATGGGTGTTCCCCTAACCAATTAGGAATTAAAAAATAACCATGGGATTAATTGTAATCTTATGTAATAATATTCATACCAAATGTATGAAAATACATCACAATTATTTATTCCCTCAATTCTAAAATAATACATCTTTATATTGGACAACTTACCCAAAAATTAGAAACATATCAGGAATCCAATAAATAATCATGTTCATCGTCAAATAATACCTCTATAAGTATGTAATATAATTATTAAAATTCATAAATGAAATACACTATATGAATAGGGAAGTACAAACACACTAAGAATAATATGACTGAATAAACTAACTACTAATTATAAAACCACTATCCACGAACTCTAACTCTACTATAATATTGTTCTAGAATATTATAATCCACACCACCTATGAGTTATTAATTACAAAATTAAACTTCTAATCTTATACCAATAAAATCCTTAATATTTTGAAAAGAATAACATGTAAACAATAGTGACCATTTGTAGTGTGACAATATACAGACACACTACCCCCACCCCCTAACATGTTTTATCATTGTGATGAATATCCCTATGTGTGATAAAAAAAGTCTAATAAATTAAATTCACATAATACAATTAAATTCTGTTAACAATCATCAGAGGAGGCATTAAGATAGTAATTATTAATTAATTAAAATTCATTATGAGTATACCCATTCATAGGGAGGATTTAAACCTGAAATCACAGGCTTTAGAAAATCCTTTGAGAATTATTCGTATGGCATTCATGAAATAATAAAACCCATAATGTCTTGGATACAATTAGGAAAATATCATAGTCCATCATTTAATGGTAATCTAATTTGTATGTAAAAGTTTGTGCATTTTTCATGTAAAGGGGAACTCATATACAAATTTTGGGCATTACTGTATCTCATACGATATTAGTGTCAGGATTGAATATAATTCATAATACCTCAAAAATGTTAAACATATATTCTTTGACATAAAAACATGTTAATATACAGGTTGATAAACTTAGATCCATGACTGTCCCATGCCATGATATAATATCTCTTATGGTACAGAATTGATAAGTCATGTAATGTTATCTTCCATTAGAATAGAGCATCTTTAGATTTTTTTTATTCTGGGTATATGGTATTCCAATTTTACAATGTGTTACTACTAGGATTATACTTATTAATAAATTATATATACTATTGGTCATAAAAAATACTCAATTTTAATAACCAAAGGAATCTATAATAGGATACAATTTTTGAAAAAAAAATCCAATTCATGAGGAAAGATACTCCTTAAATGTATTTATTAGTATTTAAAATATCATTATGAAAAAAAATTAATTATGAAAAAAGTATTGTATTATATTTAGAACACATATAAAATAAATCATAGAAGATATAAAAGTTTTCAACGTAAACACACTATTCAAGGATTGATTAATTATATTATATCATATGGTACACTAACAGAACTAAAAAAAATTCTATATAATTAGAAATCACATTTTTCATAAGTGATATATTCCCACCCATCAATACATACATTTGAATATTTTTATGGAAATTATCTGGTAATAAAATATTAGAAATTGAGAATCTATTATTGAATAAATATTTCAATAATCGATCATTCAAGATGTATTTTTAGGAAAGCAACAATAATAATATTATGAGAAAATCTTAAAAGAGAGTCAAATAATTGAAACCCAGAACATTAATAATTAGAATATTTATCCCCCACAATGATAAATAAAATATACTGATATTGAAAAATAAGGACACTTATGAATGATTCAGAAAAAACACATAACCGAAAACTCCAATTGACCAACCATATTATTAAAAGATGAATAATCCACTATAAATATTCAAAAAATGTCGAATAACATGATTATGTAATGGAATTTTCTTCATAAGGAAGTATTAACAGTTAATTGATTAAATCATATAGAATTGGGGAACAATTGAAATAGATTCACCTAACAATCTGTCAATGTTAAAAATCTATGTCATGAACCTTAAAATTAAATTCATTATTGATTAGCTTTTGTAGTCACTAAAAAATTAGAATAAGTAAAAATTATGTATTAAAAGGTAAATATTTTTATTGTCAGGATTCAATTTAAATGAACAGTAATTTAGGAATTTGGTTAAGACAAATAAAAATGATTATAGATGTTATTGTTAAAAAACAATGGGGTTTTTTGTTCATACCTTAGTAGGAATGGTTCAATTCTCAATATATCCCATATATAGTGTAATTTATTTTTAAATAATACCCATAGAATTTAATCAGTGGAGAGAGTAAATTAAAATTTCATGAACTCAATTTATTTATTGTAGGAAGAAGGTAACATCCAAGATTATAGGTGTATATTTTTTCATTTAGCTTATCTCATAAAAATATGATTTTTTGATGTATTCATACTATTAGTATATAGTGAAAAAAATTATAAATGAATGGAAAAAAATTATAAATTACAGTGATACTACTAACATGATTTCATTTATTTATTAAATTAAATTATAAACAAATATCTTTTAAATAATTATTAGAATTACATGTATTGTAATCATGATTGATTTCTCATGACATTAACTACATGTCAATAATTATTTTAATGTTCAAATAATATTATATATGGGTTCTATTTTATTCACATAGTCATTGAACATGTAACCATGATTGGAAAATGAAAACATTTTGTACAGGATACAAATATTAATTCCTTATTATGAAAGACATAATTATTCAAAATTATTTTTAAATAATAAAATTTATCTAAATTTATGAAAAATGTTTATTTAATCTATCATATTACTATTTGTAATTTTTTTGATAAATACATTAATTTTATTAAATTATTTAATTTCATATTATCGTTATAAGAGTGAAAATGTCATTAGAATTGTCTTCCCTATAATGTATTGTATTTGATTTAATAGGGATATATTTTCAACATATAATTAAAGAAGAAATCATATTGAAAATTAATGTCATATAATAAATTAATATGAATCACATGTAGTATTTGATTTTTAAATAAAAAATAAAAATTTTATACGCCGTAAATATATATATACATATATTATGTTAACAGAAAATGATAACTATCATTTCAATTTGAAGGATTTAACATTTTTAGATATTTTAACATTAAATTAAATTTAACATGTTTTCACCCAAATAATACAACGATGTATTTATTATTTACACTTTAAAACACTATTTTACATATAAAAATTGTTGTATTATAACAAAACTAAATTATATTTGTACATGGTATCCATTGATGACACACTGTATCTATAATGTATAATGTTTATTTCCCCAAAAATATTTTCTTAGGAACTTATTTTCAAAATAATTTCCACTAAATTAAGAGTTATTTTTTTTAAATATATATATTTTTACCTAATTAGAAATTAAATATTAATATTAAAAATTGATAAAATTACTTACCAAATTATGTAACATATAACATCAATATTTATAAATTTTTATTAACTTATGAATTGAATTATTTATTAAAATTTCATTTTTATCATGAAACATTTATTATAATGATTTAGAAGATAAATGAGGAAAATATATATAATTGTTAATTGGAAATAATATATGAATTAGTAAATAAGGTGAAATAAGAATTTAAACAATCATATTAAATGAGGAAGTTTTTATAAAAAATAAAATTCATTTTTATGGATTATATGATTTTGTTTAATTCTAAAATTTATATGATTTATAATTTAAATTTGATAAGTTAACATTTTCTAATTATCATTGCATAAATATATTATTGTGTTTTTTTATTTTATAGAAATTTGTCAATATTTCCTTGAATAGTAAGAAATTAAATTTTACAAATACTATAAAATCTGTGACATCATCATTATATAAATAAGATTAAAAATTTGAAAAAACATTATCCATGGCTTAAAATTTATTTATGGAGTAAAATAATGTAAAAAAAATATGTGCAGTTCAGAAATAATTAATTTAAAAGTTCATGAAGAATTTTTATTTTAATCAAATAAATAATTGTTAAGGAAGTGTTGTTTTCAACAATACATAATATTTTTATTTAAAGAGGGAAATATTGTTGAGAACAATATCCTATCTCTATGATGATTTTGGTGGTCACAAATACCGTTAATTGTTTTATAATGGTTTTAATTTTTAAGTATATTTTAGGAATTTATTATTCATTATATCATCAATTTATTGTTCATTATGTTTTTATTTCTGGAATAAATATTTATGTTTTTGAAGACATAAATTTAATTGCTAAATTTTTGGATTATCATATTCTAGGAACACTGTTCATGCGTTACATATTCAAGAAACATCTTAAACATGTTCTAGAGTCAGTTTTCATACCCTACGTTTATAAATGTAGCGTAAGGTTGGAATACAATGTATACATTATGAGTTATTAGAAAATTATGGTAAATCGACCATACATTATCAAAAATGTATGAAAGTGGAACCCTATGTTTGGGATATTGAAAAGTATGGTTCCTCAAACATATTTTTTTATTCAAGCGTACGTTTGAATGTAGAAAAGAAAAGTATGGTTCATAAAACCTACGTTTTTATCCAACCTTATGTTTGAATATTGAAAAGAAAAGGGTCGTTCATCATCCCTCAGTTTGTATTCACCATTACTTTTGAATTATGCATGTTATACAGTTAAACCATGCATTTGGCATCAAAAAATTAAAGATGATATTATTTTGTAATCATATACAAACGAATTATTAGGCTGATCTCAAGATCGATTAGATGTTTTTTTAGACGTGATTTTTGCTAATTCAAAGCCAATTTATCTATGATTTAGTGAATTAGTTGAAAAGGATCATTTCATTCCTAATATCTTCAGATTTACGACTACTCTGTTAATTCAAATGTTTTAATATCATGAGCCAGAAGTCGACTTTTATGGATCTAGATTTTCAAGGGAAGTGCTCATCATTATACTTAAGGTATAAAAATACAAGATTTTTGGAACAATAATGACGAATATATATATATATATAAAGGGAGAAAAATAGATACTATCAAGAACATAGATCTGCTGATTACGAAGAGTGAAAATGATCTATTTTTTGAAGAAGAAGAATCATGATAAAATATCCACTCATTCAACATCGAATATCTGTTTTGAATCTACTGTTGCTGAAGTTGTGAATTATGATTCTATATCTAGTGCAACAGGATCAACTCAAGAATAGTCTTAGATGAAGATCATTATTTCTAAAGGCAAAGATCCATCTACTATCAATTACATTCTATTGAAATTGTGAAGAACAATGGGAAATTATTTTTAAAGAACATTTTATTTTTTTTATTGAGTGACCGGCTTCTCGTACATAGCTGTGTAGGTTCTGTTATTGAACCAGAAGGCTTTGTTATTTCTTAGAATATAATGGTGTCAACTGACTGTACTCAGTTGTGGAATGGTCTTTTCACAGGAGGATCAGATAGTCAAAATCACCAAACTCGTGGAGTAGATCATTGTTGGAGTGGACTGGGGGCCTTCTATTCCACGAAAAACTATACATAGTGTGTCCCTGCTTATTGAATTTACACTAAATTAATCCATTTTACTAAAGTAAAAGGACAAGAACATGATTTTTCACAAAATATGAAAATGACACAATTCACCCCCCTCCTGTGTATATTTTGATTAACCCGATCCAACAATTGTTATCAGAGGTTGATCTTACTGATAAAGCCTTATCAAGATTAAATTTATTATACACAAAGCAAGATGAGTGATACAAAAGTGGGAATGTATTTGTTCAGAGCACCGAACATAAATGGAAAAAAATATAGATGTTGGAAATCAAGAATGATAATATATCTAAAAAACCTTGCATACAATGTATATTCAATGATTCTAATTCCTTATGAAAAACCTAAAAACCTGATACATGGAGTGTGTCTAAAGACTCAAGTATTCCTTCACAATCAAACTCAGTGAAGGAAAAAGTAAATTTGAAATACAACATCTTCTTTATGGTAGCAACAGATGTGGTACAATCATACTGTTCTTCTGATTCTAATACTGACTCTAATTCTGAAACAAGATATTCTAATGAAAAACATGTATCCTACTGCAACATGAATGATGAAAATTATGATTCTATTTTTAATAATTATATGTCATTAATGAACATTCACATGTTTTTTCTAATGGAAAAGATATAATACTAATGAAATTTAAAATGTTAACTGAAAAGTATAATTCAATTTACATTTAATATACAGATCATGAAGCTAAAATATAAACACTAAAAACTGAAGTAGAATCATATAGAAGTGCAACCCTCGTTTTTTATAAAGTAGAAAACTACTTTAATTTAATTCATGGGAACACTATCATTAATAAAGAATGATTTGGAATTGGATGAAGAGGTGAAAAACCTAAGATGTACAAGAATTATTTTGTTCCATGTACAAAACAATTAAATTGTAATTATTGTGGAACAAGGGGACATATTTCTAAAAATTGTTTCTTAAGACAACCTAAAATAAGGGTAATTAAAAATTCATTTGATTCAGAAAATTTATTTGATTCTATTGATTTTAAAAAAACATATCAAGTCTGCATTCCCAGATTTTTGTTGGCTAAGACAACTGGACCAAATAGAATATGGGTACCAAAGAAACTTGTTTAAATGCATTTGCATCAAATAGGTCACAGAAGCACAAACACCATATGTTATATGTATAGTGGCTTCTCATGGCATATGATTGGAAGCGCGTCGATTTTCTCTACACTCAAAAAAATGGTGGATTGTCACTTTCGATGACAATTCCAATGGGAAAATCAATTTTATTGGAACAATTGGAGATCCATAAGTTTTCTCAACAAACAAAGTAAATTATGTACAAGGGTTGAAGCACAATCAGATAAGTATCTCTCAACTATGTGACAATGGTTATACTATTTATTTTTTTAACAATTTTTGTTTTCTTTTCAAAAATAAACTGCTTCACTTTTTAGCGCCTAGAACAGACAATGTGTATACCCTAGATTTAAATTACATATGTAAACATCATGTAAAATACTTAACTGCTAAGGTAAATGAATTCGGGATCTGGCATAGATGACTTGGGCATTGAAATATATATATTATTTACATAAATAATCCATGAAACAATTAGTTTCTGATTTGTCGAGTCTCAAGTTTGAATGTGATAGATTCTGTGATGAATGTCAACATAGAAAGAAGCACAATTCATACTTTAAATCTGTTAACAAAATTGCTACATCTAATCCTCTAGAACATATTCATATGGATTTTTTTGGACCATCAAGAGTAGCAAGCTTGGATGGTAAATTATATGTATATTTTTTGGTTGATGACTATTCAAGATTTACTTGGATATTATTTTTAAAATTTAAAATTGACGTTTTTACATTATTTGTATGTTTTTTTAAAGTAGTTCAAAATGAAAACTTTTTTAGAATAATTTCATTATGAAGTGATCATGGTGGAGAATATGAGAATCTGGAATTCAATTCCTTTTCCTCAAATATGGGTATTAAACACTCCTCCTCTACAGTAAGAACACCTCAAAAAATGGAATTATTGAAAGAAGATATATGACTATATTAGAAATGGCTAGGACTATTCTAAATTAATACGGTCTTCCTACCTATTTTTGGGCAGAATCTATAAGCACATCCTACTATATAATTTATAGATTTCTAATTAGACCAATTTTGAAAAAGACACCCTATAAACTCTAGAAAAACAGAAAACCTAATGTAAACTACCTTAATGACTTCCTATGTAAGGTTTAAACCTTAAAAAACAATGACAGTCTTTGTAAGATTGGTCCAAAATCTGTTGAAGGCATTTTTTGGATATTATGCTACTTCCAAAGAAAATAGATTTTTTAATAAAATGTTATGGATTGTTGAAGAATCTGTTCATATAAAATATGATGAAATTGACCCCTTTGAGAAAATGACAAATCAAATGGATGAGAATGATTCTAATGATAAAATGAGACTGGAGAACATGAAAGATGACTTTGGAAATGATATAAATAAAACTCAGTCGTGTCTAGAAGAACATGACACTGAGGATCCTATAAGTGTTCTACCTAGACTGTCAAGGACTCTAATTAATCCCCATTTATACACTATAATAAGAGACATAGAAGCAAGAATAAAAAATAGAAGGAACATAGGAAATCTTGTCCAGTTTTCTGCCTTTTTATCCTAAATAGATCTGAAGACAACATAAGAATATCTAGACGATGAATGATGGATGATAGCATTGCACAAAAAATTAAACTAGTTCAAGAGAAATTAAGTTTGTAAATTTGTTGAAATCCCACAGAATTGTCCAGTTATTCTAACCAAATGGGGCTTTAGAAATAATCTAGATGATCATGAAATAATAACTAGAAGGAAATAAAGACTAGTAGCTAAACGATATAATCAGTAAGAAGGTATAGATTATGAGGAGACCTTTGAACCTGTAGCTAGATTATAATCCATTAGAATCCTTTTAGCCTATGCATCTCATATATACTTTAAATTAATCCATATGGATTTTGAGACTTCTTTTTTAAATGGTTATTTAATGGGGGAAGTATATGCTGAGAAACCTCCTAGTTTTGAAAATTCACAAAAACCAGATTCTATTTTTAAACATACTATAACTCATTGTGGCCTTAATCAATCACCTAGATCGTGGTATAAAATATTATGCTATTTTCTTTTAAAAATTGATTTTACTTTTGGAATAGAAGATCCAGAACTATATTAAAAAATGTAAATTATAATATTTTATTGGTTCAAATATATGTTGATGATGTAATTTTATGATCAAATAATAAATCTATTTGTCGTGAGTTTTCAAATCTAACGAAAAATGAATTTGAAATGAAGAATATGGGATAATTAAAAAAAATTGGACTTTAAATTTATCAAAAATAGTTTGGATGTGTTTTAAATCAAAGAAAATTCATTTTTTATTTACATAAGATATTTTGACTTGAAAACAAGACATATACAACTCCTATGTAAACTAATATAAAACATGATTTGGATGAAATTGGAAAATCAGTGGTCAAAAACATATATAGAGGTATGATTGGTAGTTTATTATATATTACTACTAGCAGTCCAGATATAATGTATTCAGTATGTCTTTGTGCAAGATTTCAATAAAATCAAAAAAATCTCATTTAACTATAATGATAATAATTTTTAGATATTTAAAAGGAACTTTTTTTCAATCTATTCTTTATCCAAAAAATCTAATTTTAATTTGATTTCATATTTAGATACAGACTTTGGAATTTGATGATTAGATAGGAAAATCACTTGGGGTACTTGTCAGTTAATCGAAAAATCCTTATTATCAAGGTCATGTAAGAAACAATACTCAATTTTTATGTCAACAACCAAGGAAGAATATGTATCTACATGCAGTTGTTATACACAAGTTTTGTGGATGAAAAAAACTCTTATGGATTTTGAACTATGTTTTAATATTACACATATTTTATCTGATAATACTAGTGCTATAAATATCTTAAAAAATATTATTAATCATTTTAGGACTAAGAATATTGATATTTGGCATCAATTTCTAAGTGAACATGTTCATAAAAAATATATATATTAAGAATTTCTATGTATTGAAATTCAAGTAGAAGATATTTTTACCAAACTACATCACACTGCAGGGATTGATTTTATTAAGTGGGAGGAAGGTTTATTTAAGATCAAATAATGTTTAATGTTTTATTCAATTTCTTTCTTTTAATAATATTTAAATAAAATTAGGTACTATTTTTTCAAACAGAATTTGGATTTTCCTTATCCGTTCAATTTTATTCATTTATAAAATCTATGTAATAATTATTGATGATGCAGGAATAAAATCTGTCATAATCCTTTTAAATTATGAATCATTTCATTTCTACCAAAAAGCCTTTCAAACCCATGATGATTTATCTCTCTTTGTCTATTCGAACCAGAACCTTAGAAAACTGAATCCTCTTTTGAACCATCAAAGATTTTTTCTAAAGAAATGAAAAAGACAAAGAGAATCTATGAGGCTAAACCCACCACAACAAAGAGACAATGCTTCGATGGAAGAAAAATATTACAAGGAAAGTTTATAGAACAAGAATTTCTATTTCAAAAAATTCTTCTGCTAAAACAAGCTCTATCTTTTCAAAATTTTGAGCAGACCTTCAATAGTGATAAGTCTGAGTGTTTCTATGAGGCAGATCTCAGATATTTCATTATGTCTATACAATTTAGTCTAGGAGACGATGATGATACTATGGTAGCTAAGATTGAAGATCATGATTTTTTGATATCCTCTGTGGAAATCGGTCAGATACTCGACTGCCCTCATGAGGGATTCATTAATTTTGATTTTAAGAATACTATAGTTTCTATACATAAGACTGAATATATTATGCCTTTTGTTTTTGGTTTTATATATATATAAATGTTGTTTATAATGGACTTGGTGCCAGATCAGAAAATCTTAAAGAACTTTGTTCAAACAGGGATTTCACCGATGATGTCTGAGTTGGAGAAAATATTGTATCCATATATGTATATAATGTATTTTTTGATGAGTGACATAAGACTTAATTTTCATAGGTACATGTTAAGGAAAATTCATTATTGTTGTCAAACAGAAGCTCACATAAATTTTTATCCATTTGATGGATTCATCACAAAATTTTTGTTCAAAAAGGATATGTTACAGTTGGTAGAAGAAAGAGTTATATGCCATCATAAAAAAAACTTTTGTTGCTGAAACCATTATAATTTTTGGTTACTTCTAATGAACATTGAAAGGAATACTTTTTATACTAGGAGCTGAAGAAGATGAAAAGAGTGCTCTGGATTCGTATGCTAAGTCCAAGGAAGGACACGCTGATTCAAGAGTGAGAACTGATATTAGAAGAATAATATTTGAAACTGAAGAGGCCCATGAAGATGAAAGTCAAGGTGGAAATTATATTCAAATGAAAAGAAAGCTATTTCACATGAAGAAATTGGTTCACATGATTTAACATGAAGAGATTAACTCACTTAAAGTTTTGTCAGAGAAGCAGTGGATACGAAGACACAAGAAATGGATACTTCTCAGATTAAGGTTACACCTCGAGTACAATCTAAAACCCAAGGTGAATTTGAAACTGAGGCTCAGGAAAAGGATTTGATTGTAACTAAAATTAAAAATCAAATTGTAGTGGAATATGAAGTTACAATTGAAAAGGAAAAGAAGGCAAAGCTTGTTGAGAATGTTTCTTAAGAAATGATTAATGATGATCATGATGATAATGTTTTTGACGAAATTATTACTACTGTTCATGATGAGAATGTTTTTGAAGTTCACACAGAGGTAATTCATGAGGATTCTTCTAGTGAAGAGTCTTGAAAAGACTCTGAGGAAAAGTTTGTTGATCCGCCAGCTCAAGAAAAAGCAAAAAAAAAATTTGATGCATAAACATTGCCATTAGTACTGATTCATGAAGTACAAGCTGAAAATGATAATCTGGCACACGGTGCCTCTAATTCAATGAATAAGGAAGTGGATGAATAGTACAAGAAGTTGTCCATTTTGGAATCTGAAAATCTTGCTCTGAGGAGAGCCTTAGAAAAAGAACCGTTAAAATTATAGAGACATAGTGAAGGTATAGTTTCAAGACATGAAGTTGAAACTTTTAAGAATGAGATGTAAACAAAGGTATAAAAGATGAAATCAGAAATGGTGATTAAGTCAGATCTGTCAGAGTTTAAAGACTATATGGAGTCACAATTTGCATCTATCAGGACTGGTGGAGATAGTGGATCAGGTACTTCACCTGATTTAATCATAATATTTTAGGATATCACCACAACAATGAGCAATATGAATCACATATTGAATGATTTTCAATGAAATAGTGCTCCACTATCAGTTTTATTAGATAATCATATGTTTTTGGTTGACCAGTTAACAACATGTAAACCAAGCATTAGAACTGTGCTGACCTAATTCACTGAAAAGTTTATCCTTTTTATGGAGAAGGAAGAGAGACTTTATATGTTTTTCTGAGTCACCTTGATAGAAGATATACATATGACTTCTGATAATAGAGATATTATTATCAAACTAGGAGATGGAATGATGAAAAGTTTGAGTGAGAAGTTGACAGAAATCAAGGTAGTAATTCATAGGATATATAATCTATCTCATACCCTTACCACACCTTGATTCCTATGTTTATCCTGATTGTCCCTATTCCATGTTATAAATGAAAATTTTAAATCCAATACTATAATATTGTAATTATCATTCATTAGTTGTATTATAGGTTTCGTGATCATATAAAAGGTATATATTGTTGCATACATTTTGTTTTCTTCAATACATAATACTTTTATTTAACGAGGTGATGATTATTTAGAAAAACAATCTATCACTATGATGATTTTGTTCCTTACAAATACCATTAATTTTTTTCTAATGATTTTTATTTTTTGGTATATTTTAGGAATTTATAATTCATTATATCAGGAATTTATTATTCAATATATTTTAATTTTTCGAAGAAATATTTATGTTATTGAACAATGATATTTAATTTCATATGTATTCTCATTAGCGTGTTCTAGAAACACTGTTCATTCTTTACATATTTGGTAATTGCTTAAGTATGTTCTGAAATCACTATTCATATCCTACGTGGTGAAATGTAGCATAAGGATGGAATACAATGTATACATTATGATATATCAGAAAAGTTTGGATAATCAACCATACATTATTGGAAAAATGTGAAAGTGGAACCCTACATTTAGGATATTGAAAAGTATTGTTCATCAACCCTACATTTATAATAAATATTACGTTTTAATGTTGAAAAGAAAAGTATGGTTCATCAACCCTATGTTTGTATTCAACCATACGTTTGAATGATGAAAAGAAAATTATGGTTCATCATCCTACATTTTTACTCAACACTACGTTTGAAAGATGCAAGCTATACTATTTAACCATATGTTTGGCGTCAAAAAATTAATGATGATATTATTTTGCAATGGTTTGCAAGTGGATTATTAGGCTGATTTCAAGAAGTATTAAAAGTTTTTTTAAATTTGTATTTGAATAATTCAATGCCGTTTAATCTATTATTCAGAGGATCAGTTTAAAATGAGCTTTTAAAATAGAATTTAAAAGGGAGTTATGACTGCTCTATTAATTCAAATGTTTGAATGTTGCGAGTAAAAAGGCAACATTTAAGGATCAAAATTTGAATGATAAGTGATCATCGTTATACAAAAAGAATAAATAAACAAGATATTATAAACAACAATGACGAATATATATATATATATAATGGGGGGAAAACAGATACTATCAGGAGCATAGATATGTTGTTTATGAAGAGTGAAAAAGCTCTGTTTATTGAAGAAGAAGCATTGAGTTAGAAGATTCACCCCTTAGACATTGAAGATCTGTTGTGAATCTACCGCTGATGAAGTTCCAGATTATATTTCTATATCTACTGCAAATGGATCGACTCAGAATGATTGTTACTTAAAGATCATTATTTTTGAAGGTGACGATCCATCAACTATCAACTACATTCCGTTACAATTGTAAAGAAAAAATGGGAAAGTATTTTTAAAGAACATTTTCTTTTTTATCTTGAATGACTGTCTTCTCATACTATTTTGTATAGGTTCTGTGATTAAAATAGAAGGCATTGTTCCAACTGAAGTGCCCAGATCAGTGTGAATCACTGAGAGGGGGAGGGGGTGAATCAGTGATCCCTTGAAACTTTTTACTAATTGATTCTTTATCAATTAAACCTCTATGGCTGGTTAAAGCCTCGATCCACTCTTCTTGTATCTCTCAACCTTTCCCGGATAATGCAGTAATGAAAAGGCACAGGACACAAGGATTTACAAGGTTCGGCACCAAAGGCCTACATCCTTGCCATGCTCTCCCAGCATGGATTCTCCCATTATAATCTGTTAGTATTACAATGGTCGATACAGCTTCCCACCGTATCTCTCCTGAGTCCCACAGGAGGGTCTTTATACTGCGTCCCACAGTGTTACCAGAGTCCCACTGGCCTACTCCAGAATCCCACTGAAGACTTCTTCTCCCTGAGTCCCACAGGGTCTTCTCTTGGCTCCTCAAGTCACACGAGTAGCTCTTCTTCACTTTAAGCTTCTTCAAGTATCCTCAGCAGTCTGGGATAAAGACTGCTGGCCTTGCTCTGTACCTCTGATCACTTGTGGTGAACAGGTCTTCTCGTCTTGCTCGGGCTTTATCACCTTCTTCTAAGGATGCCCCGGCTTCTCTCCAATTACTGAATGCTCAGACAAATAATATCTTTATCTTCGGTCTGGTCCAGTCTCAGTTGTACACCACTGATTTAGCAATGTTCACGTGTGCACGTGCATGCATGCATGCATGCACTCTCCTTTTCTTCCTCTTGGTGCAGTAGACCCACAAAGGGTGTAGTCACTTTAAGCACACAGCTTCACTGAACTTCACACACTTTATCCAATTTGTTTACACACTTAGAGTGTGTTCTACTTTTGTGTGGGTCACCCCTTCTTCTTCTTCTAATGTGTATACACTTTTAGTGCACACACCCAGGTTCGACCACTTCTTTAATTTGCACACAATTGTTTCACTTTAGCACACACATGAAACTTGGCCTTCACTTCTTCTTGCACATAAATGGATACGGCCTCTTCACTTGTTGCACACACACAAGAGATGTGTCCTTCCCCACTTACACACACACTTCCTGGTGTGGTCTTCTTGTTTGCACAGGGCTACGGCCTTTCTCTCCTTTTTGCACACACACACTGCCTACGGTGGTTCTTCAATTTTGCACACACACACTAGGGATGTGGTGGCCTTCCTCCTTATTCACACACACGGCCACGGGTCCTCTTCTGTTTTTGCACACACAAGCCGTAGAGTCTTCACTTTGCACACACAAGGCTATGCCTCGGCTTCTCCTCTCCACTTGGCACACACACAAGGCAAGGCCTCGGGTTCTTCTTCTCCTCTTAGCACATACACGAGGCAAGGCCTCGGTCTTCACCTAGCCTTCGGGCGCGCAAGGTTCTGCTTGAGCCGCGGCCAACTTCTTCTCCAACAGCTGCACAAGGTACGAACCACGGCCTCTCTTCCTCAACACTGCCGCGCAAGCCTCACATCACACGGGCCGCACAAGCCACGGGTGCAAGGCACCTCGGGCTTCAACCGTGGGCGCGCAAGATGTTGCGGCCACGGGTCTTCCTGTCGCGCAAGGGAGGCGCGCAGGGATCACTCCGTTTCTTCTTTTGTGCAAGTATGCACAAAAGGAACACTACGGAGCTAATGGGAGCTCCGGGCTTCTGCCGCGCAAGTGATGCACGCAGTAATTCTTCGCGAGGCACAGGGTGCTTCTCACGGGACTCCTCAAATATTCAGAATATCAGCAAGCTTCTCCAGCGCCTCGGGTCTTTTTTTTATAGGCGAGGAGAGCCTCGGTTCATCCGCGTGAGAAAAACTTCAAACACCCGAGATCTTCGGATCTTCAAGATTTTTCCAAATCTTGATATTTATTCTCGGTTTGACGCGGGCTCATTTATTATTTTCTTCCTCCTCGTGCATGCGATTTATAACGCATGCACGGCCTCTGTTTAAACCCAATCCATGCATGCATAAACATCCCAAAGCCTCGGCAGATTCTCTTGCCTCGGCCTTCTTCGAATTCTTCCAAACATAGCATGCAAGCCAATTTTTAGGCATGGATCTGTTCAGTGTGGCCAGACGAGCCGAATGGAGGTCTCGGTTTCGAAAATGGTGGCCGGGAACTCGAAATAGGTCGTCGGGAGTGCTCTGGTTCAGCGGCTGCTCGCGGGTGGCTTCGGCTCGAGCTCGACGAAGGAGAAGAGCTACGGCCGTCGGATCAGGCGATGGAGATACATCGGGCGGCCTGGATTAGATCGCGGCGCCGCGGATGGATCGTGCGGCGCAGATCAAGCGCGCGATGAGACGGACGACGGAGATTTGCTCCCGGGATTTTTTGCGCGTCCCACATCGAATCCTCCCGCGGATTTTCCGCGGTTTATTACCCTACCGCTGCCGCCAAATGCTCAGTTGAACTTCTCCCTCCACGGTGCCGCCCCGCACCGTGTTCTCCCTGCGGTCGCGCTCTGCGCCCACTCTTTGCTCCTGCGGGCGCGCTCCAAGCGCCCACTATGCATCACCGGCGCGCGGGTTTCACCACCGCGTGCCGTCGGGGGCTTACACACGGCCCCCTGCGCTCCTCCGGGCGTGCCCCAGCGCCTCTGTGGTGTCTGCAGGTGCGCCCCTGCCGCCCTGAGCTCGCCCCACGGGTTCCCCCTTGGGCGTGGCGCCTTAGGCCCACATGAGCCTTGGGGTTGAACCCACAAGGTGCTCACGGGCTGGCCATATTTTTTGGCAAAGTAACAAATAGGACTTTGTCAAAAACAAAGTCCTCCATGAAAAATACCAATTCTAAATGCCAAATGCCTCCTCCTTTTCTTCTAAGCCATTCTTTCCATTTCTTCTTCATCCTTCTTCCACAAACATCCTCAACTCCTTTCAATCATGTATTCTAGACTTATGAGACATTTGTAGAAGGTTCTTCATCAGCCAAATCACTTGATCAATTATTTCTTCTTCATTAGAATTCCTTCATTCTTCTTCAATGATCCAATCATAGATCAAGTTGGATCTTCTTCTAATTCACATGCACTAAGTGTTAGTGCATGGACTTCTTCAGCTCACTTCATCCACTTAGTAGTTGTGGATGGATCATGTTGCTTCTTCAACTCCTCATGCATTGTAGTGACAATGCATGGTCTTCTAACATTGTTGTAACATTGTATCCAGTTGATACAAGTTCTTGGAACTTTAAGAATAGCTCAACAATCGTCTGATTTTCATGGAGAATGTTTCAACCATATTCTCCAATGTCACTTAGTGAATCTCCTAAGTGACATGCATCTGTGTACCATGGCCATTCTCCTTCATCACCATCACCATCACATCCTTTGACATTCACATCATGACTCCTTGACATCCATTCATTCCAAGACAACTTCATGCCTCATTGACAACAAATGCAACACAATGCACTTCAATCTCCCCCTTTGTATTTGTTGTCAATACACCACTTCAGCACATATGAATGGGTCAATATGTGTGCCAATATTTTCTCCCCCTTATTGGCAATCAAATGCAAAGGTGTGGTGTGGTTCACTTTCACAAATCTCTTCCTCCCTTATAAAAGCATTTTCTTCAAAATCACTAAGAGAGGGATGATGTCACATGTTCACTTGAGCAATGAACCTATAGTAAATCAGCTCTAAGTCTACTTGGGCTAACCCGGTGTAGAAAACAAGAGTGATGTAACCAAGGAATTCAAAGCCGTCCACAATTCTCTACACATGTGAGATCATGCTTAGGGGCTTGAAATTTTTCAGATATAACAATGAATTTGCTAAATCCTGCACAACTTCACAAAACACATTAGAAAGTTCAAGTGCAAAGATAAAGCTCCCCCTTTCATCCATTTGTCTTCAATCCATACTCCCCCTTAATTGACAAGATAAACTCAATTAAGAAACAAGGGGTGAAAGTATGATTGGAATACCTTCACTTTTCTCAAGATGGTATTAATCTCAGAATCCCATCTTCTTCAGATTGGCTCCCCCTCAAGGGGTGCACTCCATTCTGTCCAAACCATCCTCCAGTTGAGAATGATCATCATCTTCAATTCCCTACAATGTTAGCACATGTAAATACCAATGTATAAGGGAATAAGATGGAACCTCCTTGGTTCATCAAAGTGAACAACAAGGTTGAGAAGATTCTCTCAACCGAGATGTCCCATTTTCACCAATCTTCACACTTGCACGTTTGATCTTCATTGATGTCTGTGCTGGTGTGGTTATCAAAACATCTTCATGTGAAACCTTCTTCTTCCCTTTTGCTTTAGCAATTGTCAGAGCTTCATGTTCAGCTCTTTGTAGTTCTCTGGCAAGTTGCAACTGATGTGGCCATATGACAAGTATATCATTTGGAAGAGTGGCCTCAGTTTTGGAAGTTCCACATGGTTCTTTGGATGCTGCTAAGCTACCTCTCTTAGGCAACTTATTTTCAATCAATCCCTTCTTCTTCTGGATTGATTGTCTTTTGAAGTTCAGTCTGCTTCTATTTAGTTTCATGGCTTCTTTACAAAGGTCCATGATGTGTCCTTTCTTTCCACAGTAGAAGCATGTTTTCTTGGTGGTCCTACTGGATGCATCACCCTTCTTGGACTCAGACTCCAAGGACTTCTCTTCATTTCTAAAACACTTCTTGGGAGCATTTTCTACTTTCTTCTTGCTTCCCAAGGAATCTCTCTTAGCCAGGTTCTGTGATCTTTTCTTCTTTTGAGCTCTGGATACAGTTGGAGATTGACATGTGTCTATTTGACCACTTTTGCAATCATCCCAGATGTTGTCAAGTAATCCAAATCTATTTGCAGTAAACAGATGTCTCTGGACCTGTGGATGTTGCTTCTTTCCTTCTGGCTTGCTCCCCCTAGGCATGAGCTTCCTCTGTGCTTTGGCATTCAGTGGATTGTACCAACAATCCTTTGCACAATGCCCATACTTGTTACAACACCAACATTGACCCACAAATCTTGACCTCTTGATTCCTTCTGATTGTTGGGTACCTGTCTTGAATTGTTGTGCTGCTTCAGGAGAGCTTTCTTTCTTCATTGTCTTCATCCATACTTGTTTGGAATTATTTTTCCATCCTGCACTTTTTGTGGAAACACAATTAGAAGCATCAGTACAAGATGGTATGGATGGTACCTTCTTTCTAGAAGTTGTTGCACTTTCACTAGAGGATGTATTGCTTTTAGAATCATCCTTCTCAAAGCTCACTTGAGTAGCAACATTTCTTCTTTCAGTTGACTGGGAGGCTTTGGCTTTAGGTGATTGCTGATTTTTCAATATCACCTCTAGTTCTAAGCATCTCATGTTAAGGGAGTTCTTCTCATCCTCAAGAGTTCTTAGACTTCCTTCCCAATTCTCCACCAGTTGTTTCATCTGGTCTTCATGCACCTTCTTTAATTCTTGCAATGAATTGTTCAGCTCCTTCACCAATTTTACTTTGTCTTCAAGTTGAGCATCTTTAACAACCATTGATACTCTATGTCTCTTCTCCAGTGCATGGTAAACATCTTTGATTATAACTTTAAAGATTTCTTTCTCAGAAAGGCTTCTTTGCAATTCTTCAGCAGTGTCTTCATATCTTTCATTGCAAAGAGATACTGTTTCATCTTTGGCATTTACCAGCTTTCTGAGAGTGTTGGTTATGCCAACCCTTTTAGCCAATTGGACTTCCAGAGAATTGGCTTCATCTTCTAGCTGTAATTTTTCTTCTTGAAGATCAAGGAGGCCTGTAGCTATACACATTGCAACTTTCTTGGGGACTCTCTTCTGAAGATATTTGATTGCATTTAGAAGATCATTGTTTCTTCCATCTTCATCACAGCTAGAGCAGGCTTCATCAGAAGAATGATAAAAGGAATTGTCATCTGATGTGACATTCACATTTCTTTCCATAGAAGGAGTTTCTCTGATTGCTACAACCTTCTTCCTCATCTTCTTTGCCTGTTTCTTCTTTCTATTTTTCTGAGTCTTGGCAGATATCTCCATTTGAGGCTGGTCACTCATTTCCTCAAATCTGCACTCCATAAAGACTCCCTTGGATCTTTTAGAGGTAACCTCGCTCTGATACTAATTGAAGTGCCCAGATCAGTGTGAATCACTGAGAGGGGGAGGGGGTGAATCAGTGATCCCTTGAAACTTTTTACTAATTGATTCTTTATCAATTAAACCTCTATGGCTGGTTAAAGCCTCGATCCACTCTTCTTGTATCTCTCAACCTTTCCCGGATAATGCAGTAATGAAAAGGCACAGGACACAAGGATTTACAAGGTTCGGCACCAAAGGCCTACATCCTTGCCAGGCTCTCCCAGCATGGATTCTCCCATTGCAATCTGTCAGTATTACAATGGTCGATACAGCTTCCCACCGTATCTCTCCTGAGTCCCATAGGAGGGTCTTTATACTGTGTCCCACAGTGTTACCAGAGTCCCACTGGCCTGCTCCAGAATCCCACTGAAGACTTCTTCTCCCTGAGTCCCACAGGGTCTTCTCTTGGCTCCTCGAGTCACACGAGTAGCTCTTCTTCACTTTAAGCTTCTTCAAGTATCCTCAGCAGTCTGGGATAAAGACTGCTGGCCTTGCTCTGTACCTCTGATCACTTGTGGTGAACAGGTCTTCTCGTCTTGCTCGGGCTTTATCACCTTCTTCTAAGGATGCCCCGGCTTCTCTCCAATTACTGAATGCTCAGACAAATAATATCTTTATCTTCGGTCTGGTCCAGTCTCAGTTCCACACCACTGATTTAGCACTGTTCATGTGTGCACGTGCATGCATGCATGCATGCACTCTCCTTTTCTTCCTCTTGGTGCAGTAGACCCACAAAGGGTGTAGTCACTTTAAGCACACACCTTCACTGAACTTCACACACTTTATCCAATTTGTTTACACACTTAGAGTGTGTTCTACTTTTGTGTGGGTCACCCCTTCTTCTTCTTCTAATGTGTATACACTTTTAGTGCACACACCCAGGTTCGGCCACTTCTTTAATTTGCACACAATTGTTTCACTTTAGCACACACATGAAACTTGGCCTTCACTTCTACTTGCACATAAATGGCTACGGCCTCTTCACTTGTTGCACACACACAAGAGATGTGTCCTTCCCCACTTACACACACACTGCCTGGTGTGGTCTTCTTGTTTGCACAGGGCTACGGCCTTTCTCTCCTTTTTGCACACACACACTGCCTACGGTGGTTCTTCAATTTTGCACACACACACTAGGGATGTGGTGGCCTTCCTCCTTATTCACACACACGGCCACGGGTCCTCTTCTGTTTTTGCACACACAAGCCGTAGAGTCTTCACTTTGCACACACAAGGCTATGCCTCGGCTTCTCCTCTCCACTTGGCACACACACGAGGCAAGGCCTCGGGTTCTTCTTCTCCTCTTAGCACATACACGAGGCAAGGCCTCGGTCTTCACCTAGCCTTCGGGCGCGCAAGGTTCTGCTTGAGCCGCGGCAAACTTCTTCTCCAACAGCTGCACAAGGTATGAACCACGGCCTCTCTTCCTCAACACTGCCGCGCAAGCCTCACATCACACGGGCCGCGCAAGCCACGGGTGCAAGGCACCTCGGGCTTCAACCGTGGGCGCGCAAGATGTTGCGGCCACGAGTCTTCCTGTCGCGCAAGGGAGGCGCGCAGGGATCTCTCCCTTTCTTCTTTTGTGCAAGTATGCACAAAAGGAACACTACGGAGCTAATGGGAGCTCCGGGCTTCATCCGCGTGAGAAAAACTTCAAACACCCGAGATCTTCGGATCTTCAAGATTTTTCCAAATCTTGATATTTATTCTCAGTTTGACGCGGGCTCATTTATTATTTTCTTCCTCCTCATGCATGCGATTTATAATGCATGCACGGCCTCTGTTTAAACCCAATCCATGCATGCATAAACATCCCAAAGCCTCGGCAGATTCTCTTGCCTCGGCCTTCTTCGAATTCTTCCAATCATAGCATGCAAGCCAATTTTTAGGCATGGATCTGTTCAGTGTGGCCAGACGAGCCGAATGGAGGTCTCGGTTTCAAAAATGGTGGCCGGGAACTCGAAATAGGTCGTCGGGAGTGCTCTGGTTCAGCGGCTGCTCGCGGGTGGCTTCGGCTCGAGCTCGACGAAGGAGATGAGCTACGGCCGTCGGATCAGGCGATGGAGATACATCGGGCGGCCTGGATTAGATCGCGGCGCCGCTGATGGATCGTGCGGCGCAGATCAAGCGCGCGATGAGACGGACGGCGGAGATTTGCTCCCGGGATTTTTTGCGCGTCCCACATCGAATCCTCCCGCGGATTTTCCGCGGTTTATTACCCTGCCGCTACCGCCATATGCTCAGTTGAACTTCTCCCTCCACGGTGCCGCCCCGCACCGTGTTCTCCCTGCGGGAGCGCTCTGCGCCCACTCTTTGCTCCTGCGGGCGCGCTCCTAGCGCCCACTATGCATCACCGGCGCGCGGGTTTCACCACCGCGTGCCCTCGGGGGCTTACACACGGCCCCCTGCGCTCCTCCGGGCGTGCCCCAGTGCCTCTGTGGTGTCTGCGGTTGCGCCCCTGCCGCCCTGAGCTCGCCCCATGGGTTCCCCCTTGGGCGTGGCGCCTTAGGCCCACATGAGCCTTGGGGTTGAACCCACAAGGTGCTCACGGGCTGGCCATATTTTTTGGCAAAGTAACAAATAGGACTTTGTCAAAAACAAAGTCCTCCCTGAAAAATACCAATTCTAAATGCCAAATGCCTCCTCCTTTTCTTCTAAGCCATTCTTTCCATTTCTTCTCCATCCTTCTTCCACAAACATCCTCAACTCCTTTCAATCATGTATTCTAGACTTATGAGACATTTGTAGAAGGTTCTTCATCAGCCGAATCACTTGATCAATTATTTCTTCTTCATTAGAATTCCTTCATTCTTCTTCAATGATCCAATCAGAGATCAAGTTGGATCTTCTTCTAATTCACATGCACTAAGTGTTAGTGCATGGACTTCTTCAGCTCACTTCATCCACTTAGTAGTTGTGGATGGATCATCTTGCTTCTTCAACTCCTCATGCATTGTAGTGACAATGCATGGTCTTCTAACATTGTTGTAACATTGTATCCAGTTGATACAAGTTCTTGGAACTTTAAGAACAGCTCAACAATCGTCTGATTTTCATGGAGAATGTTTCAACCATATTCTCCAATGTCACTTAGTGAATCTCCTAAGTGACATGCATCTGTGTACCATGGCCATTCTCCTTCATCACCATCACCATCACATCCTTTGACATTCACATCTTGACTCCTTGACATCCATTCATTCCAAGACAACTTCATGCCTCATTGACAACAAATGCAACACAATGCACTTCACCAACTTATATTGTAATGGTGTAAACTGCCTATACACATTTGAGGAATGGAATGTTGAAAAGGTTACCAGATAATGAAAATCACCAAGCTCGTGGAGTAATTAATTGGTGGAATGGACAAGGGTCAATCTATTCCCCAAACAACTATACATCATTTGTCCCTTCTATTTGACATTCCACTGCATTAATCGATGTGATTAAAGTAAAAGGGCAGAACATGATTTAGTGAAGAATTTGTAAAAGACACAATTCACCCCCCTCTTGTGTATATTTGGTATAACTCAGTCAAAAAAAATATGTTGGGATACATTAATTTTAATAATGTCTTTGAATGTTTCAATTAATTTTTCCCTAATATTAATATTAAAAAATAATAATTTTTATTTATATACATTTAAATATCATTTGTATCATCACTATTTATATTATGGGGAATAAATGATAAACAATCAATCGATTGTTCTAAAACATCACAACCATTTTATATATAAAGACCCATACGTCACCACATTTCACTCATTAAAATTTAATTTCATTGAAATATTTTTTATTCTCCACCCCAAACATGAATACTTATTCATTTAATCATTGGGAATATGAAACAATTCCCCTTATAAAGTAATTATGATCATTCTCTATAAAATAATATTATCAGGGTAGATTCCATTAATAGGAACTATCTACTAATTTATTCATCACCATCCAATATATATTGATAGAAACCATTTTTAATGAATAATAAATTTATTATAAAATAATTAAAAAATGAACTCTAACCATTACCATGACATTAACATGTTTCTGTACCGTGATTCAAATAACAATGAAATAATCAATTCTTACATTATAAATTTAATATTATAATACAACATGATAAAATAGTATCATATGAAAAGACATAAATTGAAATGTATTTCTAAATCAACAAAATAAATGAAAATTTACCCATCAATAATTTTTTTAGTATCTTAATAAATTTAGGACTCTAGAATATCGTTCTCATTTGTATAGATATTTTATCTATAATTAACATTATATGTTCTTATTTTTCTATCTATTTACCATTATAATATGGTTTCTATATATAATTGGTTTTTGATTATGCTTCCATTTTTTGGGTATATTTATCTAACACCATTTAATATAATCAACACATAATGATATGATTAATTAAACAAGTTTAACTTTATTATATTTCCATAATTGATTTGGTTTATTATTTTAGGAAATTGTGTAAAACATTACTTCGAAAATTGGAAACTTCTTCATAATGTAATTTTTTTTCACACAAGAAGGTTTTCTTTTTTACACCATTGTATAATTTTGAAAAAATTGTTTCATTTATGAAAATTCACAATTTCCCTTTCTATAATTCACACACATTATCATTCCATGTGTATAATATTTGGAAATGTGGGATGAAAAATATGTTTACGTAATGTATGTAAAATATTAAACCAACACTTTTATACAATTGATAATCTTGAAAAATCATCTCAAATAATACAAATTCAATTATATTCAATCAAAACCCATCATTAAATATACAATTAGATTCAAATTTTAGTAAAAATTATAATTTAATTACCCTTATAGTCAGTTCTACATCTCACTTCACAAGAACATATCAATAAACAATGCATTAGAGAACTATATTAAACCCACCTATCACTAGAGAGATTATATAAGAAACATGAAATGAATAAATCAATTAAAATAACTCATTTAGATAATCATATTCATAATAATATTCCTTTAACACCATTATAATAAGAACACTCATTTATCACCTAATTATTAGAATTGAAATATCTTTCCTGGGATAATATTAATATTTTTAAAAAACATTACTAGAAAAATTATAGTATGATATTATTTAAAATGATTTATAAATTATATTGAAATAATGATAATTAATTATTGTTATAAATAATCATAAATGTAATCATGGTATAAACATGTATGAAAACATTCTTTATATCAGTGACAAAAAGAGTCCAAAGTGGTAATTTTAGAAAAAATAAAAAATATTTCATTTATTAATTGTTATAATAATGTTAAAATTTGATAAATATTATCCTTAAATGAATATAAAGTACATATAATAAAAATATTAAAAGACTAAAATTTATATGTATATATAGAGAAAATGTTAAAAATATTTACAAATACATTTTAATAAAAAAATTCCTTCCAAATTTGGAATAATTTGAATCAAAAAGATATTGAAGAATTTCACATGAAAATGATTTTAAAATAAATAAATAACCTGAAATTAATTATAATGTCCACCCATATCGAAGTGTATTCCTCACATAGTGGAAAACATTTTTCGAAAATGGTATAAGTACCTAAAACGGAAATTAAAATGAGAAATCCTTTACCTAATGTCCAAACTAGAGATATACATCTTTTACTCTTTTAAAAAATAAAATATAAATAAATATCATATTAATTACAAAAAGTAGTTATTATTGATTTAATATTATTTGTTTTATTTCACTTTCTACCATATTTAATTTTGTTACTGTTATGGTTAATTTTACATTGAATGTTTTGAGTTAATTCAATTAATATTCCAAAAAAATTAACTTTATTTCATTATCACCTGTAAAAGGGGTCATGGTTACTGGATCTAAATAACGATAATGTTTTAATAATTATTTGGATTATTTATTTAATATATTTTTGAAACAATGGATGAAAATTTTTGCTGAATATTGAAACATATTATTCAATAGAGACAATTTTCAACACATATTCATGATATTATTGATTGAAATGGGAATCAATTAATAAAGATTAATTTAAAAAATTTATAAGTATATAAAAAAATTAGTTTTTATTTATTGAATAAATTATTATTATTTTCTCTGTATGGAGGATATAATAAATCCCATTGATTTATAGAGATGGAATTCCAATTGTGTGATTGAGAAATGTTATCATTTTTGAAAAGATATTTTGTTAATTAGGTGAAAAATATATTTTCATTTAATAATCATAATTATTTAATCATTCTAATTTATAAAAATTAAATATATAATTATGAAAAATCCATGTGAGGTGGTTTTGAAAAAAACCCCTTTCATAGTTGTGAAAGTGGACAACAATGCAGAAGCATTGTTTTTATTACACAAAGGATTTTATAAAGATTGAATATTGTTATTCCATCATCGTAATAACATTTTATTATTTTATATTAAGACATTTAAGTATTTAAAGATGATAATAATTTATTTTAAGGAGGTATAATGATGAACAAATATAAAAATTCACATCATACATATGAAACATGCTTCGATATCTTCATTCATAATACACATTAAATCTTCTATGACTTGTATTATGATGATATCATTACCTATAATACATGGGGAGGATATTATGAGGCGATTTATGTAAATCATGTTTGATATATTGTAAATTATTATATTGAATTTAAGAGAGAAGGTTCAAATTTATAAGTGAGGTGGGTGATACTCATGTAAATATTAAGAAATCCATTATAAAATACTGTGAGTTTTATGAGATTTATAGACCAATATAAATCAATTTCAATAATAATATAGTTAATGGTCAAAATTCCATGAAATAATCATTATTATAATTTTATGGAAGATATTTATTTCCATAATACAAAGAATAAACCCATCAGGAAGCCCATTTACCCGTATTATGGTGAAAATAGTTTTACCTTGGTAATTAATTTTTATGAACAAAAAATAAAATGGCACATATAAACCAATTTGGTAGTGTTGATATGAAATTTTAAATCTATTATACATGGCTAAATTTCTATAATTTTGAAAAATTACTTTTAACTTCTATTTTAAAAATGAAATGGATTATTATTTTATGAAAAATGACTATTTTATCACAAAAATGATTTTAATTAATATTATTAATATTATTGATTTATATATGTTTAATTTAATTTATATAAGACACAAAATTTAAATTATTTTTTAATTAGGCTGGAAAAAGGAATAACCATCAGTCCAGTCATTAAGGAAATGGTTCTAAAGAAATTTGATTTTTTAGATTTAAATATAACATATGTTCCAAAAGATGATGAATATATTTAAAAATTCAAAATATTATTTAAAATTATTAATACTACTTTATGACAACTTTTTTTATTGATACAATGATTTTATGATATTTAAAATCAATCATAAATATGTTTGAGTTTAAGAAGATTTATAATATTGAAAAAAAATTTATTTTCCACTATTAACAAAAAAACCAATCATTGAAGAAAAATAAAACAATTCACCCTAAGAATAATTCCATATAATGAATCAAAAAATAAAGTTATTATTTGGAAATAAGATTTCTAAATGTTTTGAAATGAATTTTATTTCACCCAACATATTTCCCAATTATTTCCATCAATATAAATTAAACATTAGTGATAAAAAATTATGAAAACCAATATTTAATAATATTGAAAAATATTAATCATTACATATTAGTATTAAATTAAAACCCCTTGGTAGTTATATTTTATTAATAACTTGATAATTTCATCATGTATTTGAGACCCTCTACTTTAGTCACATGAAATATTTTTCAACAAACCCATCATTAAAAAATATTATACTAAATACTAAATAACTACTAAATTTCATTATAAAATTTTAATCGATATTTAACAAAAAATAGATAACCACCTTTATATAAGATGGAAAATAGGTAATATATTATGCAAGAAATCGTCTCATATATTATTCCAATGGAAAAAATATCTAAAGGCCCACAAAATATAAAATATACTCAAAACAAAACACAGCAACTTATTAATGCTATTGTAATCATTCCACAAAGACACAAATGTAGAAAAATTAAATATATAAGGGAAATTTTCCAGGGGATCCATTTAGAAAAAAAATTTAGAGGATTAAATTGTTTATCAAAATTTCACCATGTCTTAAGAGAATTCTATCTCAGTCCCATTATAAAAATGAAAATAAAATATAAAATAAGTCAAAGGAAAGGCTACTGTCATTGAATGTGGTTTGGAATTTATTTCTTGGATGAAAATTCTATGGATCGATAATATAAAATTTGATGCATATTGATGGAGAATTAAACCTTATATCACAAAAATAAGGGTGCTTAAATTTCTACAATAATTTAAATATGATTATTTGGGAAATGTGGTAAAAATTTATTAATGAAATTAGATTAAAATTACCTTTTCAATGAAATGTAGAAATAGGAATATAAGGTTCACGATTTTGTCGAAACCATGAATCTTTTTGAGGCTACTAGGTTCCCCTCCATTTTAAATACCCAATTGGTACTTCGAGAGCTCTTAATGGGTGTATATTCCATTGGTATTAAAATAATATTGTTTCCACCTCCTTCATCAAAAATTAAATCATTAAATCACCTATAGAATTGAAAATTATCTCATGAAATATACTATTATATCATAAAAAAGGATAAACATAAAAAGGAATCCTGAATTGAAAAAAACAACTATTCAAAACCCCAAATTTAAAAAGGGAAATATACTTATGTCACTTACCTAAATGGCCCGAAGGCCTTCATTTTCTATTTATTTTGATAACCACCAATTTAAGGGTTGAACGGGAACCCTAAAATTACCTTTCCCATAGGCCAAAAGACATTACTGGACCCGTAGGTCTTATTGAAATCAAATATATTCTGACTAACTAAAACAACCCCTCCCTTGTACCTGAATCATGATCATCTCTCCACCTTTTCCTGACTATTCAGCTGGCTATCGTGTGCAGAGATTTATAAGACCAATAGCGATGGAAATTTATTTCCCTAACATTCTTCCAAATAAATTATAAATGCACTAGTGGATGCGCCCTTCTCTTGAATACTCATATAGAGCTGGTTTCTTGTAGAGTCTGTCTAGGTATATTAAGATCGGGTGCCCTGAAAGCGTTTAGGTGGCTGGAAGTCCTTGTGGTGGCCAAAAGGCTTTATGGTGGCCTAATGGATTTAGTGTTGGCTTGAAAGTCATATAGATTTAAATTTATGGGTGGCCTGAAGGTCTTAAAGACTCCATACCCAAACCGGTGGCCCATGGTGAATAGTTCTAGCAGTTATAGTACCGACCAGTACATGCTACAATACATGTAACAGTACCCGAATAGTACTGCTATAGTAACCTAAAATTAGGCCTCTTCATGGTTTCAAACCAGGGTCTCATAGATTCACATAGAAAGACATCACCAACTAGGCTGAGGAACATGTTCTCACTTATGTCACTTACATACCTTAAGCATAACATAATGTTAGTTGACCTGGACATGGGATATTATAGAATTACCACTACATGGCTTCTTACCCAAATAAAGTGTATGTAAACATTTATTTAATGATGAAATACATCACATGAACATTAATATACCATAAACTCTTACATAAATATATTAATACATCCACCATACTTTATATTCACTATAAAAAACATTATCAAACAAAATTTAATTAAATTCATGTAATATTGATTTAGTAAAAAAATCATCCATGAAGAACCCTAGATCACCCAGAGAGGGGAGGGGTGAATCAGAGTGTCATATTTATCTTCTTAAATAGATGGATCTTGTTCAAAATTGGTAGGAATTAGTAAAACCTTAATATAAAGAATGTAGATTTCAAGAAAAACAATCACATGCAATGAGATAACACAACAATTTTAATTGGTTTACCATGGAGGGATAGTCCATGGAGCATATTCTGACAAATTATTGGTCATACCAAAATACATTAATCATTACAATTTTTGGAATACAAAATATTAGACATAGTTAAACTATGATAGGCACACATTCTATAAAATGTTTTATTATTATCTCACTATTTCCCTAAGAAAAATTCTATCAACATCCCCAAGCCCACTACCTTGGGATACATCTTACTCTGTTTATTGACATTATGGTCACTTAAATAGATTTTAATTAATGTAGTTTTTCTCTATCGAGGAGAGGACTCTTCTTGCATTGATTTCCTAAATTGAGTCACATGAAAATACTAAACAAATGAACATGATATTTAAAACATTGAAGAAACACACACTAAAAAATTTCCTCAAAACCATCCCTTGCACGCTAGATTTGGGATTGACATCTAAATAACATTCAAAAAACCCTTACTTTCTTGTGAAACCCTTATCATTCACATAGCTAAAAAACAAGATTAACCTGGTCTCTTGGGAATAATGTAACAGTTTTTGTGCACAATTTACTTTCTACATCTATTCTACAAACAAATCTTTCACGGGGAAGATGAATACGATCTTTGTAGGAAAAGCTGTAAGTCTTCAGTGGTGTAGTTGCCTATTTATAGGCCTCAATGATCTTGTGTATATTATTCTTTCCAAGCATACAAAACCCATTTTGACATCTCATTGGTATTGTAGTAATCATTTGTGTGACCTTGATTTTCAGACACATTAAATCTTTTATGCACTTTTTTCATCTTCCATTTTTGGATGCAATTATCCCAAACATGCCAGGTGCGCATGTTTCCAAACCACCTTAAATCTTGCATGTAACTCGCTTTTCCTATGTCAGTTTCCTGCACTCTATAATTTTATGACACTAATGATTGGAGAACAATTGGGAAACATTTCCACCTACAATACTATCTTTATCTTGATCTGTAAGATCAATTTCCACAAATACTCCAAGATCATCATAGTAAGGATTGTGAACAAAAACAAAACATAATTTTTTTTTAGTAAATTTATTTGTTGGTTACGAAATTCCATATACCAATCCCCTCATTATATAATTCATATAAAATTCATCCAATGTTATATCAACCTTAACACCCCATAATCTAATTTTTATCCTTAAATCCAAGCAATCTTCAAAGATATCCCCCCAACAAATGAAGAATATACTACTCATTCCAATGCATCCACCAGAATTACTATGAATGAATTTAAAAATAATTATAGTTTCTTGTTATCAATGTATACAAATAACAAAAATGCAGTCCAACTTATCAGTATTAATAAAAAAAGAACCTCTAATACACTCATATTTGTGTCTTATTACCCACATAAAGTGTGATATGGGGATAATTATTATTATCTTTCCAATTAATTTAAATTAGTGAAAAAAAAATTAATGTAATAATTTTTTATATATTAGGAATTTACATTTTAAAAAAATATTAAATACTCATTAATACGTTATATATTACAAAAATATCATACATATTTTACAATTTTTTTTAAAAAAAATCACAACGATTCAATTAACAATAATAATTTTAAATATTTTATTTTTCAAAAATAAAAATATCATTTATAACCATTTATTATTTTAAAATAATGATATAAAACCTATTTTTTATGTAATTTGACTGGAAAATATTTTTCTCTTAAATATATTTTAATTTTCATAGGAAATTACTTATAAATAATTATCATAAAGAGGGAAAAATATCTTCATAGAGGTTGTGTTTTTTGAAATTACCCAATCGATAAATTTAGTAAAAGAAAGATTTTCTCTAGTAAATATTTTAATTTTGGTTCTATGATACCAAATTTAGACAATATATGGACTATTCTCTAGTATTTAATATAAATTTATGTCTTGAAATCATTAATAAGAGGAAAAATCTGGAAAAATGTGGTGTATAAAATATTAATGAAAATAAATGAATGGAACACTATAAATTTAGCAAGATAAACCTAGGAAAAATTTTATATGTAAATTAGTAACAATAAATTTGTAATGTATGATAATTATAAAAACATATGACTACCTGGGAACAATTAGAATATCACAAAATATAAGTTATTTATTAATTGAATAAATTATTAATTGTATAAAAAATTTATTGATCAAAAATAAAGATATATGTGAGCCACATTATTTAAATAGATAATTCATAATTAGATAAAAGTGAATGATAATTTACCATTAATTGGTTTTATTTAATTAATTACGTTGGATTATTTTGAATTATAATATAAATAAAATGAAAAGTTATTATGGTTTTAATAGACTGTATGATAAATGATTCGAATTAAATTTTCTCTCTTAATCATTCCTTACACCCTTCTTATGCTTCACCACAACATAATAGAGATACTGAAATTATAAAATCACCCAAATATACGGTTCCAATATAATAATATGATATCCCTGAAAAAATGACCTTCAAAAATAAATTAGGTTGATATTCTTTGTATTGGATTACTTATCACCTGTAAAATGGTATATTTCCTATAAAATGAAAAATTAAAATATTAATAATCCCCCATCCATATGATCCGACATTGCAATGTACATGAACTGAATACCGGATACATACCTAGATGACTTGTGTTACTACCCCAAGTGTGTGACATGATCACATAAATAATTTTATTAGAACTATTTTTTGGGGTATATCGTTAAAGATAAATTTACATGCTCTTATTAACAAAATACAACAAAAAATGTTTCATAGAATAACACAAAAATTAATTAATAGGATATATTTTTATTTAAAAAATATTGTAGACATGTAGTATCGAATAAATAAATAATTTTATACACAAAAAACACCACTCTATGTGTGAAATAAAACTATTAAAATAATTTACATGCAACTCAATATATTATATGAGAAATATAAAAACCCTTAAAATAATTGGAAAAAATAGTGATCTACTAAACCTACATCTTTTATCTTTTTAATTATTCAATACTCTATGATGGTGTTCAAAAAAATGAGTACATGAAATCACCTAGCTAGCCAGTATAGCATACAACTACTCAAGAGTTATATATCATAACAAAACTGCAGTACTAAGAGATACATGTCCACTTGAGTGACCTTAGATGGTGTGGGTATATAAATACATAGAAAGAAACCTACAATTTTCCTTAATTCACTAATGAATAACCCTATTTTATTAAAAAACAGGTCAACTCATTTACATATATATTAAATTAACCAATTACATTTGTAGTTATCTATTTTGAAAATAAAATAGTAAGAAGTAAACGAATAAAATCTATAACGTTTATCTCCATATTACAATGGTTTCTATACATTTACTAATATGATTATTGAAATAATTAAAAATATGTTATGGTTTACCATTTCAAATTATGCATATCATAATATCCTGGATAGTGGTAATGAAATGAAACAGTTCATCCTATAATGGTATGCTAATTATAATGTCAGGGCTTATACCTATCTCATATAAAGGGGAATCTGTATATCGTTTTTTGGTCCTAGAAACTCCTAGGGGATATGGGAAGTCGATTATATATTTAGTGTTCTATAATATAGTACCAACACAAATATGAAATTTAAAAACACATGCATATATATTTCATTATGAATGAACATATATATTTATATATAATTATGGATATATTCACCAAATAATTATATATATATAATATATTGAGTTATTATAGTCATATGACAAATTATTCTGGATCGATGTTTTTCATTAGATACATTCATTTTATATTTTTATATAGGTATTCATTATTTCACCAGTTTATAATATGAAGAGTATTGGTGAAATTTATTCACGCAATATATATATGCTAGTATATGTGGAATTTATTCAGATGTTATAAATCATGAATAAAAGAAACAACACCTATGGAGTGTCATCATCTGATCAAATATATAATTACATCCATATGATGATAGTATGGTTATGAGATAGCTTTATGTTCAGCTAAAAATACTAAATATACATTAGATTTCCATTACCAACATCCCCTATATTAAGAGGTAGTAGCATACCATAGATAAAATGTGTCTCCCATATGAATGTAAGATAATTTAGTTTTATCATGGAAACCATTTTATGTAAGATACATATGTTTGAATGATTTGTGATCTCCCTATTTCCCATGATATGGTGTCTGAAGAGGATTAAATAACTCTTTGATTTTTTATATAAATTATTATCGGATGTTCATTATTTATGTTTTATAATGTTTCAGATTATCTTTTATTGATATTGCACGAAACAGATTCTAACTACATATTATTTACCTAGAAAATATTATTGGAATCATTGGAAACATAATAGTGGTATTAGGGATATCAATGTTCTAATCTCTTGACACCCGTGATGAAATGAAGAATAGAATCGAAATAAATAGAATTTCATTTTTTATGGAAATTTTGTTTCTCAAATGTTTTTACCCTTATATAACAAGCAATGTGTACGTAAATTGAGGAATTACCATTATGTTGATGTGGTGTATAACATAAACCTATGGATCACCCTTATGTAGAGTGTTCTGTGTAAGGGTTTTATTGCCTTTCCCAATTATAGATAGTTCATTTTAAGGTTCAACACAACTTACCATTAGGTTAAATATGTGTTATGTAATATTATTTGTGTTTTTGAATGAGTTTGGAATAATTTACTACACTATAAACCTTACATGCAATTTTATGTGATGGTATACCCATATAAGAGGAGCTTTGTGATGGGTTTTTCTCCTTACCCTTACATCATTAGCACTGGGTAAGAGAATTACCTATACAAGGGGAGCTATACAAAGGTATCAAATTATATACATTTATAAACGGTTTCTAAAATTTGAATACCCCTATGTAATGTGTTTGTGTAATAGTATAAGGAGGGGACCCATACACATGATGGTGGTTATTTTAAAGGGTTATTAGATTTTTTTATGAATTTTTATGTAAATACATTGAAAATGAAAAATGATTTTAAGGGATTGTAAATTGATTATAAATCATTATAATTATTTGGGATATTTTAATTTCGAAATCTTCATTAAATTAATTAATCATATATTTTTTTAAATTGAATGTTTATAAAATATTCTATTCCCAAATATTAGAAGTTAATATTAAAAATACATTTTATGATATACACGGAATGTGTTATGATATTGGAATATAAGTTCATATTGAATAATCATAAGAAAATAATACCTAAAGGGTTATAAATTATGAAATGAATACAAAAAATTTTTATTTGAATTATTAATCTTTTCAGAAATACTTATTTTGAATAATTCAAAAAAAGGGGGTTCCTTATTTTTATTTTATATAAGACAAATAATTTTTTTAGTATTTACATGATCATGATTTAAATAATAATTATGTATATGATATACAGATTATGAAAAATATTTTAATAATATAAATTGGATTATTAATTTGTTATAATTCATATGATATGATATATTAAAAATAAAAATTCAGGTAACTATAAATCATAATGTGTTCATATTAAAATGATTCTAAAAGTTTTGTATCCAAAATTTTTTAATATCTATAATATTAAAGATGAAAAATATTATAGGGTTTATAATTAGATTCTATTTATGGATTTTGCATAAATTTTTATCTCATGTATAAATGTATGAGTCCTGATTTTATTTAATAGATTATAACATATTATATAAATTTTGGGTAAAAAAATTTGATATATAAATTTTAAATTGTCTTTAGATTGAAATTTTAAACATCATTTAGGATAGAGCCTTTCATTAGATTCTATGTTGAACTAAAAATGAATTTATTTTTTCATCTTCCTTGACCACAATTTGAAATTGAAGTTAAGAACATGAAATTTTCTATTTAATATAGTTTTAACATATTATGTGTTAGGGTAATGGGGAATTTGAATATAAATTAAATTAGTTAATGAGGTGAATAGGTACATGGGATCGTGTTATCTACCTACTTTTAGGCCTATACCTTATCTATTTTAGTGAATGGTGTTTGGTATATTTTACTACGGCCTTACTCTTATTGAAAACTCTATTCCATAACATGAAGTGTATATTTAGGTTATATAGAGGATGTATCTCGATATATATGGATTTTTATGACTTATATTTCTAGGTAATAAACACAAACATATGTGTTATATAAAGAGTTACACATCAATATGGATTAGAAATATTGAATTAATGGATGTAATATGGTTCGAAAATAAATTAAATTATGAATACAAATATAAAAAGGAGAAAAATTAGATATGATGGTGTGATTAGAATACCCTTTAAATTAAAAGTATTATCATCCTTCCAATGTTGATATAACCACCCAAATTTTCTTATAATGATCCTTTTAAAAACAACTATATATATACATGGTATTTTCTTGGAGTTTCATTTATGATTTGAGGGTCACAGAAAATCATAACTAATACATTAAAAATTAATAAATATATTAAATCTCACCGGTATAATTTTTTTTGGTATAAATTCATTACTCCAAGAATGTGACCTGAGATGGAATGTTAATGTCTTAAATTTTAACTAGAACATAGGGTTTACTGTATGAATGACATTATTTTTGTTGGGGGTAGGATGGTCCATGGAAGGAAAACATTGCTGTGAGTGTTTAATGAATTAAAATATTTTTGATATCTTTATTTAATGACCAAATATTTATCTTATTCATATAAATATGAAACTAGGGAAAATATCTAGGGTCATTTTCATAACCCACTGATATTAGAGAGGGGGATGGTAGTTTTACTTTGATCTTGGCAAGATTAGAACATGGATGAATAATGAATGATTGAAGGGATCAATAGGTAAATTGTGAACATAGTATAATCTTCATTCTTATTTTTGATAGAATGTGTTATTTGTCCTTGTATGGTCCATTCTCAATGTGGGGCTTGTTGTTTATTTAATTTTCTCTCATTTAATTCAATTTATTGGATTGATTTCAAAATTTATTTATTTCATTTATTGTTGTCCTTCAAATGAGATAACTAATCATTTAGTAGTGTTGAACCTAATTATCTATATTTATCAAAAAAATGATAAACCCCTTATATTATTTAAATTTTGATTATTATGCAATATCGTGTATTCTAATGATAATATTATATCAATATTTATCCCTTTCCCATCCATTCTTCTTCAGGATATTCATTGTAGTCCCATCAGGACAGTGGATCATCATTTTCATGCTAGATCAGGAATGATAAATCCATGATCATATTGAAATATTGATAATATCTATATTGACCAATTAAAAAAAGATGGATTGAAGATGATTTGTGGAACACAATTTATCGCTTCATGGATCAGGACACTAAACATTTATGGGATGCATTAAAGATACCACCTAAGAGATCAAATTTCATGTTTTTTGATAATGGTGACTACGAGTCGACAATCATGGACATTACCTTATGATTTCTATAGATTTTGGCGAGTCAAACAGTGAGAAACATGGAGGAATGTTTGGATCTTGAGACTTTGTGAATACCAATGTTCTATTTGTAAAAAATGTCAGTATATTCCATTTAAACCATTAAAATACACACCATTTTCATTTGATTCTCCTACATATTAAGGTTCTAAACTGAGTTGAGTATCATACACCATGTGATTGGGTCCACATGGCATTTATAATTACTGATGTAGTTGATTTGTGAGCCAATAAAACAATCCCACGACCCCAAATAAGAGGACATGTAATATAACCAAATAAAATTTCATGTGGAGAAACAATAATAGATAATCCATTTGCTAGGAAGAAAAATGCCAAGAATTTGGGTAAAATAATACCCCATGTGACACAATGTAAAATCCATGTACTTCTCCCCAAAACTTATACGTTATGTATCTCCATCTTCGAGACTCAGATTTGGGCCAATTAGTAGCATATCCCTAGTATTTATCATCATAAGATTAAATAGTTTCCACAATTTAAATATTAGATATGTGAAATGATGTTATGAATGGATGATGATTCATTTAGTGATTCTTATCATTTGGCTATGGTTGAGAGTAATCATTTTTGTTTTACTGGGGTTGATACTCAAATGTATCTATAGGTGTCAGGTCCCCTAAATCCATTATACATCAAGATAGTTAACTCCCACCCATTGTAGGTGGTAGGACTCTTTACCCTATAGAGTGTTACTCCCCTTCATTAAATCCATGGAGGTGAGTGAGTCCAATATTAGAGTTAGTAATCTATTTGTTATGTCGTTTAGTGGTTAGGTGTGGGTCCCCCATCTCATTCATGAGAGGATTGGAATGATTCTTTCACAAAATATTGGAACATTGGAAATGTAGGAAAAATATTATTTCATAGTTATCTATGATGAAGGATATCTAGTTTTCTCTCCATGATTGGAATTCACTGGTATATCTATTTTTGTTTTATTTCCTCGCTATAAAATATCGGTTGAAATGTAATTTTATTTTATTTATATCTTTTCATGGTTTCTATACATCCTACAATGTATTTTTATACTCACCCCTACATGGGATATGATCAAATGTGTCACATATTTTATAGATGACATGCAGATCAATAGTAACATCAGAGGATCAATGAAATACATTGAAGTGATGTGTGAGGTCTGTAATCATAATCAGATATTGTGAGATATAAAGTCTTTAGTTTCCAAATTTTTTTAGTTATTATGTTGTGGACCCCATTCTAGTTGGGTTTCTATTTTTAATATCTAATTTATTTATATTACACTGATCCACATTGATTTCATTATAATATAATTTTTTATGTATTGATTACTCTATTGTTGTTTAATTTATTCAGAAATATCTGAAATGTTGTATGGATTTGCTTATCTGTTCAAGAGTATCGGTACATTAGGGTAATTCATATTATTTTTGTGATATTACCACCCAATTATTTCCCACATCCCATGTAATATTAGAGGAAACAATGGGGTTTCACATTCATATCATCATTTGACTGGGTGAGGACCCTGTGAGTCAGGCTATAAGAGAGTGGTATCATAGATGGGTTTTCATGGTGTAGTATTTTGGTGGTAGAAATGAAGGGATGATTTGATGTATTACATAGGAAAATTATTCCAATGTTTATTAAATTTTGATCTTGGTCTTGGGAACCCCTTGATGATGTGACAATTGACATATCTATACCCCAAGAATCTCATGATATGCTTGTCAGCACTATTTACAAAGGAACTTGTTATTGGGAAACTGATGGTATATGACCCGTATAGGATTGGTTCATTTTAATATTTATTCCTTCATGTGTTTTCTTCCAATATATTATTATCTAATTCTTTATGTCCTTTTAACTTTCAGGATTCCTTTTTGATGGTAAGCTGTTAAGATACCGATACCGAATTGTGATGAATAATTGTCAAGATATGATTCTCCGCCACAGGTTCCCCCATGATAGCCAATATAGTATTGAGTCAAAAATAATTGAGACAATTCATGAGGTAGTTTCTCCAGATAGGTAGTGAGTCGTTCTTCTTCTTGTCATGCAGTGAGTGGAACCACTATTGGTGGATCTTATTGATGTTTCATACAGGATGTTGTTGGAAATATTTTTTGAAAATTTGGAATATGGTGAATTTTTGATATATCTAGTGTTATAGAATCATTGTAGTTATAGATTATTAGGAATGATTGACCCACTAGAGGTACGGGTTTGGAAAGAGACTCTAGTCTCATCATTCTTCCATATCCAGAAACAACCATAAATGTTTTTTTGGGCATGGAACTAGAATATTTCTTATGGTAATGAGATTTTATTAGGGGATCATTCACCCATATATTATATGAGGATACCCTATCATATAATGTTTTTGTTCTCATGTTCTATAGTCCGTACCATCTATCTACTAGTCTACTAGTTCAGGTTCACGAGTTTCATAGGTATGATGGGGTTTTGGAGATCATCTTGGGAAGCAAGTGCTATGAAATGGGAGCTGACATTGGACAACAAAGATATGAGACTTTGGAAGTAGTTAATTTTAAAAAAACACAGGATTTTAGAATATTATTCATTCTCATTCTTAGACACTAACCTGGGGATCTAAAATTCAGGAATCATATATTGGATTTTTTTTATTTTTTTATTTTATGTAGCACAATGGTTTCAATGAAGACCAAGGCATCTCAGTTGTGGCTTATAACACTCCGAGTATTATGAGCCATTTTTTCAAAAAAAATTAATTTATTTAATGGTTGGACTATAATACTAAGAAAGTAAATACTTATTTATATTCAAAAACGTTTTAATCTTGTTCTACATGTATCACTATCTTATCTTCAGTTGCTTGCAACTTTGATATTATAAGAAACAACATTTTAATAATATAATTATTTAAAAAAGATAGTTACAACCAAGAAATCAAAAATAGAAGTTTTAACATTAATAAAAAGTTCTTAAATAATATTTTCAATTGTTTTATATAAATATATACTATTTATTTTGAATTATATAATTCCTGGTATAGTCTTCATAGGTTATGACAATACAATTTTTTCGAAAGAACTACATTATATGTCCTCATGAGAATAGAGATAAAATTAATTTTTTAAAGTTATATAATTTAAATTTTATAACATAAAATTCAATTTTCACTTCATAATGTTAAATTTATATTAGTGTGAATTTTTGGAATTTTCATAAATATTCCATAATTGGATGAATAGTGAAAATGATAAATTTTAATAGAAATTCACCTTTTCATATTATTTTATTTATAGAAAAATTATATTTCAATTCAGTTTTAAATTATATTGAGGTCCATTATATATTTATTAATAATATCTAGGTCATTTAAATCACATTAAATTGTAATTTGATATGATTATAGGTGGACTTGTCACTGTAGAATGGTCGAGCCCAAGAACGAACCTCACGTTACTCCATTAGTTTCAATTTTCCTGACCATTACGGATGGTCCTGCCTGGCCTCCACCCCCTCCAACGGTTTTTGATATAGGATTGTCCACTAATTCCTCTGGTGGCCATATGGCTATTATCGCCCCATTGGTCGGTTCCCTGACCCTAACCTCCCTGGTACCTTCTCGCGGAGTCGTCAGTGGGTCTCCTTTTGTGATATTCTCTGTGACTCGACAAGAGATTATCATTGTTTCTCGGTGATCTCAGGAGAGCTGATAAAACTGTTGAGTGATGTTAAAAGGGGTTTTATCAAGGTTCCAGTGTCGGATTTCAAGGAGGTCGTGTTCTGTCTCAATTGGAGTCTGGTGTCTCGCTTCGGGGAGGCCAAGCCGCCACTAGCTATCTACAATCAGTGGGTTGCATAATAGGGGATTCAAATGCCGGAAAAGGTCTCGGATATCCACAAGTTCTTTTTATTTATTTTCCTCACCTATGAAGGGGACTTCCTCCATTACTAGTTTAAGGTTCTGCAGTTCATGGGTCGTTGTGTTTTAACCAAGCTAGGTGGTCCCAGAAATTTCATATATGTAAGAAACGATTGTTGGCAGTGGTTTGGAATCTCCTAGCTGGGTTGTTGTCGCTGTTAAAGAATTATGGGCTTCTGAATCTGATCATAGACTCCATTTGTGTATTTTTTATGTTTCTATGAAAACCTAAGTAGGGGATTATCATCCTCACAGAATAACATATGTGTCGAGCCTGACATTTCATGTACTCTTCTGGAGAAGATTGACCATTAGGTTGAGGATTCTTTCACATGGGTCCAAGACCTAGTTTACCCGATGTTTCCAAGGCTCTGCATGCACTACCTTCTTCATGGGCACTATATCTAGCTCTGTGACCATTGTGGGAATAAGGGGCATGGTATAAATCTTCATAAGGATGAATGAAGTGTTGGTGATCATCTTTGTATTATGTCTCATGTTGAGGAGATGATGTAGGAGGCATTGGATCTTGTTACCTCCTCATTAGCCTTAGGGATTGTCTCTGTGGTTCCTCTAGAGTCTGCAGCTCAAGTCTATCATGGGTATGCCTTGGCTCTCATCATTTACATTCCGATGAGTATTTTGGATTTATGGGTTCCTCCCTCCCTACCTATTCCTGACATGCTTCTTCATCCCCTGTTGGCAAGTGGCCATGTTTCTGTAAAAATTTGAGGGCTCTGGTCCGTATCCCTACTTTCATATGTGTCATTGGATAATGGATCAGGGGTGAACTGGTGGGACATGGTTTTGTTATCAATTGTCATAGGATATGAGCATGGGGGATCATCCCATTCATCATTGGCTGTGATGCCTCGGCTCTCTCAGGATCGTTTCGTGGGGTCTTCCCCCTTCTTAGAGGATTCCAGTGATCATGGGTCTTTGTCAGCAGGTCGGGCTAGGAGGAAACAGAACTCAAGCCAGTTAGGAAGTCCTTATTATCTCATTGGGATTCTAGATAATGTTAATGGGGATCACACAAGATAGAAGGAAATTTTTCTCCAAGGGGTATATCCTTCCCTTATTTTGAAGGCTCTGGTCTCTAGAGCCAGCACCAAGGCACTCAGTTTTATATTATTACCTTGTTAAAACAGAATTCCAAATGGATTGGTGCCTAGGTAAAATCATATTTTCTAACCTCAGTATCTTCCAATCATAATGTGGTCATGGTGGTCATTCTTGAACAAAAACAAAAACCATCCAAAATTTGATATTATGCCAGAATGATATAGATTCAGGGCTGCATGTTGGCTGAGTCATCTAATAGGTATATTTGGGTTTTTTGGCCTAAAAGGTGATTGGTGGACATGGTTGAAGATGAGGATAAGTTTCTTACTATAAGGTATAAATAAATCTTCTAACCTTATATTCTTTTTCAGAGTATGAAAGCTATGATATGAACACCCAGGAGTCCTTGTGGAGGTAGTTAAGAATGTCTTATCAATGTGAGAATGGTCAGTCATATTCTTTAAGGGATATATCCCGAGCAGCACGAGTTCATCAAGGAGCTATCTATCTAGAAGGTAGTTGCCCTGGCATTAGGGATTATTAAAGATGTTATCATCAAAACACATGGATGGAAAATGATCAGAAAACATGATATGAAAAAGGCCAAAATTTGGGTTTAATGGACCATTATAATGAGATTATTGGTAGGTATGGGCCTCAACTCCTGGAACATTGATATTCTCTTCTATTTATTCAGCGATGTGAGGTTTTTAGTTTTATTTATGGGTAAATCTTATGGTTTCTTCAAGTCTACCTGGGACCTATGGAAATGGGACCCTATCTCACCTACTCAGTTCATTCTTATTCAGGATGTGATGACCTAAATCATATAGAGAAGTATCAAAAATGATGGAATCTTCCCTTATCGATGCCAGTTGAAGGCTCCAGCAATTCCCACATAATGTTTACTAACGATACAATCATATTTTTAAATAAAAAAGGTTTATCCCTACATAGCATAAGTGGGGTTCTGAAGAGTTATTATCATTGGATTAGTCACAACATAAATAAAGGAAATAGTGAATTCTTCATCTCCAACAGGTGCTCAGTTTAGAGGGTGGAGTATATCAGCAGGTTTATGGGCATCCATAGGGGGGAGTTCTCTATGAACTATAGTGTTGTGCCTCTATCATCGGGTAGTCTTCAAATTCTGGACCTTGACACCCCGCTCTCCTGTATTATGGAGAGAGTGCTAAAACGGAAAAATATGCTTTTAGAATTTGGCATGAGGATCACCCTGGTGAACAACGTCTTAGTGGATGCTCCCATTCACAGACCCTCTTCAAGAAATGTCCATAAGGGTTTTTTCAAATCCATCAATAGGATCCTCACCTCCTTCAGTAGGGACCCATACATAGAAGAGAAGAAACACATGGAATCCTATAATAGAATGAAGAAACCTATGGGTGAATTGGGAATCAACGTGTGCAACATTAGTGATACCATCTTCTATGTGTATGCAATGATTTCATTGAGCATGTTGGAACTACAAACTCTCTGGGGATATACCATACACAGGACCACATCGTGGTTTCTAGGAATGGTGGATGGAATCCCTATACACTCTGTTCAATGGTTGGTGCTATTGTTGTGGTCATTAGTCCATTTTCCCATTGGTTGGTTGGGAGAGGCGACAACGCTTTATGGAACCGGGACTGGGGTGGCGGTGTGTTGAAGTTTCTTGGGTGACTTGAAAAAAATATATAGTTCAGGGAAGGGAGCATCTTCACCTATTTCATCTCTCTGGTTCGGGATAAGTTTTAGAGTGAGTGTTTCAATCGCATAGAGTTGAACACAAGGGTTGATAGATGTGTCTTCACCGCTTCCTCCTTGGGCCACAACTCATCAAAGGACATACATGTTGGGGTTTATGAATTAGTGAAGCATGGGTGATGAGATGATATTATCAAGGTGAAAATCATTCCCACTAAATTAAACATTAATACATAGAGGTTTTTTAACAGATACCTTCAGATGGATGATAACATCCATAAGTGGGGCATCCAACTATTGTCCATGTTCGTGTGCTATAGTGTACATAAAGAGAAGAGTGCTACCCATCTGTTCTTCTGCTGTGAATGGGTGTGTGAGGTATGGATTGTCCTCAGATAATTCCCAGCGGTTCATGCTCCGTATACCTATATCCATCCCATTATAGAGGTCTAGTATCATGGCATTGAGGGAGGTGGGGTGGAGGAGGTGATATGGTCGGTGTTGCGGCACATTGGGTTTTGGTATATTTGGTAGGTGTGGAATAAGATGAAGCGTGTGATAGGGGTAGTTATGGATTGAGTGATCATTGTCTTGGAAAAAAACATATTGTTGGACTGGAAAAATGTAATGAGTTCATGGAAGGGGGCTTCCTCGCTTCATCTATTTCCATTCTGTTCCAGAGGGGATTTGTCTTCTAGTAGCAGGGTAGTGAACTGGCTATGCTATCCTATTTCATTGGTTGTCTTGAAGCTCAATACGAGCAATTATTGTATAAATGGGCACATGAGTAGTGGTGGGGTGGTGCAGGATGTTAATGGATCTATTTAATTTTATTTCCCATCAAAACAAAGTCATGGATCCTCTATTCATGTGGCGACATTGGCTATGCTCACCAGCCTCAACTTGTATAGGCTATAGGGGCTGGATATTTCAGTGGTTGAGATATACTTCTTGGTTGTTCATGATTTCCTAAAATAGTGTGGTGTCGTTACATTGTAGATATGATATACAATAAGATTTTAAAAATAATTCTCAAGAGAAACATTAATGTGTGACATACTTGGAGAGATCAGAACATGGTGGTGGACTACATGGACTTAATGGAGTATACTGGCATGGTGGATGGGTTTCTGTACACAGCTGGCAACATTAATCCCAAGGGTATCGATTTCATTAATGGGGAAACTCACGGGTTACACTATATCAGACCCCCGTAGGTTTCTTATAGGGGGGATCTCTTTTTTTGGCCTCCTTATTTTTCTCTTTATTTTGGTTCCACTTTATTTTCAATAACATTTCATAATGATGAGGATATAAATACATATCAGCATTTTGAACACTTTCTCTTTGAAAACTTTTTTTCTCCTTCTATCTGTGAGATTAAATTTTAATATAAATTCTAGAAATTAAGTGATTTTATTTTGGAGAATTTCTTAAATTCATGAATGAATAATTATTTATAATTTATAATAAGGTCAAATAGTTTTTATACCAAAACTAATAGAGAAAATTTTAAATTTTATCAAGATTATTATGATAACAAAATATTACCACATGTATAAAAAGTATGCATAATTAAATAATTGAACTATTAACATGGCCAAAACAAATTTTATAGACATATATCTACCATACCAATTCATTTATCGAATATTTTTTATTATTTAAGCATTTTTTGTTATACTACGGTAAAAATGACCTTTTTTTAGAAAATAAAAATGTGTTCTCTTTCCCATTTATAATAGGACACCGCCTCTTAACCTATCCTCAAACCATAAAAAACAACATTCATCCCACAATCCTAGTCCAAATCACTTATAAAATTCCATCCCTTTATCACATAATCATTATTTTGAATAGAAACCAAACCATGAATTTCCATCAGCATAAAGAAAATGGAGTTTCCCAATGAAGAGGTAACATTCATCAAAAAAATATTGTTGTTTTATTCCCCATATCAAACTTATATAACTAATTTTATTTCACTATAATATAACAAATTAATTTACCTTAATATAATTATATTTTTTATGTTATTTTTTATTACCCAATACTTCAGAAACATCCAGGAAATGTGATACACAATCACCATTCAAATACATGTCAAACTACCACTTCATGAACCGATATCATTCATTCTCCCATTTCCACCATTCATGGATTGGAATAATGTTGAATTTATAGATTTATATTATATTTATTATTTTTTCTTTTTATTACGATTAATAAATTTTTATATCAAAATAATTGTTACAGTATCTATTTGTAGAAATATGATAATGTTGTTCATGACCATGGTTGACTACCACCCCATTAAGTGATGTGATTCGATCTTGATTACATGGAATGTATTAATGATGAGTTGAATAAATATATGTGATATATATAATATTAATTGTATTATTTATTTATATTAACTCATATAACTTAATTTATTTAAATCCTTTAATAAAACATAATCATCATTCATGTGTATGTATGACCTTCCATCTTTATGAATAGTGTGTTTTAATTTTCACCTCTAACATGCATAATTCACTATGAATACATATAAAAAAAATATATGTTATATTAATAGCACATTTTTCATTATTTATATAATTAAATAATTATCAAACTCACAAGACTAAATATATTACAAATTAAAACATATTCAAAATAATGCGGTTATTACTAGAAACATATCATTAATATGGATTTGTTAATAAACGAGTAATAAACGGGGATAATAAAGTCATAAATGAAATTATATATAATAATGTGATTATTTTTCAAATTTATAATTAAAATATATTTATTATAAAATAATTATTAATGATTATGATTGTATTCAATACTTTAGGTAAGGGATTTCCATATCACATTTATTTTTCAGGAGAAACAATAATTCTCCACCAACTATTTCATGTATATGTTGTGTATACTACCCATGGATCAATTATATGATGATGATGATTATTATTATTTTTTATAAATATCCATATTGAATATCTATTTTATGGGGTTTTGGATAAAATTTTTACCAAAGTGGCATGTGGATTTTTTCTTAATTTTAATCCATTGGGATGCATATTAGGTTATTAACCTATAATATTTCATGAGGATTATATAAATAAACATTGACATGTAATATCATGTATTTTATAATACTAATGATATTATGTGTTTCATTTTTTTTGTTCCATCTTGGGGTTTATTATATTAATTTTCCAATGTGGTAAGAGTTTATTTCCACATTCTCATTGTTTATTTGGATTGGTTACGATTTTGTCTCAATCAATGGAATATTTGGATCCATATCTCATGAATTATCATGAATTTACTTATCCTTGTGTTATTAAATATATCTTCCTGTAATGATACAATATTCCCAATATTTGGAAATTAATTTAATTAATGGACCTGCTTTAATAAAATGTGACATTATGTCTCACTTTGTTCATAATTATTTTTTAAAACAATGTTTTATATATTTTTCAATAAAAAATGTTCTTAAATGATCATTTAAATTATTTTTCAAGGAATTATATTTAATAAATAATATCTTATAAAAAAATTTTAAAATTGTTTTCAAATATCCATTTATATTATTTTAATGTTCTATTCAAAGATAACGATTTTCAAAATTTTATAATTTTTAGGATAAATTTTCAATGATTAATTGATATTTTTGAAAGGAAATATTTTATAAGATATTTAAAATTAATTTTCAATCTAATATGGAATACTTTGGTGTTAATCATGACTAAATGTTGATATTAACCAAGGGTATCAATATAATTCTTTCTTTAAATGGTTTTTTATTTGATGACATGATGTTTATAGAACTCATTTCTCTTCCATGGCTTATATACTTAAAAACACATTTTCTCTTCCAAAGGATGTAAACTTATAAAACTGACATATTTTTATAGGTTATGATTTTATGAAATAATTATAAATCCTATATCTTTTCCGTATGTTAATATTTTATTAAATATATATGATAAACATTTTATTTCATGTGTTATGATATGGTGGATGTTTATGATCTTGTGACACACTTAAGTATAATTTCATTATGTGACAAGTGGGACCCATATATCCCTCTAATGAATTGGGTAAATATGTATATCTCATAATATAAACATGACTATAAAAGGAAGTTAACACAGCCCAGTAATAGAAATATATAATTAGTAGGGGTCATGGATCAACAATAAAGGGTTGGAATTGGGTGAGAGCTCGGTTCAGTAAAGATCTTTGTCCACTATGATGGTCTTGGAAGTGAGCCTTTAAAAATATGAAATAATTTTATATGATTATGTGTAAACCTTAAATTAAATGTCTTTTTCTCCCATTGATCATGTTTTTTTATTTTTCGATGATTAATTTCATATGAACTTCTAATGTTTATGCCATGATTCATGATTTTGATCATTGATATGTAGTGTATGTTTTAACTTCTTTCGATCATGTTATATTATATTTATTATCATTTTATGCCTACTCTTCTCTATTATTTACCTTATTGATAATCTAATAAAATCATTTCTTATTCTTCCATTACCCTTGTAATGAATATATTGATAATGTTTTATGTGTCTAAAAAGTGTTCCAGTTAGGGAGAACCTAGTGGGAGATAATCTAGATAACTTTTAGACCCGGGTTTTTGTTCCAAGTTTCGAAATATACTAAACTAATATAGTAGTTGGGATTATTTTTGTCTATTTAATGAATATTCATTAAAAATGATATAATATATATGTATGTTAAGAATTGTCGAATACATGGGAATTGTGATTGCTAGGATGAACAAGGTCCATTTAGTAAAGACTTACGGACTTTTAGTTACATAATAGGAGGGTTGATAAGTGATATCATTATCCTAGATGAAATGGACATTGTACGAGGTGAAACATGTATCCCATTTCATTTTAATTCTATTCCTATTTTGAAACATTTCTTTATTTTTAGCTTTATCCATTTGTTATGTGATTATGATCCTTGTGGGATCTTTATCGTAAATCATTGGGGATAGAAATACATTCTAGGAAGGGGTTGATTGACCACATTGTGTTCACAAGAAGATTTTTTCTGTAGGAGGGAATGACTTTTATGGGATGATTGAATTTCAATATCCTTAAATATAAAGAGATGTATTTATGAACAATGAAAAGGGATCATAAGTTGGAAACTGAAATCTTTAAGATATTAGTTGAAGTGTTTCTCCCTTGGTTTGGGGTGCTCTTTGAAAATCTAGCATACAATGAAATTATAGGTTTATATGGACATCTTGCCAAAATATTTTCCATGACTCCCTTTATATCAGGATATTAAATTATTCTTTTACATGAAACCAAGACAGTATTGATATCTTATATATCATATCAAAATAATCCTAATGATATCCAAGATCCAATGGAGATTTTGGATGTTCATTAGGATAAGGGTTTTAAAATATCCATTGTGTCCCGTATAATTAAATATTTTTCATGATGCTATTGATAATTGTTTTTCAATTTTATTTGATTTATTAATTATGTTAAGAAGGAACTATAGATTACTGTAGGTACCAAGAGAGTCTCATTCTTATTCAGATCCTGGTGTTCCAAAACATGGGAAAAATACAGGGCCACAAAATTTTGAGAAACTACGGTTCCTAGCCCGCATGATTTGTATGAAACAGTGAAGTTGCGGGTAATTAAGATATATATAATGAATGTTTTTTCTAAAATTGTGATACCTGAGGCCAATTACCATGAAAGTATTCTATTATATGGGATTAGTACTTTTTTATGTTTTTCACATAATTAGACAAACTACGCACCTAATTGTGTAGTGATCCCCGTTTTAGTAGTGACTAGCACATTATTTTTGATCAATTTGAAAATTGTGTTCCTAAACTATGTTCCCATTATTTATGAGGTGAAATTACATGCTTTCCATTAATTAAATACAAAGCATATTTTCCGTTATCATTTTTATTTTATAAGCATGCAACACCTTTTCTTCCTCAAAAGGGTTATATTCTCAATTAACATAGTGTATCTTATATATCTCTCCACTATCATAAAAATAAATATTAAAAGGAATAATTGGATAGATTAAGGTATGACATTCCGTCCCCTTATATTTGAATCATGGTTTTCATTGGATCCATCACACTATTTTGGTGAAACCCCATTTGGCCTAATTTCAAGGTGTTGGTCTGTTTCTAAGATCTCTTTAATACTAAGTGGAAAATGAGGCCAATATTTAGAAAGAATCAAAACAAGGCCTTAATGTATGTGTTCAGATCATTTATCCATTGAAATTCATCACTTCATAACTTCGATGCTGTTCCACACACCGACTATTTCTTATAAGATCTATTTATATGGTTCATTCATATAAAACTGATAATCACACCTCAATAGACTCCTATTGATCAATTTTTTGTAATTTATAGGATGGTTACACATTTTTTTGTCACACCATGGGTATTAAATCTTAAATTAACCTTTATGGTTAATTTTTTGTATGCCTAAATCACCCCCTATGCATTCAAATTTGATGTTAAATTGAAATCCTCTTGATCTATAATTGTTTAATAGAATCCAAGGAACCTTATAGGTATTTGGCTAAAATATTTATGGAATTACTCATGTATGAAACTGAATTAATTAACATGTATCCTAATATATTCCCCATTAATTTATATATGGGGTTTCCATGACATGATGAATGAAATTGATTGATTTCATGGAAACAATTATTCATGTTATTTCCTTCCATTAAATGAAGTGATGGATTTAAATGTAGCATCTCATAAGGATGGTTCTTCCATTATTACTAGTTAATTGTTAAAGAATTGTCTTACTTTCCTTATAAAGCCTTTTTTTATAAAAATCTTGAAAAATAATATGTGGGGGAGGTTAAGCTTCATGCATGTAATTTCATGTGTGAATATTATATATATATATATGAACTTGGGTATTAAATTAAATGGGAAGTATTACTTCATGAATAATAATATATAAGGTATTTTTCCTTGGTATGGTTGTGGTATGATGTTAATGGAAAAATTGAGCATGAAAGAATCATACCTGTATATCGGGTGTTGAGTATGATGTCTCAAACACTTGAAACTATTAGTAAAGTTGGATTTACGCACTAGATCCCTTTCAAAGGCTGATTGCATGATAGATCACCTATCACCCAGTGTGTGATGCATGTGGTCTCACACACTTATTGGGATATAAGTAATGTACCCATTTAAAATTATTAATTAGATCATTTGACTAGTTATGGTTTTCAGAGTGATACCCTAGTGCAGCTATCTACTAGTTTTTTAGTTATATGGAAACTTATGTTCGTACATAATTTCCACATATATATTGATGTAATATATAATTAGACATCATATATACTGTTAATATATATATATATTGTGACTTATTTGACATCCATTATGTCTATGAGATGATGTAGTTATACCATCCAATTGTCCTATAGGAACTTGTGTTGGCTGTTTATTTATTCTAGTATTTTTTTATTATTTTGTTATACATACACAGTATTTATTTACAAGAGCTACACCATTTTCACATACAAACCATTGGTGTTGGACTATTGATATTTTTATGTAACATGAGAGGACCATTTTGGGATATAACTAACACTAATAGGGGGGTGAATCAGTGTTAGTGACTTTTAAAACCAATTCAAACATTCTATCCCTATACCCCATGACCTATTTGGATCTTGATTCTCTTATTCTATTTTCCTTGTCTTATTCAATAATAGAAAGAATTAAAAATATGCACAAGATATTTTTACATGTTTCACTACTTAATAAGAGTAGCTAAATCATTTACATTAATGGATATTACCATTTCATGGATTCTCTACTATGATGTGTTATGTTGTTTCTGTGGAGTGGCTTAGAAAACAATCCTCTAGACAGTGTGAGTCCCTACACATAGGAGGGGTTGGGAAACAATTCTCTTCTATGGACTGGTGATGACTTAGTCTAACATGCAGCCTCTAGCTGGTTCATTATTCTTTCTATGGAGACAGTTTTCTTCCTTCATCTAAAGGTTGGTTCGGCTCTTGATTTTATTTATTGCTCTTCCTTTGATAACATGCAAAGTAGAATGAAAACAATTATTCCTTCTTTCATTATCAAATTTTCTAGTGAAATACTAACTGCACTATACTTCTTCTTTATTATTCATAGTGAAACAAACAACTACACAAATACTTCTTCTCTCTTCATGGCTAGAATCACATACACCAATGTAATTATTCAGGAAATAAAGACTAGTTCACTTGGAATAATATTAATCAATTCTTTTCTTCTTTTTCATGTATACATGTCATCATGAATATGAAATTATGGTTGAATTATTCCTTCTCATTCTTCACATATGTGCACATACAATTTTTGTTCTTTCTTTTGAGTATCTTTATATATGCATGTGCAGTCATACATGAATTCACATATTCTTGTTCATTTGTGAGTACCATTAATGGGTATGGATATATAAGCAAACAGACACGACCTCTTCTCCTCTTCTTTCCCTTTTCTTCCTCCTTTTCTCTTCATTATTACACTTCCATTTCCCTTCTTATATTTGTACTAGGTTTATGTGTCATTACATCATAAACATAAGTGTATGTGTTTCATGTCTGCTCTTCTCCAAACCCGAATGGGTATGACACTTCTTTTGTGAAAACTCCTTCTTCTCGGTCTGAGGATTCTTCAAACAGTTCGCATAGGTGCATGAAAAATGTATGTCCCTATCCTTCTTCACCAAAACACGAACACCAACAAACAATGGGATAAACGTGAAATTAATGGGGTGCTCATCTTTGGGAAGGCCGTGAGATTCGTGGTTCTTCTTCGTGCATAAGGGTAATAGTTATTTCCCTTCAAAGTGTACAATAATGGCGCGGTTGTAATGGTTATGTTCCCATGGGAACATCCTCATGAAACTCACCAAGGGTTTTCTATAAAACCTATGGAGTGTTCATAGGTGCCCGTTCTTTGTAAAGATGTTCGAGGGTGCATAACACTTATCGAAGGCTTGCGAGAACTCTTCTTCACAAAATATAAAGCTCACAATACTCCAGGTTTCTCTTCACAATGTGGTGCACAGGGAGATGCTATGTTTTTCAAAATATGAGATCATGAATATATGGGAGGAGCACCTCATCTCGTCTCAGCCTCCTCCTTTTATAGGTAAGGTTATCACCTCTTCTATGTTAAACATCCATATATCTCCAATTATGATTGGGTCTTTGAATTCCCGAGATCTTTGCCTCCAATATTTCGAAAACATGGGTCAAGTATAAACTGCAAGTCTTAAGAGATTTGTTTTTCCGATCACGAAACCCTATCTTCATTCATGGAGTAAATATCACAATCCGGATTCTTGTACCTGAATCTCGCAAGGCTCTACGTGGCCTTAGAAACTCAGTTTGCCACGGTCGATCCATCTTTGATATATCTCATGAATTCAAGATGTAGATTGCATGAATGGTATCATTTCGGTTCAGTATCCAACATGGTTCCCAAAGGAACCTTCATTGTTAGTCATAGGTCATCCATGGTTATCGTGCATCATGTCCAGCGAGATACAGCAGCAGAAGAAAGTGCTGGAGGATGAAATGGACAATGTTGCTAGTTCAATTCTGGGGGAGGATCAGACGGCCCTGGTTAGTACTCATGCGACACAGAATAGATGGACGGTGGAGATGAGATCCATCTTTTGTGGATTGATCAAATGGTGGAGTGAGACGTGAGATTTTATGGTTGACAGAGATTACAACAACATTTTTTAAAACGAATGCCACACCAAATTGGAGACATGTAAGGATCATGATATATCAATCAATTCCCCTCAATATTGACTCTAAAATCCCCCCTCCCCCCTCAGGTGCTTCCCCTCACCAGTTCTCTGAGTGGGCACTTCTGCACCCACCCATGCATCCTACGAGCATGATCATACGGCCCACTATAAATCCCTTCCCATGAATTGATGACCACCCATGCGGGTTTATACATATCCCAAAAGCCCCTGCCTCATGCAGGGCTGGCCATGAGGGCTTCCCTTGAGTATGGTTGACCCTCGAGTCCCACATGTTCTTGAGGTGAGGTCCTTGGCTAACCTTCATGGTTGGCCACTTATTTAAGTAGGACTTATAAAAATAAAAAGTAGAATTCACAAGAAACCATGGATATAATTAAAATATGTGCATGGCCACTCCAATGTCCAAGCCTCTACCTCTTCAAGTTTCAATATATTGCATCCCCTTCATCACAATTTATTTTTGGAAGTTTAATTCTAAAGGGAACCCAAATAGCACTTCAAACTGCCTATAAAGGTATGATAGTTAAATGATGAAAATAATGTATCACACATGATTCATGTCCATTGATCTTATGTGTAAAAAAATCAATCATCTGATTTTCCATTCTCTATTTTAAATATGAGAGTGACATTAACCATAATTAACATCCATTGTCCTAATTGTCAAAAAATAAAAATCAATTACTAAAGTGGTCCCAACAATCACCCCATTTGTATTTGTGGGAAATAACCAATGTTTTAATACTAAATGAATATATCAATGTGATTTGTGACTCTTCACTTCATTCATTCCCTTAATCTTTCATTTCACATATCTCCCCATTATTGAATACTTGATACAATATTCATGGAAAGAGGTGTATCAACCCTTACAAATGAAAAGTGACATCAATCATATCACTCTAATTCTACATGACCAATGCTCAGTGTAGTAAAAACTAGGATTTGATTTATAAAACAATGATGTCCATTCTCCACTGATCATGACACATCATGACATGAGAAACCATGCATTTTTTCTTCAAGATATTTTCACATTCATTACGGTCCTAGGATAATAATTTTGTACAAAATAATCAATATGAAGCTCCAACAATCATTTTAACGAATGGAAAAAAACATTCTACTACAATATGGTGGATATGTGACCTTAGAAAACATGCATTCTTCTTATGTCACTGAGTAATTTAGTTCATCCCCTATTGAGAAATAATATTTACTTTGAGTAACAAAGTATGCGAGATTGGGAAATAAAATACCTTTTTGAGACATGATCGTCAAAAAATCACCTGAGTAATTAAATTTTGATATAAATTAATGTTGACAGTAATTATAATAATGAATCTGGCATCATCATTTGCTTCCCCCTCAAGGGATTACTTCAATGCACTAACTCTCATGTTCTCCCCTTGAGATCTTGCTTCACCTTCTATTACCTGAAATATAAGAACAAATAGGATACACAAATAACTAATGGAATAAGGTGGATCATTCTTGCTCTGTCAATGTGAACTACAGGGTTGACATGACTTTCTCAACCCAGATCCTCCATTATTCACACATTCATAACGGATACCATTCAACACAGACTCTAATTGTGTGTACCATACTATTTCTTCCATATATTTGTGTGTGATTCTTATTTATTTATGGGATCTCAATGAAATAGATTCTCTTGTTGAAACATTCATCTTTTTTGGGAATTCAAGTTGGGTTGGAGTATATTCAAATCATCTTGTAACATTGTGACCAGCCATGTTGCACATCCCATATAAAACATATTTTTCATCTTATAGAATCTTATTTTTTTTCTTTTAGTATAATTATTAGAATGTGCATCTTCAATAATTATCATTATTTCAAAATCATCTAGCCAAAATACCAATATATCAATAGGGACTAAGGAATCATGATTGAAACTTCTACATGGATTCTTCTGAGTGGAATCGAACAAAGTAGTTCTTTTTGATGCATGACCCTTCACCTTCATGGATTAAGAATCCATGGACATCTCAATTTTCCTCCTAAGAGTCTTCTTGGGAGTGTTTTCTTTTCCAACATTCTTCTGACTGCATTCCAATGATGATTTTTTGTTCTTAGCCAGATCCTTTGATATTCTTTTCTTATCAACTTTGGGTAACTGTTGAATGAAACATGCACCATTAATGGGGCCACTCTGATTGCATACATCACAGATGTTATCTAACATTAAAAATTGTTTGAATTATACAGATTCATATGGGTCCATTGATGTTTCTTCTACTACTATCACTTTCTTCCCCTTGATATGGTATTCCATTGTGCTTTTAAATTTATGATATTGTACCAGCAGTCCAGTGCATAGTTCCCAAATCTATTACATCACCATAATTGACAAAAAAACCATGAAATAATCCCATCTTCTTTATAAGGTTGTAGAATCTTCTTATTAAATTATTGGTTTTCCTGTGGGGATATATCTTCCACACTATTTTCCCTATCAACTATAGCCATGGTAGTAGGTTTTTGCTAATTCATCAATATCCATAATTTAATATAATTTTTTTTACTACCTTCACTTTTGGAAGAAATATTTTTAGAAACATTAGTACAAGATGGTATGGATGGTACCTTTACTTTATATGCTGCATGTGATAGATCTATGAGTGATTCCATGATATTCTTGTCACATATTGGATGTATTTTGATTGTAGAATCATCATATAAATATTGACTACTATAAACAGCTATCTCTTTCTTTTGTGGGGACCCAATATTTTTCTTCTCAAGATTGTTCATCTCAGCTTCAAATTCTAGATATCTCCTATTGAGGATGACCTCCAGGTCATCAATCATAGTCAACTTCTCTTCACAATCATTCTTTAATATTTCAACTTCATCTTCATGCATCTTCACTTTTTTTTGTAATAAAGAGTCATGTTCATTGAAATTCTAGGATTCTTATTCCAAATAAGCCTCCATGAATTTGTTTCTCTTTTTCAACTCACTATCAAGTGAATGGATACTCTTTCCAAGAGTCTTGTTGACTCCAACAATTTCTTCAACATCTGTGAGCCACATTGAATAACTCACATCAAATGGCTTCTTTTTGGATTCAAAGGCTCCATCCTATCTGGAAAGAGTTATACATTCCTCAATTTGTTTCTTGTAAGCCTTTCTTCAAAACATTTTTTCTTCTACCACTGAGGGATATTTTCGCACATGCATTAAAATTCTCTACAAAACAGGGATGTAATTTCTTTAGGAATACCATATAGAATCAATCTTAATTTATCAATTGATATTTCTTGAGATTTTGTAGATTGGTCATCACTACTTGTGCAAATATTTTCATCATGATAATAATTTCCAAAGGTACTAACACATACCTCTTGATCAGACGAGGAATGGTGGTTTTCCATCTTACTGGTGTGATGTTGAGCCAACTCATCATTACATTCAATGTCTGTTTTTTCTTCAATGTCAGCTAGATATTGAGAACCAGGTGCTTCCTCTACTTTAGATAAGAGGGAATTCTTCTTAAACGTTCTCTTATAATTCCTTTTCTAATTAATCATGGTCTTAATAGATATATATATCTTTTCATATATAATAGAATGTTCCTTAAAATTTCACTTTATTAATAACACGGGAATGAAACTCGTGTCATTAGAAGAGAATAACTTTACTGTAAAGAATCCAACATTGGTGAACCACCCTCTAATACCAATTGAGATGACCAGTTTTGTATATTCCTAACATTGAGAGGGGTGAATCAGTATTGGGGACTATTCAAACCAATTCCCAAATTCTATCCCTATACCACTTGACTTTTTACGATATTCAATCACATATTTCATTTCCCTATCGCATGATATAAAAGAAATAAGTAAAAAAACACACATTATATTTGTACAAGGTTCACCACTCAATAAGAGTTTCTAAATCCATTAAATTCATGGATATGACTAGTGAATTGGTTCAAAAGGTAGGTTCTACTCTTGATATTATTTAGCACTCTTCACTTGATTACATTTAAATCAGAAGGAATGAATTTCTTCCTTATTTATTTATCTTCTTTTCTTGTGCAATACCAACTACTGTAGTTTTTTTATTTCTTTTCATTAGTGCAAAAACCAATAACACTTAAACATATTATCTCTTCTTTTGTTGAATAAAATTGACAAATGTGATTATTTAAGAAATAAATATAGGTTCACATGGCATCATTTGATTCAATTATTTTCTTCTGCTTAATGTATGCAAGTGATCGTGCATATTACATTAGAGTTGAACTCTTCCTTATCCTTATTCACATATAACAACACAAAAATTTTGTTCTTTATTTTGATTGTCTTACCATATTCATGTACAATCATACATTCATTCACCTATTATTATTATTCTATTATAACCCATAATGGGTATGGTTCTTTAAGAAAACACACACAACCTGTTCTCCTCTTCATTCCTTTTTCTCCATCCTTTTCTCTTCTTTCATATTCTTCATTTTACTTAATCAATTTTTTTTATGTTTGGTTGTCTTTACATAAGACACATAAGTGTATGTGTTTCTTGTATTCTCTTATTCAAACCCAAACAGGTATGATCCTTCCATTGTGAAATCGACATATTCATGGCCTCAAGCTTCTTCAAACAATGCCCATAGTTTCATGAAACACTTACTACCCCATCCTTCATCACCAAATCTAGAAACCCTGCAAAAAATGGGATAAATGTGAAAATAAGACGGTGATCACCTTTGAGAAGGATATGAGATTCATGGTTCTTATTTTTCCATAAAGAGCATAGTTCTTCCCCTTCAAAGAGTACAATAACGGTGTGGTTGCACTGGTTGTGTACCCATGGGAAAATCATCTTGAAACACACCAAGGGTTTCTAGAAATCCTATTGGTTGTTCACAGTTGCTGGTTATTTGAAATGATGTTCGAGGGTGTGTAGCACCTATCATAGGATTATGGAAACTCTTTTTTGTATAGTAGAAATCATGTGGGTCTCCAAGTTGCTCTTCGTAAAGTGGGGTATGGGGAGATGCTATGTATTTAGAAATAGGAGCTCTTCAATATATGGGAGTAGTAGTTCTTTTTTTCTAAATATCCTCATTTTATAAGCAATGGGAGCACCTCTTCCATGTTCAACATTATCATATCTCCCCATTATGATTTGGGATTTCAATGCCCAATATCCTTGCCTTCATGATTTCAAAACCATAGGTCATATTTATGCCGCAAGTCTTGGGTGTTTCATTTTTACAATTAAAGGCTCATACACGGTGCATGTAATCAAGATAGTATTAATGATTCCCATGAATGAATCTTGCATAGATCTTTGTGGCCTCTACAACTCTGTTTGCCTTGACCGATCCTTCTTCGTTGAGATATCACATGCATTCAAGACGTAGATTTCATGTATGGTCTCAGTTCGAATCAATAGCCTTCATGGTGCTGATATTATTATTCTTTGATAGTCATGAGTCTTTCATGGTGATCATGACTCGTATCTAGTTATTTACAACTTCACTGGAAAGTGAAGGAGGTAGAAGAAAACAAAGAGCATAGTTCAGAACTACAGGATGATCATAAGGACCTGGTTCATACTAACATGGAGAAAAATAGCTGGAAGAATAGATCCCTATTCAAAGGATAGATCAAATGGTGGACCAAGACGTGAGATTGGATTCATAGAGAAGATTACATCCTCTTTTTAAAATGCATCCCACAATGAATATGATACATTTAAGGAGTGTGGTATATCAATCAAGTCTCCTCAGCATGGGCTCAGATTTCTCATCTCCCCACTTTGGTTCCTCCCCACACCAGTTCTCTACGGGCATGCTTCTATTCAAACCCATGCCTCATGTGGGGCCACTTATAGCACCCAATATGCATCCCTATGCATGGGTTGATAACTTTTCACAGACTCTTGTAGTCTTATACATATCCCGCACACCCCTAACTCATGTGTGGATGGCATGAGGGCTTCCCTTGAGGGCTGTTGACCCTCGGGTCCCACATGTTCTTGAGGTGAGGTCCTCGACATGCCTCTATGGTAAGCCACTTTTTTATGTATGCCTTATATAAATACTTGGTATAATTCACAAAAATGCATGACGGTCATTAAAATATATACATGGCCACCTCAATGTCCAAGCCTATTATTCATCAAATTCCAATCTCAAGCATCCCCAACTTCTCTATTTCTCTTTGGAAGTTGAAATCCAAAGATCACCCAAAGATCAACTCAATAATCCATTAAGAGGATGCTACTTCAATGTTGTAAATAATGTATCACACATGATACAAGTTCATTGATCTTAAGATAAGAACATCAATAAATAGATATTCCATTCTCCATTTTACATATGAGAGTTAATTTAACCATAACTAACATTCATTGACCTCATTGTCATAAAACACAAATCAATTACTAGAGTGGTCCCATCATAACACGGTACCCTGGATGCCTTCAGTACTTATGAAGATTATCATTCGTTAGGGTTTTATATGAGAAATCTCCCTTATATACATTGTTGAAATGATTACCTACATTAGGAGAATTTTGTGTATAAGACCAAGCTTATGGATAGTATTTTTTTCTTTTTTTACTTTCTGTATAACACGATTGTATGTGTGTTCTATTTTTATATTTGTTTTCATCCTGACTTGAATTCCTTTTATCTGACACTACATTATTTGTGTTTTGATAATATTATCACTTGTTCATCTCCATTTTATTCAACTTCATTTCAAACTACGCTATCTGATTATTTATTTATTTAATTGTTTAATGATATTGTTTCTATCCATTGTTCCACTATTAAAATAGTGTATAGTTTCCCCACCATACCACATTAACACCTTCGCTTAATGTTGGTAGCCACTAGTGAATAGGAAGGTGCATTTGAGGCTATGTGGCTAACTGGATTGGGGAGTTGTTTTAGTGGACCCTGGTCCATGATGTTAAATAGTTGTATCAGGGGAATTTTGTTCTTATTTATTAATGTTTGGGAATTATACAGGGGACTAAGAGTTAAAGGGATTATGAATATACCCTATTCATGGACATAACCAACCCATGTACAATGGAAACCCAAATTAACACAGATGGTCAATTATTTATATCAATTATTCTATTTTTATTTTATATGACTTCACAATTTTTTTAAAAATATTTTATGAATTTATTGATATTGATATGGTTGAAATGGGATTTCATTTCATGGTCCATTGAAATGATGGATTTTAATTAGTACATGGATCGTTATAAGTATATTAGGATTATATTTCTATACAATTTTCCATGTTAGTTTAATTTAAAGATGAATTTTATTTTTTTATATTGATAGTAATTTAATATGTATTTAATTATGATGACACCTATCATTGTGATTAAAAAACATAATTGATACATAATGTTACTACTTTTACCAAACAATGAATTCCTAAAAGTTTATTGCAGTCAACTTAAGTAGTAAATTATGAAACATTCAGATATATTTCATTGGTTGCATTAGCTATAAAATGTCATGGTGTGGGTGTATAAAATGTTATATTTGGGTTTATAAGTAGTATGTTCCCTTAGGGATCAAGAAATGGAAATCTGTTAGATTAAAGCATTCATAATGATTTAAATACTCGAACAAACATTTTTTAAATTGAATATTATTCAAAAGTTGAAATACCCATCTTATTTAGATAAAACATGGACTCATTGACTCAAACCCAACCTCAATATTGGGTATTGGATATCGTTTATGTTCTTATATCCCTCACGGTGACTTCTACAACCAAGACATAGATTTTTGATCTGTGATAGATGCCTAATCATATATATAGAATGAATTTATATATATCCTATAATCTATATGAATTCTTGTTTACCTCTTGATATAGAAGTGTTGTTCTCCATTAAGAATGTGTTAGGAGTTTCACTGGAATCCATTCCTTCTTATATTATAGATACGCATTATTACAAGACCCAAAGAGGCAACTAGAGGATTTGGAGGTTATGTGCTTTATGCGACTGAGTAATTCTTCTGGGGTTCTTTAATTCATTTTGCAGAAAGGGTGGATGGATCTCTTAGGCTATGTGTGGAATATCAGAAACAAAACTAGTTGATGGTTAGAAACTGATATCCATTTCCATGAATAGAAGACATATTGGACTAGATTCTATGAGCCAGAGTGATCAAAAAAATTGGCATGAGGTCAGGATATGAGCAGTTTTTCATTATACCTACAGACATACCTCATAAGTACATTTATAGTATCCATATTCTATATTATTACATGGTTATTACATTAGGTCTCACGTACTAACTGGCAATTTTCATGCCTTTATAAATCGAGTGTTCCATCCTAGCTTGTATTTTTTTATGTTTTTAGGGATGATATCTTGGTGTAAACTCACAATTATCAAGACCATGACTACAATCTTTGGATCATTTTTTATACACATTGGGGTCATCAGTTATATTATAAGAATATAAGTTGAATCATTTGGATGGATCATATTCACTTCATAGGTTACATAATATCGAAGACATTAGTACCCTTTGACCTAGATAAGGTGCTAGATCTAGTTTTTTAGGAATAGCCTAATAATTGTTTTGACATACAGAGTTTCATGGTGCTAGATATTTACTAAAAGAATTTCATATATGGCTTCTCATGCTTAGAAGTTCCATTTATGGGTATGTTTAAAATAGGGGTGAAATTATTATGGACGAATTCTTATTAGACATCCTATTAAGAGTGGAATGGAAGGTTAACATCAGCACCAGTCTTGATACTTCTAGAGTAGGGAATTATTTACATGGGGTATTGTGATGTATTGGGTATTAGACTGGGAATAGTTCTGTTTAAGAGGGAGAGATTCATGGTGTATGGGTCTCATTAGTTGAGGCCACATCAAAGGAATTACTCGATGCATGATTTTCATATAGAAATATTTGTACATGCATTTAGATGTTCGAGACATTATTTCATGGGAGAGTATTTTTTGGTATAAATGGACCACCAATGTATCACATAAAGGTATAAAAGCATGATATGAATATCAGGAATTGGATATTAGTCGAACACTTATAGTAATTTGATTTTGAGATTTATGACATGCCTGTTAATGAAAATTAAGTGGATGATACACTATGTAAGAGGTAATAGATATAGGGAGTGCACCATGTATGTAGAGAGTGGTACCTCGTGGTGTTGTTAGCAAAGATACATCTAGAGTTTCACAATATATTGGATCCAGCCTAACTATTATATGTAGATATTATCTAAACCATATATGAAAGGTCTAGGATTAGGTAACTATCTGATTCTGTGGGCGTAGTCCTATGGGAATTTATGGAAAAGGATGATCCACCTCCTAGTAGAATGGTAGGATATGATTTGATCCTATGTATCCATGGGAGTTATTGTGTTATCATGGATATACATGAGGGGCTAACGTAGGTGGTTCATGCATTATACTGGGAAGTGGACACCACATCATCAAAATATTCCATAAATTTCAACCTATGTACTATTGGCCATGTATGAAGTGAGAAGTAGTTAGTTTTTTTGTGAGGTTATCCATATGTTAACAGATGAAGGAGGAATATCAGTGACTAGACATGATTTTATAGTAGGGACCTATTCTTGAGTGATAATTGGATGTTGTCACGATGGATTTAGTGACCAGTTTACTGAGGCCACATCAAGGTAATGATGTGGTGTGGATTTTATTGATAGGAATACGAAGGTAGCTCATTTCTTAAAGATCAACGAGGTCGTTAGTGATAATGACCTAAGAGTGTTGTAGATCCAATATGTAGTAAAAATTCGAAGGTTCATGCAAACTATCATTTTGGATATGGATGGACACTTTACATCATGTTTCTATCATAGTTTTCAGAGGGAGCTGGGTACAGTGGAGAATCTATGCACAACATATCACCCTTGGACTAATGGAAAATTAGAGTGTACAATATTGTTTCTAGAGTAAATATTGCAGAGACGAGTTATAGATGTTTGGGGAACTTTTTGGAGGCACATTCCCCTAGTTTAGTTTTTATATAATAGAAGTTATTATGTGACAATAAATATAGAACCTTGTGAGGATTTATATTGTAGGTCATTCCAATCAACCGTATCCTAGTTAAAGGTAGGTGTAAACACATTACTAGTACCACAACCCATTCATGAGACTTCTATGTAGGACATGATGATTTAGAAGTGGAAGGCTACAAGAGAGTCTCATTAAAAATCTTACACTGATCATTGTAGATGACCTATAGAGTTCAAATTAGGGATAATGTTTTCTACCATGTTTCAACGAGGATGGGACATAGAAGCATTAGGAGATAGGGTATTCATTTTCTATAATATTATGTGACATTTGATATTCTAGAGAGAGTTGGTTTGGTAACATATTGGTTTTGGATACCCTAGAGGTTTTGAGACATTCAAGGATTCATCCATGTATCTCAGCTACACTGATATAATTCAGACCCATATCATGGTATATTGCTTGAGAATGTTGAGCTACAGGTTGATGAATCATTTTGTGAGCATTTTATGTGTATCGTTGACAGGTGCATGATTTATCTCTGAAGCTGGTAAATTTCTCTTGTATTAGTGCTATTGAATCTTGGTGTTTTACAAAATAATACATTGGATCATGAGGGTGATGTACATGCTCAGTCGATGGAGTTGTTTTCATAGGAATCATGAACACCCTAGAGAGGGAAATTCTTTGATGAATTTATTCAATGGAGGTGATTTGAAGATATTTTTTTTTCATGAGCTAAAACTCATTTCATTTCTTGTTAAATGTTTCTCAATTCATTATTTTTATCTTAGACCCTTTTTTGGCCAGTGGGTCATTGGAGTTGTACTTCGGAAAGAAGAGGTTGGAAGATTGTAGTCTATTTGTAGGCCAATTACATTATCTGAAATGGGGATATAGATCATGTAATCAGATTTAATGATGATTAACGGTCTTTATAGGAACATTCCTGAAGTGTATGGAATATTCCTAGGGAATCGAAAAACAGGCATTACACACCATGTAATGGGCATACATGTTGTGAAATTACCCAAAACATTGTTTGAAAAAATATATATGTTGTAGCATCTATTCTTAACATTGAAATTTTTTTATACCTCCTTTGAAGCCTAAACCCCTATATTCTAGTTTTTTAGATCTATCACTTTTCCAAAATCAAATTATTCCACAATCAGTTATGTCGTAACCCCATCCCTAAGTAATCTATTCCTTTTTAGTGATTATTGATTCTTCATAACAACAGATACACCGATTGGATTTAAAGTAATATTCCATAATTTATCATTATTTTTCCAATATTCAAATTTCATCTAAAAATAGATGATTCAAGACTTCATAATGGTTGATCACTCTACTATAGAGCTATGGTAGGTGTTCAATACTTTTCATTCAGTATCTCATGTTTTTTAGAGTAAATATCATTTATGTGACTGATCAAAATTTTCAGCACGACCCTATATTTGGAGTGGATTACATGTATTATGTGTTATTAGATATGTTAGGTATTTCCTTAAGTTCTTTTATGGTTCATTGTTGGTTTCTTCCAAAATATTTCCACCCATTGTGTGAATCATATTAAATAAACTTCTTTATGGATAAATTAGGTTGAATAACTTTATTTGTAGATGTACTACCTGCTTTGATTGTATTATCATTTCATTCCATGAATATAATTATTAAATGTATTAAATACAATGGGTTAAATGAGCGGATTCTCATGATGATATTTTTTAAATTTCTTGATGTGATTAAATTGAAAATGGTGATGAATTTGTGGTTATACACTTGTGACATGATAAATGTGAAATGGAATACATGAGTGGGTATAATAAAGTGGTTTGATTGGTGATGTGAGTGGGTATACCCACATGGAATTTAATTGCTTAAATTTTTATGAAATGAATGTATTGTTTGATAGATTCAATAGGAAAATATCAATGGATGAGAAACATGGTAGTGGAAGCATTTGATTGACTATGCTCCTTGGGCCTGAAATCTATGAGATTCCTTAGGCCTCAATACCCCATAGATTAGACATGCTTTTTTTACATATTAAATCTTGTTACACATGATTCAAGGACTCTTACATGTTCCTAGACGGATTTTCAATAAATATTTTAATGTGACTCAAGAAGGCTCCCTTGGAACTTGACACCTCATACATGTCCCATCATGGTCTACACATCACTATATGACTATGACATGGTGTTATGTTATGGATTATCTATATGATGTGTCCATGGGTTTGTGATTCACATAATTCTATTACAAGTCTGTTTGTTTTTTACGTGGATGGTTGTATGGAAAGGCCATGTTACTTAATTACTTTGCTATAGATACCCTGTTAGAAGTTAACACTAGTTTCAGTGTGCCTTGAGATCCTATTTTGTGTTACTTGTGAATTCACACATATGTTACTATTTTTATTATAGTTGTTTCCATGTTTCATATATCTATTTAGAGCTATATAGATATTACAGTGGTCACCTACTAGGATGTTTATCTCACAGCCTGTTTTGGCCTCCTTTGGGAGGAAAAAAGATTATATGGTTTTGGGTGGTGTTAGTGGAAATCTCCCCCATTAAATGTTGTTTATAGTTTCATTATTTTTGGTGAGTATGGGACTATTAAGAGGCTTGTGATTCTACTAGAAATTTTTGGACATTTTGTTTTTTTAGACTCTTGTATTGCCTTTTTTCACATTTAATGTTATTCCTGCTTTCTAGATACATGTTTCATCTTCATCATTGTATATGTGAAATTTATGGATGATATATATATTCATTCCTTATCGTACTTGTATGTTTCTTTTTTAATTATTCTCTTTCTCTAAAAAATGTGTTGTCTTTCTCTATGATATACTATATTAAAGAGGACCTATTCTCCCTACAGACAAATGCATGTCCACGCTGCTAGTCGACATCATCTAGAATTTAGAGAGATTCACATGGTAACATGTGGGCAACTCGGCTTGAGAAAAAATTGAGTGGAATCCAGGTCTAGGACATTACAAAACCCTTCATATCTATTTGAATTACTATCATTTGAACTAGCCCGCAATCAAAAATCAGTATTGACTTCCAGGAATATATGATCTATTTGTCCATCACTAAGGAGGGGTATCATTTTTTGAAATGGATTTGAGTTTGATCTATCATCGCCTGCATTTCATAACATTTGATATACATCACATGAAATTCAGAAGAAGGTATGGTCTATAAAAGTACTTAGTTAAACCATTCCGAATCATGAAAACACTTATAGTTTTATGGATCTTATGATCAATTTTTTCACATGAATCTACATTCATTCATGGTCTACTTTTTTGAAAATTTTTGTTATACTGAAACACTATAAATGACCTTCTTATCTATCTTGAGATCGTGCTAAATTCACTAATATAGAATATTCTACATGATAATCTCAATAATTCTCACTACTAAATCAATAAATAAACATTATGTGTAAAAGTATCATAGATTTATAAGTTTTAGTATACCTAATGAAAACGAGAGCTGTAGTTTCATAGATGAATCCCGAGAAAGAGGTTGAAATAAAAAATTTCTTTTATACTACCTAATATAATAGTCTAATCATATATGATTTATGATGTATTATAACCCTGCATATATGATCGAAAAAGACAGGTGTAAAATTCATATGGTCAAAAGCTTGTGAAACAGCCTTTTAAGAGATGAAGAGTCAGTTAACTATGTCAAGGATTCTAATTAATCCAAATAAAGGAAGTACCTAAATAGTAAACAATTATGTATCACATATCAGACATGGAAATGATGTGACATTGGATGTGAAATTCATTGCATACAGGTCTTGTCAGTTGTGGACTCACTAGAAGAATTTACCAAAGTACGACCTCGATCTCATTAATGATTATTCTGCCTTACACTATTGAGGAAAATATTTACACAGAGAGAAATTTGTGGTATTCAGAAAGGAACGGTGCCCCAAGAATGTCTACATATATTGGGATCTCATTCATAGGTAGTGAATGTTGTTTCAGTACCTACAATCATTTGATTTTATTCTTCCTAAATTCCTAGTAATGGTAATTCATTAAATGATGCTCTAAGACATATGGATCATACACATGTGGTCCCAAAAACTAGTATTTAATGAAATATTATGGATTTTTTATAATATATTCAAATTGATGTTCATGAGGACCATTTTCAGAATGTTCTATCATCCTTAGTAATGACCACTACTCTTCTATTATGTGTTGGAATGAGAAAATTATCTGATTCCAGTTTCCTTTTCGTAAGACAAATTGTTTTTGAGGATGATATGTGTTCAAGATGGATCGTGGATGGGGATTAAGCCTTATTGTTACATGGATGGGTATGGGTCCCATCTGACATTAGATAGAAGTTGATGTTTGAATTTCATGCCTCCGCAAGGGTGGCTCATCCCAGTGTCATCAAAATGAATCATGATCTAGAAGCTACTATTGGAGGCCTGGTATGAAATGTGAGATTTCCCAATTTATCACTTGTTGTTCCACCTATCAATAGATGAAGGGATAACATCAGCATATAGAATAGATTTTATTTTTGTTGACTATTCCTTATTGGGAATGTGAGAATATTTCGATGGACATCGTGAATAGTTAATCTAGATCACCTCCTGTAAATAATATATTGTTTGTTCTCTTTGATCATTTGATGAATGTCACACACTTATTACTTCTACGAGACTTATGATAAGTAACCCATATTGGAATGATGTATATCAGATAGGTTTTACATCTTCCTTGAACTCATCTTCATATAGTTTCTAGAAAATACTATCATATTGCGTCACGGTTCTAATAGGGTTTATAGAAGGCATTGCGTTCCAAGGTTTATCTAACCATGTCATGTAACCCACATAGTAATGGGAATATAAAGCATACATTTCAGGTGCTTGAGGACATGATTTGTGAACATTTAATTAGAATTAGGGGTTCAATGGAGAAACAAGTTCCACTAATTGGAATATCATTTAATAATATATTATTGGACACAATAGAGATGGATCTCTATGATGTCTTATATGACAGGCCTTGTAGATCTCCTCTGTGCTAGCTAGAGGTAGGAGAGTAAGAAATGATTGGACTACATCTCACAAAGTAGACAATAATATAGTTCTAGATAAGTATAAACATACTAATAATATCTCAATTTATGAAATAGTCTTCTTCCAAAAGACACTAGAGACCTGTCGAGTTCATGGTTGGAGATTGGTTTTCATGTGACTCTCACCCAGGATTGGGATTAATCATATTTAGATGTGTGGTAAGATTTCATTGTGGTTATTTGGCTCCTTTGAGGTTTTGAAATACATCAGACCAGTGGATTACCATTTGGAAAATCCACAGAGATACCAGTTAATAAATGTTGTATTTCATGTATCACATATTCTGTGATTATATATAGACCCATCACATGTCCTTCAACATGATGATTCTTAAAAGGATGTAGATTATTCCTTCATTGGGTACCATGTTTTTATTATAGATTAGAGCATGAAGACACTCATGGAAAGGTCTATTCCTTTCGTACGGGTTCTATGGAAGCATGACCATGAACAAAGTTAGAAATGGGAATGCGAAGAAAATATTTGATCTCAATGGATAGATCTCTTCATGGAAGATACCTATTTACAACCAAAAATGAAAGATGTGTTAGATTTTACTTAAATAGGGTAGGTTGTAATGAAACATCTTTTCATGAAGGTATCGATTGTTTTTTTCATTCAATTTTAATAGCTTATTTAATCATGGTATGTGTGAACCACAACCTAAGGAAGGTCTAATGAGAATCCAAGGATTATTCCGTGATATTTTTTAGAACGTAGAAAAAATTATGAGGCCACAATATTTTTTGAAACATTTCATCCAATTCCCCATGGTTTTTAAAAAACCATGTGTTTAAAAATAGTAAAGACCTTTGGGGTACATAGACTGACTAAAACTATGCAACCTATGGTGGATGGTTGTATGATACTTCTAGTGTTTTTGATAGATCCTTTTTTCACGGTTAGGGAATGGTTATGAAATCAATCCACCTAACCATGTAGTGTTCCCCAATATTAATATGACCTGAAAATGGTATCCACAATATTTGAAATATAAGAACCTAAACCATACATGCCCTAATTTTGAGGTGAAATTACAAGTTTTACCTTAATGAAATCCTTATATAATTTTCCTTTCTCCCTCCTCCCTTTCCAGCAAGAATCCCCTCTTCTACCTACCATGGTATTTATTCTCCATCAACCTAGGAACTCATATATCTCCCTTGTAAAACATCCAAGTAGACATAAAAATGAATTTTTTGATAGATTGAGGTATTCGATTACATACTCTAACCTTCGAATCATGTTTATATTAATATCAATCATGATATTTATATTAATGAGATTTTTTTTTAATTATTTCCAGGGTATTGGTCTATTTATTATAATTCATCCATCCTAAATCAAATATGAGATCGATATCGAGCATGGAGTATTCTACTGACATAAGGTTGGTGGGCACACTATTTCCATTTTATTTTAATGTCATTGTAGATGCACTATTGTCTCACATAATGGCTAATATTTGCACTCACATTTATTTTTTTCCATCATACCAAATTAATAATCACATCGTGATAGGCACTTATTGATACATGTGTAGTTACTTAGTGAGAGTTTATGAATTTTATAGACACCCTTGGGTGTTCCATGTCAAATTTCCATGTATGGTTAACTGTGAATATTCCAAAATCTTATCATAAGTGTTAATATTATCATTTAACTTGAAATTCCATTCATTGGTAATTTTTAGAGTAATCCAAGAATAATTATATGTTTTTGGAAAAACTATTCATTGAATTTCCAATAGAGTAAATTCCTGTATTGACAATTGAACCATATATATTACCATTGTGCCTTATAAATGGGTTTTCAGTTTTTATAAAATGAAATGGGATAATAATATGGAAATCCATATACATTTTGTTTACTTTACATTAAATGAATTGAACTATTTAAATCTATTTACTCATAAGGTTGTTTCAGCCAAGACTATTATTCTTGATTAATAAAATATATTAATTGTTTTATAAATCCTTGTTTATAATGATCTTGAAAAATTATATTCAATGATGGTTATTATAAATCCATGTAATTACAAGTATGAATATTTCATATATATATATATATATTAAATTGGATATGGAATAACATAAGAGGTATTTCCCCATGATTATTTTTATAAATGCGAATATTACTTATTTTGTATTTGTTATAATGGTAAAAGAATATTGGATCATGATTTTTTCATGCTACCTTACATCGGATGTTGAGCAAGTCATCTCTCACCAGTGATAATATTTGGATTGTGGAATTTATGCGGAACGTCTCATCCATTAAGTAATGAGATGATGGATCACTCTCCAACCCATGTTTCATGCTTGATGTCTCAAATAATAATTAGGGTGTATTAAATGTCCCCTATTGTTTGAGATTATAGACTAGTTAGATTGGTCATGGATGTTCGAGTTAGTCCCGAGTTTATTGAGCTACTGGTATTCTAGGTATATTGCCACATGCATCCACGCATACATGGTTCATATATTTATATTTGATATATACATAATATATATATATATACACTGTTAGAATATATAATAGCTAATCATACATCCATTGTATCTATTTGCTGAAATAGGTAGACTTGCAAGGTTTCCTATAGGAACATGTGCATGCTGGTTATTTATTTCAGAATTTTTTTCTTATTCGGTTATACCTGCAAACTGATTATTTATAGTCACTACTCGGATTACTCGTAATCATTATTGGTGGTGGATGACTGATATTTTTACCTGACAGCCTACTTGGGCTACCTTTGGTACCTAATAATATTATCAGTCTGTAGTTATTGATAATACAATGTTCCTCTCTATAGGTTGTTGATATTTTCAAAAATAGTAAGGTATTATGAGAATGGGATCAAGGATTACCATGAGGTTCTTATGGAGGTTGTTTTGTTTTTTTAATTATTGTATGATGTTATTATATTCTAGTTCCCCTATTACATTTATGCATATCATAATGAAATCAATTCCTTGATTTATACACTACCTTACAATATTTTTAATATTATTTTCAGTCATTCAGTTTATTATTCTTCGTCTTCTTTCTTGAGTACTTTTGTGCATATTTATATTCTTGTGATATTTTATGTTATTGTTTACATTCACTATTACACTCCAATAATAAGTTATTGTATCCCCAGAGTATAACATTGACACCCTTAATGTATGTCAGCTGCCTCTGGAATATAGGGAGGCACACCTAAGGCCATTTCACCAACTAACTCAGGTAATGAATTAAGTGGACATCATGTCAGGATGTTACATCCCCTTTAGATACTGAAATATTTTTCATGGAAATGCATGATACTATCATTATGCTTAATGGGGTTTACCATTTTATGATAACATTGACAACCAAAAATATGTAACAATTTCTATAGATTAAAGACCTATTCAATTACCTGAATGATGTTGGTTGGTTTTAACATATTTATTCGAGGTAATACTACCATCAATGGATGGTTCATGAGATTAGTGTTTCAAAGATGATATTCTAATTTCAATATGTGTTTTATGAGTTCATGATGATTCCTTTTTTTGTGAATTGTTCCACCACTAGGTTTATGTCATTTATAATCAAGATAATCCATCCATACATGGACTGATTCATGGTCATATTCATCGATGACATTCTCATTTAATAATACGTTTATGGAGAACATATAGATCATTAGATAATATTATGAAACATACTATCATTTCACTTATTAAATGGTAAAAAATTAGAAGTATCATTGTTGGAGATTAGTGTTTTACCATAGGGGGATTACAATATCACAACATGGTGTAATAGTGGACCAATAGAATTTTGATGTAGAGAATTTTTTGGAGAAACCCTATTAATTTTTTGAGGTTCAAAGACTATTTAGATTGGAAGGGTATTATTAGTTGTTAATGATTGATTTATCAGTGTTAAAATCCCGTGTGACGCGATTGATGTATAAAAGAAAATCATCATCCTAAACAGAGTAAGCCTAGTGGATTTTAGAGGATTAATAAGAGGTTTACTAGTGATCCTATGTTTTGAATTCTAGTAGGGGGAGTTGTGTATGTAGTGTTTTGTGACACCTATGTTGTGGGGTTCGTTTTTTATTGATTATTAGGTAGGAAGTGATTTTGTATTGGTCAAGTTAGTTGAGATAATAATAGTATAAGTATGTAACTCATAAATTATAATTATTATTGATATTATTTACCATGATGATGTGTAGGAAATATATTATGAGATACATTTTTTTATAATACAAGAGTCACAGGTGATTCATTGCGTAGAGAGATATAATACTATGACAAATTAATTGGTTAGAGTGTTTTAGGACAAAAAATATGTGATAGTCTCCACTACCGGGAAGGTAAACATATCAAAAGATCTTCTAATAAGGGGATTCCATTGTAAATTAGATAAGGACCATTAAATCAGTTGGCCACCTTGAGATTAAACCTGATGGGGGAGAGGGGTGACGGATGTCTTCGGTTAATGTTTTGTACCCCTAAATTTCATCGCTTTGTGAAGAAGTAATAGTTATGATACATAAATTCTGAAGTTCATAATGACAATTTATACATAGATGATTCATCAGAATAATTTGTTGAATGTGGCGAGAACATCATATTTTCACATTGGAAGTAGTCCCATTTTCATTGTGTGGGGAGGAGAAGTTAAGTGAGTTCTATTCCAACCTGTTGGTCGTACATTCTGGAGTTAGAATGTTCTATTAATACCTACATTATATGTTTTATATGGGTTAAAATCATGTGGAGTGTTTTTGAATTTTATTATTGATTCCTCACATTTCAGTGTGTAACAGAAGAATAGTAGGTTTCAGATGGCCAAACTCTACCTCATGAGATCCTAGAATGGAAGTGGGATGTGATATCAATTTATTTTTTAATGAGGATTCCATGATCAATGAGATAATATGACTATATATGTGTAATTACTCATAGAAAAACCATGCTTCCACATTTCAATTTCATATATGAGAAATGTTTTGATGTGGAGTTAGGTTTTCTATACAATTAATAAATCATTCATCTACATAGAGTACCCATATAAATTTCACCCCAACATGAATCTAAATTTAAATAATGATTAAAAAGGAGATTTTGTAGGAATTAAAAACATTTTATGGATGATAACGATGTCTCACTCAAGGTGGATGGTTAGTTTGTGAAATATATTTAAGTTATGGATGACATTTGGAGATACAATGTGTAATATTTTGGCTAGATTTGAGAGGATAAATTACCATTGGTATATTTCACCAACTATGACATATATAATTACAATATCTCCTTGGAACCATTAATTTAATTATTTAGGAGTCCCAATGTGTTATCCATATGCTCTAATAAGATTGGATGCACCTCACTTTCAATGCTATAGTTGAGGGAGGGGGTTTTAGAGAGGGTTTTGTTAATCTGTTAGAATTTATTGTACTTCCAAGTTGAGAAAAATAATATTTAAATCAGTTCTCTATTCTCATACTGTATTATTATGGAGAATATGATTTATAGTGTGTCCCCATGATTTTTATTAATGATTTTTAATCCGGATAGAAATCTATCTCCCAGGTTCTTAGTGTGATACTTTGCATATTCCAACATGTATCTCTACAAAATTCCTCAGAGTTCATATTGTTTTTTGGGTGTGGGAAGTCTAAGAAATTAATTTTTAACAATATTAAAATAAATTAAATTACACATTTGAATATTTCATTAATAAATCGTTTCACCATTAGTTGTGGACCAAGATGAATAATTTGGGTATATGATTGTTTCCAAAACAAGATATTTTTAATAGGTGTGACATATGGTAGGCCAGTGTTGGGTGTTCTATAGATATTTGATGCTAGAGTGTGTGATTAGTTTATCAAATGAATTATTTGTTTATTTTTTTTTTTGAAAAAATAAAATATTTTCTCTAAAAATATGTAGTTATAGAAAATATTCAGGTTTATAAGAAAAAAAGGTAAATTAGATATATTTTAGGGATTTATTCAATGGATTTTAAAACATGGAAACAATGATTTTTGAAGAAAAATAGATACAATAACGATAAAAATAATTATTTTATTGGAATATTCACATTTATCATGAGTGAACTTGTTTTTTACCGATGGTCGATTCATTCAAGAGGTTGGGAACATCATTTTTTAGATTTCTTGCATGTTGATTTGATTAATAAGAATAATTTACATATATTATTTATTTATTTTCATTCCGTTAATTATCAAAATAATTTATTATTTTTGATGAACATAATTATATATACTTTCTTCACCAAAAATTCACCTCTTTGGTTTTCACAATATTTTAATATTAGAGGGGTCACATTTTCCATGTATTATGTTATATATTTTTTGTTCCTTTTCCAACCATCGTTCATTGTATTTTTCATTGTTATACCATAAGCTCAACCTTATGAAATTTTTGGGTTTGATCCACCATGATTGAACCCTGAAAAGGGAAAAATGAATACTTAATCTAGGGATTAATGGTTTCTATATTTATCAATGAGGTTTTGTGGAACAAAGGTGATGGAATATTGGATCTAAGACCCAAATAGTGATTATAGGAATGAATTATATATCATGGGAGATATAATATCCACTTTTATAGCCACTAGAGGCAAGTTTTCTATAATTGTTTCCCTTACACTATGATTTTATCATATGTGGGAGATTCAAATGGTGATAATGGTGGTGAAATGAATAGATATAGTGACATTCTGAGGGTTATATATTCTATTTTAATAAAACATGCATGAAAATAATGTACTATAGAGGAAAAACAATGTCATCCTTGAATTATCATAGTTTTTATGATTCAATACAATGTTATGTATCACATGCCATGTGGCCAGGCCCGTAAAAAATGTGTCCCAACTAAATTAAATGAATTGTGTTCCTAGAGAACACACCTAAAACCTAGGTAAAGAGACACGTCTATCCCCATAGTGACATGTTTTTTTGTACTATATGACAATATAATAATAATCTAGATAATGAAATTCTCATGACATAATGTGAAGTCACATACTCTATTGCCCAATGTACTCACGGTGTACTTTTCCATGAATCTTCTAACTTCCCTACATCCTTCATTGTGACTTGGTATTGGGTTTGAGAGTATCCTATATTGATTTTTTTCTATATTGGTAATCATGGTGTCCTTTGTTTCATCATAAGATATATGGAATATTGTTATGTACTAAATAATAAATATTTAGTGATTCATAGAAAGTGGTGGAATTTTGGTGTGACAATCATTGTTTCTCTTTGGTCGTTACTCCCTTGTCTCTCCATGTGGATGGTCCCTAATAACTTTTATACAAGTAGATAAAATTATCAAAAAAATTATAAATATATTTTCTCATCTTTATGTGGTTTCATAATTCTCTCTATTGAGCTTTGGTGGAGATTGGGTCCTCCATTGGAGTTAGTTATCCCACAACTACGCCATACTGCAGCAATGTGATGGTCCCCAGACTATTTATTTTGGGTTGATATGTAATGAATGAATTAGATATGTGACTTCCAGTGCACTAAGAATAATAATAATTATTAAATGGTTGTGATGATATAGATCACCATTTCTCTTATTCACTTGTAATCATGATTGTATCCATTTTGTGGAGTATTTCCTCACTACTGATTATGGGTTCAAAGTACAATTTTAATTTATTTATCCCCTTATTGGTTATTAGTCAATCCTATAATGTTTTTCTATACTCACATATGAATGGGATATTCCCAAACATATTATGTATTATTCATATGAATGTTAGATCAGTGGTGACTTCAATGGAGAATATCTTTACACAGAGGTTTTGAATTTTTTTTCTAAATAGGCTTGATGACTATGAGCCAATCACTATTCATGTTTAGCCTTTTTTTTTGTTTTTAGGTCGGTACCTCATTTCTAGGTGGATTTTTGTCTTTTCCATTTTTATCATTATGTTATGTTGATGCTCATTGACGTATTTCACAGTGTTTGATTCAGGAATTGATTACTCTCTATAAGATTTACTATTTAATATATCAATACAGTATTTGTTAGAGATGTATGTGTTTGTGAATGAGAAAATTTAAATTACACAAAGGCGTTTTATTTCAGTGATATGACTACTTAGTTATAGTTTCTATTAAATATCTAATTTGATGTGGACTTGGAGTGTAACTTTCATCATAATTCTTTTCTATACAGGTCCCCGGTGGGTCGGGTCATGACAATGACACTTGTCAAGACCTTGTTCTTCTAACCAATATGTCCTACTAAGGATGGATTCCCCCTGAGTTTTCTATAGTTTTATTATTTTTCCTATTTATCTTGGTTATACTATTAGTTAGATCATAATAGGTTTGTATTTAAATAAGAATAATGTTTATTATTTGAAAATGATGAATTGGACAAAGGATTTTCTGCTCATTAGCCTAAGAGTCATATATAATATATTTATGATAATTCTCTAGAAAAATATCTATGTGCTAATAGAAACACAATAGGGTAATCAATTCTATGTGAAATATAGATCATACCACAGTAAACGATATGATATTTATTTCAATAGGATTTATCATTTTTGTAGGATCCCATTTAGTAAAAGTATTTATCAAAGAGTTAATTGTACATGAAAATCATCTTTTATCATATTTTATTGGAGATAATATCACCATCTTCCACACTATCAAGAAAAACATTTTTCTAAATCCTAGAATGGAAAATCAGTTTGTTAAATATTCCTTAGATAGGTAACTTTAGATAGGTTGTTTGGAAGCATTGGAGATAAAGTAAATACATTTTTGGATAAGTTATATGTGTTAAAAAAATTACTCCCTATGTTAACAAAGTGTTGAAATTATTAACCAACTGATACTAGATACTTATGGAATCATAGAGTTATTCATTTACAGATTTAAATGAATTAAATGATCTATTTCTAAATTAATGTATCATATATATACTAAATATGATATTTTAGATAAATTAAATTTAATATGATTGTGACTATTAAATGAATTAGTGAAAATAAATATTTCCATCAATATATATTTGTTGTATAAATAAATAAAATTACTATCATAGAAATATTATACAAATTATATGATCTTAAATGCATAAAAAATGTATGTGAGGTCTTATTTTCTGAAATAATTAGAGATTAAAGGTTCATTTCATGTAATAGAGAAAATGAGTTTCTAAATTTATAACATAGAGACATTATGCGTCAATAATCATATTCTATGAAGTGATTTATATCTTATTTATCTCATCATATGGGAATTTAAGAAATAATTTTTATAGTAACTCATATTGGTGTTTTTAATGCACATTAAATATGTTTTCTTGAAAATTATAATAAGATTTAAGAGAGGATGAATTTTTTAGTTAGCGAATTAATCTTATTGTCATCTATGGAAAATATTATAAAATAAAATAAAATATATATTTTTTCATACCTATATTCTCAAATATTTGGGAAATTATAAGAACTAGAAATATGATTTTAAGGATATCAAGTTCCATTTATATCTTACATGTAGTGGAAATTTAAATACCGATGATGAATTATTAGTTTAGTATTTAAAAAATATTTTTTAAGAAGCCAATCATTGTAATTGAACCATGGGATGTTAAGAATAAATAATAATATTTACATATAATTTTATTATGATAAATATATATATTAAAAAGTTTTTGAAACTCTATGGAATGTTCATATAAGATTGGAATTCTATAGAAAAAAATTATTTGATTTTTAATATAATGTAATATTGAATACATATTTTACATTGTGCTGTAAAATTTTAATGATTTCACAACTAAAATAATGAATTGATTGATCTTGGATTCTACTTCAATGAGATTAAGTCAATATTAAATTCCAAATGGATTTAAATATAAATGATTATATCTAGATCAAATAAATCTAATTAAATGATGTGTATCTTCATATAATTTTCCATATGTGATTAAAGAAGATGGACATTTTGAATGATTTTATGAGCTCTAGTATGAGATGATTTATCGAATACAAAAGGACATTGATTCATGAGCTTATATAACATTTTTTTGATAGGAATATATGAGGATATATTTTACTAAAATGTTCATTTAAAAAAGTTAATGTTCCAAAAGAATATAATACCATATATGGCATAGAAGAAATATTTTTTTATATATATTATTACTAAAAGAAAATAGATGTATTTATTAATAGTAAACGAGTTTTTTATGTTGGAAAGATATTATGAATTTAATATAATTTCTAAGAGGATAGTGGGAGTAGTTTTGGACATAATGAAGCTCAGATTCAATATATATGTCATTAAACAAATCAATGATTAATATGGATTTTATCTAATATCATAAGAATCTTATGATGTATTCATAAATAGTAACATAATTAGTATAATTATTTTAAAGAAAATTTTGTCTTAAATAATTTCACAATTATGATAACAATGAACATAAGAATAATTATATGTTGACTACTGGATATGACATTTTATCATTTTTTATTAAGTAACTATATTTTTAATATGATCAAAAAGATTAAATATTGGTAATATGATTCCTAAAACTTAAAAGTTTTCAAACTGGAATAATTTATAATCATTTCCCCCTAAATTGTTTAGTGGGATAGATTACAATATGGTCACATAGAGTTGTGATGTGGATTACATAATATTTATTTTGTTATGAAAACCTTGATTGTGTAGAAAATATAAAGATAACATGGTGATCAATCATATAATATATGATAAACTAGTGGTTATGTTGGTTTTTTAAACAGTATTACGTTATTTAATAATATTAAATTGTATAACATTAATTTAAAACACAATTTTATAATTCATTCTCATAGGACAAATAATTATATATATATACATGTATATAAATATATCATGAAGTAAAATGTTAATTGAACTCTCTATGTATAATTTTTTATTTTTCTTCACTGAATTTCATTAAGGAGTTCAATATGTTTGGATACAGTGTCAAGGTTATTGTGAGTCGAGTTATTATATAGTTATATAGAATATTTTCATGTGGACAAAAATATAGTATAATATTCATTATGTAGGACCCTAGAACACCTAGATAGGGTAGTGGGGAATCAATGTTTAATGTTTTATTTTAATGTGAAAAATCTTTTTCCCATGTTGGTGGGAACTTCTCAAACATATCTGATGCAATAATGAAGCCATTAGAAGATCACATGACGAGAGAAAACAAAATAGTTTTACTTGGTTCACCACTAAGGGATAGTACAAAAATAATTAAGGTGACAGAGCATATAGAGAAAGTGGGAGGGCCCTGAACTACAAAAAAAAATCATTATAGAGATGATAAGACTTCTTATCTCTAGAAATAATAGCTGTGGTGGACTCCAAGGATCCCACATAAATTAAACAAAGAACCAAAAATATAAACATAAAACATACCCAGTTTTTATTTGATGACACCCTCAAATATGACTATCACTAGTGATTGTTTCTTGAATAATCTAATGAAGGACCCCTCTAGAGTGTCCAGACATGATACAAAAATCCATAAGAGAATCAATCTTAAAATTCTCGGTGCTAGAGTGGAAATCTGACCAATCCATTGGATTCCTGATGATCACCACCTAATAGTAGCTTTTATGGATAGAGATTAACATTATCTGATCACCTGGATCAATATAATATCTCCTTAGAAAGAGAGACAGAGAGAGAGAGAGGATATAATTGTTTTAGAAATCTCACAATAAATAGTAGTTCTTCCATATCCTCTATTGTAGAGACCCAAATATTGAAGTACATAGACATTTCATTACTTTTTCCAGAATACTTAATACATAAAAAAATAGACACCAAAGGACCGTAATAGTTTACTGTCTTCGGAAACTTGGAACAAAATTGTGTAATCCTGGTGTAAGATCTTCAACATCTCCCATAAAGATGTTCCCTTTTTTATAACCTGAAACCTTTTTTTATACAACTGAAAATAAAACATTTAACGGGTGAGCTCAATTTATCAGTAAGGGTATGCATGTAGATCATAAAACAATCCATAAACATTTGAATGCAAAGAAAACATGAACATAAAATATAAACATCAAAATCTAGTGAAAAGACAAAAATCTTGGAAGTAAGTTCGGCATATATCATAAAGGAACATCAATCATGATAAAATTGAATGGGAATAAAACATGTAATTTGGAAAGCCATTAAGCACATGATATGATTTCTATTGTAGCCAAGGAATTGCTGCCAAGACCATCTTAGTGGACAATGTCCCTTTCTGAATCGAGGTCACTCCACGTTCCATTCCTATATTGCTGTACCGGATTAACTTACAATTCCAGCCATTTCTATCTCATGAGATATAAATCTTTACCAAATGCATTCGAAGGAGATATAGGTCACACCCATCTCATAAAGAAATCATTCTTACTTGTGCCACAAAATAAAAAAAATCATTCATCACAACCCAAAGAAAAAAATGGGTTTCATAATAACATAATCCCAATAAAACAAATGCATATCATTTCATCATAAGATAAGTAAAACCATGTAAATCATAGAGACATTATACTTGAAACATACACATATGAAATAATGTTATCTTATATGGAAATTGGTTTTGATAAAACACTTTAAATGAATTCTTGAGGAAAATATCTTTTCTTTTGAAAACCATTTTCTTTTCAATAAATGCCATGTAATTTTAAAAGAAAAGGACTTTTTTTGAAAATAATCATGAATTCTTGTAAAGGAATCTTTATGAAAATAAAGAGATTTGAAACCGTAAAAATTAGTTCCTGCCGTATAAGTTAAAAAATCATTATTCTCGTACTTTTTCCGGATAAGTCAAAAAGTACCCCGTATGGTAATCAAAAGAATTATTCCTTACATACCATGTAGTAAAAGTAAAAAATGGGTAAAAACGACCATAAACATACATGAAACCGTTTTTAAAAAATAGGGACATGTATGATAAATACAACCCCATTAAATACTTATGAATAAACAATCTCTGATAAAAACGAGATTGGAAAAGTTATCCCTTACCTTAGGTCTGATATGATTCTTACTTATCTGAACCTACTGTATAATGATTTAAATAATGTCATTTACTTATTAAAGAATCATATTTATTGTTATTATATCATATATGGTTCACTTATTACTTTATATAACCCGTTCTTTTATAAATTCCATGTTAAAGCAGTGTTTTGGGTAAAACTGTTTCATTTATCATACGTGTTTCAACATGTTGTTCTTGATATTATTACTTATATCCTGATTTAAAAAATCCAAAATGTAAAACATAATTTATATATATAATAAATATTCATTATATAAATATATATGATTAATCGATAAATGGAATGAAATACACCATTCATGGAGACCGTAGGCCGTGCGTACGCATGAACGCGGTTTTTGTTTACTAATTGAATTAAATTGAATTAAGTAAATGAAACATATATGTACATAAATCCAGTAACATTATTATGTAATATATTTCATGATTATTTATTATATATACTTTATAATCATACTTTAATGGTTAATCATGGAAAATGAATCTCATCGCGTTCGTGGAGTTGGTAGTCCATACGTACGCACGATCGATGATATCATTCCCATGATCATGAAATTGTATTGGAGTGTATGTATAATATTTAAAAATAAATATAACTTTACAATAATCATATATATTTATTTATTTACACCATTATACCCATCCCATTAAGGTGGTGGTGGAAAATATATTACACCAAGGCGCGGAGACGGTATTCCTTACGTACGCATGCGTGGTGATTTCATTTTCTGTAGGATGGATTGAAGGTGAAATAGAGCTGCTTAATATTTATTATAACATATCAGTATATTATTGATACTGATGTTATTACATTAAGATGAAAAAAATAAAGAAGAAGAAGTTGAAGACGAAAGAAACTTGAAAGAATCAGTAGAAGAGATTACTTCTTCTTCGACACACCTCTTTTAAACTTCTTGTTAGGTCACTAGAGTTGGTATTTTGAGAAGACCATAACCTCTATGATATAACTTGGGAGGTTTTAAAGAGTAATTGGCAGGGGTTGGCAGATTTTCCAGGCTCAAAAGTGTGTGACGTGAAGAGGGAAGGGGTTCCCTTTTATAATGGAGGAGAGGGGCACCCTAGGAAAACATAAAATATTATTTTATAATATAGTAATATTAAGTTTTTAATAGCTCCAAATTGATTTATTTCGAAGTTGAGGTGGGGATGGGTATAAATCCTCTCACCCAATAGGTTTTAGAATAGTTTAGGTTTCTATTTTATCCTTATCATTTAGATTTAACTCTAAGTTAAATAATTTAACTTTTACCGTGACTTTTTTTTCTTACATTATATGTTTAATAAAAATACTATAAAAATACAAAAGAACCCCAAGTGGTCATAATTAATATATATATATATCATTATCTTAGTCATTTCTCTGAACATTAGATTTTTAGAAATAAAATAACAATTAATAATATAATATTTGTTTTAAAATCTATTTTATGTCGATTTTGACACTATTTGGTAATTGATTTTTTTGAAACTCATAATAGAATTATTAGTTCGAAAAAAGTTAATTAAATAAATAAGAACATGTCATATTAACCTAGAACATTATTGTAATTCATAAAAAAGTCTAAAATTACATTTATTTTGGTATTTATAACATCAATTATGTTAATATTTCATTAATAAGTTAATTACTGCATCATCATTGTGTCATAAATAAATTAAATTATTTAATGTATAAATATTAAAAATAAAATACAATTATTTAGGAAATCTTTGTAAATTTGTAATTAATATTTATAGTTGAATTTATCTATTGTATAACCCTATATTAAAAATGTTTTAGTTATTAAACGTTGATTTTAAATATTTTAATTCTTCTTTAAATAAAATAATAATAAATGTCTTAATCTAATCCAAGTGGACCTAAAGGGTAATATTTTATCTGTAAGGATGTTTTTGGTAGAACTAAAATTATCCAATAAAATTAGGACATGAGTTAGGGTAATAATAACATCATTTTTACCCTTAATTACCCTGTTTACTTTTAACCGTGGTAAATAAAATTAAAAAAGTTACTATTTAAAAAAAATTATTTTTATCTTATTGAACCAAATTTTACTCTATATTAACCGTGTCTCTTGGATTTTCAAAATTCCACTCACAGAAGCGGTAAAATTATGTTTTATATAAATTTTTGAACTCTCCTAGTTGGTGGGTAAAAGACGGTGAAAAGTTTAATAAAATTTTTATATGTCTAAAATTATTATAAAATGACTCCATTGAATTACATTGAAATTATATAGGTATTATGTATCAAGTATTACCTCAAATAAATATCAATAAAATAAATAATTATTTATATAAAAAATCAGTTTTGAAATAGTAACCTAGTGTATTCACTATTAATCAGAAATAGAATGTTTTCAGAAAGATACCAAAAATTCACCCTAGGATAATTGCTATATTTCAAATCCAAAAATGAAGTCCATTATGAAAAATAAAATTTTAAAAAGTTGGTATTACTATTCATAATGGCTAGTTTATATAACATATCGTTGTTTAGTAATACTTAGTATTGTGTACAACATACGCTATCGTGGAAGGTCGCGATTGCATGTAATGTAAGCCAAGTCAGGGATGCGTGTAGTGCAAGCTTATTTTGGTGTAGCGTGCAACACAAGACATCAATGAAATTAAAAAGAACATTTTTCATAAAATCCTGCGGTGTTACATTCTACCCCCATTAAAATTAATTTCTCCCTCAAAATTCATCGGGGTTGTAAATGGTTTACTACTCGAAAGTTTTAATAGAAACCTACATCATAAAAAGGAATACGAAAACATATCATTAAAAACTAAAGTATAAAACATAATAGTTACCAAAATTAACTAATCCCTGGGTTTCCACATTTGAGAACATATGTGAAAATAAGGATATGGAAAAAAAATCTAACCATCATGTTCTGATGAAGAGTGGTAGAGAACATGGCTATGAAAAATCCAAAAATCACAAAGCCATAAAATTTTGATGACCTAATGTACCATCTGATTCATTGGATATAAGGGCACTAAGACAACATTTTTTTTCATGATCATTTCCATAATGTTTACGAATTTTAATTAGAAGAAATACTTACTTTATTTCGGTATAATCTCATCGTTGTTTGTGCCTTGAACAATTTCCACTTCATCCCATAAAGAATTGATGTTGAATTTTTCATTCATGAAGTGTTAGCAGATCATGTGATAGAATGATGGGTCATTCCATATGTCTCAAACAAAAGGTTAGAAATTTTTTTCAAATATATATAAGTCCTTCTATGGTGAGATTAATTGTATATGATTCCAAAAATGGACTTATACGTCATCTATCATACTTCTTAATAAAACTAGTTTCTACTAACCAGGGACTTCTTATAGTCCAGTGGTAGGAAATAAAGGCCAGTCACGCTTTGGTTGTGGGTACGATTCCCACAGCCTTGTCCGACGCGACGAGTTGTCGCCCATCCTGCAGGTTGTCCTTTTTTCTAAAACTACATTATAATAACATTCCTGCAATAAAATAGAAAAATGTTCTAGCCTTAAACAATTCAATATTATTTCTATCTTAATTCATTCCAATCTTTAGGCTCATACAAAATACATCTATCCAAGATCATAGTATAAAAAACAATTACTAGAAATGCCATCTACCGAGCATGTGAATACCATCATTTATCCCCCATATATCATACGATATATCTTTTTGGTCACATTCCAAACATGTGAATGCCTTAATAGTGTATTCTCTTGAACCATAGTGAAAACATGAATGCTATCACAAGGTAACTCTTTCCATATACCAAAATCCCAAAAATTCTATATACAAAAACCATGATACCACTTATTCCTTATATTAGTCATGAGCTCATTAATACTATCAAACATTTCATTATCTCCTTATCCCTTCTTTATGCACATATTACCTGCTTTCCAAAAATATCTGAATAACCATTCATGGTTACCGGTACCATTAACCATATACTTTCAAAACTCATGAAATGGAAACAGTGTAAAAATCCTTATATTTTTCTTTATTCCATAGTACCATACATAATTCTTGATAAACATACAATCATTACACTACCTTCTTAAACCATTGGTTGAGCTTCATCATTTCTTCCATCTCATATATCTTTTGTAGTCTCTTCATCATCATCCACATAAATACTACCCATATGACTATGCTGATTCTCATTATGATATTTTCCCTTAGGGAATTGGTTTTCATAATGACCATACATTCCGCATTTAAAACACATAACCATTTTTGATGTCTTAGAAATACCATTATCCCTATCTATGGTGTTAATTGAACCTTTTCCTTTAAAATTACTAGCTTTTTCCCTTCTTTTACACACCCAAAGCATCATCCTATTCCTTTGAAGCATTCTCCCTGATGCCTCATATCACATTATTTACATGTGGGAAATTTAACTTTCTTTCCTCTATGATCATCATGAAACTCCATCTTTCTCTTATTAGCTGAGTCGGGAAACATACCAATGATGATATTATTGATCATATAATGAGATTTCTGATTAGTCATAATAAAGATATGTGGACTTTCAAATCCAATTTCATTTGGTTTCTCATAAAGAATAACATTCAATTGTCCATCATATCCTCCATTATCGTGAATCTTCATGTTTCCATCCATTTTATAAAACCTAAAAAGAATAGTGTGAGAGGCAAAAATCAAGCTAGGAAAACAACATAATAAAGGGGGAGTACCATCAATATCTCATATATTAGGTTTAATTATATGATCATTGCCGAAATTATAAGACTATAGCCTATACTTATATCTAACCTTAGAGACACCCCTAGACATACCATAGAAATATCTCTAGTGATCTCACTAATGTTTTCGCATCCAAGTTTACAAAGGTTAACTAAACCTTTCCTCTGATACCAACTGTAGTGGTCTACAATTATTTCCAGTGGACTATAATTGATACCTATAAAGGAAATCTGTGGGCAGCTACACCCCATGGGTGGGACACACCACCATCCCTAGTGACAACCATTTCCTCATGGAGCCGTTGGGTGGAGAGCCATGCTTCGTCCAATACTCAAATGTGAGAGTTCCGAAGGATCAGATACATTCCTACCTACTTTTCCTCTGATAAAAACTGTAGAGACCCAAAGATTGACATATATAGATCATACATTACTTTTTGAGGAATACTTAATACATAACAAAAATAGACACCAAAGGACCATAATAGTTTATTGTCTTTGTAAACCTGGAACAAAATCTTCTAATCTTGGTTAAAGATCTTTAACATCTCCCATAAATATTTTCCCTTTTTTTCTTAACTAAAACCATTCTTTGTATCCTGGGGAAAAGAAAACATATAAAGGGTGAGCTCAAATGCTCTGTAAGGGTAAACATGGAGAACATAAAACAATCCATAAACATTTCAATGCAAAGAAAACATGAACATAAAATCTAAACATCAAAATCTTGAGCAAAGACATAAATCTTGGAAGTACGTAAGGAATATATAATAAAGTAACATAAATGATGATAAAATTTCATGGTAATAAAACATGTAATTGTGGAAAAACATTAAGCACATGATATGATTTCCACAGTAGCCATGGCATTGCTTCAAAGACCATCTTAGTGGACAAAGTCCCTTTCTGAATCGAGTTCACGCCTCGTTCCAGTCCTGTATCACTGAACCGGATTAACATACCATTACAGCCATGTCTATTTCATGAGATATAAATCATTACCCAATGCATTGGTGAGAGATATAGGTCCCACTCATCTCATAATGAAATCATTCTTACTTGTGCCACAAAATAATCAAAATTCATTCTTCCTAACCTAATGAATAAAATGGGTTTCATCATAAAATAATCCATATAAAACAAATGGATGTCATTTAATTATAAGAAAAGTAAAACCATATAAATAATAGAGACATTATATGTAAAACATACACATATGAAATAATGTCATCTTAGATGGAAATTGGTATTGATAAAACACTTGAAATGAATTCTTGAGGAAAATAAACGTTCTTTTCCAAATAATTTTCCTTTCACAAAATTCCATGTAATTTTAAAAGAAAATGACTTCTGTTGAAAATAATCATGAAATCATGTACTGGAATATTTATGAAAATTAGGCATTATGAAACCGTAAAAATCAGTTCGTGTCGTATAAGTTAAAAAATCATTATTCTCGTACTTTTGCTAGAAAAGTCAAAAAGTAATTCATATGGTAATCAAAACAAAGATTCCTTACATACCATGTAGTAAAAGAAAAAAATGGGTAAAAAGGAATTTAAACATACATGAAACCATTTTTAGAAAATAGGGACATGGTTGATAAATATAACCCCAGTAAACACATACGAATAAACAATCTCGGATAAAAACGATATTGGAAAAGTTATACCTTACCTTAGGGCAGATATGATTCGTACGTATCCTAACATCCTGTATAATGATTTAAATAATACCATTTACTTATTAATGAATCATATTCATTGTTATTATATGATATATGGTTCACTAATGACTTTATATTACCTGTTCTTTTGTAAATTCCATGTTAAAGCAGCGTTTTGGGTAAAATCGTTTCATTTATCGTACATGTTTCAATATGTTATTCTTGATATTATTACTTATAATGATTTAATTAATCTAGAATTTTAAAAATTATTTATATATTATATATATTAAGTATATAAATATATATTATAGATCAAAAAATGGAATGAAATACACCATTCATGGAGACGGTAGGTCGTGCGTACGCATAAACGATGTTTTCGTTTCCTTATTGAATTAAATGGAATTAAGTAAATGAAACATATATGTACATAAATATAGTATCACTATTTAATTCATGATTATTTATTATATATACTTTATAATCATACATGAATGGTTAATCATGGAAAATGAATCACATCGCATTCGTGGAGACGGTAGTCCTTACATACGCACGAGCGATGATATCATTCCCATGATCATGGAATTTTATTGAAGTGTATGAATAATATTTTATAATAAATATCACTTTACAATATTCATATATAGTTATTTATTTACCCATTATACCCATCCAAGTAAGGTGGTGGTGGAAAATAGAATACACCAAGGCGTGGAGATGGTATTTCGTACGTACGCACGCGCGATGATTTCATTTTCCGTAGGATGGATAGAAGGTGAAATAGAGTTGTTTAATATTTATAACAACATATCAGTATATTAGTGATACTAATGTTATTACTTTACAATGAAACAACTAAAGAGAAAGATGTTTAAGAAGAACAAAACTTTAATGAATCAGTAGAAGAGGTTACCTCTTCTTCGACGCACCTCTTTTAAACTTCTTCTTAGGGCACTAGAGTTAGAATTTTGAGAATACCAAAACCTCTATGATATAACTAGAGAGGTCTAGAAGAGGAATTGTCAGGGTTTTTCTGAGCTTCAAGTCTCAAAAGTGTGTGGTGATAAGAGGGAATGGGTGCCCTTTTTATAAGGGAGGAGAGGGGCACCTTAGGAAACATAAAATATTATTTTATAATAAAGTCATATTCTGTTTTTAGTAGCTATAAATTGATTTATTTAGAAGCTAAGGTGGGGATGGGTCTATATCCTATAAAAAAATAGGTTTTAGGCAAGTGTAGGTTACTATTTTATCCTGATCATTTAGATTTAACTCTATATTAAATAATTTAACTTTTACCCTGTCTTTTTTTCTTACACAATATGGTTAACAAACCTTCTATAACAAGCAAAAAGAACTCAAAGTGGTTTATTATTAATATACATATCATTATCTAAGTCATTTGGTTGAACCTTAGATTTTTAGGAATTAAATGACAATAAATAATATAATATTGGTTTTAAAAACTATTTTATGTCAATTTTGACACTATTTGGTACATGATTTTTTGAAACTCATAACAGAATTATTAGTTCGAAAACATTTAATTAAATCAATACTAACATGTCATATTAACCTATAAAATTATTTTAATTCATAAAAAGTTTAAAATTACATTTATTTGGGTATTTATAACATCAATAATGTTAATAGTTCATTAATAAGTTAACTACTACATCATCATTGTGTCATAAATAAATTAAATTATTTAACGTCTAAAAATTATAAATAAAATTCCTTTATGTAGGAAATATTTTTATATTTATAATTAATTTTTATAATCTAATTTATCTTTTGTATAACCTAATATTAAAAATGTTTTATTTATTAAACATTGATTTTAACTATTAAAATTCTTCTTTAAATAAAAAAATAATTAATTTTATAATCTAATAAAAGTGGACCTAATGGGTAATATTTTATCCCTAAGTTTGTTTTTGGTCTAAATACCCTTTTCTAATAGAATGAGGACATGTGTTAGGGTAATAATTATATCATTTTTACACTTATTTACCATATTTACTTTAAAACGTGGTAAATAAAAGTAAAAAGATACTATTCACCAAAAATTATTTTTATCTTATTGAACCACATTTTACACCTTGATATTAACAGTGTCTCTCGGATTTTCAAAATTTCACTCACAAAAGTGGTAAAATTATGTTTTATGTAAATTTTCGAACTCTCCTAGGAGGTGGGTAAAAGACAGTGAAAAGTTCATTAAAATTTTTATATGTCTAAAATTATTATAAAATGACTCCATGGAATTACATTGATTTTATATAGGTATTATGTATCAATTTTTACCTAAAATAAATTTAAATAAAATAAATATTTTTTTATATAAAAAGTCAGTTTTTAAATAGTAACCCAGTGTTTTCACTTTTCATAAAAAATTGAATGTTTTCAGAAAAATACAAAAAATTTACCCTAGGCTAATTTCAATATTTCGAATCAAAAAATGAAGTCTATTTTGAAAATAAAATTAAAAAGTTGGTATTACTATTCATAACAGCTAGTTTATATAACACATCATTGTTTATTAATACTCGGTATTGCATACAACATACGCTATCGTGGAAGGTCGCTATTGCGTGTAATGCAAGCCAAGTCATGGATGCATGTAGCGCAAGATCCTTTTGGTGTAGCTTGCAACACAATACATCAATGAAATTTAAAAGATCATTTTTCATAAAATCATGGGGTGGCACATCTATCACCTATTTATATTGTAGTTCCAAAATACCAGGAAGTGTTCCACAACCCCCATTTGGAAAACATCAATTAAATAAATAATTATGATGAACAAAACTACATGGTAAATATTATTTATTTTATCACAAAATAATAATAGATATTATATATATTATGTGATAAATACAAGTCACTAATTTGGCTTATTCTTGCTAATATAAATAGAACTTGAAATATTAAAATAAATTTTATTATATTAATATTATTCCACATATTTACATAACTTATAAATAATTTAAACAAATAAATTCATCAAAAATATTTTTTACCTGAATAATGAAAATTTATTTCGTCCATATGTTTTCTGTGTCTGGCCAAAAAAGTCTGGCCAAATGATGGGATCCACAGTATCCAATATTGATATTCAACTAAATAGAGAGTATTCATGAATAATCTATTGTCTGTGACCCTCTAGTCCCTATTCTCACTAGTAGTGAATAATATTCACAGACTTATCGAGTATTCATTAAACCCATCAAGTCCCTAAAGAGAGAAGAAAATTCATAGAAAGGAAAACCAATATACGAACACATACATTGTAATATAATATCTTTTTCTTTAGATATATCATAAACTAGAACACATACTTGTGACATTTTATGTTATTTATTTATATTTTTTTGATCTGACTGTATGGATTTACCCTCAAAATCCTTTTCCAAGGGCATGTGAAGGTTCTACCATCCTAATAAACAAGGACTAATATTTACTACTTACTCATCCTAAAAGCGAAAAAATATTTATTGACAATTCAAAAAATTCCATACAACCAATGATGCAGATATGATAATTTCTCTCATCAAGATTTTATTATCATTGTTTTAACCTTGAATCATAGTATGTGATCAAATGGAACAAATTGGATCTGATCACATGTCAGTATACTAATACTTATTACCTTAGATATAAATAATGAATTACAGAAAAAAAATTTTGTGATTTTGTTAGTGGGTATTTCATCATGAACCCAATACTAAAGATCAAAAAATATGAAATTCATGAGAATATGTATCATTGATTATGATCCCACAACACTTGATAGAAAAATATCAATTTTTTTTAATCAATACAATGTTTCTTTAGTATATGAATTTTTTATGATTGATGTCATAACATCTTGTGGTTCTCCTTATATCCTGGTATCTTCTATATCATTTTGAAATGAGAAATAATTGATGAACATTAATATTTCAAGAGTGGCCGTAAATAATTTTACACTATAATGGTATGAAAACATCTTCCATAACTAATATTATACATGAAATGGTAATATAAAAGCATTGTGTAGTTTGGTATTTGGAACCCACTATTACTAAAGCCTAAAAAATTCTCTAGATCCAACTTTATAACCAACATTGTTATATTTCACATGATAAAGACCATGTTTATTCGCTGTCACTGCTTTAGATTCAGGGTTCGACATTTTTATGATGCCAGGATATTCTGGTATGTGCGACCTCGCCTCATTTTGTAAAATAAAACAAGAGATGGTATCCCTGAGCATATCTCATTTCTACACTATCAAAAAAAATATCTTGGAATGCAACACTAAATAATTACCATCATGGTAAAACAACTCTTGGTTTACATGACTCTAGGAGATGGAAAACATCTATTCATTTAAAAACTCCTAATTAACTATCCTGAAAGCAACAACATACTTTGTATTTGTAGGTCTGTAAGATTGTGTCTTTATAAAGATTTTCCTTCTAAACATGTTATCAAATCTGTGATACGATATATAATTCATTAAACGGATGCTGATTTCTTATCCTACCCAAACTAGTATCCTTCTTTATCCACTTATCAAGTACATACCTTTTGTACTTCCCCAAGATCAATCGGATATTTGTAACTAATTCATTTGTAGGTCTCTTGGATTTAACTAATATTTTCCAAATTGAATTTATATTATGGAAGTATCATATAATGAAAATATCCTCGAATATATGATTAATCCTCCATAAAATCATATAGAACTCATTTGGTGTGAAAAATGTCCTCTTATTCTTAGTAATATATGCTTTGATATATTTATTTCTATTGATATTTGTAACAATTATCAAATGAATTATTCTGTCTTTTATATTTCAATACCCTGTAAATATATCTAGGATTGACAATGTATAAACAAAAATTAGATCTATCTCAGAAAATCCTATAACCTAGAACATAGTTTTCTACTTTATTTAATCAAATTTCTTATTAAATCCATCCTATTCTAAACTAATTATAAGAAAAATACATGTTTTAAAATATATTCAGATCATATTTCACATAGAAAAAAATGCAGCACACAGTAGCATATGTTAGGCACATGGAAATGATTCATTCCAAATGAAAATTCTTTAATATTTTATCTTACATTCATCCTAAACGATATTTTATTAAATTTAAACCATACTAGCATTATATGATGTCATAATCCATTTATAGTTGCATCAAATGAATACATTCCATGATTGGTGGTTGTGAAATCCAATGCAATATGAAATGATCATATATATTTACTATGATAAGTAAAATTATAGTGGATTTATGAATAATGACATGGTATAAATAATCAAGACATCTTAGTACTACACTTGTACCACCGATCAATCATCTCACTAGAAAAACCAACCATAATATTCAATATAAGAAGCATTTGTTCAAATTGACACATGGAATTAGTTATCAAATTTCAATTGAAGTTTTCAATCTTCTTCGATTTACATATACTACCTACATGATGGAATTATTATTCAAAATTATTAATATATCACCAAACACAGTGAATAACAATGCATCAGTAAGATATTATCATTTCATCAATGTAAGAGTACCTAGAATAGTCTTATTCCCCATGCTCTTATGGAGCACATTCCTATGACAACCAATTGCACATATTTATAATTTATTAAACCAAATCCAATATTTCTTCCACTTTCTCAAATTAGGATGTTCACCATATTTTATAAATATAGTGTGTCACATGAATACAACTTTTCTATTCTAGGGAAGTCTGCAATTTCTTATGAATCTCTAAGAACAATATCTTTATATGGACTTGGTGTTTTTCTTGGTACATGTTTAGTTACATCCTAAACAAGACATTTACATCAAAATACATCGATAATACTAAATGTGTTTGTCTATACTAGGTCTAAATACCAATCTAGTAATATCCTTCATGTCTACATAGAATTTTACATGATAAAAATATCATTCCAATACAAGGTAATCATATCTTACATTTTATATTCATCACATATTGCTCATAATTCAAGTATCATAAAACTATTGGTTGAGTATGAGAAACCAAAAACAATGTTCATCATGAACATGGAATGATGTCACCTTATGTTCAAAGGAAACATGAGATGGCTATTTTTGGTTTTACCCAATCAAATTTATACTAGAATCAATCACATGGGAATTAGAAGTTATATAATTCTCACAACTAACATAGTAATGCCCCTTTTTCATCCCATTAAAGAATAAACCTTACTTTTTGGAATTTTACTACAAATTACATAGATAATATATTCTAATACACATATCTATGAAATATAATATTATTAATACCACTAATGTATCACTAAAAAGTTACACATAATTGATGAATATAAACAAAAGTTTATGTGGCTTCTTGATTACTCAATTATGTTAATTTATGTTATATTTCCATAATTTTATTTCATTACAATCAAGGAATGTAACCTCTTGTTAATTTCCCACATAATAGAAGGAATGTGTGAAGGTGAATTTTGTGTATCCCTTTTGAATGGCCTTATTAAAATGTTTATAAAGTTGTTCTCTATACAAAAAATTCAATAATCGTTCATTAATTTTCTTATTTACATGACAAACCTTATCCAAAAGGTTTTGAATCTTTTACACCATCTATTTCATCTTGAATTCTAAAAATAAGAATCATTAATTGGGTGAAGAATATATAAGAACAGAATTTCTTACATGATTGTGGTCTGTTGTTTATATAAAAATACAACTAGTATAATATCATCCATTCATTCAACACGTCACTTTCCCCATGAAAGTTTCTTTTAGACGAGACAACATGTTAAGATCACCAGTTTGCCAATATTTTATCGTAAAATCACATCAGATATTCAAGATAACACTATTACATAAACATTATAATATTTATACAATAATATCTTATAATATTATTTTCACCCTCACTTCCTAAGTTGGATTAATATCTATAGGGACACCAACTCCTTGAATTTTCACTATTTTAGTATTGTGCGCATGCACTGATACTAAAACTGGAAGTTCATGATATTATGGAGATTTAATTTTTGTAATCATAACATAGTAATTCTTGTAGTATTAAATTACAATTTTGTTGTTAAATAACTTCTATGAGATTGTAATTTATATATTGATTATTGATTTGGACATTTTTAATTAATTTATTTATGAAGTGTATACTGTTATTTTATAAAATTATAGGAATCCTATATACTAGAATCAAACAGAAATTTCTAGTAATTATTCATTTGGAACAGATCCTAGAAATTACCATAAAATTATTAAATATATGGATACAACACTACTCTATGTTTTCAATAAAGTCTCTTGACTGGCCAACCACATTAACTTATATCTCTGTAATCTATTGGGTTATGTACTAGATACAAAAACAATAACCATTATTTTTTCATTTCGTTCCTGTAAAGTGGTAGAAATTTACTTATGGTTAATCCTTACTACCTTTTTAATTAATTCGACCCATCGTTCTTATTATAACTCCCCTATAGTATGAGTTACCCTCACCAATGATTGGCCGAGAATCCTGAACACCTAGTTGTGTTTCAAATTCAACTGATAGAAGGCATTAGTGTTATAATATTTCATTGAGGGTTTTATTACTCTTTTTGAATAATGAAATCCATTTTTAATAATATTTTCCACACATTGTTGTCACATTCACAACTAAACATTTATTAAATAACATCCACCGATTCATTAGGAATTTTACTATTTATAATTTTTTTCCCTCTGTTACAAATTATATATAATAATAATTAAATTGATTAATGTATTGAAACTAACTAACTATTTTTGAGCATTTAGATGATTTATGGGTAACACACCTGATTCTTATCATGACTCTTGATGTAACACATCCCCCATCGAGTATATTAATTGATCATTTATATTTGAAATCAATAAGGAATTGCCTATGTCTTACAACATCCTTGTCATGGCGTTACATGTCTACTTAGTGTGGTCTACTATATACATCTCCTTCGTCAAAGGTACATGTGTACTCTTGTGCAAGAAGCGGGGGAATAATGGTGTAATGTACATACAAAAAAAATTTCTTCACAGGGGGCCTTATACATTTTGATAGGAAAATGATGATTGAAGGAATAACTTAATTATTTATAATAATCCCACACAATAATAAATAAATAAATAATTATATAAGACATGCACATAAAGGAGGTCAATGATGAAGACTCATGTGTGGGTAAAATAAATTGTGATAAAAATTAAATTGGAATAAATTAAGGTACAAGGGTATCTTAATTGTATTAAATTATACTATTAAATTTGAATAATTTAATAATATTTGATAAAATAATTAATTTATATCCTTGTCCAAAAATTTAAATAATTAATTTATTAAATTTTATATGAAAACTAAATAAATTTTAGTTTGGAATTAATATTATATATAAAAGAAAAAATAATTTAAATTTCTTCAATTTAAAACTAAACTTTTATAAATTAATTAATTCTTATCATTGAAATTACTTTTAGGACCCTAAAACCCCATACAGGGTCTTTACAGGTCATACTGAACATACACATGCCATTTTAGTCAGTGGAATTCCATTTTATTGAAATTCTAAGATAGAAAGATACTTCCAGAGTTGTTCTAGGATTGGAAGACCATGTTAGAAAAGTTTTGGGTGATTCAGTTCTCTAGAAACTAGTAAAAGGGGTAACTCAGTGACATGGGGACACTCGAAAGAAGGATGTGGAAGAAGGTGGCTTATAAAGGCTAGATCTAGCCTCTCGATGGTGGAATGTTTTAGGTGTAGTGGCGACCAGAATACTGAACGGGATGGATGATGTGTGAAGCTGGTGTAGAATAGTGTGGTGATAGACAACAATGGTCTAATTAGTGTCCGGGTCTCCGATGTCTCATAATCTGTAAGGGTTTGTTCGTCTAGTGAGGCATTATGAAATAGAGGAGGCACTATGGAAAAATTCTTGTAGGCTAGTGGTGCTTACTACCAATCCTTCTTGTGGATGTCAGCACCATTCGAAGGGTAGCTGCACAAACATCTTGATCGGGTGGTAGCCCAAACTTAATTTTTACTAGAAACCACTATACTTTAGGTATTAAAGAAAATATAAATATATTTTTTTCATAAAACTAATACCCACAAAAAACAATCCATATCTAAAAAATCATAAGGTTATAACTCGGCTGTTTATCAATTGATCTATGCACTCTCTGTTATATTGGGAATGAAATTAAAAACTCAACTTCTATTTGTAGAAAACACAATTTTCATAGTTCAAAATATTTATATGATCCCAATATTACCAATTGAAGGTACCATTGATCTCAGGTGGAGTTAGAGTTCTAGGTATTAAAAAAAATTCTAATCATATGGATGATGAGATTTGACTTCCTTGATGATCCGAGCCCCGATACATTCCATGGATCTCACATTAATTAAACAGAGCAATAAAATATAAACTAAAAATAGACATTTTTTGAACTCATTCCATGCTCGACATTTTATTGTCTACAATGGTTATTTGTTATATAATCTAAATTCGTATACATATAGATCATCTTCATTCACTAAAAAGTATACAAGATCATCGATCATCTAATTTTGGGTGCTAGTCCATAGATATTATGAATCATTCGACATCCTGATGATCACTGCATTAATGTAAATTTTATGTATGTAGTAGAAATAGATCTAATTTCCTAGATCAGAAGATTCAATATGAAGGAAGTGAGAGGTATGGGAGAGGATTTGGATATATCACAATATATAATCATTGCGGAAATTTCTCTCTCACCTATTTATTGTAGATTTTTAAAATATATGGAACAGTTCCACAACCCCCATTTATAAAATGTCTAAAAAAATAATTATAAAGAATTAAATTTCATAATAAACATTAATAATTTTTATCACATAATCTTAATATTTTTTACATATATCACATGTTAAAACTGATTAATTAAATAGACTCATTTCCACTAATATTAAAGAAACATGGAATATTATAATAATATTCATTTGATTAATATTATTTCTAATATTAAAAAAAACATAAATACTACAAATATATAAATTCAACCTAATAATTATGTTCTCTGATTGTATGAATTTATTTATTCCTTTGGTGATCAATGAAATGATCAATAGTCTGATCATATTATGGGTCCCACTATATAAAATATAAAATTTCAACTAAAGATGGATGATTATAGTATATTAAATTGTATGCAACCCTCTTTGACCTTATAATTATATTAGCGAGTAATATTCACATTCTTAGAGTGAAATCGAGATGTTCTTCATGCCCCCTAATGAGATAAAAAATGACATAGCATTGAAAACTCTCCTACAAACACATAACTTGTAACATAATCTATTTATCTTTAGATATCCTATAATGAGTGACACATAAATGTGTCGTTATCCATTATTGATTTATTATTTGTTTATTGAACTAGAATGATTTACCCTGGAATTTTTTGGGAATAGAAATATAATGGTTATTACATCCTAATCAAAAAGGCCTAAGATATAAAACTTCTTCTACCTAGAAGAAAAAAATTATTTCCTTAAAATTCATCCAATGCCATACCAAAAATTCTGCACCAAACACAAGATACACCATCACGTATTAATTGTCTTGTTTTTTCCTTGAATAAAAGTAATAAATAAAATGGAACACATAGATATTAATCTATATTCAGGAGAAAAATAAACATGTTCATATATATGAACATCCAATGACACCCAAAACATGAAGGGTTCCAATTAAAAGTTCATTCCTCACGATCTCACTACTACAGATCGCCATGGGAAAAATTCATGAGATGTCTCAATGCTTAGGATCCCTCCGAAAAAAATATTTATACATCATCTGTGGCATCTTTGTATGATATATTTAAAAAATATGACCTTTATTTAAGATTAATGTCATAATATCTCGAGGATCTCCTTATACCCTTGGATATTCTATAACTTTTTGATACAAAAAATAATATAAGGAAATTACTATTTAAATAGTGGAAGAGGAAATGTATACATTATATTGGAAATAAAAAATCATTTATTACTAACTATATATATGAATTTGAAATCTAAAAGTACAATATATTTGGATATAAAGAAACCAATATTATTGGATATCCTGAAATAATAGTATAATAGTCAGACCTAAATCAACTAATATTAAATAAATTTTATAGTTCATATATGATTAGACATAGTCACTCTATGATAGGAAAACATCCCTTAAATGAATTCATGTGATATCACGCTTCCTCCAAATGAGCGCGTACGTTGACTCTTCATAGAACACTTCTTTAGGTGAGTACATACATAGTGTAATGACTTTATAGTATCCATTGTATATTGTTAAATTAGTTCTGTATCCCTGATATGAATTACGTTCTCCTTGAATTGTACTTTTAATTTGATTCACATGAAAGAGTTGATCACATAAATTAAATGATTAATACAAATGTTCACGATGATCACAAAAATTTGAGACCATGTTTATATTCCAATGAAATTACCACATTTGTGAACCAACACACAGTAACAAATTTCACAAACATTATGATTCTCAAAACCACCATGGAAACCTAGGTCTTCTTGAAACTATTATCCTCCACTAAAATCCCTTTTCAAAAAAAAAACCTCTACATCTGTCAATACATAACTATTATTATCACATTTCTCAAGCTCATATAAAATTCAAAATTCACGAGTCTCTTGAAATTTATTAATTCAGACATATTTAGACTTTCCTAAAATTTACATCTAACAAAATGAAGTGTTTTTGGCTTCTATTCTATAGAATCATCCCTTTGGGAAAATCCCAAGATCCCGGTGGCCATTTCATGAACTTCTTCAGTCAGGCTTGAAATACTATCTTTTCCATGAAGTTCCTGTGAAATTTTACCTACCTGGGATTGTTTTTTGTCACATTGATACAATCATCTAATCATGAATTCTTGAACTGTTTATTCATCGAGATAATACTATATTTTAAACACTTGTTCTCGATGATCCACACAATCGAGAAACTAATGCCTTCATGATGTTGTATACATTCAAAAATGCCAATCTTCATGATATCCAATAATTTAGTAAATTTTTTAAGAGATGGTCCTTGAATCCCACCATTCTTGATGCTTTCTCTTTCCTCCTAATTTTTATCTCTAAAAATTTATCAACCACTAGATAATGACAATTCCATAAACACTAAATTCTTATACATGATACACACAGGTTTCTTTTATACTTTATGAGAAACCTTATAGTTGATTTGAAATAAGCACAACCATCCATCCATTTCCCTTTATAAATAAGCCTTGGTTCTAACACATTATATGTGTTAAATGAACCATTGAGTATACCATAAGGCATGTCATATATATGGGACCTATGATGTTATTATCTATATAGATTAATAACATGGGATATATTCGTCTATCAATTAAATATACAATCTGATATTCTAGAATTGATGTAATGGAAATAGGGGATCACATGATCATTTTACAATATCCACATGATTACTTTAAAAAATTAAAAATATAATAATACATTTTATCATATAATGATTAATGGATGAAAATTGTATTGAGATTTTTTTTAAACAGAGATCATGTAAAATCCCAATATATGTTTTGTATCATTGTCACATAACTAGAGACTAATATTTTCATAATTAAATTCATTGATGGATCTATATTTTATTTTGATACTATATAGACCTGTTTTGTCACACATTGTGTTTGACTAAAGGATGGATTTTTTCTAATGGAGCTACTCTAATCTTATTGAGTTAGTACATAATTGTTATAGATAAAAGTTATCATTTCATTACATTTTAAGTGATACAAGGTGATGTTAATGATATATTTAAAAAAAAATAAGGGATATCTATTTTTTTTAAAATGGTTACACGAGTCATTATATAGGATACAATATAATTTAAAATGGTATAATGTATATTAGTTTTTAGTAAAAGTTGGATATTGAATGTTATACAAAGTAATGTGTTATATATTTTATAATTACCCAAACCATGTACCCCGAAGATAAATCTTACTTTATTACAATACCATTGATGAAAAGGGTAAAATTTTATATTTTTGATCATTTTGGAAGTTATGGAGAACTAGATGTGTACAAGATACACATTTTACATGGTTGGGAATATAAAGCATAAAAAATAATAAGATAAAATAAACCTAATATATTGAAACACATTAAAATAAATTTTCATCGCATCATGTGGAAAAGAAAAAATTATGGTAAGCTCAAATTATTAAAAAGAGTTTTGTTTAGCGGTATCTATACTCAATAAATAAGAAAAATCAACACGGAGAGGTATGTAATGAAAAAAATATTCCATTGAATCAACAATCAAAGAATAATATATATATATATATATATAGATAATATAATTGGGAAAATGTCAAGGATTTAACAAAATAATTAATGAACGATGTTATTAATTATTATAAGTCACTGTATCCACCATTATGATACCTGTATCATCAATATAATTATTTTTAAGAGTAGTATACTAATGTAAATGTATAAACCAACTACCCACTTAACACAATTTATCATATTGATTTATCTCCAGAGACATATTTTTGTATCAAGGGGTTATGTAAATCTAATCCCATCCCCTCACTAGATTCACTGAACATTCATCATATATGGAGCAATCTGTTTAATTAAATAATTTTGTGCCTTATTAAAAAAATTTGTATTGAGTAATGGATATATATTTTTCAATATTTCCCCACAAAAAATAAATAATTCATCATGTATGAAATCTTATTTATAAATGATATATGTTTTATGAAATAAATATTTCCATGATTAAAAATTTATATATTTTAGTGAAATATAATTTCCACTAATGATAGAAATGTGAATATTTCATGGGATAGTCAATGAATACTAAAATGAATCTAGAAATGGAATGTCAATACTTTTCATTGTAAAAATTATCATTATCCATCCATATAAAAAATAAGATTCATATCACTCCAACATATACTGACTGGATTAAGAATAAAGGTTTTTTTCTTGTTGCAATTGAAATACCATAGAATGATATTTAAAATTATTCTTAATTAAAATATAATTTTTGTTTTTAAAATAAAACAATAATTCCAAACGATAAAAAAAATAAAATAAGTTTATCTAAAAATTATCATAGAATATTATAGTAGAATCATGAAAACATCAAGAGTTATAGTAGGATGAAATTGTTTTATACTATGATTATGATTAAATAATGAATCATTTCCAATTTTTAGAAAAAGAAAAACAAAACATGTTTTGAGAATGACATGATGATTAATTTCAAAACGTATTGTAACATGTAAAAGTGGGAAAACATTCTTTAATTAATCAATTGTATGTGGGTAAATATTATTCCAAAACAGTTTTAGAAAAAAAAAATTCTGAAAATATAATGTCATTCGTAGAGAAAAATGATGTCATATTTCATTGAAAAAAATTTCCCAATTATTTTAAGTACCATATAGTAGAAAATCATAAAATTTCATGAATATTTAAAGAATTACAAGATGATAAGAGACTTATTTTTTCTTTTACATGATGATTAAATAAATTACATCAATGGAAATTAAATTATAAACTATCCTACTTAAAAAGATATTGTGAAACAAACCCTTTAAAGGAACATAAAATTGAATTGGTAGATGATCAACACATAAATTACCAAAATTAAATTTAAAAACAAATAAATCAAATGGATATTATAAATAATTTAGTAAAATGTTAATATAATGATATTAATTAAATATCATAGACAACTACATGATCCAGTGCTTGGATGGAATGAAAATTTCAAAAGGAATTTGAATTTTCGATACTAGATGGGTTTAATCTTGAATAAAGACTCATAATGGATATCAGAGAGTTTCAATGTATAAAAATGGTTCTTCAAGATTTTATATTATTATATAGGGGAATATTATGTTTTTATGTGGAATTAGAGGCACTAATTTATGTTTCAAGAGTCATAGAGATTTTTGACCAAGTTTCATTGTTTGGTGTTCATGGTTTAAGAGAAACATTAAGACAACTTAATTCACATGAGGCTCTTTAATCATTTTTTACTATGAACGAATATTTTTAAAGGATAGAGAATAGTTTTGCATAAACCGTGTCATGAAAATTGAGAAACCAAGCAAGGATGAGGTGGTTTTGCGTAATGTTTCATGGGTGGAACTATTTTTAGAAAAAACATGCTCATTGTTGAAGAAGGGAGACAATGCTAAATGCACGACTGGTGCCCATTTTTTCAGACTATGTGCCCTACCCATTTGGGAATGGGTGTTACACCAAAGGGGTACACATGGAACTCACATGGGTTATCCAACTATGCATCCAAATGTTACAAGTGGGTTGGGCTTTGAAAGATTCAACAGAACAGTTGGAACATGGTTCAGAAATCCCTACAGCTAAACCATGTTGCTTCACAAATTTAATGAGAAATTTATATTTTTCGAAAATAATACATTTGTTTTTTCAGCCTCTTCTCACACATTCTCCACCTTTCATGGTTCATGAACTAGGGGAACTCAAAATCTTTCCTCCTCCCCCTCATTAGATTTTGGATGTATTGTCATTGAGATTAATTTTTGTTTGAGTTCAGTTATCCTAATTTAATATTTTATTATAATCCACTTATTTTATAAAATTATTTTTAGAGTTATTTAGTTTGGGTTTCTTAATGACTCCTCCGGAACATGGTGGAGACATCCATTTCTCATCGGTATTTTGATCAAATTCACAATGGAGATCCCCAGATGTATTCTCTATATAATTTCATGTTGTTTAATAATGGATTATATTCAGTGTAAATTATATTAAATTTTCTCAATTAAATAAATTTAATTTATAGTAAAATTTTTGTCACATCATTAGGATCTGACCCAGATTTTTGTGTGGATTATGATGATGGTATTCGATGAGAGGTTGTCTATGGTTTCCCAAATTCATGATGACCTGATAAGTATTCAATCATTATTCTATGTTGGGTTTCAGTTAATTAATAAATAATTTTTTTATAATAAAATAGTTTTGGTTTTTTTGTAATACATGAGCTTTGGTGATCATGATAAGTTTTGTTGGGTGCTGATGGGTTTAGATGAGGCCTGTACATGCCTTAATAAGGTTTTTTTGTGGTCGGAATGTTTTGGAAGTCTACTTCGTTGAGGATGGTGGTCTACGATCTTTACCACCCAATATTGATATATATTTTTTAGGTTTATGTGTAGTGATTAATAGATCCTATGTGTGTATTGTTTTATTTATTTTTATAGGTAATGTAGTTGGGTGACCAGATGAACAAGGTTAAGCTCATTGGCTAGTTTGATTTAATGTTAATATAGTCTAATATGTATAAATATGAATAGTGGTTGTGATTTTAAATAGGATAAAATGTGGTTTATTAGGTTTATATTTCTATATAATTTCCTATGATGATTTTGGAATGGGTTCCAATATTTTTCAGGGACTTTAACCTATATATGGGTGTTGATGGGGGAATAGAATCTTTTTAGATTACACGTTTTATTGAATATTCATTTTGACCTTCATTAGTTTATATAATAGGTTTTAATTGGATTTATAATTCATATTTGAAATTTGTAATGGGTGGAATATATGGTTGAAAATAATTAATGGATCTTAAGATGGTTTTAAAGAAAAGTTTGGCCTTGGGTTCTATAGTTTTAAGGGAAATATCCATGTTATTAATTTTGGTGACATTGATATACCAGAAGATGTTGTTTTTTAGTCATATTAAAAATATGGAAGTGGGGTTGTCTATCTTTAGGCATATTTTGATTTGAAGGGCTTAAGGGACCTTAGTTAGTGTGAATGGTTTAGAAGAAGTTCTAATGTTTGTCTTGAAGATCGTGGCATATTTATGATGATGGGATTTAATATTTAAGAAATTATAGAATAGTTCAGGTTATGGAATGATGATCCAATAAAATTTATCTATGATGTGATGGAACGGTTTAGTGGATGTACTAATAATCTAGGAAAAGGTAGTATACTATGAATAATATTTCAATCCAATTCATTGAATAATGGAAGTGCAATTTGTAGTCAATGTAGCACTGCATGTTTTTGTAACAAAATAATTGATTAAAATAATTTTCATTGATTTATTATATTGAACTAAATCAAAAAATTATTTCAAATGACACCATATTGTCTTACACTACCCACAAAACCAACTAGGCATACATTACATGCAACATCATGTTTCCAATAAACATCATTTTGATGTTAAAAATATTTAAAAAAGATAGATATGGCCTTGAAAATAAACATAGAAATATGAGTATTATTAACTAATTATATAATATTATTTATAATTATTTTATATAAATTAATCATTTGGGTAATGAAATATATAAATTTTGGTAATGTATTTAAATGTTTAAGAATAATTTTTTTTCAAACAAACTACATTTCAAACACTTCTATGAAAAGAAAAATAAATTTTTTTAGACACTGATAAAATTTATATTTAATAAAATTAATATCATTTTTTTAATTTTTAATTTAAATATTAAATTAGGGTGATGTTTTTCTATTTTTCTAATAAAATTCAATTTATTATTAATAGAAATAAGTATTTTAGTTTTAATTAAAATATCATTTTCATTTAAATAATATATAGTGTTAAATTGAATATATGAATTTTCATGAATTATACTTATATAATATTTTTATAAATTTATACAATTTAGGTCATTTGAAAAAATTTTAAATTTTTATTGGATATCAAATTATTTGATCCTTTTAAAGGTTTCAATTTAATGACCCACATTTCCGTTTTGTTGGAATGATTAATTTCAAAAATAATTTTGTTAATTTTGTTAATTTAATTATGTAAAAAGGATTCCATATTTGTAATTATAATGTTCAAATTAGGTTTTATGGTCAATTAAATATATAGGTTTAAAAAATTTATAATGGTAAAAAAAATTATTTACCGCATTATAGATGAAAAATGAAACATGTTAAAGTTAAAAAGATCGAAGGCTTAAAATGCAAAAAAACTACTACATTTAAGGGTTGTTTTGGTGTTTATAGACCCTATCCATTATCCCAAATATTGATTTCTTTCCAATTTTGACTAATTTTATGCCATGTCAAAATGGATGCCTTCTAATAAAAAATATTAATTATTTAATCACTTAATCCTACCTATAATCAAGAATTAATACCACCCATGAATCATCCATTTTGACCCAAAAATCCAAGAATATTCTAAAATATCATCCAAATACTATCCTCACCACTCTAACCTCATCCACGGGCTTCTGGTCTCTCCTAATGACCAAATACTAAGTCCTGGATTATCTCTCAAGGAGGTGATATTCAAGAGATAATTGGTCCAAAGTACTCTGTAATTTATTTTCTCTCATTGATTTTTCATCACCCCATTAATAAATAAATAAATGATAAATCTATAGTAATTTATGTAATTAAAATTTATATTTCAAATTTAATTATCCCTATCAATTTCATTTCTTATCTCCTCGTAATCAAAGAAATGAAATTATGCTCGATGTTAAGAAAGCTAATCATCATAGTGAATAATGAATTTTCATTACAATGTTCATGGACAATAATAAAACTATTTTTCTTGATATATAAGATTTTAATAATTATATTATATCTATTTAATATCCTACGACTAATATATATTCTTAATATTATATATAATAAAACGAGTTCACAATTTTCAGAGAAACTGCCAAAATCAACTGAATGTTTATCAGGAACATTTTATCTAATGGATCATCATAACGTAAAAGAATAATATATGGGACCATTTAAAATTATTTATCTACATTAATACTATTTATTTACACTACTATATTTTTAATCTCATTTTAAAATAACATCCATAATTTTACAGAAATGAATCAGTAATGAAATTATGAAAAAAGCACCCAAAACCATGAGAATAACGAAATATTATTAATGAAGGCATCATTAGATGTTATAAAATAATCATATAAGGTACTATAAAGGTTAATATATTTTCTTAATTGGTTAATAATATTATTTAAAACATTATAAAGTAATGTTTATGACTTTATAATATTGTTAAACGTGAGGTATGTGAATTTCATGTCACACTATATATCTGTGAGATACATGGATTATTAAACAATAATTTAATGATTGAATTCAACACTAATTTAATGTTTGTAGTGTATATATTGCACATGAATGTATTATATTACTTCACAATGTTAATTTATGTTTATTTATATCCATTTACTGATCTTTACATTATATTGATTATGATAGGAATGTTTCAATGAGGTATGGAACACTTTGAAAGGTTTGAAGAATATATTCCTCATGAAATGTTTTTAAAAAGATATATTAATATTAGTTTATTGGAAATGTATTATAAATAAATTTTTTAGGTCTTAAAGTGTTTTTCAAATATTTTTTTATAGGATTTAAAATAAATTTTCAAGCAAGATGGTTTTCAATATAATTTATGTTCTGAAAATCATATTTCATAGAAAAAGGGGTATTTTCCTCAAGAATTATTTTGAAGAGTTCTCAAAAAATCAATTTCCCTATAAAAGTATTTTATTTGATGTCACATAAATCATAATAGGGAAATGAACCAATAATATCATTGTTATTATTTTATTGAACGGTTTCGTTTAAAATGGATTGGTACTACGGAAGTTTTCATCTTTTCAATGAGTAATGCTTTGATAATGTGTTTTTTGAACCCCATTTATTTTCATGGGTTATGCATAATTTATATCCTTATAGAACTAATATATTTTTATTCATTATGGGATGGGTTGGACCTATATCTCTTTCAAATGCACTGAGTAATGATTTATATCTCTTTAGATAGACATAAATAGATTGTTCCATTATGTTGGTCATGTTATTGGATTATAACTAAAAAGATATTATGGGATGTGAATGAAAAAAAATAAGATGACCTTGTAAGAGGTTCCACAAATAAAGTGGAAATAAATATTATATTATTAATACTTTTTCATAGTTCTATGTTTAATTCTTATGTTAGGATACTATGTCTGATGTTATTTATTTCATTATGATTCATGTATTACAAAATTCCAATATTTCTGTCATGATTCTTATTTATGATCACTAATATATATGGTATGATATACTATTTTAATTTTCATGTTCCAATTCCATTACGACAATGATTAGTTTTAGATATATCATTTTTTATCCTTACATAGAATCTATGCCCATACATTTTCATGTTCCCTTTCTCCCTGGTTAGAGAATATGTATTATTTTTTATGTGTCTCGGAAGGTTGATAGTCAAGAAGAAATTATTGGGATATAGTATATCTTAATTATGTACCCATGTTTATGTTTAAATATTTCCAAGGAACTAGAATAATATGGTGTTGGGGTGTTCTATTATTTAAGTTATTATGTTTTTCATAAAAAGTAATGTAATTTTAATGTAGGAAAAGAGAGTATATCTATAGTGAAAGTGTTAGATTGAGGCACTAGACAGTGGTAAATATACTTTTTGGTTTACAATATAGGCTATTTCTTCAGGAATTGATGCTACACCATGTGGAATACGATGATAGACTGATTCTCCTCCTCCTTGGTTTGGTCTAGACTAATTCTCTAAAAACTATTAATGTTATGTATAGACGTATGTTGGAATTAGCCTATGGAATCTTTTGTCATGTTTTCTTATATGACTAATAGACATGATGATAAGTGTGAGAAACCAATGTTTTTAAATTTTTAGTTTTTTAGTGGTGGTAATATATGTATATGATATTGATTTCGATATTTAATTTATATTTTAGACAAATATTTTGGGTAATAATAGAACATTTACATGAGATTAATACCATGGAAGTGCGATTTATGAAATCCCCAGTCACATGTATTGGAAATTACCCACCATTTTTTGTTTCGATTTGATGTACCACCTATGTTATATGAATGAGTAATAGTTTAGATCTTTGAATGTTTTGTTATACTAGTGTCACCATAGATACCTTAGAAGAGTGGGTTCTAGATTAAATGTCATTTTACTTTTATTGTATATATGTTATGTAATTTTTATTTATTACACTATTTATCTATATACACTGATTCTATGATTGGTATTTTCGTCTGACAATATTTGTGGTGGCCTAGTGAGTTTTAATCACACACATCTCAGCTCTCCATTTAACATGGGTACCCATATTACTCTCACTTTTTTATTTTAGGCATAGTTTTTGGTTGAATCCCATGTTAAGAATTGGTTGATCGAGTAAGATTTCATTAGTGGTATCAAAATATAGAAATGGGTGTGGTTTGGTAAACTAATTGGTCATATTGGTATTTTATTTTATTTTGGTGTGTTATGTAACCATCCATGGGGATGATTGGTTATATGTATGACATGACCATTTTAGTATTTATTGCATTTCATTTTATGGTATCATTATTCAGTTTATTTATTCCTTCCACATACTATCACTCTATGATTCTTGGTGATTTACATATGGTTGTGCACTCTAGAATGGGGGTATATTCTACTCATCATTCCACCTTAGACACTGACTTCTAGGCAGATGTGTTCGACCTATGAGAAGGCATGATGGGGTCATGTGGTAATTTGTTATGGGGAACTAGTTTAGTGTCACATTATCTATGATGTTATAACATGGTATGAGAGATGTTTACTTTAATATTATTATACTATTTTGGATTTATTAGATAGGAGATATATGAATGTGTAAGAGCTTTTGATGGACAATAGGAAGGCTTATCATGAAATCTTATTCCCGTGGGGATTATAGGTTACTATAGGATGGTATTGATGTTAAAGAATTGTTATTTTATGGATGTGAATGATTTTTTCTTTTTTTGATGCAGTTTTTGATTAAATTTTATCACATACGATGGATTTATAACTCTTGGAACATTATCAGGGGTCATATGGATTTGGTTTGACACTTGGACTAAAGTGGACATATGTGACTCATGCTTCTTTATAAGCCTGTAGGATCCACAAGTTATATGATACATAATGTGTGATATTATGGGTTTCCTTTTGATTAGAGGTTATAAGTATGTATGGTGAGATGCTCATCGACGAGGATGTTGATGTGGTCCTCATGCACAGTTGGAGAAGTGACCATTGTTTGTCAGTGTGGTATAATTTTATGACCATTTCACCAATAATGGTAGTTCTAGTGAAATGATGATAGTATATCTAGATCCTCTAGGTATTAGACTTATTTATTGATTATTTTATTGGAAGTGTTCTCTAGTTGTGTATAATTGGTTGATATCTGATGCATGTATGGTGTGAGACCCTAGAGGAGTTATTTTATAATTTTAATTTCATGTGATGATGAGAATGATGTATATTGAATCCACATGAGTTTTGAATTTAGTTAGTATGAGTAAACATAAGGTTGTTAGATCAAGGTGATTTTTTACAAGACGCCAGACATGGGAATTATGTCATGTGGATTTCATGGGTGATCCAAGAGAGAGGCCAGGTGGGTAATGAGTTTATTTGGTCTTGTGGAGAAAATATTTGTGTAATGGAATTTTTTTAATAGTTCCTAATGGGTGAATGATAGTATTATTGGTAGATAGTTAATTGTTTCTAGTGATTCCTACTTGTGGTTGGTTTCTATATGGGAAGGATTGTTTTTGTATTTGGACCATGTAGTAGATGTTCTAGTGGTTGTGAGTAGTGCTTAAGAGTTAGATTGGGATAACATGGGGTGATTTAGGAAATTAATTTAGGAGGTGTATGTGTATAGTTTAGTTGGTGACCGCATGGGTGAGTTTGTTTTCTGTATGAGGCACATGGAGGTTTCTAGTTTTCATTGAGGTGGAATATACTTTTTGTACTGATGCTTTGGTGTTTCATGTCATTTTTTGGGGAATGAGCTGTTTGGTTCCAAGTTCAGTTAATAGTGGTTACTTATTCCTAAAAATTGTGAAAGAGTATATAGTCTTAGTTGATTTTTGAATGACTCACATGCCTTTAGTGGTTGTGAAATTTGTTCTGTTTTAGTGAGTTTATTTTGGTTTTTGAAATAACCGAACATGATTTATGAAGGTTGATATGTACATGTTGGTTAGTCATGTATGGTGGATAGGGATTATGAGATCAGTTTTTGAAAATCATGACTTGTTGGATTTAGAATCGGGTTATTTTGTTAGATTACACAAGTGATATTAGTAGTTAACTATTATTGTTATATTGAAAGCCCCATATTATTGGGATGTATGGTGTCATTTGGATATTTTGGATTAGAGGTTATGATATCATAAAATACAGATACATTAGTATAGAATACATCCAGGAGCTGGATGAGGAAAAATGTTGACGTGAGGAGACGCTTGGGGGCTGGGAGTACCCTGAATATTTATGGTTTGACATGTCCTTGTAGATAAAGGGGACATCGTAAATGTGTGGTGGTGGTTTTCCCTAATTATTTCATCACATACTATAATTAGTAAAGATCATAAAAATTTCTTAGAATCTTATTATGAATGATGATAGGGTAATGATTCTAGGTTCTGATACCCTAATATATCATGGTTTGATATGGGGCCTCTTAGAAGTTAGGCTCATGTAGTAGTAAGTGTGAGGTTGTATAGTGGGAAGTGATTCATCAACTATTTATATGTTATTTCATTAGGATTGAGGATATGTCGATGAACTACACGGGTTTCGCTATCATATGGTGGGAATGGTTAATGATTGAGTTAATAGAGGACATGAATATAGTATTGAGTCAGTAAGTGATCTGACTTTTGAATCTCACTTTCGGTTGGGTGTAGAATATAGTGGGGGTGTTGAGTGGCTATATAGTAAAATTGGAATTTATTTATTTTATATTGGATGAGATAAATATAGGATATAATATAAATATAGTTTCATGGGAAATGATTCAGATGCAGATAGTACAATGGGTATCATCACACAATGGTGGTGTGAAATGTTCAAAATAATATCTTGTGTGTCATTTGGTAGTGATGGGTGTGTTTAGGGTTTTAATTCAGATTTTAGTGAAATGATATTACGTTCATAGTTCTTGAATGGATAGGTGGAATGCATCAGATTCATTTTTTTGGTAGTGAGGGTAGGTGTGAAATATTATTGGAGTTCTCATGGGTTTTGCGGTGCAGTGGGTTGGGAGATAAGCCCAGGTATGTTATGGAAGTTTGTGTTCAAATTTAGTTAGATTTTTCTTATAGAAATGACGCTATATATAAAATGGTGGGGGTTATAATATAGGAAATATTTTGGGAGTTACATTTAATAAAGACTTAATGGTTGACATTGAAACCCATTTTTCTAATGGGTCATATTGGGTAAGCACCATCATGGTGATTTTGTATGGAAATGAATGTAATCTAGGAGTTTTCTTCCAGTTGTGGGAATTGAGTTGGCATTGTTCTTAGTATTGTTTTAGGATATAGGAAGATGAATTAGGCTGTTTTATCAGATTTGGCTATCAAAATAGGTCTGGTGGTGTAGATGGGTGACCACCAAGACTTATAGACACCAAATGTATTATGTAGGGAGGTTTTCATATCCCAAATAATGATGGATGTAATATCTATGAAGGAATTTAATTATTCATTACCAGATTGGTAGAATAATGAATCAAGACTTGAAATAGATATTTGAGAGTTTTAATTTCTAAAAAATATTTTTTGAGATGGGGGAAATTTCTCATGATATTCCATGGGTGTTCCGTTGGGGTGTGGAGGCTTCATGTGAATTTTCTTGAGTTCTGGGGATTTTTACAAAGGTTATACATTTGGGTGTGAATGATTTAAGAGAAACCTGATGAAACCTCGATATTCATGAGGTTTGTAGTTCTATTTGAGTTGGTAAAGGTTGATATTCCGAGTTAGAGCACATTTGGGATAAACCATGCAAGTGAAATGGTGAAATATTATTATGATGAAGAAATTATGTTGCATGGAACACATGCAACACATGGTTTCAGATCAAGAGTGTTCTATGTTGCAGATGGGATACAATGTAGAAAATATGGTTGGCACATGGTTTATCAAATGAATGTGTCCTAATAATATGGGTAATGGGTATTGGAATGTAGGGGAATATAGGTTTCTTGAATTTTATGAAAAAATGAGTGCGAAAACTACACAAGTGGGTTGGCCTAGGATGGACCCACCGTTATGGTTAGAACATGTTTTGGAAATTTGTGTGGCCAAACTATGCTGCATGCCATAATTTATTAAATTGGTGGATTTTACCAAAATACCCTAATGGGATTTATCCTCTTAATACCTTTCCCCCTCTTTTTAGGTTCCCAAACCAAGGGATCCATATCCTTATTACTCCTTCTCCATCATTTTATTTTATAAGTATTTTCATGGATATTTTTTGATGTTCGAGAGGATTTCACCGAATATATTGGATTCTTATCATCCAATTATTTATTCTCTCGAATTATCGATATATCAAGTTAAGGGTTTTTTAATGATTCTGTCAAATTGTGTATTAATTATTTGTTACTCTTATGGATTTCGGTCAGCTTACATAGAAGAAATAATGAGAAGGATTTTCCAGATCATTTAATGACGTTTCTTCATCGTATTTGTTATTGATGAATTTTCTTATGTTTTCTGAGTTAAATTATTAATTTTCAAAATAGTATCAACTATGATGTATTTGTCTTAGAATGTGGTTGGGGTTATTCAATAGGTTGTCAGTGAGGGTTTGGATTTGGTTTTGTGATGGCACAATGACTTGGTGGGTCTTCAATCCTTATAAAAATTTGACTATTCGTTAATTAATTAACTATAATTATAATTATTAATTAATTTATGTTTTTTTGTGTTTGACTAGAGCTTAGGTGGTTTTGATGGTCTCATATTGGTTCCAAGGGGTTTAGACGAGGCTTCTATGGGCATTATCAAGCCTTCAGTACTTTGAGAATATTTTGGAAAACATTGTTTATGTGGTAGGTGTATTACGATCATTTTCCATTGTCTTGATAATTTATTTTCATGTGTATGTGGTTGGTTTTTAATATCCCATATGAGTTTTATTTTCATCCTGAATGAAAGTAATGTAGTTTGTGATGTACTTAACTTGACTATTCTCATTGTTTAGTTTTAAAAAATGGTATGAAGTGAAGATGGGTATAAGATGGAAAAATATAGTTGTGATTTGTCAGAGGATAAAATTGGTTTTTTTATCAGTTTAATTTTTTATAATTCCTAAGTGAAATTTATGAATTTGTTTAAATATGTGAAATATTATTTGATTCCTATTATTGTGTCTAATGGGGAATTCTATGTTTTGTGATGAATCTTTTTTTTAAAGAAGGCATCGTCGTCCAATTCTTTACAATATGGGGTTTAATTATATTTCTAATTTTGATTTGGAATGTTTATGTGGTGTAGTATTTCGGGAAACATCATAACTAAACAAAGGATGGTTTTCAAGGAAACATGTTCATTTGTCCATGCTATTATATAAATGGCAAAGATCTATGTTATAAAATGGGTGACATTTAAATGTTTGACATGGGTGTATGGATTAGTTTCATTGAGAATGTTCAAAGTGGTTGGCCATTGTTGATGAATTTTTGGTTTTAATGTTTTTATAAGGCCTTTTTTAGTTTTAATGGGTTAGAAATGGTGGTTGTGTTTTCCATAAGTTTTTAATATAGTAATGTTATTGAAAATTAATATTTAATAAAATATTTAATGGTTTGGTGTCAAACTGATGCTCCATGAACATGTATATAGGAAATGATTTAATGGTTTTTGTATTGGATATATTATTCATGAAAAAGAATTATACTATATATAAGGTTTCAGAATGAGGTTCAACGCACAAATATCATACATTGTAGTTCAAATTTCTTGTTGAGGCTTCTTACAATGATAGAATACATTGTTTTTTATGTTCATGACTAAGGCTCTTAGTGATGACGATATAACATGGGGAATATTGTATTGGAATGATACTCATCTTCCTTGGTATAGGCTAGACTTATTATCTAGGAATAATCATTGTTTTTAAGTAAGAATTCTAGATAGAGGATCTAGTAACCTTTTTTATGAGAATAATAGATGGTATGTTCAGTATTACTAACAATAGTTTCAATAATGTTATGTTCATGGTGGTGATTGTATCCATATTTTAATTAGATTATTATATTGACGTTGATTACATATTTATGTTCTATACTATAATGAGATAGTTAAATGAGACACATAACATTGATTTATTCTTTAATCCTCCCTGAGTTTCATTTATAGAAAACCAACCATAATTTAGTTTATATGTGATGCACAGCCTATTATATGGTTTGGAGGATTGTTTTAGAGTGTTTTGTGTCTGGTTAGACTGGTGTAGCCATATAACCCATAGGACTGTGGGTGACAATAAGAGTTTACATTTTTCATGGATTTGTCTCCCATATATATAATTGAAATATTCAACAATTTATCTTCAATCATTTTTTATTCTATTGAAATTTTTATTAGTGACAAATTTTAGTGGCCTAATGAGTTTTAAGGATGCACATATCAATATTCCATTGCACTCAGGTTCCCCAAATCCTCTCACATTTATATTATAGGCACATGTTTTTCTCTGTGTCTTATGTTGAGTAGGGGTTGAACAAGTATGATTGATCGAGTGGTATCAGATAAATGGTTGGGGTTAGTTTGGTGATATAGTAATTGTTCTTGGAATTCTATTTTATAATCATATATTATATAATTGTACCATATGTATTTTGTTTGTATATATAACTTGTAATTGGGACATTATTTAATTTTATTTTATTGAATCATTTTTTATTTTTTATTTTCATTCTTCTTACTCCAAATTGTTTGATTCATTGTTATTTTCTTTTGGTTATACCCTCTAATATAGTGGTATAGTCTCCTCGTAGTTCTTGTTTAAACTATCAATAAGAGTTGGAAGCTTTTTTGGTATAAGGAGGAATGATTTAGCTCTTGTGTGGAACCAGATTATAGTAAATGTTTAGTTTCACATGGTCTGGGATGTTAAACAAAAAAATAGTAATATAACCCAACGATAAGAAATTCTGTTTGGAAATTAAAGACCACATAGTAACATTCAAGATAAATCTCCTTGGAGGACATAAATAAAATTAAAAAAACAATGAATTCATATGGAATAGTTATACTACATGTAAATTGGTGATTATATGTAGTATACAAAATAAATTGGGCACAACACATTATAATATTATACAAGACAATATTAATATAATTACAATAAAATTATAAAATTATTATAGCTTATAATTTCCTAAACATTAAAATTAATATAAAACCAAAATAATACTAATAACTTTGAAATAATTCTCATTAAATGTAATGTAACTATTCTAAAATAACATTTTCAATAAAACTTATACTAAAAAAATGTGTTGTATTACCATTAATGTTTCCATAAATAACCTTAATCTTATTTGGACCACATAAAATAAATCTGAAAAATTGGTGTTTAATACTTTCAATCAATGGCCACTCAAAAAAATTAAAATCCCATAATGATTTCAATAACTATTTAGTTCATTAATACTTACAAGATTCAAAAATTGTATACAATACTTAGTTGTTTCATTATATTATTTAAAAAATACAATTTTTCTAGATACATCAACAATTTAACTCTTGATTCCTGATTCAAAAATAATTCGACCATATTTTTTCAACAAAGGTCCTTCTAGGGTTTACAGGTCAACCATTGGAAGAGGGAATTGACTCGAATAATACCCATGTTCTCAAAATTCATTAAAACTATCAATAAATTGATACCAAGGATTGTATTTATTTTTCCATCACATTATTAACTTTTCTCAACAACTCATTGCAGCATGTCCTTATTTTCAACACATGAAACTTTTTCCCATTACATTGAGACACCTTTTTTTCAATCTAATACACATTATGTTTAAATAAAGTCATTTATTTTCATAATCTATTTATATAATTTAGAATAAATTTTAAATAAAATTTGATTTTTTCTAAGATTTCCCATTTGGGGTGTAAAAATAGATTCATAACCATGATTATTTTCAAGAAACAAGTGATGAATCGGTCATGTCTAATGTTCCATTACAAAATCTAATATCCCCTTGTAAAACTATTAGAAAATAATAACCACATTTAGTGTCTAGACATATATATATATTTATTAGAAAACCCACATAATATATTCCAAAACAAATATATAATTTATTCTTATATACTTTTTTAGAATGTCTATCATTGCATTTGGTTCAATATTCTATGTGTTCCTTAATCCAAATAACATAGGTTCTACTAAAATTCCTTTGATACAAACTATAGTGACCTCAAACCCAGGAAAATTGATCTTAGAACATTACGGAATTTTTATATATATAATCGACCAAATACTTATAAACCAATCCTTTTACTATTTTTGGAGAATTAGATACTTATTTGATACCCCTTTTACATTGTTAGAAGAGGATTATTGCTAATTTATAATAATGGTAAACGAACTAAATCCTTCAATAGTCACTCTAATAAATCCTTAAAATATCTTGTTGAATGGAAACAAAATTAAAGTGATAAAATTTTCAATAAGAGTCAATTTTAGTAGAATCTATCTTGAATCAATAATTATAATCAATATTGAAAGGTCAATAATCCAAAACCCAAGCCATTTAATCAATAAACTAAGAGTGAAATGCATATAGATTTAATATCATTATGAACATATCATGCATAATAATTAATAAATTTTCAATGAAATAAATTATTAATTTTTGAACATTTGGATCACTGGTATCTTGATTCCTCTTATGTTCGGATATTTTATCAAGGTAGATATAAATGTTCTGTCAATGTACACCATAAACCCATTTAACTAAGTCTACACAACCACGTCATTATTTGAGAACTGTCAACTCATTGACAAGATAAGTAATTTTACCCCTCTTTTCCCACCATTTCATAAAGAAATAATGACATACATGAAGAATTAGTGGATATTTTTGGGGAAATTTGATATACAACGATCATAGGTAAGTGAATAATTTATGGGATAGTTAATGGAAACAAAAAATAATAAGTAAAGTGAAATTAAACACATTATTGTTTAAAGTTTTCATAAACAATAAATATTAAGAATAATTATACTATCAAAAAAATATATTCCAATTAGAGTAATAATAAATGTTTGTTTTCATTAAGGAATATAAATACCATACAAAATATTTTTGAAAACATTCTTTTGGATAATATTAATTTCATTTAGAAAATCTATTTTTGAACTAAATGCTATAAAATCATATTGAATATAATATTCATTTAAAATATTATTTGAAACATATAAATAAAACCTTAAACCATTATATGGGAATGATGTCTAGAAATAATGTACATGAAAAGTATATTAAAAAAATTATTCCTTTCAAATTTTTTATAAAATCAATAATACCATTATTTTGAAAATGAAATTATTATTAATTTAAAAATAGTCTATTAAAAGAAAAAATTTCTTAAAAAATATTTACTAAATCATTTTTAAAATAATTAAAACAATTTTTATAAGTTATAAAAAAATACATTTTTAGATCAGAATATATTTATTCCATAAGATGGAAATATTGTTGGACTTTTTATAATCATTATATGAATTATATTAAGTATAAATGAGTGAAAATGGTAATATTAAATGAAAATATCTTAAATATCTAGAATAATATAAAATAAAATTAATTTATTATAAAATGATCTTATAATTTCATTCAATGGAAATTGTAGTATAAAAACTCCCCATTAAAATGAGATTGTAAATTAAACTTCAGTAATGATCATAAAAATGATGTGAAAATTATTCAAAGAATTAATTATGTGTATCAAATATAAAATAAAATAAAATAATTGGATATAAATAGTAATGTAATCTAATTTTAGTTTACACATAATCATTTAATATCAAAGACAACAAAGATGTAATATAACTAAGTGAAAATAAATTGAATTGTGAAATTCATTACCACTTGGTAACATTTAGTATAAATTACATTGGATGATACAATTAAAATTTTAACATTAAATACCATGAATTATTATGAAATAGTGACATTAAAAGTTAATGTGTTTGGTGATACACCATATTATAGAAATTATTTGCATACCAAAACAATACACCTCGATGATGCAGAATTGTGATAAAGACCCTTACCTCAAGCTTCATTTTCATTGAGTATGATTTAAACTCTATTAAACTAGTTTTAAGAATACTATTAACATATCCCAAAACCAAATATATATATTTAATATAATATTTGATGATTTTATAACATCTAATAACCCATTAATTAATAAACATTCATTATTTTCATTGTTTTGGTTCTTAATTGCCTTGTTTTCACCTTCGCGATTCATCATATAAGTTCTTATTATTGTGAATATTATATAGTTCCGTAATCACTATAATAGAAATAATAAAATAATTTTCATATTTTTATACTAATTATACATTTATGAACAATCATGGAAAAAAATTTCATAAATTAAGTACATTACTATCATGGAGATGGTGCATCATACGTACGCATGGGTAACGTTATCCATTTTCGGAAATCATAATAGAAATGAGGTATGCAATAATTTCTAATTACATAACGAAAAAAATAAAATATTAACTTTTAATATATATATTAATATATATATATATATCATCCACTTACCATGGTGATGAAAATGATGTCACGTCACATCATGATGGTATTAGTCCACACATACATGGATGATCTTGTGTTATTTTTATGTGTGAAATGGTAATAAATATAAGAATATAATACGTTTAAATAAATATAAATCTTTCATTAATATCATATTTATTTCATTGATGTCACATATAATCATTGAAATTATTCTTATCCCCTTACATGTAAAGAGATAGTGAATTGAAAATCATATCATTTTGCAATGTGGTAGTCTACTGTTGACCCAGGAGTTGATATTATATCACCTAATGAATGGAAAAAAATGTATATATGATATAATTGTAAATTGGTTTTTAAAATGCTATAAATACTTTATATATACTTTATATCCATCACAATACCCTACTATGACATGTGTTATTGAAAAAATGAATGACATCAGTTCTTTAGGTAGTATTATGCTGCAGAGAAAACTGATGATTTCATAACCCAATCGAGGTAAATTAGGATGTATATAGGTCATAAAAATAATGTAAAAACATATAATGATATTTATTATTAATATATTTTTATATAGAAATGTTTTATTAATTATTTATTTTGGTGGGGGTTGAAAAAAATAAGAAGTGTCGTTTTAGAACGTTACTTCCTCTTCGGGTAACATCATTAGTTTTTCACCAAAATCCTACCTAAGTAAAAATATTTCCCATAAAGGATTATAGTATGATTTTATATATGTTTTAAAATGATTTTTCATGGTCTTAGCACAAACAAAACTGTTTTATTTTTTGAATAAGAGTGGAGAGTGGGAGGCCTTTTATAAGTGAGGGGAGTGGTATACTTGTAATTTTTAATAGAAAAAACAATTCCAACATATTTATGAATATAATGGGTCCAAAATGGGGTCATATCAAGACTTATATAGTATATGGTCTTAATATTTCAATTATATAAAAAATGTATGTGTTTATAAGTCAATTTATCTCTCGTAATTTTGGTTTAACCACTGATAAATCCTTTTATACCTTAACCATAGTAAATATTTAGACCATTTTTAGAATTTATTATTGAAAAAATAACATTATATCAACATAAAATATAATTTATTATGATTCCAAATATAAAATAAATTTTTCTTAATCCCATTTTTATTAGTGGTAAAATATATTTTGAAATTAATAATCCTGATGTGAGGAGAAAGGTTGTTCGTAAGGAGAAAATGTTCCAATGAATACAATGTTTTTATATCGAAACTAAATATGAAAATGATTTGGATGACCGTAATTGGATTAATATATATAAATTAAAATTAGATAACATTAGAAATATTGTATAATATATATTATTTTTAAAAATAGTTTAAATAAAAAGAAATTTTTCAAATGAAATTTACTATTTTCACTGTTCATCAACAAATGTAATATTTTTGAGAAATATAAAAACATCACCCTATGATAGTTCATATATTATTATTTAAAAATTAATGTTTATTTAATCAAATACATTTCCTAAATTTGGTTAATAAAATTATTTGATATGTGCACAATGTCTGATTAAATTGCCATTTTGAAAAATACAATTAAAAAAAATCATTTTTTCTTCAATCAAATAGTTCGAATTATTTCTAAAATTAATAGATATAGATTTTTTTATATATTTTTAAACAATATAATTTTTGTCATTTTGTTAATTAATATTTTATGATGATATATGATATAATTGTTTCTTTTGAATCAGGGATGCCTGTTCTTCAAGCTATCAAAGAGATTAAAATAATTTAAATATATTTCCTATGTTTTTTAAGACTGATGTTAAATATAAAAACAATAAATGAAAACATATTTTTCATTTAAAAATTATACCTGTAACATATATAATATATATAGGTTCTTTTTATGCATGTTTTTTATCATTTGGTTATGTTTAATTCTGTGAGGCACTGTAATTTTGTATTCCAATATAGTGTATCCATAATGTTACATTACATTGGATAAATCACATAGTGTAAATTTATTAATTAATATGATATATGATGTTGGTTTTAACATTTTTTAAGGTGTTATAATTCATTCATAAATTTAACTACACATAAGTAGTGTCCTCATGTAATCTAACATATAAATAATACCATGGGATGAGAATATGGATTAGAGATATCATTATTCTTGAAAAAAGTAAAAATACACATTGATTTATTTCATCCCCATCCTTTTAATTTATTATTATAAGTATAAAAAATAAAAAAGAGTCCCATACAAATTTTAGATGTTTTTCTCATGTATATATACCTAATTAGAATTCTTCGGTATTATATATTCATGATCTATCTTAGACCCATCTAATGTAGTTCAATGATGTTGGAGTAAATATTTATTGTATGGTACACATTCTTTACAGAATGATCCTTATTTCATTTTTCTTATAGATTTGTTATTATCTTGTATGGACATAATCAGATATGGATTTTATCTACTTCCACTGTGTCTAATATATGTTATTATATTCGTAATAAACATAATAAATAACCCCACTAAAATTCTTATAAACATTAAAAAGAAGCAACCACTGATGAATTTTTTATCATAATAACTATTAATCTCAATTACCATATATAGTATGATCATTCTGGATTATAATTCAAAATTCTTAAAGTCATAATATTTGACATATATTTTCTCATGGAAACATAAAAATGTCATTATCTAGGTTAAAAAATGTTGTTCCAAGATTATCTCAAGTCAAACTGTATTAATTTTTTTTTTGTTAATTAATTAACAATTGGTGTTTTGTATTTGAAATTTGTAATAGATAAAATCATTATAGGTTTAATTATTTTAATTTTAGATTCCAACCATACCATTTTTAAATTATGTGATAATTAAAATTAATAAATCGTTTGTAGTGTTTTTCATAACAAATATTATCCTACTATAACCCTATGTGTAGCTAAAATAGAAACGAATTATTAAATTAAATATTTATATCTATAATGAAATGTATTATTTAAAATAACTTTTTATTATTAAAATTTTACAGAAAAATATTATTATTTATATTGGTGAACATTGAATTTATAGAAAATGTTTCAACATCTTAATATTGGTTTAAAAGGCTTATAATATAAAAAACTTTTTATTTTTATCATTAGAAATTGAAATTTCCAAGAAGAGTAAAATAAAATTTTCTAAAAGGGAAGTGTTTTTATAAAATAATTGAATATTATTATGTTTGAAAAACTACCAAAAATAAATTGACACATCATATAGAGAAAAAATCATCACAACTAAAAACAGGGCTACTTCCATAGAGCTATAATAATGGATTTTAAAATTATGACCATTGGCTGGTCTACTTCAATAGTTATAGACAAACCATGTACATTAGTCTATTTGGGAATGTATATAGCTGTGTTTTCGATAAACCATGGACCCATAAAAAACATCAACAATAGATATATGAAACCATGGAAATATTTTGATGTTGGAAATTTTTGAGAATAATATTATTTATAAGGGAAATTATGGCCAACAACCATTGGAACATTTTAAAGGAACATGTCCATACTAAAGGATATATCAATAGGTTGAATATACCATTAAATTAATTAAATCTATAAAAATAGTTAAATTGAACCGTTGTAATAAGAATATGTATTACTACAATATTCTCAAACTATGGAAATAAGCTTCCATTCCTTCACATACCGCTATAATAATTTTAACCATGCCCATGGCCTTTTGTAGTTTATTCTAAGGTGATAAATTATATATATATATATATGAATATAAATAAATAAATTCATTCATTTTATAGAATATTTATATTGGGTAGTGGTTATGTGCCCTTCATGGTATGTAATTGTTCATGAGATCAAGCTATCATTTCTTCATTAATTTATGAAACCATATTATTTTTTAATATATATTAATATAATAATTAATAAGTATTTATATTAAAGAAGTGAAGTTTGGTGTGGGGGTAAAGATCAAGACCTCTATTTGAGGGGATTTTTTTGAATCCCATCCGTGTCAATTAAAAAGCAGTGATTGATGGATTTTATAAATATTAATAATTATATATAATTATTTTTTCTAATATATGTATATATACTAATGAAATAAGTCACAACAAATTCATTATGTGTCAGTGGTATGTTGAACTAGTCTCTGGATCGATACAACCCTTGGAAAAAGTAAAACCCTTATGAAATATGTTTTTAAGCCATAAGAGTAGATAACATATTACCTTAGTCAATACCATGGTTTCTAAAAATTTAGAAACTTATTCTTGGATTGATTTATATCCACAGTTCATTTTTTCCATGAACATAGATTATATATGTCCATAGTGAAAATATTTATCCATATATAGACCCTATTTCAATGGTAATTGGGCCCATTACTCACTTAAAATGTGCCCTTATTATATGACCACTTTTTTGAAACCTATTTACTTTGATTAAAATTGTGGGAGTAGCCTAATTTTTTAGTGGTGTTAGTTTTTTAATAAATTATTTTTAATTTATAAAAATTCAGGGTTTCATATTCTAAACACATAAAAAATCCATCATTTCATTATTTTTAACTATCCTTATCAGTATCCAACAAATGATGAAATTGTTATCCAAAAATAATTTTTTTTCATTTACTTAGTTAATTTTTTATGCTCAAATGATACCCTATAAAAACATGAAAATACACTTCCATATGATCTTTTTTGTTTTTTGATGAGATATGCAGCCATAAAATGAAAAGATATTTCTTTTTTCTAAATCATGTTATCAAAGGAAATTACCATGTAAAACAAAATTTATGTTTTGTTATATATTGTTTTATAATTAAAAAATAACCAATCATGGATTTTTTAGGAATTCAACAATAGATATATTATATTCATATCCAAATAATCTAGAGAAATAGTTAAGGCCCCATATTTTATAAACATTAAGAATATAACCTTCCTGATGATCACATATCGAGACCCAATAAAATAAAAAACAAGTATTAAGAATACTTTGGAAAAAAATCAAAAAGTGATAACTCCAATATAACAACTGTTTGAAAATGAAGTGATAATACATTATAAAAACTCGAGGTGGAAAAATCAAAATTTATACGTATTCACTTATAATCATAATAAAAGATTTAAGAAAACCTTTTCATGATCACATTTTTTTAGAAAATATTAAAAACCCATCTGAAACCTATCCATCATTAATTTCAAAAAAAGCCAACAAATGGAGTACGATTGGCTTAATGTGGACTTCATTATATAAAAATTGTCCATTTACTAATTATTCAGATGAATTTAACTTTTTATTGGATGAATTATAACCCCATACATTTCAATAAAAGTGGTAGTCATGAATAGATTAGGATAATGGGGAGGAATGGGGAGAGTAGTGTTGTTTACCTCAGATTTGTTTATACAATACTCTTTATATAATCCTCGAATCAAATAAAAATTGGTAATATGGGAGAATAAAAAGGAATTACATGGGGATGGACCTCAAATGGATGGATGAAATGATGTTATATGAAAATTGGTATGAGGGTTACTGTTTTTAAATAAAATGAACAAAATTTACATTTGTAACTAAAAATGACCTTATCCTATTAGGTAGTCATTTTGGAGAATCTAAAATCCTTGTAGGGACCAAAAGGTACTCCAATCCCTTTTCAATGTCATCTGGTACCTGGTGACACCACACATGATACCCAATTCCATATAGAATAAAATTATTTTTGGAATTTTCATTAGATCCTCCCAAAACCTGAAGGCTATGTGAATAATCTGAAACCATCCTTGATAATACATATAACATCATCATAAAAATAATTTGAATAAGGAAAAAATAAAAACCATTAATAAAAACAAATAAAATTGAAATATTTCCCTCATTTTTAGTGACCCAATATTATCAAATGTTGATATTAAATATAAATAATTGATTAATCAATACATTTTAGAAAACCATTTATAAGGGAAAATGATATATAGTTGTTTTTTTAAATAGGGACACAAATTAAAATTTATTACAAGTTATTTACGTCATCTTCCACTATATTCATCATAGATACAACCAATCATAGACATATCATATAGAATATATTTCATCCTAAAATGGGGAATTACAACACCAGAAATGGATATATAAGATGAGGAGTAAGGGTAAAAAATGAAATATCAACATATCATGAGCATATGTGTTTGAAAAAATGAGAAAAATATTTAATAAGATCACAATTTATAGAATAGGTAATTAACTTGATTCACATAATAAATCATGGATGTTCCTGTGAAATTAATCACAATGTAATCAAAGAACACGATCAATTAGAAAATAGAATTGGAACAAGTCATTCATTATCCATTACACAGAATCACAAAAAATAATTTTCTTTGTAGTTAAAGGATTAAGGCCAATAATTTCATTGTGGAATGTGTTCATTCCTAAAACCATAGTAGTAGACAAGCTTCAAAGAAAATACTACCATAGTTGATATATAAACTTACTAAACTAGGTTTCCTACTCATTGTACTGATGTTCATCTCAAATGATATTATTATTTACACAATTAATTGGACTGCAATATTGGACCAAACAATAAAATTATTGGTATTGTATATATGTATTCTAGAAGATCATAAAACATTAATCAAATCATAACCCCTGAAATGAAATGGGTTTCGTATGTATTTAATCATAGAATAACATATGGTAAATAAGCTATTTTTTATTCATTTTAAAATTTCATCAATGATGAACACATACAAAATAATGTGGGTCTTATAAGAATATTTTTATTGTATAAATCGTAAAATATAAATGGATCTCATAAATATATTTCCATTATAAAACTAAATCATTATATGAATAATAAGAATGTAATACGTTGATCGTATCCCCAACAGTTCAGAAGTTACGTCACAGTATATCATATGCGACCGAAATGATTATGGAAGATAAATAAAAAAGAAAACTGCCTGAAGAAAATATTCTTTCTTTGAAAATAATTTTTTTTAAATTATAATTAAAATATATTTAGGGAATCCTTCTATTTAATATTAATAATTAATATTTATCATTGATTCTTCAATGAAAATAATGGTTATGACGAAGGAAAATTATATAAATGTCGTACTGGTTAGTGTAATAATCCCATTCACTTTTTGAGAAAAAGTCATGTAGGCCATGTTTGGAAAAAGATATGATGGTTTCATTAAATTTTCTTTTAAAAAATGTAAATCATTTGGAAAAATGAATTTATTATTACCTTTTCAGAATGTAAAAAAATATTTGATTAGAATTTTGAAAAGAATTTATAAATAAAAATGGATTCTGATTGATGATTGAAATAAATATGGTTTTTTGTTAAGTAATTAATATTCGTATATATAACCATTAAGATAAGAATATAAACGTAATATATTTATTATATAAATAAAACTAGTTTTGAATAAAATAAATGAGTATATTGATGTATAGTTTATGATATTTTATCATTGAAAACCTTAACATACACAATCTAGATAAAAAATGATACTATATCATTAATCTTTTTCAACTTTTGTATCTGTTGAATCATTAGATCAGTTAATGTATATAACAAAATAAAACATTAAATATTAGGAAAATCACTATATTCATGATTTTAAATGTCAAATGTAATTTATATATACCTCATTAAATAATATAGGTGTATAACCTAACTTATAATCCAATGAATGAAATTTGAGACATAAATCCCCTATTGATTTGGTAAAATTTTTCAATGTAAATCCCATGAAAGAGAGATACTAAAGATAATATGCGAGACACAATAATTTTTAGGATAATATGAATATAATCAATTCATGGGTAGTATACACACCACATAAATGAAACGTGTAGTGAGTATGACCTGTGTGTCACATAAAATAAGTGTGATAGGAAAATCTCTTATTATAAAACATGTCTACCATTGTAAACATTGAAACCACATTTATAGAAATTATATTTTAATTATACATATAGTACATATGAATAATTATATATATCATTCTATATATGATTTATGTATGACCCTTTATACATGTTTATGAATAATTCCTTCTCAAAGTCACATTTCTTGTAATAACTACTCTATTTTTTGTGTATGATTTGGTAAGTTATTTTTCTTCCTTTTACATTGATAATTGTTACATAATCTCCATAAGTTTAATCATGATAGAAGAATAATTTATATTAATCATAAATGTATTTATCATAATCCATAAAATGTATAGAATTAAATACAATGCTCATTAGAGATGGTAGGTTATATGTACACATGAACGATGGTGCCATTTTATTTACTATTGTATAGAATAAAGGGTAAAAAAATATTACCATTAAATAAATATTTTTATCTAATATATACAAATATTTTAATTTAAAACTATCCTTGTCCCAACCCATCCCTCAGGGCTCATGCTATCACTTCCCTAAGCCCACCTTCTGGAGGCCAAGGGTTGGTAACTAGCGATGAAGGCATCAACCTACATGTGTGTGGAGTTTTCTTTAGTACATGTACATAGGTACAAACAAACACGTCCCAAAAACTAGAAAGGTAAGCATTCATGCCACAAAAAACCCACTGATTGAAGTTATAAGTTGTATGTCAAATAATCCACAATACAAACTCCATAAAATACAAACTAAAAACAATGAAGCTCAAGAATTTGGGGAAAAACGTCTATTGAAAATCCAACCGGATGGTAATTGTATAGTAGATGGTGGATGCGGAAGAAGTATGACCCATATTACGGATCTCACTAGGACCCACCATGTCCTTGGCCTCCAATACCTCCGTCTATGAGTTGATCATCTTCACAAGTCAAGACACATGAAGGCGAAGCCCGCACAAGGTTGAGTAACAAAATACTTAGTAGGGATCTTGAAACACGATGGAAATCCTACAAAGTAAATAATACACATGGGATTGTCAGCTCACCAAGGTATAATATAAAGTATAGAAAGCAAGACAATGAGTTGCACTTCTTAACATCAAAGAGTGCAGGGGTACTCATCCCTTATGAGTTTCATAGGTACAATGGGTCAAACTATTCCCCTCCCCTTCGTGGGTCTACCAGGTCACATAGGTCCTATTCTCACCTTGTCTGTCATGATGAGGTACTCATCCATGACACGTACCATGTGTCCATCGAGTCCCATAGAGACGCTTGCTAATGTGGGCCTACCGGGATACATAAGGTCGCTTCCCAATGGTCCATCATAATAGATCTTCACATATTCACTTCTAGCTAATCCAAATAGGGTTACCTTTCGGTAGACATTGGGTATTAGTCAGCTACATGAATCCCACATATAGTTCCTTTGATTCTAGGAGAAACCGATCCTAGAGTCATTCTTTGAATTTCAACTTCTATGAAAACCTCTATATAGTACACCAAAAGAACAACCTCAGTTTAGGGGTTACAACGCCGTAAATAGGACATCAATAGAATATACAGTCTAAATATATTGGCATTTTATTAATCAGGGGTCGGTCATTTCAAGACCTTGTCTGACCCGACCAGACCGACTGGACCAACCCATCTCGGGGACCCCACATGCCCCATCCCAGTTCGACCGATCTAATCCGACCCAATTTTTCTTAATGCCAACCCAATCTGGCCTAGCTACTAGGTCATGTCCATTGGGCCTTGCTGGACTTGGCGTGGCTCCATAGGGTGTCTAGCATTCCGGTCATCCAGTGACCTAGTTCCATCTGACCAGGACAGCAACCGGTGGGCCAGGGTTTTCTCATCATGAGCCACCCAACGGACCACGTTTAAAACCCTAGACCAAACCATAATATCAGATTGAATTTATTTCTAGCCATGTGTGTATAGCATATTGGTTTGCGAGCCACATAACTCCCCTCCCCATAGTTCACCGGTCCCCTCCATCCCTGACGTCATGTGGCCTCCTGTTTAGTGCCTTACAGCTGGCTATGCCAATCAAACAAACTGGTACTGCATGTGGTGTATGGACCGTGTGGAATATGGAAATGGAGGCCCGCGCAACGCTGCATGCATCCCGGTCTGCCACTTCCCGTCTGCTATTGGCGGCTCCAACTGTACACCCATGGTCGGAACTAGCTGAGTGGCCTACTTTGACACACAGTCATTGTACACTGCCTTGGGTCCCCAAGGGTGGTGCCTTTAGTAGACTACCGATTCTGCACTAATTGTCTATTCCTCAAGCCGTTTATGCATAAAACCTTTATGTGGGGCCTTCATCACTACTAATGCCTCCAAACTACTTCACAATAAACTTGTAGGATTAGAAATGAGGAACGCCCAAGGTAGAGGGGATCATGCCTTGTTCGTTTTTTCCAACACCCTCTAGATTACATGTTAAAACAATGGGTGGGGGTTTAATATTAACATTAAATCATAAAATAAATTATCCTATTATAGAACACCCAGAAATAAAAACTCAATTTCTTGAACAAACGATCCACAGATCAACCTGTTCATGGGTTGATCGATGTTCGTTGTTTTGGAATGAAGGACAGGGAAACTAAAAAAAAGTAACCCCTAACTAGGTTAGATTCTCTTCGGATGGGAACTCATTGTTGGAGGTGATCTATCCATTGAGATTCAAGGGTTCGATGCTGTCGGAATTAATCACTCACCTATCCCTTTATTAGATATGCACTGATATTGCTAGTGATTTGTTGGATTTCATTGGAGGGGATTCCTCCCCATCGGTTCTTTAGAATAGTTCCAAATTTTTTATCTCATTTATCTGCCACCAATAATCTCTTAAAAGAGAATGGTGTCACAATATTTTTTCCACACTACATCGTCGCGTCGTTACACTATTTAATTTATGAAACAACAAATCGGTAACACATCATTTAAAGAGTCATTATGATTCCCATTAATGTGAAATCAAAGTGATTAATTAATGAGACTCATCAGAACCTCATCAATGCACTTCTTTTCAGATGTGTCATCACTTAGTGTTTGAAAAAAAATAATTAAATTTTTATGTTATTATTATTTTTCTTCCAAAAAGTCCAAAAATAATATTTTCAGTTGACCCATTCTAGTCAAATTATGGTTATTTATAGGATAATCCCAACATTTTGAGTTCAACGGTTCCCTTGTATTTTAGATATGTGAAACAGTTTAAATGTTATAAAATCCAACCCGTACGTTAATTTAAATGACCTAAAAAAAGTCCCAAAAAATATTCCAGCCTCACTGGGCCTCAAAATCATGTATTATCTTAGTGTATGGTCTCGAAATAACCCAAAATATTAGATATTCATGTCCCTATAAGGAAAAAAATGTCAAAACATAAAAATGGGTGTACATAGCATGAATCTGAGCCACCTTCTCCCACGTTCTCTCTTGGATATTCTTGTGCTACAACCAAAAACAGACTATAAGAATGGATCATCCATGAAGAACAAATTCATGTCAATCCACTATCTCAATAGTTAACTCCACAGTCATTACCCAAAAAAATGTATAGATCTCCCTAGTTGATGACATGTGATGTATCATTCACGTAGACCCTCAGTTACAACTTGTGGAAAATATCGTGCAGCTAGTGAAGTTGTGGGGGAGAGCTATGTGCTATGTCACTTCACCCACTATGCTTAGAATATAGAAAGGTAATATGAACCTCAGAGATAACTTGTCACCCAACAAAGTCTCTGCAAGCCCCATCGAGGTGAGAATAGTAGGAAAAAGTGTTATCCTTCCTCAAACTACAAGTGTCTCTGTCTCCTAGTGGCATAAGTTTTATTCCCATTCTATGTAGCCCTCAACCACTCCTAGAGGATATTTACCTTCTCGGTGGTAGCCCGTACCATATCTGGACCCTTGAGTACTGACCCCCATGGGTCCTCCAAGCATAGAGGCACTCTAAAGGGCCACCAATATATTGCCTTAAATGGTTCCATGTAAGTGGTCAGGTGATAAATGTTGGTTTATGAAAACTACATCAGTGGCAGGTGGTCCTCCCAACTACATCCAAAATAAAGGACTCAGGAACGAACCAAATACTCCATGGTCATCATGGTCCAATCCTTCTAACTATTATTATGTGGGGGAAAAGATATGTCCAAGCAAAAATGAGTCCCAAAAAAACACATTTAATCTCTTCTTAGATAGAATGTGATGTGTGAATCTTGTTCTGAGACGTTCGTCGAGGGAACTGAGGGAAGAAACACTCTTTCTTGTAGGTATATTCATCCCAATAACTCTAAAAACCCTTGATCTAGGATGGGTAGTAAGTGAGATTATGTGGGGAGTCCATCAATGATCACCCAAATTGAATCATTTCTCCTGGAAATTCAGTTTAATCCTGTCCTGATGTCCATCAAGATACCATTCATCCTCCACTTTTTGTGCTGAAGTGGTTGTCTGAAGCCTTCTGGATCCTGATTCTTATCCTTCACTTGCTCACAAGTGAGGCACCAGGAAACAAACCCGGCTACTTTTTTCTTCTTCCCTTGCCATCTATACTGACTTAAGATATCTTGGTATATCATCACCACTCTAGGATGAACCCCCATGGGGGAGTTATCTAACTCCTTCCAAATATACTCTCACAATGACACTATACTACTGTGTGCCCACTAAAAATGATGATGTGCTCCCCAAAAATCGAAAATCCATTAGGATCCATTATTAAGGAGAAATAAACATGTCTATCCTTGAAGTCAAGATCCACACACTATTCCCCCTAACTCGTTATATGAGTGTTGGAGTGAATATCCTAAAATGAAGGTAAGATTCTTCATCATATTCCATGAAGAATATGTATATCGTAGCTATCTGCTCTATAGAATCACTCTGCAAATGCCAACCAGATCTCATGTTAACTGTGTATGGCACCACATTCCCCCTCCCAAGAATATAGACTATCTCAAATTCATATTCCTGTAGTAACACCATGAATCATCCATATCTTATGTTCAGGCCCTTCTCAAAGAAGATATACATAAGACTATTGTGGTTTGATTATACGGTAAACTGTTCCCCCATCAAGTAGTGTCTCTAAATAATCATATCAAAGACCACTGATGCAATCTCTAGGTCATGGTTAGTGTAGGTCTCTTCATGATAAATCAAATACAATAAACCGTATGTGATCACTACATTCCACTGCATCTGGACACAACCCAGTCTAGTCCTTGATGCATCACAGAAATCTACAAACCCAATACCCTCCTCTAGTAGTCTCAAGATGGGGTCACTCTTCAGTCATCTCTTCCACTCCTGCATACTATAATGGAACATCTTCTTCAACATGAAGGGTCATTCCTTCCATGTCTAAGACGATAAGGGATATTATACTTTGAAAAAGTTATACATGAACTTTCGGTAGAATCTAGCCTACCCCAATAATCACCTCACCACAATCATGCTACTGGGTTGATCCTAAGAAAGTGGTTCTTTTATCATCCTGAAATCCACTAAATCACTAGTATACAAGATTATGTGTCCTAGAAAATGGACCACATGAATCCCAAATTGGATATTCGAGAGCTTCCCATAGAGAAGGTACTCAATGAGTGTATCCAATATTATTGGTATATGTGTATCATCCTCCTCATCAGACACTAATTACACCAATATTTCATCATTTAAAACCTCTATCATACATTTAAGGTGAGGCTAGAAGATCCAGCCCATGATTCCCATGAACACTACTGGGAAATTGGTCATGCTGAAGGGAATCAACATGAATTCATTTGGACCATACTAGCATCTTAAGGTTGTCTTAGTTATGTCTCCATCCCATACCCATGTCTGGTGATATACTAATATTAATTCTATCATTGAGACCCACCTCACTCCTTTCAGCTAGTCAAATAAGTCATTAATTCTTGGCAGTGGATATTTTTTCTTCAGGGTCACCATGTTCAGCTGCTAGCAGTCGGTGTATAGCTTTAATATTCAATTTTCCTTATTGAGAAACAAAATAGGGCTAGCCATTGTGAAACTCTAGGCCTCAAAAATCTATTCTCTTACAAGTCCTCCAGTTGTATCCTAAAATCTTGATGCTCTATGGGAGACATCTGATATGCAATCATAGATATCGCTGTCATCCTGGGGTACATATACAAGTATAATTTTAACTCTCCCTTAGGAGGTAGTCCTAGAACATCCTCACGAATGATGTCATAGTACTTTTCCACCATTACCAAAATTCTTGGACTCCCCTCTTCCACCACACTGAGGTTGTGGCTTTCCAACTAGTGAGAGATTGGATACTGCCTCCTTCGAGAAAGTCCACCCTATGCAACTAGAGTTCCCTTCTCACTGGTGATGGAAAACCTAGTCCCATCCTCATAGAAAGATCACACTCTACATCTAAGACAATTGATCTGAGCATGAACTATTTATAACTAGTCTGTACCCAATATGAAATCACATGGCCTTGATTCAACTAACATGAGATCCTATCCAAAGATATCACCTCCCAGAGTAAGATCACATTGTCGGCACTTGTGATTAATAACCAAATCACATCCCTTATCAATATCTAATGATAATGTTCAAGGAAATGGCTATACTATAATCTCTAAGATCTGAACGAGATCCATTGAATGTAAAGAGTGATAAGAACATGTGTCTATAAGAAATGAATCTATAGTTGAGAAGACATTGATCATACCTCTTATTACCTCTAGAGAATCGTGGTCCTAGGATACCACTAACTAAAGATGAGTTCGACGCTATCCACCTACTCACTAAGGACAGGGTGGCCCACCTTAGGGTGTTGGTGGTAGTACCTCGAACAATCACTCATAGCCAACTACTCTGCCTACTCTTCTATCACATCCACCACCCTGATGATCTCCTTTCCCAAACCACTGTCTATGCCTCGACGGTCCTTTGAACATATGTTGATTGTTTGTGTGGTGGGTTGGGTAGTCATGAGCCATGTTTCCCTACCCTCCACAAAAGAAGAAATTCCCAACTCTCTATTGACTCCCTCTGTTCTAGGATCCCTGAACTAATAACTCTGATTACTAGGGTCATCCCATGAATGTTCTAGACCACTTGGATCTCCACGTCTACTTCATGCTTCTCACCACTAAAAACTCTCCTTCCTGGTGTGTACTGGTGGCTCCAACCATCTTTTCCTACTCTACCAGGAATCTTTCCACAAGAATTTATCTCTCCAGCACCACATCCTGTGTAGGGATGTTGAGAGACACAATGGGTGCAAGGTTCTTCAGATTTAATCCCTTATAAAAGGCGTTGTACCTGAAGAATGTGTCTGGAAGTTTCTCTACAAAGTAGCGAGAAAGATTGATGAAACTCATCGAGTACTATGCTACTTCCATGCTACACATATATATGTGTAGTAGTTCAAGTATGAGCACAATGTGCAACATTATTGGGAACAAATAGAACTCATAGAGGTGATAAATGTCTGTCCATGTGAAGACCGAATCTTCTTGTGTCTGAATCATGAAGCTCCACCATATCCCTACCAAGCCTTGGTGACAGAATAGGGCTAATATTACCATCTAAAAAAGTGGTACCATTATAAAGTAAAATACATGACCCCCCTCTTCTATCTTGTCCTTAGCGACATAAGAATCTATCTCTCTCATTAACGAGGGAGGTATCTATCTCTGAAACTCGTGCATGGCACTATGATTTTGTATATCCTCAATCGGTAACACTATTAGTAACTGCTGATCAATGGGATCTGGTAACAAGGGTGCACCACCCGATGGGGCCATCTCTAGTAGATGTCCCTAAACCGACACCTCATCACTAGGTGGGCTATTATCTTGTTCACGCATTAGAATCCTATATGGCTATCTATGTAGAGGAATCAAGAAACAAATAAATATGTACCATAGTCAATGGATTGTACCTGGTGAGTCTACTCTAATTCAATAAGAACATGAGGAAATACTTAATTCTTATATGATTCGTGGAACCATTGTTTTTATGTTTAGATCTGAAAATAAAAATTTGAGGCCCTAGTGTATGGATACAATGGCCACTGCCCTAACAATAGACTCTACAAATATGAAATTCAAACTCGAAACATTTAACAGTAATTCAAAAAAACAAAACATCATACTCCTCATCTTAGAGGTAAAACCGACCACCTTTGATACTCCATAGTCACGATCCATCCCCTAGGGACGATTCCTTGACTTCCCAAATCCTACCTCCTAAAGGCACGAGGTTGGACAATGGACCCAAAGGAGTCATCCTTCTAGTGGGAGGAATTTTCCTAAATACCTATACACACACACACACACACTACAATATCCTATAATCTAGAAAGGTAAACAAGCATGCCACTAAACAACCACATTGTAAAGGTACAAACTATAAGTCAAATGAGCCAGAATTGAAACCCAAAAAAGACATACTGAAAACAGAAAAGCTGAAGGATTTTGGTAAATTTGTCGCTTGGAATCCCCACCTGATGGTATGAGTAGAGTAGATACTGGAAAAATTAATATTATTCATCGCCTACCTGATCTAACTAGGCCCTTCCTACTCTTAGTCCTCCAAGACCTCCATCTAGGCATCAGTCATATGCACAAGACACGACACGTGCGGGCGAAACCCATGAAGGGGTGAGTATCAAAATACCCAGTAGGGATCCTGAAAGGAAAAATAATATCCAAAAAGTAAAATTAACAGCCAAAAAGGAAAATTTACACATGATAATTTCATCTCACACCAAAATAATCTATAGTATAAAATGATTTTCCATCAGTCAAAACACTGAATACCGTAGAGTATTGGGGTACTCATACCTGATAGGTATCATGGGTATGCTGGGTCAAATAGAGTTTCTCCCCACTATGTTTCTGCTAGGTCAGACACAGTCACTTCCCACCATGGAAATCGTACTAAGTTACTTATTCCCGATGAGTTACCTAGCACTTTTGGGACACACATATCCGCTCCCACCATGGGCCTACAAGGTCACATAGAGAAACTTCCCATTGGGCCATCGTAGTTGATCCAAATATTTTTGCATGTACGCAATCCTCTCAGGGTCAATTGTCAACAGTCTTTAGGGCTTATTCAGCACAGGATTACCACCTATAGTGCGCTCGATTCTGGGAGAAACCGATCCTCAAGCCATTCTCTATATTTCAACTTCCATTAAAACATCTTTATAGTATACCAAAATAACAACCTCATCACAAGAGTTACAATGCCATAATTGGATCATCAATTGGATACTCAGTCAAAAAAATATTGGCATTTAAGTAATCGGGGGGACAGTCGTGTCTACACTCAGTCAGACCGAACTGACCAACTCGGACCAGTTCAACTGATCAAACTTGACCAAGTTCTTTTCTGGGATGGCTAATCCAATTGGGCCTTGTTTGACTTGGACTAGTTTGGTCGGTGGTCTAGGCCGCCAGGATGCCCAGCAACCAAGTTCCATCCAGCCCGACCGGAAACTACTGGGCTAGTTTGTTCCCTCCTTGGGCTACCCAAAAGCCTGGTTTTATCTTGTAGGCCATGCCCGCTATTGTAGGATGACATTATATCCAGATTAGGACATGTAGGGGCCAAGTTTTTGTGCCCTGGTGTGGCCCACATTTTGGGCAGGTCCAATACAGCACAGACTACATGTGGCATCTAGTTCGGCGCCCTGTGGATAGGTAAACCAGCCACGCCTTTTGATCACACACATGTTCACTAGACTATATTCTTATAGGATACCACAGACTGCGTGGAGTTGGCCTCTTCACCAACCTAGCAGCACAGTCAAATCCATTTCTGGGCGGGTGGTTCCAGCTGCACCGCCAACCACCTGAGCCAGCTATGGTTCCTCCTTTGACAGGACATCGTGGCTCGCTGATACCCACCCATATCTGATGCCTTGGAAAACCCCTGGTAGTGCCTTTAGTGGTCCAATGGGTCTACTCCAGTGGTCTTTTACTTGTGTTATCTACATATGTGGCCTCTATGGTGTGCTTCCTTCTCTTCTAAGTCATTGATACTACTTCACCATCAAAATGGAGTTTTTACGAAAAAGTACTCACAAGGAAGAGGTGTTGAGGCCTTGTTCATGTCAGCCAGAGCCTTACGCATTTGAGTTTAAAACAAATGATACATGAATCAACATATTAGTGGTCTGATTTGCATTCATTACATTAGAATAAATAACAGAGAAACTAAAAAAACAACCCCTATATAGGATAGATTCACACCAGATGGAAACCCATTTTTGGTGGGCATTCATCCATGAATATTGAAGAGTTCTATGCTTTCGGAATTCATCGCTCAATGATCCCATTCTTTGAGGTGTCTAGATATCGCTAGTGATTCTTCGGTTTTCATCAGAGACGATTTCTCACGGTCAATTCATTAGAGGAGTTAAACATTTCTAATCCTGTTTCTCCACCATTGATAATACATTAAAATAGAAACTTGTTGCATCATTTCTGTTACATTGGTTAATTACATCGTTAAGCTATTTAATTTTAGAAACATTGTATCAGTTTCACATTATTTGATGAGAATTTATAATTAAATTAATGAATACATTAGAGTGATTAATTTATTGTGACTCTTTGTTGCCTCTTCGCTGCACTACAGTGCAGATGTGTCACTACTCAATAGTGAAGGAAAAAAATAAATAAAATTTTAGGACTTTTTTATTTTTCTCCAAAAATGATTGAAAACAATCATTTTCGGTCGACCCTCATAGGTTAAAGTGATATCCTTTCTAGGTGAATCCCAACATTCTAAGTTCAATATTTCCCTCTTAATTTTGATCTGATCACCAATATAATGGTTAAAAATCCCATGAGCACATTTAGTTAAATGAACTAAAAAAGTAAAAACAATCTATTACGGGGTTACCGTACCTTGAAGTCAGGAGTTGTTTGAGTGTCTGGTCTCAAAATTATCCTATATAATTTAAAAATAAGTAAACTGAATTTTCAGTACTTTATAATCCATATTACATTCCATCTAAATTGTACCTGAAAAATGAATCACATAGATTCGCGAGGAGGATATACGACATAAGAATGACCGGTGTTATCATATTACAAAAGAATGTAAAATAATATGGTATATGTGATAAAATAATTAAAAATGAAAAATAATATCATAAATGTGATATATAATAAATAAACCCATATTTATATCCATCTATGATAGGTTGTCATAGAATACAAATAACATCAGTTTTCTAGGTGGGGGTCCTTTTTACACATGAATGTTGATTTTGTACCCCATTTGATGGAATATGAGAAATATTTAGGTTATAAAATAATGATACAAACATATATATTTTTATGTTTATTTTTAATTTCATTTAGCATGATTTCATTTGATATAAATGATGTGGATGATTATGTTTTTAAAATGATCATTTTGGGATGCTCCCTCTTTTTAATACAAATTCTATCTATTTTCACTAAAATACATCATTGAATTCATTTTTAACCATTGATTTTTTATAGGATTGGAAGAGGAATCCAATGAAGTTATTTAGGTTGGTATTGGATGAACAAATTGGTTTTGGAAATGTGATGAGGAGTGGATAGGGGGTTCCCTTTTATATGTGATGAGTGTGGTCCAATTTTAATTTTTGATGAAAAATGGTTACCTATGTTTCTCAACTATCACAAGGCACTAAAATTTTCTACTATCAATAAATATAGGTTATGCGGTAAAAATATTTCCATAAAATTGTTAGTAAAAATGATTCTAGATCATTTTAATGCAAATATTTTTATTTTTCCTTTGGAGAAACCAATTTTTACCATACCAATATTTTTTAATTTTTTAATTTTTTATTATTTATAATGCTAAAAAATTATGTTGAACATATTATAAAATAAATATATATTAATGACTCCAATTATAAAATGAATTTTTTCAAATTAGATTCATACAAGTGGAAATATTTATTTTAAAATAATGGTATTAGACGTAATGAACAAGAGGTTCTCCAGGAAGTATATTTTTTTAAATTATTTTTTAATTTAATTTATATAATACCTCATTATTCATTGTTTTAATCAATTAGAATGTATAGACATTTTTAACATTAATCCAGTTTTCAAAATAATCACCTTTAAGAACAAAAATATACTTATTCTAAAATAATCAACTTTAATTAATTTATTTAAATCATGAAATTTTTATTACAAAAATTTAACAATTTTATATTCACTGAAAAAATTGAATGTTCAGAAAACAGACTAAAATTTTCCCCTAAGAAAATTTTTAAATAATATTTTAAAAATATATTTTCAAAATATATTTTATAATTTTTTATAATTTTTCCTTTAAAAATTAGTGCAAAATTTGTAACAAAATTACACTTTTGAAACATACAATTTATATGCATAATTTTTTTTTGTAATTACATCTTTCATATAAAATAAATATGATGATTGGTAAAATTGTATTTAATATTTAATATATATACATTGTGTTTAAATAAATATCCAAAAATTAATTTCAAATTTAATGACATAAAAATTTTTCAGGCCCCAAAAAATATTTTTTTTTGAAAAATATCATTACATTCAAGTGGTTCTTATTTGAATTTCTCATAAATTTTCCAAGAAATAATGTATTTTATATACATGTCAAAACTATAAATTTTGAAAATTAATTTAATCATTTTTATAGTCTATATTCCACCAACTAAGATACAACTATCATATTAAATAATAATATTTCAATTGTATGTCACTTTTCTTTCAAAATATATGTTTTATGGGGGATAATATTTCCATGAAATTAATTTTTTGGTGATAACACATTTGTAAAAAAATTGGGTTTTACATTATACCCCCCCCCCAATTTCCCTTATAAATTGAACACTCTGATAAAAATTATTTAGGATACTTCAACCTCATTATATCATTAGGTTCCAACGTAGCTTCCTAAATATGGGGGGGGGGGGGTTCCCAAAATACTTTTTACAAGATAGTTTTCTTTTTTCACAGGAAATTTTTTTATGATCTATAATTTCAATATACTTTTTCTTATAAGTATGATCATGAACCAATGGTGTGATCCCAGAGATTATTTAATGTCAATGATCAGCTATATACATTCACAGAAGATATTTGTGAAATATATCATGGAAATGGGAGTGGTTCAGTGGAGGCGCTAATTGATATGTTACCATCTCAAAATGATCATGAACCTCAATGTTAATTTAATACCAAGGATTTATATATCCTTTTATTTTATACAAAAAAACATCCTTTTGTTGGGAATCAATAAATATCCATTTCATCAATTACTCCAAGAAATGAAGATGAATTTGTTTTTTCTAAATCACTAAAAGATCACAATATCTATAATATAATGGAATATAATTCCTTCAATATATAGTTTTCATCATAAAAATTTATATCATAATTTATGTATAGACAATCATATTAGAAAGTAACACAAATATCTCTAAAACATCATATAATTTTCTACTTAAAAATTCCATAATTGTTTAACGATATGAAAATTAAAAAATTCAAAATTTATTCTAGGGAACTAAATTTCTCAAAATCAAGTTATCATTAATTCCATAAATATCATTATGTATATATTAATGGCCTCATTCCAAATACGTGAATAATATAGTTAAATATTTTCCTAAAGAATGTTAGTTACTAGAATTACTATAAATCATCGAATAAAGACATACAAGCTTCCTTGTTCTTCAAATAATACCACATTTTATTGAATATATTCCTTAAATCCAAAAAGGATTTATACTCCATAAATGATAATTTAAAAAACTTTTCTAATAGATAAATAATTTTTTTTGGTAATCAATAATATATATAGTATAATTTATCAAAACTAGACAACCCTTTTAAAAAATGAACACCATTTTCACAACATTAGGTATAGTTTTAGGGTTATTAGCCCTTAAACATGTGTTTTTTGAAAATATATCACTTTCATTAAATCATGTTTCTAGTTCATCTGTATTATTAAATATATTCATACAAATGGATAAAAAAATCATGTACAATACAATCCATTTGTATTTAATAATTCTTAAATTCCAATACATAAACACTAAAATCATTCCACATCAATAATAATCCATTAATTATCCTTTATCATATTATTCCTTAATGCCTCCTCCATTTCATATGTAATTTATTGTCTCTTCATATTCAAAAAAATACCTTCACATTTACTTCATAGTTTATCCAATTATTTAGCTTCTCCCATGGAAGTGGATTTATGTAATTTCAATACGTTCCAAATTTATACCATTTAACCATTTATGACAGCTTAGGTAAAACAATATTTTCATTCATTACATTAACAAAAAAAATAATTTTTTCATGTTAATAAGTTACTCCTTTTCTTTTTCCAGTATACTTGACATATATGAAACTAAAACTTAATTTATTTATATCTCTACCATAATATACCCCAATAAAATATATCCCTCTATTATATTATGTGTCTGAATGTTAGTTGAGGTGAATGTTGTTAATCATATATCTCGATGGCTGGTTTATAAAAATCAAAAATTCCTTTACTCTTAGAATAAAATAGTTTCATTTCACATAAACACAATTTTTTTTCTATTTAATGTTAAAAAAATATTTTTGGTACCCTTCATTAACTAAAAATAGAAATTATAGTGTGAGGTACAATATTCACGGTGGGAACCCTAATAATAATAAAAAGTATATATTATTTTTCAAAATCAAGGCATCATCTATTTATTATATGAAACTATTTGATTAACTGAGGTAATCCATTATTCTTTTTTGAATCCTCCCCAATCGATCATAAAGTGTTTTAAAATTTCCCATACATATCCCCCAATAGTTTCCAATTAGGGGTGCCCAAATGCATATTGCTTTGAACCTGGTGATGATCGATTCTAGATCAATGCCCCAATTTTTAGGTTATTAACCCTTGGTAACTCTATTCCAAGTCTAAATCCCCATGTAGTATCTAGATATTGAAATAATTTCATAGTAACTGGCCACTATATACTTTACCAAAATCCATGGAATTTTTTGTATACAATTAATCATCCTTAGACTTATCCTCAGATATAACACTAGACATTTCCATATAAATATCCCTAGGGATCTCACTAAACATTTTTCAATGTAGTTATGAAAGGATAAAAACATTATCCTCTAAAACCAACTATAGAGACCCAAATAGCACAAAAAAAAGATATTACATCTATTCCGATATATATTCATTACATTAACTAAACACTTGCCAGCTGATCAATGTTGGGACGACTTTCTGCAGGAAGATTTTATTTGTTGTCAACAGTTCTCAATGCTGGTCAAAATGAAGAAGGAGATAAAGAAGGACTCCAAATTTAATAGAGATCAGATGAAGTGAGGATGCCTGGAGAGTAGTTATGATATCATAGCATTGAATGTTTTACAGTGGAAATTCTCTATGAAGAAAATCAGACGATTGTTGAGCTAATCCTAAGTACAAAGAACTTTTGTCAAAGGTGACAAATTGTTTTCAACAATGAATAATGGTGATGTATCATCCATCTAAGGATGATTTATGAAGAATTAGGATTAGAAGAAGACCATGAAATTCATCATGATTGCATGAAAACCATGCAAGATCTTACTTGAATAATAAAATCATATGATTTCTATGATGTATAGAATTATGGTTGAAGCAGAAGAGAGAATGTGGAAGGGCTTGACATTCTGAGGTAGCCATGCATTTCACATTGTATGAAACCAGACGATGATTTACTGATTTGTATTTCACAAATATCATAAGTCAATAGAACTTTTGATGCAATCCTTATAAAGGAAAGAGGGATAAATGATTATGAAAATCATATACAGTTTTAATTGAAAGGAATGATGCTGCTGGAAGATGGGATGATTCAATACATCCCATTGTAACTCTGACGATGCAAAAGCTAATATATCAAAAGATATATACCACGATAGTGGAGTTTGTGTTGAAAGATGAAGAATGGTTACGGGAAGAAGTGAAGAGATAATTTACAAAGCAATGGACAATCTAGGGCAGTGAAGAGAGAAATGACAAAGCAATGGAGTGTGTGGAAATTTCAGCAGGTTTCACGAAAAATTAAAGTGGTGCATGAAATAGTAGCGGGATGCACGCAATATTAGCGGGATGTGCGGAAAAAATAATGGTTGAGTGAAATATTGGAATGGTGTCCAAAATAGAGTAATGAATTTTTTTGCGCAAATGGTGTTTCGAAATCAGAAGCTCGAAAATTGGAAAAGGCAAGAAATGCGCGAAATATTAGATCATTATGTGAAATACGATGTCACGTGAATGGTTGGGTTGGCACGCAATATGGAATGCGGTGTGGAATATTGCGTGTAATTGGAGCTTCTTGATTAGAATGATGAAAAATGGAAAATCCATGAGGTGCGTGAAAAATCAAAGTGGTGTGCGAAAATAAGGGAAGGTGCGCGTAATTAAAGAAGTGAGAGACAGTTTTACGCACCTAAATGATTTTTATGCACACGAAGGGGTTTTACGCGAAGGTTCAAAATTTACTATCAATATGAGGTGACCCCCTATCATTTAGAGTGACTCGGCACTTAGAAAAATCTCGAGCTCTGACGTGCGGAAAAATTGACGTATAGAGTATTTCACGAAAAGAAGAAGTGTTGCGTGAAAAAGGATGTACTGAGCGAAAAAGATATTTTATGTGCAAAAAAAGTATAGTTGCATGAAAATAGTTTTTCGTTACAAGAAGTGTTTTTACGCGGAAGGTTTTAATTTTATGTGCAAGCCAACTAGAAGGGTTCACAAAAAATTTGGGGGTCCTGCAGGCATTCGATAGGTTCATAATGCTCTCGAATCAGCTTTGCGAAGAAGAAAGTACTGTGAACCATTTGTTTTCCCAAAGAGAAGTTGAACCGCACTCACACGACTGGTTTTTATCACCCTCGTTGTACATTGTGAAGTAAAGAAGAACTAGATGCGCAATCGAACTCACATTTTCAAAAAAGAATAAGGTAGTATAATGACACACTTATGTGTTGATATTGTGAACTAAAGAAAGAGATTAAGACACTGCAGTCCCATTCCATATTCTACTCTATCAAAGAAAAAAGGAGATATGAAGAAGAATAACTGAATGTGCCCAATTGAAAGCTGACAATTGTTCAGGGCAGTTAGATTCAGATGATTCCAAGTGAACCGATCTTCAATGCATGATTAATCACATTGGTATATGTGATTCTATCAAAGAAGATAGAATATGATTTACTACAGTTGGTTGTTGCACTAAGAAAAAGAAAGAAGAAGTCATGTGCAGTTGGTGTTGCACTAGAAACGGAAGAGAAGGAAAGAAGGATGAATTGCATGCCAACTGCTTTGCAAGTAACAAGTCAAGAGAACTAAAGAAGACCAAGAGCATAACCTACCTTATCAAGAAGGAAGAAGACTGTCTCCATAGGAAGTGTAATGAACCAGCTAGAGGCTACATGTTGGACTGGGCTATCACCAGTCCAGGGTAGAGGATTGTTTCCCACCCCCTCCGAAGTGTAGGGACTCACGCTGGCCAGAGTATTGTTTTCATAACCACTCCATTGTAATTTCATATGACATCATAGTGGAGAATCCATGCACTGGTCATACCCATTCAAGGAAAGGATGTAGATACTATTATTGAGTGGTAATCCTTGTACAAATATCGCATGCATATTTTTTACTACTTTATATTATTTCATGCGATAGTGAAAATCGAATAAGAGAATCATGATCCTAACAAGTCAAGCGTTACAGGGATAAAGGTTGAAATTTGTATTAAAAGTCCCCAACACTGATTCACCCCCCTCTCAGTGTTATGTATATCCCAAACTGGTCCAATCAATCATAAAGGTTAAATGCCTTTGAAAACATTGATTCATAAATTATTGGTCCATAAGTGAAAAACATCATCTCCCCCTATATTATTATTCACCATTACACATCTTCGAAATATAATTAATAAAAAAATTCACCCTAAAAAAGGGAAAAACATAAGAAAGGGAATGATCAGATTCTCCTTAAGTGTAAAATAGGAAGATATCATCATATCAAGAGAATAAGTCTTTTATAACATGAGAATGAAATTTTAAAACCATTCACTACATATAATATATCATAAAATTGATTCATAAAAAGTATTGGGTGAAAATAAAAAATGAATAATTGCGTAATCAAATTAATTGATCCATAATAATATTACATTGGCTAAAGAAATAAATTTTTTCCATACCCTTAATAGAAATTATATTTTCCTTTCTAATTCAAAAATCATTTTTAATACAATTATAGTGGAATGGGTTAAATCCTCAAATCAACATAGTATTCAAGGATCACTCTTAAGACTATAATAGGGGAAAATATATCTTACTGAACTAGGTTCACACCACATTATTTTTTTACCTAATGAGATGTCAATATTTACCAAATTCTCTAGAGGGATATATAGTCTCCACACATCACATAATGAAAATCATAAAAACGTGTGCTAAAACATCATTATACATTCATCAAATAAAACCTTGTGTGAATTAATGGGTTTTATAAACAATTCATCATATGGTGACCTTTGAAAAAAAAATTCAATACTCATATCACCATTTAATCATATAATATCCCATAAAATAATAATCCACATTCATAATAATTTTTTCATTTATAACCCATAGATGAAAAATGGGTTTCATAAACATCCTGTAATCAAAATTCAAAACTATTCATAAAAAGAATATAAATAATATGCACAATAAAACAAAATAATAATTAAAATAATTAATCTATGATGGAAAATTATTTTTAAAGATAAACCATATAGAACATTTGTTGAAAAAAATATACCTTCCTTCAAAATCAATTTTTCTTCAATTAATAATTTATAAAATATTGTTGGAATAATTTTATTTGAAAATATCATTCAAAATGTAAAAATTAATAATGTGATCGAAAATTGTTTATGGAGGTGGGAATTTCCTTTTGTATTGTACATGTTAAAACAAAGATTGCTTTTCTATTTTTGGTAAAATCCAAATGACCCATGTTTGGAAATAGATATAAATATTCCATTCCAATTTTTTTGAAATAAAATAAAATATTTAAATATTTATTTGGTGAAAAATTTCTATAATTTCAGATATATTTTATAAAATAAATTTAGAAAAAATTGTTTGTGTAAGAAAAAAGGATTTCAATTAAAGAGAAAAATAATAATTATTTTTCTTATAAACAATATTTTGGTACCATTAATCTGTTAAGAGAAAAAATGAGTTGAAAACATCTATTATATATGTATAACTAGGTAAGAAAAATATATATGAGTTTATTTATAGATAGATAACAATATTTGTTTCATTAGAATCACAAATATAAAAAATCATGATAAAAGATGCCATTGTATCAAAAAACATGTTAAATGATTGTATATTTTGTATCATTGGACCCATAAAAAATTAACATCAAATGCGACATTAAATATAATTAAAATACAGATATTTATTCTATAATATATCAAATTAATTGTATATAATCCTATTGAAATATGTTATATGCAAAACCATGATTATGTCCTAAAGAAGGAAATTTGAGGAAAAAAAATTACTATTTTTTTCCATTTGAGCCATTAACCCATTGAAATAGAGATCCTAAAATGGATTTTTAAATACACATAATTCTCAATATGTGAATATAAAATAAATCAACGGATAGTATATACCACATATGAAAAGATCTTCTAGGGAATATGGCATGTGTCACACATTAGGTAAATGTGACATGGAGATCATATAACATAAGTCTCATATTCGATCATACACATTGTAACATTTACTATACTAAATATATGATTATTATAAATATTTAAAAGTATAATAAATATATATATATCATACCAAATATTAATTAAATGTTACATTTATTTATCTACTTGTCAATAATTCATTCATAAAATAATATTTTATTATAATGACACATTGTTTCATGTATGTATTGGTTTGGTATTTTTTTTACATTTTCATTTGTCATTGTTCCATCAGATATGTAATTTTTAATTTTATTTAAATAAAATATAATTTTTTATATTTTTTATTTTGAATAATCTATAAAATTTTGAGAATGAAATATATCATTCATGGAGACGGTGTGCCTTACGTAATATGTAATGGCATTTCCATTCTCTTGATATAATGAAATAATGAAGGGTAAAAAATATATTTCCATTCCCAAATACTTTTAATTTTATATAAATATCATATTTTTAATTTAAACTATCATTTTTAAATTCCATGAAAATCATACATAAAAAATAAATCATATCACTTCGTATGGGGGTAGTCTGAAAAATACATGAGTAAGGTTATCATATTCTCGTTGAAAAAAATTAACAAATTTTAATGTGATTTAATAATTCAATTTTTATAAAAAAATCATATATAAATAAAAAATATATATTTATATCTGTTGGTGATAGGTGATGATGGAGAATGAATAATATTGGTTCTCAAGGTATTAGTCTACCATACTTCCAATGGATATTTTGATATATCATTTTATGTAAGAGGAGAACTTGGATAATACATTAATTTAATAACATGTAAACATATATTTGAAATTTTTATATTATAATAATTATTTAATAATAATTTAATGAGTTAGAGGGTGATATAAAATAAAATTCTCTATTAGGGACGTTACCCCTAATTTAGAAAATATCATTTGGTTGGCACCACAAGGATTATTTGGATGGATTTTTGACAAAAATATGGCTTATAAAATATTATTATTGAAATAAGAATGTTCTTTGGGTAGGTATTTGAAGTTATAACTTTTTTTCTATGTGTAATGAGGAGAAGATATGGTGCCCCCTCTTATATTTGATGTTAGTGGCATAATTTAATATTTTGAAATGAAAAAGATATACCCATGTTCATCACATAAAAAATTGACATAAAATGGGTCTTATCGATCCTTATTAGTTATAAGGTATACATATTTCCATTAAATGTGTTTTGGAAAATATTCTATGAAATTTTACGTAATATATTTTATTTTAACCACCGGTAAAATTACTTTCATCTTAACCATGGTAATTAATATTTTACTTCTTTTATAATTCATAAGCATAAAAAATATATTCTACCATATTAGAAAATATAAATTATGATTATTCAAAATAAGGAATCCCTTTTTCAAAACTCTATTAACATTATTAATTTTTTTTAATTTAATATTATTCCAAAAAACATAGAGAAAACCTATTTTCCATGAAATGTTAAGCCCATACACTAGTTACCTAGAGTCAGTGCATTATTAAATAACATTTTCATGATCACAAATGATCATGTCTCGAAATTCCAATTAGTTTAGTATCCATATATGTACTAGATACATTCATAAGGTTTACATTACAACATAAAATTGAAAACTACAACAACATTGTTTCCATATAAAACACTGAGATAACATAGACTACACCTACAAGTGAGTCATAATATAAATTTTCACTTCCTGGGAAAAATAAAACATAGAAAGGGGTGAGATAAGATGCTCAGTAAGGATAACAATATAGAAGATACTTTCATAAATAAGCATAAAAATTTATGGCAATTTATAGAACTAAAACAAAATCCTTTTTAATGTAAACTTCATCATAATATAGAAAATATATTTCTAAATTACTCCATTTACTTACTCACATTGATATTCTACTAGTAGAAAAATCACATGCAATATCAATAGCCACTTTCATAATGATGGAATTCATATTGCTAGACTTTCATAACCACATAGTCAAGGCCTTGTGCAAAGACTACAAATAAGATTTTGTAAAGACCTTGTGCCACGACACTAGTTTGTCTCATTTGACCTACCGATGCATCAAGGAGCTATAGCAGGCTCCACCTGACACTTACTAGGTCCAATAAATTTCTCATATGAAAAGGTTTAAAAATAACATAAGAATTCTTATTTAAACATTCATATGAAATGTCAATTAATTATCCAAAACTATGAATTTTATAAAAATAACACATCAACAGTCAAACATTCCACGAAACCTTCAATACAATATGAAATATTTGTATCATAATAAATCATCATTAAAAAAGATTAAAATCCATCAAGGGGTATTGATATAGATGAAAATGATTTGTAAAAATCTGTGATAGAAATATCAATTTTTAATAAAATCATTTAAAAGTCACACAATTTAGAAATTTAGATATTTAAAGACATTCATTAATCAAATTTCCCCAAACCACTTTGAATATTTTTAAAGGAAATAACATTTTTAAATATTCATGTACAAATAAATAAATCCGTAAACCCCATTTTGAAAACAAGAACATTAATACGAATGATTTAGATGAATAATTATTTAAAAGATTTAAATTTTTATTTTAGTAAAAAAATTCCCTTAAAAAGAATCTCTTTGAAATCTCTTTTATGAAACATTGACATGTATATGAGATATGTCCTAGTAGATACTTGTGTAAAAACAAACATGGATAATAAAGAGATTGTGAAATTAACCCTTACCTTGTACATTTAATTGCCTGAGGTTAGGTTAACCTCCTGTATAATGGTGAAATAATTGTTATTAAATTATATAAGAATCATATACATTATTATTATATCATATATTATATTTTAACATTTCATTGCTAATAATATCTTAGTATTATCCTTGATTCGTGTGTTAAAGGATTCATTTTCCTTTATATTTGTTGTCATGTGAGTCTTATTTGTTATGGATGGGATGCATATTATTCATATCTAGAATGATATCATGTCTTTAATCACTATTTTAAATCATATAATGAAAATTAGTCTTGAATAGATATGATGGGGAATGAATCTCATCGTGGTCTTGTAGATGGTAATCAGTACGTACGCATGAGAGAAAATATCATTTTTTGATATTAATATAATATATAATTGGATGTTATATCATATATTATGAATCTTTATCAGGTTATATTTATTATTTACATCAAATACACATCATTATTATACCCATCCAAATAATAATGAATTGAATAAAAACTACAACACGACGTGGAGACGGTAAGCCGTACTTATGCTTGTATGGTGAAATGTCATTCAATTGATTTATAGAATAATGAATTTGGTTGTACCATATTTATAATAACATCACTGTAAAGACCCGTAAATTTCAAGGAAACTGTTTTTCTTAATTTTGATTGGAATTTTACAAGAACGCAGCTTATGACGGCACCTGATTCCGAGCCCCGGTGTGCCCGGAATCATTTTTCGAAGTTTGGCTCGGGTACGTTCAGTGAACGGATTAGCGGGTTTTTCTAACTTTTGAACCGGTGCCCAGAATCGAATTCTGAGGGCACCGATGGAATCACATCGCCGACTTTTTCTTAGAAACGTCTCTTCCGGAGTAGCGTTTTCTCGGGTGTGGTTTGTAATTTTTGTGTTTTAAGTTATGAAATAAAATAAAGTTGTGCGACATTTTTTTTTATTATTTCAGTTAAGCCACTTGGAAGCCACATGATGCCACTAAATGCTGCTTAAGCGGAGTTGATACGGATAGGGTGCTATCCAAAAATATCCTACCCCCTTGGTAGGATATTTGTGGGGTGGGGCCCGCACGAGCCCCACTGTTCCTTTTCCGCTAAGTAACGCACCCGCGAAAACCCGTCATTATGAAAGTCAACTGACCCATTTTCTTAGATTCTTAACACACCATTTAATTGGGCGGATTATTCGTTGAAATTAATTCTATGAATTAATTTCATTCAATTCTTAACATGTATTCGTTTTGTTGGCATGTTATTAAAATAATTCCAACACACCCTCCTTTTTAAATGATGTGTTAAACCTTTGAAGAACCTCTATGAATTCTTCGTCCTCCTTCGCAAAGAATGCAAAGCACGCGAAGAACGCGAAGAACATGAAGAATGCCGGTCTCTGACGAATAACGTCGAACCCACAGAAATCGACGACGTGACGCAGTGTGCCGCGACACCGACGTTTCCTCTCCCGCGACGTACTTTGGTGACGTTCCTTAATCCGCAACAAAAATCTTCGATCATCTGTTGAGGTGAGAGATTGCGGTTCTTCAAATTTCGTTGTGATTAAAACAACAATATGGATTTAATTATTAAAATTAAATATATATGTTCTTGATCCTCAGAGTTCGTCGACGAGCACAGTATTCCGCTAAGACGCGACGCCCTTCCACGACGACGCGACGCCTTCCGCGACGTGACGATCGCCTCCTTCCACGGCGATCAATTCCGCGGAGAACGCACGTGCGACACTTGACGAGGTAGGGATTTTTTTTGGATGTTTTACATTCCTGTGTTTGTTTCCATTCAAAATGAAGAACCCGTCTCATAAAAACAATTTTGATTCATTAAAAATTGTTTTGGGTTATGTATTCTTGTGTTGAATAATTCTACCATTGTTTTTATCTAACGCGGAGGGTGCGGGCCAAACGAACACGGCCTGAAAACCCTCCACCGTTCTTCATGGTTGTGCGGATTTGGCGGGCGACGACAAAACATGACGCAAAGGCAATTTGATGATTCCGTAGTGAAGAACGGAACCCGGGAGGAACAGCGGTGCAGACGGGAAGGAAAACGGACCGCCGGAGCAACTCCGGTGGCCCGCGGAAGCTACAGGCGGCCGTAGGTGGCAGCGGAGGCCAGCGGACCTGCGGCCGCGCGGGTCCGGCTTCCACGCACGGGACGTGGCGACATGCCGCGTCCACTGATCTAGTGCGGCCCCATGCGAGGCTGCGACACCTCCAACCCGCGGGGGAAGCACCCCGCGGCATCGGCGCCGCTCGGCCGAGCCGAGCCGGACCGGCCGCATGAGACGGGCCGCGCCCTGGCCCGGCCGGATCGGGTCCAGCTGGGTTGGACTGGGTCGGGTCGACCCGGTTTGGGTCGACCCTGTTCGGCCGACCCAGGGGGGTCGGGCCGGGTTCGGCCCGGGCCCAGACCCCCGTCTTCAGACCGTTTTCAGTCTTTTGCCAGTAACATGAGCTACGAGCCTCCGAACGACTCGTCGTCAGTGGAAACACGATCCTTGGATCGAGACGGTCATTTCGGTATATTGCCCTCAAGGTTTCAGAATACATTGGGTTCGGCCGGGTTGGTTCGTACACGAAACAAACCGGGTCCTCAGAGCGGAAACACTCATATCTTGAGCTACGGACGTCCGATTGACGTGCCGCCGGCTTTGGTGGATTTCTCTAAGTGAGACAGATCTTTTGGCATACTCCGCCTGAGGTTTGGACGCAGGTGGAGTATTGTTGGGTTGGTTTTTCCTTAAAAACCAACCGGGCCCCTGGGACGAAAAAGCCAATAACTCTCAGGCCGGGCGTCCAATTGACGCACCGTCTGCGACATTGAGTTCCTATTGACGATACGGAACTTTTGGATACATCAACTTCGGACTTTTTGTCAGTTTATGTATCAGCCTCTCAGCTCGTGGAGCTGACCCTCCCGAACGATCTTGTTGTGTGCGGGAACCCTAGAGCTGGCTGCAACTGCTACTGTGACGACGACGACTGTACAGAGATCCTCAGTGGATTCGACTACGACGATGATGAAAAACAGTACGGGAATCCTCCGTGTTTTCGGCAGTAACTACTACGGTACATCTTGGGATACATCAGCTCCGGACTACATGTTAGTTGATGCATCGACCTCTTAGCTCGTGGAGTGGACCCTCCTGGAATGAGCATGTTGTTTGTGGAAAACTGTAGAGCTGGTTGGGACTTGACGACTGCTGATCGAACAACTCGGTGTGTTACGGATAACATGACAGAGGTGTGCTTGGTTGTAGCGGAACATGGGAGAGCTTGGTTGTGGCTGCAGACCCACGGCAGAGGTGCGCTTGGTTGTAGCGGCACAGGGGAGCGCTTGGTTGTCGCGGTAGACCCATGATAGAGGTACTCTTGGTTGTAGGGGCACAGGGGAGCGTTTTGTTGTAGCGGAAGACCCACAACAGAGGTGCTCTAGGTTGTAGCGGCACAAGGGAGCGCTTGGTTGTAGCGGCAGACCCACGACGGAGGAGCGCTGGTTGTAGCGGCACGAGGGAGCGCTTGGTTGTAGTAGCAGGCCCACAGTACCCGATAGGTGGAGAACTACAGCAGTCCAAGGTAAGAGAGAAGCGCTTGGTTGTAGTGGCATAACCACTATACTTGATGGATAAGAAGTTTCCCAATAGATTTGGGTTCAACTTCATGATCGATCCTGTGTGGGTCTTTGCGAGGGTTAGTGCCTACAGATCTTTGTGGGTCCGACGGCTTAGATGAATCAGTGGTTACATATGATCATCTCTAATGTCATACGAAGAAGTACCTGTGTGAGCTGAATCTTGTGTTGAACTATCCTGTGTGGATTTACTGTTTACTCTCCTTTGTGGAATGTGTTATGCTATCCTGTGTGGATTTACTATTTACTCTCCTTTGTGGAATGTGTTGTGCTATCCTGTGTGGATTTACTGTTTACTCTCCTTTGTGGAATGTGTTGTGATATCCTATGTGGATTTACGTTTTTCATTCCTGTGTGGACCGGGTTGTGCTTGGGATCGGATGTTGGAGCCGAATGGGAATTGATGACTTGGGTATATGTATGGGCATATACCTAAGTAGTGTCGGATGTTACTTCGTAATTGTATTTTATCCCTTGTGGTTTATCCTATGTGGATTTCGGGAGACCTTCGGGGGTCTCGGGGTCCCTACTGAGTATTTTATACTCACCCCTGCACGGGCTATGCCCGCACTTCGTTGTGTTGGTTGCAGACGACGGACATCGCTGATCGTGGTGGAGGCTTGTGGAGCAGCACCGTACCTGGAGGTGGACCACTAGGCGGGATGTACTCGGAGCGGACGGTTGGACCGAGGAGCAGTGGAGGATTTCTGTACTCATCCTTCAAGTGGGACTTCCAGATGATGGCTCGACGCTGCGGCTTTTCTTTTCAGTTGCTGTTTTTCCCTTCAGTTGTACTTTACAGTTGGGATTGTATTTCCGGCCCTTTTTACTTTCAGCACAGCTTGTTACAGTTTTTTCTTAGTGTTTACTTTTCCGCTTGCTTACTCTATGGTGCTTGTTTATATTACAAGGCAATGCCTTCCCTTTTTCCGTGATTTATGCCTGGGTACTAGTCGCCAGCCCCTAGCCTATGGAAGGCGGGCTTGGGGTAGTCACGGCATGGGCCCCGAGGACGGGTCGTGACAAATTGGTATCAAAGATGGTCGGTTCTACCACAAACTCTGATCTTTCTTCTATGTGAAGCAATAGTGTTTAGCGTATTGGGTGTGGTTATCAGTCCAGGGAGTCCAGTGTTGGTGCGGCGGCCGACGTATCCGTACACCAAGACCCTGACTTCTGATTTCTGACTTAATTCACGAAAACATTGATTGCATGTGTGTTACAAGTTTTCTGTGTGATTACTTTGTGTCAGCTCACCAGGAACACTGTTCTGACCGTGGCGCACCTGTTTTTTTTTTCAGGATGGCCCCATGACGGCATCCAGCTAGGGTTCTGAGCGTTGTGTGTGGCGACAGCCCGCTGAGCGACGAGGCTTCGGTACAGGGCCCTTTGACAGCAGAGGCACTGGCGGTACCATTACCCGCCGAGCCACCGATGCTACCAGCCCCAGCTGCTGACGATGCACGTCGCCTTAGTGCACTGCATGAGTTCCAGCGCCAGCGACTGCCCAGGTTCCGTGGGGAGACGGACCCTCAGGCTGCCGAGGACTGGCTGGAGGCAGTTGTACGGTTTTCAGATTAGTGAGGACACTAGCAGACCTCATGGTGATCCTCGCAGCGAGCCTCCTGCACGCGGTAACAGGCAGATGATGGAGCTTGATGCTCCAGGTGGACGACGATACATCTCTTCTCTGGACGGACTTTGAGAGCATCTTCCGCTCCGAGTTCGTCCCAGCAACTCTCCGTGCGGTGCGCATTCAGGAGCTACTATAGCTGCAGCAGGGCAGCATGACAGTAGGCCAGTAAGGCGCAAGGTTTATTTATCTCTCGCGCTACTCCACAGATATGGTATGGGACCTGTTCTTCCGGGCCCGGAACTTCGAGCAGGGATTGAGGCACGAGATCCGGGCATCGATGATCTCCCTCAACATTCCGACTCAGGCAGGAGTGTTGGAGCGACCCATCTTAGTGGAGAGTTTCCTTGCTGAGCAGTCTCCAGCAGCAGGACCCACCACTTGCCAGCATGCGGTAGAGTCTTCTGCAGCAGGCAGTAGACAGATGACGCAGGGGTCCAAGAGGACTAGACCTACAGGTGGTCGACAGCATGACTCGAGATCGTTTGTGCGAGGCACTCGGGGTGGACAACGACTTTCCATGAGAGGGCAGTGTTACTCTTGCGACGGGATTGGTCACATGGCTCTTGACTGTCCGACCCGCCATACGGATGACCAACAGATGAACGAAGGACCCCCCAGGAAGAGGCAGAGGTTCGATCAGGGTGGGCCGCAAGGAGCAGGCGGCCATGGCAGGGGAGCTAGCCATGCAGCTGTAGGTGGACGACGCTTCGGGGTGTTGCCACCACCACCACCAGGAGGTCCACCCCGACCGCATGGAGTTGTTGGACATGCGAGAGCTCAGCTTCTGGCAGTTCAGGCCTTCGATCATGGAGCACCGAGAGCAGATGGACAGGAGCAAGACTAGCTCCAGACCTGGAGACTTTTGTTCATGTTGCTTCTAGTTTTGTTGATCAATGTTTTTATATGCATTGTGTCTTTGTACTTGAGCTGCTGTAATAAAAGACACCTTTTCTTGTGGAATTTACTTTCCTGTCCTCTCTTGGTTTGTTACTAAGAGGTTCCGGTTTAGACTGTTGACTTGACCCTCACTTGTGAGACATCTACTGGAGGAGACCGAGTTACCACACACTGATGCCGACAGTGTGACTCAAGCCTTGGAGGCGAGAGTAACTGTTGGATCTCTTGGTAGTAGCATCGAGGCCATACGACGTCATCCTTGGTATGGATTAGTACCATCCATGTCGGGATTGACTGTATTAGGAAAAGGAAGTGGTTCATCCAGGGGATGAGACCAGATTTCTCTTATCGGCAAGGAAGAAATCTTAGCAGCTCTTGTGGGACCGGAGAGGGTCCAGGCCACGACAGAAAAGGTCCAGGTCATCCAGGAGCGGATGAGTATAGCTTAGATCCAACAGAAGTCCTATGCTGACAGGAGGCAGAGGCCACATGAGTTCGAAGATGGGGACCACGTCTTCATGTGGGTCTCACCTCGATGTGGATTACGGAGGTTTGGCCGAAGCGGCAAGTTGTCTCCACGCTTCATCGGACCCTTCCAGGTCCTCAGTAGGATTGTCAAGGTGTCTTATCGCCTAGCTCTACCACCATAGTTGCGCCGGGTGCACGACGTCTTCCACGTATCTCAGTAGAGGTGATACATGCACGACCCGACGAAAATCGTTGACCATGGAGAGCTGGTCTTTAATGATGGGGCGACTTTTGTGGAGGTCCCAGTGGAGATCGAGGATCGACAGGAGCGGGTCCTACATCGACGATCGATTCCTCTAGTGCGCTTCAGATAGCAGCTCGGGAACCTCCAGGAGAGCACTTGGGAGCGGGAGGCTTAGATGCGTGCTCAGTACCACCTTTGTATCCCCATGTTTGTGGTGAAGCTTTATGAGGACGTAAATCCCTGTGGTGGGAGTAATGTAAAGACCCATAAATTTCAAGGAAATATTATTTCTTAATTTTCTTTGGAATTTTACAAGAACGCAGCTTCAGACGACACCTGATTCCGAGCCCCGGTGTGCCCGGAATCATTTCCCGAAGTTTGGCTCGGGTACGTTCAGTGAACGGACGAGCGGGGTTTTCTAACATTTGAACCGGTGCCCGGAATCGAATTCTGAGGGCACTGATGGAATTGCAGCGCCGGATTTTGCTTAGAAACACCTCTTCTGATGTTGCGTTTGTCGGGTTTGGTTTTTAATTTTTGGGTTTTAAGTTATGAAATAAAATAAAATTGTGCGACATTTTTTCATTATTTCACATAAGACACTTGGAAGCCACTTGATGCCACTTAATGCTGGTTAAGCGGAGTTGATACGGATAGGGTGCTATCCAAAAATATCCTACCCCCTTTGTAGGATATTTGTGGGGTGGGGCCCGCACGAGCCCCACCGTTCCTTTTCCTCTAAGTAACGCTCCCGCGAAAACCCGTCATTATGAAAGTCAACTGACGCGTTTTATTAGATTCTTAACGCACCATTTAATTGGGTGGTTTATTCGTTGAAATTAATTCTATTAATTAATTTCATTCGTTTCTTAACACGTTTTTGTTTTGTTGGCATGTTAATAAAATAAGGCCAACACACCCTCCTTTTTAAATGATGTGTGAAACCTTTGAAGAACTTCTATGAATTCTTCGTCCTCCTTCGCGATGAATGCGAAGAACACGAAGAATGTGAAGAACGCGAAGAACGCCAGTCTCCGACGAAGAACGCCGAACCCGCAGAAATCGACGACGCGACGCCGTGTTCCGCGACGCCGGCGTTTCCTCTCCCGCGACGTACTTCGACGACGTTCCTAAATCCGCAAAAAAAATCTTCGATCATCCGTTGATGTGAGAGATTGCGGTTCTTTAAATTTCATTGTGGATAAAACAACAATATGGATTTAATTATTATTAATTAATTCTATATGTTCTTGAACCTCGGAGTTCGTTGACGCACACCGTATTCCGCAACGACATGATGCCCTTCCACTACGACGTGACGCCTTCCGCGACGCGACGATCACCTCCTTCTGCGGCGATCAATTCCCTGAAGAACGCGCGTGCGACACTTGACGAGGTAGGGATTTGTTTTTGGATGTTTTACATTTCCGTGTTTGTTTCCCTTCAAAATGAAGAACCCGGCTCATAAAAACAATTTTGATTCATTAAAAATTGTTTTGGGTAATGTATTCTTGTGTTGAATAATTCTCCTGTTGTTTTTATCTAATGCGGAGGGTGCGGGCCAAACGAACACGGCCCGACAACCCTCCACCGTTCTTCGTGGTTGTGCAGATTTGGCGGGTGACGACAAAATGTGACGCAAGGGAGATTTGATGATTTCGCAGTGAAGAACGGAACCCGGGAGGAACGGCAGCGCAGACGGGAAGGAAAACGGACCACCGGAGCAACTCCGGTGGCCCGCGGAAGGTACCAGCGGCGGCCAGGGGACCCGCGGCCACGCGGGTCCGGCTCGAATGCATGGGACGCGTCGACATGCCGCGTCCGCTGATCCAGCGCGGCCCCATGCGGGGCCCCAGCCCCTCCAACCCGCGGGGGAAGCACCCCGCGGCATCCGCGCCGCTCGGCTGAGCCGAGCCGGACCAGCCGGCCGAGCGGGGCCGTGCCCTGGCCCAGCTGGACCGGGTCCAGCCGAGTTGGACCGGGTCAGGTCGACCTGGTTCCGCCGACCCAGGGGGGGTAGGGCCGGGTTCGGCCCGGGCCCAGTCCCCCTTCTTCATTCCATTTTCGGTCTTTTGCCCGTAACTTGAGCTAAGGGCCTCCGAACGACGCGCCGTCAGCGGCAACGCGATCCTTGGATCGAGACGGTCGTTTTGGTATATCGTACTCAAGGTTTCGGAATACTTTGGGTTCGGCCGGGTTGGTTCGTACACGAAACCAACCGGGCCCTCGGAGCGGAAACGCTCATATCTGGAGTTATAGACGTCCGATTGACGTGCCGTCAGCTTTGGTGGATTCCTCTAAGTGAGACGGATCTTTTGGCATACTCCGACCGAGGTTTGGATGTAGGTGGGGTACAGTTGGGTTGGTTTTGCCTTTAAAACCAACCGGACCCCTAGGATGAAAAAGCCAATAACTCTCAGACCGGGCGTCCGATTGACGCGCCGTCTACGACGTTGAGTTCTTGTTGACGATATGGAACTTTTGGATACATCAACATCGGAATTTGTGTCAGTTGATATATCAGCCTCTCGGCTTGTGGAGCGGACCCTCCCGAATGAGCTTGCTGTGTGCGGGAACCCTAGAGCTGGCTGCAATTGCTGCTATGACGACGACGACTGTACAAAGATCCTTAGTGGATTCGACTGCGACGATGATGAAAAACAGTACGTGAATCCTCCGCCTTTTCGGTAGTAACAAATACGGTACATCTTGGGATACATCAGCTCTGGACTACATGTCAGTTGATGCATCGACCTCTTAGCACATGGAGTGAACCCTCCCGGAATGAGCATGCTGTGTGCGGAAAACCCTAGAGCAGGTTGGGACTTGACGACTGCTGATCGAACGACTCGGTGTGTTACAGATAACACGATAGAGGTGCACTTGGTTGTAGCGGCACATGGGAGCACTTGGTTGTAGCAGCAAACCCACGACAGAGGTGCGCTTGGTTATAGCGGCACATAGGAGCGCTTGGTTGTACCGGCAGACCCACGACAGATGTGCGCTTGGTTGTAGCGGCACAGGGGAGCGCTTGGTTGTAGCGGCAGACACATGACAGAGGTTCGCATGGTTGTAGCGGCACAGGGGAGCGCTTGGTTGTAGCGGCAGACCCACGACGGAGGAGCACTTGGTTGTAGCAGCAGGCCCACAGTACCCGATAGGTGGAGAACTACAGCAGTCCAAGGTAAGAGGGAAGCGCTTGGTTGTAGCGGCATAACCACTATACTTGATGGAGAAGGAGTTTCCCAATAGATTTGGGTTCAACTTCATGATCGATCCTATGTGGGTCTTTGTGAGGGTTAGTACCTACCTATCCTTGTGGGTCCGACGGCTTAGATTAATCAGTGGTTACATCTAATCATCTCTAACGTCATACGAAGAAGTACCTGTGTGAGCTGAATCCTGTGTTGAACTATCCTGTGTGGATTTACTGTGTACTCTCCATTGTGGAATGTGTTGTGCTATCCTGTGTGGATTTAATGTTTACTCTCCATTGTAGAATGTGTTGTGCTATCCTGTGTGGATTTACTGTTTACTATCCTTTGTGGAATGTGTTGTGCTATCCTGTGTGGATTTATGTTTCTCTTTCCTGTGTGGACCGGGTTGTGCTTGGGCTCAGATGTTGGAGCCAAATGGGAATTGATGACTTGGGTATATGTATGGGCATATACCTAAGCAGTGTCGGATGTTACTTCGTAATTGTATCTTATCCCTTGTGGTTTATCATATGTGGATTTTGGGAGTCCTTCGGGGGTCTCGGGGTCCCTACTGAGTAGCTTATACTCACCCCTACACGGGCTATGCCCGCACTTCGTTTTGTTGGTTGCAGATGACGGACATCGCTGATCGTGGTGGAGGCTTGCGGAGCAGGACGGTGCCTGGAGGTGGACCACTAGGTGGGACGTACTCGGAGCGGACGGCTGGACCGAGGAGCAGTGGAGGCTTCCTGTACTCACCCTTCAGGTGGGACTTCCAAATGACGGCTCGACGCTGCAGCTTTTCTTTTCAGTTGTTGTTTTCCCCTTCAGTTGTACATTACAATTGGGCTTGTATTTCCGGCCCCTTTTACTTTCAGCACAGTTTGTTACAGTTTTTGCTTAGTGTTTACTTTTCCGCTTTCTTACTCCGTGGTGCTTGTTTATTTTACAAGGCAATGCCTTCCCTTTTTTTCGGGATTTACGCCTTGGTGCTAGTCGCCAGCCGCTGGCATCTGGAAGGCGGGCTTGGGGCAGTCACAGCACGGGCCCCGAGGACGGGTCGTGACAATCATAGTATATAGAAGATACTGGATTTATTATCTTATAAAGGAAACAACAAAGAAAAAGGAAGTGGTAGAATAATGGAACTTGAAAGAGGTGATGAAATATTTACCACTTCTCCAGGTTCTTCCTTTTGATTTGATCAAAATGGCTGCTTAGGATGGGTTTGGGGCTAAAGGAAGGCCTCTAGGATGAAGGGAGGACAGTTGAAAGGGTAATTGGGCAGGGTTCGGCCGATCCAAATGGCTTTGGATGTCTGAATATGAGAAAAGGGAAGTGCCCTTTTATAAGAGGACTAAGGGGGACCTTAGGAAAATCTAGAAACACGATTTTTTAATAAAATAATTTTCAGTTTATAATGGCTCTATAGTGGATTATTTAAACGCTAACTTTTTGTGGGACTAAAACCACTCAACCAATATATTTTTGACATGTTTGGGTCACTATATTAGCCATATCTTTTAGATTTAACTCTTAGTGAAATATGTGGGCATTTACCAAGTCTCTTTGTATTTTTATATAATATGGTTAATAAACATACTACATACTTCAAGAAAACCCCAAGTGGTTCATTAATGGTACACCTATCATTATATAAGTCTTTTGGCCTAAAAATTGATTTTTAGGAAGAGAATATCAATTATTAATATAATATTATTTTTTAAAAACTCTTTTATATAAATTTTTCACTATTTGGTATTTTGTTTTTGCTAAATTACTAACTTCTTTATTACTTCGAAAAAATGATATAACCAACACTAATATGTCATAGTAACCTATAAAATTACTACAATTCATAAAAATTCTCAAATTACATTTCATTGGATATTTATAATTTTAATTATTTTAATATTTTATTAATTAGGCAAGTACTACATCATCATTTTGTAATAAATAAATTAAATTATTTAAAATCTAAAAAATATAAATAAAAAACAATTTTTTAAGAAATACTTTTATCTTTCTAATTTATATTTATAGAATAATTTATCTTATGTGTATCTTTATATTAATACTGTTTTAGTTATTAAACTTTGATTTTAACTCTTTTAACTCTTTTTTTAAAAAATAAATGTTATAATCTATTCCTTGTTGACCCAATAGGTTCATATTTTATTAATAAGGTTGTTTTTGGTCGAATTATACTTATCCAATACAATTAAGACATGTGTTATGGTAATAATAATATCATTTTTACATTCAATTTACCGATTTACTTTTAACCGTGGTAAATAAAAGTAAAATATTACTATTCACCAAAAAATATTTTTATCATATGGAATCACATTTTACTTCATGATATTAACCGTGTCTCTTGGATTTTTGAAATTCAACTCACAGAAGCGGTAAAATTATGTTTTATATAAATTTTCAAATACTGCTAAGAGGTATGTAAAAGACGTTAAATAGTTCAAAAAAATTTATATATATAAAATTATTATAAACTGACTCCAATGAATTACATTGAACATATATAGGTATTATGTATGTATTTTGACTTAAAATAAATTAAAATAAAATACATAATTATTTAAATATAAAGTTGGTTTTAAACAACGACTCAATGTTTTTCACTATATATCAAAAATTGAATTCTTTCAGAAAAATATCAAAAATTCAACCGAAGCTAATTTTGATATTTAGAATCCAAAAATGAAGTCCATTTTGAATGATAAAATTTATAAAATTTCAAAAAGTGGATACTACTATTCATAACGGATATTTTGATTGGTTTTGGTGTTTTAGAACTCAATGTTACGTACAACACATTCTACTATATTATTCAATGTGATGCGTACCATTGAAGCTTGTGGTGTTACATTGTCCCCTCCTTCAAATAATTTCGTCCTCGAAATTTCTATAGTATTACTATGTAAAAAGTCTTGGGTGGTTATTCATCATAATTTTCTCAGGATCCCATGTTGCCTCATCTATATTATGGTTTTTCTATATAACTTTTACCAGATGAATCGCCGAGTTTCTCAACACTTGTTCTCTTGTATCAAGGATCCTGACCGGATTTTCGCAATAAGACAGATCAGGTTCCAGCTCTAATTCTTCATAGGTCAGTACATGCATTGGGTGAGGCATGTATTTTCACAAAAGTTATATGTTGAATACATCGTGAACTTTAGAGAGACTTTGCGGTATTGCCAAATGGTAAGCTACAACCCCAATTCATTCTAGAATTTTGAAAGGTTTGATGTTCCTAGGAATCAATTTTCCCTTTTTACTGAAATTTATAACACCCTTCCATAGATATACCGTCATGAAAACTAGATCTCCTAACTGAAATTCAAAATCATTCCTTTGGCTATAAGCATAGCTCTTCTGCCTACATAGAGATTCCTTGATGTGGTTTTGGATTAACTTCACCTCTTTCACCGTTTCCTCCTTATGTTCTAGGACTACGAGTATTATTCCACCAATATCATCCCAATAGGTTGGTGTGCGACAAATCTTTCCATATAACGCTTCATATGCTGCCATAGGAATACATGAATGGAAGATATTACTATAGTAAAATTATACCAAAGTTAAATATTGATCCCACATTTATTTAAAGTCAAGTGATCAAGATCTCAACATGTCTTATATGGTTTTAATAATCAGTTCTAATTGTCCATCAATTTGAGGGTGGTAGGAAGTGATCAAACTAAGTTTAGTATCAAGGGAATTTTGAAGAATTTTCCATAATCTTGATGTAAAACGAGGATCACGATCAGAAACAATCAATAGTGGTACTCCATGAAGTCATAAAAATTCATTAACATATAGTCTTGTTAAACGTTCAAGTGGTAAATCTTCCCTTATAATATGAAAATGAGTGGACTTGGTAAGATGATCAACAATGACCCATATTTCATCGTCCCTTCAAGATGTCATTTGTAGTCCCATGACAAAGTCTATCATAATATTATCTTATTTCCACTCAAGTATGGGAAGAGGTTTCCTAACTCCTACATGATTTTTCCTTCTCGCTTTCACTTGTTGAAAAACCATACATCATGACACAAAATCCGAAATCTCTCTTATCATGTTGTCCCACCAAAAATTTTCCTTAAAATATCTATAAATTTTGGTCATCCCAGGGTGTATAAAGAAATTGTAACTATGAGCATCATCCAACAATTACATTTTTAGCTCATGTATATCTGGAATACAATGTCTCTTCACAAATTTCAAATTTCCATCTTCATATATGATGTCACTCAGTCTCCCATCATTCACAGCTTTAATATTCTTTTGAAACTCCTCATCATCAACTTGAGAACTTTTTATCCTTTCTAGTAAATATTGTTTGGAAACTATTTGAAAAATTATTTATGTTTCACCTTCCATGATGATTCCCATATCCATCTTTACTAGATTCATGTATATAAGATCGTTTCCAACTATCATCTTGTTAAAATATTCATGATCCATTATGCCTAAAGAATATTCCACCTTATTTTAGATCCCCAAGTGGTAGTCTGTCATGAAATAATAATCCTTGAGTAGTTCAAGCCTTCATCATCTTCATATATTGAGTTTTTTCTGTGAGAAAATATACTTCAAAATCTAGTGATCAGTATATATCTCACATTTTTTACCATAGAGATAATGTCTCCATATCTTCAAAGAAAAGATTACAGTGGCTAACACAAGATCATTAGTAGGATAGTTGTGCTCATGATTTTTCAGCTATCGTGATGTATATGAAATAACTGTATCATTCCACATAGAGACACAACCAAGTTCTTTCTTTGATCCATCACTATAATACACAAACCCATCATTCCCCACTGGTAGAGTTAATATAGGAGCATTGAAAAATCATTTATTCAATTCTTAAAAACATTCTTCACTCTCTTTTGTCCAAAAAATTTTAAACCCATTTCATGTGATCTTTATTAATTGATTACCCTACCAAGAAAAATTCTGGACGAAATGTCGATAATAACCTGCTAATCCAATAAAATTGTGTACCTCATTTATACTCATTGGTGCTGACCAATCGTGGATTGCCTTGTCCATTGAAGGATCAACAGAAATTCCATCCTTAGAGACAATATGGGAAGGAAATGAAATCTCCTGAAGCCAGAATTCACACATGCTAAACGTCCCATATAATTCATGTCTTTTATGAGTCTTTAGGATAATACGCATGTCATTTCGATGATCTTTGTATCTTTCAGAGTATACCAGAATACCCTCAATAAATACCACTACAAAATACTCAAGATATTCATGGAAAAACCTATTCATTGGATCCATGAAGACTGAGGATGCATTAGTCAATCCAAAAGGCATTATTGTAAACTCATAATGCTCGTACCTAGTTCAAAATAATGTCTTCGGAATGTATTCCTTCTTCATGCACAATTGATGGTATCCAGATCGAAGGTAAATCTTTAAAATGTATTGAGCTCCATGCAGTTTGTCAAATAAATAATCAATGCACGGTTGGAGATACTTGTTCTTTATTATTATAGAATTGATCTCCCTATATTCATTTAACAACCTCATAGATCCATATCTCTTCCTAACAAAAATGACAGGGGCTCCCAATGGAGAAATACTAGGGAAAATAAAACCCTTATTACTCAATTCATCAAGATGTTTCTTTAGTTCCACTAATTACATGGTGGCCATTTTATAAGGGATCTTCGTTATTGTCCTTTAAACAAGAATTAAATCTATGAAAAACTCAATTCCTTGTTCTGGAGGATGTCCAGGTAAATCCTCTAGAAATATATCAACATACACTTTCACAATAGGCACATATTCTATTTGAACATTCATTTCCTCACCCATAGTTCTTTTATTCTCTACCTCCCAAACAATTAAATTTAGTTGAGCTACTAGGGGTGGATGTAGATAATAATTAAGTGGTGAATATTCTTCTGTAAAGATAAGGTGTTCTTTATCATCATCATAAAAAATTGTGACCTCCTTCTTCTTACAATAAATATTTACATCATGTTCTGAAAGACAATCCATATCGATGATTATATCAAATTAAATCTTAGGTATGATGATGAGATCATCAGATACAGAAAATTTATATTCTCTAATGAGAAAGGATTCAGAAACTTTGTTGCGATGATACTTCATTTGGAGGTTTGACTGATAACAACCTTGTTAAATCAAATATGAAATATCTATTTTTTATCAAACTAGGATGATATGAAACAATGAGATTATATAGAATCAATTAATGAATTTTCAAAACATTGGAAACCATTATATTACCTAACACCACAGCTTTCGGAGCATCAACCTCAGCAGTAGTGATGGCATATGATTGGCCTTGATCCCTGTGCCTTTTCTAAGGTATGTTCCCCTGATGCTTGAGACATTCATTCGCATAATTCCCCCATTCTCTACAATTTTAGCATTCAACATTGACAACCTTTTTATCCCCCTTGAAATCACGAGCATGATGGCCTTTTTCACCACAATTTTAATAGACTCCCATTCTATTCAAGAATTTATAAAGATGATTCTTTCCACAGTTATCATATATGGAAAAATCCTTCTTTTACCTATTCCCATTGTCCATCTTTTTCTCTTTCATCCTTTTCGTCTCTTTCTTACCTTCAAATACATAGGACTCAAAGAATTATTTATTTATCTTATTAACACATGACACTATTTCTTAATATGTTGTAATTATTTGGGATACTATTTCCCTTCTAAATGTTGGCCTAATACTGTGATAGATAAGATCCTTCTTACTCATTGGATCATACATATTTCTGGAGTTCACATTCCTTCTACTGGGCACCATTTCAACACAATGGCATACACTAGGTCATTTTATGAATTGCAATGAGTAATTCCAAACATGTAGAATACCTAACATAAATTGAACAGTTTATGGATATAATCCATAATAATAAAAAATGTTTCCTTTGAGGAAGTATATACTCATAAACCATTAATAATGGTTTGTAAAGAAAATGAGACTAATTATAAGCATATCCCTTTGTAGTGTCGTAACCAAGAGTGTATTAAGCCTCGTTGTCGTGCACCTGTTCCTGTTCAAGTCTAGTTCAATGCAGTTTTTTTAGGTTTTTCCCCTTGGTACATCTATGCTAGAGCCGCCACTACATGCTCGTAACTAGACATTGATGTATTTCTTAGAAAACTCACAAAATCTCTACAATACCAAAATTCTATGATGTTCTTCTATACTAATCCTCAAAGTCTATCTTAGGGTTATGTGCTCTAATCAGATATTATCTAAATCTAGTTTCCATGTTTTCTACTAAACTTCCTCTGATATCAACTATAATGCCCCGACCCTAGTTACCCAGAGTCGGTAAATTATTACATAACATTGGCATGTTCACAAAAGATCATGTCTTGAAGTACTGATTAGTTTATTAGCCTTCTAAGTACTAGATAAATTAATAAGGTTTTCATTACAACATAAAATTGAAAACTACAACAACATTGTTTCCATAGACAGCACTGAGATCCCATAGAATATCCCTGCAGGTCAGTCATAATATATTTCTTTACATCTAGGAAAAAATAAAACATTGAAAGTGGTGAGCTCAAATTCCTTGTAAGGATAACAATATAGAAGAAAATTTCATAAAAATCATTATCATTTAAGTAAATATATAGAACTAAAACAAAATCCTTTAAAATGTAATCATCTTCATAATATGGAAAATATAAATCAAAATAATTCCATTTATTAACCGATATATATTCTACTAGTCGAATATTCCCATGCAATATCAATAGACACTTTCGTAATGATGGAATGCATAATGCCAGACAATCATAACCACATAGTCAAGGCCTTGTGCCTAGACTACAAATAAGATTTCTTTTCAAAGCCTAGTTCCAAGACACTAGTTCATCCCACGAGACCTATTGAAGCATTGAGGAGCTATAGAAAGCTCCACCCATCACTTACTATGTCTCATGTAGTCCTAATATTAAAATGTTTAATCATAATATACACATTTGTATTAAAACTAGCATACAAAATGTCAATATGTTATCCGTAAAACATGAATGGTATAAAAATAACACATCCATAGTCAAACATCCCACAAAATCGTCAATACAATATGGATGATTTGTATCATAATAAACAAACTTCAAACAAGTTTAATATCCATTAAGGGATGTTTATATAGATAAAAATGATTTGTAAAAATCTTTTAGATAAATATCCATTTTTTATAAAAAGATTTAAAAGTCATACAATTTAGAATTTTATACATTTAAAGACATTTTTAATCAATGTGTACCATACCACTAAGAATCATTTGAAAGGAATAAACATTTTAAAAAAATTCATGTCCATATAAATAAATCCTTAAAACCTATTTTGAAAACATGGAAATTAATGAGTATGATTCGGAAGAATAAATATTTAAAACATTTTAAATGATGTTTTAGTAAAAATTTCCCTTAAAAATAATCCCTTTGAAACCCCTTTTATGAAACATCGGCATGGATAATAAATATGTCCCATTAGATACCTACGTAAGAACAACCTCGGATAATAATGAGATTGTGAAATTAACCCTTACCTTGTACTTTTACTTGGTTGAGGGTAGGTTAACCTCATGTATAATTGTAAAATAATTGTTATTAAATTATAAAAGAATCATATACATTATTATGATATCATATGTGATCTTTTAACAATGCTTTGTTAATAATATCTTAGTATTATCATTGTTTCATTTGTTAAAGGATTTGTTTTCCTTTATATTCTTTGTTATGTGAGTCATATTTGTAATGGATGGGATGCATCATGTTAATATCCAGAATGATATAATGTCTTTAAACATTAATATTAATTTTCTAATGAAAATTTATCTTGAATGGATATGATGGGGAATGAATGTCATCGCGTTCGTGGAGACGGTAATCCGTAGGTACGCACGAGCGACAATATCATTCTTTTGATATTAAAATAATATATAATTTAATGTTATATCATATATACAGAATAATTATCATGTTATATTTATTATTTATAGCACTTACACATCATTATTATACCCATCCAAATAATAATGTCTTGAATAAAAAATACACCATGACGTGGAGACGGTAAGCCGCACGTACGAACCTATGGTGACATGCCATTCAAAGGATGGATGAAATAATTAATTTGGTTGTACCATATTTTTTATTAAATAAATTTATATAGAATATACTTGAGTTATTATTTTATAATGAAAACAACAAATAAATAGAGGGTGGAAGAAGAATGGAACTTGAAAGAGGTGATGAAATATTTACCTCTTCCTTGGGTTCATCCTTTTGATTTGATCAAAAGGGATTCTTAAGATGGCTTTATGACTAATAGAATGTCTCTAGGATGAAGAGAGAACAGTTGATAGGGTATTTGGGCAGGGGTTGGTGGATCCAAATGGCTTATTAGCTGTGAATTAGAGAGAAGGGAAGTGCACTATTATAAGAGGAGTTATGGGCACCTTATGAAAAGATAGAAATATTATTTTATAATAAATAATTTTCGGTTTCAAATGACCCCAAAGTATATTATTTAAATGATTAGGTGGTTATGGGTAAAAAAACACCCAAAAAATAGGTTTTAGATTGGGTTTTTATCACTATATTTACCATATCTTTTCGATTTAACTCTCAGTTAAATAGTCTGGCATTTGCCATGTCTCTTTGTATTTTTATATTATATGGTTAATAAACATACTATAAACATCCAAGAGAACCAAAAGTGGTTCATTAATAACACACTTATAATTATAAAAGACCTTTTCCAGAAGTTTATATTTTTAGGAATAGAATATCAATTAATAATATAATATTTGTTTACAAAACTCTTTTATGTCAATTTTGGCTCTATTTGGTATTTTGTTTTTTCTAAATTCATAATTGAATTATTACTTCAAAAAGAATTCATAAAACATACCCTAATATTTAATATTAACCAATAATATTATTGTAATTCATAAAAGGTCTAAAATTATAATTATTTGTATATTTATAATATCACTTATTTTAATATATCATTAATTAGGTAATTAATATATCATTATTCTGTCAACAGTAAATTAAATTATTTAACATCTAAAAAATATAAAAAATATAAAATTATTTATAAAATATTCTTATCTTTTTAATGAATATTTATAGTCGAATTTATTGTATGTTTATCCCTATATTAAAAATGTTAGTTATTAAATATTGATTTTAACACTTCTAAAACTTCTTTAAATAAAATAATAATAAATGTCCTAATCTAATAAAAGTGGACCAAAGAGGATCATATTTTATTCCTATGGTTGTTTATTGTCGAATTATACTTATCCAATAGAATTAGAACATGTGTTAGGGTAATAATAATACCATTTTTATAGTCAACTACCCTATTTATTTTTAACCGTGATAAATAAAAATAAAATGTTACTATTTACCAAAAATTATATTTATCTTATTGAATCACATTTTAAACATTGATATTAACCGTGTCCCTCAGATTATTTAAATTCAACTCACAGAATCTGTCAAATTATGATTTATGGTAATTTGCAAATACTCTTAGGAGGTAGTTAAAAGACGGTAAAAATTTCAATTTTTTTTATATATCTAAAATAATTATAAACTGAATCTAATGATTTACATTGAACATATATAGGTAATATGTATATATTTTTCCATAATAAAAATTTATATAAAATAAATAATTCTTCAAAAAAAAATTTGGTTTTAAACATTGACTCAGGGATTTTCACTATTCATAAAAAATTTAACGATTTCAGAAAAATAACAAAAATTCACCCTAAAATAATTTCGACATTCCAAATCCAAAAGTGTAATGAAAGATAAAATTTAAAAAATTTCAAAAAGTGGGTATTACTATTCATAATGGCTAGTTTGATTGGTTGTGGTGTGTTAAAACTAAATGTCGCGTACAATACATGCTATTATATTATTCAAAGGGAAGCATACCATGGAAGCTTTGGGCGTTACATGAAATTTATTTTTTAAGATAATAATGATTTTATATTAACTAAATAATTAGTAATTATCATTATTTGAATTTAAATTTAAATTTGTAATATAAAATCTATAAATTCGAATTAAATCGTTCCCTATTATGGGTTTTTTAATTAATTAAAAAGGAGAATCATACTGTCCATTAAATATTTTTTCATGAAAATCCATTTTAAAACTAAAATGCATACTTATAATAAAATAAACTATATTTTTGATTAAAAAACAAATTAACTAGAATAAAAATAAATAAAAAATAATTTTGTAACTTTAAATCATATTTACAACATAATGATAAATTCTATTTAATTATATTTTTTAAATTAAATGATATTTTATACAAAAATATTTATTTACCTTATACACTGAAAAATCTTTATTTTCAAAAAAATACCAAATTTCCAAAGTCATTAGTTTTTTATATTCAGATTAAAAAAATTAATATATTTAATAAATTTAATATATGTTTAAAACATATATTTTAAAATTTTAAAAAAATAAGTCCAAACTACTCTTTATAATAAAATAGTTTTAAGAGAATAATTGGTTTAATCTTTAATTTCACTCTAGAGTAAAATAAAACAATTCTTACAATTTAATCTAATAAATAGTAAATAAATGTTATTTAGGTAACTTTAAAAAATTATTAATTTATGAATGTAAAATGTTTTTTTTAAACATTTCCTTCCATAAAAAGTTATACATTATTTTCAAATGTTTCTTATTTTCATTTCTAATTAATTGTTCACAAAGGAATTAATTTTTAATACCTATGTATGCCATATATTTTCATAATTTAGATATTTTTATTCATAACAAAAATTTAATCATCTTGGCGATTACTATCATATTAGATATTAACATTTTAAAAGTGTAACATGTTTTTTTAAATATCATCCTTACTTGTGGACCAAGATATCAAAAAGTAAAAATTTATTTTATAAAAAAATAATTCTGAAAATATTTGTGTGTTACATTATTCACTTTTTTATACAATTCAAGGATTAATTAATTTGATGGGTTTAGAAATAGACAATATATGCATTAATCCAAGATAATTATGTAATATATCCTTTACAATTATCCTTAACATAAAAATTACTTATTTTTTAGACCAAATGTTTTGAATTTAATATTTCACATACTATTATGACAACATCCATACTATAGAATGTTTATTTTTGATAGTTTGGAATCTTTCCCTTTATTGAGTCAATGTTAATTTTATTTATTCATTTATTATTTTACCCAATGATTGTGTACATTCATATAATTAATGTGAATTAAAAATCACCCCCAAAAAATTATTTGTTTTCCTAGATCATACCAGGGAGTAATATGATTATATGAAGGTATAAGATGAGGTAATGAATATGGAAATAATAAACGCTAACTATTTTAGTGATGTTTTATGATGAACATAATTTCCCAAAAATGACAAACATTAGGACATTAAGGATTATTTTATAGATATTTCTATAATGAATAGTGAAATATTGTATGTATAATATACATGGAATTGTATTTGTGATCAAATGGTGGTTTTGTATTTTTTTAGAATTATATTTGATAACATATAAGGAAATGATTTTGAAAATCCTTATATTGTGATATAGTATGTCATAAGTGGGTATTTAAAAGTGGTATATGAGGAATCATTTATATATTATTATTCTTCCTATAATATGATTACTTTTATAGTTATTCATCTCTATAAAATTATATTATTTTTAAAAATATCTGAATATAGATGAAATATTTTCAAAAAATAGTGTTATAGGAAAAATCATGACTCTTATAACTAATGAAAAATTATGATGGGAGAAGGCATGGAAAATGAAATTTTCATCCAACAATTTTATTTAATGATTTATAACATGAACCACTACAATCTCCCAAACCAAAAAAGGATGGGATAAATTGAGTTTCATGTTTTGTTCTGTTCTATGTATTACAAATAAAATTTGGCCTGACTAATTGCATGTTAAATATGTCAATTTAAACACTGAGTAATTTTTTAAAATAAGCTATAGATGTTTCATGTGAGGAAGATGATTACCAAAATTTTTGTTTTTGAAACTAAAATAGGTCAATAACCATTATTATGTAATGGAAAATACTTTGAAATATAGAGGTTAGCATTCGATGTCCCACATTTAAGGTATTAGGCCACAATGCAAACCAATCAACCAAATGAAGAGTTATTAAGGAAAATATATAGCTAGAACCTTCATATTTAATTTATCATGGAAGAAATAATGAATAAATAAAAAATCAATGGATCATTAAAATTATCCAGGTAATGTTTCATATTATTATGGTATTACGACTTTTTCAATGAGACATATTTTTAATTAAACAAGTCATACTAACTGAAGTCATTATATATGTTTTTAGTGGGTAATAATGGTTTTATATAGTCATAACATAGATGCCTCAGCTATTTTCCAATTTCAACCAATATAGTGAGTCATGTTTATTTAAATAATACCCACAAAATTTATTTAATTAAGAGAATAAATTACAATATTCATAAAATCAATATATTTTAATTGGGGAAGAATATAATGCCCATGATTTTAACAGATTACTTTTATATATTATTTTATCTTTTGCACATAACATGATTAAATTGTTTTCTCTATTCTCTTTATATAAATAAGGTCATTAAAAATTATTGACATAAATCAGTAAATGAAAAATTTAATATAAACAATATTATATTAATTTTGTTATTGTAAATTATAAATAAATATTATGTAAGTGAATATTATAATTAAATGTATATGAATAATGATATACATGATGTGACATGAAATACATAAAAATGTTATTTTAAGATTATAAAAATATTTTATGTGGTTTCATTATTTTAAATAAATTTATTGATTTTATAAATATTATTATTATATAATAAAACATGGTACATGATATCAATATTAAATGATCATTATGATTATATAATTATTAATCAAATGATTTAAAAAATGTTTATGAAAAATTGATTAACAAAATATCTTTTAATTATATTTTCTCACAATATATTTGATAATTTCAGAAAAATTATTAATAGTTTTAATTTACAATGGTCAAATTAAGAGTGATTGTGTCACCAGAGTGTAATTTGTAAAATATATTGTACATGATTTAATATTGATTTATATGTAACATATAACCATATAAACTAAAATAATGAAAAATAATTTTCTATGAAACATTGTATGCATCAAAAAAAAATATGGTAAATTAAAAATTATTATTTTAGAAGATAAATGTATATATAAATTAATATATAACGTTAACATGTATATTATTATTAAAATATTTTATTTAAATGATTTAACAATCTTAAAGTTTCTATATAAATATAATGATTACACATTTTGCAATGAAATTGGAAAATAATGTAATTGTTATGTACTTTTGGGAACATAATTTACCACATATATATCCAGTTGTTATAAATAAATTTAAATAAATTTGTTTATTGATGTCACAAAAAAAATTATATGGTTGTTAAAGTTGCATTGAAACCATAATATATTAATCTGATCAGAAAAACATTATTATTTATTTATATAAATAAATTATGAATAATAACTAAGAAATAAATTTTAAAAAATATATATGCAATGAGATCGACCTGAATTCCCTAAAAACCGATACCTCTCATGAAATGTCCCATACTAGAATGTCATTCTTAGTGCCCACATGCTGGAAATTAGCACTCAAGCATCAAAACACTCAAGTGGGAATGATTTCACCCAAACAAAAGTAGATAAAATGACATATATATATATATAATGGGAATAAATATCACAAAAAAATTAATAAAGTTTATAAAAAAATAAATCAATAGAAGTTTTATAACTCAAAACTAGGTAAATACATTCCTAGGTACATGTCCAATATAGAAGGACAACTAAAAATTTAAATAACTGATCCCTATGAAAATCTGAAAAAACTATAACAATATTACCACCATCTAAATTTAAATATTTGATAGAAAAGTAAATTCCTCACTATAGTTCCATTCCTTTACTTGTATCTAAAGACATAATATTGTCAACGCACCACTGAATGGGTGCACAGTGTGTGATATAAATAGGACCATTGGGATCACACAATGGTGTTCTATATAATGTATCTTTAAAAAAATTCTAACATTCTCAACTTTATTATAAAAATGAAATGATAATTATTTAAATAATTTTTATATAAAAAGAAATGAAAAATAATTACCCTTTATTATACACTTCCAGATAATCCCGGTAAAATGTATTAATGAATGACACAGTTATCAAAACAGTTCAAAGGATGTGTAACATATCAAATCAAATAAAATCCATGTAGTAATAACAAATTCATTGGTAAGTCAAACTAATGAAAATTAAGGCCATTTATTCAAGATAACTTTTACATAGACCTATACAATCATGTGCATCATGTCTCCAGATATATGGATCGAATATTCAGAGAAGAGTAACACTGCGGAAATTAAACCACCCAAGAGGTATAAAAATTACATAGAACAATGAGGCAATGAAGTATATGAACATTCTATTAGCAAATCCCTCGATAGTATCAATAGATTAGTCATGTCACTACACCTTCCACGTAAGTACCTAAGGCTTGACATATGATTCGTTTTCCAAAAAAATCTTCAATGGTACCCATTGAGAACTATTTTTTAATTCCATTTCAAAATGCATTGAAAATAACTTTTCCCATACACAGCAAGGGGGAAATCACCTTTTCACATAAAAATTGGTTTCCATAAATAGAATTAACTCTTTTGAAATATTTTTTATTTTTTTTAAAATTGGATAATTAAATTAGTATATCATAGGGGATAGATGAAACTACCTACCAAAAAATTGGGTTACAAACACACACAACATTATTCACTAATTAGGGATAATAAATAGAAAAAAACTGGAGGCCCTTAAGCAACTCGCATGCCATTCTATAATAAATAAAGTTAAGCATTCATATTATTATCTCAGAACATAAATAAAAATGATAAATAAAAATAAACACCACAAGACTAACAGATTTGAAAAAGAGATGCAATAGTTCTACTTTGAACAATTAAAATAATTGATAAGAAAGATCACTTACCCAAAGAGACACAATGAAACCACAAGAAAGACAAATCAATAAGAAAAATTAGGTTAAAGGAATAAAGATCCAAAAAATAACCATTAATAAATCCATGTTTTCAATAGAAATAAATATATACTAAATTAAAATTAAATCATACGTGAAACATGGTTAAATCCAGTAATCTAGAAAAAGTCATGACGTGAAAAACTTTAATGACGTGAATTCCACAATTCTCATGATATAAAAAATAAGTAATTATGTTGTATTAAAGATTACTCCAAACTAAATTTTCATGATGCGATATAGTTTTACAAAATGAAAATATTTCAGGCTCTAAACACATATATTTCATCAGTTTTTTCTAGATTCCCATATGATGGTGGAGTCTTTAGAGATCTACTTCCAGGATGTAATTAGAGTGTTTGGTATCGGTACACAAAAACCAGTTCATAGAGCTCGTTCATTTTTTTTATATGGTAGAAATAAATGACCAACTAAAGGCTCAAATCATCCTAAATGGTTTCTGACTAGTTATTAGATCACATGTAATTATTCGAAATGTTTATAAAAATATGGATAGAGTCGATTGGGAAATGGTGATAAAGATGGATATGATATGTATGGTTGGATATTCCTCCCCTTCCCTTCAACCAACTGGGAGATTCAGTGGTAATAATTGGAGGATGAGGAACAAGAAAGATCATCATATGAGTCATGGGGGTGTTTTTCAGTAAAATTTCTCATATGTGCAATCATTTATAACATGATGTATTCACCTTTATTTTTAATAATATGGAAATTATGGGAACACAAGATACTCGGGTTCCAGATCAAAAAATATGTGTAATAATAGTGCTCACTGTGGTCATCTATAAGGTTCATGGTCCATAATTGTTTTTTCTCATTATGGTCATCTATCATCGACTCTAAGGGATTTAACATCACAACTAGATTCATTACATACTATACAGATCAAGACACATGTCTCAAGAGTGATGTTCCTTAAAAACGATGTTGAGATTTTGGTAGATGTAGACTTGGGTTTTGTGAAAGTTAGAGGTAAGATATTTTGTTTCATATTCATTAGTTATTGTTTTATCTATTATAGGTTCTTCTTACTCATTTAACACTTCTCGTTCTTTAGATATGATTGAGATTTCAATGTAACTTATTTCTATTGTTAATTATTTAGTGATCCCTTTTAGAAAGTAGAATAAACATGGGTTTCTGTGATATTGTTCATTATTGAAAGTTGATGTAGTTTCAGCTAAGGAATTCATTATTCTTGATCTAGATCCATAAGACGTAGTCATTGGGATGGATTGTATTATTTATCATCATTCATGGGATGATTGTTATCATTGGTGTATCTCACTTCTTGTGGATAATGTGATCTCTTAGGTTCTTCATAGAGAGTGTGATCTATGGTCTGGTCATGCATGAACATCATGCACAATGATTTCAAATTTGTTGTCTTCAATTTTAGTTGAACCAGGTAATGTTTTTTCTGTAATCTTCCATTGGTTTTCATTTATTTACTCGGTGTTTTTATAGATGATTTCTCTTGTCATCCTCAATAGAAGGAGTTAAATATTAAAACTATTAATTTTCCAAATAGATATCAGATATCGATACCCTCTTTTTGTATGGAATAAACATAGATAAAATAAAATAATAATTATTTGAACTATATTATGTTGAGAGGATTTATACACCCTTGTGATTTGACAAGGGAAGACCATGTTCACTTTGTAAAGAAGGAATATTATTTACTCTTATTGCATGTGAACAATAAGAAGTTTATCCATGTAATTGTTATGAATAAGTATAATTTTTATAACAACCATGATAATTATTAAAATAATAAACATGATTCTCTAAATAAAAATTCACTTAATAAAACTCTAATGATTGAGAGGTCTAGTGTCTGGGAAAATTAGGAATAATTCATCACAACATAGAACATAAAAGACAACATCATCATTGAAAAATTCTTTTACATGACCATAACATTCCCTCAAACAGTGCATTGCATGGGTTATCCTGATGAAATGCATAAAAAATAGGTGAGATATAAAGAACATTAAGGGGTAAACAAGGCATAACCTGAATAACATAGTACATGTATAGAAACCGATATATCAATGAGAAGAATAGAAAGTTGAATAGAATATCATGATAAAGCATGATTATATTAACATGGAAATGTGGAATCAATATTTAACATGATATTAGCAAGAGACATGTATAATTACAAATAGATCTTGAGTAAACTATCATTCCACATGAATTATCAAGATTGAACCCTCATTCCACTTGATGTTTAATGATACTAATCATTACCCAATTCATTTGAGTCCTATCAGGGCACACTCTTCATAATCACTTTATTTCATGAATAAGTGTGCCACAGAGATCATACAACATGGATTCATTAAAAATCATCATGTCTTCCATGTTAATGTAAAATTTAATTCATTCATGAAACTATATAATCAATATGAAAATTTTAATAATGGTAAATACCCTTGATATAGAAATGGTCATGTTATTTAGTAAACAGTGAGTTTTTCTTGGAAAATAACGGTGCAATGTCGACAACAAAATGGTGTGAATAAGAATTCATAAACATGGTTGATGAGAGATAAAGGTGAATCTCTTCATATGTACATGAAATGCACAGTAATGGTGTTATATTGATACATATAACAATGTATTAAATTGAATTTATATTCATAATATAATTTGATTGCATGAATTTAAATGAAAAGGCAGAAATTCTTACAGAATTACCTCATGGTAACGACTGTACATTGGAGACATTAATTAGAGATAAATAGGTCTATCATCATTCATGAATAAAGAGGGATTTATGGATGATTATATATATCATACCTCAAAATTTTTAATTGAAGAAATGTTATAAAAATGTAATGATATTTTTAAAAAAACGAGAAAGGAAGAAATCCCTTATTGAATTTCAGCATAGTAACGAGTGTAAATGGGATAAAATATTGAGAGAGAAAGGGGTATCTCATCATTAAAACATAAGTATGGAATTATTGGGTAGGTGAAAGATCATACCCCAACATTATAAATTGACAATAAAATTGTATAACAAAAAAAATGAAATTGAGATAGAAATGAGAAAGGGAGAAATACCTTACCTGGATGTCTGATACCGAAGGCTTTAGAGAGTCTTGAGAGAGGCTTCTAAAGAGATTGATGTGTCATGAGAGGATACAAGAAAGAAATATGGTTGCTGTTTTTCAAGCTTTAAATGCCTTAAGTGGAGATGATGTGGGATTATCGGTGGGTTTATATAGGAAAATAGAGGGAAATATTTATTATTAAGCATTTGAGCCCCACAAATTAGACTAATCAAAACCACAAACCATCCCATGATTATTTACCATAGATTATACCAAATGGGTGTAGAAAAAATTATTTTATAAGGCCAATTTAATAACATATTAAAATATTAGTCTTGCTTATGTAGTGGTGAGTCTCACTTTCATGGAAAACATTTCAAAAGGATTATATATTTTATAAGCCTTAGGGGGTCCGATAATGCTTTGTAAAATAAATCCAAAATACCTAAATTCAAATTATTTTTATGGTAAAACGTTTACTAGATGAAAATACAATTTATATACTTTTATTACATCACTATTGGGTCATTATGTTGTCATAAACATGTTATATATTTTAATTTTATTTATTTTTTACCCTAAAATTTGATTATGTCAGAAAATTATGAATAATTTATCATTATATAATTTTAACATCCTAATTCAAAAAATAATATTCATTTTATATAAATAATTTTCTAAATATTGGAATTTTTACATTCTATATAAAAACTGACATTTATCCTAAATTCACGGGTCTTGAAAAAATGTCTTTGATGCCTTAATGGAAATTACAATTGTATACATAAAAATTATACAATGATATATATTTAATAAAATGTTATTTATTAATATTTTTTATTAAAATAAATTTTAATTCAATAATCCATTAAATTATTAAAATTGATTTCTAATTTTAATATTAACTAAAGATACTATTTAAGCATTAAAAAATTTTACAAAGTAACCATAATAAAAAAATGTATATTTTCTATATAAATTAATGTAGATAATCATAGTTCTATTGTCTTTATACCTAACACCTAATAACACCAATATAGGATCTAAGGGTAAGGTGTACGATGGTGATCGAATCATTGGAGGCTCAAATTACATCAGTAGGGTTGTAATATCTATTAACTTCCACTTATCCCATAGGCTGTTCCAGTCAAGCTTAACATATTTATGCTCGGACTGGGCCTGGTCAAAAGTGAATCCCTAGTATTCCACCTCATTTCTAAGCACCATCAAATTTTCAACATACAGATCAATTCTACAGGATAAGTCCATCGCTTCCTTTGGCTGAGTAAATTTCTATTGTTAAATCCCTTTTTTATATTAATCATGTGATCATTGTTCAATGTCTATATTATCAATATTATCAATTCTTGTCATTAGTTTGAAATCCAAAATCATAAAACCAAATAATTTCATATGTTATATATCCATTTTACATAATAAGAAATAAAATTAGATCTATATGAATTTACATTAAAAAAGTTTTGGTTGTTATAAACTTCCCCCCTTAATTAATTTCACCTTAATCATTTCCTCTTCTAACACAAAAACATATGCAGGTTACTCTGTTTCATCACATCCTCTAATTCCAACATTTCTTAATCAATCTTGTGATATATCTACAAAACCATTATTGGAGGTGTTGTCTTATTTTGTTGAACATGTCCACTGTGATCTAAGATCTTCTCCAACTTCTCTTCATAGGAGAGGTCATTCTATTATGGTTCCACCTCTGTATTTATTACTTGCAATGGATTAGGTGAGTAGTTCCTCAAGAGTGATAAATGGAATACATCATTTACTATAGATAGTTTTGGTGGGAGTAAAAGTTGATAGGCCACTGCTCCAATACAATCATGTATCACAAATGGGATGATGTACCTTGGACTAAGATTTCCATTCTACCCAAATCTCAAAACTCACTTCCATGTCGATATGTGGAGGAATACCACATCTTTAACACCAAACTTGTGGTCTCGTCGATGATTAACAACATAGCTATTTTTTTCAAGTTTGAGAAACATTAATTTGTTTTATGATGGTCTTAACCTTCTCCAACATTTCATCAACCTTTTATTAACCTAAGAGTTTTCGCTCGAGAAGGTCTTCTAAACCTTCTAGTGTTCTACACCTCTTCCCATAAAAGGTATCATAAGATTAAATTTGGATTCTTGAGTAGAAAATATTATTTTAAGATAACTCAACCAGAAAAAGATGTTGATCCCATCAAATTTTGAAGTCCATTGAGCATGCTCTAAAAATTCCCCCAAGTGTTTGGATAATGCACTCAGAGAGGCCATAATTTTGTAGAAAATAAGCCATACTGATGTTCAACATAGTATTTTGAGCATGTTGCAGACTCTTCAAGAACATAGAGGTAAATCATGGATCTCTATGGGATATAATATACCATGTAACTCCATGTAGCCTTACCCCTTCACTGATGTATATCTATGTCAGTTGTTCCAATAAAAATTATTCTCAAATAACATTGAACAGTGCATTATTTTGTAAAAAGATCCACAACAACCCAGATAGCATTGTTTCCTTTGGATGTATTCAGATGTCCAATGACAATGTCTGTGGTTATGTTTTCCCATTTCCACGATGGAATGAGTTAATTCTCATAATCCCCTTAGAAATATTTCTCTCAGAATTCACTTGCTGACATACCAAGCATTTTTATGTATACTCAGCGATCTCCATCTTCATGTAATCCCACCAATAATGCATTTGTATATCTTGTTGCATCTTTGTATATATTTGGTGAATGGTGAAATTAAATCTATGTGCATCATCCAAATTTTCTTTCATTAACTCGAAATTTGATGGAACACATAATATTGTACCAAATCCCACAATTCCTTTTTCATTATCATTGAAATCCAAGGATTTCCCATTTTTGATAGTATCCAATTTCTTCAAAATTCCCAGATCATCCTTTTGAGCATCCTTTATCTTTATTAAATAAGATGGTTGAGTAATAATTTGTGAAATGATTGATTATGTTACCTTCTATATGATTCCCATGTCCATATTCATTAGGGTTTCCCCTGTCGCCACACCTCTTCTCCGCCTCAGGCTGGATTCAACTCAACTCTCATCACTCTTTCTCATCTATCTCGCGGCGGCAGGTCCCAGTGGCAGTGTCGAGGGTGGAATCGGGCGTCTATGCTCTTCCCACCATTTTATGGCCTTTATCGCTCTTCCCTTCTAATGTGGGTAGGGCTTATTTGGATGAGTGGTGTTTTCAGTGGTCGACAATCAAGCCCTGTCCGAGGGTCTGCACCAGGGTGTGTTGGTAGGGAGTGTGTGGGGTTGATCGATTTGGTCTCCGAGAAGGGTCATGGTTGTGTCGATGGGACCTAGCTCCGGTTTGCAGAAAGGTCTTGTCCGAGTTGATTGGTCGTTTATGTCGGCTGTGATCTGTGGCGGGTTCGTGCTCTCTTGCGGCGGCGTTGGTTGCGGTAGTAGTAGGGATGTTATGATACAAGAACCCATAACATTGTTGATATTCTGAAGATTTGAATGTGGTTTTTGAATTTGGTTGTGTGGAGGCATTGAAGTCAGAAGGCTATTTTTTAGTGATCACTGCTACTGGTTTTTTTGTCGAATGGAATGTTGTATGTGTTTGTGTGGTTGGATAGTGTCCGAAGGTGGGAAGGATGTCCAACCGGACATGAAAACATGGTACGAGCTCCAGATTAGGATTTAGGGGTGCTTAGCCAACATTGTACTGGTTGTCAGATTTGGTTGTTTGAGAGGCTATGGCGTCAGCCATCAGATTGGGCCTGTGCTTTGACACGGGACACTTGTTTACCGAACAAAATTGCAATAGTGGAGTGCATCATCATGACCAAATACTAGGGAGCGTAGCTTCATGTTTTCATTCTGATATTACTCTTTTTCCTTCGGGTGTGATTTGTTCTATGTCCATAAAGTCTGTTCTGGTTCCCCACTTCTTCCCTTAAAAAGGGGTTTTATCATATAATAAAAAAATTCAAGGCCTTCGGGCCGTTAGATGGATTGTGGGGGTAATGGATTGAGAAGTCATAGTCTTTAATCAGCTCAAACCATCTTCAATGGCTCATATTTCACTATTTATGTGTGAATATATACTTCAGTCTTTTTTGACCTATACATAATTCACACTTCTCCACAAAAAGGAACTGTCACCAATATTTCAAAGTGAATATTACACTAGCCAACTCTAGATCCCGTGTGGGGCAGATTTTATCATAAAATTTCATCTTCCATGACACAGAGTCAATGCATTTTTCATTTTGTGTCAACAAACAACCCAAGCCCTTCATCGAAGCATTACTCAATAAAACAAAATGTTTCTTACTTCTAGGTAATGTGATCACTGGTGCAGTGATAATCCTCGTTTATAACTCCATGAATGTCTCTTCACATTCATCACTCCATGAAAACATGAATCCCTTAAATTTTATCCTGGTATGAGGGTTTGTCAACGTTGAGAAATTTTTCACAAATCACCGATAAAATCGTGCTAACCCCAATAAGCTGCGGATATCAGTTACTGATGTTGGCCTTGTCCATCCACCAATTTCATATTTCATTGATGTATCTGTAGATTTACCATTGGGTTTTATGATATGACCCATGAATGATACATCCTTAATCCTAATCTCACACTATCTGTACTTTGCATAGAGCTTCTCTTTTCGAATGGTCTCTAGTACTATGCTTAGATGCTCCTCATTCTTCTTTGGATTTTTGAAGTATATTGGAATATTGTCTATAAAGGCAAACAAAAATTTATCTAATTAATCTATAACCAATATATTAATCATGTCCATCAAGATTTCTAGAGAATCAGTGAGTCCAAAAGGAATTACCATGAAATCATAGTACCAGTATCATGTACAAAAAGATGTCTTGAGGATATCCTCCTTCTTCGCCCTTACTTGGTAATATCTCGACCATAAATCCATCTTGGAGATGTATTGTGCTCCATGTAGAAGATAGAAAATGTGGTCAATTCATGGAAGATTATACTTGTTCATTATCATGATTTTGTTGAGCTCATAATAATCAAAGAAAATGTGCATTTACCCATCCTTCTTCATTACGAAGAGTACTGGTGAAACCCATAGTGAAGTACTTGGGCATATAAATCATTTATCCAGATTCTCCATTAGTTGTTTCTTCAGCACCTCATGATCCACAAATACCATTATATTCAGATTCTTGGATAGTGTAAATTTCATATGTATAAGATCAATTTACAATTCAACATCTCTTCTATGAGGAAGACCAGACAATTACACAGGAAACACTTCTGCGAATTCTCACACTACATGCATGTCTTCATGGAATGTTGGTTCCTTAGACTCAATAAACCGAGAAAGATATGCAGGCTTGTAGGGAAGTAATATCCATTCTTTAGATAGTGGTTTTCAAAAAGATTCCTTGTATTCTTTGAACATGTATATAATTGGGGGTCGATTCTCCATATGGACAGTGATTTCTTTAATAATAATATTTAGGTTGTATCTATATAGGTAAATCAAATCTATGCCATGAATTGCATAAAAATAAACTAGAGGGAGTATAAAGTGGTTTTCTAAGAATTTCACTCCCAAAATAGTGATAGGGGATGAGGTATATTAATGGTACGCAATGATAGCCCCATTTTCCATAATCATGGTAATATTTATTTCCATGAATTGTGGTGGTGTTTGAATTGATCTATTATACTTATTTGCTATAAAATAATGCATAGAACAATTTTCCAAAAGTATGTTAGATATTATTGAATAAATAACAGGCATAATTTTCACCATTTTGTTTTCAAAGTTCACTTCTACAATAGTAATGGAAAAAGCAATCACTTTATTTCTTTGAGGTTGTCGGTTGCCTCCGAAAACCCTTCGCATAAGGTACTAGTTTTCAAAGATACATGGTTATTTTTAGATGAAGCAATGAACAAAATGTTGAGGTTTGAATGGATAATTTTTCTCCTCTATCACAACTGCATGTTTTTTTGTTGGTAGTTAATGGGCAGCTGCCCTTCTCTTCCACACCTTATACATATCCTCGTCCCCTTTAGGCTATTTATTGAGTGCTTCATTCCACAACATTTTAAAAGTGGGGTGCTGTATTTTCCAAGCACAATTGGATTTATCTATCAGACTTCCAGCATTAAATTCCACCTTATAATTTTTATCCACATAATACTCATAATATTCCATGATCTCCATGTCGACATTGAGGGTACATCAGACAATTTCCTCATAGAACTCAATGTCACAGATCCCTATGGATTTTCATAGTATAGGTTTTAGACCACCAAAGAATTATAAAATGTCCATAATTGATCAGGTACATACTTACACATAGCACTCGAAGTCACAGATCCCTTGGGATTTTTAGAGGATAGGTTTTAGAACACAAAAGAAGCAGACAATGTCCCCATAGCACCCCACATTGAGGGTACATCAGAAAATTTCCTCATAGCACTCGATGTCATGGATCCCTAGGTATTTTCATGTATAATATTTATTGAGAAATTTTTTCAAGAAATAAATCCATCTAACACCTCAATAAATTACATAGCCTTCATAATTTTTATCAATCTCCATCATTTATCAGCTTTATCCTCCATATGGTAAGCAGCCATAAGTACCTCCATTTGTTTAGAACATTTATGGTTGTAGAAGATCAGTTAAATGGATTTGATCCATTGTTTTGCAATTGAGGGATCAGATGACCCAATAAAAGTAAGAGCCCTTTGTATCATGAATATCTTTATTGAATCTTATTATTTATTCAGGGGCGGTGGGGGGGTTTAATGTTCCTCTTAAACCATGTTTCCATTCAAAACATGAGTTAACAAAGAGAGTATCGTGAAAAAGTTCATGATTCCCACCCCCATCATATTTGGATTTTCATTTGAAATTTTTTCACATTGATCATCGCATCTATCGTTAGCAAGAGTCCTCATATTAGTTGCCATTAGTTGGTCTAAAAAGAATTTTACGGGTAACAAATTAAGGATAATCCCAATAAAAAATTAAAGAAATATAAATTACATTTATTTCCTTAATAAATGAATTTATTGGCTTCAATATATGATATCCCTAATCTACATCCCATTAGATATACATAGGGGAATTTTTCCCTTAATAATTGTTCACACTAAAATTATAAACATACCCAATCTTATCGCATGGTAGTCCCATAACCAGAAGTGAAACAAGGAATGTTTTTTTGCACCAGTTTCCATTTGAGTCTAGTTAAAAGTGGTGTTTTCAGGTTTTAACTTTAGATACATCTGTGTTAGAGCTGCCTCTACCTGCCCATATCTAGAAATGGATGTTTTTTCCTGGTAAACAAAATACACAATACTCACCAAATATAGTTATGTTTTTATTATACTTATTCTTATCCCTAAGTATTTCCCTAGGTTTTTGTAATCCAAATCCCAAATAACTAAAATTATCCTTTGAAACAAACTATAACAACCCTAATCATTATTATACACATAAACGAGATTCACTAAAATAAATTTAACTTAAGAATACTCCGAGGATTTAGAGGTCTAGTGTCTTAGTAAATTATGAATATTACATAACAACATAGAACATAGAAAACAACATCCTTATTAAAAACATCTCTTACATGAACACAACATTCCCTCGTACTTAGCATTGCATGGTTTAACCTAAGGACATGCACCAAAAAAGGGTGCGCTATAAAGAAAAATAAGGGAGTAAAAAAAGGCATAACTTGAAAGAAATAGTACATGTTAGGAAAAAGGTATATCAATGGATAATAAGATAAACATGAACATAAAGGCATGCTATATAATGATTATTATAAAATGGAAATGTAGAATCAATATTTAACATGGTATTTCCTTGAGACAAGAATCAATTCACATGGAGCATGAGTAAACTCTAATTGAACATGAATTATCCTGAGTAAACCATCATTGCACTTGATGCATCATGATTATAATAATTCCCCAATGCTTATGATTTCTAGCAGGGTGAACCCCTCTTAATCATTTCATTTTATGTATATGTGTGCCCCATTGATCATACAAAATGGATTCATTAAACATAATCATTTCTTACATGATAAATGAATGTGTAATTAATAGATGAAATATATAATCAATAAGTAAATGTGAATAATTGTGAATATCCTTGATAGATAAATGAACATGGTATTTACATTATAATGATGTTGTCTTGGAAAATCACGGTGCAATTTTTCCATCATAAAAGGGTGAAATAAGAATTAATAAACAAGGTTAATGAGAGAGAAATGAGTATATCATCATATTTTAAAGATAGTTATAGTAAGGGGTAATATATAAACATGTACGAACATATTTAATTGAATTCAGAATCATAATATAAAATTATTTATTGAAATTAAATGAGAAGAGATATTTTCGTATGGAATTTTGGCAAGGTAACCGGTGTACATGGGAGGAATTAATGAGAGATAAATAAGTAAATCATCATTAAAACATAAGGAGGGAAGTATGGGGTAGGTGTGAAATAATTCCCGAACAATTTGAATTAGATAAAAAATTGTATAAATAAATAATAAATTTTAAAAAAAATAGAAAGGAAGAGGGAAGAGGTTGGTAGACATTCATACACAAGGAGTTAATTATGGAGGAGGTTTAAATCATACCCCAAAATTTATAATTGAAAATATATTGGAATAAAAAAATAATGAAATTGAGACAGAAATGAGAATGGACGAAATCCAATACATGGAAGTGTTATCCCAATGGATAGGGAGAGTTTTGAGAGGGGATTATATAGAGCATGTATCCCCATGGGATGATTCTAGAGAGAATATGGAAGAGGTTGGTCAACATCCAAAGGATTTGAGTGATGAGGATGTGGGAGCTTAGGTGGGATTATATAGGAAAAAGAGAGAATTTGTTATTATTTATGTTTTTGGCACGACACATTAAACTATTCAAAACCACAATCCATGCAATGATTTTTTCCATTTTTTTCCAAAGGGAGTAAGAAATGATATATTATAAGGCCAATAGCCTATCTTATTAAAACATTAGGCTTGACTATGTAGAGGTGAGTCACACTCTCATGGAAAACATTTTAAAGGGAAAAAATATTTTATAATCAATTGAGGGTCAAATAAAGCATTATAAAAGAAATCAAACATACTTAAATTTACTTTATATTAATGGTAAAACATGTATTTATTGAAAATACCATTTATAATATTTTATTACATCACTATGGGGTCATTATTATTTCATAAACACATTATATATTTAAATATTATTTAATTTTACTCAAAAATTTGATTCTCTTTATAAATTTGGAAAAATTAACCATTCAATAATTTTTATATTCTAAATCAAAAACAAATATTATTTTTATCCAAATAAGTTTCTAAATAAGTGAATTTTTTTTTATTTTAAAATAAAAAATAACATATATCGAAAATTCATTGGTTCTGACAAAATCAACATTGACGCCTTAATAAAAATTACAATTGTATACATAAAAATTATACGAAAATTTATTTTTATTAAAAAGAAATTTAGAAATAATATAATATTAAAATATTATTTAATACGAAAATCCATTATTACATAAAAATATATTTCTTAATTGAATATTAACTAAATATACAGTTTGTGTTTTAAGAACTATTTACGTCATAACAATAACAAAATTAATTTATATTCTCCTTAAAAAAATAATCTACATAATCATAGATCTATGTTCTTATTACATAACCTCTTCTTATCTTGAAGGAGTTTCCTTTAGAATAACGTGTTGATGCATGGGTTGGGCTTGGTCAAGAGCAAACCCAAGTGATGCCATATCCTATCCAAGATCAGACAAATGTGTTTCATATAAGGAAATTCTATATGATTAGGCCATCACATCAATTTTCTGAGTAAAATTGAATTGTTAAATCCATATATTTATACAAATAATATGATCATTGTTCAATGGCTATATTTGAAACAGTAACAATTAATAATAGTATTTTTAAATAAAAACTCATAAAACCAATGAATTCTATATGTTATTTAACCATTTTACATACAACGAAATTTAATTAGGTCAAGAGAAATATCCGTTAATAAATATTTGGGTTGTTACCATTTTCCCCATGTTGATGATTTTTTGACAAATTCATGGGGAAAAAGTGGTTTCTCAAGACCAATCTTCGATTGGGTAATCATTAGATCAAATTTATTCTATCTAATATACTACTGAATGAATTCAAGAAAATATATGGGAATTATGAAAACATCATAATTCAGTTTGGTCGGAATAATTTACTTATTGTTTAGTAGATTTGATGAACTAGATAATGCCAGAGAATCTCAACACATTTTTTGTTGTGTTTGTGGATTATATGGTTGATTATTTAGGATGTGAGTGTTTGAACAAGAAATAATTATTTTTCTTATAGAAATTATGTGGAGTAATTATTTGTATTGAACAATTTCAAAATAAAATTTAAGGATCAATATTCTGATGTTTTTGAGTAACAATATATATGTGTGTGTCTACTTAGTTGATCTAGAGATATTGATGTTTTTCATTTAATGGGAACAACCCCAGATCATCATTAATATTTGGAGTTTACATATTATTTCTAGGTAATACATACTCTTCAAAAAGGATTTCATGATGTTTGAGACACTATTTAATTAAATAATTAAGAAAGGGGTAAGATTCATATGCCATGAAAATTGTTTTATTACATTCATAAAGTTGAAAATTCTTCTAAATTAAGAACCTATTTTGATATTACCTTATCTAGTAATATGTATATGGATTCTTATATTCCTCTAGTACTAGTGTGGTTGGAGTTCAAATTCAAGATGATCATGTGGGGTCATACAGATCTCTCTATCTTAATTATTATGGGATTAATTACCCCACTAATGATTTTGAGCTTGTCATGATTATGAATGTTTATAATTTTTCTGGCACTAACTTTTTTGGTATAGATTTATTCACTTTTCTAAACATAAAATTTATCGATGTATCATGTATTAAATGAATTGAATCATCGGTAATGGAACTGGGTATAATACCATCATGTTTTTTATTTCAACATTATTTATACCCCGAGTAGTGGGAATGTTTTTATAGATGGTCTCAGCGAGAAATTTCTATTACACGATGTTATAGAATCAAATAAGGAGTGAAAATAGATGGGGAACATTTCTCAATTCATTATGGATGCTCAAGAGGATGTTCTATGTATGGTTATAAACAATATTCTATTATCATCATCTCAATTTGAGTATATTATACATGATCGTCAGCTGGATGATGAGTTTAAGGGAATTAGAGAATTACTATTTGGTGTGGAGAAGTTTTTTGGATGGTCACTCGTTTTAGATAATACTGTCTGATTTGGGGACTTGTATGTCTTCCTATAATATGTTAGGAGATATGTTTTGAAATTAAATTATTCTTCATGGCCTGGTCATCCAAATAGTACGAAGATACAGTATTATGTTAGACCATCATTCTAGTGGTCGAGTATGATGCATGACATTGAGGAATATGTGTCCCACTATTATAAATAGATATAAATAAAGGTAAAGAATCTATACCTTTATAGTTTACTCCATTTACTTTCGATGATGGTTTGGTATAGGAATGTTGTGACCATAGAATTCATTGTTGGATTACCACGAACTTCCTGATGGGGTAATTCATCATGGGTTCTGAATAAATAGTTTAAAAGGATGTTTCAATTCATTCTGATCATGGAAACCACTAATTTTGATGATCTGGAAATTATATATGTACATGAATTTGTTAGGTTACATTGGTTTACATTCATCATTCATTCAGACATAGATAATAAGATTACCAAAATATTCTTGAAGCCTCTCCTAGAAGCAATGAGTACATTGTGCAGGTTGAGTACAACATACCTTTCATAGATAGATTCCTAGATAGAGAACGATATTTAGATAATTGATAATATTCTCCATTACCACATCTTTGATTTATTTGGATCAGTGGATAACTATTTGGTAATTATTTAGTTTTCATATAAAATAAGTGTTTAGATATTGATCAGATTTGTGTAATATTATGCACAAATTCTCCCAAAAGAAACTAAGAAGAAGATGTTCTCGCCCATGTGTATGTTGTGAAAGTCATGTGTGTAGCAAAAAAGAAAAATTCCAGAGAACCCTACATGATTCAATAATGATTCCCACCTATGTGGCTGAAATTCATGGGGAAAAAATTCATATGAAATGAAAGGACCTCCTCATGCCCCATGGTTTCCATGGTTTCTAATATATATGACCATTGTGATCATTATTTAAAGAGGAAAAATAAAATGAAATTTGAAGCAAATTTTTGGATCCCTCTTCATGATATCCTTATTCTAGGTATTAAAATTCCATATGATGCTTCCCAAGTATAAAAAAGAGATGTAATTAATATGTTTCCAGAATTAGTCAGTTAAAGTCCTCATCTCATGCGTAGTTCCATAATGATACCCTCTAAAGACACATTAAGAGATTTTCGGATCCTTGAACAAGGCCTTTCCCATGTGTTGTTTCCCAGGACGAACATCATCCAAAATAAATATATGGATCACTCAATAATCCATTTCATGAAAAAATATCAATCCCATCTAGGTCATCCCAATGTATAGAAATCTTATATCGCATAGGTATTCGATACCCAAGGTAACCTATGACCACAAAGGACCACCATACCTGAGACCCCCACTGCACGACCGAGTAAAACATTCATGATTCACCCTTTGAACCTTATTTTACATAATCATTGCAAATGAACCATTTTCCTCAGATAACTCATCTGAGAGGGACTACGACATGACCTTCCTAAATGTCTCTTGATATGTATGATCAGAGAACATAATGCCACATCATGACCTCTTGATTATACATTCCCATGGTAATGGTGGTATGAAATTTATCCTACAAAAAAGGATGGATCCATATAGTCTTCTCAACAATAAATATGTATCTTAATGATGACCCCAACCATATGGAAATTGATGGGACCCCATAGTTGAAAAAAAGTGTAGATAAGAATTTCTAAGACTTATATCTCAAACTTCCTCACTATGAATCCAACCTTATCAAGCAGTTGATTAGTAGTAATTCTCATTCAATGTCATCCATTTTATAGTAATCCAATATACATTAATGATATTTATTCCCTCTCCTTTGGTATCCCCACCAATATCCACTAAATGGTGAAATATAATGTAAATATTATAGGATATTCCACTTCATATTGTTTCTCCAACAGATACTGAATCATGTTGTCTAAAAGGATTTTAAAAAACAAGAAAGATATATGATCAAGTACCTATCATAGTAGAGAGTCATTTTTCTGTTTTTTTCCTTCCATTTCAAGTACCTACTATTCAATTGCTGCCCCAAAAAAGTGTTACCATCCTCCAAAAAAGTAATATTCTATATGAGAAAATTCATTAAATGTATATATTCTTAATGAATACTTCTTTCTTGTCCTCAATAAGTAAAATCCACATCATTATAAAAATCATGGGATTTGATTTCAAATAAAATTGGTTATATATGAAGCCTCAACGAGGTAAAATTCCTACACTACAAAGTCACCCAAATATTCTGTAGGACATATCCGAGATTTTATAATATCCATCCTCGGGGTGTAATAACAAGAATTTATAGTGAAACATTGGGTTCGATAACATGTAAGAAATACATCGCCCGGTTCATAAGAGAATATAATATCCAAAGACTCTATAATATATTGAATTTTTTATATAAATTTAATTCATGATATATCTTGTAATTCATGAAACAAGAAGTTATATTACGTTAAATGCAAGGGATACCTTCCTCGATAGTTAGTGTTACTGGTAAGTGACTCATTCCAAGATAGCTGGTGTTATACTCAAAGATACTATAAAATCCCTGGTAAATGAAGAATAAGACATATTTCATATTTATTATTATTTTTTAATTAAATATTAATTTTACTTTTAAAGGTTTTCTATGTTCGATAGCGTACCCGATACACAACAACAGGTTTATTTGGAATCTTACATTGCACATTAATGAAATAATATTATTATTTTAAATGGTAGTTAAATCCTAGCCATTATATTGGCGGGAATGAATGAGACTAAATATAATATTATTATACATATTTGTTAAATTTATTTACATTATCCAATAAAATCAAGAGGCTTAAAATGTGAATGAATCTAATTTTAAGCATAATTTAAATTAAAATGCTGATTTATCGCGTTTTAATGACGAACCCTGTTTAAATGTTGTTTTGGTGACATTAATACATTATAATTGACCAAATAAAATCCTCTTTTAGAATGGGGACATCAAATTTTACTTTCGGTAAATTTTTTGGTATTTTATCGATAAAGTTCACATTTTAATGAAAATTGAAAAATATTGTATTTTAATTCAATAGTGCCTTTTAATATAATTTATTTATGTGGTATGATTATCATTTTAATTGGTTTTAAAGTGAAAATAAAATATATTTTTACCATTTAATCCAACGTTGGTCATTGGAATTAATTTCACTCTGAAATTATACATAAACAAGTATCAATCTTTTGATAGTTTTTGCTTCTTAAAAACACGCTATTTGATTTAAAAATGTGAATTAATTTTAAAATCAATTAATTACACTGATATGTTTTGAATTTTGATAAATATACAACATTTTTAAATTCGAAATATCAAAAATATCTTAGGCTGAATTTTTGATATTTTTCTGAAAAACATCAATTTTTGATGAATAGTGAAACCACTTAGTGGTATTTAAAAAAACCGACTTCTGCATTTAAATTAAATTTTACTAGTTCTTTGAATTGAGTTTCAAAAATCCGACATACATGGTTGTTTTCAAGAAGTAAAATGTGGTTCATTAAGATGAAAATAATTTTCGTGAATAGTAACTTTTGACTTATACATACCACGGTTAAAGGTAAATAGGGTAATTCAAGGTTAAAAGAATATTATAATAATTCAAAATTACCTTATCATTTGTCCAAACCTTATTAGTTGAGTCATTTATGACCATGGTAATCTTTGGGTTGATTTTGGAACCCCATTGGGCACCGGTACTGTAGCATCTTTGTAGCGTACTGTAGCAGCGGCGAACTATAGCAACGACGGAAACTGTAGCAGTGGAAGGGCACTGTAGCGGTGGCAGAGTACGGTAGCAGCAGCAGGTACTGTACAGTACTGTAGCATCCTGGGGACTGTAGCAATACTCTTCAGAAAATAGGATTTGGGCCAAAAATATGGGCCTTCGGGCCATGTAATGGGATAAATGCCCACTGGGCCTTCGGGCTATGTAATGGGTCTTCCTCTACCTAGTTAAAGAGGTATTTTCTTTGATTTAATAATAAATGAGGCTTTGTCCCCAACCTTTTAAAAAATAATTGACATTAACAAATATCTTTTAGTAATTAATTATTATATGGAGTTATATAAGTACTACTTTAGACTGTAAATTTTAATAGGAAATATAAAAATATTTCCTACATGATAGTAGTTTTTTTATAATTTTTAGACATCGAATAAATTAAATTATTAATTACACAATAATGATGCAGTATTTACCTCATTAATAAATTATTTAAATAAATAAGAATATAATGAATAAAATATTATCCATTACCTGTCCAATTCTTATTGGATGATTTTATTTTGACCATGAGTCATCTTATTTTCATCTTTAATGATTTTTGGACCATTAAAAACCAAATATCATTATATAATAAAATAATATTTTCACACTTTCTTAAAGAGCCCCTCCTCTCCCTTATAAAAGGAGACCATTTCTATACAATTCCTTACACCTCTCAAGCCATTTGGCTCGACCAAAATCTTCTCGATTAAGCTCCCTACATCCCTCTCCTCCCCCTAGAATCCTTAACATAGGAATAAGGCACTTCAATAAGTCCTTTGGTTCAAACCAAAGTGATTTACCCAAATTAATGATAACAGTTTCTTTTAAATTGTTTTTTTATTTTACTTCTCCGACACCTAAACTCTTTTTATTCCTTTCATTTGTAACAAAACCAGTATCCTAAATATACTAGGTTGTTTTTATGAAAATGATTCAAACTACACTTATACACACCTCCATCTAATGGATGAATGGAATAATGTTTCTGTGGATGGAAAACTAACACCTCAAAAAATAATGATTGTTAAAATATCTCCAACCGCCTCTCATGGGTGCCATTATGATGGAAATGTATTTATATATTATATATTTATATTTATGATTTTATTATTCTTCTATACTTCCCATTTATAGAACACCTTTTTGTTTCCAATGTGGGTAAATACGATAATCTCATTTGAGGAAGTGCGGACTATTTACCTCTCAAATTAAAGTGGCTCGTTAATGCCTTATGTGGGATATATAAAGGATTGAGTTAATGATATTATATATGATATTATAATGTAATTATAATATACCTATGTATCATTTTTTTAATTCCATTAAAATAAGAAATATAACTAAATGTAGCGTTCATGCGTATGTACAACTTACCGTCTCCATGAACGGTGCATTTTATTTCATACCTCCAAATGTTATTTAATATTATAAATACATCTATATACTGTATATATATATGATATATATAATATCCAAATGACGAATATAATTCTGGATATAATTAAACATTTACCACATGAACTACATGTGATTCTATGATGTCTATTTTTGACTCAAGTACCAAATATCGACAAAATGTACATTATTAACTTAAATGATTACATATTATTTATAACATGGTAATAAGTGATATAATAGGAATAATAAACATTTAAAACGTCTTTAATCAAGTATAAATTAACTATAGTTTATTATTCATGAGATTAATGAACGATCGAGTCAAGTCAGACACAAGGTAAGGTATTTCTTATCTCACTTTTAATTCCGTGAGATTTCCATTGTTCGTCACTTATTAATTACATGTGGTGTAATGTGTACTGCCATTGAAATATATTATCATGTTTAGCTTTATATTCATGGTATTATGTGATTTATTTTGTGTTTATTAAATTTTGGTCATATGATTCAATTTGAATACAATGATGTACGGGTTTTTCATCTCACTTTTAATTCCCATGAGATTCATGCTATATTTTCCACTATTTAATTTTGTGTGGTGTATGTACTGTCTGTGATTGTAGTCTTCGTGTAATATACATTCCTTTATGAGTATTTACATCTTCATTGAATGATAATTCTTTCATGTGGCATATCATTCGTATGTTACCAAATTGGTAAGGAAACTTTCACCCACCTCTTTTTTTAAAAGACTTCTTTTGTTATTTCTTTTAATTTTACATCTTATTATGTTGGGATATGTTCTTAAATATCGTTATTGGTGTTAACTTTTTATAAAAGTGATGAGATACCATTTTTATCTCATCAAATCATTTTCTTAATTTTAAAGTGACCTAGTTAGGCTGTCGAATTTTTACAAGGAAAGTTTTAACCAAATTTCAATTCTTTGGGTTCAACTTGTACTTTTTGAACATGTAAACCTATGAATATGTGTGAATGACCTTTGATTGTTTTACACATAATATCAAAATTTATTGGGTTTATTTATTTTTTTCACACATAATTATGTGATTGATATATCCTTAACTTAAGGATACCATCTCTATAAGGGATTTAATCTCAATTTCCATTTCCATTGAGACTTCATGGTTGTTATACACCAATTCACTCTTATGTGGTGTATATACTGTCCTTTGGAATAATATATCATGAATAACTTTATTCTCATGATATTATATGGTTTTGATTAAATTTTATTCCTCAATTATTTGTATTCATGAGTCTCTCCATTTTGTTAAAAAAACTCTTTAACTAAAAGATCGTTTTAAATGTTTTAAAGATTTATGCTTCTAAATATTTCTACTTAATGACCATGATTTAAAAATGGGTTTTAGGATTTTTTTATATGGACATTAATGTTTTAAAATTTTAATTCATTTATAATATTCAAAGTGTAAGGGTACACATTGATTCAAAAATATCTTTCTCAAGGTTTTTGAAAATGATTTGATAAAACATTGTTTATTTCAATATCATGATTTGATATATTAGAATGTGGAAATGTTATCTTTCCTTTATACATGTGTTATATGTTATGATTATGTTATGGTTATTGGGAATTGTTTATGTTTATGGGTGGTTTCGTGATAAACCAAGGGCAGGTGTGCCCGAGATAGCTCTCCAATGCATTGGGTAACGTGACGGAGGTAAACATGTTGTTTATCCTAAAAGATTTAGGGAATATACCATGATGGGTATTCCATGTTTAACTTCCTATGTATCTGTGATAGATATAATGTAGGTTTTATATGGATTCCATATGTAACCTTTATTATTTATTATTTGTGTGTGTTATTCATAAATCTCATGATTTTATAAGGTATGTTATGATTGAAAAGTATGGTTTCCTTGATTTGTATTTATTGATGGACTAATGTTTTCCCTCCTTATTTTATACCCCTTACTAAGCTGTATAGGCTTATCCCAAGTTTTTGTAATGTTTTCCACAGGACTTAAACATGAATAGGGCAAAAGGATGGGATCAAGGAAAAGTCATTCTATCTATAACATGGAACCAGACATGATTCTTTTAAAGAGTTTTTATTTTATGAAAAATTGGATACTGAGTAGTAGTGTATACTAGTAATTTTCATGTTGTAATGTAATAGTTATGGCCTAATTCTCTAAATCTATATACTTGAAAAGATCCTCAATGTAAATTATTTATTTAAATAAATTTTATGTAATGTTTAAGGTCGGGTCCTTATAGTTGCTATTAGAGGTCGGTTTAGAAAAAATTAGGGGTTAGGGTATTGTTAAATTAATTTCCATAAAGTAATTTCTGTTAATATTGAAATCATATACCCTTTATAGAATAACATGTTGCTTAACCTATGATATTTTGGTGTTCAGAATGCTTTTCCGCAGAGGAAACAGGGACGCTATGTTGGGTTGACATCATGAGGAAGTTAACCTTCCAAATCATGAACCTGAGATGGTCAGAATCGGATCTGAATGGTTTTTTGCAGTGATGGAATAGTTGACTCAGGCTATAAATGGAGGTGGTATCCATGTACGAGATTTTCCAGATCAACCACAGAGGAATATGTCAGTAGTAAAGCACTTTATGAGGCAACAACCCCCATCACTCAGAGTATCATCTGACCATGTACTATCTTAAGGGTGGATTAAGGCACTCGATAAGATTTTTGATGTCATGGGTTGTTCAGAACATCAAAAGGTTTGTCTTGTTGTTTACCATTTTGAAGGTGAAGGTGATCAGTTGTGGTCGATGGTGAAAAATATCATGGATAGTGAGGAGATTGATGCTCTAGATTGGGATGAATTCAAAGGTATGTTTCTTGAGAAATATTTTCCTAAGATGGTTTGTTTAAGAATGGAAATACAATTCCAAGAATTGAGGTAGGAGGAATACTCAGTGGATACTTATGAAGAAAAATTCACTCGACTCGAAAGGTATGATCAAAATTTCATACGAGATCTTGATAGTAAAATCAACCATTTTTACGTTGATATAAATCCAAAGTATTGAAGGGAATTAGCTTCGTTTGAGTTCAAATGGTATGAAAAACTAGTTCATTGTTCAGAGAAGGTGGAAATAGAGTTTGCTAATGATCAGGTATTCTTTGACAAACAATAGAATAAGAGGTCGAGGTGGCAGGAGAAAGGGATGAACTCTTCAAAAAAGTCTGATGGTAAGAAACTTAAGTTTACAGTTTTTAAAAATTGTGGTAAAAATCATGCTAGAGAATGTATTTTGAAATCTGATAAGTTCTACCGATGTGGTAAAATGGGGCATAAGGCTCGTAATTACACTGAAAAAGATTAGAGTAATAGTAGGACGAAACCTTATTTACAGTCAGTAAAATGTTTTAAGTGCAATGAAATGGGTCATTATGAAAATGAGTGTCCAACAAAGAACTCAACTGAAGGAAAGCATCCAGACTACAAGCAGAATGTGGTGTCAAAATCCTTTGCAACTATTTCAGAAAATGTTGGTCCATCAAATGATGTTGTATCAGGTACACTGTTTGTTTGTTCAGATTATGCCAATGTGTTGTTTGATTCAGGGTCTACACATTCATTAATTTCTGAGAATTTTTCTACTAAATTTGGAATTCCATATCATGATATGAATACTAAACATACAATAAAAACACCTGAATGATATGTTGAGACAAAAAAAACATAAGAACATTCATGTCCTTGTGTGCAGAAAGAATTACCTGCAAACCTTATTATTTTGCCTCTAGTAGTGTTTGATGTTATATTGGGAATGGATTGTCTTCTTTTTATCATGATAAGATTGACTATATATCTAAAGAGGTTTCTTTTCATAATTATTTTCAATTTTTATACAAAAATGAACCCTTTCTATTGATAACATATCAGGAAGCTGAGAAACTGGTAAAAGATGGAAATGAATGTTACCTTGCACATATTTATGAAAACAAAGGAACTGTTCAGATTAATGATGTGCCACTGGTAAATGAGTACCTTGATGTTTTTCCTGATGAGTTTCCTGGTATAATACCTGATAGGGAAGTTGAATTTACTGTTGACTTAGTTCCTGATGCTAAGACAATATCAAAACCCACTTATCGAATGGTTCAAATTGAACTTTTAGATTTAAAGAATAAAATTCATGAGTTATTAGATAAAGGTTTCATTAGACCTAGCACATCACCATGGGGTTATCCTATCTTGTTTTTTAAAAAGAAGTTGTTTCAATTAGACTTCTCATTGATTATAGAGCATTTAATAACATCACTCTTAAGAATAAGTATCTTTTGCCTCATATCGATGATTTGTTTGATCATCTCTAGGGAGCTGAGTATATTTCGAATATTGACTTGAGGTTGGGGTACTATTAGTTGAAAGTAAAGGATGTAGACATTCCAAAGACTGTGTTTCATAATAGATATAGACATTATGAATTTTTAGTTATGCCTTTTGGGTTAACCAATTCACTTGTTGTGATCTTTTGAATACAATTTTCCATGACTTCATGGTTATGTTTATGGTTGTGTTCATTGATGATATTTTGGTTTATTCCAAAAGTAACGAGGAACATGAACTTCCTTTTAGGGGTTTCTTGAAAACCTTAAATGAAAAAGAAACCTTATGTGATATTCAGAATGTATGAGTTTTGGTTACAATAAATTTCATTCCTTGGTCACATTGTTTCAAAAAATGGCATAATTGTTGTTCCTGTTAAAACAAAATTTGTTGAAGAATGTCCAAGACCCACCAATATAACCAAGATTATTATTTTTCATAGTTTGGTAGGTTATTACTGGAGGTTTGTTGAAAATTTTGTATGGTTATCTTTTCCAATGACTATGTTAACTCGAAAAGGTGTTAAGTTCATCTGGATAAAAAAATGTGATGATTGTTTTCAACAATTGAAAAGAAGATTGGTGAATTCTTCAATTGTGCACTGCCTTCCTGAAATGGTGAGTTTTTTATCTACAATGAATCTTCGTTTAAAGGACTGGGTTGTGTCCTAATGCGAAATTATTAAGTAATTTCTTATGCTTCACGTCATTTGAAACCACATGAGTTAAATTACCGTACACATGATTTGGGATTAGCTGCTGTTGTTTTTGCATTAAAAATTTGGAGGCGTCATTTCTATGGAGTGAAGTGTGAAATATAAACTAATCACAATAGTTTGATGTATATATTCACTCAAAAATAATTTAACATGAGACAGAGGATATGGTTGGAATTAATCAAGGATTATGATTGCACGATCCATTATCATCCGGGGAAAGCAAATAAAGTGTCTGATTCTTTGAGTGAAAAAAGTAATACATCATTAGACATGAAATGTTTAGAATGAGATACATTGGTTTTTGATTTGATGATATTTGACATAGAATTTTTTGTTATAGGAAATTCTTCTGTTTTGTTTCAGGTGTCAGTGAAATGATCTATATCCGACAGAATAAAGCAAGCGCAGAAAGAAGACAGTGAGTTGCAAAGAAAGGTTATGTTGGTTCAGAAGGGTCACTTTCATAATTTTAACATTGATCAAGATTGTGTTATTATATTTGGAAAGAGATTATCTGTACCTTTTGATTCACAGTTGAAGACTGAGTTGTTATGTGAAGCTCATTGTTCCCCATTTTCAGTTCATCCTGGTAGTACTAAGATGTACATAGATCTTCGAGAGTATTACTTGTGGGATGGATCTAAAAGAGATATTTCTGATTTTACAATGAAGTGTTTGAATTTTCAGAATGTTAAAGTAGAGATGCAGTTACTGAAAGGAATTGTTCAGACTCTACCAGTACGAGAGTGGAAATTGGAAAATATATCCATGGACATTGTTGCTGGATTACCAAAGACATTTTGAGTTAATAATGAAATCTGGGTTATAGTTGATAGATTGGCTAAATCTGGTTATTTCCTTCCTATTAGAGATACTTTGTCTCTAGATAAACTTGCTTGGATGTATGTTAATGAGATAGTTAGGTTGCATGGAGTTCCCATCTCCATTGTATCTAATCATGATCCCAGGTTCAGTTCTATCTTTTGGAAAGGCCTTCAGAAGTCATTGGGTTCTGAATAAAATTTTCGTACAACTTTTCACCGTCAATCAGATGGGAAATCAGAACGAAAAATTCAGATTTTGGAGGATATGCTACGTGCTTTCTCGATGGATTATCAGGGAAGCTGGGACCAACATCTTTCTTTGGTTGAATTTTCATATAATAACAATTTTCATTCTAGTATATATTTGGATCCATTTGAGGCATTATATGAGAAGCATTGTCGAATTCCATCATTCTGGGATGAAGTAGGTGAAAGGAAGCTGATAGGACTATAATTGGAAGAAGATATGGCAGATAAATTTCAGTTGATTTAGAAGCAGATGAGAATAGCTCAGAGCACACAGAAAAGTGATGCAGATAACCGGAGGAAGGATCATTCTTTTGAGGTAGGTGATCATGTCTTTCTCAAAATTTCTCCATGGAAAAGTGTGATGCATTTTGCTAAGAAGGGAATATTGAGTCTGAGGTTCATTGGAACTTATGAAATTCTTGAAAAAGTTGGATTAGTTGCGTATAGAGTGGCATTACCCCCATGTTTATCCCAGGTACACAATTTTTTTCATGCTTCGATGATGAGAAAATATATGCCAGATCCATCTCATGTTTTGAGCATAGAGCTGGTTCAGTTGGAAGAGAATATCTCTTATGAAGAACAACCAGTCCAGATTCTTGATCGTAGAGAGAAGGTGATGTAGAATAACGTAATTAACCAGGTAAATGATTTTTGGAAATACCATATGGTTGAAGAGGTAACATGGGAATCTGAAAATGCTATGAGGGATAAATACCCCCACTTATTTTGATAAGTGAATAAAAATTGTGAGGACGCAATTCCCAAAAGGGGGGAAGGATGTAACATCCTAGATAAATGAAGAATAAGACATATTTCATATTTATTAATATTTTTGAATTAAATATTAATTTTACATTAAAAGGGTTGCTATCTTCGATAGCGTACTCGATACGCAACAACGGGTTTCTTTGGAATCTTACATTGCACAACAATAATATAATATTATTATTTTAAATGGTAGTTAACTCTTATCCATTGTATTGGAGAGAATGAATGATTCTAACAACAATATGATTATACATATTTGCTAAATGAATTTACATTTATCCAATAAAATTTAGAGACTTAAAATGTGAATGAATCTAATTTTAAGAAAAATTTACATTAAAAGGCCGATTTATCGCCTTTTAATGGAAAACGCTATTTAAATATAGTTTTGGTCAAATTAAAACATTATAATTGACCATATAAAATCCTTATTTTGAATGGGGTCATCAAATTTTACTTTGGGTAATTTTTTTGGTATTTCTCTGATAAAGATCATTTTTAATTAATAGTGAAAAATATTGTATTTTAATTCAAAAGTGCCTTTTAATCTAATTTATTTATATAGTTAAATTATCATTTTAATTTTTTTTAAAGTGAAACTAATTTTTTTTACTATTTAATCCAATTATTGTCATTAGAATTAATTTTACACTGAAATTGGACATAAACAAGTATCAATCATTTGATTATTATTGTTTCTTAAAAACATGCTAATTGTTTTAACAACTGGAATGCATTTTAAAATTAATTAATGGCACTTATATGTTTTTAATTTGAAAAAATAGACATCATTTTTTAATTTGGAATATCAAATATAGCTTAGGCTGAATTTTTGATATTTTTCTGAAAAACATCAATTTTTTATCAATAGTGAAACCACTTAGTGGTAGTTAAAAAAACCGTCTTTTAATTTAAAAATTATTTTACCACTTCTGTGAATTGAATTTTAAAAATCCGACATACATGGTTGTTATCAAGAAGTAAAATTTGGTTCATTAGGATGAAAATAAATTTTAGTGAATAGTAAATTTTGACTTTTACTTACCGCGGTTAAAGGTAAATAGGGTAATTCACGGTTAAAATAATATTATAATAATCCAAAATTAACTTAACAATTTTCCAAACATTATTAGTTGAGTCATTTATAACCATGATCATCTTTATGCCTATTTTGGGACCCTAATGAGCAACATGGGTGTGATCATGACAATCTAGATTAATTAATTTAATGTTAAAACAAAATTGACATTAACAAAAATCGTTTAGTAATTAAATTTTATATGGTGTTATATAAGTTATATTTTAGACTATAAATATTCATTGGAAAGCTAAAAATATTTCCTACATGATAGTATTTTTATTATAATTTTCATACATTTAATAAATTAAATTATTTATGACACAATAATGATAAAGTATTTACCTCATTAATAAATGATTTAAATAAGTAAGAATATAATGAATAAAACATTATCCAAAACCTTTCCAATTTCTATTGTATTATTTTATATTGACCATGAGTCATCTTATATTCATATTTAATGATCTTTGGACCATTATAAACAGAACATCATTATATTATAAAATAATATTTTCACACTTTCCTACAGAGCCCCTCCTCTCCCTTATGAATGGAGACGATTTCTATCCAATTCCTCACAACACTAAAGCCATTTTCCTCTTCCAAAATATTCCCAATTATCTCTAAACATCCCTATACTCTCCCTATAAGCCTTAACTTAGGAAAAAGGCACTTCAAGAAGTCCATTGTTTCAAACCAAAGGGAGTTACCCAAATCAAAGGTAACGAGTTCTTTTAAATTATTTTCTTTTATTTTACTTCTCCAACTAATAAACTCTTATTATACCTCTATTTTGTAACAAAACCAATATACTCAGTATACTAGGATGTTTTTATGAGAAGTAGTTGTACTAAAATTACACACACCTCCATCTAATGGATGAAGAACATAATTTTTATATGGATGGAAAACTAACGCCTCACGAAACGATGATTGTTAAAATATATCCAACTGCCTCTAATGGTGGACATTATGATGGTAATATATTTATATATGATATATAGTATGTTTATTATTTCATTATGATACTGTACTTTCCATTTATAGCCCACCTTTTGGTTTCCATAGTGGGTAAATATGATAATCATATTTGAGGAAGTGTGAACTACCACCCCCTCAAAGTGATATGACCCATTAATGACTTATGTGGGATGAATAAAGGTTTAAGTTAATGATATTATATATGATATAATAATTTAATTATAATATACCTATGTATAATTTCGTTTTAATTCCATTAATATAAGAAATAGAAATGAATGTAGCGTTCGTGCGTCTATACGGCTTACAATCTCCATGAATGGTTCATTACATCTCTTACCTCCAAATATTTTGAACTATTATAAATAAATATATATAATGGATATATATGATATATATGATATCCAAATCATGAATATTATTCTGGATATACTGAACCATTGACCTCATGTACAACATGTGATTATAAGAAGTCCATTTTTGACTCAAGTGCCATATATCGACCAAATGAACCTTATTAACATAAATGATTACATAATTTTTATAACATGGTAATAAGAGATATAAAAGGAATAATAAACATTAAAAAGGATCTTAAGAAAGTAAAAATTACCTATAGTTTATTATTCAGGAGATTAAAGAACGATCGAGTCACGTCGGACACAAGGTAAGGGATTTCTTATCTCACTTTTAATTCCTTGAGAATTCGATTGTTCATCACTTATTTATTACATGTTGTGTAATTTGTACTTCCATTGATATATATTATCATTATTGGCTTTATATTAATGGTATTATGTGATTCATTTTGTGGTTATTAACTTTTGGTCATACGATTCAATTACAATACAATGAAGTAAGGGGTTTTCATATCACTTTTTATTCCAGTGAGATTCATGCTATATTTGCTACAATTTAATTTATTGTAGTGTATGTACATCCCATGATTTTACTATTTGTGTAATATAATTTCCTTTATGAGTATTTACATCTTCATTTAATGATCATTCTTTCATGTGGCGTATTTTTTGTAAGTTACCAAATTGGTAAGGAAACATTTCACCCTCCTCTTTTTTAAAAGATCATCTTTTGTTATGTCATTTAATTTTACATCTTATTTTGTTGGGATATGTGATTAAATTCACTTATTGATGGTAACATTGTATCCAAGTGATGAGATACCATTTTGATCTCATTAACTAATTTTATTAATTTTAATGTGATGTCGTTAGGCTGTCGAATTTTTATATGGGAACTTCTTAACACAATTTCAATTCTTTGGGTTCAACTTGTACTTCTTGAACATGTCGACCTATGATTATGTGTGAATTATATATGATTTTTTTACACTTAATATCCTCTTATATTGGGTGTTTTTATTTTTTTCACACATAATTATGTGATTTATTTATCCTTAATTTAAGGATACAATCTTTATAAGGGATTTCATCTCAATTTACATTTCCATTGAGACATCATTGTTGTTATGGACCAAATAACTCTTATGTGGTGTATATAATATCATTTGTCATAATATATCATGAATAATTTTATTCTCATGATATTATAATGTATTGATTAAATTTTATTCATAAATTATTTGTATTCAAGAGTCTCTCCTTTTTGTTAAAAAATATCTTTAACTAAATGATTGTTTTAAATGTTTTAAAGATTTATGCTTCTAAATATTTCACATTAATGTACATGACTTAAAAATGGGGTTTTGGATTTATTTATATGGATGTTAATGTTTTCAAATGATAATTCATTTAAAATCATCAAAGTGGTATGGGACACTTTGATTCAAAAATATCTTTTTAAAAGGTTTGAAAATGATTTGATAAAACATTGTTTATTTCAATATCATGATTTTATATATTGTAATGTGGAAATGTTATCTTTCCTTTTTACATGTGTTATATGTTATTATTATATTATCTTTATTGGGAATTGTTTACATATACGGGTGGTTCTGTGGTAAACCTTGGGTGGGTGAGCCCGAGATAGCTCTCCATTGCATTGTGTAACGTGATAGAGGTAAACGTGATGTTTATCTTAAGAGATTTAGAGAATATACCATGATGGAAATTCCAAGTGTAACTCCCTATGTAGCTGTGATAAATACAATTTCAGTTTGTTATGGATTCCATAATTAACCTTTATGATTTATTATTTGTGTGTGTTATTCATAAATCTCGTGATTTCATAAGGTATGTTACGAATGAAAAGTATGGTTTCATTGATTTGTATTAATTGATGGTATAATGGTTTCCTTCCTTATTTTATAACCCTTAATGAGATTTTTTATGCTCATTCCATGTTCATGAAATGTTTCCCTACATGACGTAAAGATGAATAGGGTCAAGGATGGGATCAATGAAAAGTCAGGCTATCTAAAACATGGAATTAGACATGTTTCTTTTAAAGTGTTTTTATTTTATGAAAAAATTGATACTGATTATTAGTGTCCACATGTAATATTCAAGTTGTAATGTAATAGTTATATCCTAATTCTCTAAAACTATAAACCTGAAAAGATCCTCAATTTGAATTATTCATTTAATTCAATATTATGCAATGTTTAATGTCAGGTCCTTAAAGATACATTCCTTGATAGGATGCACTATATGTAAGACTGAGTTTCACAAAAAACGATATATTCTAAAAATATCATTATTTGACATAATATTATATAACATAGCTATTATGTTAGTGTTTAAGAAAAGTATTAATTAACATATGAAAATGTATGGTTCATATAAATAATAAATTTATTTTTTTGTTATCGAATTATTAAAAAATGAAAATAAGAACCAATTGTATATTGAATGAAATGTTATTATATTTATTCTTCCAATGGTGTTTTTTTCATAATAAAAAAAAAATTAATAAAATTGGTAAAATTATTTTAATCAAATATATATTTTATATATTCAATAATATATTTTTGATATTAACCCATTGGTTTTTATTGACATAAGATAATAACAAACACTACATTACACAAAGCAACCTATGTTTTTTTGAAGTAAATATTTCCACCATTTATTGGAGAGCCCATTTTAAATTCAAATTTCAACAAATTAATAGATTTAATATGTTTAAATAAACATCATTTTTGATATATAAACATAATAATGTGGTTAGAATTATATTTTGACATTTTTTTTGAAATAATGCATCATTCATGACTAGTATGAAATACAGAAATTTAATTAAAACTAAATTTTAATCTAATATATTATTAATGTTAAATCAAACCTATTATTGTTTAAAAAATTTAATTAGATAACATTTTTATCAATTTAAAAAATTTATGTCATTGGATTAAATTTCAAATTGAAATTGATTATAAAATCATAGCAAAAGTTTTGATATTTTTTACTTTAAAAACATGCATAGTCATCCCACCTTCAGAAAGATATTTAAATTAATTTTTCATAATTCTATTATTATAATTTTAACAAATAAATTATTTTTTTGAATAAGAAAAATTTCTAATTTCTAATATCATAAAAATTTATTTTAATCAAAAATATTATTTAAATAGATTTAAATTAATTCCATTTATTAAGGTAAAATTTACCATAATATAGGAATAAACCATTAACTTAGGGGATCAAATGACATTGAAGATTGTCCAAAACCCCTTTTATAGTAATATATAATCCATTAATTGTGAATTATTGAGTTTTTTTTTTTTTTATGACTTTGGTTAGGTAATAACATGGGTACACATAAATTCTTTTCAAAAATACCAAATGAGTCTTTTTCCGACCATATAAAAGGCCACCACCTCTCACCATTCCTCAAACACGTCAAAACATTTAGGGTTGTCAAATAAATTCAAATATAGCTTCATAAAATGATTACAATTGACCTTAAATCCTTAGTTTTGGCCATAAGTACTTACAAGGAATCCCTTTGCGAGGAAAAAATGTAGTTACCCTATCAATAGTTAAACTATTATCTCAATATTTTTAATTTCATTTCCACTATCCACCACCAAATATATTATAATTATATACATGTATAACCAATGATGTATCATAACTATACAAGTAGTTTTTAGGCTATGTTTTTTAACTACACTAACACAAACTTCAGTCTAATGGGAAACAGACATAATGTTTCTCTGTACAGTGAGATAATGCCTCATAAAATGATTAATGTTCAATTTTCCTTTGCAACATCTCATGGTGTCCATTATGATGGAACCTCTATTTTTGTTTATTATATATGATATTTATTATGTCTTTAATATTATTTAATTATTTTACCAAACATATTATTGATAATTTTAATCATCATAAATATAATAGTGTCGTTTTTGAAAGTGTGGACAACAACTCCCTCAAAGCGATGAGATTAATTCACAAATTCATGGAATGAATAAAGGATTATTAATATTAGACATATAATAGATAAAATAGTATATTATATTTATGAAATAATTTATTTTTTTGATTTATATATATATATCATTTTATCTGTTACCATTTCACATAACTAAAAAGTGATAACGTTATTCGTGGATGTGTGAACTACAGCCTCTTTGACATGATGTGATTATTTTTTCATTGCTAGAGAAAATATACATATATACATATATATATATATGATTAATTTATATTATATTAATGATATAATGATCATTATTTAATGATATTCTGCTGCTTACCTTTTTTCCACAATGATGTTTAACAAATACGAACGTTACTAATTCATGTGTATGACCTACCACATGCATGAATGTATCATTGATTTTTTTTTGGAAAAATAGTTAATGATTGATTTTATAATTATAATCAATGTACAAATATTATAATTTTGTCTTTATAATTATTCTTATATGTTAAATGATGACCCTTTTGACCATAGTTGACCTATCAAATCCATTTCAGACACATAAACTAAATTTGGTTATAACGCACGACCTAAACATAATTGTTTTTTATGCTGAATAGAAAATTTTAAAATGATAACTTAAACGAAATTTATACATGAAGAAAAATATAATTTTTTAAAAATTAATGTAATTTTATTATAATTTAAGTTAAAAGATATTCACAGAAAAGGGAAATCAATGAAAGGGATTCACATCTCACTTTTTCCATCTGTGAGGTAATTTTCATGTTGAAAACCTACATCTTTTTTTGGTAAATAATCTAAACCTTTTTTTATGTTATATCATTAATCATTTTATCTTTAGGGTTTCCGATAATTTTATTTAATATTATTAGATCATGAGTTTTATGATTTAAAATTTTTCAAAGAGGTATGTGACAGTTTGGAATATTAAAATATTAATTTCCACAAAAATAAATATAATGTTCTTTGAATAGTATTTAACTTCAAGTAAATTATATAGAAAACTTTCTATGAAACATTCAATTTTCAATCATTCAGTTATTCAAGGCAATTTTAATGAATGAGTTCAGTTTTACCACTCTCTGGTACTCCAAATGTTTTATAAAATAATTTTTCAGAAAACCTTACTTTATTTATCTCTTTAACCAGAGAACCTATTTTCAAATAAAACCAATGTTTTATTAAAATGTATTCAAAAATGAAATTAAAAATATTTGTGGTATGAATTTTTACCCATTATTTTCATTTACCAATGTCTGTAAATGAATATGATTTCTAAATTTTGAATCATACATTTTTCTATCCTTTAATTATTCAAAAGAAATTTTTTTATCATTTATGGCATGTATCAATATACTAGACATCATTTATTTGAATAGTTTATTTTTTGTGTTAAAGGATAATTTTCAATGAAAATAATATCAAAAGTTCTTCTCAAATAAAATCTTTTAAAAAAGATTCCATAATAATATAAGATTTTCCTTCAAAATTATTTCAATAGATAGCTTTATATTATTTATATATATCGATGAAAACCCCATTTTTAAACATCACTTGTGATATGATTTATTTATACCCACAAATTTTATCATTTTTATGGTTTTTTATATATTTTTCAATGGAAAGTATTCAAATTCACATGATTAATTTTTTACTCTCTCTGAAATATTCAATATCTTATGATCATTAAACATTGAATTTACCCTAAATTATCTGTTTCATTTACCCTGGATATTACTTTCTCCCAAACTATATAACAATTTACATAGGGTTTCGAATTTGAATATATTTTTTTATATAGAAAAATATTAATAAATATGTATTATTAATTCAATACATATAATTGATAATGAATACTTATTCTTAATTAAACCGACAATGTAATTTGATGAATTAATTGGACATGAAATTATTGGTGGAGCCAAAATATAATATTTCTCTTCAATGCATCGACATGTTTTCATGAGATAAATATGTATAAAAAATTAAATTGGTTACAATCCATAGTTTTAAACATTACAGAGGATTGACCTTGACATTATTGGGTTTTATGTTCCTAATACATGATGTTGAATAATTATGAATTTCCTTAATTTTGATTCTTTATTTATTATCATTGATATTTTCACATGATAAAACATTTTATTTTAATTTTATTCCATGATTTTGATTAAATGTAATTTTTTTCATTTATTACCTTTCCATATTTATTTTTCCTTACATAGTTATTTGAATGGAATGTGTTTCCTTTTATTACCATGCCAAATTTTTTACACACATCCATTTAGTCTATTAATTACATTGCATGTATGTTTAGTTATTTACCTTTCCATATTGAATATTCTCATTCATTAATTATATCTTCCTCTATATATTACCCTTACTGATTATTTGGGATCAACCATATTATGTTTCTTTCCCCATGAATCTAATATGTATACATATTAAAAATATGAAGAGATTAACTAGATATATTAAAGATATCCTCAATTTTATATATTAATAATGAACATAAAATTTATATAATTAGTTTTTTATTTTATCATATGTGTATATGGTTTACCAAGACTACTAACTTATATGTTTATCAGTATTTTATTTCATGTAGTCGAGCCAATGTAACAGTAACCGACACTAGATTCAGGCATTAAGGGATCATGTCTCTATAGTTGGTATTATAATATGTTTAGTAGAAACTTTATGAACTATATTTAGAAAAACAAAGGTAACAGAACATAAACCAATGTATTCTTTTTTGATATTTATAGATGAAAAACCATAGGTTTTTTTAATGTATAGATTATGTGGGTCATCATATGAAGTATATCTATGTCTGTATACTATAATTTTACATGGTTATTACATAAATATAATTATGTGTAGAAACTATAACAAGGTGCTTTGGGCCTGACTTGGGGAAACCAAGTACATGATAACATTCCTTACTTCTCACGTTTATAGAAACTTTTGGGGAATATGCTTACGATAATTATTGTTTCCTTAAAAAATATTACGAATGATTTGGATACATAATAAGTAATCTAGGATAAACCTATATGTTTTAGATTAATGATATAGTGTCATAATTTAGAAGTCCAACAAATTATATTTAAGTTAAACCATAGAATAAGGAAACTCCAATTTTGAAGAATTATTTTTTGAATTAAATAATCTAAATTGTAGAATTATTTACCAACGTTATTTTTACTATAAGTATCATGAATCATATAATGAATATGGTTGATTTTAGAAGCATATGTTGTATAGGAAAATGTTATTTGAGGAATAATTCCTTTAAATTTATACAGATTTAATTTTCATGGTATTGTTAACCTATAGGGTACATCTGATCTGTAATGAAATTGTACTAATTGTACAATAAGATAATGAAAACTAATAAAAAATTGTTTTATTGAAAACCTTAGTTTAGATTCTATTTTATGATTAAATATCAATGATGACTATTAGATTTAATATTTAAATTATATTTATGTTGTTTTAGAAAATGGAAACCTATATGGCTTGTGTTAGCCTATCATGTTTGAAAAGGTTGCAATTCTTGAACCCATGAATTAAGAATGATTAGGGGTTGACAATTACCACTAACCTATACAATGTATTAGTTAATTATTTACCATTTTTAATTAATCACTTTGATGAATATATGTAAATAATGAACTAGTAATATCATGTTTTTAGGATTAATGATTAGTATGTAAAACATATTAGTTTTGTGAGATAGTTAATGTCAAGTATTTAGACATGTCACTCTCTTATAGGCCATAATGTCATTTATTAATTTATGTTATTGGTTTAGGAATTTTTTTGTTTGTAATTAATATCTAGGAATAAAGGTATGAATAAAAATTTGATCAAAGTATAACGAAAGGGTAGGATTGAACATAAAAGTGAACCCTATCATGTAAGAAAATTTTCTTATATTCTATAGTAGTAAAATATTTACCCATTATTAGTAAACTGACATATAAAAAATGTTGTCATATTATCTAATTTTTTAAAACTGAAGATCTTCTAAATCCTCATAGATTTATTTCTTTGAGGCCCATGACATTATGTTAATCATTCACTTGTTTTGGATCGGTGACCTCATTCACTCCCTATTAATTTTTATGTCTTTTCTCCTAGTACATATCTCAAATTTTATCTAATGTTCTCATTCTTTGTGAACTAGTAACATGGTTCTCCATGTGACCTTTATACATCACATTATCTATTTTCTAGAGGATGATTTTTGAACCCTTATCATGATGTTGGATTTCAACATATTAAATATATAACAATTTATTAACAAAATTGATTTTCAATTGAGAGGATGAAATTTTATTTAGGTGGGGAGAATGTAACAACCATTAATAATTATGTAAAAATTATTGTTTGACAGGGTGTATGACACATGTCACCATGTTTCTATGTGAATATAATATCTCGAGACTCTACTAGATATTTAATATTTTAAATAAACTCAATTCTCGTTATAGCTTGAAATGAACAGAACACTGAGTTAGTTTGTGTAACGCGTAGGAGTAACCTTACATGATATACTGTGTCGCATGGTATAGAAACCTAACTCGATAGCGTGTGTTATGCACAAGATATACCTTCATCAATAGCTTGTGTTATAGAAAAGACCTAGTTTCACAAAACAACGATATATTAATACTATAATATTATTTAATAGAATATGATATTATCAAGACATTATGCTAGTAGTTATGAATAATATTATAAGTCTTATGAAAATTTAGGTTTTATATACTTATAAAATTAATTAATTGGTTTCCAATTAATTAAAAATGTAATTAAGTAGCAATTGGATATAAAAATAAATATTATTATATTAATGATTCTAAAGGAGTTGCGCCAAAAAAAAATTAAATTTTTTTAATGATGTTAATTAAAGATATATATTATATATTAAATAAAATATTTTTTATGTTCATCCATTAGTTTTGATATAAAAAAGATAATAACAAACCATATTTAACCCAAAATAAACCTATATTTTTATATGTGTAGATTTATAGCCCTTTAAAGGAGGCCACATTTTAAATATGAAATTTGATTCATAAATTTATTTAATATATAAAAATAATCTTTACTAAGTATGGATAAAATATTATTATTTGGAAAGGATGAATATTTTATATATTTATAAAACAATTCATTTTTTAATGAATTGTAAATAATAATGAATTTTAGTTCAAAAATGCCTTTTCCTATAATTTAGTTATAAAGTTATATTATAAATTTAATAGGTTTTAAATATTAATTGTATAATAATTTAATAAATTAATAATATTAATGAAATTGGAGTCAGTTAAACTTCCAAATTGACTATAATTACATAGAAAACATTCTTATACATTTACAATAAAATTCGACATTTTCTTCTCGCCTACTAAATGAATTTTTAATTAATTTCTGACACTTCTATTAATGAAATTTTGATTAATAAATTTTATATTTGGAATCAAAGTATTTTTAAAATCTAAAAATAACAATTATTTTTTAAAAAAATCATTAGTGAATAAGATTAAAATTAATTAAATTTATTAAAGTAAAATTATGTTTATAAAAGAAATAAAGCATAATCAAATGGGACAAAATGACTATATTCTTTGTGAAAACAAATTTTCTAGAAATAAACCGTCCTTTAACATTCCATTATTAAGTTTTTTTGGTTTGTTATAATTTTATTTATTTATAATCATTTATATAAATAACTTATTTTCCCAAATACTAGGTGAGTCATTTTCCTCCCATATAAAAGACCCCAAGCACTCCCCAATCCTAATTCATCTCAACCCACCATGTGTTGGGAAATATATTATTAAATATGTTCCCCAAAATTGTTCTCTTGATCTTTTATCCTCTATTATTTTATAAATCCTTCCAAAGAAGCCTTTTGGAGCAAACCAAAAGTAGTTACCAGATTAAGAGGTAACATCTTAACTAAATCTTTTTCATTTCATTTACTTTTTATAAGCCTCATGTCATCATATTATATTATTATAATTAAAATTTAGTGTGATACATATAATAGTATTATGATATTCTATGGCATTAACCTACACATACATATACATCCATCTAATGGGTAACGAACATTATATTTTTGTTTGCGGTGAACTACTGCCTCATGAAATGATAATTGTTCATTTTATCCTTTACCCCATATCAAGATGGAAATTAGGATAGATACCCTATTTATATATGTTATTTATGTTATTTATTATTTATATAATTTCTTTAATTACATTACAAAATATACATTACTACATTACATTTTTCTTTATTATGCTAACATCGTTTGAGGAATTATGGTCTACTACACCCTCAAAGGGCTGTGATTCATTAACATCTCACATGGAATTTATCAAAGATTATTATAATTAAAAAATGAAAAATATATAAAATATTTATTATATACATTAAATAATAAACATTTTCATAAAAATATCAGTTTATTTATTACCCTTTTACACACATAAATAGTTATAATGATATTCATGGATGTGTGGACTACCGCCACCTCCACATGATGTGATTCATTATTCATCACAAGAAATGTATATATAATTAAACATGATTAAATGATATATTATTTATGATATAATTATAATTATTTAATTATATATTGTTAAATTACATATTTCTATAACAATCAATGAAAACAAAATGTTAGTCATGCCTGTGTATGACCTACCATCCCCATGATTATAAAATTGATTTATTTTTCATAACTATATGGGATGATTGATTTTGATGTATAATTAATTTGATAATATGATAATTATGTCATGATAATTAATATTTAATGTAACATAATTACCTCCTTTGACAATAGATGACCTACCAAAGTAGTTTTCTATATGTAAATTGAATTAGGTCAAAACGCCCAAAGTAAATAGAATTTATAAAGTAGTTGTATAAAACATAGTAAAATTTGAAATAAAATTAATGATAAACGTTAAACAGGTTCTCAATCATCTATAAAATTAACATTTGTTTTTTTATACAGGAAGTTAATGGATTTTCACTAAATGGGAAACTCATGGTAAAGGATTCACTAGTCAATTTTTACATCCTTGATATAAATGTCATATTCCCCAGTTACATAATTTTTGCGGTGTATCTACTACCCATTTGGTTATATTATATCATTAATCCTTTAATTATAATGGTATCATAAAATTTCATTTAATATTATTCCTTCATGAGGTATATGATTTATAATGTATCCAAGTGGCATGTGACAATATTGAATTCTTAAAGATTATTTTCCTATATAATAACAACAATGATCTCTCGATGGTAAATCCATTGAAGGAAATTATATGAAAATGTTTCAATAAAAAATATTAGTTTTCTCTTCTATAGTTATTCATAATAATTTTCATGTATTAGAAAAAAAAATCAATCATCGGTACTAAAATTATTTTAGATGATGTTTTTTAAAACCCCGAATATTATTTTACCATTAGTTGGGGAACCTGTTTTCTGTGAAAAACCATGATTTATTAAAATGTTTTCAATTTTTTTAAATAATTAGATACATATTTTTTTTAATATTTTTATTCTATTAACAATGATTTCAATGGAATCTTCTTATATCTTTCGAAACAAGGATGTTATTTCTTTAATAGTAAAAAAAGAATTTAATTTTATCCGCATATGACATGCACGGATTTAACCATTTTCATTTCCTTGACGCTTTCTTCTAATGTTTATAAAGTTAATTTTTAATGAAAATGATTTCAAAATTTTTTTTCAAAGAAAAGATTTTTTCAAAAGGTATTTCTTATAGTAAATTGATAAATTACTCAAAAATGTTTTATAGGATATTTTTATAATATTCTTATTTATACATGAAAACAACGATTATTTTTACTCCACATTGGATATGTAGTATTGAATCCATATCATTTCTTCCTCTAGATGGTTTTTTTATTTTTTTTGAAAATCATAACATTCACATTCCCTTGCTTGATTCATCTTTAATTCTCCTAGAAATATTCAATCTCATATGATAATTTAACATTGAATTTCCCATAAATTATCCATTTAATTTATCATCAATATTACTATTGGATAAACAACATACCTCCTCAAATAATTATTTTAATTTGATATTATTTGATTATTTGGGGATATATTGGTATATATATATTATTTATTCAATATAAATATTTGATAAGGAATATTGATTAGTAATTAAATCAATTACACGATATGACGAATCATATAGACATGAAAAGATATGTGGATATCGATATTTATATAGATCCTAAATTTATTGAACGGTTCTAATATGAACAATAAGTGGCAAATATTAAACAGGATTTTATCCATAATTTTAATCTATTCAGAGGATGGATATTGAATGTTTTGGTTTTCAGTTTCTTGAGACATGACTTCCAATATATAAGAATATCCTTTATTTTGATTTAATATTTATTATCCATGATATTATAATTTGATAAAATATATAGATGCATATCATTCTCAGTTTATTAATTAAATGGAATGCGTCTCCATTTGTAACATTACTATACTGAGTCTTCATACCTACATATTTGAATGGAATGTGTTTCAAATTATTACCTTTTCATATTATTTATGCACCACCATCCAATTTATTGATTTAATGGCATCTGGGTTATGATATTTACATTTCCATATTGACTATTATCATTGACTCATTGTTTAATCCATTATACTTTTCCCTTATATTTGAATTCAATCTCACCCTTATTATGTTTCATTCCCCAAGAATACAAAAAGTGTACTATAAATGATATTCATGAATTTACTAGATATATTGGACTTATTATCAATTTTTTTTTATAATCATGATTTAACATTATGATGTAATTATTATATTATTTTTTCAAGTATCTATATTGTTTACCAAGAATACTAAACTATCAGTCCATTTGGATTTAATTCTTTAAAATCATGCTAATGTAATAGCTGCAGATATCGGCATCAGGCCATCTATGGTCATGTGCATATATGGAGTGGGCCAGTCTGGCATCAGGACTACACTGTCCTTGGCATGACATCATTCCTATAGGCTTCATTTACGAAATACATTAAATCAGGTTGTTTGGATTTCATCACATGACCCCAAATTATATGTTTTACCCCATTAAGTTTCACTAAAATTTAAGGGTTTTCATTCCATTCACAGGGGTACATTGTAATAAATTTTCATGGGTCCTATCTCAATAGAAAAAAACAAATGTCTTCTTAGACATCAATAAAATTCCTACTACACCATAATGTGGCTAAAAACTAACACCAAAATAACAAATGAAGTTATAATTAATTATTTGTATATAATAGTACCATTGATTGTTATTCTCAGATACATAAATATGCCTCTATCTATGAAAAACCTCTGATACATGTTGATGATTCTATGTCTAACAGATGAGAATAATTTATTGTCAATATAAGGTTGACCCTGTCCATATTTGGAATTTAAAAATGGATTCATGAATATTTATTAAATCTACAATAGATTCATAGAGTTAATAATATTTCCCCCCTATGATGGTGAATTTATTCTCAACTCCAATCTTCTTAACTAATGTGATTATTTAAGTGTTCTAAGAATCATTTCGTAATGACCAGATTTGATTGTAATGATGGTTTACAAAACATCATGAACAATAGAACCAATAGGTGTTTTTAGTTACATGAATAAACTATGTTTGAAAATTACTAGAGGTAACTTCTGATTGAAACCTAAATGGTGAACCTGATGTGAATTATTAATCAAAATAAATATTTCACTTTAATGTGAAGCACTTTTCACATTATCATAAAATGAACGTGGTCAAAAAATAGATTTAAAATATCATATTCTACATGTGTTCATTTATTAATATCCTTATTTGACAATGTTTTATTTTTTGTCACATATTCATATTGAGTTTCAATAATATCTCCCTTTAATTAATTGGTTTCGTTCCAGATAACACAAACATATGCATTGGTTTCTATAAATGGTGGGTTGTCTTCCATCTTGATGAAATCATCCCTAAATTATCATTTTCAACTCATTGATATAAAAATTATAATTTAGTAATACCACTACATATGTACTACCCCAAAATATACGATGATAGGAGATCCCTTTAGAGAATAAATTTATAATTAAAATAGACTCTTTAATGGATATTGTCCAAGAAAAATACAAAACAAGTAACAATTTCAAATAGTTTCTAAAACCATTATCTGAAATGAAAAAAAATATTTACTGACATTTCATCGAGAACCTGATCAAGATGTTGTTACCCACCTAAACTAAATAAAATAGGGTTCCCACTAATGGGATTATCCCATCATCAACATTTCTCAACATCAAGTAGTATAAACTATTCATTTGATAAGGAAACCACCTCAAAACCTAGTCATTCATAACTAAGAAACTAGGGCCTCCCATAAATCTTGTAAATAAAATAATTATAGACATGCCCACATCCATGTTCCCTCAAATTAATCCCTCAACATAAAAAAGGTGATGACTTAGGATAACACACAAATTCATCCCAATAATCTTAAATTCGTCCATCATAGCATGGTATCAACCAAATGAACATGCCAAGAAATATGGTGGAACCCAATGAGAATATAAAAATCCATGATCATGTATTTCATGCCATCATTCATGATCTAGAAGCACTCATAGATACTAGTTAGAAAATGTCGGTAAGAATCCCTAGGTAGACCCATTTCATTGACCTATAAATAAATATAGTTGGTATCTACATATAGAATATTTATAATGGGAGTTAGCTTATACCCCTACTCCAAAAATAGAATTGGAATTCATACCTATCTCTACTTATTATTTCACTCAACATATCACAAATAATTTTAAAGGGAATACATAAATCCCTACACACATCCCATAAATATACAAAGATATAATAATGGCAGCAGTACGTGCTAAAGGGAGGACAAACAACGTTTTCCCCTCAATTGGGGTGTCTTATCAATGCAATGATATGGTCAATACAGATAAGACACATATTCCTACTTCCTTCTTAGGTTTTTATAGTCAAAATCTCTTAATAAATGAGTAATCAGATGATAAGCTTATCCCCATTCCAATTGGAGTTAATTGGTCTATCCAAGCACCCAATCTATGGAAGACATATATCCTAAAGGAAATTCAAGAAATATATCCTAACTTTTTTTAAAAAAATGTGTGATAATACCAGAATCCCCAAAATATACAGCCACATTACAAAGAAATCATCCAAAGCCTCCCATATTAGAGCATCCAAAAGAGGCATCCCAAAAATAAATTTGAAGATATCGAGAAGGTCTATGATCCTACTCTATTCAATTCTAATTTTCCAAAATCCCTCATATATTTATCAATGGTTTCTCAAGATCCCACACACCTATTACTGAATCACTAAGATGTTTTTTTTAATTGTGAACTCCCTCTTTTATACTTTTTTTCAACAGTTTTTGTGGTACTCTCGAGACATCATTCCATTAGAGATTACATCATGTCCACAATATGATCTATCCTGAGAACTTATCTCACAATGGTATTTTCAAATACCCCATTGATGGAAGGAATTCTAAACATTAAAGAGGCCATCCCCTTGATACCATTTACTTAATGGTCCTCCATAGGTTATCCCATGTAGGAATTACCTTGGATATTATTCATAGTGTTGTGTTGGTAGTCCTCCTCATGATGTCATTAAATGTGATTTTTCTCCCCATAATGACACATTATTTGGTGAATGAGGTCCTCCCCTTACTGAATCAACAATGATAAAGCCCTTTAATCATAATGAATTTGGGAAATTAACGCTAGTAATTCCAAATTATTCATCATAGATATGTTTAAGTTTTCATAAACTGAATGATAGGCTATATAAATTTTCATTCATAAAACCACAATTGTGTCTCTTTCCACCTAATTCAACAAATGATATCCCTAGAGAATAAAATAAGAAAAATTATTCAATAAATTTCCACTTTATGAAAATTAAGTAAATGAATTTTCAGTAGAAGAAAATGAAAAATGTGTACTTAAAAAAGTCTCCTTGTTAATAATAACATACCCATCATGTTTTGGCCCTTATCCACTTCATATTTTTACAATCTTGAGTTACTATCAAAATAATTCAATAATAGAAATCCTCTAAACCTATGAAAAACTATTTATCAAAAAATAATAATTTATTATATGATGGGTATTCACACTACGTCAAGGTAATAAATAACTATTTATCAAAATAGTTTTTGTAGTCATTTTTGATGCATGACACACAAAATCAGGAAAACATCATAAGGGTCTTTAACATGCATCCATTAATTCATTGAATGAATTATATTGACTGATCTTTAATTCCCCATCCTGTTTGTACGTTATTGTATGGGATGAACATGGAGGGTGTCAGTTGACATATCTATTAGATAAAAAACATTATAAGTGACATAATGTAATGTTAATTATTAGATATGGTTAAAAAATGTGAAACCCACTCAAGAAATATGGTTCTATCATCAATAATCGTCCCTTAAAATGTCCCAAGTGTGATAGTCCCAATGTTAGTAAGTTATCAAAAGACTCCTACTCCATGACTACAAGAAAATTGGAAAGTATATTTCTTAAGGTAATCCAATTTTTAGGAACCATTGATTCCCATAAGAGTAAGTGGCTCATGTCCATGCCATATATTTTATCTATACTATCATCGAATGATAATGTACAGAATCAAAACAACTATGATAGAAATGGAAATAGTAAAAATGTCCGAGCATCCCGAAATTACAGTAGTGGGGGAACTGATGACACATTATTCCCCTACAAGGACAGTAAATTCAACTCAATTCTTGAAATATATGGAACAAGTTTAAGACAATCTGGTATGGCTAGAAGAATTTTTTCTCAACCTCCTAATTAATAAAAATAGATCATTTCCTCTTTAGAAGGAGCTCTAAAAAATGATATCTCTAAGATCAGTCCATTTCACACCACATTCCATAGATTAAGAGTGTATACAATGACGATGTTAGGTGGTTCCCATTGAATAACCCTTTTCCATTTAACTCCATGAGAATATTAAAAATAAGGGAAGATTCCTGGCAATTTTTAAAAAGTTATTTGTTAAGGGGAAATAGTCCTAATGATCTCAATGACATTAGTACATTGATAAACATAAATAATATCACTTATAATCCTAATACAAATACAACATATACAATGCATTAAAATCTTTGAACATCATCGTCAAAACTCCTATGGATTTCTCAGAGGATGAATACAATAGAGAAGAGAAAAGGAGAATTTTTTCCTCAATAACATGGTATATACTAAAATAAAAAATGAATGTGTGTTCCCCAAGAATCAAAATCATTTCAAAATAATTGGTTATTCGAAAAGTGTCTTACTACTAACCACTCAATGAGATTATTCCAAAGAAGAATTGTATGGGAATTATGTCCCATTATCTTCAATAATGAAATTAAATCAATAAAATTTTTTGAGTGATTAACATTGGATTGGATGATGTTTATCTATATTTTCGGTCTCAATTATACATAACTCTATGAAATATGAAAATACGTTAAATCAAAAATGAAAAAATGGGATAATGAGATGTTATGATATTTCATTTATTGTTGGAATGGATTTAATTAATCATGAATCAAATAAATATACCATAGAGACTTGTTTTATATATTTATATATAATACATGTTACAAGTTTTGAATGACTCTTATACCTGTGAAATAAATATAATTGTTTTGGGATATTTCTACAGTTTTTCAATGAGTGTGGTATTCCATCTTATGAAATAATTCCATGTAGAAATTAATTCCATCAATTCAATTGATGAGAAAAGAGAATATATATGCTACTATAGTCACACATGATCTATCCCTTACACCATATCAAGCTTCAAATCCTATACTATATCATGGGGTACCCCCTCTCGAGTGTTAGAAATGGTTACCTCTTTACCATGATGAATTGATGGATAGTGGTGAAATAACTTCAGAAAAAAAGTTATATCGTTCATTCATTTTGAGATTACCATGTCCCTGGATATTTCAAAATATCTTTGGAGAATAAATTACCCTACATGAAAAATCCCAACATGCCTGATCAATTCATTCTTGATTTTCACTATAATTATTTCCACATTCAAAAAATAATGGGGAACATAATATAGGAATGATTTTTTTTAAATACATATGAATCATAATGGTGTATTTTTAGAATGTGAAGTTGGTAAAATCTCAAAAACAACTATCATGTGTTTTTTACTTTCACTAAAGAGGATGGAGGTGAGTGGATAGATGATTCTAAATAATGGTGGAAAATATCAATTATTTTCTAACCAGGAAAACAATATATAAATATCGTTATATTAACATGGAAATGTTAAATCGGCCAACTATTCCAACTATTTCCCCATCTATAGTACGTCCAACCTCATTGTAACCATAATTTTCTGTGTAATAGTCTTCCAAGAAAAAGTAAAATCAGATAAAAAATCATGTACAAGAATATACTACAATACAAATTCCAAAACCAACCCTAGAACTCTCCGAATATATTCTTCTATCCCATAACATACAAGAATAATTCAAATAAAATGTACAAAAAAAATTCACACAATAGACAAAATACTCATCAGATGAAAAATTAATCTTTGGTTCCCTTAATTTCATTCATATAATAGATCCTTCTTTGATGGTGAGGATGGACATTAACTAGGGTTCGAAACACCAGATTAAGAAACTAATGGAAGATTGTACATGATAAGAGGATATAGGGGAAGATTCAATCATGAATGAACTCAATATTGTGACCATATCACTCTTAACACAGTCTATTCCACTTAAAATCATAGGAAATCAATCCAGTGGGCTGGGGAGGAGTAGATAAATTACCCAAAATATATTAGGGTTCACCCTAACCCGAACATCATGTAATATCAATTAGAGGGTGGGGGTGAAATTATTTGATATACCTCATAATAAAAGTATATATATATATAGTCTTACCCACAAGGTATAAGAACAACATGAACTTCTATTGCAATGGATAATATTCCTACATAATGTTCTTTATCTCTTTAATAACCTATGAATGATTAGCCTCAAAAACGAAATCAAATATCATTAGTATAGAAATATGAATTTTTAAATCTATAATCCATTGTGTTGGAAATTCATTGAATTATTAATCCTCCATGTTATATGAAAGAGCACTTGGAATCACTCATAGTGTATTTTCTGAGCCCTTGAGAGTTTGTGGCTACGATTGATATAGTGTAAATATATCATGCAGTGATCAATCTTACAGAATGAAACACGATAATCTCATTCTATAAGAATCATGAATATTTTATTTTATAGTGATACATCAGACCCTATTATGTGTTTAGGATGATTAAACTATATTGATATCCAATGGACATTAATTGAAAAAAATGTTATTAGTCAATCAAAATCTTGTAAAAATAATTAGTTGAATGGGTGAAAACAATGCACCCTTAATCCCTTTCACTATAAAATTAACGGTGTATAAAAAAGAGATAAAATTTCACTGGTAGAATCAACATCAGGGCTTAGTTTTTGTACCACATATCTAACTCATTATTTTGCGATAACCAAGAAGATATGACCTTAAAAATTATGCTAGTAAGGCCATGGTTGTATCAATACTTCAAATTCACACCATTAGATTAGAAGTGCATCATATAATGAAATAATTAAAAAATTGGGATGTTTCATGTTGATAAATACCAATTTGAATATAATAAATCCCAATATATTGAAAACGGATTCTACCATAGGGATATTAAATAACCCATTGTTAATGGTATCACTTGGGTACGTAACTACCTAAAATTGTTTAGAAATGACACCATCTAATTTTTTCAAACATAACAATAATAAATATTTTTCCCCATGAATCATATTGAAATATGAGTCAAATTCTGGTACATATTCATTAATATTCCTGATAATAGTCCCAAAGAATGATCCCAACAACAATGAAAATATTGTCGTCATTTATATTAGTTGTAAAACCTCCATTGGAAATTCCCTCATTCCCACTATGAGGAATCAACATATCCATAATCAAACATTTTAATCCTGATGGGCCATCATACCATAATGAGAGGCGATATAAACATATTGTCAATCCTCAACTCCACTTTGGATCTTCAATGAAACTGCACTAAATCATTTGGATTAGATAATGTTAATTTACATTCTAGATGTGGAATTATTGAATCCTATAATAACTCTAAAAAACTTCCTTCAAAGATTATTTCCCTTATAAGTAACTCTGGGCAGGAATAGGAAGAGAAAGAGGACCCCAATGATTTTAATTTGATATTACATGAAGGATCCTCTACCTCTATTTATGAACTCAGAAAAATAATCATAGATTAATTGGAGGGCCCATTTACCAATTTAATTTGTTCATCCATGTCTTCTGGTGAACTAGTTGTATATACCTCCTTTAAAAAGAAAAACCAGGATACATTTTACTAGAATTACAAAAAAATTACATGCCTTGATATGAACATGGACACCCACCACCTAGGCTTCCCAAAGATCTATCACGGTTACAAAATGGTATCCAAAAAGATAGACATGACTCACACCCTCATATGTATGGTTGATGATGAATATACCATTACATAAAAATTTACTCAAGATGTATAGTACCCAAAATGGATAGCAGATATATTCCTTGTAAATATGAATAATGATAAAATTAGAGTTTGTGTCAACATTATAGAAATCAACAATAATTGTAGGAAAGATGATTTCCAAATTCCTATCATAGAACTACAAAATGACTCTATAGTAGGTAATTATGTCTTTTCAATAATGGACAGCTATTTAGGTTACACATATATCTATATGGTCATGAAATATAAAGATTATACTTCTTTTGATAAGAATAAGGAGAATATTTCAATTGGGAAATTCCCATTTTTTTAATATTGTTGGCACAATAAAATTATCTGTTATGTATCACATATTAAAAACCTTATTAGGAAGGTCAATACAGTGATATGTCAATGATTAGGTGGTTCAATATTATAAATTATTGGCCAAATGTAATGATCATTAGAATATTTGAAATAAACTACAATGACCTAACCCAATGATTAATCCCATGAAATGGTCATTTAGAGTTACCTTATAATAGTTTCTTAGATTTTTGGTTCACCATCACAACATAGAAGTCCTTCCTGATATGAAAAAGGATATCCACTATTTTTCTCCTGCTTGAAAACACAATGAGTTCAAGGGGTTATAGGTAAAACATTCCAATATTTATTCTTTTATAAAAATCCTCAAATGAATGTTTTTCCCAATTGAAGGTTAATGAAAAAGGGGTTCACATATTAGTTGACCGATGACAAAAATTATTTCTTGATAGATTCAAAAAATATCTTATGATTCCAAAAGTACTAATGCTTCATGTTAAGTGGAATCAACTGCTTTTGTGAATTATTATCATGGAATAATCATTGGGTTCATTTCTCACATAAAAAAATACATCGAGGATAATAACGACCTATTTTATATCATCCAAATAATTGTTGATACCACAAAATATTATTCATATATTAATAACTTTTTCCTAGTGCTAATAATCATGGTGTACAAGGTGAGGAACTACCTTCAACATCATAACATCTACCTGGTCTCTTGTGATAAGACACTTGAATGCATCCTCAATCGTTCTATATTGATAAGACAATTTTCACGATGTTCAGTCATCGTGAAAAAATTAGAAATTCTTTTTACTCCTCAGAAATATATAAAAATACAAGAAATAAATTAATTAAATGTACAAAATTCATATATACAAGAACATCATTGAATACAAATTTTTTTGATGAGTAAATCTTCTCTCTTAATCATGGCCCTCATTTATGGCAGATTTATTTGGGTGTCACTTCCATATAACAAAAATAGATGACTGTGGAAGAACCCAATATCAATAATTTCTTTTTGGATTAATTCTTGTCTCCCTATATAATACTACCATACATTAAAATTTTATATTGTTGGATTTTTAATCGAAAATGATGAAAAATATCTAGCCATCGTTAAATGGTTGGAACGTGAACATAAAATTTTTGTAGACCACTAGAAGGTTAAATGTGATTTATAATTAATAATAAAGGATATAAATTTGTATTAAGACATAATAAATGAATAACTAACCCCTATTATTGAATATGTTCATGAAAAAATGTACAAATTCCTCTCACTAAAAATATTGACTCACATTACGTGATAATATAATTAACCAAATGATGCATTGGAGAATGCATATATGGGTTTGGAATATCTAGATGTAGATGAAATAATGATTAGCTGGGTAAAATACTTAATTGTTTAAAATTTTATCAAATTGGACATGAAATATATCAATGAGGTAAATCAAATCATTAAAAAAGACAATCCAACACCCTTTAGGATGATTCCCATTATGGACTACCTTTAAAATGGAGTTCTACCATATAAAAGAGATGGAAAATAGATAATATGATTAAGAATCAGTATATTTACTCTTTATGTTGGAACAACTCACTAGAATGTTCTCTTTTTTATTGAGAATCAATGGAGTACATCTTAGGTGCATTGAGTGATAATATACTACTACTATCATGAAACATATAAATATAGGGGAATGTGTTTCCGACTAATTAGGGTTAATTAATTCCCACAACATTTGATGTCATGGATACCTTTGGACTCCAATTAGGTAGTATTTCCCAAAATAAAGTATAAGGTTTCATTCACTCTTAGTTAACTCAAAATTAATCCATCAATCCTTGTAGTTACTACAGTACTATTAATACACCTCGATATTTTTGATAAGTGGAATTGATGTTTAAGGAAAATATCCTCCCACGAGAATCATGTAATTCATTATCATTCCACTATAATAAACATTTCATCTAATTGTGATGTGGTTCTCCCATCAAAAAAGGTGGGTAAAAGATTATTTAAATCTTCGTAATATCAAATATCCTTATTATATCGGGCATCACTCATATTATTTTAAGGAAAAAATTCACATTTTTTTTGATGAGCTAGAAAAGCAGTATCTGTTGTATATTAGAAAATCTATCCATTAATATAACTAGCATAGAGAGAATAATGTAATTATAATATAAAAAAAGACTTAATCACACATGATTTAAATTATTGTGGATAAAGGAAAAAACAATTTCCCTATAAATATCATGAATACCTTGTGGGCTTAGAAGACTATAACCTAAAACACAACAAAAATGAACCCATATTAATTGTTAAATGTTAAAAGTTATTATTTCCTATTGGGATCCACTTTCCCACACTTCACATCACCATTTTTTATCCACTTTACATAGATGATAAATCCAAAAATGGATGGAATAATTATAGGAACATGATAATAAAAGACTACATACATTTCATCATATTGAAGTCCACAAAAATAAGATATCTTGGGAATGAAACAAGAAGTTAATCCACTAATCATTCTTCCAATGAGAAATGGTACAGATTCATAGGTCCCAGATGAAATTACAGAAGAAACCTCCAAATCCTAATCAAAATTGGGAAGGATATTTTTCCATAAAAATGATTTACTATAACATAGTTTATTCCATGATCTCGATTGATAGAGAGCATATTATGACCCTACCGACATATCTTTTTCAACAAATATTTCTTGTTATCATAAACCATAGTCAGCATTGAATTACCTTAAATAGAATGAAATATGTTCCTCGTAATGTGACCAAAAAATACAAGATGTCATTTTTTGAGTTGTATGATTTTAATATACACAACCCAGTGTCTTAGTCACAAACTGATAAACTATACATCAATATCTTTTACATATGATGTAAAACATCATGGCTCACATACATGTTTAATGACATATAACATTATGATATTTTGATACATTCTAGAGTCGATCAAAATACACGGGGTTGGCCACACAACACATGTATTTTCTAGAACAATATCAATCCTGATCATCATCCCATTGAGATATATTGTGATCCCTTGAACTTGTGTGTCTTAGGACTAGCCGAAAAGTAAGGAAAATGATCTATATCCTACAACCCAAAATCTATCAATGGAATTCAGAAATCTATGGCCAATTAAATTCGGAATTATTATATTATGCTCAGAAACATTCCTTCTACACATTATACTCATTGTTCGTGGATAATTCAGATTTGAATAAGATTTCATTAGACATCGGTAAGATAGTGTCTGATACTATTGGAATTTTTATACAATGCATTGATATACCCTAGTCTAGATTTTCAGAAGTGTCCCTTAAAAGGCCATTCAACCATCAAAACATTAATTCATAATAGAAATCTCTAACATATCTATAATCCATGATGACATGTTATCCATGGAAAGATAACGTGTTTTCAAAATTAATCCTTGTAATTCCATACTTATTTTTCCCAAATCACCTTTTTGACCAAATATCCCCTAATATCATGTATTACCATTGAATTTATCATGTAGGAAGTTTTTTTAACATCCATGTCTAGGTATACCCTATTTCACACATCATTATGGTATTTATGGGTTAGTTGTATGACATAAAACTACTAGAAACATATTTTCCACACCATATAACACCAAAATGCATGGTTGAATTCCCTTATCTTCAATATAAAAAAAATAAAAGAAATCTATAAGTCTTGATTGTAACCCCTATGAGATACATAGAATGATTAGAATCATACATCATTCTCCATCTTACACCTAAGAAAATTTCTCATTCACAATCATTTAAATCACCTTCATATGGTGAATGAATCTTGTGATATTCTTTGTTTCTCACATCTTTCATAGCTCACATTAGCTTTTAATGGGTTCTTCACATGATCAAGGAATTAAAGGTCTTTTTTGGGTTTGTATGGTTCATGGTGAAAGTCCTAATTGGAATACCCAATGTCTATTCATGTTGATATTAAACTATAATGTGTATTTCTATTACCTGACGTAAAACCACTCATTATAATGGGTGTCTCCATAGAGGACAACTATTCTAGGTGTTGGTGTCCTACAACAACTATATCTAATAAAATACATATTTTTCATGACTCTCATTTCAATGAGATACAAAGTGATTATAATATATCACATAATATTATATCCTAAATATATGGGTGTTGCCATTTTCTTTTGTATGATTCAAATCATTTTTGTAGAGTCCAATGTGTGTTCATCACCATTTCGTGCACTTGTATTCCAAAAATTACCCTATCTAGTTTTGGGTAAAATTGATATAATGAATTTTAATTGTGAGAAAATGATGTGGCATGATTATCATCCAATTTTAAAATATAGTAATGAAAGAAATCTATATCCAATACCATATAGATATGATAAAATTCATCCAACACACACTAGACTAATCAATGTGGGTAATTTGTCCTTGAAATAAATGTTGATTTATTTTGGGATTAATGATATATTGAATGATAACTCGATCCAATATCTAACACCAATAATAATTTTCAAACAAGAAATTATATTTCCCCCTATTTCTGTATTATAATTTCATAAGGAACATTTCATCATTTTGGGATGATTTCAACATAAAATCATTATTACCTACTCAGGGTCCTTCCTAAGAAATATTAGACTCTATAATTGGGGAAATCCATATATCCACTATATTTTCCTAACCATTAGATATATAATTTCAAATAATATAGGAAACCTTTAGCTTAACTATGAATTGATATTCACACTATGGATTTCCATAAGACTCCCATAAAAGGCCTTTCATCCGAGATGCCTCCATCATCAAAATAATATCCTGCTAAATCCATAATCTCCAACAACATTATTATGGGAAACCCTTAACCATAATTATCCCCTTTTATTTATTTCATACCTATCTCATGAAAATTATTTGCTCAGAAAGCCCCCATATTTTTATTAAAACTATTCATCATTTAGACAAATTAATTTTGATGTATTCTTGGTCAGATCATAATGAAATTTAAAACAGTAATATTTTGGTCAATGATAAATAGACATAAATTTATATTATAAACATACATTATATTATTGATTATACATAAATATCAACATCCAGGTCACACGACATAGACAACACAGTTCAGGAATGCACATTAAGTAGGATTTATTCCTTCTAGGGTCGGTTATCCACCAAAAGCCCCTAAAAAATTACGCATGACATTGTAATCATATCAGAAACACCCATAATGATTCATGGGACCGTCATCCTTCGCCCATAAATATATGTACCAAAATATTCTCCTCTACATTAGAGATAGTTAAATTCAATGAAATGGTTGCCACAAAAGCACATATGTCTTGATTTTCATCACAATAAGGTACATAGTGATGCCTAGAATATCCATATAGTTTTATATGAATTTTTAATACAATTTCCAGTAATAATTTATTATTTTAGTTTGAAAATTAATTGATATGAACCATTCTATATTTTTATATTTCACAGAAAAAGTTCTGTCCACTAGAGGCACCATTTTCCTCAGGATTAACCTCATGTAGCTTCATAAAACTCACTAGAATTGTAATGGAAAACACTTTTTAGACATAATCCACAATCATTCAATAAATAAATTGACATCATTTTTCCTTAAAATCAGGAAATCAAAAGATTATGACATGAAATTTCCCTCCTCTTATCTAGGATATTTTAGAGTATTATTGGAATGAAATCCTTTAATGGGTTATCATCCAATATCTCATAGAAAATATGGTTCTCCCTAAAACCAAAATTTCATTAGTATAACCTGAAATAATTTAAAATACAATTGTAATGTCACATAAGGCTCATTAGGATGAAAACCCACAAATGAAGCCCTAATTAAAATTAATGTCTCAAATCCATAAACAATCACTCCATGTGATTCAGGGAAAATTGAAAATTGAAAAATAAATAAAAAGAAAAAGTGTTAGTTGAATAACCCACAAGTAGAGGCCTGTGAAAAATCCAAGTCACACATTCAATGCCTCTCAATAATATTACATAAGTCATAAGTTATAGTGATGATAAAAAATACACATTGTTTTTTTCATCTGTCATATGACCCAAGAAATAGGGTAACTACTCTAACTAGGTCCAAAGACCTATAAAAACATTATTGAAACCAAAATATCATATCATTTATATTAAGAAACATTTACACAAGTAAAATTCGAAAAAAAAATCATTTTTTTGTGAAATTTTATAGTAATAGAAAAAATAGGAAAACATACATAGATAGTACGGAAAACATTTTTTTCATTTGAAAAAAATGTCAAGTGAGAATTCAGATGTTGGAGTCTATATATTATGTTTTACGAAAGATCATTTACAAAAATCTTGAATTTCTAACGGGTAGTTAAATCTCATAAAAATCATATTGAAGTCATGGATAATCGTAACATCCTCTACAAGGTGAAGCTTCTCATTCATGGATACAATTATTTTATTTCCTTTTGTGTGGACCTCTATGAATGAAAGTTGAATTATTATAATCTATGAATAGATGAATATAACATTGATTGTTTGAGAATATTATTAAGGTGTTTCTTTTCAACCCATTTAATTTACATTTCTTTCTTAATGGAATGGTTTATCTCTTCCTGGGATAATTCATATCAGATATCACAACATCTCTAAAATGCCTTGCTTTGATAAGGTGCTATTTTGACTCATTCTCTTTCCCCCATCTGAGAATAAATACCTACATAGTAATGTGGATAATATTGTAATAAAATCCACTATAACCCAACAAGAAATACATAATGTGGATATGATGTAGTTTTAAAGGTAGAGTGTCCAATGGGTTCCTTGAGATCCACACCTATATGTTCTATCACATAAACTAGTTCCATGGTAGGGAAGTATCCTAAACCTCCTTGCATGTTATGGAGCTGTTCATAAGGAGAGTGGTTCACTATATAATTAGTTTTATTATGGAAGCAACGTGAATTCTTCTTCCTAGAATTTCATCAGCCCAACCATGCATAGTTTGTTGAGTCAAGTAGGAGGCTCCCCTTTAAGGATAGAATATTGAGTCTAATGTTACTAATAAATGAGAGAATTTAGTCATCAATAACGGAACATTGTAAAAAATAATTGAGAAATGATTCATAGTAATTGATAACACCTACTTATTGATAGATTAATTATTTTTTTGGATTTCTCATTGAAATCCTTGAACTTAGTAGTTTGATCAAGGATCTCCTAATATAGATAGTCATCATGAATTTTTCAGGAATTACAAAGGAAGGATATTCAAATTACATAACATTAAACACTGAATTTGTAGTTCTAATTATAAAATAGTAGGAGGAAGGACCCAAAAACCATGTTCATGTATTTCCAGGGTGATGTTGACTATAGAAAATGATATTAAAGTCAGTATTTTTGATTTAATACATCATACATAAAGAGGTATTCTATGTTTTAAAAAAAAACTAGGAATAAATTTTTTTAATATTAATTATTAAATTAATTAAAATAATTTAATGATTTATAAGAAATAATAACTCTGAAAATGCTATTCAATTATAACTATATCAATAGGCAATGCTTCAGGAATCGTATAATAGATAATATAACTGATAATTGAGAAATATTGTTCAGATCCAAAGGTGGATTTTCCATTGGATCATTCCTCCTCTTTCCCTATAGGTATTACACATTCAGCACCTATATGTTCATGATAATAACTAGTACCTCCATTAGATTATTTGGGGGTCCCTATTACTCTCTTTATAGTGGTCACACAACCAGCAATGGTGATCATAGGGTTTTTTGTAAATTAGTCAGCTATGAAATATCATATGTGAATAATTTCATGGGTTAATGCAAGGATATATATGAGAATCATTTTACATTACGATTACTCTACTCGATCTATGTAAGGTCAACAAAAAATGTGCTCTAATCCCATAATGTATCTCCTATTAAAGGTACAGACTTTCCATACATGAAGTTTCACCTCACCCTGAATATCCTTCCTAGTTCATGAATTGTCATATATATACTCATTAAGAGAGGAGGGGAGAGATGATTGTATAAACCACAAGCATGTTGCGAAACAAATTCTAATAAAATAATGAATAAATGGTGTCAAGATAACCCACAATGAATTACGATGCACTTGGACAAATTTTAACTATCTGTGGTTCCTTAACTTCTAATGGAGTTAGGGTCAGAATTTTTTGTTAGAAAAACAACACCATGTGAGGAAAATGGGAAAATTCCCATAAAATTTGCTCTTACATGAGCCTCTGAAAAAGGCTTGTTCTGTTGAGTTAGGAATTCATCCATCAAACCTAATATGGTTGGATATCTGGGAATATATTGGTGATGGGATCCTAGATAATTCTCAATATACTCACTAGTCACCAAATGAAAACATATCATTTTGTTTATATTTTTTTAAAAGAACAATACAATGAATTAGGTAACATGAGAAGGAAAAAATTAGAACCTAATGATTGATGAATTTTCCACATATATCAGTGGACTATTCATCAAAACAATTAATGGTTCCATGATTCAGTAGGGATGCTACCAGCACTATGGAAGAAATTTCTTCATCTATAGAATATATAATAATCTCATGATATTTGATGTACCTCCACAATATGACAGAGTTGGTGTTGTAGTTAAATTGAAGTGTTCTTGGATATGTTTGAGTCCTGGAACATGCATGCGAGTCTAACAAATAGTCCAAAGATCTTTGGCAACTGTAGGAATATCCTGTGAGAACCCATCCACATGATGATGCATATAAGATGATGATTCACAATTCATTTACAAAGGGGACCTTACAATTCTCTATTTCACTAGATTCATAGTTAAATATATCGTGTCTTGAGGAGGGAATATGGAGCCTAGGTTTCCTCTTGATGATGGAGTTAGATCTCTCTTAGTTCATCTTCAAATAGAAAAACCCATTTTAATCCAAAAAATAACATTGTTCCATGAATGGTGTCATTTAGATAGAATGTGCCTCACTACTGTCACTATATAGATTCATATGGGCCTTAAAACCATCCTTTCCTTGACCATTATTAGTAATAAATTCAACTCAGGGAACACTCTTGGTCATTAACACTTTTTGATATGAATGAATCATGTAGTCAGTGTAATAGTATCTCAACCCCACATATGTACCATAGGGGGAATCCCAATCACCTTTTTGGATTACCCATAAACAATAGGAAAATAGAGTTTTCCGGCCACCATAATCTTCCTCAGTGGCTGGAAATGTGTAGAAGATAACATTCTACATTTTTAACGCATTTTAATTGACGTTGAAATCTGTATGGAATACAAGAATAACATCTAACATCACCATTAAACTGTGATTTACTATTAAATATAAACATGATCTTTTGAATAAAAATTTGAATAGTAGGAAAAATAATTTGAGATTAGAATAAAAAAACTCACATATGAAAGTATAATTTAAATAAATGTATATCTTAATTGAATATATTATATATTTATTTCAATGAATATGTGAATAAATGATTTAAAATTATATATTATGTGTCATTTTTTGTTATTTTTAAATGCATACTTATAATTTTATAATTAATTTAATGATTTTAATTAAAAAAATTCGCCTTGTATTTTTTTATAAATTAATATTTATTTTTATTGTAAATATAATTTAATTTTATTAAATCATATTTAAATTCTCAATGCTTCTTAAAACAAGTAACAACATTAAAATATGAATATTATAAAAAAAAAATTATTTGAAAATTAATCCTCTTTTATTAAATAAATATTGTTATAAAATTAAATCCATTTATAATATACTCATATTTAAGATGTTTAGGTATCACTTTTTGGATTTTTATAAAATAGTTAACTTCTTGGTGAATAATAAAAAATATATTTTTTTAAAATATTATTTTTTCTTATATCACATATATAAATTATGATATAAAACATATTAAAATTATTTCATTACAAAATTATGATATTATTATAGAAATATTTTATAATTTTTATTATAATAATATTTTTCATAATTTATTTGAAGATAATTATAAAAATCAATATAAGTGTTGACGTGGTGCATGTACAGAATTAGAAATGTCAAAGATGCATTCATATAAAAAATAATTTATTTATAAAAAGTATTTTTAAAACTTGTATTAATGATTATGCAATATTTGTGTTATTTTATTAATGTTTTGAATTTTATATTTATAAGAAATGAATCATAACCAAATGCCAATACAATGCTTCCATGAGGAATGAAAAAAAAACATATTACCAAATTTTTTAAGTTGTCTTGACATGAATATGAGTCATTAAACGTAATGAACGAATATAAGTGTCTATATTGACCATAATAGATATTTTTAAGATCGTACTTTTTTTAATATAAATTTGAAATAAGTAACATTAATTATTTAGAAACGTTGATGTTGTGTATGTGTAAGATGTTGAAAAAGCAATAAAATTATTTAAATTAAACCTATAAGAAACTTTAAATGACCTAAAAATATAGAATTTTTTTCATTGGTTATATATTTACTATTTTTTCCATGGGTAAAATTGATGACCATTTTGAGGTATAGAGATATGATTAAAACTAATTATATTACTTTATTTATAAGAAGGTCATGTTATTCACAATATTTATTTTAATTAGTATAATGTCATAATACATGGATTTCATGATGTTTTATTAAAAAATATATAATAATTCGAAAGATAAGAATTTTTTATTCATTGATATTATTAATTTTTTGGGAATAAATAATAACATTAAATGATTTCAAAACAATGATGTAGTAGTTATTTAATTTGATATTAAATCAAATTAATGATAATATATATGACAAACTAAATTAAATATGAGATTTTGAGGTCATTCATGAATTTTATATATAAATAGGTATTTCTAGGATATAATTTTTTAAACGATGAAACTTTTCTTTATTGTATTAATTTCTTATTTGTGAATAGTTTCTAATTTGAAAAAAATAGTTATCATGAATATGATATTTCATTAAATTATTTGAAAATCAAAAAAATACCATGAAAACCACATAAACAAACATTCCAGGATGATGAAATTGAATATTATAACCAATAAAAATGGCTATAAATGAAAACATTAAGTCGTAAAAAAATTAAAAAAATATAATTGGTTCTGAACTATACTTTTAATGAAAAAAAAATATCTAAGAAATTAAATACATTTCCATAACACTTTCAGAAAAAATGTAAGGGTTTTGGTCATATCACATGTATTTATGTGTGATACAAATTATTCACCACTCTTTCTTGTGTGTGGTTTATGTATACATCCCTTCAATGTATAATATCAAAAATATATTTGAAAGACTTTTATACAATATTTATTTATTTTGTTATTTTTATAGGGCATAGAGTTTGACGGGTTTCAATGTTATAAGTGTTTCTTCCAAAACCATCATTTTTTCCTTTGGGATAAATATTCTCTCCACTCAGTCCTATCTAATTATTTAATATTATTATTTACAACTCATATATCATGATTCTTTGTTTCAAATATATAAATATGTCAATTATTTTTTCTTTTATGAGGAATTATGTTTTTTAAGAGTTTTCCTTTATCAATTCCCCCAGATAAGCAAGCCTAGTTAAAGGTAACATCCCATTTTTTAAAAATTTTCATGCACAATCAATAATATATCTTAAAGAAGAAATATTTTTATAAAAAAAATATCTTTATTATCAAAAACATTCATATATATATTATATGTTTATGTAAAAAATTAGTAAAATTTCCTCCCTAAAACTCCTATATTTTCTCTTAAACTGCACTGATGTGGCCCATATCTCAGGTATCATAAAAACACTATTTACATGATATAAATTCAGATAGAAATACATTATGAATCTAACAACATTTCATTTCCTAATATTTTTTTTGGATATATATATTTAAAATACAATTTAATGAAAAAATGAATTTCTTTTTTTCAAAAATATATATTCATTAAAAATTAGAAAATGTATTTATCTCAAGAATTTCACAGTAATTTTATTATAGTATTTATATCTATTCAACAACCTTTATTGAATTTTATAAATAATTGGGATTGATATTTTTTTCCATATTTTATTAAATGGTTTTTGATCACATTGACTATGGGCATTATATCTGGATACAATTCACCATATTACTCGTAATGGTTAGTGATTATTGTTCCAGATTGGGGAATGTTATTTGCATTTAGTATTTGAAGGTTATTTATATTTTACCCAATACATGTGAGTAAGGCATTAAAATTAGTAATTGGCAGTTAGGGACCACTATATTCACTTGATGCATTAGAAGGTATCCTGATACACACAAGAAAAGTACTTGAGTGATATATTGACCATTTACTTTTTAGATATGGTTTTAGATGTTTTATTAAAAATTTATTTTTTGATGTCTTGGTTGAGGCCCCAATGGTTTTCTTCAGATGTAAAACATTATGAATTAAATTATTATTATTTTATAAATTTAAAATCCATGTAATTAATTTACTAGTAGAATTTAAATGGTTTTTTTCTATCTCATATGATTATTTATGTGGAAATATTTAATATTCTTTCATTCCTTCCGTAATATTACAACAATTACATTTTAATTTCATCCTATTTTAATTCATCACAATTCTTAATGGATTATGTTTATGATATCTCCCACTTTATTTCTTAACCTAAATAAGAATTTTAACTCCCCCCTTTATTATGTTATATTTTTTCTCATAATATAAAGATATGTATTTTTAATGACATGAAGGGATAATTCTTGAGTTTATGAGTGTTTAAAATGGATTTATTATGTTATAAAGAATTATTATTTTTGATGGGATAGTTATGTTTGTACATTTTTCCAAATTAGTCAAACTATTTGGTTTATTGGGAAGTGAAAACACGTTCATATCCCCAATGTAATTATGTATGGAACTGGCTCTGGGATATTGGGTTCGAGGTGTTTACAATTCGTATCAGAGGAAGCTCAGTATAATATATTGAAACTAGATTTAGAAAACGTAGATTATGGAACAAATCCTAAAGATATATGTCACGACCCATCCTTGGGGCCCGTGCTGTGACTACCCCAAGCCCGCCTCCCATAGGACAGGGGCTGGCGACTAGCACCAAAGTCGTAAATCCCGACAAAAAGGGAAGGCATTGCCTTTATAAAGTAAACAATCACCACCGAGTAAGAGAGAAGAAGTAAACACTATGTAAAACTTGGTAAAAAAGTAAGTGCGGAAAGTAAATGGGCCATAATAAATACGCAAAATGAATTTAAAGTACAACTGGAAAGAAAGTACATCAACTGAAAGTAAAGCATCAACGTGAAGCTGTCCACTGGATGTCCCACCTGAAGGGTGGGTACAGAGAGCCTCCTCAGCTCCTCTGGTCCTATCGTCCGCTCCGTGTATGCCCCGCCCAGTGGTGCACCTCCAGGTACCGACCGTCTCCACAAGTCTGAACCACGATCTACGATCTCCGTCGTCTGCATCCAACACCACGTAGTGCAGGCATAACCCATGCAGGGGTGAGTATACGCTACTCAGTAGGGACCCCGAGAGCCCCGATGATCTCCCCGAATACACAAAGGATAATCCACAAAGGAAAGATACAATCACGAAGTAACAAGAAACACTACTTAGGTATATAACCATACATATACCTAAGTCATCAATTTCCATTCATCTCCAACATTCGATCCCAATTTCGATCATGTCCACACAGGATAGTACAACTCAATCCACACAGGAAAGCACATCACAAACCACATAGGAAATCATGTCAATGATATCGAAGATAATTATTGAAAGTCAAGACTCATCTTACATAGGTATACTACTTTTTAAGGTGATAGAGGTGATCAGATGTGGCCACTGATTCATCTACGCTGGGACCCACGTAGGATACTAAACCAGATAAGCTGTCGGACCCACATATGATACAGACCAGCTACTCTGCCTGACCCACGTAGGATAGCAAGAACAGAGTCATTTCCGTCGAAGCCACAGAGGATATCAGTACGGTCTTCATCACTTCCGAACCCACAGAGGATTTCAGTGCAGTCTTCAAGGCCGTCGAACCCATGGAGGATTTCAGTACGGTCTTCGCAGTCGCAGCCAGCTCTAAGGTTCCCGCACACATCATGCTCGTTTCCGGAAGGGTCCGCTCTACACGCCACGTGGTCGATACATCAAATGACACATGTTCCGGAGTTGAGGTATCTTATAGTTCCGTCTCGACAAGTGTAACTCAATGTGATAGACGTCGCGTCAATCAGACGCCCAGTCATGGAGTTATTGGCTTTTTTTGTTCGAGGGGCCCAGTTGGTTTTTAAGTCAAAACCAACCCGACCGCACTCCAACTGTGTCCAAACCATGATCAGAGTAATCCAAAAGGTCCGTCTAACTTTGAGTAATCCAACAATGTCGATGCCACGTCAATTGGACGTCCGTAGCTTAAGTTATAAGTGTTTCCCCTCCGAGGGCCCGGTTGGTTTCGTGTTCGAACCAACCCGGCCGAACCCAAAGTTCTCCAAAGCCTTGAGTTTAATATACCAAAACAACCGTCTCGTCCCATGTATCTCCACGCAACTGATGGTGTGTCGATCAGAGGTCTGTTTCCCACGATATGGGAAAAAGAACAAACCTGTCCGGTTTTCGGGGGTTTTGGGCCCGGACTGACCCGATCCGAGACCCCCTAGGTCGGCCTGAACTGGGTCGACCCGAACCGGGTCCAGGTCCGGTGCATTAGGGTGCGTCCCGGCCCGGTCAGTGTGGCCCAGCCTGGCCTGGGCAGGCCGGTTGGCTTGGCGTGCATGCGCGGCCCGTGTGGCCAACTCGGGCAGAGCTGAGCTGAGCGGAAGGGGGGGGGGGGGTTGCCACCCCTTGAATGAAACCTTGGCCCCCACATGGGGGCTGCTTATTTTCCAACCGACATGGCGATGGGCTCCGCATCTTCCCTGAGTCCCGCGCGGCCGTGGGACCGGTCGCCAACCGCTGCGGCTTCAATCGCGGCGGTCCCTCCCAGCGGCGCACCGGGACGCTGCCGCCGCTGGGCGGCCGACTGCCACCTCCGGCCGCCGGCACGGTGACGCCGGCGGCCCGCACCACCGGTGATGTACGCCGACCCCCAAGGCCTCTCCGGTGGTCGTTTATTACTCTCGTCTGTGCCTGGGGTCGTCTCGAGACCCATAGATTACTGCGACGGCCTCCAATCTCTCAACGATCTCGTTTCATCGTCGCCCAACATTTCGTGCATCAAGAACAGAGAATCAGTGGGTTTAGAATTGTTCATTGGTCCGCACCCACCGCGTTAGTGGTTCAAATGACTTTCATCAATTTAATCATATGTCGAACATATAATCCACATAAATTAAATTAAACCAAACTCCTTACCTCAAGGTGTCATTGAACGAGGTTTGTCGTGAGAAAGGGATGTCGCAGAAGACGGCATCGTGGAACAAAGTTCCGTAAGCGTTGTCGAAGTCTCAGAGAAGAGAATCATTGGTGTCTCAGTACATGGCGTCGCGTAGTTGATCTCCTAGGATTTGGTTTTTTTTGTCATCCTTCATTGGAGGTTGGCGTTCTTCATCGTCAATTGTGTGTTCTTCGTATTTTTCAATGAGGAAGAACGTTCTTCAAGACTGGAGTATTTCCTCCCTAAATATTCTCGCACAACACAAAAACAATAATAAAATAATGCTTTTCCTTATTTTATTAATCATGCCAATGGTTTTTGAAATTCAAAATTAAAGCACGATTTAATTATCGATTGTAGACCAATTAATGAGGAGTTTAATAATCCAATTAAACACGAGAGTTGACTTGGCATTTAAGAGGGGGTACAGTTGAGTTACTATATTAAATGCACGTGGGAGGTAAAAAGGATATAAAGGGGTGGGGAGCGTGTGGGCCCCACATCACTAATATCCTACATAGTGGAGTTAGGATATTAGTGGGACCCACTCCAAACACCAAACATAGGTTTAAACTACCTAGAATAAAAATAAAATTTGTCGCACAACATTTTATTTTATTCTTTAGTTAAACCATTTAATTAAAAACCACTCCCGATCAAACGCAACTTCGAAAAAGGTGTTTTAAAGAAATTACGGGTGCTGCGGTTTCATTGGTGCCATCAAATTTTGATTCGGAGCACCGGTTAAAAAGTTTGTACAACCCGCTAGTTCGTTTACTGAACGTACCCTAGCTAATCTTTGGAAATTGATTCCGGGTACACCGACCATTGGAATCAAGTGCCGTCATAAATTGCGTTCTTGTAAAATCCCAATGAAAATTTAGAGAGAAAAAAATTCCCTTGATTTTTATGGGTCTTTAAATTACTCCCTCCTTAGGGAATTACGACCCCGTAAATATACATCATAATCTAGGGGAACAAATGTGGGTATTGTGCACACATCTGAGCCTCCCGCTCCCAAGTTTTTTCCAGGAGGTTCCCGTGCTGCCATCTGATGCGCACTAAAGGAATCAGCCATCCACATAGGACCTGCTCCTGTCAATCCTCCATCTCCACTGGGATCTCCTCAAAAGTCTCCCCATCGTTAATGTCTAGCTCCCCATGGTCGATTATTTGTGCCGGGTCGTGAATGTACCTGCTCAGTTGAGATACGTGGAAGACGTAATGCGCCAGGAGCAACTATGTTGGTAGAGCCAGGCGGTAAGCCACCTCGCCTACCCTGCTGAGGACCTGGAATGGTCCGATGAAGCACGAAGATGACTTTCCGCCTCAGCCAAATCTTGGTAATCCACGTCGAGGTGAGACCCACAAGAAAACGCGGTCTCCATCCTCGAACTCTTAGTGCCTCCGCCTTCTGCCATCATAAGACTTCTGTGGGCTCCGAGCTGTCCTCGTTCGCTCCTAGATAACCTGGACCTTCTCTGTCATGGCCTGGACCATCTTCAGTCCCACAAGTGCTGACTCCCCAGGGTCTGTCTAGCACAGAGGTGATCTGCAAGGCCGACCGTACAATGCATCGTACGGTTCCATCCTGATGGTGGAGGGGTAGTTGTTGTTGTACGCGAACTCCACCAAGGGTAGGTGGTCCTCCAAGCTGCGACCAAAGTCAAGGACACATGCATGGAGCATGTCCTCGAGAGTTTGAATAGTCCTCTCCGCCTGACCATCCGTCTGAGGGTGAAAGGCGGTGTTCAGACGTAGCTACGTCCTGAGTGCCTCCTACAACCCCTTCCAATGCCGGGAAGTAATAAGAGCGTCTCGATCAGAGACGATAGATGATGGAACACCATGAAGCCATATGATCTCCTAAATGTAGAGGCGTTCCAGGCTCTCCATTGAGGCCTGATCTCTCATGGGTAAGAAGTGAGCCGACTTGGTGAGTCGGTCGACAAACACCCAATGGAATCATGACCTCTAGAAGTACATGGAAGTCCAGTCACAAAATACGTAGATATCCCATCCCACATCTACTCCGGGACCTCCCAGGGCTGCACCAAGCCCGCTGGTACCTGGTGCTCTGTCTTCACCTAATGGAAGGCGAGGCATCGGGAAATGAACTCATCCACATCCTTATTCATACCCGTCCACCAGTGCTATCGTCTGAGATACGGGTACATCTTCTCCACTCCTGGATGTACCGCTAATGGGGAAGTGTGAAACTCTCTCAGAAACTCCCCCTGTAAAGCAACCAGTACCATGATATGTCCTTCAAAATGAACGTCATGGTCTCCTCCTATAGGGAATCCATCAGGTTCCTGTCCTGAGGATATCTGCGCACACCGCGTCTCATAGTCAGTGTCCCCACGCTACGCCTCTCTGACCCGCTGAAGTAGTGGAGGAGTGACTGTGAGTAACTGATGAAATGATGCTCCATCTCTATCCATGAAGGATATCTACAAAGTGGCTAGCTGCTCTGTCACCTCCCTGAGTAGTTCGATGTCTGTCCTCCTACTGAGAGAATCGACTACTACATTCCTCTTTCCATGAGTATAGACTATATCAATGTCATAGTCCTCGAGGAACTCGAGCCATCGCTGCTATCTCAGATTCAGGTCCTTCTACAGGAAGATGTACCTGAGACTCTGGTGGTCAGAGTAGACTGTAAAGCGCTCTCCCATCAGATAGTGTCGCCACATCTTCAGAGCGAAGACCATTGCTGCTAACTCCATGTCATGGGTAGCATAGTTCTGCTCATGCTGACTCAACTGACGTGATCCATAGGCAATCACCGCCCTCTCCTATATAATAAACATCGGTGTCCTGTCTCTGATGCATCGCATTAGACTACGTACCCTTCTCCCTCCACTGGTAGCCTCATGATAGGCACGCTGGTCAATCTCTGTCTAAGCCCTTGGATGCTCTACTGACATCTGTATGACCACACGAAGGGTTTCCCCTTCTTCGTCAAAGCTGAGAGTGGTACCGCAACTCTGTAAAATTCTGGCACAAATCTCTGGTAGTAACCAGCTAGACCCAAGAAACTCCGCACCTCCGTCACGCTCCTGGGTGGATCCCAAGCTAGAACAGCCTCTATCTTCGCAGGATCCACCGCAACTCCTGCCTTAGAGATGACATGTCCTAAGAAGTGGATCTCACGTAACCATAACTGACACTTTGAGAGCTTTCCATAAAGCTAGTGCTCTCGGAGTTTGTCTAGTACAAATCGCAAGTGGTAGGAGTGCTCCTCCTCAGTGGTCAAGTATATAAAAATGGCATCGATGAAACGAAAAATCAATCAAGGTATGGCTAGAAGATCTTGTTCATGAGACCCATGATCACTGTTGGAGTGTTGGTTATGCCGAAAGGCATAACTAAGAACTCAATGTGGAGATACCGACATCTAAAGGTCATATTCTTCACGACTTTGTCTCGAACTCTGATCTGATGATATCCTGACATGAGGTCTATCTTCGAGAACCACTGTGCTCCCTTGAGCTGATCGAAGAGGCATTCAATCCGCAGTAGCAGATACTTGTTCCCCACGATCACCTGGTTCTGGCGACAATATTCGATATAAATACGCAAGCTCCCGTCCACCTTCTTGGCGAACAATATCAGGGAAGCCCTGGGTGAAACACTAGGTCGGATGAATCCTTTGCCCTGAAAGTCCTCTAGTTGTACCCGTAGCTAATGAAGCTCAGCGGGAGCTATCCGATATACTGGAGTGGATATCGGGGTTGTCCCGGGAAACAGGTCAATATAAAAGTCTACCACTCTAGTAGGAGGTAGTCCTGGAACGTCATCAGGGGGAACATCCACATACTGATCCACCACTGCAGAAAAAATATGACTCCGCACGTCAACTGCTCCTAGGATGAGGCTAGCCAGCTGATGAGTAATGGGATGTCATCTCCTCTGCATGAGTCCATCCTGCGCTACAAAGTCACCCTTCTCGCCGGTGAAGGTGAACCTGCTCCAATCAGTGCAAATACACCGCACCTTGCGCCTAATAAAGTCAATATGAGCACGGACTGTAGATAACCAATCCATGCCCAAGATGACGTTGTAAGGCCTCGATGCCACTAAAAGAAGATCTCAGCTGAATCTCTTACCTCCCAGAGTAAGCTCACACAGCCGACACCAGTGTGTAATCATAGAGTTTGCTCCCATATGAGTCTCTTTCCGTAAGGATCGAGCCAAAAGCTCCGTTGGAATCTCTGACCTCCTAACAAGGGTAGCAGCAATAAAAGAATGACTTTCAAATGTGTATATAAGAACTACAGAAAGGGTGGACTAGACACAGATAGTACCTAAAATCATCTCTGGCACACCGTGGTCATAGGCCTCTGCTGCTTGATGCTGAGCCTGTCTCTGCCCGCCAGCTCCCTGGGTTGGGGTGGACCTCTTGGTGGTGGTGGTGTTAAAGCCTAAAAGCATCTCCCCCCACCTGATGCTCGACCATCTCCCCTACATCATCCGCCTGCTCTCGGCGGACTGCCATGGTCGACCCTCTGTCTCTTACTGGGTGGCCCCTCAACTGTCTGCTACTCCTCTACACGACAGGTTGGGAAGTCACGATCCATGTGGCCATGCCCGCCGCATGCGTAGCACTGTCTGCTCCTCGGAAGGCTGGCTCTGTGCCGTGTGCCCCGCACCTCTGATCCAATGTCCTGAGCTCGTATGCCTGACGGTCCGGTCCGCCTAGACCCCTGTGACATCTGTTGACTGCCAGCTATAGATGACTCTGCTACGTGCTGCCCTGCGGTAGGTATCGCTGCTGGCGTAGGCTCAGTAAGAAATATCTTTATGAGAAGAGCTCTCTCTAGTACACCTTCTAGTGTTGGAATGCTGAGGGAGATCATCGACTCCCTGCTCTCATACTTCAGTCCTTGTTCGAAGGTCTAGGCCCGGAAGAATGGATCCCGTAACATGTCTGTTGAATAGCACGAGAGATCATTAAATCTCACCAAGTACTGGGTGACCGTCATGCTGCCCTTCCGCAGCTGTAGAAGCTCCTGGATGCGCACCGCATAGAGTGTGTCTATGAAAAACTTCGAGCGGAAGAGGCTCTCAAAATCCGTCCAGAGGAGTGATGCCTCGTCGTGCACCTAGAGCATCAATCTCCACCATCTTCCTGCTGCTGCGTGAAGAAGGCTCGCTGCAAGGATCCCCATGAGGTCAGCTGGTGTCCCCATTATCTTGAAAACTCGCACAACCACCTCCAGCCAATCCTCGAATGCCTGAGGGTCCGTCTCCCTTTGGAACCTGGGTGATCTCTAATGCTGAAACTCGTGCAGTGCACTAAGGTGACGTTCACTCTCAGTGGATGGGGCTAGTTGTATCGGTGTCTCGGCGGGTAGAGGTACTGTCGGTGCCTCCGCTGTCAAAGGGCCCTACACCGAGGCCTCATCGCTCGGTGGGCTATCGTCTCACTCAAATATCGGAACCTTAGCTGGCTGTCGTCGTGGGGCCATCCTGAAAAGAAACATGTGTGCCATGTTCAAAATAGTATACCTGGTGAGCTGACCCAAAGTAATCACAATGAAAACATGAAACACACATGCAATCAATGATTTCGTGTACTAAGTCAGAAATCAAAAGCCAGGTTCCTGGTGTACAGATACATCGACCGCGGCACCAACACTGGACTCCCTGGACTGATAACCACAATCAATACTCTTAAAATTATTGGTTCACATAGAATAAAGATCAGAGTTTTCAGTTCTGCGATAGAACCGAACTCCTCTAATACCAATTTGTCACGACCCGTCCTCGGGGCCCATGCTGTGACTACCCCAAGCCCGCCTCCCATAGGCCAAGGGCTGGATACTAGCCTAAAAGGCGTAAATTATGACAAAAAGGGAAGAAATTGACTTTATAAAGTAAAAAAACACCATAGAGTAAGCCAGCAGAAGTAAACACTAAGTAAAACTGGGTACACAAGTAACTGCAGAAAGTAAATGGGCCAGAATACAAACCCAAACTGAAAGTAAAGTACTACTGGAAAGAAAGTAAAACAACTGAATGTAAAGCAGCAGTATTGAGCCATCCACTGGAAGACCCACCTGAAGGGTGGGTACAGATAGCATCCTCATCTCCTCGGGTCAAGCCGTCCGCTCCGTGTACGCCCCGCCCAATGGGACACCTCCAGGTACCGACCTGCTCCTCAAGTCTCAACCACGATCAGCGCTATTCGTCGTCTGCATCCAACACAACGTAGTGCGGGCACAACCCGTGCATGGGTGAGTATATGCTAGTCAGTAGGGACCCCGAGACCACCTATGGTCCCCAAGAATCCACAAAGGATAATCCACAAAATAAAGATAAAATCATGATGTAACAACTAACACTACATAGGTATATGCCCATTCATATACCTAAGTCATAAATTCTCGTTCAGCTCCAACATCTGAGCCCAAGTTCGATCACTTCCACACTGGATAGTAAAACCCAATCCACACAGGAAATCACAACACATACCACATAGGAAATCAAGTTAATCATATCGAAGATAATGATTTAAAGTCAAGACTCAGCTCACACATGTATACTTTTTGTGAGGTGATAGAGATGATCAGATGTAGCCACTGATTCATCTAAGATGGGACCCACGTAGGATACTAAACCAGCTAAGCTGTCAGAACCACATTGGATACAGACCAGCTACTCTGCCAGACCCATGTAGGATAGCAAGAACATAGTCATCGCCATCGCTCCCATGGAGGATTTCATAACGGTCCTCATCACTGCCGAACCCGCAAAGGATTTCAGTGCAGTCTTCATTGCCATCGATCCCATGGAGGATTTCAGTATGGTCTTCATCACTGCTGAACCCACGAAGGATTTCAGTACAATCATCATCACCATCGAACCCACAGAGGATTTCAGTACGATCTTCGCAGTTGCAGCTAGCTCTAGGGTTCCCGGACACAACATGCTCATTTCTGGGAGGGTCCTCTCCATGAGCCAAGGGGTCAATACATAAACTGACATGTAGTCTGGAGTTGATGTAACTCAATGATCCGTCTTGACAAGAGGAACTCAATGTGATAGACGATGCGTCAATCGGACACCCTGTCTGAGAGTTATTGGCTTTTTTCTTTCAAGGGGCCCGGTTGGGTTTTTAAGTCAAAACCAACCCGACCGCACACCAGCTGCATCCAAACCTTGAGCAGAGTAAGCCAAAAGTTCCATCACATGAAGGGGGGTCCAAAAAAGTCAACGACACGTCAATCAGATGTCCGAAGCTCATGTTATAAGTGTTTCCCTTACGAGGGCCTGATTGATTTCGTGTTCGAACCAACCCGGCCATAAAAAATGTTTTCTGAAACCTTGATTGTTATATACTGAAACTACCATATCGTCCCAAGGATCTTCACGCAACTGACGGTGCATCGATCAGAGGTCTATAGCCCAGGGTATGAGCAAAAAATCGAACGTGTCTGGTTTTCGTGGTTTTTGGCCCGGACCGACCCGGCCCGAGACCCCCTAGTTCGGCCCGAACCGGGTCGATCTGAACCAGGGCTGGCCCATTAGGGTGCGGCCCGACTCGATGGGCGTGGCCCGGCCAAGTCGGTACGGATCGGCCCGGCCTGGGCATCCCGGCCCGGCCCGAGCGGGACGGTTGGCCTGGCGCGCACGCGGCCCGCGGTGCCAGCTCAGCCACCCACACAAGGGGGTCGCTCCCTTGCCAACCGATGTGGCGATGGGTGCCTCGTCTTCCCAGGGTACCGCACGCGGGGCACCTCCAGTGAAGTCAGAAGGCCACGGAAGCCGCTCCGGTGGTCCGTTCTTGCTCCCGTCTATGCCTGGGGTCATCTCGGGACCTGTAGATTACTGCGGCAACCTCCAATTGCTCAAATGTCCCGTTTCATCGCCACCCAACATTTCGCGCATCAAGAACAGAGAATCGGTGGGTTTGGACTTGTTCGTTGGTCCGCACCCACCACGTTAGTGGTTCAAACGACATTCAACAATTTAATCATATTTCAAAGATATAATCCACATAAATTAAGGTAAACCAAACCCCCTACGTCAAGGTGTCGTTGAAAGAGGATTGTCGTAGGAATGGGATGTCGCGGAAGACGGAGTCAAGGAACAAGGTTCCGTAAGTTTCTTCGACGTCTTGGAGAAGAGATTCGTTGGTGTCGCGGTACACCGTGTTGCGTCATCGATCTCCGAGGATTCGGATTTCTTCCCTGTCCTTCATCAGAGGCTGGAATTCTTTTTCGGCGACTGTGCGTTCTTCGCGTTCTTCAATGAGGAAGGACGTTCTTCAAGACTAGAGTATTTCCTCCCCAAATCTTCTCACACAACAAAACAACAATAATAAAATAGGGCTTTGCCTTATTTTATTAGTCATGCCAATTGTTTCTGAAATTCAAAATTAAATCACGATTTAATTATCGAGAGTTGACCAATTAATGAGGCGTTTAATAATCCAATTAAATGGGAGAGTTGACTTGGCATTTAAGAGGGGGTGCAGATGAGTTACCCTATTAATTGCACGTGGGTGGTAAAAATATAATAAAGGGGTGGGGCTCGTGTGGAACCCACCTCACTAATATCCTACTTAGTGGAGTTGGGATATTAGTGGGTCCCACTCCAACCACCATGCATAGGTTTAAACTACCTAGAGTAAAAATAAAATTTGTATCACAACATTTTATTTTATTCTTTAGTTAACCCATTTAATTAAAAACCTCACCCGAGAATACACAACTCTGGAAAAGGTGTTTTTAAGTAATTACCAATGCTGCGGTTTCATCGGTTCCCTCACATTTCGATTCCGAGCAACTGTTCAAAAGTTAAGAAATACCCGCTTCTTCGTTTACTGAACGTACCTGAGCAAAACATCAGAAATTTATTCCGGGCACACCGGGCCTCAGAATCAGGTGTCGTCAGAAACTGCGTTCTTGTAAAATCCCAAAGAAAATTAAGAAGAAGAAAAAATTTCCATTGAATTTTACGTGTCTTTAAAATATAATCATATTATAATAATATAATAACATCATAGAATTTTTGTAAGTTATAGAGTTTTTTGGTCTTCATAGAAATATATATCTTTTGGGATTCAAAAAGTAGATGTGGTTCTGGAAAAGATGTACCTAGGGGTAAAAAATCTCACAAGCAACCTTGAGCTTTGTTCAACGTAACCTAGTACATGAAAAAAATCCTTAAAATTTAGATTTTCTATCACCCCCATGCAATATTCATAGGATAATTCAAAATTTATTTACAATCCATAATGATATATTTAAAAAATAATCTGCCCACAATGAAACCATGATGATGATTATGAGATTAGCTACACAGAAATTGTTCAATTTATGTTATTTATTTCTATTGTATGGCGATTATACATCTAATAACATATTGATATGATATAATTTGTTAGATATAATCATTTATAAATCGATGTTCGTAGAAGGATTTGGAACCTCAGAAATTAATATGATCCAAAGAGTAAGTATGATCAAATATTTTATGGGTTTATGCCCATCAATTGAAGAGAAAAAGTCTCCAATATTTTTTTCATTTGAGTTATAGTATCATGTGCTAAAAATACAATAAAATAATTATATAAGTATAATGGATTCCAAAGGAATCATGTGAACAAGTGTAAACCTAGGAAAAAACATGGATAATTGAAATAATAGAAATAAGTACAATTAATCATGTGATAATTGTATAATGAAACAAACATGTTGTTTCATAACGGGAATGGGAGTTTTTTACGCCTCTGGAGAGAAAGGATACCGTGATTGTAATTTAATCAGTAATCATAATTTTTCCAATGTTAAAGGATTCAACAGAATTTAGTTGGGACACTAAACAAATAAATGTCTCATGAGTCAAGGGAATATACCTAAAAAGTTTGATAATGGAAAAGTGCTAAGATTATTCTACTACCACATACACATATAAATGATTAATAGGCATGTGTTTACATTTAATAAGTATGTTAATTTAGTTTTATATCCTTGATTCTCTATTTATATGAATCATGAGATATATAAGTATTGTACTGCATTATATCTCCATTGAATATTTAGAAGCATGCGATGAATAACACTAGTAATAAAGAGAAGTGATTCCATTGTATGTTGATGATCTTGTAAACATGAAAACACGGAAAGATAATCCTAAATATTCCCATGATGTTGATATTAAAATAAATAGATATATGTTGTATATTATTGGGGACCATGAAGGTGGTTAGTGATCTGTTGGTATATGTTATGTATGAACTATTATAATTTTGGATTTAAGGAATATATCCAACAAAATAAGTTTTTACTCTTCGAAGAATTCATGTTACATTAATGTTTAAATGATTTTAAGGTATTCAAGTATTTGGTACATGAAAATAAGATCTATATTATTTTGGTAAAACTTATGTTTTGTTCATGCTATAAATTTAGTGAAATTTATTCTAAATTTTTGGTCCATGGTTTTAGGGATACATATTTTTGGATGAGACTTGACAATAACTACTTATTTAATCTGTTAAAGATATTTTTGATTATGATTAATTTATAATTTTTACATAATGGATAACATGTTCTAACCATGTTGGATTCAGAAAAAAGTTAGAGAATGAATGATTGGATTTTGGAATTTATTATCCAAAAATTTCATTTAGGAATAAAAATATTTTCTTCCGTATCCATCCCCAGATTTAGGAAATGATGTGGAGATAAAATGAAGAAAATTTAATGGGTGTGATTATGATATGAAAAAGAATAATGTTTTTTTTTATTTTCACATGTTTCTATCTATAATGTAAAATAATCCCTCAACCTTAAGAAATGTTTTTGAGGTTTTATATGGTATGCATTTATTTTTTTCTGAGAAATCAAGGGTCTTTAAATCAATAATTTTTTTATTATATAGTTTTGGTTAACTTTCTAATGACCATGTTCTCACACTGTCAATTACAACATGATGGTCACCTTTTTCATTAATTTTTATATTTTATCTTTACACTAATATTATCGTATTCATATTCATAATTTTTTTGTGACGGTTATATTTTTCATTCCCTCATTTAAATAAGTTGTATTAATAAACCAATTTATGATATTGGTTTCACAAAAAAAACTTACATGCATCAACATTTGATTTTTCCATGTGAAATTCTCCTAATTATGATGATTTAATTAATTAAATAAGGGGTTAATGTAACAACCAAATATGTGTTTTATTTATCTCCATAACTCAATTAAAAATATTAGATATCTTATATTTTAAATGAACTAGGATATATAATTAAATATTAATTTGAACATTGGAATAGTAATGTGACGATTTAGAATATTAATGTGCACATCAAAATAAAAACCTCACCTATGAAAGTAAAAATAAAATTTGGGTGTTTCATAAATTAAAATATGATATATTTATATAGTGAAACACATATAAATAAATGTTATAATGATGATAAATTATGTGATTGTATTTTTTTAAAATGTAAATTTATATTTTATATTTTAATTAATTTTATTATTTTGATGAAATTTGTTTTCATAATACATATTCAATTAATATTATTATTTTCAATTATAATTATAAGATAGTTGTGTAAGACCAAAACTAATTTTTTAATGTATAGAAAATACATATAAAATTAAAATATGTAATTTTTGTATAAATTATGATTTTATTGAGAAAATAAATTGACAATTTTTTTAAAATTATTTTCATAAAATATTGTCTATTTTTTATATATACATATCCAAAAAAATTTATGGTTATCTATTATGATTATTTAAAAATAGTTAATTTATTGGTGAATAGAAAAATTGCCTTTTTAAAAAATATAGTATGTCTTGTCCTATCATAGATAAAAAATTATCATATAATATTTATTAATAAAATTCATGTCTAAATTATGATATCATAATATAAATATTATTAAAAACATATTCATAACATTTATGCTATAATTTGTTTCAAGATAATTTTAAAAAACATTGTTAGTGCCGACGCAGTGCCTGTATAATGTTGGAAAGATCAAATTTGTTTCCTTTTTGATATATATTTAGTGATAAGAAATAATTTCATTATTTTTTTATTCAATAATTATTTTTTACTTTTTTATGATATTTTAAAATTTTGGTGTTATACAACATCGATATTAAACAAATTGATGTGAAATGCTTGTTTAAGGAATGAAAAGACAAATTAACCATTTAATGAAGTTCTGTTCACATGTATATGAATCTTTATACTTAATGAATGTATATAAATTAATATATTTAACATAATCAATTACTTTCTATGATATTAGTTTTTTTTAATTTTTAATATATGTAATAATTAACGTAAATTATTGTCTAAACAGTTTCTATTCTTGTGAAAGGAAAAGAAAAATCAATAAAATGGTTTTACATAAAATTATATGAAACATTACATTTCATAAAAACATGGATAAATATATTTTATTTGTTAAATATATATATATATATATATATATTTAATAATGGTCGAATTAATTCCCATTTGGATCCACATAGGCATGATTATGACACATTATAATATTATATTTAAAAGGTATTCAAGTTATTCATACAATAATTTTTAATTTTTATAATTGTCTTAAATTTGGTTTTATAGATTTTTCTGAATATAAATATTCATTTTAAATAAAATAATTATTATCCTCATAGAAATTTATTTTATTTTTCTTAGAATAAATATCTTCCTTAATGGTATTAATATTTATGATTGAGTAATTATTTAATTAACAAGTAAATCAAATCCATGGAATTAAAAATAATAAAATAAATATAACGTGAGATTTAAAGGTAATTTATGAATTATTTATTAGAAGATAACATATCATGAATTTAAAAATAAAAATAGAACTTGAAGCATTATATATATGTCGTTAAATTCATTGTTATGAATAACATCTAATTTGGTAGAAATTATCACTCAGGAATAAAAAAATTTAATTAAATTATTTAAAAATAAAAAAAATTAAACCAGGAAAAAAATATAACATTCTCTTTAAAATGTGATATCTTGTTGTTTTTAGGAAAATTTTATGTGATTAAATATATGTTAGACTTATTATATTTTTCTTTTTATGTAATTCTTAAAATGCTCCTCACAACAACTTTAAAAGTAGACCCATCCCTTCAAAAAATATCATCGTCTTGAACCCTATTTCAGGTATATTGATTGAAAAATTTCCTTTTCCTAATCCCTATCCACATTATATTGTTTACCCTCTATCCAAAATTCCGCATCTGTATTCTCTAATAGGATCACATGTAGAAGAAATCAAGATGGAAAATCCTGGTATGTTCTTCAATTTCATTTTGATTTCAGTTCTTTTATTATCTTTTATATACCTTATATATCCAAACATTAATGATAACGAAAATATTTTATATATAATATATTTTTATTATGTTAATGTTATATCTACAATAAATTATATTTTTTCCCATTTTTATTCTAAAAATTAAAACACCGTCTCTTAAGTGCTGATATACCACCTTCATGGATGATGAATTGTAATTTACCAATTAAATCCTGAAAGATGGTTATAAAAAAATTATGATTGAAATAGACATTAATATATGTAATATTACTTATTTAATGTTATGGAACCACCATATACTCTTCATATTAACTCTTAAGTTAATACTAGCTTTTGATGATAAAAAAATGCCAAAATAATCAAAAGGGTTAAAATTAACACTATGTCTAACGAATCATCCTCATATGTCGAAATATTCTCACATAAGACCATTAATGTTTATTAGTAACAAATAATTTCAATTCTTGATAATAGTTTCAATTTTACATGATCTGTTGTATATTTATAGAGATGAATCAATAATCAAGACCAAGGAAACAAATACTCTAAATGACGAAATTAAATCATATAAGACATCATAGAGGAAATAAATAAACACAATTAAATTATGATAATGAAAATCAATTTTGAATAAGATTATAATTAAATTATTAAAGAATCTAATTTCATTATCCTTGACATTATATAAAAGTGAATAACACTTTCAGAAATAAGGTAAGGGTTTTTCTCATTTCACATTTATTTCTATGAGATACACCTTATTTATCACATTTTATTTTGTGTGATGTATGTATACTACCATTTGATTTATCAAATAATGGTTAATTTTATTTCCATGTTTGTCAATGATGCATTTTATGATCATTCATTTTATAGGGCATATGGTTCGACTGCTTGCATATTGGAAAGGGTTTATTTACGAACATCCATTTTATACTATGGGTTACACATTGTATCTATTTATTTCTATGTAATTATTAATTATTCTTATTTAATCATAATATATTATTTTTTTATGTTTTAAATATATGTATCTATCTCAATTATTAAATCCTTGATGGGGAATTATATGTTTTTATGGTTATCATTTAAATTCCTCTTGAACGGAAAGACTAACTAAAAGGTAAATACCTATTTCATATATATTCTAAATACACTCCATAATAATATTTAAGACACCAATATGTTTCTAAAAAGAAACTTTTAATCATTACAAAAATATTTTCCCTTCTCTAGTTTTATGTAAATAATTAATCCTTTGTACCCATTATTGACAATTATACTTTCTCTTAAATTGCATTAAATGATCAAATTTCCAAAGCTTCTTAAAATATTTTCTTACAACTTTTAAATTCATTTTGACTCTGGATTTGACAACTATATACCATAAACCATATTACCTGGAATGTTATGTGATTATGTTTACTGATTAGGAAAATTTATTTACATTCTTTATGCGTTTTCTTGTTATTTGTCACCCCATTCGTTTGATGAATACGTTGGATTTATTAAGATAAGGGAGGGTACCACTATAGTGTATCGATAAATCAATATGGCTCATGAGACAAACCAGATATTGGATTGCTTGTTTTCTAACCAATTTATTTTCATATATTGTTTCGGAAGAGGCCTTAAACATTTATTTTTAGATTTATTTGTTGAAAACTAGATGGTATGTTTCAGATATGAAACAATACTAATTCCAACTTCATGATATTAGTATTTTATAATCCATGGGATTATTATACTAGTATAATGTCATTAGATTAGTTTTATTATCATATGATTATTTATATATCTTTATTTAATCATTTATTATTTATTTCATATTATAATAAAGATTTTCTTTTACTAGAATGAATATTTATTTAATCCCCTTAACATAATGTTTATATTTATGATAGATCCCACTATGATTCATACCATTAATATACATCTCAATTATCCCCTTTCTTGTGTTTTATTTTTCCCCAGGATATGAAACTATATATAATTAATGACTTGTATGGATAATCTGTAAATTTATGAGTGTTTCAAATTGAGTTTGTATATTGTATTTCAATTAATGTTCTAATATAATTCTTATTCTTGATTTTTTTTTTCTAAATTTACAAAACGTTTTTGAACCTTTGAATACAAATAATTGTTCAAAATACTATATTAATTTCATAAGGTGACATCTACGAGATAATAGGGTAAGTGACGTTACATTTAGAGAAAAAGTGTGATTTCATGATAGTGGATATATTTTTATGAATGCTTCAAAAAATAATCAGAATAAACATCCTAGGATGAATACCCCATTCATCATAACATTGGGAAAGAAAATATTCCATAATACATCAATAAAGAACATGTAATGGACCTGAAATTTAGTAAGGGGAATTCCATAGAGTAATTTGTAAGATAGAATATGGGATATTCACCATGATATGTGCACCGACCAAATCAGTTTCTCTACTGAATCATAAGTGTATACGCATGATACAAAGGGAGGGTGGGGTGGAAGAATTACATTTAAAATAAAATTTACACATACATGAAACACACCATATTGTTTATCAATAAGATCATACTCAAGTATTTAATGATTACTTGTGTATGTTAATAATATCCATAAATTTTATGCTATTACATATTTGTTAATTGGGATCACATAAAGTCAAATAAATCAATTATTATAAAGGTATGTGAGAAAAATATATAATATAAATGTTGTGGAATATTAATATTATATAAAAAATAATATGAATGATTATATAAAATTAGTAATGAATTAAATGTTTAATAAAAGTATTTAAATAGTGTAACCATAAGTGGTAAGGATGTGAGAAATCATATCCTTATAGATCCATTTTTTTAAACCATCTTTAAAGGGTTTCGTTTCAAAATTGTTAAAGTATATGGTTCAATGTTCAGAAAGGATCTATCATCCAATCCCATGGAATCACATGATATTATGATCATTGTTAGATTCATACTCCTAGACCTGGACCCCCTTATTGTAATTGATCAAAAACACATATCTCAGTGTCCTTAGAATCCCCAATCTAAACCATTACAAAGAAGATGAATAAAAAATAAATACATTATATGAAATTTATATTCCTCAAATGGATTCCTTAGATTAAAAACCCTCTAAATAACAATGTGTAACAATGAGTGGATCATAAATATATAAATATAAGATGTGTTGAATTAAAAAATTGAATCTTCTCCAATGATTTCAAATGCACTCTTATTTTTAGGCATTCCTCTAAAGGTAATATATATGTTATTCACATAGTTAGTTTCAATGGCCTGAGATGTTCTTCACATAAAAACTCATTAATATGTTTCCAAACAAATTCATTTTTATTTTCACCATTAATATTTTTTAATGAATTCCATCTTATTGAAATAATTCAAATTACTCCGATTATAATATTTTGACTGTCTGACAGACTATATAATTGATTTTGAATCCAATTAACTGCTCAATGGTAAATTAGGTGTATCTAAACAATATTTCGTCTAATATATATGTCATAAACAATTATTATAGACATACTAGTAGTTTATAAAATGGAAAAACATTAGTTTGTTTGTTTGAATAGATTTATAGTCAGTCAAATAGACTAGATTGAATTATAATAATGTTATATTCATTTTATAATTGAATAATTTTTGTATTCTGTAGAAAGGGGTTTTCATAGAAAATAATTCTAAAACCCATGTAATATATATTGGCAGTGGAATAAAGTCTTAAGAAAGTTTTTTTTTCATTTACAACACAATATGAAATAAATTATAATATAAAACATTTTAATAAATAATTTCCACCTATTTTAAAAGAAAATTACACAACAATTAATATAAATAAAATTGTAAAGTTTAAAATACACAAAACCATTTGTTCAATTATGATCGTCAAATAAAAACATCATTGAAAAATAATATAATATCACATCCTAACACCCCCTATGTTAAAAATCTATTTTTGATCATCATTATAGTTATTAATGAATATATTTTCCACTTCATAAAATCTATCTTTATAAAATATCCTCCTTAGAATGACTTCTTAAAAAATTCTCTCTCATTGGATAAAATATATTCTTTGAACTATTCCTTATAATTTTTAACAAACCCATCCACCATTATCATTTTGAAAAAGGAATAGGGATAGTAATATAATATCCTAAAATGTATGAAATTCATAATTGAAAAAAATTGTGTTAGATATAATTATTCAGAATATAAATAAAAGAAAAAGAATTCATTCAAAAAGAAATTGAAAAAAAAAATAAATATATTTCTAGAATAGGACTTTCAATCTAATAATTCATTCAAAATGTTTCAAATTACATTTATAAATCTTTAAAAATATGAATTATTATATATATATATATTATAGGAAATAGAAATAAAAATCCTAAAACTGTCATGATCAATCTCAATTTTGGTCTCGATCATTCTATCATCTCTCTAATTTCTTATTACCTTTTAATCTCAATCATTATGTTAGAAAATTATTTTTACGAAAGTTATATTTTTCTATTTTCATCCATAAGATTTCAAATAACCTCACCAAAATATTATAACCAGTCATTTTCAATGTAAATATTTTGTATTTATTCATTCTATTATATTAATTCATCATTTTTATTAACTTTAATATCTCTGAATTATTAAAAAAATTAATATATAAGATTCACCTATAGAAAACATGTCAAATGAATATTATAACTCAAAATAAGCTTTAATTACTTCAAAAAATAGTTATCATGATCTCTTAATTCATCCTCAAATTTTCTTTGAAACATCCCCATATAATTATATATTGTCCTGTGTAAATTTTAATTTCCTTCGAAACACTTATATTGAAATTATTTGGTATCAATAGATCTATAAATAACTTATATTATTATATTATTTAATTATATTATATTAACATATGTTAAATATTTCTTCAATGGTAGGATGAAATTGAATGAAATCAGTAATTTGGTAAAAATTCATAAAAATGTAATCAATACTCTTCTATTATTTTGTGGTTATAGAGTCTGATGACAATAATGAAGAATCTAAAATATGAGGATTAGAAGGTCCCACCTCAAATTTATTTAATCCCTTTTTTCATCATTAGAAACATTTTAAACATAAATATATTTATTAGTAACATATTTTATGATATTTTATTATAATAATGATGAGATTATCCTAATTATTTTAATGATCACATGAATTCCAATGAAACTTCTAATATAAGATTTTTATTAGAATGTTTTAAAATTGATGTAGATGAAGAATTTGTTTTTGATGAACTCACTTCTCCATCTACATGTTCTTCAATTTCTGTTTCCTCTTCCTCATATCCTCCTCTACCTATTTCTTCTTAATATTTATTTTCCATCTTTGTTTTAGTTCTCAGTTCTAATTTTTATGCATATATAATTATTATTTTGTTACCTATTTCCCACATAATTTTAAAATTATATTTTCACTGATTCCTAAAATGATTTTAAATTTTTCATTTTATCTTTATGGACAACTAAAACTTTTCTTCCTTTACCATTATTAGCTACAATTGAAATAACTGGTAGAACTAGTTGAGTTTCTTCTAAATCTAAACAAGTAAAAAGGATATTTTCATATCATGTGAATGGTATAACTAATAAAGGAGGTGATATTGAAATTAGAGGATATTCCAATGTCATTTAATATTACATAAGTAATGTTTCCATCATTCATTCCCAAAAAACATTTTCTTTTTTTTCTTCTTTTTAAAATTCATTAGTAGATTTGATATTTATGGAAAAAGTATTTTGCTTTTCCTATATAAATATTTTATCCCTATGATTATTTTTATATTTTTATTCTATATGATTTTTTAATATCATCACAAAATAAATAATTATTATTATTCAATACTTATGTGGGTGAATAATTATCCTTCCTCTTTCCCTTCATAGTTTCATTTTTCTTTATATAGTTCATATTTGGATGTAACTTTTTTCACCATTTCGACGGATTTATTGAAATATTAAATGAATTAAAACATCATCAATTCTATAGTTTTCACCACTAATAAAATAAAACTATTGTCTTTGGAAATATGATTGATTATTTATTTAATAATCATGCATGAAGTTCACTAACAACTTTTTTATTATACAAGGGAGCATTATAATTTTATACACCATTGAGGTTTCGGAAATAATAAATATTGATAAGAATAATTACTTAATCAAGTTAATATGTCTCATGTAAACTTGAAAGACCCAAATAAATATGGTAATGAAATTAAAAGTATCAATTCATCTCTTCTATAGAATCATGCACCCATTCATCCATTGGATTACCACTATGGAATCTAGATTCCTATGAAAAATGTTTCTATCTCTTTTAGAATAAGTAAACAGTGAAGCATATGATTTTGACATATCACAACTTTGGATATTCTTTTGAAGCTTGTGATATGGTGGATATATCTCACCCTACATGGTAGTATCCACTAACCCAACATATTTTTAGAATAAGTGTTTAAAATTGACACTGTATAATGTGAAAACAATTAATATTGTATTCTCTTCCATATTTATTTATACTAAGGTATAAAATTTTATAAAAATCATCAGGTTGTTTAAATTAAATTACATTTTCTCAATTCATTTCATTTCCCCTCGTTTAAATTTCAAAACTTATTAATTTAGTTAATCATACTTTTATTTATAAGTTTCTCGGTCAACCTTTCTCTAAAAAACATGTCTTATAAATAAATTTTACAGAGGCCATCTGATTCAAAATGGAATGAGTGCACATATTGTATAATCTAATCATTTGATTGGAGAGAATCTATATTGGGAAATATAAATGGATACATGTATCCAGAAAAAAACAATGTTGGACACACTTACCCCACCACTTATATTTTTTCACGAGAGTGCCTCTTTGATTTCTACGAATCCATTGGCTCATATTTAAATACCACGTTTTTTCTGACAGTTGAGATTTAAAGCATAAATTAATTAAAAATAAATCTAAAAACATATTTTATTAAGTAAACATATAATATAAATCAACTATTGTACGATTTCATATAAATCATGAAATTATAACAAATTTCATGTTTGTAAAAAATTATTATATGAACACAAACATTCATAGACTATTGTAAATGAAAAATATAATTAAAAATATTATAGAAAAAAATGTTGAATATAAATACAAAATCGACATGAGTAACCATTTTTTCTTAGATTATGTAAAATAAATTTAATCAAATGATCATTTTAAAAAAATATATTGTCCAAAAATTTGTATTGAAACAATTTTAGAAACTAGAAACCTAAAAATGAAAAATTCCATAGAAAATATTTTTATAAAATATTTATTTTGGAATGCTTATAAAAATCAAATTCTGAAAAACTAAAAATTAGTAAACCAATGTTATTATAAACTATTTTGTTTTTCGAATTATTTATATTTTTTGAAAAATTATTTTATTTAGAAATTTTTTTTTTATCAAATAAAAATATATGTACACCCATTAATAATAATTATATTTATTTAATAATATTGGTAAACATGACGTAGATATAAATATTCATTTTATATTAACCCTTCCCATCTTCAATATGAAATATTAAAATATATCTAAATTATGTGGTCAGGAAAAAACATTAGTGAGTTATTATTGCATTTTGATGAATTATAAAATGAAATCACCTTCATATGTGTGATAATTATATAAATAGTGTCTTATATATAAGTTTTATATCTCTTGAGTGATGTTATCGGTTTTTACCTAATGAAATAGGAATTTTGTTATCATAAAATATATATTTTTTACAATAACTCATGCCATAGCCAGTTTGTGTGGAATTCATAACACATGGTCGCAAAACCTTGTAGCTAGCACATATTTGAATAAATTGTGGAAGGTGATATAAATTTGTTTTCTTAAAAGACAATTAAACTAATGTTTTTCTTAATACATGATAGGTTCAAGGAAAACACGTCACATCCAATCTACATCAACCAAAGTTTGAATCCAAAAATTGCATTAACTAATTTTTTTTCCATAAGAGTAAAATAAACATAAATAAATAGTTCCATTATGTTAGTGATTAATTTTATTTACATTTTAAAATGAAACACTTTTTTATTTGACTTATATATAGAATATAAGAATACCGAAAACATTGAATCTAGATGACTTATTGTTAAGTAATGTATTCTTCCAAATGTACCTCAACTGATATTATGATCAACTGGTTTCCCAGATTCAAAAATATCTTAATTAGTCGACGTTCAAGTAAGAGTTATAATAAATTTATAAATTTCATATCATAATTTCATAAGAAGATCATTTAGACACAAATGTTGAGATTTTAATATTACTTCTTGTTTTTGTGAAATATTAAAAAATAGAAAATATGTTAACTCCACCATAATACTAACTTCATACTCAGTCTTCATACAATAAACAATGTAAACATTAATTTTGTTTAATCAAATCTAATTTAATTTCATCAACAATTATTTGTACAATAAAAATATTTTTACTAAATAATTTTATAAAACATATTTTTTTGTACACCACCCCTACCAATGTTATTTTAAAAACAATTATATATAACTTACAATACTAGGATTTTTTTGTCTAAAAATTCGTTGTTATGTATAAAAACATTCCCATTATGTTTTTAAATGGAATTATTCAATATAAAATTTCAAATGATCATATCCATTAAAGAATGTACACTTCATATCCATTTTAAATTGTTTGAAATTTAAGAATGATGCATACGATAGAGTACAATATTATATTCAATTATAGATACAAAGGAATAAGTTTCTTCTTAATAAATACAATATTATAGATTATTACCATTTGTAATAAGTCTATATTTATTTATAACTATTATTAATGTTTTATCATAATGATTATAAAAAACATTTTTTCTCTAATTACTGAAGTTTCTCAGGGTCATTCAACAAAATTCCAAAGTTGATTCCTTTCAAATTCATTTATTTCATCTTTCATTGATTTTATCAAATCCACACCACGTAAATATTTTTCCCCAATCATTGGTTAGAATTGAGATTTAAAAAATGTTCAATTTATATTCTCAATGAATTTTATGTTATAACTAGTTAATCTAGATAACTAATGATATTATCACTCGGATAGTTCTTAAGAAACAAATAATTAATCTGATTTAATGGATTTTTTCTCCCAAAATATTGTGAAATTATTCATTAGGTATAACATGAGAAATATATTCGTGAAAATTATCCTCATGATAATAAAATTCAATCAAATGTTGAAAATTAGTTTTTGTGATAACATCCAAAGATCAACTGTAAGGTTTTTGAAAAATAGTGGGATTAGTTTAATCAAACGAATATTTTATTTTTTTCATCAAAACTAATATTTTTTTATTAAAATTGATAATTTATGGTTTTTTTAAGAATAGCATAAAATAATTTCTTTACTATATTTTGGATTGAATTTATATAAGCTATCTTTTTTATTATAAATGAATAAATTGCATAAAACGAATTTAAGTAAGAAAGTTTTTTATTTCGATCAGATTCAAAACTCATGATATGATTTATCAATAAATGTTCTTATGAAAAATATATTTTTAGCATAAAATAAGTAAAATGACATTTTTCCATAAAAATTTTATTTCTTATTACCACTATAACATTTTTACATCGAGTATTTGGTGTTGAAAAGTTGTATATAATTATTTTTTAATATATAAAGATTAAAAACTAATAATTTAAAAATTCATATCCACAATAACTAAAAATATTTTTCCAGGGTATGTTTTTATTATTTCCTACTACCACTATAAAATATTTAAAACAAAATAAGGATTTAGATTGTTTTTATAGATAATAATAAATTATATATATTGTGTAATAATCAACTAAAACATATAAATAATATCTTTCATAGATACTCCTAGCCTATTTTGGGAAAAACATTCCTTGTGAACTAACTATAAAGCACATAAGTTGTTGCTACACTAATTTTTTTTTAATTTGACTTCTCTCTTTGTCCAAATTTACATGGATCATAGACTTCAGTAGTATCAATCCTATGTTTTGGATTGTCCCAAACTAGTTCCTTCTTGGAATAAATTTCTAATTTTATACTATTATACATCCATATTATTATATTAAATAACCAATACTAATCATACATTTCACTGTGATATTTTAGATCTTGTCTCCAAGGGTCCTCTATGTTTAGTGTGTGTTCCTTCTCAAGCCGATTGGAAGAAAAAATAAACTAACCATTTAAACTATGAACGTCACATTTATCAGTCATAAAATTTAACAAATTATACTCATCCTATAACTAATTTTAATTTTTTACCTCTAAAATTTATATTATACATAAAAATATCATTTATTCATTAAAATTTAAGGAGAGACCACTATCTAGGTAAAAAATATTCTTCCTTTGGAACATAAATTAATTTTTACAAATAAAAACATCAATATTTCATAACACAAAACATCATGGGTTCAGTATTATAAAAAATTATTGTATTTGGCATCCACCAATGTCTTAAATTGTTATTCTACAAAAATTTTGAATCATTTATAAAATATTTTTCATTAAAACCTAGATATTGAAATTTATTTAAACCACATTTGTTATTACATTCTATACCACTTTTACATTTTTTTAAAAAATGGATCCCATTTTTTAAAAAATTAGTTATAAACATTTTTTAATTTTTGTAAGACCTATTATAGAAATAACATTTCGAGTTAATTTTATTCTCTATATTTTATCGAAATTTTCATCCACATTATTTAAATTTTTAAAATGATTCCTTAAAATATAATATTAAAAATTTACATTTACAAAAAAATTTATCCTCAATAGTATTTTTATTAAAAATCTGTTTCAAAATATCATTTTATAAAATCATTTTTTTAGATTTTGAATTTTTATTTTGTTTTAAAAATTTATCATTCACATATTATTATTTAACATTTTATTTAGAAAGATATGATATTTAATTAGTAATATTATAAATTTATTAAATGCTATTTTCATGTTTTTTTGTGGGAATTATCATGTATTTCATAAATCTAATTGTTTCTTTTTCAAGAAATTTTGAAAAACTATAAGCTTCCAAAAACCATGGAAAAGTATTGATTCCTGCATTAAATAGAGATAAATCATAATCATAATATGTAAAAAAATTCATCATTATTATCAAGATAACTAGTATTTAAGGTAAAGTATGTAGTAGATTTATAAGTTGTTACCTTATCCATAAGACATTTGATCTCCTTTTTTATTTCTACATAGAAACAAATATTCTTTATTCTAAAAATTTCATTGTTTGAAGAATTATATTAATAAATATCTCCACCATTATATCACTATGTATATAAATATTGCATAGTTTTCTTTATACTGTTATTGTACACTATTAGAATTCTTACTACAATTTTTTCTTCCCATTCCATTTTTTCAACATTGGGTAATCTAGTGTGATATGTACGCATTTTTTAAATTAATATAATATCACTTATAATGATACATTATTATAATTTGTATCCTTATGACTTATATATATGTGAATTATTAAAATATTTCATCGTAATTTTCCTATTCATCCTCCTCAAAAGATAATCGAATTCATTTCCATTCTATTCTAATGTACTACTATTGGATTCAACTAGAACATATGCCTTTTTTGAAGTCCTAACAACATTCTCAAGAGTTAAAACATATAAGGAATATTATATTTTGACTTAAAATAAACACTTCGATTCTTATTTTTCATTATCTTTTAAATCGAATTTTAATCATCCCTCATACTACAAAAGGTTTCCAATCAGATCATCAAGAGTATGATTTCAATTCATAAAATATTATCCAAATTTGTTCATTTGGATCCCCATTTATTTGGCACAATCTCAATAATCCTATAAAATAAGATACTATATATAATAAATATCACTCAATTAAAATTAAAAAGTTTTATAATAGACATGATCCTTTTGTGAATCATAGTATGTGAATCTATATAGAGAAAAGCAAAGGCTTTATAATCAACCTGAACAATAACTCTACTTTTTTCAAAAAAATTAGATGTTATAAAATGTTCCATGAACAATTTTTTCCATATAACATTTCTTACATGTCATTAAAAAATCAATGTATATTTATTTGGTGTCATAGTACAAAAAATTTTATTATATTGTGGGTAATTAAATTTTCATTACAACAATTTTTAAACTTTTAAAAGTTGTAATATCCATAATTTTTTTTATATTTATGTGTTAGAATAAAAAAATTATTGTCACCAATAATGAAAAAAAATCTTTATCATGTCTCCATAATATTATTAATCCTCACCCTTAAATAATAATGGTCTACAAGGAATGACATTTTCTAAATTACAATCATTTAAAACTGAAATATTATCAAATATGAAAAAAAAATTATTCCAATCATGTTAGGGTAAAAATAATTTATAAATTTTTTTATACAAACTACAATAACATCCAGTATGAAAAATGTTATGAAAATTATCAAGTATCGATATAAATCCTACTATGATATCAATTGTTTTATTTTAATAATATTCATTGGAAACAAGGAGTGTAATGTAGTTTAAAATTTTAAAATGATATAAACAAATAAAGATATATAATAAAAAGTTTATTGATCAGGTATTTCCTTCAAATAAGAGTATTTGAATTACATCATTAAATTTTCAGATATAGTATATTTGTAAATATATCACAATAATTGTTTGCTAATAAAATTAATTTAATGATAGTAAAAAATATTTCTAAAATAAATGATATAAAAATATTAATCTTGTATTAAAAAGTAATATTAAAGCATATAAAAATGTATGAATGGATTAGGAGGATTATAAAATTAGTAATACACTTTAAATTTAAGATTTAAGAACGCCATAAACACTGACTGAAGATCTCAATAGTTTTAAACATAATCGTAACGGTTTGTAATCATAACCAGGAAATCCCTCGATCTGATGATCAAAATGGATATATCTTAAAATCCCCTATAATACATTGATATGAGGATCATTTTCGGCTTTATCTTCCTAGTATCATAATCCCTTGATATGATGTATTGGAATAATTTATCTTCTTATCCTTATAATCCCTCGATACAAACTATCATCAGAAACACAAATAAAAAAGAAATAGTTATAAGGGATTTACAATCCCCACATGTATTCCATAGAACTAAAATTAAATGAAAAATTACAAATCATAAGAACGATTTGTTCAGTTAGATAAAAACCTTATAATTTTTGAGTTATGAAATTGAGTCTTCTCTTATCTCCTCGAATTCAATATTATTTATATTCATTCACCAATGCTCTTATTTTTTTAAATATCATTGATTAATGTATTTTTATAGGATATTCCACACATGAAATCTCAGAGAAAATTTCTCTATATGATAAAAATGTTATTAGAACCATTAAAATTTAATAATGGATTCCTTTAGAATGAAATAATTCCAAATAATCTGATTATAAACATCTGATAGTACAATTTAATATACAATTTTTTCATTCAAATGAACTGATCAATAGTCATTAGAACATATACAAGTATAACTAGATTTATATATATGGCTGTAGTTGGTATAATTTATGTTACACTACTAAATACAACAGATAGAAAACTAGTTATTATGATAGACCAAACACACAGCCTGATGGATCAAATTGAATAAAATATTATATATTAATTTAATTTTAGAGAAATTACTTATTTTAGTAGGAAAATATATTTTTTCATATAAATTTATAAAAACCATGACATATATAAAGTTATTATAATATAGTTTTCATAACATATTTGTATTTTTGAATACATTGTTATGGAAGAGTATAAAAAATAAATATATACTCTATATCATTTTCTAAAAATATTTCTTTCGAGATAAATGTCCTTGACTCATACTTCCATAAAATATACGGACCAAAAATATATAGACACTAAACCACATCACTAAGAAGATAGTTTGGTAGTTCATGGAATGAATGTTAGACTTAGTCATATACCCACACTATTCATTATATTATTTTTCCTAATATGGACAAATGATTTTGGGTGATTCACCACTTTTAAAATAATGGATGCCCTGTTAGACTTTAGATAGTTTCTCTTTACCCCTATGACCTGACCAAGACAATGATCCATGATTCAGGAGGAACACCTCTCCATAGGTATTAGAAATTCCCCCACAATCATTTTTCTTATCCACATCAATATATGGGCCATGTTAATTGTTCATTATATATTCTCCCATGTTTCTATTGGTGTGATGAATTCATCATATATCTCATTGAGAATGGGTTCTCTAGAAAAATTATAAATTTACTATAATAGGATTTGATCATCAGCATGTGTGAGATTAATATTTTTATAATATGGGTCTAGTCGACTATGTATCTCCTATATTAAATCATTTTTTATATACACACATCAAAGAAACATATTATACTTCTTATATATTACTGACTTCACCATCACTACAAACTCAACTCCTTTTTCCCACCCAGTACACCAATATTAATTTTCAAGAGAACCCGCCTTTAGTGAGAATTCCCTATAATATTTACATCCCTTCGATTGATCCATTCTAGAATCATGAATGATGGAGGGATAACAGTTCATATTCATCTTAGGGGTGTGGGGATAGACATCTAGTGTACAATCACAATGATGATTGAGGCACATAGAGGGAGTAATTACCTAATTAGTTATTGACCCCTTCAATGATATTTTAATTCTAGAAATATTATGTTAATACTTGAACCATGTGTGGAGCATGTATTTTATCACCCTATGAATATATAAATCTTTCAATAGAACACGATCATAATGATGATGTTTCTCACAATCAAGACAATCCTTCAAATCTCTTGTATCCCTTTTCAAAACAACACATTTCGTATTAGTGGGTAACACACAAAACTCAATATCACTTTCTGACATCACCCACAAGAAACCCATTACACAACATTACCTAAACCCAATACCACATTAAAAATTCAAAATTCAACATCCTATTGGATACCACCATCATAAATATGTCGACCTATCGACGCATAATCACCTCACCTGATGTCAATGCTTCATTTTCATCACTATCATGTTGTACCACCACTAATTTTGGCATCCTCATCTCCCCTTCACCACCGACCACTCCTCTGACATCCACTGACTGCACCAAACACCATCCCCAATATATAATAAGACCTTACTCATCATGAAAATAATTATCCTTGATCAACCACCACCATTTTTGTCAATATTCGAATCCCATTATCGCCTATATTTTAATTCCCCAATACTAGTTATCCAGAGTCTGTGCATTATTACATAACATTGGCTTGATCACAAAAGATCATGTCTCGAAAGACTGATTAGTTTAATAGGCTTGAAGTACTAGATACAATCATAAGGTGTACATTACATCATAAAATTGAAAATTAAAAAACAATGTTTCCATAGAAAACACTGAGATCCCATAGACTATCTCTAAAGGTCAGTCATAATATACCTCTTCGCATCATGGAGAAAATAAAAAATAGAAATGGGTGAGCTCAGATGCTCAATAAGGATAACAATATTTAAGAAACTTTCATAAGTAAGAATAAACATTTAGGGCAATGTATATAACTAAAAAAATACTTTTTAATGTAATCATCATCATAATATAGAAAATATAAATAAAAATAATTCCATTTATTTACTCACAAGCATATTGTAATAGTCGAATAATCACATGCAATATCAATAGACAGTTTCATAATGATGGAATGCATAATGCCCGACTTTCATAACCACATAGTCTAGGCCTTGTGCCAAGACTAAAAATAATATTTTATCAAGGACTTGTTCCAAGACACTAGTTTCTCTAATGGGACCTACCAATATTCCAAGGAGATATATCGGGCTCCACCCATCTCACACAAAGTCCAATGCATTCCTTATAAGAAAAGGTTTAAATATAAAATAAACATTCGTATTAAAACTGGCATACGAAATGTGAATACTTTATCCAAAAACCATGAATGGTATGAAATAACACATCAAAAGTCAAACATATCACAAAACCATAAATACAACATGGATGTTTTGTATCCTAATAAATCAACATCCATAAAACATAAAATCCATTAAGGGATGTTGACATAGATCAAATCAAAAACATTTGAGAGAAATACCTCTTTCTATTTTGAAAACATTTAAACTTCAAGTAGTTATAAAAGAATTCATTTATATTTGAATATATTCTTATAAGCTTGTTTGGGAATCTTCAATGATGTTATAATACTAGAAAATAGCTGCACATACCATATAAGTAAAAAATATTCTTACCTTAATTTTGTGGATACGGTTAAAAGGTACCATGTTTTGAAATCAATGAAAAGATTACATTCAATTTTTTTTTGAAAAAGTCAAACAAGGGTATAAAATACATTATCCCATAGTTTAGTAAATAGTAAAAATATTTTTGAAGGCATTTTTATGAAATTTGGATGGGGATGATTAATAGGTCCTAGTAGATACTTACATAAAAACAACCTCAGATAATAAAGAGATTGTGAAATTAACCCTTACCTTTTACATTTCCTTGGTTGATTGTAGGATATCCTCCTATATAAGGGTGAAATAATTTTTATTTAATTATAAAAGAATCATATAAATTATTATGATATCACATATGATCTTTTAACATTGTTTTGTTAATAATATCTTTGTATTATCGTTGTTTTAGGTGTTAAAGGATTCGTTTAACATTATATTCATTATTATGTGAGACATATTTATTATGGATGGGATTCATATTATTCATATCCTGAATTATATCAAGTCTTTAAACATTATTTTTAATTATCTAGTGAAAATTATTCTTGAATGAATATGATGGGGTATGAATCGAATATCGTTCGTGGAAAGGGTAATCAGTACGTACGCATGAGCGACAATATCATTCTTTTGGTATTAAAATAATATATAATTGGATGGTATATCATATATAATGAATCATTATCATGTTATATTTATTATTTAAATAAATTAAACATCATTATTATACCCATCCAAATAATAATGTATTGAATATCAATTACACCACAACAAGGAGACAGTAAGCCGTACGTACGCACATATGGCGACATGTCATTCAAAGGATAGATAGAATAGTGAATTTGGTTGTAACATATTTAAAATAACATCACAGTATATATAAGATACTGGAGTTATTATTTTAGAATAAAAAAAACAACGAAATAGGATATGGAAGAAGAAAGGATCTTGAATGAGGAGATGAAATATTTACCTCTTCTTCGGGTTCTTCTTTTTGATTTGATAAAAAGGGCTCCATAGGTTGGATTTAGGACCAAATAAAGGAATCTAGGATGAAGTGAGGATAGTTGAGAGGTTATTTGAATAGGGTTTGGCCGATCCAAATGGATTTTTAGGTTAGAATTTGAGAGAAGGGGAAGTTCCCTTTTATAAGAGGAGTGAGGGGACCTAAGGAAAAGATATAAATATTATTTTATAATAAAATGAGTTTCTGCTTCTAATGGAAAAAAGTGAATTCTATAAAATATTAGGTGGGTGTGGATAGAAAGCCACTCAACCAATAGGTTTTAGATTGGTTTGGGTCACTATATTAACCTTATATTTTAAATTTAACTCTTAGAAAAATAATTTGACATTTATCACGTCTCATTGAATTTTTCTATTATATCGTTAATAAACATACAATATATATCCAAGAGAACCCCAAGATGTTAATTAATGATAAAACTATCATTATATAAGACTTTTGGCTGATTAAAAGATTTTTAGGAATAGAATATCAATTAATAAGATAATATTTGTTTTAAAAACACTTTTATGTCAATTTTGACACTATTTGGTATTTTTTTCTAAATTCATAAAAGCATTATTAATTCAATAAAAATTCATCTAAAAAACCCTAATATGTAATATTAAACTAGAAAATAAGTTTAATTCTTCAAAAGACTCCTCTATCATTTTATTTTGAAATTTATAATATCCATTTGTTTATTATTTTATTAAATAGGCAATTACTGCATCATGATTGTGTCATAAATAAATTACATTATTTAATGTCTAAAAAATATATATAAGATACCATTATGTAGGAATTTTTTTATCTTTCTAATGAATATTTATAATCTAATTTATCTTATGTGTAACCCTATATTGAAAATGATTTATTTATTAAACATTGATTTTACCTCTTTTAACTCTTCTTTAAATAAAATAATAATAAATGTCCTAATCTTATCCATGTGGATCAAATAGGTTCAGATTTTTTTCCTAAGGTTATTTTTGGGCGAATTATACTTATAAAATATAATTAATACATGTGTAGTAGTAATAATAATAACATTTTTACCCTTAATTACCCAATTTACTTTTAACCGTGGTAAATAAAAGAAAAAAGTTATTATTCACCAATTTTTATTTTTATCTTATTGAATAACATTTTACTCCTTGATATTAACCATGTCTCTTAGATTTTTGAAATCAAACTCACAAAAGCTGTAAAGTTATGTTTTATGTATATTTGAAAATACTTTTAGGAGGTAGGTAAAATACGGTAAAAACTTCCATAAAATTTATATATATATAAAATTATTATAAACTGACTCCAATTAATTACATTGAACATATATAGTTATTATGTTTCTATTTTTACAAAAATTAAATTTATATTAATAAAATAATTATTTAAATAAAAAGTATGTTTTAAACAATGACTTAGGGTTTTTCACTATTCATCAAAAGTTGAATGTTTTAAAAAAAGTTCAAAAAATTCACCCCAAGCTAATTTCTATATTATAAATCCAAAAATAAAGTCAATTTTTAAAGATAATGTTTATAAAATTTCAGAAAGCTGGTATTAATATTCATAACGGCTAGTTTGATTGGTTGTGGTGTGTTATAACTCATTGTTGCGCACAACACATCCAACCGTATTATTCAAAGAGAAGAATACAATGGATGGTTGGGGAGTTACATATATATTAGTCATGCCACCTAGAACCCCCACTAAAACACATCATAAATATTCTTTGAAACTACCACAGCTGACCAGCTGGGAAGGGAGCGTTTGATCTAGATGATAGATAGGTTAGAGTTTCCATGAATTTGAATGAAATTCATGATTGATTAGACACCATCTGAATCACAAAACCACAACAGAAACCACAACTCCATTGGATCCCCTACCATGAAAATCATTCTCCATCAAAAAAGAATACAAAAATCCATCAGATCCCCCTATAGAAATATAATAACAACCCACAACCTCCATTGAACATGGAAGAAGAATACAATATTAAAACCCAAAGACGGACATAGAAGGAGATTTGTAAAAAAAGAACAAGAAAAAATGGAAGTGGGACAAAAATAGGAAAAGGATATTCAGATTGAAAGCCTAAGAATAGGTGAAAACTCTATTAAAGCCTAGGAATATGTCATATAACAAGAATTATTCCCAAATCATCGGTGTAGCCAAAGATCCAATTCTGACCAAGAGGGGATTAAAGGAATGCAATAGTAAAGTGAAAAGAGACAGATGAGGAAAAAAACAGAGCACCTTCAAAAAGCTGGAAGAGTCGAGCTACATAAAAATAAAATAGGAGAGAGTGCTATTCAATGTCAGTGATAGAGAAGAAGAGCCCATGTGGAGCCATCCAAGGACACCATCACCACTATGGAAGGCCAAAACCCTAGGAGGTGAGCCAAGAGATCTTGAGAATCAATGCAATTGAGGCACCATTTACAATCATGATAATAAAAGTATTACATATTCACATGTTTATCAATATCCAAAAGGAAACAATCAAATATGCTATTGTAATATATTAATAAAATTTAAATCATATGTTTAATGTATGTGTCATATCATTCATTTGAATCAACAACAATTTGAGCAGACATTGGAATTCAAAAGGAAATGAGGTGAATTTTTAGTGCATATTATCAATATTTTGATGATCAATTTTATGATGATGGGGTCCATGACATGATGATGATTTGGAAAAAAAGGAATTACATGTCACACATGTTCCCAATAAGGATTCTAAATGTAGGGACACTGATAATAGAACCTCATATAGGTTCTTCAGAGTTTCATCCTCACACAGGTTCCATGAAATGGACACCTCTTATAACTTCTTTGGGATGCCAACCTCATAAAACAATCCCCTTAGGTGGATCTACTCTGTTTGATATTTCAATGAGTCATAGGAACATACCATAAAGGATCCTGGAGAATGTGCACAAAGTTATACTATAATGAGAGTGTGTGAATGAATATATCCATGTAAGAAATATGATTTAATGTAGTGTAGAAATTTTTTTTATCAGTAGGCTAGTTTTAGTGTAGAAAATCAAAAATGGAAATCCCTATGTGGCATACCTTTAGGGATACCCTAAAAAATGACCCTGCAAAACTATTTATTTTATTAATTAAATATATAGATCTATATTAATATTTATCTCCATGACTGAGGAAGAATGTAAATGAACCATCGATGTCTAGAGAATGCAGTACTTGTCAATATCATTAAATATCTTCCTCAAGATCAAACCACGTTCTTATGATATGATTCAAACATAATGAGTGGTGGAATTTTTTGATACTCTCTTTTTCACATGCGGATCACAATGTATCATAGGTTATCACATTATAGGTTATTATTAAAACTATGTTTACCAAAGGAACAAATTTTCCCTAAATAAATATAAGTAGAAGAAGTTCCCATGTAGGTTTAAGTTGCATGAGTAAGATGTGTGGCGAAAATATTCCACATAGGATCACCCCACATGGTTCACCAGTGAATCCCCCTATCATCACTGATAGATCTAGGAATCCAACACACTAAATAAACAAAGAATACATCTGTTTCAAATGCAGACAATATTTAAAATAATTAAGGCAATTGTTCTATCCATTTTATGATTATATAATGATAAATATTTTTTAGAAAAAACTAGAATATGTCACTGCACAATTCCTTTATCTAGGATGTAAACACCCCTATGCAGTTAGCTATGATTTAAAAAATATAGGAAATCTTCATGGGTCCAATAGAACAAGGAAAATGTAAACATTTCGAAACTGTGGCTAATGTGAGTCTCATAAAAAGGAACATAAGGAGACATTTGTGGGATTGAACATGGACACATCTATGTGTTGTATATGAGGATGTATCTTGCCCAATATTCAGATCTAGCCCACCCAATCCTATCCATTGAGTATAATCCCTACTCACATTGGCCTTTACTACATGGATAATTCATAGATCACACAAATATTCCCTACCTGCAGATTTATCAATTATACCAGGCCCACCATGCACAATACCCCCCTTTCACTCAGCCATGACTCACATATTTAAGTCACACAGAAATCCAGATTTTGTGTCATCAATGAAAGGAAACATCTTTTCGTGGATATATCATCTAAGTGAGAACAATAAAAAACCTGCCCTAAATCCATCACATATGTATTATCAGAGAACAAGGAACATCAATTTTCCATATCGGTTATACATTCCCCTACAAATGGTGGAACTGAAATAAAATGACCAGATGGGTGGTATCCTCAAAGTTTTATCGATGATAAATTCTCATAGGAATGAGTATCCCAACTTTAGTGATAATAATGGGGCCACGAGGTGTAAAATGTGAGAGGATACATGCATACAAATGCATAGTCTCTCTAGTTTACCAATCATGACTCTAATATCATTTACTATTAGATGAGGAGTAAATATCACTATAGAGTATCCATCCTAGAGCAAACCAAATGTCTTTATTATGAGGGTATTAAAATAATTTCACAACCCCTACCTCAACCACAAGTAAAAGAATGATATTCTGTGGATTTATAGATATTTTACATCCCCTTTTTTCTTATCCATAAGATGACATAAATGGAATTGGAGTTTACTAAAAATCTCGACATCTACACGATCAAATACTTGTCTCAGAATAGAGTCTTTTTTTATGTAGTCCTCTCTCATTGAAAAGGGAATACAATTTTGTGAAATCATCAAAAAAATGTTACAATCCTATGAAAGGGACATATTCCTAATGATAAAATCCTCTATAGATTCATATTTCTAAAGAATATAACTTTATTGGACTCCACCTTATGTGTAATCACCGACATTCTGATCTATGAGTTATTTTATAACAATCCAAAAAGGATATTCAGATTCCTCACTAAGGATTTAATTCATCACTGAAAATTAATCCAAATATTATTTGGGCCATATTCCCAATAGGTTTATATCCAATATAATATGATAAATTCATTTGAGCTCCCCTAGGATTATCCATTATTAGTACCACCCCATTATTGAGTAAGAAACATTTTTTATACATCCTTCCTATGTGACGTTAAATAATATGGGTTTGTGTTATTAATATGATCATATAAAGAATTATGTATGACATTTAGTGTCACCAAACTACATATCTATTTATTGCATTTATAAGGATACATATAGAGCCATTTTTATGGCCCCTTCCTGATGTCATAATATCTTTGGTCTTCAAGGATATGGATAATTTCATATTAACCGACAACATTTCATGAATACAATATCATACTAATACAAACATTATAATATATATACTATATACATAAGGGTTCCATTGATAAAGATCCCATCATATATATATATATATTTATTCATTGATGAAGATCTTCAGATATATACAAATGATTATAATTCTAACACTTGCGAATATTTGATTGTCAATATATTGATGAATCAATCAATGTTTGGGATTTATGAAATGATTAAAAATTGTATTTTAAATAAATAATAGAGTCCTAGGGTTGGAAATAATTCCCCCCACTACCATTGGTTTTCGGAGACCAACAAATCACTATCTTTAATATTGTGAGTCCCTAAGTGTTGTTGGAATTATTTCCCAATGAAAACCTTTTTTTGAGAACAAGGTTCATGAATCACTGTGAATAAGGGATCAATGTTGTGTTTTTGGTTCCATGAATAAAACCTATTGTAAAATTACTACAGATATGTTATAAATAAACAATAGCATTTAATTATTTCATGCCTTTCAATAGTTCATAGAACTTTCATAGGAAAGGTTTTACATTGTGTAACCAGTTGATGATGTGAAAATAAATAGTATGAAATATCTAGAGACTCATTAAGAAATGTCCCATGTTATCTCGAGTCACAGAGAAAATACACTTAAGACTTTATAGCATTTATATCTAGAGTCAATTAATTTAAAACAACATAAATTCGTGACCTTCAGTCAATTTTCCTTAGCTAATTCTCACTAACCACGGATGCCCAATATACATCCAAATAAAGAGGGAACTGAAAATATATGCAAGAAATAAATGAATGATTGTTAAATGATGTTACAATATTTTTTTCATATCGGAATAATTAATTATAAAAATTTTATCTTGATAATTGATTTTTCAAATAGTGTTTCTTAAAATATAGATATGAATAAATTATAAAAATATATTATTCAAATTAATTTCTTAATGTATATAATGTTTATTGTAAAATTAAATTTTATGATTTGAAAAATATTATTTAAATTATATATAATAATTCACAATAAAACATGTGATAATTAATAAATTAATAAAAATAAAAATGTGATCTTTCAAAGAAATAGGGAAAGTGTTTATGAAATAAATTTATTTTCCATGGAATTTTTTATTTTATTTAAATGTAATATTTTTAATTTTTTGAATTTGAGTTTAATATATTATTATTAATTTTTATTATTTAAATTTCACAAAAATTTTAGTTATTTTTTTTGATATTTTATAAACGAAATTATGGTTTTAGAATATTGTAAAAAAATATTTTTTTGCGATTACTTTAATATTTATGACATCATCATGGTACAAATATATGTAAAAAATTATATACCAATTAATGGATTATAATTAAATTATGGTAGTAAAATGATATATTTAAAAATAATATGTGGTATTCATAAAACTAATTATGATGCTTTACATTTCATTCTCACAATTTTTATAATTATTTAATTTAATTACTTGTTTTAGTGAAACCGTAATAATTTTATATATTTTAATATAAAATATCCCTCTTTGTTTTATTAATAATATACTAAATTTACTATGAATCAATAATATAAATGTTCTACTGCCATAACGATGAGCACATCCATATATTTTTTTCTAAAATATCCCTCCACCTTAAATTTATAATTCACATTACGTCAACCATTTATCCCCGATTTAAAATTATTTATTATTTAAAATATTTTACAAAAAATCCTCCCTAAACATAAATATCCACTTCTATAAAACTCAATCTTGACAAATGGTCCTTCTATATTGGAATTTTGGTCCATGCAAATGAGGTCACATAAGATGTTGGGTATTGGTTTCCAACCCCATGTTTCAATTTAAATTATTTCCATGCATATTATATATAATATATTATTAACTAAAATAAATTATAAAAATTATATTAATATAATTTAAGGTCATTATAAAAAATTAATATCAATATGTTTTCTAAATATTAAAAAAAATATTCAATAGATCATTTGAACTGTGGCAGTTTTACACTATCCAAAAAAATAATAATTCATTATTATTCAATTGTTTCTATCATTGAAAATAATTAAATAGATTTTATTAGTTTATATAACATAATAAAAAATAATTTAATTTTTATGAATCTATAATGATATAATATTAGGGATAATAATCACTATAAATAGTTACCTCAATCATTTTAAACCAAAATAAATCTTACTATGGAGAATTCCATAAATCATAACCACCTACTAAACTAATAATCTCTAAAACATTTATAATGATGAAAAAATAATTCATAACACTATTAGATATTATATAACCATATGAAGGAGAAAATTAAACTTTAACTCTATATTGATGAAAATTAGAATAGAAATATGATGAAAATTTGAATAACTGATGCTGAAAATATTATTTTAATAAAAAATAAAAAATTATAAGAATCAATTATTTTTTGGTTAAATTTGAAAATTATTATAAGTTAAGGTAATAAGGAATTAAACATTAGCATTCCACAACATTATGTAGTTTCTGATGAAATTGAGGTCTTATGATAAATGATAATTTCTTAATCTATCGTTTTATTTCTCATTTAATAAGATTTATTCTCCATAATTATTTATATATCCTTATATATTCCCCTTTCTAGACCAATAATATAGTTACCATATATAATTTTTATGTCATATTACATACTTATTCTGGGATTCTATATATAACATACAATAACATAATCAAACCATTATAATAAGATTCAACATAAGAAATATATTTTCATATATTTCGTTAATCACTTTTTTATAGTTTTATGGAATTACATAAACTGTTACAAAAAAATGTGGACACATCATCAAAGAGAACAATTTTGCTAGAAAATAGGTTTTTAATTTTACATTTTTTATATTCAGGACCCATTTTTATCATTCAAGACATACTATAAATTCCATTTCTTAAATTCCCACCCATTCATAGATATAATGAATAATATATGGATATATTGGATGAGAAAATACATTTATTTAATGGTTCATATAATATTTGGAACCTATTAATTCTTCTAAAATACATTAATATACACGGAATGTAGGAATTTTAAAAAATAAACATTGTGCTTAAATAATTATTTCCTTAATCCTAAAATAATCATTTCTCCAAATTTTTTCAAAAATAATTTTATAACAAAACATAAAGATGAAATCATCATCATTCTGATTTTTTGAGTCAGGAAATATTTTCTTTAAAAAAAATATTTTTTTATAAACTTCATAAAATACTTATAAATATCATGATGTTTATTCTAAAATAATTTTATTTTATTGGGAAAGTGGAACCAAAATAAAAATATTTTTAATATAATATTCTCAACATTATAAATCCATTAGAGAAATAATATTTAGACATTATTTTAATTTATTTTAAGACTTATCTTTTTATACTAACCACTCGTCAACTCCTTATACCTTTACCATAGTCACAAATATTTTTCCTAGGAAATTAATTTTCCTGATAAAAAATAAAAGATACTATATTAATAATTTTAGATGTTTTTATTCCTAAAAGAAATATTTTTAAATAATTTAATTTTAATAATTTTTAGAGATTAATAATAATATATATTTACAAAATGAAATGATAAACTATTTTTATAAAAATAAATAATTTCAACAAGGAAATTATTTTAAACTATAATTTCTAGGTTATTTATTTTTACCGTTATAGTTGGACAATAGTTGAGAAAGATAATTCTTAATGAAAATTGGATCATTAAAAAACCTAATAAATACTTTCCATCCACACTATTAAATTTAAATAATAAAAATATATTTTTATTTGAGTAAAATATAATTTGTGATCCATAATGTGAAGAATGAATTTGTTTAATTGAAAATTCATTCAAAATAATTTCTTTTACCCATTTAACAAATATATTTATAACCCTTATGATTTATGATTTTTTTAGAAATATTAAATCATGATGTTGAACAAATGTTTAATATATTTGTAAATATGTTATTTTGCAATATTCACTCAAATTTATCTCTAAAACTAGTATAAAATATTTCTATTGTCTACACAACAATTAAAATATTACAATTTAGAGAAACTTTATTTTATAAGCATAAAATTAATTTAGTCTCAATATATGAATAATATAAAAGATTATATTATAGTTAATTTATTTTAATATTAATATTTTAAATGATTTAAATCATAATTAATAAAAAATTATGTTTATTTTAATATATGAACAAAAAAATTACACCTCCAACTTAAAAATAATTATGAAAAAATAAAATTCATTGAATAACTGATTTTTGTTCATTTATCAAAAATTGATAAGTGCTGTTTAAATTATTATTTGTTATTTTAATTTAAAAAATTTACCTTTTCTTTGAATTAAAAATCATTCTAAGATAAATTTTTCTTTTTAATCAAATAAATATAATATGAAAAATATCTTCTTTTATAGGTTAACTACCTCTTTAAACATTAGTTGTTCTCATAATTAAAATAGTTTATTATTATAATTGAAATATTTGTAAATATTTCCTTTTAATATATAAAAAATTATTACGAAGACCTTAATATATGTATTTTATAATTCAGAAACTCTTATCCATAGCCTCAAATCAAATAGCTGTGTTATAATGGTAATATTTTAGTAAAAATATTTGGAAATTTTTACATTCAATGTTTAATGTGTTACTTGATAAAAAATAAAACATTCATTTAATAAACTAAAATATAAGCGCTTGATGTGTTACACTCTTCCATCAGAGATATTTCATCATCATAACTTTATGTTGTCTATGAAAAATAATAGATTTAAAAAAATTTAAGAATCAATTAAGGAGAGTCCAACATGAAAACATATAAGGGGAATGAAATATATATTACATTTCCATTAAAGATGAAAAATTATATCAATTTTTAGACTAGTAATTTTACCTCTTTAAAAATATTATTATACAACACATTAACGATAGTGTGAATTTCATTAGTGAAAGAATTTTAAAATCCATACAGAGATACAAGAGTGATTTTCTTCATATAAAAACAAATATATTTATCTAATTTTTTAATTGAATAATTCTTTTACAAACACGATAGAGACTGTGAAAAATTAAAATTACTTGTTTTCTTTACAAAATTTCGTACTTCAATTCTATTTAATTCAAATTTTAGAACAGTTTAAAATGATTATCTAAATGATAAATGAATAATTTTTTACATATTAAGATATAGAATTAAATTTATAGGATCATAAGATCCCAAAAATTTACAAAATTTATTCTATATATTTCAATTAATTAACCTAAACCAAAGTGGTTATACAATGTATGAATAAATCATTATTGAAATAATTAATAGGCCGATAACTAAAATAGAAATAACAATAATTACAGTTTAACTTATTTCATTTATAGAAAAACTAACACCATAAATAAAGTATTCCATATTAAAATTAAAATCATAAATATATGAATTATTTGATTCCATATTCATTAGAGATCAATATAAGATTTATCTCAATACAATATTAACTACTTATAAAGTCACATACCAAAAATATATGCTAAATATATTAAATCTTTTTAAAAATATTCTAATATTTTCCATCAATAATATGAATAACCATAAATTCATAAAAACCCATGTATTATTCCAAAAATCTTAGTCAGCTTATTTTCCTCAAATAATATATTTGTCATAAACATTATATTCACATATATCTTATAGTTTCCCATTAAATGAGTACTATTCATCCCCATTAGCTAAAAAAGATATTCAATTAAAACTTTTATTAACATTTATTCACATGATATGAAATAAAATTAGTACTTCCATGATAACATTCATAGTAAATCACAAGATAAACCCATGTGTCAAATATACATCAGTACATTATTATTAGAAAAACAAAAAAATGCCACATTAAATATCATCAATCATTGAAAAGTCCCATCCTATAAAACCAAAAAATATATGTATCTATGAATTGAAACATATGTTAGAACATAAACATGTTTACAACTGTTGGTATCTAAATATATTAAAATATACTAATATGAATCATCCTAGACTTAAATATTATCAAATTATTCCATCCAATACTAACTATAATAACTAAAAATATAATCAAAATGTAAATATATTATTTATTTTAATTGTTTAATTGTTATTATTTTATTGGAAATTGTAATATTATATTTATGATAATTTTTTAACCCATAAAACTGAAAAATTGTTTTTTTCATAGATTGTATAATTTTCCGAAAAAATTGGTCCTCTTATTTATAACCATATTTAATTTTTGACACCTTTAATAAATTCTAATCATATCACTTTTTCTCGTTAAAACATTTAATCCCATCCATAGTGATTATGAAAACAAATTAGGGATATGGTATTTCTAAAAAATATCAACAACACATATAGTAATAAAAACCGAGTTGTTAGTCTAATAAAAAATTTTGAAATCACATAAAAGTGTTTAAATTGATACGTAATAAAAAATAAGATCAAATAATAATTTACATTCCATTAAAATAAAAGTAATAAATGAGTATTTTTCATAAAACAAATCATATTAATGAATAAAAAAAATAATTATCATATATGTTTCTTTAAATATATGAAAAGCATTCCATGAAAATACAACTTGTATATTAAATTTTCATAAAGGTTCTTTTATACACATGTTCACCTTCTTACCTAAAATAATAAAAATAATACATAGAAATTAAATATTATAACCTAAAAAATATAGGTACCTTGGGGAATAATATTCTTATTAAACATGACATCACATTTACAAAGGAATAACCTTAAAAAATAATTTCAATATGTCTTTTAATTAATACAAATCACCACACAACACCTTTTGTGGTGTATTGGACCCAACCATAATCATAAAAAATATACAAGAACAATAACGTGAATGAAACATAAAAAATATATCACTCCAATCATAACACATTTAATATTATGATTTTAAACCCATAATAAAATGCACATATAGGTACCTCATAAAAAATGACAATTAAAATAATTTTATTATGAAATCATTTAAATTATAATAATTAAAATATTAATGGGAAAAAGATATCATTTGATAAATTTTTTTAAAATGTTTAACTATTACTGATAATAAATAAAATACAAGATCAATATAATTGAATATAACCTTCTATCCTCATGATTAAATTCCGGGAACTCGTATTTTCTCTTTATTATATTAAAAAATAACTTATGTTTCAGGAATTCATTCAAGGTTATTTATATTAAAAAAATTAAATTATTTTATTAATTTTTCTAAAAAATAATTATTGAGAAAAATGTTTTTTGAATTTTTAAACAACTATTACATCATGATGATATCATAGAATTTACGGTACTTTTAAATAAATTATCTTTAAATATTCAATAACAAATAAATCATTATTGAAATATCGAAAAAAAATTCAATTAGAGAAATTATTTATCCGAAACCAAATATTTGCATTCATTTTATCATATAAAATAGCTTAATGTGCAATAAAATAATTAATGTATCCCCACACTAAATAGGATAACACTATTTTAATAGAAAAATTGTAATATCAAAGAAGATGTTGAATTATCATTAGTTACATTATAACGACTCTTTTAGGATTATTACCTTATTTTAATAAATATACTACCAAAAACTTTGACATCTTTTTTTAATAATTAGATATAAAATTATTTAATTAATGTAAAAATACATAAACACTCTTAATTTATTATTTTTTGAAAAATATCTCATTTTACCAACAAATGATTTTATCTTCTTTAAAAATAAAAGAAAATTATGAATGGTTAATAATTTGCTATAATGTATATAATGTTCCATCGTAAAAATTATTACTCTAAATACGATAAAAATTTCTTTTCAGTTATTAATATTAAATTAAAAACCTTCTTTTGGTAAAAAAAATCTCATTTATAAAAACACTTTAAAAAATTATATGAATTAATATTTATCAATAAAAATTTGAAAATTATTTCTTATAATATAATTAGTAAAACTGTATTAGGATTATGTTTCTCTATATGATTCAAAAAATTTATTACTCTTTATCAAACATGGAAATCCAATATATAAGTTATGAATTTTAAATTTAATTAATAATATTGTAGTTTTATTAATATCCGTTTTTCATGTTGTATTCATCGCTAAATGACGCATTCATTTAGGAAAATAAATTTTTAAATATTTAGGTGTCACAACTCCTTCCATACTATTTAACTTTTTTTCCCTTCAGTTATATCATATGAATCATGTATGATTATATTTTACAATTTCTTTATCTTTTTTAAATATAATTAATAAATTATTATATTACAATAAAATCAATTTTATCTAAATTATTTTTAAATTCAATCCACTCTTTTTTTACAAAGTAATTGATAGAATATTTTTGGTTTTCGAGAAACTATATTCATTCTACCTAATAAGGTAATTTTTCCCCTTTTGTAAAATTTTAAAAAATTAGTTCGATTTCATGTATTATTCCACTTTTTTGAATATTTTTCCATACCATATAGATGAATTTTAATTAACAATGTTCCATTTGTTAATAATGTATGGTCATGATTCTTTAAACCGTTAATTTAATGGAAAATAAAATGATACCTATATATTTTATTATTTCCATGGTTATTATAGTACTAATGTCAATATATTTTGTGTATTTAATGGTTATTATATATATATATATATCCCTTATATTAAACATATATATTCATTATGTACTATAATGGTGGTTTGGAATTGAATCACATAGGACCACAATAAATTGTTTAAGGATATAATCCTGTGAGAAATTTTGTATGATACTTTTATAGCGAGTGTATCCATTTATGTTATATATTATGGTATAAATACATAAATTTTAATATTTTGTATACATGTGGTACATTTTTATGATGAATATTATTACAATTTACTTTTTATATATTTCATTTTATTCTATATTTCTATCTAATTTTCTGCGACCATTCTCTTTATTAATTCCATGTTTTTATTACTGATTCTGTAATTATATCACATCATGTTTAATTTATTTTACAAAATTATTCCAAATTTTGGATCACCCCATAAAATATATTGGCCATATGGTTACCCCATTTATTAATATTGTTAAATTTATATATATGAATAATTTTGGATGATAGAAATAAAAGATTAATTTATTATAATATTTTTCACTAAAACATCCCTAATTTCACAATGATATTATACCTCAAATTTTTTAGTCGTATTTTTTTGATATTGATTAATTTTGGATGAGGTAATTGGAATTCTAATATTTATAGTTATTTGGTTTGCAAGATTGATGATCATATTTCCACTTCTAGAAAAACTTTATTACTTGAAAGTTTAAGTAATAATTTATATTCCTTTCATGTACAATGGATATTAATTATATAATAACTTATCAATAAAACATAGAAATTATGAGGACAAAATATTTTTTATATGAAATTATAATTAAGGTTAACTCTATATTGGTGATAGGATGTGATAATCAATATGATATTAACTATTTATGAAATCTCATCTTATACTTAAAAATTCACAAGGAATAAATCTAAATTTTAACTTCTTAATATATTTGGATAAATATGGTACCATAATGGTATAATTTTTTTTTAAAATAATAATTTTTTTTAGAAAATCCACTAAAAATATATATATTTTAGAGTTTAATGGGTTCCCAAAAATATCACTATTCATCATTGATGTGTGTTCATCTTTTACCCAAAATATATCACTGGATTATATTTTTTCAATGGGGGACTTTTTCAATGATAATAATTTATAATTTATATTTACAAATGATATTGATAAAAAGGTGGATATATTATCTTTGAAAATTGGAGGGGAAATTCGTTATGAAAATTAAAATGTTACATGAGAAGGAATAAAAGAGAACATAGTTAATTTTCTCATTTTGAGGCGAAATACTCAACACATTATATAATAAAATTTAAATATAATAAAAGTAAATTTATTATGTTGAAATAAATTTTCCAACTATTTAATCTTTTTCAAGATTTTGGAATAATAATTTTTAGATAAGATAGAAATTCATTTTTTCATGTTAATATTAATTCAACAACTATGATGTGTTATGGAACTAGAATATATGTACATTATTCTTTTTGTGTTCAAAATTGATAAAAGGGGAAGTATATTTCTGTTAGTGGAAAAATTTAGAAACATAACTATATTGATTCATGGAATTGGACATTATGATTTTATAATTCATAAAGTATGGTGCATATTTTTGTTGTGTAATACACTTATGTATTTATCTATCACATTTTTTACTACAATTATTACTATCAAGTAGGCATAGATTTGATTTGATAGTTATTTATATCTAAGAAAAAATAATTCCATAATTGAGATTAGTGGCCAAAAAATAATGCATTTTCATAAACATTATATCAAAACTTGTGTTATCAATATCAAAAAATGATCGAACCAACTATATTTTATCCATTATTTTTGTTAATTATATTGTAAAAAAATCATAAGTGGAATTTTTTAATATAATATATATATAAATATATTCTATATTATAATTATTATTTGATAAATTTTTTAGTTTTTCATGTTATTATGAGATGATGATAAGATAACTAGAACAATAGTTGTGTTGTTTTTTTTTTCAAAAAAAATGATAAATAATGTTATCAATTACATACATTTATGTATAGATATTTTGATTTATTAATAAAGATGATAAAATCTAAAAATTTGATAATCAAATATTATTTATTATTTTAATGGATGGTAATTTATTTCCATAAATATCATATTTCATAAAATGCCATACAATTATATGTTTTGGAATTTATTGGAAAATAAAATTTAATACTCTATATATGGTGTGGTTTTTATAATTGGGATTAATATCTTAAATATACATGGTTAACCATCCCATAATGGTGTTTTTGGAAATGCTTCATGGGATGAGAGGAGTATATGAATCTTAAATGATAATTAAGAGATATTGGTTGAATGTTGGATTTTGGAATGTTGGAGTAACTTTTCATATATTTTTTGTATTATTTAGGGAAATAATATGAAATAACCATGTAGGTTGATTTTTATGGTTTAATGTAATACGTTCTAAGAATGTAACGACAGAAAATATAAAAAACATGTGACTTTTTGGTCATATGGTCTGTTAATATTGCTGCATTGGCTGGAAAACCATATACACTAACCATGTGGGGGAATATGGATTTGTCTATGCCCACTATATTGTTGGCGAATTATTTAGATACTCATGACATGAATTCATATAGAATCCTAATATTGATTAAAATTTGAAAAATACTAATTTTAAATTATCCTATTATATTCACCCAACCTCATTTACTTCATTTATCACGCTCACTCCCATAAAAATTTAATATACTCCTCCTTTTAATAATCTACTATAGAATTTTGAAATGTTAGTTGTAAACTCATGTGATTCTAGTTGTGTTTTATTATATTTTCCTTTGATTTTTTTCCTAAATATACATAAAGGCTTGATAATGAAAGAGTGTAATGAGTTTCCATAAAATTTGTGAGAACGAGGTGGGTATGCAATTGGTATTTCAGGAGAATAATTTTTTAATTAGCACATATTTATTTTATTTGGAAGGAGATGTGATAATGAAATTAGATCACAAATTTTATTCCCATGTCATGATTCCTAAAAGTCTATTGAGGTTATAAAAATAGTTATAATGATGGTGTATACTATTCACATTCAGTGGTGACTATGGGGCCTAGATGGTAGTTTCAGGTAAGGGAACCAAGTATAATGTTCATTCCATAGTATGGATTTGAATTTCATGGTGGGTTTCGACTTATTCATTGACCCTAAAGAGGGGTATTGTTAGGACTCGTATAGTGTAAAAATTAATTTTCACAACAGAACCAAAATTGAATTTATAATCCATGTATCACTATAGTGACATGTATTTTTCATAAAATTGAGAGGGAAGATATAGTTATATGTGAATGATTTGGAGGGGGTAAAACTCAAGCTATATATATATAAAATTTCAAAATGTGGATGTTTTCCATGTGATATATTATATAGGATAGATGAAATTTAATAATTCATCAATAAAATAGTTTATGTTATAGTCCTAGTGATTTATAATTTCTATTTTTGAACCTAATTATATGAGACTCGTAGTGGTTCATTATATATTTTTCTATACTAGTTTAGTGTGGGGATATATATGATGCCTAATATATGAATAAATTTTTTGGGGGATATTACATGATGTGCCTGGAGTCTCTTGGGTTCTAGTAATGATACCTTGTGAGTAGAGTGGTTTCTTGGATTCCCATAAACTAGTAGGATTCTTAGTGATTATATATGATATTTAATGTTATTTGTATGATTTGATCACTGTACTTGGTGATAAGGGAGATTAATTGGATTACTATGATCTAAAGGGACACTTGGGGGTGATATATGATATTCTAATGGTTCCAATAATATAGTGTTATTTATTATTATATACAATATTCCAAGGATATGACATTGTTCGTTATACTATAGGGGATTTTTTAGCTACTCCTATGATATTGTGTTTCCACCTAATACATATCTAGGGAATTATGAAATGATCTTGGGGGAATATGTCAATTATTAATATTATAGATATATGATGAAATTATTAGTATGTTTTTACCAAATACTTGGAGTTATTTGATATATGATTTGAGATATTGAAACTCTATCAAAGGTAGGTATATTTAATCCTAGGTTCTATAATGGATACTAGCAGTTTATAATGAATTTTTTTTGATATTTTTCCAATTTTATTTATTGTTTATAAATATCATGTTTTCGTACATTAAATATTTTGGTTATTTTTTAATCATTGGTGGATCCCTTCTAATTTATACTCAATCCCATATCAGTATGGAAGAATACTTGGTTACATAATCTGATTTAATTGTTCATAGTTTATTATAGTAATGATGGATAAGGTTATCTTGTGTAACTATATTTTTTTAAGATGGATGTGATGAGTTTTAGGGATGATTGTAGGAACATTTTTTACATCATTTTCATTTTTAATTTATTCTATGTAGTAAGACCTATGGGTGATTAGATTATTTTTTCATTCATGACCATTTCTCAGTATTCCACATTTCATTTGATATAACATGTGTATATTTTATTTCTCCAACATGATTGTATTATTTCATATAGATGCTTTCATATTATTATACATTATCTTATTCATTAATATGATGTTTAAGTGTCCCCACAGGGAAGAATTATTTCATCACTACATGTTATAGGACGAGTGTGTGGGGTGGAATGCCTATGGAAATTTTGAAACCAAGAGTCAATGTACAATTTGGATTCCTTAGGTTGTGTGTTATTAAAATTATTATCTTTGAATTATAGTTTTCATTACTATTTGGGGATGTTTTAGGGAATATGATATTGGAATGCTTCATATTTTGTGATGGACCTTGAATTGGTGAGTCATTATCACCAGTGTAGAGGAATATGATAGTTACATGTCATAGATTATTGTTATTTTTTCATTCGGTATTATAGTACAAATTTTTATTCATTTTGATGTGTGAATTTCATAGTTTTTTAATGGGTTCATATTATCTAATATAGTGGAAACATGTTTCTGCACGTGAATAATATTTGGAATGTAGGATTCACTTGAAATTCATATTCCTGTGTTTTATTGATATCAGTAAAGATAAAGGTTCAAATATATAACATATAAAAAACATAATTGGTGTATTTATAAAATTTATGTTTCATTACAGTTTATATAAACTGAATATTTTTTAATTTTTGGATTTTTTAGGAGGATATTATAGAGGATAATATGTAACAAATTTTAACGTGTTCATCTCTACCATGGATGCATATTGACCCATAATGGGTTTGTAGATGTATTAGATTTCATGATAAAGAATCCATTACGAGTTATAAATATAATAGTTATGAACAAGGAAATGGGTTCAATTACTTAAAATTTTAGAAATATCTATATGGTGTATTCCTATATTTCATATTTTTGGAATTTTTCTTTTCCATGAATTATATAATAGCATAACCATGACCTATAAATATGTTGAAATATGGTAAATTATGTGAGATATGAAATCATTACTCAATGGATTTTTCACATATATTGCTTCCTAGTGTGGAATAATGAAATAGTATATAGTTTGTATAAGATTATATTGAATGAGTGGTTTATCCAATATGTGAATTCCTAAGGGATACCAGTTATAAAATGAGGGATGATCACTTGGAATGTGAGATCTTATATATATGTTCCATGTAAAAACATATGTTTTTATAAAATGTGGGACTATAGGTATTTATATTAGTGTATACGTGTGACTATTAATTATGAGATATGTAATATTTTGTTTATGAGATAGGTCTAAGAGGCTAGTTCCCTTGACATTCATATCACGATATTGGTGGGTTTAGTTTTATGACTGGGAGTCCTAAATTGTTACTTTATAATGTTTGGATGTGATGTGATGTATGAGGGTATCCTAATTTTGGGGTTATCCTGAGACTATAAATGAGTTTCTGATAAGGAAACATAGATTCATTAATTTTGTTTCAAATCGTGTCACCAAATGCGATATCATGTATGTGCTATAGTCAAGGATATGCCTTGTGATTTTTTGATATAACAAATCTTCATTTCCAGTGATTTAGGTATTAAGAATTAATTTTAAGGGATATTTTATTGAGATTCTTCTCACATTTATTTTAGAAGATCTTTTTTGGTGCAGTGACAAAATGTATAGACATTAATGGTTTTAAAATGACAATTTAGTGGTTTTGGTCATGTTGTATGTTTCTATATCTGTGATATGTTATTATTATTTCTAAGTGAGAATCATGTATTATTTAATATTTATAAGACGTTCATATTTACTTTTTAAAATTAAATATTATTTTCTATGAGACACAACTCATGAAACCATTTGTTAAGATGTCTCATAGGGTTGTGCAATAGAGTACACCTTTTTTGTTTGGGTGAGATCATGGTAGTACACACATGGTAATCATGGTAGCCATTATTTTTTTTCTCAATGAGTATAATTTAATGGTATGAATACTAATGTATTTTATTAATTCATTTTTTGTAATGGTTATTCAAAGCATTGAAATGAATGTTCGATTTACATCTATATTTATATGTGGAATAAATCACTTGTTAGGGTTCTGTGTTATGTTCAGTCTCATGTTGTGCCTTGATTTAGTTTCAGAAAAAAGAATGAGAATTTCATTTGATAATAAACACATGAATTAAAATGGACGATATTAATGATTTATTAGACGAATTGTGTATGAGAAGCCAAATGGTGTGGAGTGAACCCATATATATTAGACTGTGTGAATATTAATTAATAATGTAATTTTATAAAATATAAAAAATAGTTTTCCTATATTCCCTAAATAGATAATAATCAATGTTTTATGTTGATTTTTGGGTATGAGTTTGATAGAAACACGCAAAACAAATTGTAGTATTTAATGCTTCATGGACATCAAGATTCATTTGATTGATTCATCAAACCAATGATAAGAATAATACAATAATGGGGATCATCTTATCATTCATTGTATTATGAACATCATATTTGATGGGTTATTGACATAGTGATACAATTAGTTTGATGATCAATATTTAATATAGACAATGGTACACAAAATAAATTAAAATTTTTGGTCCCTTTTTGAATGACATATTTAGGATCCATATGCAATTATAAGTGGAGTCCACCTGTTTTCTTCTAAACAACTATTGATTTTTAAGATTAAATGTCCCTTGTAATATATATTTATAGTCACCTTTGATGAAATTAGTATAAATAATATATGGGTTTGATAAATTTACTGTGAAATTCAAAAAAAATGGATCCACTCTACTTTTGGTGTTAAGGTATCATGGGATTCTTCTGAGTGACTATAAAACCATGATTTGGTTATTTGATTGCATGCCAATGGATGAAGGTATGCTTTTTTGTAAAAAAATATATAAAGGGTATTCATTTGAGTACTTTGGTAAGGTGATGTGGAAAATACATCGGTATGTTGATGAACCCTGGAAAATGAGTTCTTAGTAGGTGACTCCTAGGACTAGGATCATTGTGGTGTGTAATTAGCTATTTTTAATAGATCATTTTTTGTGGAGAATATGTTCATCAAGAATAATCGATTGATGATATTTTTGTTTCATAGGATTTAAGTGTTAAATGGACACCAAAACAGTATCAACAATGGTGATGATCAATTATCTTATATTTTTATAAATATTTTTCACCTTGTTTTGTGTTCTATAACAGAATCTCAATTGGAGTTAGGGGATGCTACACAATGAGTTTAAAAACATTTAATATTTCATCGGGATGAGAACTCTTACAGTGGAGAGATTATAAAACCACATACTATTATAGGTGATAAAATTATAAAAAAATAGAATTTAAAACAATAGAGATAGGGTCATTTTAAAAATCAAGATTAATATAAAAATTCCTAGAGTTGGGCCATCCCAAAGAGATTTTTTTTGACATAGATCAAATACAATTAGTTGTCTAGAGAAACCAAGTAATGATTAATAGCATGAAGTTTTATTACAACTTCTTGAAAGGTGATATACCCAATGACGTGGTCTCTGCATAGTAAATGGAAACATCACGAGGTAATCATTCCGATGAAATTTTTATGGGGTATAACATACTATTTGTGAACTATTTTAGAGAACCAATAATAATGCCATGAATTTGGATTCTTTAGGATTCTTACAGTTGGTTCATATTTATAAATACTTTGTGGATTAACTATCTAATGGAGGATTCAATATATATTTCCACCCCAATGGTCTAAAGGCCCATGTAAAAAATAGATGTGACCATTCAAATTTATTCAAAATTAGTATAATTTATATTTTGAATATATCAAATTATAAGACCATAAAATCTTATCCTTATTCCATCATGCACATATTCAGATAATAAGAATCAAATATATATATATATATATATATATATATTATTTCGATACCCCTTGGGATAGGGTAATTTTAGTGGTGTTCTATGAATATTTTATCGGAGCTATTTATATTCTAGTTTATTAATTTCTCATATATTGTTTATCACAATTTTGATTATCTCAAACTTTTTTTCATGATTGAACATTCCTCCTGATTAGGGATATATAAACTCAAATGAGAGGTATTTTGATTTTATGGATTTAAGATGTCCTGAGTGGTGAGACTCATGGCGGTACAATCGATTTTTTTAAGGTAAAAAACTTGTTGAATTAATTTTTTATTTTTTAATTAATTGGATGATATTTATAATTGAATTGAAAAGTAAATTTTGTATTTGTATGGATTATTATTGTGTGTTTGTGAAAGGAGTGTAACACACACTTTTTCAGAGGTATTTAATATATGTACTTTCCCTTTTTTAAATACAATAATTACACATATTAGAGTTTAATTTCAAAATTAAATAGAAATAATTTATTTAATATATTTGACTTTTATTCCATGATTTAGGTCTTCCTATTGTTGTTTTGTGGATGTTTGGATAGTGAAATTTATTAGATGAAATTGTACTATAGTAGTTATGATTTATTTCATGTTAAATGGATTTGAATAAGCAAGGTGATCTTTATGAATAATATATTAGTAAATTCATTTAATTTTATGGAATTTGAAATTGAGTATCATTGCAATTGGTGACATATCATTCATTTAAATTACTTTTTTAGTTAATATAATATGTTCATAGATGTATGGATTATTATGATAATGGTAAAAATAGACCATTGAATTGTATATGGGTACCTCAATTTTTTATCATTTCTGACATAATTATTAAGCATATAATTTCAGGTTAGTGGTCCCATATGTGTATAAAATAAATTAAATGAGTTTCCAAGGTGTACCTTATATAGATTACCCTATAAATATATTTATTCAAGTGAGTTTTGGATTGGGATTAATTTTCCAATTTTTTATATAATAGAACAACAATATGTATTTACATGTTATATGGAAATTTGGTATATAGTTGGGTGAGTGTTCATTCCCCATTAATATTTTTTTAATGGGTTGGTATACACATGGTATTTAATATGTAGGTTGCGATTTTGAGGGATGCCCAAGCTAATATATGAAGTGATGTAGGCAATAAAAATTTCCCCAGAGTGATATATGTGCGAGGATTTCTATGAGGTTGGTGATCAAGTAACAAAATTATGATCGAAATAGGGGACACATTGACTTCATAGTTGTTGTAATGGGGAAAAGAGATGCCTTTTGAAAATGGAACCCCTGAATGATGTTTTTTTCATGGTATATACGAGGAGACCCAGTATATGTAGAAATATATTCTTATCTATAGTGAGTTGTAATACTAGGAAGTATATGGTGTCAATTTTTTGTTTCATCTAAGAACCCATATCGATATATTATTTTATGTATTGTTATAGAGATAGAGACGGTTCATGTAAATGGTAGAATGACCTAGGTTATATGAGATGGTTTTGGAACAAGTTCAATAAATAATTTTTATATGAAATAATATAATGTGGATACTACATACCATACATGTAATGTTATATTGACATCATTTACTCACTTCCTAATAAACTAGAGGATTTTAGATTCTTATGTATTTATAGGTTCTTACATTATTCATAATAATGTGTGATGCCTAATTATTACACACATATGATCATTATATTTGTGGAACATGATGTTTAAAATTATTCTAATGACTTTGTAGGATCAATGGGGGATATTACATGGGATTCCAAGTGTTTACATAGAATTTTTGACTATTTATCATTGCAAGGGAGATACATTAGACACTTTGGATCTGGTAGGGTTTCAAGTTATATTTTATCAGATGCCTAATGATTCCTAGGATCTAGCCATCAAACATAGTTAGATGTCTGGTACCTTAGATTCATATGATTTTGGATATAATTGTATATTTTTATGAGATTCCAATGGATACATTGAATTTTAGTTTTTTTGGATTATATGAGAGATTATTTGTGTGAATAGGATCAGGAAATATACATAATACTATATGGGATTCCTTGGAAACTCCTTTGATGAAATGTCTATACCAATTACATGTTAAGGGTTCCATGAAATAATATGGGAGGGGTTATCTATCAAACACATCATGATTTTTTAAATATTTCTTTTTATATATATTGTATTTATTTAATATGTTTACTTACATGGAACAATGATTTTAAACAAACCATGGTATACCACTAAATTAGTATTATATAATTAGAAAGTAATTTCCCATGTATTTTATTGATGAGTATTTGTATGGAAAACTAAATTAATAAATTTTAGTTTTATAAAATATATTAATTGAATTATATGGTTATAAATTTCATAAAAATTCAAATCATATCATTTAATGTCCAATGATTTTTTTTTTGAAAAATATATTTTGCGAACAAAATGTTTTTTTATCATAATTAGTTTTACAATTATCTATTTATGATTGATTTTAAATAAATATATATATAATAAATTTCTTCAAATGTGTTAATATTCATAAGATAGTTTTATGTGGCTTGTAATGAATGTAAATTTTCTTTTATTTCTAATAATTATTATTGGTTACAAATTATTTTTTATATAAATAAGTTAATTTGATTCTATACCTATTATATATATTAATTTTGATAAAATGGATTACACGTTTTTATTAATAAGAAAATTAATTTAATATATTATTTTTAAATAATTTTAATATACTATGATTAATAACCAAGGGAAAACAACTTACTATTGTAAATGTAAAAAGGGGTTAATAAGGGGTAAAATGAAAGGGACAAAGGTTAATATAACCTAAAAAATGTTCTAAATAATAATTTTCATATTTATATCCTATATTGTCAAATTTTATCCGTTTATTAATTTTATGATCAATATTTCCTGAGTTAGATAATAATATATGTTAATCATTTGAAAAATTCAATTGTCTAACCTCTGTCACGTATAAGTTGACACCCCTATTCCCCCTATATCAACACATAAAAAGACTCTTATCATATCCAATAAATACCATAATACATTACTATATTCTCTCAAAATAATTCATAGTTTTGGTTCTAAAATTTCTTCCACATTTTAATGTAAAAGTTGTAAGAAAATATATGTTACCCAATAAATATATAGAACTCTAAACATAGTAATTCAATTGTTATATCTTTTTTTTGATACTCTAAAAATGATGTGTTTATTATAAAAATATGAGTAAATTATTACTATTATACGATGATATTGTAATTTTTATTACTAAAACATTATTCATCCCCTTGACTATCAAAATGGGAAAATAAAGCATTGGTCAATTGAATGTGCAAACTACTTCCCTAGGAGGCGATGTATTTAATTTTTCATCACCATCATTAATTGGGGGTTATTATTATATATTTAGTTATTATATGAGATGTTTATGAAAATATTACTATTATTTAATTATAAATCTTATCTTACTTCTTAACCATTACATATATTAGAAAATAATAACATCGCTTGTGCATATGTTTGGACTACCACTTCCCAGGAATGAAATGGTTAATTACTAAATTCCATATTTCATGAATAATAATAAAGATATTATAAATGAATATATTTAGATATATATTTATTATATAGTTCTTATTATACAAAGGTGATTTATTATTTACCTATAATTTGATTTATACAACGAAAAGTGGAAACAAGGCTTCTGTGTATGTAAGAACTACCTCAACCTTGAACATCGATATTTCATTTTTCACCACCCCAATATATAAATAATTATTAAATTATATAGATTGAATAATAGTTATTTTTAGTTCATTATTATGATTAAATATATGATGAAGCCATTACTTGGGTGAATGTAGCAAAACCATTGAACCGAATCATTAATGTAAAAAAATAGATTTCACCAAATAATTATTTTAAGAGAAAAATTGTTAATAAAAGAATAATAAGAAATTTTAATGTAATGTTACATAGTATTCCATGTATGAATATTTATTTGGAATAAATTTAGAATAAATATTTAATTACTATATAGGATATTTTAAGGTGTAAGATGTAGAACAAGACATGAGGTAAGGTATTAATATTAAAATCACATTTATTTTCATGATTTTAAATATAATATTGATATTGAGATGGATTATATGTTTTTTACCTCTTAATATCAATTTATTTCCTTCTCCTGATGTTATTATTTTAATTTTAAATACGAAAATAATTTTCTTATCTCAGGTATATAAAATAATTATGAAAATGATCTTAAAGAATTGTTTTTGATATTTTCTTTTGGGACAAGAATTCCAATTTATTTACATATTTTTAAAAAAAATTATTTTTAATATTAAATTTATATTGAAAATAGTTGAAAATTTTATTTTCAAAAACTATTAAATAAATTTGTATGTTTTTAGAAGATTTATTAAAATAAATATTTTTTTTACAATTCATTTTAGAGTTCTTATTTTTTAAAAACAATTTAATGAATTAATGTATATGTTATGAGTATATTTTAAACCCATAATGATTTTTATTTACCATGAGGCTTCAATTAAATGGTTACATTTTATTTTCATATAAAACAACACAATCAACAATCTTGTAAACATTACATAAATGTTTTTCAAAAGAAAATAATATACTTTTTATTTTGTCGATGACAGGTTGAAATCATATTTTAAAAAAATTTCCATATCACTTTACATCATATAATAATGTTTTTTAATTTATAGAGGATATGATATTATAATAATAACCACATTGTTTCACTTTATATATTATAATAATGATTATTTAAGGAGTGTTCTATAATACCCATTTCATTGCAACTTGGTATTTAAGATATGATGAAACATTTCTAAACCTACTTCATTTACATGGGTTATGATATTTAGGAATGACAATTTTTTTGAAATTTAAATCATTTATAAGTGTCATTATAGGTTAATGTAATGAATAGTTTAGGATATTTTAGAATATATATTATGTTTTTTATCATGTTATGTGTGATCCAAAAATTATATATCCCTCCAATGAATTTGGGTAATGCTGTATATCTCGTGAGATAACAAGGACTAGAATAGAGAGTTATCCCAATTTAGTAAGTACTCTATCTGATAATATATAATTGTGTGAGAACCTTCAATATGGAAATGATGGAATGGGGATTGGGCCTGATCCATATTTATAGTATTGAATTAGATAATTGTTTTAGGAAATAGTTTTTTATACTTATATGTGTTCCATATATGTATGTCCTTTCCTTATGATATATTCTGTGAGATCGTTATTAACTATTTGTTATTATCAACTTATATGATTTTTGGATTTTGTTATTGGTAATCATTATTCCATATTTTATGATTAATAATCCCAGAAATACTAGGTATGTTTAATTTATATTATGATCATGTTATCTACACCGTATTATTATCACATTGTCACTTATTATCATTAGTTGATATATATTACTATAAAACGTACAGAGAATATAAGATCAAAATTTATAATGTTTTTTTTCAAGGTTATGAATCATTGTTTCAAGTATTACATGTATAAGAAGTGTACAATTTGCGATGAACATTGTAGAAGATATTGAAGATATTTAAAGAAATAAAATGATTAGTGGTATAGTCTCCAATTAAAATAAACTGTTACAATCATAGACTTATTATTATTATGAGATTAATTTAACATCCATTTATTTTTATTATATATATATATATATATATAAGTAATAATCTAGTCACCTCAATTGGTATAAAAGTACGGTTAATTTATTTTTTGAAACTATCATTTGTGATTTTTTTAAAACCATGACTATAAGTCAATGTGTGGGATAATAAATCAATATATGAAAACAAAGATATTTTGTTTAATTACTAGAAAATATATCCCTTTTTCATTAGTTTTAGTTTGTTGTAGTAGTTTCTTATATTCACATTGGGTAACAGATTTTAAAGGGGTAGATATGTTATTAACTGAACTATCACCACTATACAATAATTGGGAATTATATTAATTTTATATTCTTACACTCCCAGGTTATATGATTGTGTTTATCTATATTATTAATATAAACAATTTTAATATATATTAATATATGATGACAAGAAATATCCTAGATAGAACCTATTTTTTATATAACGACCCATACTTTACATACATTGTTATTACTTCAAGATTGAAGCACACTTATTACAACATATAAAAAAACTAGTAAAGGACCTTATAGGTATAGTGTCTTTAGAAACTGGGAAACATAATCAACTGGTTCATAAACCGTCTACACTGTCTCCCATTTATTTCATCATATCTGTAGTCCCTTTTGGAATATATTACTTAATAACCTTATTCTTGACCTAGGGAAAGAAAACATACTAAAGGGTGGGCACAAATGTTCAGTAAGGGTAAACAAAAGAAATATCAATCACATCATATTCATAAGAACATTACATTTTGGAAATCTTAACACGCAAAAGAGAGCATAATTTCATAACATGGGATAAATCATAGAAGTGAAATTAAATACCAATAATCACAACATAAAACATGAAAATTTTTGGAATACACACATAATCATAGATAATAATTTCTTTTTAGTCAAGACTCATTTCCATGACTATCTTAGTGGACAAAGTCCATATCTGAACCGAGTTCACTCCTCGTTTCAGTCCTGTTTCCCTGAACCAGTTTAACCTGCCATTCCCGACATGTCTATCTCATGAGATATGAAATCTTTACCCAATGCATTGGAGAGAGATATAGGTCCCACCCATCTCATAATGATACAATTCTTATGCGTGCCACAAAATCATAAACCATACATCATAGCATAACCCATGTAATAAAAATGGGATTCATAAACATCGTGACATCATAAAACAATTCATATAAGATAAAGGAATTCATAAAAATAATTCCATCACAACATAGTCAAATCAATGTAATAATAGGGATAAAAACAGAACCCCATATCATCTTAGATGGAAAATAATTTTCATAAAACACTTGAACTCCGTTCTTGAGGAAAATATCCTTTTTACCTCAAAAACATTTTTCTTTTCATAACATGTCATAAAATTTTAAACTAAAAGAAGTTGATTAAATATAATCTTGAAAACTTGTAAAGGAAGCTCCTTGGAAATAATGTTTTAAAAATCCATTCATGCCGTATAATATTAAAAAAAAATTTCTCGTACTTTTGTCGGAAAAGTCAAAAAGTACCTTCTACGAAAAACGAAAAAATATTCCTTTCATATCTTTTACTAAAAACTCACCGAAGAGTAAAATTGGATTTAAAATTTTTTAGGTGGATGTAAATCATATTACATATTTATGAAACATGGATGTGGATGATAAAATAAACACCAGTAAATTTCAAATTATAAACAATCTCGGATAAAAATGAGATTGTGATATTTCCCTTACCTTAAGTCTGATTTGCTTCGTAAGTGTCCGAACCTCCTGTATAATGATTTGAATAAGGTCATTGACTTATTACATAATCATAATAATTGTTATGATATCATATATGGTCATATTATTAGCTTCTTATTAGTAATATTTCATTACTACTTGTTATTCGGGTGTTTATTACTTTTTGTTCTTATGCGTGTTTTGTCAAAAAAATTCTTATTATTCACTTTAGGTTATAGATACCTCATTTCCAGAATGTAATTAGTGTAATTTATATCATATTCATTAATTCAATTCATTTATATAATCATTATGTAATGAAGATCATGTAGAACGAATCGCATCACATCGTGGAGACGGTATTCCGTACGTACGCACGAACAATGATATCGTTCCCATGATCGTGGAATTGTATTGGAGTGTATGTATACTATTTCAGAATCAATATAACTTTACAATAATCATATATATTCATTCTTTACACCATTATACCCATCCAATTAAGGTGGTGGTGGAAAATAGATTACACCACGACGTGGACACAGTATTCTGTACGTACGCACGCGCTGTGATTTCCAATTCCGTAGGATGGATAGATGGTAAAATAGGGTTGTTTCATACATATAATTACATATCCGTATATGAGTGATACTGATGTTATTACTTCATAATGAAACAACTAAATAAGAATATGTGGAAGAAGAAATAAAGATGAAATAATCAGTAACAGACATTACCTCTTCTTTAAAGTGCTTTTTTGAGAGCTCCTTTTAGGGCACTAAAATTGGTCTATGAAGAAGACCAAGACCTATAGGATGTCTCTAGGGAAGTGGAGAGAAGAAATTGGCAGGGGTTGGACGAGCTTGAAGGCTCAATGTGGTGTGAGGAAGAGAGGGAGGAGGTTCCTTTTTATAAGGAAGGAGAGGGGCACCTTTGGAATAACTAAAAATATTATTTTATTATAAAGTCAAATTCGGTTTTTAATATCTCCAAATTGGTTTATTTCTAATATAAGGTGGGGATGGGTCGAAATCCTCGCATCCAATATTATTTAGAAATATTTAGGTTCCTATTTTAACCTTATCATTTAGATTTAACATTAAGTTAAATAATTTTACTTTTACCGTGACTTCTTGTGTTCTTACACTATAAGGTTAATAAACTTACTATAACAAGGAAAAAGAACACCAAGTTGTTTATTATTAATATATATAACCTTATATAATTCATATTTCCGAACCTTAGATTTTTAGGAATAACATAAAATTTATAATATAATATTTGTTTTAAAAACTATTTTATGTCAATTTTGACACTATTTAGTAATTGATTTTTGTGAAAATCATAACAGAATTATTAGTTCAAAAAAAGTTAATTAAATAAATAATAACATGTCATATTAACATATAAAATTAGTGTAATTCATAAAAAGTCTCAAATTTCATTTATTTGGGTATTTATAACATAAATTATTTCAATATTTCATTATTTAGATAATTACTGCATCATCATTGTGTTATAAATAAATTATATTATTTAATGTATAAAAATTATAAATAAATTACCATTATGTAAGAAATATATTTAGATTTATAATTAATATTTATAGTCGAATTTATCTTATGTATAGCCCCATATTAAATATAATTTACTTATTAAACTTTGATTTTAACTATTTTAACCCATCTTTAAATAAATTAATAATAAAAGTCCTAATCTAATCCAAGTGGGCCTAAATGCTCATATTTTATTCCTAAGGTTGTTTTTGGTCGAATTACACTTATCCAATAGAATTATGACATGTGTTAGGGTAATAATAATAATTCTTTTATCCTTAATTACCCTATTTACTTTCAACCGTGGTAAAAAAGTAAAAAGTTACTATTCACAAAAATTATTTTCATCTCATTGAACAAAATTTTTGTCATTGACATTAACCGTGTGTCTCAGATTTTCAAAATTCCACTGAAATAAACGGTAAAATTATGTTTTATGAAAAATTCAGTTTTTTTAACTACCACTTAATGGTTTCACTATTCATCAAAAATTGAAAGTTTTCAGAAAAATACCAATATTTCACCCTAGGCTAATTTTGATATTCCGAATACAAAAATGAAGTCCATTTTGAAAAATAAAATTTATAAAATTTCAAAAGGTGGTTATTACTATTCATAACGGCTAGTTTTATTAATATTTTAATAGAATATCGTTGTTTAGTGAAACTCGGTATTGTGTACGACGCAAGCTATTGAGGAAGGCTGCGGCTGCGTGTAAAGCAAGCCAAGCTAGTGTTGTGTGTAGTGAAAGATTCCTTTGATAAAAACAAAATATTTCTCATAAAAGTCTCGGGCGTTACATTCTACCCCCCTTAAAATGAATTTCACACTCGAAATTCGTCACTTTGTAACAAAAAGATGAGGATACCTCTCCCTCATCATATCCTCAAGCTCCCATGTAGCTTCTCCTAATTGGTGGTTCCTACATAAAACATTCAACAAGCGAGTGTTCTTGTTTCATAGTACTTTTTCGCTACGATCCATAATCTCTATCGGCTATTCTTCATAAGAAAGATCTTGGTCCAGTGGTACAACTTCTGAACTGAGTACATGTGAAGGATCTGGTATGTACTTTCTCAGGAGAGATACATGGAACACATCGTGAACTTGAGAGAAATTCGGTGGAAGCACCAACCGGTAAGCTACCTTTCTAACACGATCCTGTATTTCGAAAGGACCGATATATCTAGGGCTCAACTTCCCCATCTTTCCAAATCCCATGACCCTCTCCCAGGAAGATATTCGTAAGAACACTTTATCACCCACTTCATACTCTAGGTCTTTTCTTCAGTTGTCGGCATAACTTTTCTGTCGAATCTAAGCTGCTCTTATGTGTTGTTGATTAGATCGGACCTTTTCTGCCATCTCATCAACAAGATCAGGTCCTAATAGTTTTCTTTCCCCAAATTCATCCCAGTAAGTTGGAGTCTTGCATTTCTTTCCATAGAGAGCTTCATAAGGATCCATCTAAATACTGGAGTGAAAGCTATTATTATAAGAAAATTCCACAAAAGGTAGGTGTTGATCCCAACCACCTTTGGAATCCATAGATCTAGCTCTCAACATATCTTCTAGAGTTTGAATTGTTCTCTCAGAGTGACCGTCTATCTGAGGATGATAAGCAGTGCTGAAACTCAACTATGTATCCAGAGTATACTAAAGACTTCGCCAAAACATCAAGGTCAATCTTGGATCCCTATCATATATAATAGAAAGTGGTACTCCATGCAATCTTACCACTTCTTTGACATATATCCTGGCAAGATGATCCAGAGAGAAAACCTCTCTAATAGCAATGATGTGTGCAGACTTTGTAAGATAATCAACTATGACCCAGATAGCATTATTGCCTTTAGATGTTTTAGGAAGTCTTGTGACAATGTCCATAGTGATGTTTTCCCATTTCCATTCGGGTATGGGTAATGGTTGTAACATACCCTTAGACTTATGTCTCTCATCTTTATCTTGCTGACAAACCAAGCATCAAGAGACATATTCAGCAACATCTCTTTTCATGCCATCCCACCAGAAGTACTCTTTCAAGTCCCTATACATCTTCGTGCTTCTAGGATAAATAGAGAATGAAGAACTATGAGCCTCATCCAGAAGGTCCTTCTTTAATTTAGGGATGGGAGGAACACAACCCCGATTCCGGAACTTTATTATCCCATCACAATCAAGGTTGAATTGAAAAATATTTCTCACCTTCTTTTGTAACTCTACATCTTTATTCTGCGCCTCATTAATCTTCATATGTATAGATGGTTAAACATTCATTTGAGAAAGATTCGATTTTCCGCTTTCCATTATAATTCCGAGATCCATCCTTTGTAAATCCATAAATATTGGATCTTTTGTGATCCTCATCATGGATAAACTGGCATGGTCTTGTCGACTTAATGCATCTACCACATTGTTTGCTTTCCCTTGGTGGTAATGAATTGAGAAGTTGTAATCCTTAATCACCTCTAACCATCTTCTTTGGCGCATATTCAGCTCCTTTTGTGTGAAGGTATACTATAAACTTTTATGATCAGTATAAATGTCACACCTTTCTCTATAATGATAATGCCTCCAAATATTTAATGCAAATATTACCGTAGCTAACTCCAAATCATGAGTTGGGTAATTTTGCTCATAGATTTTCAATTGTCGGGAGTAATAAGCTATCATCATATCATTTTGCATAAGAACACACCCTAGCCCCTTCTTGGATGCATCACTGTAGATCACAAACCTTTCTCCACTAAAAGGCAATGTGAGCACAGGTGCACTGGATAACCTTTTTTCAACTCCTTGAAATTATATTCACATTCCTCCGTCCAAACAAACATAACTCCTTTTCGAGTCAACCTGGTGAGTGGATTAGATAATCTTGAAAAATCATTCACAAAACGTCGATAATATCCATCCAAAACATGAGAACATCAGATCTCAGTTACTGTTGTCGGTCTCGACCATCTTTCGATAACCTCTGTTTTTGCTAGATCCACAGATATCCCCTCTTTTGAGATTATGTGACCCAAAAATGAAACTTTTTGAAGCCAAAATTCACTCTTGGTAAATTTGGCATAGAGAATCTCTTTTCTCAGGGTCTTCAATATAATTCCCAAGTGATCTTCATGTTCTTCCATTCTCTTTGAAAAGACAAGAATATCATCTATAAAGACTACCAAAAATTGATCAAGATAGTCTATAAAGACTCTATTCATCAGATCCATGAAGATAGAAGGGGCATTAGTAAGACCAAATGGCATCACTATAAATTCATACTGTCCATTCCTTGTACGGAAATCCATCTTTGGTATATCCGCCCTTTTGACCCTTAATTGATGATACCCTGAATGAAGATCAATCTTGGAAAAGTATTGAGCTCCGCGTAGTTTTTCAAATAAGTAATCAATGCATGAGAGAGGATATTTTTTCTTGATAGAGATTTTGTTAAGTTCTCGATAATCAATGCAGAGTCTCATTGATCTATCTTTATTCTTAATAAATAGAACAGGTGCTCCCCAAGGTGATGCACTAGGGCGTATGAATCCCTTATCAAGATTCTCTTAGAGATGCTTCTTCAATTACTGCAAATCAATTGGGGCTATTCTATAAGGTGTCTTTGAAATAGGAAAAGCACCCGATACGAGTTCTATTAAAATCTCAACTTCTCAATTTGGTGGAAGACCCGACAATTCCTCCGGAAAGACATCATCAAAATCCCGTACAATGAGCATATTATTAATCGTGAGTTTCTTACCAACCATTTGAGATTAATAACCCTCATTTTGTGGAATGAAGACCCATAAGATGGAAGAAATTTTCACTATAAGGTTATGTTCATCCTTGCATCGATAGATGATCATAGATTGATCTGGAATATGAAATGTGACTTCCCTTCATTGGCAATTGATATGAGCTCTATATAAAGAAAGAAAATCCATGCCATGAATCACATCAAATTCCACTATAGGATGGATCACAAGATTTGCAGGAAGCACTTTCCCACAAACTTCAATCGGGGAAGAATTATAAACTTTTGATGCGACTGTTGTGCCATTAGGTGTTGTCACAGCTAACTCAACATCGAATTGTTGAGGTAATACAGTGATACCCTTAGCAAAATCTTTAGATATAAAAGAGTGGGTGGATCCAGAATCAAATAAAACATTTCCTACTTTAGATTGGATGGTAAGTGTACCTTTCACACATCGTTATCATACTCCACATCGCTGATAGAAATTGCATGTGACTTTCCTTTGTCTTTAGCCTTATGTGTTTGTTGACGTCGACCATCATAATCAACCCTTGGATTTGGGCATTGATTGGCATAATGCCCCATCTCGTTTCACTTGAAACATTGAATTGTAGTATGTTAATTTTGTGTATCCCTTCCTTTGTTTGCATCATTATACATATTCTTCCCATCATTGCGGCATTCAAATGCCCGATGACCTTCCTTTCCACATTTGAAACATTTACTTGTCCCTTTAAGACAACTCCCTCGATGTTTCCTTCCACACTTTGAGCATAAGGGAATGCTCATCTTATTTTCAGTGTGCTCTTCAGATTTTCCTTCGAATTGCATTTTCCTCTTCTTCTCAAACCCATATGACTGATGGGTTACTACAATCTCCATATCAACTTTGAGAGCACATCGAACTATTTCCTAATAGCTATTGAAGTCCCTTATGGTTAAGGCCCTTTGAAGACTTGGTTTTAAGCCACTATAGAATCGATCGATCTTACTCTCAGGTTGGATTATAATACCAGAAGCATACATTTCAAGTCTTATAAAATTTTCCTCATAGGTACCAACAGATTCCTCATCCTTTTTCTTTAGTTCAAGAAACTCTTTCTCCCTCTTTGTTCAGAGAATATGGGTGAAGTACTTATTGAAAAATAATTTCTTGTACTCGTCCCATTCCATGGACTCAATTTCATCTCTTTGCCTCGTATTCTTGATAAGATTCCACCATTAATCAGAATCACCTTCCAAACGATACACTACTAAGATGACTTTATCATGTTTAGAACATTGAAGAACTGAAAATATCTTTTCAGTAGTACTAATTCATTTTTTAGAAATTAATGGATCAGTAGACCCACTGAATGAAGGTGGACACTGCCTCATGAAGGATTCAACAGAATGTTTCTCCTTCCATTGCTCGTTTGGAAGTCTCACATGATTCATAGCGTGAGAAGGTTGTGTGAGTATGGCTACAAGATTTTGGATTCCAACTCCCATAACGTTTGGTTGCTCAGGGGGACAATCATTTCATTTCCCGTCACATTCCGTATTAACATGGTTCCTTCGGGTTCCATCCATTGACTAAAACCAATAAGAATAGTCTGAGAAACACTAATTATAATAGGAAAACCACATAATTAAGAATAAAATTTCACACATAAGGTCTTATCCGAGGTTATTCATGGTCATTTCTAAAACACAAAGATTATGTTCTATGCTTAGACTTATCCTTAGGGTGCTTACTAAGGATTTCACATCCTAGTTTCCAAAGGTTGACTATACCTTTCCTCTGATACCAACTATAACAACCCATACTTTACATACATTGTTATTATTTCAATATTGAAGAACACTTATTAAAACATATAACAAAACCAGGAAAAGACCGTATAGGTTTAGTGTCGTTAGAAACTGGGAAACATAATCAACTGGTTCATAAAGCGTCTACACTATCTCCCATTTATTTCATCATATCTATAGTACCTTTTAGCATATATTACATAATATGATTCTTCCCAAACTGGGGAAAGAAAACATACAAAAGGGTGAGATCAAATGCTCAGTAAGGGTAAACAAAAGAAATATCATTCACATCATATTCATAAGAACATAACATTTTGGAAATCTTAACATGAAAAAGAGAGCATAATTTCATAACATGGGATAAATCATAGTAGTGAAATGAAATCCCAATAACCATAACATAAAACATGAAAATTTATGGCATACACACATAATCATAGAGAATAATTTCTTATTATTCAAGACTCATTTCCAAGACTATCTTAGTGGACAAAGTCCATATCTGAACCGAGTTCACTCCTCATTTCAGTCCTATTTCACTGAACTGGTTTAACCTGCCATTCAAGCCATGTCTATCTCATGAGATATAAAATATTTACCAAATGCATTGGAGGGATATATAGGTCCCACCCATTACATAATTATACCATTCTTATGTGTGCCAAAAAATCATAAACCATACATCATAGCATAACCCATGTAATAAAAATTGGATTCTTAAACATCGTGACATCATAAAACAATTCATATAAGATAAAGGAATTCATAAAAATAATTACATCACAACATAATCAAATAAATGTACTAATAGGGATAGAAACAGAACCCTATATCATCTTAGATGGAAAATAATTTTGATAAAACACTTGAACTCCATTCTTGAGGAAAATATAATTTCTACCTCAAAAACATTTTTCTTTTCTTAACATGTCATACAATTTTAAACTAAAAGAAGTTGATTAAAATTAAACATGAAAACTTGTAAAGGAAGCTTCTGGGAAATAATGTTTTAAAAATCCATTCATGTCGTATAAGTTAAAAAAACATTCTTCTCATACTTTTGGCGGAAAAGTCAAAAAGTACCTGATACGAAAAATGACAAAAGATTCCTTTAATATCTGTTACTAAAAACTCACTGAAGGGTAAAATTGGATTTAAAAATTTGTAGGTGGATGGATATAATATTACATATTTAGGAAACATGGATGTGGATGATAAAATACACCCCAGTAAATTTTAAAGTATAAACAATCTGAGATAAAAATGAGATTGTGATATTTACCTTACCTTAAGTCTGATTTTCTTCGTAAGTGTCCGAACCTCCTGTATAATGATGTAAATAAGGTAATTGACTTATTCTATAATCATAATTATTTTTATGATATCAAATATGGTCATATTCTTTGCTTCTTATTAGTAATATTTTATTACTACTTGTTATTCGGGTGTTTATTACTTTTTGTTCATATGCATGTTTTGTCAAATAAATTCTTATTATTCTCTTTAAGATATAGATACCTCATTTCTAGAATTTTATTAACATAATATATATCATATTAATTCATTCAATTCATTTAGATAATCAATATGTAATGAAGTTCATGTAGAACAAATCGCATTACATCGTGGAGACAGTATTCCGTACGTATGCACGGACGATGATATCGTTCCCATGATCGTGGAATTGTATTGGAGTGTATGTATACTATTTAAGAATCAATATAAATTTACAATAATCATATATATTAATTATTTACACCATTATACCCATCCGTGTAAGGTGGTGGTGGAAAATAGATTACACCACGGCGTGGAGACGGTATTCCATACGTATGCACGCGCGGTGATTTCATTTTCCGTAGGATGGATAGATGGTGAAATAGGGTTGTTTCATACTTATAATAACATATCAGTATATTAGTGATACTGATGTTATTAATTCATAATGAAACAACTAAAGAAGAAAAAGTGGAAGAAGAAATAATAATGAAAGATTCTGTAACGGACATTAACTCTTCTTTGAAGTGCTTATTTGAGACCTCCTTTTAGGGCACTAAAATTTGTCATTGAAGAAGACCAGGACATCTAGGATGTCTCTAGGGAAGTGGAGAGAAGAAATTTTAAGGGTTTGGACGAGCTTTAAGGCTCAATGTGGTGTGAGGAAGAGAGGGAGGAGGTGCTCTTTTATAAGGGAGGAGAGGGGAACCTTTGGAATAACTAAAAATATTTTTTATTATAAAGTCAAATTCGGTTATTAATAGCTCAAAAATGAATTATTTATATGCTAAAGAAGGGATGGGTCGAAATCCTATAATACAATAGAATTTAGACATGTTTAGGTTCCTATTTTTACCTTATCATTTAGATTTAACATTAAGTTAAATAATTTTACTTTTACCATGTCTTTTTGTGTTCTTACAGTATAAGGTTAATAAACATACTATAATAAGCCAAAAGAACCCCAAGTTGTTTATTATTAATATATATATCCTTATCTAAGTCATTTGGCCGAACATTAGATTTTTAGGAATAAAATAACAATTAATAATATAATATTTGTTTTAAAAACAATTTTATGTCAATTTTGACAATATTTAGAAATTGATTTTTGTGAAAATCATAACAGAATTATTAGATCTAAAAAATTTAATTAAATCAATACTAACATGTCATATTAACCTATAAAATTCGTGTAATTCATAAAAAGTCTCAAATTAAATTTATTTGGGTATTTATAACATCAATTATGTCAACATTTCATTAATAAGATCATTACTACATCATTATTGTGTTATTAATAAATTAAATTATTTAATGTCTAAAAATAATATATAAAATACCATTATGTAGGAAATCTTTTTATCTTTCTAATGAATATTTATAGTTAAATTTATCTTATGTATAAACCCATATTAAAAATGATTTAATTATTAAACTGTGATTTTATCTATTTTAACCCTTCTTTAAATAAATTAATAATAAATGTCCTAATCTAATCCAAGTGGGCCTAAATGGTCATATTTTATTCCTATGGGTTTTTTTGGTAGAATTAAACTTGTACAATAGAATTAGGACATGTTTTAGGGTAATAATAATAACACTTTTACCCTTAATTACCCTATTTACTTTTAACAGTGGTAAAAAAGTAAAAAGTTATTGTTCACCAAAAATTATTTTCATCTCATTGAACCACATTTTATTCTTTAATATTAACCGTGTCTCTCTTATTTTTGAAATTCCACTCACAGAAGCGGTAAAATCATGTTTTATGAAAAATTCAGTTTTTTAACTACCACTTTGTGGTTTCACTATTTATCAAAAATTGAATGTTTTCAGAAAAATACCAAAATTTCACCCCAGGCTAATTTCGATATTCCGAATCGAAAAATGACATCCATTTTGAAAAATTTAATTTATAAAATTTCAAAAAGTGGTTATTACTATTCATAACGGCTTGTTTTATTAATATTTTGATAGCATATCGTTGTTTAGTGAAACTCAGTATTGCGTATGACGCAAGCTATTGAGGAAGGCCTCGATTTCATGTGAAGCAAACCAAGCTAGTGTTGTGTGTATTGAAATACTCCATTGATAAAAAAAAATTCTCATAAATGTCTCGGGGGTTACAATTGAATATATTAAAAGTAATTTATCATTTAATAGATATAATTTGAATTATTTTTATTGATTACATGTTTATTAAATATGAACATTGTTTCTCACAATTTTAATTTTGGTATTAGTATGTATATGGAACTAAGAGGAATTATATCAATGATGAATATAATAGTAATTTTAATGATTTTCTATTTGAGAAACCAAATTAAATTGGAGATAAAATGTGATACTATATGATTATTTAGAACCAGCTGTATTGGTATAAATTTATTTACCTCAACTTCAGTGAGTTTTACTACACACATAATAAGTGAAAAGTATAGTATCTTTCGTTTTTATATAATGAAGTCCAAATAGGATAGAGGAATCAATATTCTATATGTTAAGAATGTGGTTTGATTAATTTAGGAAAATTTCTCAAAGGATGTGGAATATGGTTTATAGGTGGCTTAGAAGGGTATAGAGAACAAAAATACAATGTAAAAATGATGTTTTTGATTTAAGGAAATAATGAATATCCTACTATACCATTTTTTTTATTTCCTAATAAATTGGGAACATGATCATTATCAAATTCAATTCTATAATATGTGTTCTACCTTCAATAATAAGGTAGGTCCAATTCAATTGCAATAATTTAATTAGATCTTGATAGTTATGCCAGTTTATTTCTCCCCTTCATATATTCGGATATAATGTTAATTTTTTTGAGTATACCCTATGAAAATATTTATATTATTCCATTAGTAAAATATTATTTTATTCATATAATTTATTTGATCTCCCCACCTCGATAGATCATGAATTACCAGAAAAAATAATCAAATATTATATTATAAACAAAAATAAATCATATATAATTTAAATTATTAATATGAACATATAATTGTATATAAATACATTATATTGGACTTAATACATATTCATGAAGTATATTTATCTCATATCATTTGAGATAATCTCAAAATTGAATCTATTCCTATTATTAAATTTTATGGTGACATATTTTCTTTAGATATTCCATGTCTTCCCAAGAGTCATAATGTTACAATTTCTTTAGAATGAAAACCTTGTGGGAAAACTATTTTAAATTAACTATATATAATGGACATGATTTAGTTATTATAATTGATGAATCAACACAATGATAATTTTGGTAATAGATTAATATTCCATAGTGTGTAACCATGGGGTGACCATGTTGTTTTTTTCGGAATAAATATGGTGCAATGTCTCTTTTTGTTGATTATAAATAATGTAAAGAGATCACATTTAGGAAAAAGTATCTTCTACTATATATTGATGACCAGTATGGCCAACTGAATGAATATCAAAACATTTCCAAGATTGACCTTTATTTAGGGTATCATAGTTGAGTGTTAAGAAAGGGAATATATTAAAGAAATCAATCCATTGATGTTTTGATCTAATTAATTTTTCAGAATTCCATTTATATATATATCAATGTAACAACTATCATTAGAGATTTAATTTATAGAGTCATTAAAGATTTCCTATACAAGTTTGTTGTAGTATTTATATATGATATTCTAGTATATACCTATATAAAGGAATAACATGTAGCTCTTTTAATTATTTAGTTTTGGATCCTAAAAAAATAAATTATATGCCTAATTTCAGAAGTGTTAATTATTATTACAAAATGATTCATTCTTGGTTCATATAATGTCGTGTGAGGGTGTATTAGTGTATAATCAATGATTAATGTTATCATGAAATCAACCATACTACCATAGAAATTGGAAATTTATTTTTTATGATTCCTAGATAAATTTGAAACTGCCTGAGTGATATATCAAAGATAAATAATATAAGAACCACTTTGACCTAGAAGGGGGAGATGTTTTATTATATAAATGAATGTGAGTAAAATTTCAAGTTGATGAATATAATGTTTTTCTGTAAACCAATTATCACACTATCATGAATTGCATAAGGGTTTCTGTTAATAATTTTGAATCATAGTATAAATGTGGTTTAATTCTTATGAAGAATTATATTTTTATATCTTATACATAACACAAATTAATAATTCATTATAAAATTTACCTAACTCATCATTTTGAGTTGGTTGGTGCAATTAATTAATAAAAAATATAGATAAATTTGATTTATCTATAATTATATGATATATATTTTGATAATATAATAATAAAATATATATTCACACTAACATAAATGAATATTATTCAAAACAGATGGTTGGAATTTATCAAATATTTTGAATCCTCAATAAACCGTCAACATCTGATGGTAAACAAGGTAGCTGATGATACATGTTTGAAATGTCATTCTATTAATTATGTGACATGATATGGACGTGCTATTATATTTTTGTATTATTGTAATTTTGATCATGAAATCATGAGTAATGTAAAGATATATTATGTTTCTCTGACGAATATTTATTTTTCCATCCATTTGAGTATTACAGAAGTGTGTATGGATAATGATTAACAACAAAATATGGTGATATATATTCCTAAATTAAACCATGATTTTTATATATATATATGTTTTCGGAACCATGTAAGTGCCCAAAAAATAATATATTTGAAAAATGAGATTTTAGATGAATTAGATAGTTCGTTATTATCTACTCATCACAGATGTATGAATATGTGTATATATTTGAAAGAGTATTAATATTATGATAACATGAAAAATTGATATTTATATCTATGAATGTCAATTTATCGAATATTTGAATGTTAATTATGATAAGAAATATTCTTCGGGGTTTTTATAAACATTAACTCTACTATTATTGAAATGGAAAAAATTAACATGGTTTTACGCTTTAGACTCTAAAAACCACAAAGTGGACTTCTGCTACATTATTTCTAGTAGATCACCATATGAAATCAGCACATTTAATTTCCATAAAATAACATTTCACTTTTTATCATATTTCTATTATATAGATCACATATGTGGTATGGTTAGAAGGAGTGGAATGTTATTTTTTATTTGATTGGGATCTACAATTTACCATGATGTTCTGTATGATTCATCCCCACAATCCACATTAAAGAGTTAAAATTTCAGAAATTGTATCATTATCTAATATATCATTAGCCCAACAGGACCATTAAAACCTTAAAGGATATTTCTTTAACCTATAATATAGATTTTATAGGTTTAATAAAAAATTTATTTTAGTGTTTATGTTTCTCCTTTTGAAGCCCATTATTAAAAAAATAAAATAAATCCATGATGGTAGGGTGAAGATGGGGAAAAAAATCAATTTCAACCTAACCTAGCTAAATAATTGGAATATAATGTTATATATAATAATTAAAAAAGTAGGATATCTCACAATTAGTGGAATATATATGATGATAATCATTGGTGAGATTTGTTTTTCTCTATTAGTGGTAATAAAATACTATTAATATCACTTTGGATGAAGGTTTGGATAATTATAATTAATTTTATGATTTGACATATATGTATATTCTAATTAAAAATTATTTATAATATCATTAATGTTTTTGTTGCTTGAAACATCCCCAGGTTGTCTCTCAATTTCGTGATATATTACATGTATCTCTCTTGAAGTACATTTATGATCCTTCACATGTAATGAACATAGAGTTCATACCAAAACATCTTGATATATCTTATGTGGAATAACCTATTTTGATTATTTATTCAAGAGGAAATTTTCAATGATATAATACCACTCACATGGTCATTGAGTTGTAGTTAAAATCTACATTTTAGTAACCTATGTGGGATGATAAAGATGGAATGAGAAATAAGTCACCTAATTTATGTTTTATTATAGTGAAGAAATTTCGTGGTTTTAATTATTATTAGGGGTGAAATATAACACCATAATAATTTATGATATATTTATTTATTTAAATTTAACTTATTTGATTAAATTTTTAATACAAAAAAATGGTTTTAAATGAACAATGATATACTTTTAAAATATTAGAATTTAATTTAATGGTTATCTCCAATCAGTTGGATTTTAATATATGATTTGGGATAACTAAACCAACAAAAATTTATATTTACAAATGGATAAAATTAATTTAGTCTTTATAAATTAGATAAAATTGATAATATATTAATTTTAAGTAAAAAAGGATATATTTTTCTAAAAATTATTATTATGCATTTAATATGTTTTAATTTTATGTATTTAATTTAAGTTGTAATAATGATTATATTTAATTAAATAAATAAATTATATATTTCGTGATGTTTTTTAACATTCATGTAATTGTTTTTATAATTAATCGGATGAATCTAAATATAGTTTCATCCCTATAATATATATTTTTCTAAAAACATTTATCAAACATTTTTACACTCTGATTAAAATAATTTTAAACCCATTGAGGATATTGAATATGATAAAATCTATTACGAATTAATAATCATCATAATTAATATTATATTATATTCTAAAATAAATTTTAGATAATTTATATTAGGAACCGAGGAAAATATTCCTTACTATAGTAAGGGGTAAAAGGTGACAACGAGGGGATGAATTAAAAAGACCCAAAAAGCATATTTATACCTAATTTTATGTTGATATTTATATTCTTTATTATATAAATTTTATTTTCAGTCATTTCAAAACTATTTATCATGTTTAATGTGTTAATATATTTTAATCTCTCATACTTTCTATGTGTGTCCCCTCCAACAACTATAAAAGGAATCCACCTTTCTTCTCTAAATCAGATATCTTGAGAATATTATATTATATAATACCTACTAATAAACATTCTTAATATCATTACAAACAACCTATATATCTTATATTGATCATAATAACAACTTCTCGTATCTTATATTCTAATAAAAATGAGTTTTTTAAAAATATTCGTATTACACATAGCATAGTACATAAAATTGTTTTCCTCTTTCGATATTAACATTAACTATTTTATCCATAATAATTTTCTATTATTGTATAAAATTATAACTATTTATTTAATCTAATTCATAAAACATTATTTATCTCCGTATTCATCAAATAGGAAACCAACTTATCGTTCATGTGTACATTCATGCTACCTTCTTATGAGGTGATGCCTTTCATTTTACATCACCATCATTAATGGTTCCAAATTTTAAAGGATTTAATGATATTATATTATAATTATTCCATAAGTATTTTTAAAAAATTTAATATCTTATCTACTTTTTCATCATTCAATCTTTTCAAAAATGAAAATATAGCATGAACGTAAAAGTGTACTAGCATCTTCCCAACGCAATGTGATTAATGTTGCATTTCTAGATTATTTAGATGGAAATAATAAAATAATTGATTAATATATAACTCATATTCTATACAATAATCAATTGGTAATTTTTAATTATAATTTATGTTAATAAAATTACATCCTTAAAAATGTAGAATCACCACTCATGTGTTTGTACTGATTGTCATCTCTAGGAGGCAATGCAAATAATTTTTCAACTCCAAATTTTTTGAATGTATATAAATGTTTGTTTGATTAATAAATAAAATAACGATTTCATTTTAACTATTCATTTTATGATGAGAATATGACCATGGTTCATCTATTGGAACCATAGTACGTAAACATGTGTTGTAAAGAAACAATTGTTTTCACTAAATGTTCTTTCTAAGGAAGAAATATAAATAATATGAAAATTAAAATCTATAATTTAATGGTAAATTTTAGGTTATGGTTGAATAGTGTACTATAATTAATTAATAATTAATATATATTTTTTATACTAGATATTTGAACATGAATAAAGAAACATGAGATTTGTGGTAAGGTAGTTTTTCTACAATCTCATTGTTTTTTGTAATGATTAAAATAAATTTATATTGAGGGGAAATATATATATAATATCCTTTAAAACCCATAAATTTTATAATAATTTGGTAATTCTACGAAATCTTATGAACTATATCCTATTTCTTCTTTTTAGTGTTTAAAATGATCAAGAAAATGATTTTAATGAAAAGATAAACTTATTTTATTTTCAATCAGATAAATTTATCTTCAATATCCATAAATTAATTTTTTTTTAAAAATTGCTATATATTCATGAAATATATTAAAATGTGAATATTTATTACATCTAACATTATAAAAATATGTTTACAAGGAATCATGTAAAATAAATTTCTTCCAAACATGTCTACTTTTACATTTTTTAAAACTCTGAAAACAATATTATCATATAATATGCACAATATAAATATATTATCCTACTATCTAGACCATTCATTTGATTCAATATTCATTTGTAAAATTTTATGGTTATTTGAAATGGAAATAATTTTCCAAATATCTAGTAATTTTATAATAATATTTTTAATTAAAATGATATTTTTATCATGATTTTAAAAGAAGTAAATAATATTTTTTTAAGGGATTTACCCTTATATCATAAGAAAGTGAGATTTTCTCATGTTTTTTGAAGAAGGATATAATATTATTCTAAAGGAGATACCCTTAAATATAAAAATATTGAATTATTATTAGGATTAAATAGTGATTTTATCTTATAATACAAACCAAATTATTTCTATATATAGATTTTAATTATTTTGATTTAATAATGATTTCATAAACCCCAATATATTATCATAGGCTAATGTTATGATGAAATCATTATGATACTTGATTTTTAAAATAATATTCTATGATAAAATGATGAAATATTTATAAAATTCATTTCCTTTCCATATAATAGAATGTGAAGATATACTACTATTTTTATGATATTATGGAACACATATGTATGGTTTGGATAATATTTTGGTTTACGCCTAAATTACATTTCCCTCCAATTGATAGAATAAATATTGATATCTCCTGAGATAATAAAGAAAAAATAGGTGCCAAAACTAGTTCAATAATGAAATATATTTAATAATATAGTATTTAGAGTAACATTTAAATATAGAAATTATGAAATTTAGAGAGATAAAAGTAAAATATATCAGTCGTGGAGGTTATCCGTTACATTTAATACAATTATTTTGTGGTTCTGTACATTCCAAAAACATATATTTTATGATTATTATTTGTTATAATGGTGCATGATTAATATAGATGACTTTGAAACCCATTTTTAAATATTATTTCTATTAAAATATTTATACCATTTTTTATGATTATTGATCGTTGGATGATTGGGTGTGATTATTGAATGTTATTAACATGTTATCATATCCTTATAAATATTTTATTCCTACTCAATTTCATTGATTGATATATATTATACTTATCCTTACTGTGAATATGTTTTATCTTTTAATATTTTTCACTTACTAGGGTATGAAAATATGTTTTAATTTATATATTTATAATAGTGTAACATTATGAGAAGTAATTTGTGGGAGTTGATTAAGATATTTCATCAAATAAGATAATTATATAGCTATAACCAAAAGACGCTGACCCTTTGAAATCCTTTTTTCCTGTCTCATTCTTCACCATTGAACTTCCAATTTTTCATCCACTCCTTCCACTAAAACCAAGAGTAGTCCATGGTCTTTTTTGTTGTTTTTTTATAATTATTCATATGGTATTTTTTAGGGGTTCATGGAAATTTTACTAATAATGATTGAGGATCCATCATGGAATCCCAACAATTTCAACATAGATTATGGGGTTTCATCTTCTAATGAAGTATATATTTTCCTGATATTCCATTATTTTTTAGTTTATTATGTTTTTGATGGTTATATGAGATTTTATTGTAAAAATATTTTTATATTTTATATTTATTTTATTTTTTAATTTTCTTATAATTCCAATTCTATATTATAATGAAGGATGTTCATAGATTTAGTAGTTGTGAATGAATGTCCACATTCATATCATAATTATAATGATGTGTTCATGGGTGATATTTATTTGTGTGAATTTTTTATATAATTTTCTCCAAATGAATAATTTCAACTATTGTTATTTTTTCTAGTATGATCATCAAAATAGATAAATGAGGTTTAAATCGAATAATGTATTAATCTTGATTTCTAATAGATTGATTAAAAAAATTAAATAAATACATTAAATTTGTTAATTATTTATTTACATGGGAATTTTAAATATGGATCTCAATGTTGTAATCTTATAATCATTTAGAGTTAGTTTTCAAGGTGGTATGTGTGGATATTTAATGTTATTTCCATTTGTACATGTTTGAGAACATAATTATCCCATTTTAATAATATTTATTGTTACCCTATTAAAGATATTATTTATTATTAATATATGGATGTTAAGAAATGGGGTTTCCCTAAGAGGCAGTTTTTTTACTTGAGTTTTTTTGTGATCTATGATATTAAACGATTCTCAATTTATTTGATTTATTACACAAGTCCAATTTTTTTATTCATTTGAAAACATAATTTAAGAGATATCATTATATTTCTATTATCTTGGTTAGTACACATGATACTATTGTGACACTAGTCGTGATATATGCATGAACTAGTGGAGAATTCACCTTAATGAAGTCAGTGTGGGGTAATTATGTGGGTATCAACATATTTCGTAGAAAGAATTCTAGATGTTACTATTATTTTGTTTTGTGTCAATGATAATCAGTCATTCTAGATGTTACTATTATTGTCATTTAATAATTTTATAAAAACACTTTTAATGTTATTTAAATTTAATTACAATGAAAAAATTAATTTTTAACCATTATGTAATGTTTTAATAAATGTTTTTAATGTGATAAATAATGTTGATTATTTTCTCCCCTTGTTCCATTAAAAAGGAAAATATATGTTTTATGAAAATGGAAATTATGTGTTTTATATTTTGTTAAGTTAATAAAAAAACTATTTTCTATTTATAATTAAAACATATATTATTAATGTTTTTAAATGGAATTATATAATATATATATATGAATATCCTACTATAAATTTGATGATCACACTATGCATATACAAATGGGTATATGTAGTTGTGATTATTTATTGTATGCTTCTGCTAAAATGTTCGATCACCATCCCTCATTCAAGTATTATGTTTTGTCTCGTTAGTTGAAATGGATATGGATTTAGGGGAATTGTAAGGAATCATGTTTTTTCAGTCTAGAATTTTTAGTATTATTTTTTATTATTTTCTTTAAAATTATGATATGGGGAAAAATAATTTTCCCCTTGCTGATAACTTCTATTAATTTTTCAAATTGCTTCTTTCATCCCAATATATGGTATTTACTCATTAAATGAAGATTGTTGGATTTGTGAGTTGTTAAAATCCTATAAGAATAAATAAAATTTAGTATATAAATAATCAGATATTAATTATTTCACAAGAATTATTTTACATGTCCCTTTTTAATAGATTATTAGATTCATATTTTTCCTCATCTATTGAGTATAAAATGGATGTTTTTATCTAGGTGGGGCATGAAATCATTTTGGACTATAGGGCTAGGACAGTCCCCTTTCTCTTTTCTCTCTTTTTTTACATCTTCTCATTCCCTTATTGTTCTTGTGTATTCCCCATGTTGGAATCCTATGTCATAAAAATGAGAGAGATAGAGAGAGAGATAATGGGATATGGGTAGAGTGAATGAGATAGAGGGGAAGAGGAATACCACCATGATGGTTTGTTTTATCCATATCATCTTGTGGTGGGTGTGGAGCATGGAAACGAGTGAATGTCCGACGAATTCAATCAAATGGAAATATGTATATATGTTTCTCCAAAACCACATTACATTTAACTTTTTCATGTTTTGATGAATTGTATTTATTTCATAGGACAACTCGTTGGTTGATCCATTACTTTTGAGCCTAAATGGGGGATTTCCGAAATTTTAGTGGTTTATCATTCAAAAATCCTGATCACCTATCATATAGTTTTGTAAAACATGCTTTTCATTCATTTAGTTTGTGGTAGAAGTTAGTTTTATAAGTACTCACCATGTATAGGTTATATATGTTATGTTCAAGGACTCACAATTGTATCGATTCAATCAGTCAAAATACAATGTAGGGGTACTTTTCTATATAGATTACTCAGCCATTCCCTATGTGGGTTATACACTATGTAGAAGTACAAGACCATGATATATACATGTGTTGTCATTGAGAGGTAAACATGCATATACTCTATGTAGAGATCACTTATTATAAATGGAATTTTACAAACAATGTTTTATTACAGAACACACCAAGGTGGAGAGTTTGGAGAACACCATTGGTACATGGTATACTCACCATGTAATTCCCCATTTTACTCTCATTTTAGGGATTTTTATATCATTACACCCATAAGTAAGAACAGAAAACAAGTGTATTCCATTATGTGTATTTTATCATGTAGATAATGATGGTTAGACCCTTGAGGTTATCTGAGGACTCAATGGATGCACCTGTGATAATACATATGACGATCTTTATTATTCATTTATTTGGATCCCCAGACATGTTTCCTATGATAATACATCTAAGCCATTTTTTTTAATTTTTTGGATATCGAGACACGGTTCATGGGAATATTATTTTGTTCCATATATGATTTATTTTTCTCCATATCCATGTGGATTCTGTTGAAGATGACTCATCTCTAAATTATTTGTTTTATAATGATGATGGTTGTAATCTTCTAAATCTATTATATAATTAAGAGTATTCTCCTATCATAAAAATTTTATTTAAGGAATATGATTATAATTTCCTCAAATTGTGAGTGGAATCCCAATATCTATTATATACGGTCCTAGAGTTCCTTTTAATACTCATGGATGATTCTTCACACATATGTTATGGGGATGTTTTCAATATTCAAAATTGAATACATTATCGTTGTGTTAGATATGGAATTCCAATTAATTGAAATATTCACTAGGATTATTACACTCTCTAGGGTGATGGTGATGATTGAACTCACATTTATCACAGTCCTAGAAAGGTTGAAATTACATCCCATAGGTGAGATCTCCATTTACAGAACCTATGGTTCAGTCCCTTAAAGATAAATTGAGAAACAATTTCATGGCTACCAACTAATAAGTATGGAGGTCCATACATTGAAAATTATTTAAATTTCGATCATTTCTTGACTTTAAACAATGTCCCATATTTTATGAATTTCCCATCATTATATCAAGTCCTTTATTAATGTGATTGTAGGTGTGTAAAGGTTAAACTAGAGATAGGATATTTATCCACTTGTGGTGATATATATGGATGTGATTCATTTTTGGTGAAGGATGAAGGAGAACTTTTTAATGGGAATATTGTCTCAAAAATTGAATTCACTATACCTGGATAGAGTGTTATGATATCCATCTCAATTATATTCTCATAAGATGTCCAAGTCATTTGGATAACAAATCCATGTATCGATTACTATGGATAAGCATTATTTGTCTTCTTATAGATGTATATTTTTAATTATATATATATCAGATTATATATATATATATATATATATATATAAAACAATAGCATGAAACGTTGACCAAGATTATATAAAAAAGGATCGATCATTTTTTCTTGTTATTTATATTATATATTATTACACTTATGTCCCGTATTGGCTGATAATACTTCATTAGAATTCACTTATGACAACATATTTTTTGGTTCATCATTATGGTTGACTAATGAAAAAACATTATAACCCTTATACATGAACCTGGATGTTCATGTAGACAATATATATTATTTTCTTGTTGGGCATATATGGATGACAGACATGGTTGTGGCCGAGAGTTACTTCGTCAGTTGGTCCCACTCGTGTGAATTTTTATGATCTGGATGATGATGTTCGATAGTTTTTGGAGTGTATGTATGTGTTCTAGATCATAGTCACCAATAAAAATCTATAACTTTTTTTATTTCCACTATTTAATTATTTTTGTTCGATCAACCCATTTAGGGAGAAGTGTCTTATATATGACAATTAGATTTTTTTATTTATGAACATTCATATATCATTACATCATGTTCTATTTCAGTTTATTTATTTCCTATGTAATATGTTTATTTTATTCCTGGACAATATATAGTTATTTACACTTATTCTCACTTTAATAAGATGGATTTATCTCTCTTTGGACACACTATATGTGACACATATAAAATCTTATTTAAGAACATTGAATTTTATAGTGTGTATGAGACAGGACTCCAAGTTCTTAAGGTAATATAATATCTATATAAATTATAATAAATTTAATAATTTAAATAGATTTTATATATTTTAATTTAGGAAATACTATGTTAGCTTGCATCACACAGAAAATCTAACTTCCCTAATATTATGTGCCACAGAGAAAAGAGACCATTGTAGATAGTTGTAGTCACTTGCAAGATCATGTTCCACCAAATAATAATATATTACTATAATGTTTTTATTTATTATAAAATGATATATCCAAGATTTTATATTAGAATTTATGACCATTTTTAACTAAATTATGGAAGTTATTTTTTTTATAAAATAATAAATGTTTTTATTGGTTTCTAACTATATACAAATGTAAATAATAATTAATTAGATTTAAAAATAATATTATTATATTTATGATTCCAACTGTGTTTTTTCTTTAAAATTATTATTGAAATTAATACATTAGTTTTTATTGTAATAATATAATAAAAAATTTATCTTACAAATAAAAACATATATTTTTATAAAGGTAATTTTAATTCCTTTTTATAGAGAACTGATTTTAAATATTGATTTTGAATATTTAATTGATTTAATATATCAAAAAATACATTATATTTGAAATTTATGCATACTAATTAGGATAGGGTGAATTTTTTATATTTTAATAATACATTTCATATTTTAATGAATATTAAGAAAATAATAATATTTGATTGAAATTGTTTTTCATAAAATTAATTAATATTGTTAAAATCTAATTTTAAATAGTTTTATTGTTTAATAATATAATTTTTTATCAGTTAATAAAATATATTTCTTTATAAGAAAATTTATATTTAATTTTTTTTTAAACATGGATATCGTTACATTAAAACCATGCATTATCATCCAACCTATTGGATTAATGTAATATTAATTTCCACAACATTTGTAATTTGAATTTTTAAAAATGGTTAAAAAAACATTGGAATGAGCATAATATCTATTTTATACAAAGTCCCACTATAATTTTGACATAAAATAATAGTTATAGTAATAATAATTAATTATAGTTATCAAGGAAAAAATTTAGCTTTGAGAAGGACAACCCCTTTATCATTGGGGTCCAAATCACCTACACAATTCTCCAAAGTTGATTGGATATACATAATTAGTCCATGAACCTGAAATTATTAAGTTTTTTAATAATAACGCATGTACACCAAATGTCATTTCAAAAATATTAATGAGGTCATTTTCAAAAACTTATAAAAGGCCACCATATCTCTTCATTCGTCACACATCTTAAAAGATATAGGTTAAAATATCTCTTCCAAATAGATTCCAAAAATTCATCCCCTAGACACTGAATCATCGATTAGGGAAAAAAATCATTCAAATAATGCCTTTTGGAACAAACCAATTCATGTTTCCCTATTATGAAATAATGTATTCTATAAAGAATTTTAATATTATCCCCATTCTAATACCCATAATATATAATTGATAAATTCTTATAAAAATACCAAAGAATACTAATTATACTATGATATTGGTATCATACGAGTTAAACCTACAATAAAACATTATTCCATCTATCTAGTAGTAAACATAAAACATATATATAAGAAAAAATACTGCATCATTAAATGATGATTTTTTAATTGTCCATTACCAACATTAATGGTTGGACATTATGATTGAAACTCTATTTATATATGATATATATTAAATTAATAATATCTTCATTCTTCTTGAAATTTTATTTATAAAATACCATTATTCTATCCATTTTGGTCGATTATGATAACATTATAAGAGGATGTGTGATATACCACCCCTTCAAAGAGATGTCATTCATTCCCACAATACAAAGAACATATAATGAATTGTATAAATTATAAATATGTGAAAAGACACTCCCAATTATATGAATTATATAATTATATTTTATTAAATAATATATATATATTTATTTACATATGAATATATATATAACGTTCACTGTAACCTATTCACACAATGAAAATGTTATAATATTAAACCTAGAAGTAGGGACCATCGCCTCCTCAAAATGTGGTGATTATTTTTTTCATCCCAAAAATTATATATATAAGTCTATATGATTAAATAATATATTAAATTTAAAATAATTATCATCATTTAATGATATTAAATGACATACCCTCATTCCATAATGACCATTGAAAAATAAGAATGTTACTCATTCTTATATATGGCCAACCGTCTGCATGATTGTAAGGTTGATTCAATTTTTATAACCTTATATAATGATTAATCGTAAATGTATAATTTTTGTATAAATATAACAATTAAGTCTATATTATTATTTTTAAGATGTTATATAGTGACCCAGTTGACCATAGTTTTCTTAAAAAAATATTTTGACACATAAATTGAATTTGATTAAAATAGATAATGAAAATTTAATTATTTATGTAGTTGTATTCTACATAATAAAAATATAAATAAAACTAATTATAAAAATGAAAAATTTTATCAAGAAATTATAAATTTAACATTTTTTTATTATAAAATGATTTAATGCACTTTAACACAAAAGATAACTTAAGGTAAATGATTATTGTATCAATTTACATTCTATCGAGTCTTAATTATTGGTATTCACCATAGTTCATTTATATGGTGTATAAACTACCTTTTAAAAGTTATATTTTGAATAAATTTATTCGGATGATATTAGAAGCTTCTTTTAATATTATTTTTTCGTGTGTCTTATGATTTTAAATGATTTAGTGTGGAATGGGACAATTTGGTACGTTTAGTGATTATTTTATTCAAAACTATTACTAATGACCTTTTAATGGAATATACATTGGAGGAAATTATATAACCACTTCTCAATAAAACCTCTTATTATCTTGTGGTTATCTATAACCATTTTCATGTGTCAAAACCATTTTTACACTCTTAGGTACACATGGTTTTTTTAGAAAATGTTACTTAAGAATCATAACTTTATTTATATCTTTATTTAAAAAACATGTTTTATTTTAAAAATAATATTTTATTAAAATGTTTTATAAATTTGTTTTAAAATTACTTGGTAAATAAATTATTATATGTTTTATCATTTGCTAATTTTTTCAGTGGGATATTAATCTCTCTATTAGAAAAAGTCATTTCCCTAAATTTGAACTGTGAAAAATGAATATTCTTTTTACCTTATATGACTTGTATGGATTTACCAACCATTATTTCATTGAATCTACCATATCATGTATAATAGTTTACTATTTAATAATATGTTTCGAAAATTTAATTTCATAGAAAATATATTTTAAATTGTTCTTATAAAAATGATTTTTTTTCTCAAGAATGTTTTTAAGAGATTATTTTATAGTATTTTTATTTAACAATAACCAAAACCATTTATGTTTTACTAAAATTGGGATTTTTTGTCATGATAAAATTATCATTCTATATTATGATGGTTTATTATTTATTTTTCAAATTAATGTATTTATATACACATCTATGACTCATTTGTTAGACCCCATGAAACATTTAATCTCTTATGATCATTGAACATTTAAATTTCCCCTAAAATATCCCTATCATTTTCATTCATATTATTATTTCCTAAATCATATAACTTTTTAAAAATTGGTATTAATTTTATAGTATTTCATTATTTTGGTAAATATTCATAAATATTTATTTTTATTTAGTACAAATATTTTATAAGTACATTATTTAGTTTAACTATATTATTTGATATAAATAATTCTTTGGACATCCACAGATAGGTGGAGGCTGGAAATTATATTACTCATTGATACATCAATAGGTTCTCATAAGACAAATAGGTTCTGTAAATTAATGTGGGTTCTATCCATAGTGTAAAATTATATATAGGATGGATCATCATAGTATGGTTTTTGATTGTCTAGAGACATGACGTCAAATAATTAAGAATTGTATTCATTTTGATTCATTATTTATTATCCATGTGATTTTATCATGATAAAATCTATGGATATAGTTAATTATTATTTTATTGATTAATGTGAATATGTTTTCAGTTTCTTACCAACCTATATTTACTCTTCTATATATAGTAATATTAATGGAATTTGTTTCCATTTTAACCACTCTATATTGTTTATACTATTTATTATGACTTTATTGATTATATGGAATGTGAGATCCATAATTTAAAATGTCATAATTATTATTATCATTTACCGATTATGCCTTACACAAAATATTTCCCTTACTATGAATCTTCTCTCAAAAAGATTTTTCCATACTGTGACCTTTTCGAACCCTCCACACATGGAAACCCATTCCCCTACAAAGAGGTCACACCCCTGAGGAGGCACCCCAGCTGGGGAAGGAGTTGTTACCAGCCGAAATGGAAAAGAGTCATGGAGGGTGATGGACTGGCAAAAATGGTTTGTCGAGTGATCCGTCAGCAATTCGGCTACACCTTATTTTTTCTTCCAATATGAGATTGGGTGACCCAGCTTTGGGTATCTAAGGTCTGGTCGCTATATTTGATATTATAGTTTGTTTATTAGAAAACTTGTTTACTAGATTTAGGGGAAAATATAGTAGAGAAAATAAAACAAAGGTATAATTTTAGGATTATTATAGAATAACATCATAAAATTTTGGTAGGATAGTGATTTTGTTTGTTTTATTTGAAATAATTGTCTGTTTGGATTCTACAAGTGGGCGTGGATCTTGAACAGATATAACTAGGAGTAATAACAACAACAAGGTGTTATGATCATGACTCGTGGTATATTGGTACATGAAAATCTGATTTAATATACACTAGGTTTGACGCTCTCATGGGATATTCTTAGGATAATTAACATTTTCTTAAACAAACACTAACAATGAATTTGAAGAAACAATGAAAATGGATGACCTAGGTTATACCTAAGGTTTTTTAAATTGAAAATAAGGTATCATGATTTAGAAATCCAACTAATTTTATTATTAAAATCCCGTAGAATAATAATGTACATGTGTGTAAATAAATGGATGTGCTATTTTTGTATTGGAATTTTATTTAAAAAAATTAATATTATATTAGTGATTAACCAAATATCAGTGATGTTCATTTTAGTTTTATTTGTAAATTTTATTAAATTGGTTTTAGAAAAGGAAAACCTATATTCTAGGTGACAAGAAACCAAATAAATAAAGGTCTTGAATCATTAACCCACAACTGAAATATGATAAGGTTTTCATGCCAAACACATACCTATGTAATGTACCAATTAACTTGTCACTATTTCTTAAAAAAATTGATGAATAAATCATAATGATAAACCAGTAGTATCAATTTCATGGAATTAAGATTAATAAATTAACCTTATTTGTATCAAATGATTTGTAAATCCAAAAATCTATAATTTTAACTCTCTTATAGACCTTACAATCCATTATAATTTATTACTACACCCGGCATAAATAAATCATTATTGGTAAATAATATTTTGTAATGTTGGAATGAATTAAAATTCCATCGATGAAAAACTAATAGTTGGGATTTTCCACATGAAATTATAACCTATATAGTATAAATATTTCATTATTGTCAAGGTTAGTAAAATAAATACCAAATATTACGAAAGTGACTTAAAAATAAATTTTTTACATAATACCTTCATTTCTATTTAACTGATGGTCTCTTAAATCATCAATGATTTATGGCTTTGAGACCCTAGACATGATATTGATCATTAGATTGTCTTTTATTTATGTCCTAATTAACTCACTATAAATAATTAAAATTTCCCTCCAAGTATGTATCATTACATTCCACTGATGTTATCTTACATAGAGACGTAGTTACTTGTTATTCCTTGTAAATTTCTTTATTTTCAATTATCTTTTATATAGAATATGGATTATGAACTCTTATCATGGTGTGGTAATTCAATAATAAAAAGTATCAAAAAATATACCACCTTGGTTGAGTTTAAATTGTGGTGACCTAATTAAAATAATACAGAGAGAATTTGACACCCAAAAAAACTAATACAATGACCTTGTATTTGATTTCCTATATGTCACATGACTCTAAGAATTAAAGTAATTTAATATCATGAATTTTTATAACATAATTAATATTTAAAATAGATTTATATATTTCAATGAATGAAACACAAATTTATCTTTTATTACACAGTATAGTGAACTTCCTTGATAGCTTGGGATCCATGAGAGATCTACATTCCACAATAGATTTTATTACACGCATGGCCAAGATTTATTAAATAATATTGTATTATAAAAATAATATTATATAATATAATTAGATATAACCTATCTGTTATATAAGTGGTTTTGAAAAATATTAAATATCTTTGTAAAAATTTTGGTATATATAAATATAAAATTATTTTATGTTTTTCCCATTAAATACGAAATTATTATAATGAACAATTTGATATAAAAATAAATATTATTATATTTATGCTTCTGAATTATTTATATTAATAAAAATATTTAATAACAACATATTAATGATTTTAGTGATATATATATGGTGTATATAGAATAAATTATTATTATATTCATTGATTAGTTTTGTACGACATAAGATAACTACAATCTCTATTTTTCATATGAAAACCTCTATTTTTATAAATGCAATTTTACCATCTTCTAATGGATAACGCATTTTCAATATGAATTTGGAAATTTTAATTTAATTGATATCCCAATATAAAATTCATATATATTGATAAAAAATTAATTATGTTAGGCTGAATTTTTGAAATTTTCCAGAAGAATTTTATTTTTAATTAATAGTTAAAAATAGTTGATTTTCAAAACAGCTTATTCATCTAATTTATTTAAAAGTATAGATTATATTTTTAATTTTTTATAAAGTTTAAATAGATAATATTTTTTTAATTACTACTATATATTATATTTTAATCAATTTCATTTTGACATTTATTACAAAAACACAGCAAACATTCAGAAGTTTTTATTTTAAAAATCAACATTGTCATCTGGCATATGGGATGCATTTTAAATTAATTTCTTCCACTTATTTGATTTGAAATTGACAAAATTGATTCCATATTTAAAATAAGGATAATTTATAATGTCTAATAATTATAAATTTGTTTTTTCCAAAAATGATAGTGAAGGTAATTATTATTAATTACAAATATTGAGGAAAAATTAAGCATAATAAATGACTAAACCATTAACATAGATGAAAAATGACCTATCAACTTGTCCAAACCCCATATTATGGACATAATTAGTCCATGAACATTATATTATTGAGTTTTTTTTTGTTTTTATGACATGTTAGGTAATAACATGTATACACCTTACTTCTTTTCAGAAATACAAACGGTGTCCTTTTATTCCCTTATAAAATGAAACCACCTATCCCTATTCCAAACACCTCTAAACCCACCATGGTTTGGAAATTCTATTCACAAATAGCTTCAAAAAATTCCTACTCTAATCATTGAATCCTTTTGTTGGGAAAAAATAATTCATTGAAATATTTCCGATACAAAGCTAACGTATTCACCCAATTAAGTGATAACGTCTTATTTCAATATTTTTAAAATTATTTCCATTCTCTAACCCATAATATATTTTTATTACATCATTTTATTACAAAACAAGGATCATAAATATATGAATATGTTTTTATGAAGTTTTTTTGACCTATAGTTACTCACACTTCCATCAAATGGGTAACAAACTCACTATTTCTATGTATAGTGAACCACTGCCTCACGAAACGATTATTGTTCATTTTTTACTTTACCAACATTCATAGTTGTCCATTATGATGAATTATATATTTATATAAGCTATATATTGTATTTATAATTTCTATTTGATTATTTAAATTTTATTTAGAATATACCTTTATTCCCAATATTCTGTGGGAATATGATACCATCGTTAGATAATGTGTGGACTATCACCCCCTCAATGTGATGTGATTCAACCAAACTATACCTGGAACATGTATAGGATGTATTAAAATAGAAATATTTGAAAAATCTATATGTTATTCATGATATAATTACCATCATAGAATTTATATACAGATTATATATATATATCATCATCATAATTACTCTTTCACACACTAAAAACATATATCTTTGTTCATATACATGTGGAATACTGCGTTTTCAACATGATGTGATTCTTTTTTCCTCACAATAATTATATATATAAGTATATATGATTAAATAATATATAATATTTGATATAATTATCATTATTTAAAGATATGGTGTTACTTTCCTTTTGTCCATAATAATTATTTAATATAAGAACATTACTCAAGCCTTCGTATGGTCTAAAGTATCCATGATTGTAACCAATATTCATTTTTCAAAGTAATATATAATGATAGATATTATAATTGAAATTGATTTAAAAGTGTGATTTTTATTTAATGATTTTTATTTTTTAGATGTTAAATAATACCCATTAATCTATAGTTGACCTAGAAATGATTATTTTGAAAAATAAACTGAATTTTCTCAATACACACTTTGTAAACCTAATTGCTTATGTAACAGTATAAAACATAGTAAAAAGTTATATAAAAATTACTATAAAAAAGTAAGCATTAAAAAAATTTATCATAAAATTATCATATAGGATGTTAAATGAATCTCACTCCAAATGAAACTCATTGTAGGAGATTTTCATATCAATTATATTCCATTGAGACTAAATTATTCCAATACAACTAGTTTATTTTAAATGGTGCAAATTATTCCTTTGAAATGTTTTTTCATGAATATAATTATAATAAAGAAATTATATGTTTATTTTAATATTATTTTTTCATGAGCCTTATTATTTAAAATTATTGAATGTAGTTAGGGACACTTGGGGTTGTTTAAATATTATTTTTCCCCAGACTAATAGATATTTCCTATCAATGGAATTTACATCAGAAAATGTTATTTAACAATTATTAAATAAAACATTTTATTTTATCTAGTTATACATGATAATTTTATTTATTATTACCATTTTTACAATATTTGGTACTCGTGGTGTTTTAGATTATTTTTTTCAAAAAACCCTACATTATTTATCTCTTTATTCGGTGAACCTGTTTTTTTAAAGAACCCATTTTTTATTAAAAAGTTTTCAAATTTTTTTAAAATGTTTTTTTAATGAAATTGTTATCTATTTTTATTTTACCTGAATTTATAAATAGAAATTTATTTCACTTTACGAACATGGAATTTTTTTAACTTTCAATATTGCAAATTTAATTTTATTTTTATGTCGTATGGCATGTGTGAATTTACCCACCGTTATTTATTATAATATTCATTTTAATGTTCAAATGATACATTTTAAATAAAATGTTTTCAAATGTGATTTTAAAATACATGTTTTTTCGAAAAAAATATTTAAATTTTATATTTCTCAGGAATGATTTTAAAAGATCATTTTATTGTAATTTTATTCATAAGAAGAACAATGCCTATTAATGAACTTTGGATTTGTTGTGTTGATAACATTCGTGTTCTTCATTTGGATGATTTATTATTTTTTTGGCCAAATATATTATTCCCATTTACTTAAATGAGTCATTAGTTAGCCCCAATGATATATTTAATATCCAATGATCATTGAATAATGATTTTCCACTAAAATATTAATTTCATTTATCATAGATTTTACTTCTTCAAAAACCATATACCTCTTTACACACAGTGTATAATTTGATAGTATTATATTATTTAGGATAATATTGAAAAATATTTATTATTTATCCAATACATATATCATACAATGAATACTACTTATTAATTAAATTGATTACTCGATATGAATAATTCTTTGGACATGAAATGGTGAGTACAACCCATACATTATATATCTCCTTGATGCCTCAAAAGGTTATCATAAAAAAATAAGTGGAATAAATTAAATATATTTCTATCAATTGATTTAATCAACTACAGGATGTATCTTGACACTATAGGTTTTCATGTTCCTAAGACATTTGGCTAAATAATTAAGCATTGACTTAATTTTGATTCATTATTTGTTAAAAATGAAATTTTCACATTACAAAATATATGGAATAATTTTATTACAATCTTATTGATTAAATGGCATGTGATTTTAGTTTATTACCATTCAACATTTATTCATACTTATGTAGTTATTTAAATTGGAGGTTCTCTATTTTTACCATACCATATCGTTAGTGCACTTCATTCAAAGTTTATTTGTTAAATTGAATGTGATTAAAGTTATTCGCCTTGTTATAATTATTATTAACATTGATTCATTACTCCATCCACGATATTTTATCTTTTTGAGACTTCAAAGACTATCTTATATTGTTTTTCATATGGAATCCAAGAATAATTCTATGAGTGATGTGTAGGGATTAACTAAATGGATTTTAGTTATCCTCCATGATATTAATTTTGAAAGAAGAAAAAAATATGTTTTAATTAGTTTATTCATATATAATGAAAGTATCATTAATGTAAGTGTATTTTTATTTACTAAATCATCAGACCTTCTGGATTTGATTCCTTATAATAATGCCAATGTAAAAGTATAATATACTTTCTCTCGGCTATATGGGTTTGGGTAGCTACGCAATAGTCTATCATTAATAGTATATATTATGTGGTTTATAGGGAGGAATTCTTGATTTCATTTGCATAATTGTCCTGGAGGACTGATTTAGTGGGTTTCAGGTAATAATGTTATAATTTGGTATAAATTTTTTTCATTTCCAATAATATAACTTTTTGGGATATGGTATAATATGTAATTAAGAATGTGTCAGATTCTATGATTGATATCTAACTAGTACATAAAGAGAACACGTTCTAGTAGGAAAATATAGTTTCATGGTATATGGGAATTTATTTATGAATATTTATGATATAGATGTAAATGAAATTATAGTTCATAGACACACATGTTGTGTGAATTTTATTATTTGTTATCGATTAACCACTGATAGAACTTTAGAAAGGGGGCATCAATAGATTTTTACTATTGGATATAAAAAGCAAGAGGCATCTCATACATTATATTTTCCATTATAGTATTGAAACTTTATAGGACATCTAGTTTATAATATCTTAAAAGATATATTCTAATTTTTTATTGTGACAACAATAACCAAAACTTTATTTTACTGTATATATTTTTGGTTAAAACATATTAAATTAGTCTAAATTATATGTCTATTTTATTATGATGATAGGACATGTGGATCTATGTTGAGAAGTTTTATGGAGATGATGATGACTGAATTATCATCCATTATAAGTGAATTCAGCATAGTAGGTTGATATGGAACATGATTACCAAATGATTCCCCATTTTAGGTGAATTTTTAAATTCTTGGTTACATATGGTTTGAGTAAAAATATAGATAGTGATTTCCTTCATATATTTGAATGACATTATACTAAAATGGCCATACTTTATGGTTATCAAATGGGGTCAGTAAGTAAAAGACCAATAGGTACTAGGATGCTTCTATTGAACTATACATTGAGGGGGAATTACAATATATAGATTCCTATTGTCTGTTAGTTCGTTATATCTTTTTCATTGACATGATGAAATCTTGTGAAAATTTCCCTATGAGGATGCTCAAAGATGATACATGCCCCAATTGAGTGAAAAGGATAGTATTGAACCTCATATGATAGTATATTATTTAACTTCCATAGATATGTTTGATTGTTTATTTAGGTTTTTTGAACATGTGACGTAGTTTTGAGGCATGATCATTATAGATAGGTGGGATACCAAGAGTCCCTTAGATCTAACATATAACCTTATGGATTAAAGTTAAATTTTTCGGAAGGAAATAATTAGTGAAAGTTTTTTCCAATTGAATGAATGTGTTTTTGTTAATTCATCTTTGTTATACACTCTTATTGATGTTGACACATTTTAAGTGATTAGGTTTTGTGATATATAAATTTTGATGGATTCAGATTTTGACAAAACACCTTAGATGATTTGGAATCAATTGTGGATTCAATGGGTAGATGTATTTGTATTCTTACACAATTCGACATTTTTTACACTATTATTTCTATTGTTAGTTCATGGGTAAACTATAATTATTGGAATTAAAGTAGATTAACGGTGCTCTTTGAGTAAATCATGGAACATGTTCCATGATATATTTAATAATAGGAGATAATATGATGATTTAAGATTAATGAAAATTAATTTTCATGTAGAATGATCATCTTACCATACTGATGGATGAATCAATATTGTATGAGTCAGGTGATAAAATTACCCAAGACTATTAAATATTTCTTTTTTAATTGTAAAATCATAGGTGTCCATATGTGATCCAAGGAGATATTTTTTTAAATGATTTAATGTGAATGGATTTTTATAAGTTTTTTTAATAGATAATTTCATTCCATTGTGTAGGGGATATTATAATCAAATTGGGTTCCATGATGTGGTTAATATGTGGATAGACTACGATAGACATGGTAGGGATACATTCCATTGGGAGTTGGTAAAATTATACAACAGCCGGTACATGTGAGAATTGATAGAATATATATATATATATTTTTTATGGGGTAATAGTGTAGTTATGAATAGAGATTAATATCCTCTATGATTAAATTTCTTGATTATGAGGATATATATTTGGCTCTAATGTTTGTGAGTGAAAAATTGTGAGTGAAAAATTGTCTATTTTGGATTCACATGAGGAGCTTTATAACATAAGCCATATGTTTGTGAGTGAAAAATTGTATATTTTGGGGGTGGTGATCTTTGGATTTAGTTTGAATTAGGAATTTTATGTGAATAATTTGGATCATGTTCTAGTTTTGATATGACAGTAAGTTTATTATTATATTTGGGAGGAACAAATCAATCGTAGTTAAACCTCTTCCTAGATGGAAAAGATGGATTTGATGTAGAACTCATCATTGGACAGTCAAGATATCATTTTTTAATATATGCTCATGATGAGAGTGTAGATTCTAGTTCAAGACCATGGATTATTGGGCTACATAAGGTTTATAGTTGGACACATTAAGGAACCATATTTATTCTGACTAAAATTTTGAGTAGATATTTGAATTTTTCATAAAGGCTTCTATAAGGGTTAATATGGAAATTTTCACATAGTAAATGACATGAGATAATATTTTTGACAACTCTATTGGTTTAAAAATGGGGTGTTTATACTAGGTCATGTGTTTGTTAAATTTCCATGATGTTTGAATTTTATCAAAATAAATATAATTTAATATTTAATTAATTAATATTTAGTTACTTTATGTGGATGATTGGGCATAAATTTAGAAATGAACATTGGATTTAGATTATACCTGGTGTATATACTTGCTGGTAAATAAACTATTGTTGGACATTAGGGATGAGTTGGGAAACTTTTTATTTTATTTTTATCTTATTAACATCCATTTTCTGGTTTTTTATCTTATCCTTCCAATTTTATGCTCATGTGAACCCCATATATGAATCTTATGAAAATTTAGTAAGAGATATAATGTGATAAGGATACTAATAAAGGGATATAAGGGATGAAAGTTACTATCGTAGAGCCTAGGATGCATTTATTCATCATGTAGTGGTCATGGAGTTTTGAAACAGGTTAATTTTTAGTGGTTTCTACCCAAAGGTATGTATATTTGATGTGTCGTAAACACATATAGATCAAAAATATTTTTGTTTTAATTAATTATTATAAATTTATAGACCCCCTTATAGGTCTTCCTATTACATTTGAGATGTAAATAATGGATTTGTGAATTTTAGAGGTTTCTCAATCCGAAATCAGAATAACTCAGTGTGGGGTTTAGGAAAACACACTGTGTATTATTTACATTCCATGAATAAGATATTTTTAGAGGCACATACAATCAATGGTGTATATAAACCATGTATTCGAACTCGTTAGTGTATGAGAGTACCCTTCTATACACCTCATGTAGGGGTATATGGTATTGTAGAGTACAACCCAAACCCAGTGTGGGTTGATGATTGTGTAGAAGTACATGACTTGGATATATACATGGTATGACCTTGTGAGGTATTTGGGTAGTTAACTAATATAGAATATATTACATTTAATTATATTACATTCAATGTACTTTGGGGTTTCACAAACCACATACGGCTAAAGTACACCCCTATGTTGAGTACTGGGAGAACACACCGATTACAAGGTATATATGTAGAGTATTACCCCATTTGATATATCATAGAATGTTTATTAGATCATTATTACCATGAGTTGGAATTTGGAAAATGATTATTAAATTTTGACGATAATTCTATATATATCATGAAGGTCAAACCCTCGAGGTGATTTGAGGACTCTAAGGACAACATTTATGATTTTTCCTAAACAAATAGGTTATTCCATAGGAAATCAAATTTTGTGATCTAATAAGAGATACTTTTTTATATAAAATGAGAAATGTGATATATATCTCAACCAATTTTTATATTTAATCCTAGAAAATCCCATGTTGTATTAATCTATATTATTAAATTTACTAAGGGTCCCCTATAAGATTCCCTCGATGATACGATATCCTAGATAATCCCTTGTAGAATTCATTCACCTATTTACTATTTCTGAGTAACAAATGTAGAATTACTCTACCAATTAACTCTCTCAATTATTGTCCCATTTAAAACTACTTTTCCATTGTATAATTAAAAGTATATCATTATGGGTTCCAATGTTTTCTTACCATTAGATGATCCTAGGTAGGATTCCTCCAATAACATTCCCCACATAAGATCCCAAGGAGGATGACTCTCATGTGTTACGACATGAGGGACCCACTGGGTAACCCAATGGGAGGCCAACCCAGATCTAGTACATTGGGGTTTAGAACAGATTGTAGTAGATGTTACCTTAGAAGAAATGATGAACTTGTGAGCCTACGAGGCTACAGTGGTAGTGGGTTTAGGTGTTCTGTGAAACCCACTCTTTTATTTAATCATTCCCATGTTTACTAAGGATGAAGAATTGATTTTAAAAGGGTCTTCCTATTTATATGAAAATAAACAGATGTGATGTGATATTTTTTGTTGTGAATCACAAACATACTTCGTATGATTCCTCATATTCATTTATTGGGATTTCCAATGTCTATCCAGTCATATGTCTTCCGATACCTTTAATCTATTAATTTTGAAAACCTATATAAGATTCATGTGATTTGGATTTTCATTCATATATGTTTTTATGTTATTCACAAACTTATTTGTGATTTTGAAGATGATTCAACTCTCCATTACTGATTTTATGATTAGGATGCTTATTAACTCCATGATTTATTGTATAATGAGAATGGTTCCTATGTACATTAATTCTAGTTTAATGATGAAGATTATATGATCCAAATTGTGGGTATGGAGTTCCTATGATTTTGATATATGGGCATGGGTCTCTACTAATACTTATTAATGATTATGGAATATATAGTGGCAAGGATGATTATAGTATCCTTGATTGATTTCCAGATCATGATATTGGACATGACATGTCACATCATGGCTATATACTCATGGATAATTATTCTCTCTTAAGTAATGTGTAGGATTAAATTGTCACCTATATGACCCCTCAAGCATTGGGAATGACGTCTCACTAGTGAGACCACCTTTTAAATTTCCAATGTGCCAGGCCCTTAAGGATTATATGGGTCAGAATTTCATTACTAAAAATGGAATGAGACTTAAGGATCATTAATTGGGATGTATTTAAGTTTTTTTGTAACATGAAATCCTTCCTATTAACATATCTATAGAATCATCCATTAGTATACGGAATCCATCATTAAATGATTTGAGGTGACTATAGGTGAACTGGAGAAAATGATATGACTCACCATTTGGTCACATGTCCTTCTTTGAGACATTTACATGAAATTCTGTATGAGTTATTTTCAATTTGAATAATGTAACTATAATCAACATTATTATAGATTTATTTAATGGAATGTCATCAAGCTCAATTACCTTCTTGTAGGATGTCCAAGCAATAAATATTAAATAAAAAAGGATCGATTGTCATTGATTGATGTTATTTATCATATTAATCTATCATATCCTTATTTGTATATATAAATACATATTTATGGGAATATATATATATACATGAAAAAATCATTCCCAGTTGATCATGATTATGGAACTAGGGATCTACCATGGTTTCATGTTTCATTGTTTATTTAGTATATTAGTTGTGTCACGACTAGGTGGGGAATATTACATGAGAATTAACTTATGAAAATTCATTTATAGGGTAATAATTAGGGTGTCATATTAATATTATATTATCACCAATAAATATATATTGAAGTTATCATTAGATCCCTATTATTTATTTTAGTTTCATTATGTACAATTATAAGTATGGTCTTTCATGTGGGTGACGTTCACTATATGCACGAAATGGATATTTGGATTTTTATTCAATTTCATTAATTCCTAAATCATGCTCTAATTCATTTTTTTATTTATTTATACCTCTACTTATTTACTTCTGGGATGTAATCTATTAATTTTCATTGTTTTTATCATTTATATAAGGGAATAGTCTCTCAAAAAACACACCCTAAGCCCTCACGTGTAATCATATGTCTTTAGAGTATTAAGAGTCTCACTTGAGGAGTTTAGGAGAACTATATGGAATAAATGATTTTTTAGCATCATGCTTTAAATGATAAATGAGTGACATGGGTCACATTCAGAAAGTTGATTTATTTTTTGGTATGCTTTTGACTTTTAAGTTGATTTTTTCAATAAATTGATCCCCCAGATATTCTATTATCCATTTTAATTTTTCCATGAGATTGTTTTTATCATTTTCAATTTTAAATGATGTTCTAGTTATATATTGATAAATTATATTTAATTATACTATTCAATTCTCTTATTGATATTCATTTTTATTTGGATTATTAATTTTTTTCATGGAATCTTAAAAAATTGACATGTAATAAAGTATTTATTTTTGGAATTACATTGATAATTTATTTATTTACTAGGTAAAAACATGAAATTATTGTTTCTTGAAATCAAAGGAACTCATTTCTTGACAACCAATGTTAGGAATACTCTTCATGCCCTTACATGTGGTGGCTTGAGTGTCTGGATAATGAGTTAAAACTATTTATTCATGATAAAACTGTATTTCGGCTGACATAATGATATATAACGTGTGTTTGGTTATAAGAAAGTCTAGGAATATCCTCGAGAGTCAAAATGATGGTCTGTGATATGTGTATGAACACAAAAATTCCTGAATAATCTTGACTCTCCATAGGATGTTATGGTTTGAATATCCATCATAAATTTGTTTTTGATTATTTTCATCTTCTTTTGATGTTTTTTATTATTCCGTTAATCTTATTTGGTATATATATAATGTATGGGATCTCCCTTATCATTGATGGTTAATATTGATAGTGAACCATAGCTCAATGGTTCACACAAATGTTCTTCAACACTATAAAGAAACTATATACTAATAGATTTTAATCATTGAATTTCTATTTCATGGTTGGGGAAGGGTTCCCCAACCCCTACTATTAAACCATGAATTGTCAATTTATTCTTTATTTTTTTTATTTCATTTTTCTATATGTACTAACACTAATGTTTCTATCATTAATATGAGTTCAATTAAGGGAGTTTTTAATATAGGATTAATAATATTTCATTTGGTTTTGTCCAATATGAATTCTTTATTCAGTAGGGATTACTTATTCATGTTAGTTTAATATTTGGATAAATTTCTTAGTAATGATAAATTTGTTGTTACAAATTAATTATAGTTTGTTTTTTAGGGATATTTTTAATTTATTTTGTAATATGTTTTCAATTGGAATAATGAGAATATGAAATCAGGAGAGTTTATGAAAATAATTTATTATTATAATTATATAATTTTTTTTAAATTAGATTTTATTGAGAGAATTAACTCAAGGATTTTAAAAACAAATGAGTATTTTAAAGAATATATGGTGTTATAAATTGAATAATCTTAAAAGAAAATGGTTTGATTTTTTTATAAAAAAATGTTTTTATTATATTCCCTATTTGATTTTAATTTATATGGATTTGGATGATTTGATTTATGGAGTGAGAGTTTATTTTTTTTAATTTATTTAGATTATTTTTCTTGGGGGAAATTTTATGAAGTGTGGGTATTCCATTCTTCGGGAATATTATTATAGTGCACATCCTAATAATTTTGAGTTTGGATCAATTATTTTCAACTCCTCAAAATTAAAATACCTAATCGTAGTTTTTTATTATTCCTTGATATCAAAACCATAAAATACATTATAAATCTCATTGATCATTCATTTCATGATAACCAAGGTTGTAATGTCGAAATGAGGTCCCTATAGAGGTTTTATATAACCTTATATATTATTGAAGCACTTGAAGAATAAATTTTCAATACTATTATTTCATTACATGAGGGGCTTCATATAATGTTGTATGAAAATATGGTTATTTCTCAACTGGGTGATGGAATGTATTGGTAAATTCAATAGAAGGCATTTATTAAATGGAATTATCATGGGGAAGTGAAAATGGTTATGCCCATTGAGTTCATGCACCCTCTAAATGGAATGATATCAATGCATGTGTATTCTAACCATTTTAGAGAGCGATTTTTATTTATCTAATAGTAATCAATGTATCTTTTATAAGATCCTATTAAATTATAATTGGTCATCAACTGGACCTTAGAGCCACTATAGTCAAATATATAATATCCTCTTAATTTGAATTAGTTTATTCATGTGATGATTATATAACTAGTGGTAATTATATGCAGGTTTAACCCAAGTTGGATGTGAATTTATAATCTAGTCAAATTTAATGGTCAATTAAGAGGCATATTGAGTAATTTCATTATCGAGAAACATGGAATTCTATGCCATCATTTTCAAAATAATAATTTGGGAATTCGTCAGAATGGAATCACATTACATCATTAGAGGTTTTATAATATTAGTTACTAGTATAAATCTCATGTGTAATTTTGGTTTTAGTGAAATAATTTTTTTGATGATTATATATGATTGATGCAGATATGATATAGATTTTAGGATTACATTATATTTTTTTATTTTAGGTGAAGGATTATATATTTGGGCATGTGATATATTTAAATGAATTATTTCATCAAAATGTAAATATTAATATTTCTTAATTTTATATATTGATGATAAATTATTGACAGATAGAACATTTAAACCATTTAGTCCATGACTCTATAAAATGGACCGATCTATATTTAAATAGATTGAGAACACAAGTGAGATCACTTTTTATTTATTTATATTCCATGCAGATGTACTCTTGACTAATGGCATGGTTTTTTCTGATGATATCATATCTTGTGTGTATAACCCATTCTTTTTTATGAACAATGATATCGAGTGAGTGTCCTAAATGTTTTCTTTCATGTGTTGATGGTGAAAGATTGGACCCATCTTCGTTTTTGGAAACCTAGTTGACTTAGAGGTCTTCTCATCTTAGTAGCATATTTATCATTTTATTAGTAGAATTTATATGTATTGAATTTATAATTTCCATTATTTTTTATGCAGACCATTTTAGATTAACTTGGGAATGGTGAAAATAAGAATATTAGGCCATCATTTCAATTAAGAATTATCCAAGTAGATATTGAGGTTTTGTTTTTAGAGATATTTATTGATAATCTTGGATATTCACACAAGATTTAGTTGATTTTCTTGTGTTTATTTAATATATTTCATATTTTAGGATATGTTGTTTTTTAATATTTAAATTTTCTCAGTATGAGTCCTTTAAAGAAACCATATTCACTTTGGGGGTGTTTTTATAAAAATTAACATTTATCATTAAAAATTAGTGAACTAATTACTGGTGGTGGAATGTGTTATAATGGGAGGAATTATCACATAATCACTATATTTGTTCTCATTAATTAGTTAATTGAATAATTTATTTTACTAACCATATCGTTGATATAATTTTATATAGAATTTTAATGTATTGGTTTTTTTGTATTACGTACTTGTTTTTCACATGATTAACACGAACCATACACATTTACTATGTAATAAAAAAAATAAAGAGGCAATGAAATGGTTATAAAATAGTTTAACTAACTAGGTAGACAAACTATATAGATGTAATTTTCTTGGCCTATGGAATATTCAGAATTTACCAAAATTTACACCATAACTTTGTGAGATATCCATTTTAAATATATTTTTAATATTATGATAACAAAATCATCAAATTAATAGGGTTCTCCTATACATTTTTTACATACCCTGATATGAATCACTTTCACATGAAAAAAATGGGTTGGTTATGGGACCTTAATCATTCTTCTCCATACGCCGTAGGCTTCCCAATATCTGTGGGGGTGTGATATGTATAGTGAGGGATTCTATTTCTTCTTGCATAATATAACATACACTGTAAATAATCCACGATAATTAATATGATAGTAGTGGGAAAATAGTGTTAACATAATATAACACAACTGGGAAATGAATTAGAATCAAATAAACTATTAATATTGAATAAAGAAATAAAATAATGATATATAACTAAAATTCCAAATATAAAAATTAAAATATAAGATTAAGGTTCCACTATGTAAATCATAAAATAACCTGGTCCTCAACACCATGTTAGACCCATCCCCAAATTCCTTGAATTATTCTGAGAAAATATCTGTAACAAGGTCATTTTCACATAATCAAACCTACATCCATGAAATTTACTTAAATAAAAAATAGCCACCTGATTAGACTGTAACTCAATAGGTCAACACCACTATTCATAAAACACATTTTATTATAATATGTATATTAACTAAAAAATTAAAAAAATATTAATTACTATATTAATATAAAAAATAAAACAACGTCATTCAAAACTATGTTGGAATGTCTCAGAAATTTTTTCATAACCCTACTAACCATATCTATATACAATGAAATATTCAAACTACTGGGCAAAGACCTATGTAAATGAATTAGAGCCTCCAACCATAGACTTATATAAAATCATTTCAGTATGAAAATCTAGGTAGATCCCACTATAAGATCACTATATCATGTGTCTCTTGGAATAACCCCACATATAAGCATTTTATCCTCCAGGTAAAAGACCCATATAATATAACATGAACTTGTCACCTTGGGAATTTATACTTTATATGATGCTCATCCTCTAGGAAAAGACCTATATATAAGCATTTCAAAAAATATCACTAGGTATACCCCCCCTATTTTAGCTTTTTATCCTTTGAGAAAGGAGCAATATATAAGCATTTCATCATGTATCACTATTCATAGAAGATTATTTAATAATTTCAACATAAACCAAACAATCCATAACATCATGGTTATCATGATATCACAACATAATATGCAATGTTTGATTATGATAAAGGCCATTAGTATTTCAACTACACTTACGTTTATATCTCAACTAAAAAATGGTCATATCAGTAATAAAAAAATCAATTAACTAGGGATTCTATATCATAAAATCACCCATGCTCTTATGTCATGATAAATACACATTAAATCATTAGATAATTTATTATTTCTCAAAGGTTATCCCACCCAATCAGTATCTATAAGCTTGGTCACACCAATAATTTGATCTAAGGGATCAAACCAATGTTACAATAACAAAATTTACATTTATAAACAATTAAATTAATTAGTTCACATGATACATAGGAAGAATCATAATATTAAATATTTACCAATTAATTAGACAATGGTTTTATATTTAGATTCCCTTCCATTTACCAATAATTAACATAATGCTTCCAAATTAAATCACTAACAAGCAAAAAGGTGTATATGATAATATGAAGAACCTAGATCAAACCAGGTCAAGGTAAAAACACAAAAAACATATATTCAAAATATTACACATCCATGAATATGGGATGATATCAGATAAGCGGAAAAATATGAAAAAAACTCACTAGGTTGAGAATGTAAATGTAGAATATCCAAAATGTAAGAGGATAGTCCAATATTACCTTGAAATTTCTTAGGGTCATGTGTCATAAGGGATGCACTAAAATAATGAATGAATCACATGCATGAAAGAACTAAAATTTATGGGACATAGAATTATATGTGTGTTCCCCTTTCATTTCATGTATTTATCAATTAAATAGGTAAACGGAAAAACCCATCCCCTTGTTTATATATTTTACTGATCAACATTTAACCATCGTGAATATTTTCATACTGTATAACAACTTCTTTTATGAACCAATTTTTAGACTATGTCTTATGGTAGTCACACATCATGTAACATGAAAATATTGTGTAATATTCCAACAAATATTTTTTATCCCAACATCTATGACTATTTTAAAAATACCGTTGAATCCTTCCAAACCCATACGAAACCATCTTAATCACATTTAAAACATTTATATGTACATCCCATAAATTAAAATACACATACATCATTCATCATTAGTTCATTTTCCTAATAATGTATTTCCATCTCTGAACATGATCTAAATACAAATTCCAAATTAAATAATCGAAGATGTATTTACCTTGAAATGGATGGGATCATAAAACCTCCTCACCATATAATTTCTCATCCCCAAGACACCACGAGAATCACTATTGGTCTTAAATGAACACATATAGACACTATGATCATAAAATAGAAATCCTCATTCATGTATACACCTAAACACATGCTTTATACAATAGAACTGAAATAAAAGGTATACTCTTACCATGGAGATACTCAACAATATGGTCCACAATCTGTATAGGATTTTCCTCAAGTAATATAACATCACAAAAATTGATGTACTTGACATCTTCTACATGATAAGGGTTTGAAAAATATCTCTGATCTTTTGACACATGAAATAGCACATGTGTATAAATATAGGACTATGGGAGGGCCAATATTTATTCCACCAGACCGACCTAATCATCTATCTCAAAATAGACTGAAAAACCTTTCCACTAGATTTTATTGTTTCTATATACTATATTTCTCATACCCTTTAAAAACCTAAGGGAAAACAATATTAAAAACCATTAACCCTATAGGTTTCTACTTATGGCTAGTGTACAGTTCACTCCTTCACTGCACATTTAATAATCACCTCCTGATCAAATGACCCTACTACAAAGTATCATGGACGAGTCTAGGAACAATAAGCATTGACCAACCAAACTCCAAAAAAAATAGAGGGGAAAGAGATGGGCATCCCTAAAATTCCATAAATGGTTCCATATAGATCATTATTTGGAAGGAACTATTATAAGAAAACTCCATGAGTGTTATATATTTCTCCCGTGATCCAATGAGGTCAAATAAAAAGACTCATAGAAAGCCCTCCAGAACCGGAATGGTTTTCTCAAATTGACTGTCAATCTAATGATTATGGGTTGTGCTCAAAAGAACATGTATAAACATATCATTATAAAGACACTTATAGAACCAATATGTAAAACTCATATATCTATCCTAACATATACTCATAATAACAATTTGAAAATGAACAATTTCACCGAAATAGTGACTACAAGTGTCATTAATGGTGAAGGACTCCCTAATAGGAAATAAGAGGGATAATTTCATCAAAAAATTTTCAAACATCGACACTTCACTATTATTACTAGTTATCTTTGGAAATTTAATCAAAAATTCAATAGAGACATCATCTTATTTCAACTTTGGGAAATACAGACGATGTAATATCCATGTTGGCCTATGATTCTAGGATTTATTTTTATGAAAGATAAATCATTTGGTCACAAAAAGAACTACCTAATTATTCTTTATGGTCCACTAGTACTTTCTATAGATATGTCGATACATATTTTTCATACCAAAATTTACCTCCCATCTAGTTCTTTGAAAATCACTCATCAGATCCTTCAGAAATCTTATTGGAACCCCTAATAGATAATAAGAAAATATTATATTGATCACTTCCAAATAACCTTCCTAAATGTATATCCACACCATATAATCAAACATTTTTTATCTATAAATAAAGGATATTATTATTTATATATAATTATTTGTCCTAAATGAACTATTATGATAGATGTTGAAGTTATAGATACCTAACCATGAGACAGTTGAACATCTTGATACATGTTTGTAAAAAGTTCCATCATACACCACTCATCATATGACCCTTCAATACCACTATCCACATTTTAAAACTCAAGGAATAAACATTGAAATCTACCTCAACTAGTGTGTATTTTATCTCCAAGCGGAATGACCAAAGATACTTAGCCCACCCCCTCCACCAATGGATCATGTCCAAAAAATGATATATATACATGCGGATCTTGTTGTACATATATATCAAAAACCATATCGCCGATATGATAATGTATCTTACAAATTAATGAATTTAGTATAATAGATAACTTATTTGTGAGTTGGGTTATGAGTTTCATGTGTTTTGAAATTCACATAGATAATAGAAACCACTAAGTTTCACTTCATGTGATCCTCTCTAAGTCTAAATCTAGACGAATCACCACACATGACATATTCCTTACGCAAAATAAAAAATGTATGGATTAGTGCTATGGTGATCCATCTTTTTATCTAAGAAAATGATCTCTGACAAGAATCCACCAAAACAAAAATCACCACTTTTAAGGTAATCCTAAACATCGATGCGTTCAGAGAGGAGAAATCTTGGACTAAGTGCAAATAATATCCTTATAAACACATAAAATTCAGACTCTAAATAGAATTATCATGTCTCTCATAGTATACAATGATTTAATACTTCTTAGGGGCCACCAACACTCTATACCTTAAGATAAAATGGCTCAATTAAGGAACTCTATCATTCCAAAAACCACATTTGGTTATCTTGGAATACAGACGATCCTGAATTAATATACTGAATATGATTTTAAGATGTTGGGAATGGACATCTAAAGAAGAGGAGTATAATAATATGTAATCAAGAAAATCTACCACATTCCAATATTTCAAAATATGAATGATGTAATTCTTCAACTCTATGAATTCATGTGGTTTGTTAATCAACAGAATAGAACAAGAACATTTTCATATATACAATACAAGCTCCTAAAAGTGGTTCAGGTTATGTTAGATGGTATCACCCTCAAACAGATGTATATAGAAGTAAAATAAATCATAGAGAAAAATCTAGATCATATATGCTGATCAAACAGATCTAGAAAGAATTGAAGGAGTTACTCCTTCATGATTTTCATCTAGTTCAGTCTCTAATAATCTATACATTAATGAAATTTATAGTAACACATCTACAAAAATAATACTAGAGGATACTATAGAGATGAACCAGTTAGTATGAATCTTTCAGATTCTAGATACTCCAACTGAACATTAAACTCATTAATCTCTACTGATTTTCTAAAATGTGGGTTATAAATTGGATTATCCAGTTTAACTAACTCTATAGTGAACTCAATACACTATATAGTTTGTATGATAGAGAACAGTTTTGGAATTAAATTTTGAAAATCATTCACCCTTGGAAGTATAGTATCCAATTTTATTCCACTATAGTATAAAAGGATTGGTATCTCAAAATTGGAATGATAAAATATGCATTAAATTTGTACAACATGATAAGATTATTGATCCCACTCACCCAAGTGTATATAGCTTCCACTGTTTAGAGATATAAATGAGAATATCCCCCTATAATAGGTAAAATGAACTACTTATTGATATAACATGTCTAAAAAGGAATCAAATCTAATCCCTTAATTTCAATCACAAAAATATTTCAAAGGAAACAATAACAACGAATTTAAAGAGAACAATCATTTCTGCACTTGATACCCTCTAACCACAATACTAGTGATTTGTCCATAGTCATGACTCATTCTATGATCTCTATATAAAAAACCAATATATATTCAAGATGATAATGAAAAAGAAATGTGATGAACATATATAAAAACAAAGGAATGAAAGGATAAATGATACATGAATAATACCTATGATTGTAGATGTTCATGTATCCAAACTAGTCCGAGCAGACTATATAGCTTGCATCTAGCATTCGATATTACACTAAAATCTAGTTTGACTCCACTATGATGATCCCACTAAGTGTTACTACTTCCCATGCATTATAATAGAAAATATTCGACATCAACCTAAACACCCTATGGAACTCCAAATATATATCTTCAATGGAGTATCTATGATATTTCAAGATGTATGTTTCTTTCTAGATCCCATTAAAATTATTTTCAATTGAAATTTCCCACAACACATCAGATGATGACCTTGTTTTCTACAAGAACAACACTATAATGAAGGGCACATTCACTGACGCCGCTGGTATCCAAATATTCCACAACAAAAAAACTACAATGAGTGACATCACTATGATTTATGCACACTACACAGAATTATAATTCCACTATTTTTGTTTGAAAAATATCATATATGCTTTTTTTACACAATGAAGTGTCAATTATTATCCCAACTAAAACAACCCAGCTGGTGCTCAGTGCCTCAATCAGATTCTATTCTATGATGAGTTCTGATTCATCATATATTTAAAAAATACACAATAAAAATATTATAATCATCAACACAATCTCAAAGTGAATCCGTAGTTGAAAAATTCCCACTCTATTTCCCTCATCAGCTACTATAGATAAATAAAATCCTTGAAGGTAAGTAAAAAATCCATCATTGAATAGAACATACATTCCCTATTATGCAAGGTTAATGAACGCAGGATCATCCTCATCCCATAACATTGTAGGATAAAAGTGGCTCAAGAACCTTATCTTGAACATCTTCAAGGATAACTCCTCAAACATGTTGATATTTTCAATAATAACCCAACAATGTTTTTATGGTCAATGAAGCACGTACGTATAAAGATAACTAATCCTCTCTATTTGTTTATTAAGGTTCTTGAAGATCCCCAATAATAACTCAACCCAAAAACCTAATAGCTAGATTCGTCCCTCCTTAGAGAATTTAGAATGATACTTAAGATAATAATATCTTTTTAGATTACTTTAAATGGCATGATGTTAATAGTCCCCTTTTCTGTAGATCACAATACTATCATGAAGCATCACAAAGATACACATAAAATTGTTTTACAATGGCATAAAAATCATTTATTTTTTAATTTATATTGGGTATATCCTACCACTATTACTATTGGGAAATTTTTATCACATGAAATAATTACGTGTCTATCATTAAAAATGGATATCTATTTATATACATATATGAAAATAATTGCACATGGATACTCTTATAATGCCATACTAGGACATGAGTATGACTCTAAAGAATCAATAACATAATTAAACAATAACAACACCAAACTTGTGAATCACTCATGGTTAAATAAAATCTACTATATGAATCGAACAACCCAAACAATAATCCCATCAATGAGATCTTACATATTCCCACATACATGGGTTAACTAATCATATTATTAATATCAATTCTAATTACAATGACATAAAATAAACATTTCTACCTTTTCCCAATTGTAATTAAACATAAAATAAACCCATTCCAATAATACATCATAGTAACATCCATTTTTCAGACACACACTATCTTTTTCAAAATTGGTTAGTTATGAGACATTAATCATGCCTTTTCATTTGAAAAAGACATCCAAATAGTTGTGGTGGTGTAAATAATATATAAAAGAGATGATAAAACTTATTATAATGTAAGATAAATAAAAAATAATCCTTGAAAATTAATATGGAAAAATAGAAAAAAAATTGAAACAAAATATAATTTAACTTTTAAGTAAAGGATAAACCGATACACCAGTAATGTCATATAATGTAATGATAATTTTATATGTATCTAAATGTAAATCTATAAATAATACCATAAAAACTAGATTAATCAAAATAATAAAAAATGAATCCATTCATTAAACCATTGACAAGAACATATCCAAACATGAGCCCAATTAGCATGAATTTATCACAAACATGGTCCACTTCCATTTAACAAACAAGTATCCATATAAATTTCTAACATAAAAAAGTGTATTCTTGAATAGATTATGAGTATAAAATTATAGGTCAAACCCACCAATTACAAATAGAATCAAATTGAAAATCATTTTTCACAATATAGTGATAATCAATTATATAAATAGTTAAATAAATATCGATTAAAAATCAACCAACTTCGACACCATTCCAGAATGTCTCTCAGAATAAGGAATATATGTTCCAAGAATATACTCATACCACAAAATAGACAAAATAATTATAATTGATGTATGTTTATTAATTATATATTCTGCGTATCGCCATATATATAAAAATTTAATAGTTTAACACTAGTCAAATTCAACTATATAAGCATTTCAGTATATATATTATTGTGTAGGCCCCTATATAATAATTTCATTTTTTGAAAAATCCATATATATATATATGAATTTAATCATGTATAAATAGGAATATTCCCCTATATTATAATTTTTTCTTTTTTAAAAATCCATATATATAATCATTTTTTCATGTATTACTCGGAATATAATTATTTATAAGTATTTAAGATAAAAAAAATCTCTTCAAATAATCATTTCAAAATGTATCTTTGGGAATTTCCTATAATATAAGTATTTCAATGTGAACTCAATAAGTCATAACAATAATGATATCATAATATCACATTATAATCCTCAATAGTTAGTTAACAAAATTACTATTTTTCATTCCACTACACATTCATTTATATCGTAAATCACCTATATGAAAATCAATTTGAATATTGAAATTACCCACATGTTCAAAATAAAGAAATCAACATTGCTCTCTTATTATTTTTAAAAAAACATAATCAATTTTCTACGTTCTCATTTCTAAAACAATTTTTAATCCAAATGGTATCCATAATACATGTGACACTAATAATTGAGTATGTCAGATCCATAAAATATTCCAACACAATATTTAAACATTTATCCATGAATAAATTAATTTGAAGATCATGAAAAACTAGTTCATTGGAATTATTTCATATACTTCATAAATTAACAGAACAAAGATCTTAATATTTACTTACTTCATTTAACCATATATTAATGAATAATTTCCAATGAAAAATATAAACTAAGGAAAAATGTCTAGATGATCCCAAGAAGAACCTAGATCAAACTGAGTTAAGATCAAAATCCCAAAAAATATGTGGTCAAATCATTTCTACACCACAAAACAGGGAATACATAAAAAGGGGGAAACCTAAGAAAATAAACTCACTTGAGATAATTTATGAAAACAATATGTCCCTAAAGGTATTAGAGCCTCTATAATCAATTTCAATTTTCTTTGGGTCAAGAGGTATAAGTATCGAACCAAAACAATGATGGAATCCCAAATGTGGGATACATAAAACTGTCAGGGCTGAGAATTACAAGCTGTATAAAATTATTACATTATAGTATTTATTAATTAATGATATACAAAAAACATTATCTTATTGGGTTATTATTTAAGATTATCTAAATTTACATTGTTTGTGTCTATGAAAATTATTTATTTGGTTTCATTCTAATGAATTTTTAAAACCAATGGTATTTATTCCATTTCGGTCAAAAATTGGGCGATGTGTGGTTTCATTGAAAAAAGTGGTTTTATGGATTTTGAATGGTTAGAATGAAAAATTCTATCATTTATATAAATTATTTAATATGTGGTTTACATGGGATGTATTAAAGGGTTTTTTAAAGGAATACATAAATAATGGAAAGGTATTTAAGATTTTAGTCATTTTTCAAGAACACTGATTTGGCTCTATTAAATGTTCCCATGTGGTGTGTAACATATTTTTATTTTTGAGAACCTATTGAGACCCATGTCTTGGTAATTATTTTTACTTTGTTGGTATAATTTTTTAATTATGTTGAATATATATATTGTGACAATTCATTGTAATGAAATTAAGGGATATTAAATATTTGTTTTTTTCTGTTTAATTTTATATGACGCTTCTATGATTTCATTGATTTCAACTATACCATTATTTATTTCATGGGAAATTGTTATGTAAGAGTGTGTTTTTGGAATATGATACACAATATAGTTTACAAACTAATTGGGTCCCCATGTTTACACTATGTGGTATGGAAATAGGAATTGTTTACATTTTATGTTGTCGGACGGTCTGGTGGTTTATGATATTTTTTATGCAATAGATACATTAAATTGGTCCATTGTTTAATTATGTCTATTATTATGTCACATTAGGACCTAGTGTGTTACTAATGATACCATGTCTTGCCTATGAAATTCCATATGCTATATTACATTCCATATTTGTATTTCATATTTCATTTTGTGTCTTTGGAATCATTGATTAATATTTATTTTTTGTTTAGTTTTATTAATTAATTGAAATGTTTAAATCTTATATGTTTATTAATTTTCATAATGTTCTTAATTTTGGATACAATTCATTTATTAAAAATAATTTTCCAAAAATACATACAAAGTGTTTCTATGGATTAAATTATTTTTAAATGATCTTGTAATATTATTGAGAATTTTTATAAATTTATTTTAAATATTTTTTGTTTAATGCATATTTTTTATTAAAAATTTAAAGATAGATTTAATAATGCTTGACAGTACTTGTTCAGTTTTATTATGTTTACTCAGCCAAAACTGTTTTCTAAATTTTATTAAATACAAGAATAAATTAAATTATTTTGTGTAATATCACACAATAAAGTAATAGATCATACTATATTTGATTAGGTCACACCATAAATGTACCTATGGATATATAAAAATCTCATGTTTCTTTATCATCTTCACTAACCATGTTTTTTCACCCTAAATTCTTCTCATATTTTATTGGATTAGTATATTGACTTTAGAATGGGATGTGGTTATGGTTTCTGAGTCACATAGATATGCAGAAAAGAATTTTGGGTTGTATTTTATATTCATGGTTGTTTTGAATTTACATCATTGGGGCAATTTATTGTTTCCATTCTATCTTATTCACGTGATGATGGTAATTCATTTATTATTTAGATTTTGTGATAGTTTGTCATTAATTTATTTAAATAATTTTTTACTATGTTCTATATTTATTAGATGTTCATTTTAGTTTGATAAATTGATTGGGTTGAGGGATTTCAAATGTATGTTTGGGTCATTCTTTATTTCCTTGTGGAATCCACATTTCATTATTAGGTGAAACTATTATTGATAGAGTATCCTTGATGATATAACACTATTTTATATCAGATAGGGATGGGTAATTCCCTTATGAAAATTACATGTGATGAATCATGTTCCCAATCCAGTTTTTATAAAATTATATTATCATCATATAATTTTTGTGTCATAAAAGTTAACCTGTATAAATTGTAAATCATGGAAGTTATTTCTATTTAACTATTAATTAAAAAAAAATTTATATAAAATGTAATAATACATAAATTTAAAAGTCTCCTACTATCTAGTTATGAGATACATGTTTTATTTTCCAGGTGATTTTTTCATAAAAAATAAGTAATATGTTTTCAAAGTGACTCACATGGTTGGATCCAAATTTGAAAATATTGTAGACTATAAACCCAAACCACGTATAACAATGAATAGGTTTTTTTGAATATATATGTGTACGGTCAATCTGAAATATTAGTTATTTTTATAAATATTTCCACCAATGTAATTTTAGTAATATTTATAATAATAAATTTTAATTAATAGTAATTTTTTTTAGAATTAAGAAGATTCAATAATTACTAAAAATAATAGAGATTAAAATATATAGTACCCTACAACAATTTACTATAAGAGTTACATTATAAGAAATTGAATATAAATATAATTCATGGGTATGTTAAAATAATATGAGAAAAAAATGGAAAATATATTTATTATTTGTTCATGAAAATTTTCTATGAATAAAATATGAGATGAATATTAAGTGTAAAGGAAAATTTTATTTCATGATAAATGAAAAGTTGAAAATTTTAATTTTATCTTATTGAATGTGAATATTAAAATTTTAAAAAAACAAATATAAAATTTCATTTATGAATTTTAATGTTATGAATTTACAAGAGAGATGATTTATTGAGAACTATAATGGGATATGTTAAACCAGAAATATGATATATTTTGTGATATATCCTAATGTTAATTCTTGATCCTCGTGGGATTGTAGCTAGTCCCTTATAAATATGAAAAAACATTTGAGAAGTGATTCTTCTATAAAAACAATCCACAAAAAAGTGTTCTACTAAAAAAAGCATGAAATCACCATATTTTGGAGATCCACATACAAAGTAAGAAAAATAGAAATAAAAAACCTATAAAAATATATAAAATTAATAAAATCCTAGAAAAAATAAAATTCAATATAATTTAAATAATATTAATTAATATTAATATAAACAAAGTACTACCCATTAGTATACATGATGAAAAAGAAAATAGATAAAAAATTAATTGATATTTGAACCTGATTAGCTGGTTCTTGATGAATGAATCTACAAAAAACAAAAATAAATATTATGATAATATACCCACTAGTGATATTCATGTGATATGAGTTTCAACTCCAACTATGACACCTTATAAAAACACGTGAATGCTTAAAAATATACTCCCCACCCCATCTGGTCATGTGAATAGTATATATACAATTTGAATATAACATGCACATTAGAATCCCAAAAAACACCCTATAAACAAAAGATATGAAAGAAGAAAATTTCAATTAATTGAACTATAATATATAAATGTAATAATTAAATTTTAAATAAAAAAATTATAAATTATTTTTCCCATTAAAATAATTTATTAATAAACATAAAAATCATGTGCACGGCACACCATGTGCAACTGTGTACCAGTTTTAGTAAAGACTAATAGTTCTCACATGGATGATCCATTACATAGAGCTTGTGTATTATGAGTAATAACCCCATAAGTATCCAAGGAATCACATGTGACTCCAATTAATTTCAAATTTTTAACATGTTTTATATAACCTCTTTGATTGTATTTTTTTTAAGATAATATAGATAAAGAGTGAAACAATATTTACAATAGATAAAAACCACTTTAAATAAATTGATTTAGTATTAAGGAAATTTCATAATTCATTATGATTCACAGAAAACATTATTTGTATTGTGTTATTAATTATTTCACTGATATTAATTTACTTTTTTGATCAGAAATCAATTGCATATTATTGGAGAAAAATTCTACTATATATTATTTTAATAATTAAGTTCATTGAATCCTTAGGAGAACATATAATGATAAAATAATAGTTATTTCCATACCTCTAACACATTAAAACCATCATTTATTCCATTATGAAAATTCATAAATCTCTAATAAAATTCTATTTCAACAATTACGAGGAGGTACCAACTAGAAATGGTATCAATTTTTGTCACTCTCATTTTCCCAAAAAATAGAAGGGAGGGATAAGAAAATTAAAAAATCAACCCCTAGATTGGAAAATCCAATAATATTTTCAGATTATAACGGATGAACCACACCTCTAACAATAAAAAATTTTAAACCAAACAAAAATATGGGATAATGAATAAGGAGATGAGGAGAACCCCTAATATAAATGTATTTTGATGAATCCTAATGAAAAGCAACATGATATCATGAATTAGTGGTTTTGATTAAGATATTTAAGGACCATAATCATAGACTTTTTTAATAATGGGAAAATGACATAATATGGTAAAATTTACTAATGGAATTCTATAGTTTTAAAACATTTAAATTCTAGGTAATTTTAACACACACTTTTTTTATAATATATTATCTTTAGATAAATTTAATTTTTTAATAGGTAACATTACACATAATTTTGAGTTTAAACAAACTAGGAGATGTAATTATAATAAAAAGAACATTATAACCCAATTGTTATATTATCATTAATATATATAAATGAGTTAAAAAATGTATGGTGAGTTCTTTGGCTAGCAATTATTAATGTAAAATATAAATCAATTATATTTTCATATTTTGGTGTTAATAAATTAAGTGAATTTTATTTAGTAATGGAGATTAATGATATATATATATATATTCTACATATTTAATTAAATTTGTTTTATATTTATCTAATAGAAATTTTAGTCCTAGTGACCATACAAACATTATTAGATGTATAAAAACCTATATTATTCAAAAGGGTAATTTTTCCACATTTTAATTGAGAACACATTTTATATTAAAATTTTTAAACATTAAAAATATTTATATTTCAAAAATAAACATCTTCTTTGGAAGATAGATATAAAATTTTATTTTGTTTATTTTTTGATATTTTTCAAATAACATTATTATTTTCATGAATAGAAAAATTATATTAAATTTAAATAAAAATTTATCACTCATCGAATTAATTTATATAATTAATTTTTTTATTGAATGGTTTTAAATTAATAATGATTACATTTTTATAAGTTGATTTAATTTTTTTTAATTAAAAATAATTTTTAATTTAATCCAGAAGTAAAACCATTTAAATCTTGTGTAGTTTTTTTCGAATAAATGACGTTATCTCATTCTGAAAATGTGATTAATTTTAATTTAATTATTACCCATTATGTTTTTTCAATTTTTGAAAATGGTTCCATATTTTATATCAGTATGTCCAAATTATGTAAATATATTTAATTTATTTTTTGACATTATGAATAGTAATTTTCTTATATTTTTTATACATTTAAGGGGAAAATCATTGAATTAATAGAAATAACAATATTTTAAAATTAACCTAACACATTTCCAAATATTATGCGATGAGTTTTTTTCATCCAAAATCGTCATCAGGTCTAAATGGTATCCTTTGGAATCAACATGGATGATATTTGGTCATTTAATTTATTTATTTAAAAAAATTCATAGACTGCTTACTCAAAATATTAATTGATATATCATTTTTTATAAAATTTTATACAGTAGATAAATTTGACAATAAATAATCTTTAAAAACTAATATTTTTCTTTTATCAGGGAATATTATTTTTAATTTTCATGAAAATAATAACTACCTTAAATAGTTATACCTTTATGATGCTAAAATTATTTGATTGATGTGAAATTAATAAACTAATTTTTTATAAATGTTAATAACCATTAAAATACACAAAAACATGACAAAATATTATTTTTCAAATATATATTGACTAATATCATCCATGTTTCTAATAATGGACCATTTGAAGCCATAAATAAAGGATTATGTCACATATAATATTTTATAATAAGTGACACTAAAGTATTCACGATCATGTTTTAAAATATATATATATATATATATTAATATTTTATTTTCTACAATATATAATCAAAAAAAAATATTATAAAGTGTAGAAGATTTTTCTCATTCATATTATTTGATTTTTAATTTTTATTAAACATATAAATATATAAAATAATTATAGAAAACTAAGGTAGTAATTATTTTTTAATAGAAATATCAAATAAATATGATTTCAAATTTTAAAATAAATATAATTTTATAAAATAAATATATCGAAATATTTTTAAAGAATACATTTTCATCATATTAATATAAAAACAATATATTTTTCCAGTTAACAATTTATCAAAATATATTTTAGAATCAATGAATTGAATTTTGTTCAAATTAACATTAGAATTTTTATTAAAATAAGGTATTATTATATTATTTAAAACCCATAATACATTTCTGAAAATATATAATTATTATCATATATTCTATAATGTTCTAATGTATTCATTTATGGTCAAATTGATATAAAATAATTTATATCTTCTCCTTAAAATGTTGAAATATTTGTTACTATGGTTAAAAATTAAATAGAATAAGTAAGTGTAAATTTAAATGATATGGTTTAAATTGATATAAATACATGTATAATTTTTTTGAGGATATTTCATTCTTATATCATTTTATTTTATGAAATTTTAGGCTTTTGAGGTTTGACATTGCTTTTTTTATTTTTTTTTACTTAATATTTTTATACATTCCAAAAGTTCCCCTCACCTCAATTATAAAAGAGTACCTCCTCCCTCACTTCCTCAATTCATTTTAAACATCATTATTGGACATTTCATATCCATTTACATTTAAAAATTATCTATTCACATTCTAAGGGGTTCTGGTCTTTTCCAACGACCAACCCTAGTGCTTTAGGTTTTGATCTAGGGGGAGATCATCGAAGAAGAGGCAATATCTTCTATTATTCATTATGGTTTCTTTCTTCATCCACTTCTTATTCCAAAGTTTATTACAATATAAATTAATAAATCTAGTTTAAATTATATACTTATATGTTATTATGATCATGGAAGTACCATGATACACATTTTATCCGTCATATAATGAATGAAATCACTCTCTGTGGATATGTAGGACTTACCATCTCCACGTTGTAGTTAAATCATTTTTACAACACCACCGTATGAGGATTGGTATAGTGAAGTAAATAATAAATATATATTATTTTTAAATTATTATATGGATTCTAAAACAAAATATATACCATCCATATCTATACCATTTGAAAATTAGGGGATTGATATCAATGCCCATGCATACATACGACCTACCATCTCTATGATTTGATGAAATAAATTATACATAATATCACTTAAAGAATTATTATTTACTTTTATTGAATAATTAAATTTATTATATATTATGTTTATATCATATTGAAATGATATAACTGGGAACTAAGGAGGAGAACTGAAACATATTAGACAAAAAACGTATAAGAAAATGATGTAGTTAATACCTGAATAAAGAGTAATAATGAAATGTTTTTAACAAATTCAATATAATATGATCATATATGATATCATAAAAATTACAATGATTATGGAATATATGAAAAACATTATTTAAATCATTTTACAGTTGGTTTGGATACAGACAATGGTTATCATAACTAAGATAAGTTATAATTTTTCAATCACATTATTTTATGAGATTGTTTATACAAACGTATATAATGATGTATATATATCATCCATGTCGATGTTTTAAAAATATATACTGAAAAATATTCTTCCTGTCTTTCTATAATTATTTAATGCAATTTTTTCCCATTTTGGAATTTTTATTAAATTCCATGGAAAAAATATATTTTTTATTTTTGATATAATGTGTTATTTGAATTTTTGACAACATTATGTGAAGAAGGGTTTATTTTAATGTATACAACATGAATGGATCTCTAAACATTAATAAATTATTATTTATGTTATTATTACTCAATAATATCTCAATGATATTTTAAAAGAAATTTTTTTCTTTTAAAGTTGTTAGTTATTATGGGAAAATAAAATGTTTTCGGAAAAGAAAGGATATTTTCCTCAAAAAATAATTGCAGGTGTTCATTCAAAATTATTTTCCATATATGATGAAATTATATAATAGAGTTATGTTTCAAGTATACTATCCCTATTATTCTTATGGTTTTTTTGAGTTTATGATTGAATTATATTTATAAATCCATTTTTTTCTGGATTATAGTATAATGTAAAGATTTTTAACAATCCAATTTTATTAATTTGGTTATGCTATGATGAATGTTTTTTATTTTTGTGGAAATCATATGAATGATTTAATTATTAGATTTTTGAGACCTATATGTCCCACAATTAATTTTTTAATGATTTATATATCATGAGATAGACATGACTAGAATGGGAAATGACATCAGTTCAGTAATGTAGGGATAGAATAAGGAGAGAACTCAGTTCAGTAATGTAATTTATCCACTATAATGATCATTGTAAAGAGCCTTGACCAATATGAAATAATTTAATATTCCTAGTTAGAGGATGAAAATTTTAATGTTTTATTTTGTTACTTTTAGGATTTCATTATTGTTTTTTATGATGTATTATGATTTATCCCATGAAATGGTATCACACTCATTAAAATGAATATTATGATTTTAGAATTTATGTTATTTTTTGTTATGAATATGATATTTTTTATATCTCCTTTTTTTCCCAAATTGATCATCTAATATCACCCTTTAATATGTTTTTATTCCCTATGTAATAAATGTGGGTATTAATTAAGATATTTCAAAAATGGTTCATGTTATGAAGGAATAAGAGGGAGAAAATGTGTATGTAATTTGAACCAGTTGAATACATTTCTTAGTTTTTACAGACACTAAACATATAAGGTCATTTTGTGGTTTTGTTATTTTTATAATGAATATTCAAAAAAATTTATGTAATATCCTTATATGTATTATATTGGTTTTTTTGTTTGTTTAAGAGAAAAGTTATAATTAAACATTGGAATCAAGGATAAGAAACCCTTTATAACATCTCTTAGGATGTGTCAAGGTATATGTTACAATCCAATATTTTTTAAATTATCATGAATAACATAGGAATTTTGAATTGATATTTTATTTATTATGTGGTTTTCCCAATACGATTAGTGTTTCTTACACTATGATTCTTTGATTTAATATGTGGATAGATCCTTGAGGAACTGAGTTAATGCATATTATAAGGGGAAATGAAATTATTTTACTCTAAAGCAACCAATTTTTATGGGAGATAGAACAATTTTTTTTCATAATTTCAAAAAAAGAAATAAAAGGAACAATATATTGTTGAGTCCTTCGATATGGGGTGAACACCTTAATTTAGTGGTTCATTTGATCAACTAATGGATAAAAAATGGATTAGTACTAATGCAATGAGTTTCTTGTGATCAATCAAAAGAATGATTAATCCATTCATTAGTATGAATAAATATTTATAAGACATTCAAGGTTTGATTCTGGATTTATTATCCAATGTGAGAGTAAAATTGATCTATTATTTAGTGGGTTAAATCTGAGTTTATAAAGGGAATTATCCCTAAAAGATTTTAATAGCTCTGAGGAAATCATTTGATATCAAAGTTGATATGGGGATTGGAGTAAACCATTAGAGTTATGGGATTGATTTGAATATAAAATATTATTAAACGGAAAATAAAAAACCACATTAAAATGAATATGAATTACACATATGACAAAATTGGGGAAATAAAAATGGAGGAATTTGTATTAATTTGACTAGAAAATTTCATTAGTTTTGGAGAGAATGTCATCAGTTAGCTGAATGGAAGACATAATAGAAAAATATGTATAATGATAATAATAGTGAAAAAGCTACATAGAATGCACCACTTATACTTAATTTCTACTACTGAAATTAAATGAATCATTTTTTCAAATATTTCTTTAACTGAAGGGTTATTGATATTGGTCGACGTCAGAAAACTCTTAAGGATAAATAAAACATAATGTCACATGCATTCACTATGGATGATATAGAGTACGTTTATTGAGTGGTGAAAGGTACACTTACACTATATTCTAATGTATAAAATGTTATAGTTGACTCTAGATCCCCCTAATCATTTATTTCTAAAAAATATTATACCGGTATCACCATATTTCTTCAACAATTTGTTTTTGAGTTAACTGTGATAACTCATAATGGCTAGATGGTCATATCAAAATTTTTTAATTCTTTTCAACTTGAATTTTTTGCTATGTTCTTCCTAAAAATAGTGTGATCAATCTATTATTATAATTTATGTGATTATTTTCCTTTGTTGGATTTCTCTACATGGAGATCATATCAATTTCAAAGGAACAGAAGTCATATTTCATATTATGGATTAATATATGAAAATATATTGATGCGAGGATGAGTTTGAACCTCAAGTGGAAATATCTTACATTTTATCGGTTTTGATTCTTCAAAATATTGGTTTTCTATCTTTAATGGTTGGGGAGAATCTCACCATTAAGAATACATAGGTTATACATAATTTTGTTGATATATTTTTAGAAAAATTTCTAGATCTTCCCCCATAATGTGATGTTTAGTTTTCAATAGATCTTATATTAGGTTCTATGACTATTTCAAACACAAATTATAGAATGGACCCAATTGAGTTGTAAAAATGGAAGAGGAAACCCCATGAGAATAGTGAAAAAAGATTCATACGACCCATAGTGTGACCTTAGGGTGCACTAATTATTATTTAGGAAGAAGGATATATCAATGATGCTCTACCATGATTATCATAAACTTATCAAGATCACTATCAAGAACATATATCATCTTCCCAACATTGATTACTTATTCCACCAACATTGTAGAGATCAATAATTTTCCAAGAATATCCTTATTTTCGGATATATTAAATTAAGGGTCAATGAATAATGATATAGAAAAGTCATAATTCCACAAAAGTTATAGACACCTTGAAAAAATATTTATTCCTCTTGGTCTAACTAATTCGAAATATACCATCATGGATTTAATGAATATAGTCATTAGAGACTACCATGACTAGTATGGTGTATTCTTTATAGATGATATTTTGGTTTTAAGAACCCGAATCCTTTTCTTCATGTATATTTACCTTTTATGATAGTTTTTGAGAAAAAGAGAAATTTTAGGATATTTTCTAAGTACACATCATGTAATTTCTGAGTACAGGTAGTGTACTCAGTTACCACGGGTAGCTGTGTGCTGCCCATGTGGCGGCCATGCACAGGGCCATGTGGGGGTGACCTGGAGGCTGCATAATGTGGTGTTCAAAAATGGTAAGTACCAGATGTGTACTATCAAAGTACATGTCATGTACTTTTTTTCATTAATTGCACTTGGGTCGTGTCTAATGGACAGAACCTCCTCCTTATAGGTTTGGTTCATCCGAGAGAGAGATAACGACACAGATCTTCTCTGAGGCCCCGATCGATTGTTCGTTCTCCGAAACTAACTCTGTTAGTTGTGTTGGAATCACATCGGTATGATCCATCATCTATATGAGCTATGTTTCTTGATTCCTCTTTTTTGTAAATTTATATTCTATTGATCTTTTTAGATGTTTTTGTAGAAAATCGGTTTTCTATGGTGATTCAGGCCCTGCGACTCATGTATATTGATCTTCCAACGTCGAGGTAGGTGGTTTGTTCCTCTCCTTTGAGAGTCTTTGAGTTATATGTGCTATTTTTTCCAATACCCAAGAACTGGGTGTTGTAGGTTTACCAATTTAGCACTATTGTTATTCAGTTATGCCTATATGCTTGAAATATGAATAATTTCTATGCTTTGGTTGTGTTTTCCCATGCTTTTTTTTCCTATTTTCACCATTGTGTCTAATATTTTTATTAGGAATCTATTTTCATTCCCAAGCCTAGTTGTAGGATGGTGTGATTATTGGTTTGACTAGCTGATTTGTTATAGACTACTAGCCAAGTATTTCATGAGGTTTACTATGGACAATATGCGCTGTTATGCTTGCTTAACATACACAGGGTCGTGAGAAGATGGTGTAGTAGACCATAGGGAGAATTGATGTTGATGGATTCTCCAGATTGTTTTTTTATTTACAATGTGAGACCACATGGGGAATTGATGTTGATTGATTCCTCATAGTGTCCATAGTTCCTTGACTCTAGCCATAGAGAGAATGAGACGTAAGTGATTTACTTGAGTTCCTTTAGTTACCGATTTGAGACCATAAGAAGAATTGATGGTGAGTTATTCCTTAGAGAGTCTATGCTAATCTGAACCATAGGGGTAATATTGAGTGTACTACCAAGAGTATTGCTTGTACTTGTGAGGTTTGACCTGAGGGAATAGGTTGTGAGTACTTACCAGAGGGTTACCTATTTGTGTTTAGATGCATGCTTGTGTTGGTAGGTAGGACGAGAAGGGATATGTTGTGGGTACGTACTAGAGGGTTTTCTATTTTTGATTACCTGCTTTGATTAGTTGTTTTAAGATATTTGAAACTATGGATTGTTTCTGTTGAGTACTTCCTTGTTTACAACATTAATATATTTACTGCCTACCATATAATAAATGACTATTAGCTATAAATCTTGTGGTGGTTTCCAGCTACGATTTATTCTCACACCATGTTTGGGCCTTACTATTGGTCCCAAACAGATTATATATTTTAGGTATAGATAAGGGGATGTCTCTTTCTACTTTAGGTACCTGATATCCTATGAATCAAGAGAGATTGGGACCAAGCTATGGACTGCGATGCTGAGGAGTTGTTCGCTTTTTTTCTTTTGTACCTTGGTTCAGTACTGTTGTTTTACATCATTGATATTTGTATGGATGCTTTTCTATAAATATGTGTCATGTTCATTCATATATATATATATCTGTGTGTGTGTGCTCTAGTTTACCATTTAATGTCTTCCTCCTTTTCCTTTGTATGGATTATTCCTGTTTCAACTACTGCTATTTGTTTTACTTCCACTATGTTACTCTGCCAATATGGGCATAGATTCCCCTCTATCACACCCAAGGCCCTCGCTACTAGTCAATATCCTCTAGTGTTCGAGGAAATGCACTTGAGTCTATGTTACAAACTGGGTATGGGGCGCCTCTAGGTGGCTTCCTGAACCAGGACGTTACAAAGTTGTATAAGAGAAATTAATTTCTCTCGACTTACTATTTGGATCCTTTAGAAAGAAATAGGAAGGAATAGGTACTTGGTAATAAGCTGTGTCTGGGATTAGCTAACCCGTGTATTGGGAAAAGCTAATCTACATTGTTTATTGCATTGTTTCAAGATTTTCAAGTTTATGGTTGCTTGGATTTTCACCATTGGGTGACTCAAATTTTATTTCTATTAATGTTGATGTTATTGAGGTTCTACTACTATTGCAACCCTGTGAGATGAGGTTATTTCATCTCATGCATCACTTAGAAACCTACAATAAATCACATGTCAGACATTATTGGCATCCCATATAGGGTGCATTAGCAATTGCATGTTGTTTTGATAGGTGTTGTGCTAGAGATGCATGTTGTTGTGATATATGCCCTGATAAAGTCCATATTTTTTATAGGTTATTGAATTTTTTAATTTTTTGTTTGAATGAATGCAAAATCTTGGTTCATGAGGAGTTATGGGCCCTCGTGGAAAAGATATTGTTGGATCATTGCCTTTTTACCTTGTTTATAACATGTATTATATTTTAAACATTGATTCGCGGGGTGTATGGGTCCTCACGGATCGGAATTTTGAACTTTATGGATTGTTTAAGTGTTTTTAGGGGCTCTGGAGTTGTTTATGAAGCTTGATGTCTAGAAAAACCTAGACTACGCACCGTGTATTTTTGAATATACGCCATGTGTTCTTCTGTTCAAGAAGAAACTGTTTTTCTAATGTACACGCTATGTATTGTATGTACATTCTGTTTAGTCTCAAATTGTGTCATAGGTCGTGTGGGAAGAGACACAGTATTGGGAAATATTTGTGGGATCACGCCGTGTACTGGTTGTTCATGACGGGTTGTGTTGACCCTATGTCATCCCGTGTTACTAACGACATAAAGAGATAATAACTTAATTTATAATCACAGTGTCAAGATTGAACACGCTGTGCATTTTAACCCAAGTACCCAACCATGTCACTAACAACATGGGTCTGTGTTATCGTTTCTCATACAGGCTGTGTCAGCTTGGAACACACCGTGTAGTGTGATCTGTGTGTCCAGTTGTGTCACTAACAAAAACGGGTCAATGAAGCTCGTTGAGTGCTCTTCATGTGAAGAAATAATATGATGTGTACTCTTGTGTTAGGAGAACCATGTGGTTGAGCTGTGTAGAAGGATTCATGCATGGGAAGAGGATTCAAATACACAACATGTGTTAGATGAACACACCATGTGTTTGGGGTGTTACACAACCATTTTTGGCATAAGTACACACCCATGTAAATGGTTAAAGAGAACATGCCACATAGGGGTTATACACTCCATGTAGTCATGTTTTGAAAAAAATAATTCTTTCTTCCTCATGTTCTCTTTTTACACTTTTAGTTTTTAGTCCTTGATAATCTTGATCTAAGGTGTCCATTTGACATTGCAGAGTAATTCCACTGAGAAGTCCTCCAGTTGTAGGCCAGTTTCAGGGTAGTTATCAGACACTGAATGTGGTGGATCAGGTACTACTTGTAGATCCTCCTATTGTGCCAGTATTGGCATGATCCGTTATATCAGACGCAGGTGCTAATGCACAATTTAGGGATGGATTTATGAGGATGATGCAGACCTTTTAGGGATCACGACCTCTTGCCCCGTTGATGGTAGAATTGACCTGGGTCTTACAGCAGCATCATCCTCCCACATTGAAAGGGGAAGGAGGACCTTATTCTTCAGATTAATGGTTATAATTCATGCTTTCTATCTTTGAGTATCTAGAGACACCTCCAGTGAAGAGGGTCAATCTCGATATGTATATGCTTTGGGATTCCTCCACGATGTGGTAGGATGTGATCTCATAGGATGGATGCTAGTAGGTTATGGCATGGGATGAGTTTCTATGCAAATTCATTAACTACTTCTATCCAGAGAACATGAGGTCCAATCGAGCCTGAGAATATATGATTCTATACCAGGGTATTATTTTTTTCTTGGAGTATTCCTCTTTCTTTACCAAGCTGTAGTTCTTCACGCCTATTTCAGGAGGAGATCAGTTATTCCTTTAATGGATGTTCGAGGATGGTCATAGTAAAAAAATATAATCACATGTGAACATATTTCAGTTGACTTCTATCACTTTTATCATCAACCATGCTCTGATCACAGAGCACAATCTGATGGATTCTAGAGTTGTGAGCCAGGGAGACTCAACATATGAAGTTGGCATCCCTCCTAATTATAGTAGATAGCACCATTGGGGGTCTTTAGGTTGGGATCCATGGAGTTGAGATACTTTTTCTAGTAGCCAAGTGGTGTGCTACCAGTGTGGTAAGAGAGGTCATACAGGGCCAAGCTGCACGAGAGACCCTGTGGAGTGCTGATATATCAGAAATATGGGTTATCTTCAGTGCTTCTGTAAATCCTTTTCACTAGCAGCTAGTGACAGGAGTTCTTCTATGATTCCTTGATCTGGAGAAGCAACACCAGTTTCTCAGTAGTTTGGGAACTGGAGTTCTTCCAGCCATTCAGGCAGAGGTCGAGGTCATGGTCATGGTTGCAAGTCAACCTGTTTTCAACGACAATAGGGTGGATAAGCTCAGGGTGGCCAGACAGGGTCATAGGGACGTGATGTAGGTAGGACATTTGCAATGGAGAAGACCAAACAGTAGAAGGATCTTGAACCCTCTACAATTTGATGTACAATCTTAAGCTTCCTCAGTATTATCCTCTACTCATTTTGATATAGGGGATTACAATAGCTTTATATCTATTGTTGTTGTGGAGTGCCTTGGTTTCTGCAACTTTTCTTCTGCTGATGTCTTGATGCTAGTCACTCTGTTAGGGACTAGAAGAGCTAGTGTATGTCAGATCAAGGAGTTCCCTCTAGAGTTTGGTGGGTCACTTTTTATATGTCCTCAATATCCTAGAGATTATTTTCTATGATGTCATTATTAGAATGAACTAGCTAGTTTCCTTATTGGAATTCGTCAATTTCTATCACTGTTGGGTGAGTTTCACATCACTAGAGGGTCGATTTTTTCTTCATAAGGTCGATTGGAATGTCTAGGTGAGTAGAGATGGACCCGAGAATCATGAGTTTGGAGGTGTTTCATCCTATATTTCATGTATATATCTGGATGACCATAGGATTTCACATATGGACTTTCCTCCAGTAGTGCAAAATTTTAAGGATGTCTTCCCAGAAGACATATTAGGTTTTCATTCATAGCATGAGGTAGACTTTTGTACTGTGATTATTCCAGGCATGGAACCAGTTTCCATTCCTCCTTATAGGATGGATACACCAGAGTTCTAGGATTTCAAGAGGCAGTTGTAGGAGTTATAGGAAAAGGGTTTCCCATGACCCAGTACTTCTCCTTGGGGTTCACCTATCATTTTTGCGATGAAGGCGGGCGGTACCCTCATGATTTGTATGGACTATCGAATATTGACCTAGTTGATGATCAAGAATCGATATCTATTACTGATGATTGATTATCTCTTTGATCTTCTTCGAGGAGACCTCAGGTTGTCGAAGATGGACTTGTTGTACGGTTACCATCTGTTGCACGTTAGACCATCAGATATACCTCTTACAACCTTTTAGAGAAGGTATGGTCAATACAAGTATATGGTTATGTTGTTCGGTCACACGAACACCCCTTCAGTTTTCGTTGAACTGACGAACCGAGTGTTCCATCCAAATATTTATTCCTTCATGCTAGTTATATTGGATGATATCTTGGTGTACTCTCACACTTGATATGGCCATTCCACCCACCTTGATATCGTTTTTTAAGATTGAGAGATCTACAGTTATATGATAAGATCTCGAAATTACACTTTTGGATGGGCTATATTCACTTCTTGGGTCATATTATCTCTGATGCAGGAGTGTCATTAGACCTAGAGTAAGTGAGATTAGTGGTTTCTTGGGATAATTTGATGAACTTCTTTGAGGTACAAAGTTTTATAGGGTTTCCTGGATGTTACAAATGATTCATTCATGACATTACATGCATAGAAGCGCCACGGACATGCCTGACTAAGAAGGTTGCAATGTTCTTTGGTCATATTTTTATATTCAGCCTTTTAGGAGATGAAAGGGAGGTTGACTTCATCAACGATAATAGTCTTTCCAAATCCTAGAAAGTGTTATAATATGTACATTGATGCATCATGTATCAGGCTGGGAGTAATGTTTATGCATGGAGAAGGAGTCGTTGCAAACGAGTCTCATTAGTTGAGGCCACAAGAGAGGAATTACCCATCACACGATCTCGAGATGGCTGCAGTTGTTCATGCCTTACGTTGTTTGATACATTATCTTCTGGGAATGAATTTTTTGGTTTTCCCCAACCAAAAGTTTTTCAAGTACATATCCACTCAGTATGATCTAAATTTGAGACAATGAAGGTGGGTTGAGTACCTTCAATCTTTTGACATTGATCTTGCCAATACTCCTGAGAATGTCAATGTAGTGGCTGATGCATTGAGCAGGAGGACTCAGATACAGGCAGTTCAGGAGTCTAGTAGTGAGTTGTAGGTTATGGCTCGGTTCTCTAAGATGCATTTGGAGGTGCATGAAGGAAAGGGGAAGACATTTCTTTCTTCTGTAGCTATTACCTCTACTCATCTTGATCGAGTGCGAATGAGGCAGCTATCAAATTCAGAAGGCCTTGTCCTACGATAGAGTGTGTCAGTAGAAGACCCTATTCTGGGATGGACCATCGGCGAGGATGAGAAGTTATGTTTCTAGGGGCCTGTATGGGTGCCATAATACATACGTGAGGAGATGATATGGGCCATTTATTCCTCAATTTGGGTATTTCATCTTGGTGTCACCAAGATGTATCGTGATCTACACCATCAGTATTGGTGGCTAGGTGTGAAGAGAAATGTTGATGGTTTCGTCATGAGGTTTTCAACCTATCATCAGGTGAAGGCAGAGAATCAGTGACAAGTAGGGTTTTACAACAGTTACCCATTCTCGTGTGGAAGTGGAATGATGTCGCGATTGATTTAGTCATAGGTTTACTGAGGTCACCTAAAGGGAATGATGCATTTTGGGTTGTCATTGACAATCTCACGAAGGTTTCTCTCTTCTTGCTGATCAGGGAGACCTTAAGTGTTGAGGATTTGGGACTGTTGTACATATGTGATATTGTGTTCATACATGGAGTTTCACACTCCATTGATTCAGACATAGATTCATGTATTACTTCTCAAGTCTGGCAGTGGATTCATAAAGCTTTGGGTACACAGAAACTTTTGAGTACAGCTTACCACCCCAAGATAGATGGCTAGTCCAAGCGTACAATTCATGTGCTTGAGGATCTGCTTCGATAATGTATTTTGGATTATGGAAGTTCTTGGGAGAATAACATGCCTATAGTTGAGTTTTCCAACAGAAATAGTTTTCAAGAAACTATTTAGATGAATCCTTATGAGGATTTGAATGGTAGGCCATGCAGATCTCCCTTATGATGGAAGGAGGTAAGATATGCAGTATTGCTGTGACCTCATCATTTTCAAGAGACCGTAGAGTAGATGGAGTTGATCAGTGTAGAATGGATACTGCACAGTCTCGATAGAAGACATATTCTAATCAGTGGAGATGACCTCTGGAGCTTGAGGTTAGGGATCACGTTTTCCTATGTGTCACACTGAGGTTGGGGCATATGAGGATTAGGAGAGAGGTTATGCTTTCACCATTGTACGTTGGGCTATTTGAGCTGTTGGAGAGAGTTGGGCCAGTTGCCTTTAGATTTCAGTTACCTCAGAGATATTGGGATGTTCATAATGTTTTCCATGTTTTGTAGCTTCGATGTTACTTATCAGACCCCTCCCATGTTTTCCAACCCGAGGATGTTGAGTTGGAAGTGGATGCATCATTCGAGGAGCATCCTATAAGAATTGTTGATTACAGTACTAAGGTTCTCCATGGATAGTCTATTCCTCTAGTATGAGTGCTTTGGCAGCATGGGCGAGTACATGATGAGACTTGGGAGAGGGAGCCGATGTTTTATTACTGTGGCAAGAGCTGTTTAGGGTTTCTTCATCTAGGATACCTTGCCAGAACAATTTGGGGATTAATTTCATTAAGGGGTAACTTTGCAAGAAGCCAAATCTTCTTCTTTCAGTATATTTTCATTATATGGTGGTTTTTGAGAAAAATAGGAATTTCTAGAAATTTATGAAGTATATTCCATGTACATTCTAAGTACAAGTCATGTACTCGGTTACAGCGGGTCGTCGTGTGCTGGTCATATAGCGTCCATGAACACGTCCATGTGGGGGTGACCTGGAGGCCTCCTAATGTGGGGTATGGAAACAAAAAGTACATGCCCTATAATTCCAAATTACATGCAGTGTACTTTCTTTCTTTCATTAAACACACCAGGGTCACATCTGACAGACATAACCACCTCCTTCTAGCTTTGCTTCGTCCGAGAGATAGAAAACTACACGAATCTTCACTGAGCCCCCGATCGTGCATCCATTATCCGAATTGAACTCCGTAAAATGTGTTGCAATCATATCGATATGTTATCTCTTCTTCTTGTTCTTAGTTTCATGATTACTCTTTTTTCATATGTTATCCTATGTTGAACATTTTATACATTTTTTGTACATATTTGGTGTTCTAAGGTGATTCAAGCATTGAGACTCAAGTATATTGCTCTTTTAACGCCGAGTTAGGTGGTTTTTTCCTTTCGGTTGAGAGTATTTCAGTTATATGTGCAATTATGTCCAATTACCCTACAAGGGGTATTGTAGGTTTACCGTTTGAGACCTATTGTTTTCCTGTTATGCATGTATTCTTGAGTAGAGGTTATTTGTATGTGAATAGGGTTAATTTCTATGCATTGGATGTGTTTTCCCATGCATGTTTTTATTGTTTTGACCGTTGGGTCTATTATTCCGGGTAGGATGCTGTTTTCTTTACCATGCCTAGTTGTAAGAGGGTGTGACTGTTGTTTTGACATGCTGATTTACGATAGACTACTATCCAAGTTCTTATTGAGGTTTACTTTGTCCGATACCCACTGCTATGATTTCTTAACATACATAGGGCATTGTGAACCTGATGTAGTAGACCATATGGAGAATGGGCATTTAGGGCTTCTCCATAGTGTGTATTATACTTACGATGTGAGAACACATGGGGAATTGATGTTGAGTGCATCATCAGAGTGTCCATAGTTCTTCAACACAGGCCACTGATGGAATGAGAAGTGAGTTCTTACCTAGAGTTCCTTTATTTACAAATATGATACCATATGAGAAATTGATGGAGGGTGCTTCCATTGCGAGTCTGTTATTATGCTAAACTGGAGCGGTTAGACTGAGTGTACTGCACAAAGGGTAGTTTATTATTTTTATGTATGACTTGAGGGGATATACTATGCGTACTTCCCATAGGGTTACCTATTTGTGTTTACCTGTTGTCTTATGTTTCTAAGTAGAACCATAGGGGATAGGCTGTTGATACTTTCTAGAGGGTTACTTATTTATGATTATCTTATTTGATTAGTTGCTGATGGATATTTGAAACAGTGTATTGTTACTGCTGGTAACTTCCTTGATTACTACATTTATTGACTTACTACCTTCCATATTTTCCCTAACTATTAGGCACATATCTTGCAGTGGTTACCGAATGGGATTTAGTCTCATACCCTAATTTTCCATGCATTTAGGCCCAAATAGATTATATTGTTTCATGTATAGATAAGGAAATCCCCTTCTACATCAGGTACATGATTTCTTATGGAGCTGGAGAGCATGGGATAAAGATATGGCTTGCTATGATGAGGAGTTTTTCACTTTCTTTCTTTTGTACATTGGTATTGTACTGTTTTATTACATAATGGTAATTTTTTAGCTTATTTACAAAAAATATGTCTCATGCATCATTCAGATTAATATTTGTGCAACAGTTTACCATTTCGAGTCTTCTATTATTTACATTGTATGGATTATTCTATTTCTGATACTGTTTTTTGATTTACTTCCACTGTGTTAATCTGCCAATGAAGGAATTTTTTCCCCACTATCACACCCAAGGCCCCTGCTACTAGTCGGTAGCCTCTGGAGTTTGGGGAAATGGGCTTGAGGCCATGTGAACAACCGGGTACGGGGAGACTCTGGGTGGATTTCGGAACCAGGATGTTACATTGGTTTTTAGAAGAAATGTGGATCATGAAGATCACATGAAAATTGCTATGAATACCCTTTGAAAGGATCATATTTTTTGAACAATTTACCATCTATGAATTTTGGTATCAAAATGTTAAATTTTTTTGTCACATAATATCAATATATGAGATGTATATGTATCCAAGAAAACCTAATTTATCGAATGTTTTCATCGGCCAACAACAGTAACTAAGAGTCAATGTTTTCAAGGTTTGGTCGGAAATTATTAAATTTTTTCAAATTATTTTTCCCAAATATCTAATCCACTCACCATGTTGGCTTGGAAAGGAGTTTAGTTTGTGTGTATAGACTAATGTTATGAGATTAAAAAAATATCAAAAAATAAGGGTCGATAGTGCACTTTTTCTCCCACTGCCTTATAATGGATAATGGCATGAGATCTATTATGATGCATAAATGAAAGTGTTGGGATGTTTTTTCCAGATAAATGATATGTTGTTATCTTATGCATCATAAAAATTCAATATCCATTACAATAATTAACCAAATCATGATTTTTAGTTTGATGTTGTAATCATTTCATTAAAAATATTGTGAAATTATTTTTAGGGATACAAGAGTGATTTTTATACTCTTCTTAAAATATTAATGTATATTATCTTCCAATGGATATGAATATGTTCCAATGAAGATAGTTGGAGTTGATTAATGATTAAAAATGATCAACACACTACCACTTGGAGAACTTGAATATGGTTGCAGATGATCTGAATGAAAAAGAACATGATAGCCTATCCATGATAAGGATCAAAAAAGAATAAATAATTATTGATTTTTAGAGGATGGGTCCAGAAATTTTTATGGAAGGGGATAAATATTATCATTAAAAATTAATGTTGAAACATTTATACAATTGATGATTATTGAGGTGTTGATGGAAGATGTTGAGCTACAAAAGAAGAGGATTTATTTTCTTGAATTCAACCTTGACTATGATGGAATAACAATGTTCAAGAAATGGGTTTGTATTCCTCTCATAATAGAATTAATGGAGCTATTAGATGAGACTCATAGTTATTCATTAATTATTCATCATGGAAGAAAACAATATGTATAGGGACATGTAACACCATTTCTAGTGGGATGTAATGATAAGAGATGTTGTTAAATATATGTCTGAATGATTGGCCATCCATCATGTTAAGGATATCAGACAGAATTCAAAGGGGATGATAAAACCACTATGTGTACTATAATAAAAATCTGAAAATATCACTATGGACATTGTTTCTGGAATCCCAAAACATCCAAATGACATAATGTTAAATGGGTTATATTTTATCTCCTTCTGAAGATAGCACACTTCATTTCTATTAGTGTGTATTTCTCTCTTGATCAAATATACAATATATATATAAAGGAAGTGGTATGATTTCTTGGAGCACTACATTCAATTAAATTTAACCGGTATCCTAGATTTATCTAGATAAAATAGAGATGTTTTCAATAGGATCTAGATATTGTTTAATATATCAGTACTACTTATCATCCTATAAAAAATGGTCAATATGATAGGACAATTCAAACTCTATAAGGCATTTTTAGAGCATTATCTATGGATTTAAATTGTGGTTGGAATCAACACATACCATTGGTAGAATTTTCATACAATAATAGATTTTACTTCTATATATAGATGGACCCATAGTACCCCACTTTTTAATTATGTTTATAACTCAAAATTCATGGGTAAAATTTATATAGTCAAATCTATAAAGACTTCATCTAGTTGATCAAATGGTAGGTAATGTTATATATATCCAATAACAGCTAAGAGTTCCATAGTGTGGACAAAAAATTTATGCCAACAACCAATGATAATACCAATAGTTTGAATTGGATAAAAAGAATTTTTATGAATATATACATTGAAGGGGGTAATGAGAGTATTAATGATGGGTCGACTCAACACTTGGTATATTGGTCATTTTGAAATTCGAGATCATGTATGAAAGGTATCAGTCAGATTGCCACTTCCACCAAATCTCTCTCAAGTTCATCATTTGTTCCACATATCCCACCTATGAATGTACATATTCGATCCATTATTTGTACTAAAATCCATTGTCACACAGATAGAGAAAGATCTTTCTTATGAAGAACATCTTATAATGATTCTAGAACAGAGAGAAAAAGATCAACTAAACAAGGCCACTCCCTGGGTTAATTTTTTCTGGCGGAACCACCAATTTTCGGAATCTATGTGGGAGATTTAGGATATGATGAGGAAAATGTACCATCATAATTTTGTATCGAAATGACAAATATTGAGTGGGGAAATTTAGTTTATTGGGCATAGAATGTAAAACACAGATGATTTTATGAAATATTTTCATTAAATTATATCAATTCTTCAATAGATGGCATCCAATTCTTTTGTGAGTTTAAAATACATTCAAGACACCATTAGTAGAAAATTTATTTATAACATAGTAATTTGGTCAAAAATATTATATATAAATAACTATTGAAAATGTTTGTTGAATTTATTAGACAGTAATCATAGAAGAAAAAACAAATATATTATATTATTGTATTATTGTGTTAATAAATCATGTGAATTACAATTAGTAAAATATATTAATGAAAAATTAATGTTATTTATTTAATAAAATATTTTTTATAACCACCAAATAGATATTTTAGTCATATGGTACAAATAAATCTTATTTTTTGTAAGAAAACATATACTTTTCAAAATCATAATTTTATAACCTTTTAATGGAAAACCAATATTAAATTAAACAATTGACACATTAATTATTATTATACAAGAACATTAACATATTATTTATATGAAGGGTATAAAAATTTAATTTTGATGAAATTTTGATAATTTTTGATATCATTCATGTTTTGATGAAAAGAAAAAATATACTAAATTTTTCTCTGAAAACAAATATTTTAATTGAATAAATTTATATGGTTAAATTATTTTATTGAATATTATTATAGTATTAAAAAATAATTTTTTTATCAGTCAAATAAATTTTGGTCATTGTAATTAATTTTACAATGTATTCATATGTAAAAATATTTCATTCTTTTGTAATGTATAAACTTTAAAAACAAATTTTATAATTCAGACAAAGATAATATTTTTAATTTAACTAATAAAACATATGTGTTTTGAAATTTGAATAAATTGATTCTTTATTTGGAAATAGTAAGACCAATTAATTTAAATAGATTTCTTGGTCATTCAGAATGATAACATTGGTAATTTTATTTGTTAAACTGTTAAAGTGTAAATCAGGAAGTTAAGAGTAAACATAATATTATAAAATATCCTTAACACTTTACCTAATATCATTGGATATGGGTGTTTCTATCTAAATCATAATTGGGTCTAAATAGTAATGGGATGATATTAGGACATTTAGTTTATTTTATTTAATGAAATATTAAATAAGTCACACTTGAATGTTAATAACTATATTATTTTCAATAAAACATTATATATAAGATAAATTTGATGATAAATAAAATTTTAAAAATTAAAATTTATTTACAAATAATTTTAAATTATATTTAATTTTTAGGAAATAAATAATTACCTTGATGTTTTATAAATTGATGAAGTATAAAATATTTTATTTATGACAAATAAAGAAAACATTTTTTATTAAAATTATATGAATAATTAAGAGATAAGAAAACATGACCACCTCATAATGGTAGAGTGTATGTCGACCAAAATAATATATGGTTCTAGTTAATTGGTAATTTAGTGACATATGTAAATTATTTTGACACTTACAATGTTTTATTTAAATTGTTGTTAGAATTGTTACATTCATTTTTTAATACATATAAATTTTATATTGTATGACTCTCTACAAGATATATTATACTATGAGTATTATTCTAAAATCAAGAGGATTTATATTCAAAAATGAATTATATTTTTAATTTTTTTAATAAAAAAATTGTACTACATATTTACACAAAACTAGTGTAATTGTTATTTTCTTAATGGAGAAAAAATAAATGTTATTAGAAATAATGAAATAAATATAATTTGGGATAATGAATATTTCTAATTAATTTTCAATATGATCTTGACTTATTATAAATATTAAAAAAATATGTTTTTAAGATATTTTGATATATTAATATTTTAAAAAATCAACGAATTGAATAATGTCAAATTTAACATTATTTTTTGTTTATCAAAATAATTATTTATTAAAATATTTTAATCTAATAAGAAATTTCTATAAATATATAATAGTTATTTAGTGGTCTATTATGTTCTAAATTATTCATTTAAAATTTTATTGAAATCAAATTTGTAAACCTTTTACACATTAAAAATTGAAATATTTTTTTCCTTAGTTAAAAAATAAATAGAATACCTTAAATGAAATTAAAATAATAAGGGTTGAATTGATATAAAAAAATTTATAAAATTTATCATTTTATGAGATTACAATATTATATCATATAATTTCTGAAGTTATGAAAATTGTGAGGTTTTTGGTTAGGTTTTGGTTTATTTTAATTTCTATTTTTTGAGATTTTATAAGTTCCCATAACATAAATATAAAATGGAAACCATACCTCACTTTTTTACAACATTTGGAACCTTCATGCAAAAATATTACATGAATAGTTCAATTTTTAACTTCCATATTTAAATTATATATGTTCTGGTATTCGCTAGAGATCAACTCTTTAACATTAAAAGTTGATCTAGTTAGAGCTCGTCGAAGAAGAGGTAATATCCTCTACGGATTGTTTAAAAATTCATTCTTCTTCTAATACCTCTACAAGTGTTTATTCCATTAGAAAGTAATAAATTATTTATCAATTATATTATGAGATGTTCCTATTAATATTTAATAACCATAATCCATCTTCAATCCATCCTACAAAAAATTGAAATCACCACACGTGCGTACCTAGGACTTACCATCTCCATGCTATGGAGTAAAATATTTTTCACCACAACATTACATGAATGGGTATAATGATGTAAATAATAACTATATTTGAATTTTGTAAAATTATATTGATTCTATAAGAAAATATAAAGAATCAACATCCATTACATTTCACAAAAAGAGGAATTATTCTGTTATTCATGCATACGTATGACCAACTGTCTCCACGATATGATACAATTCATTCTACATGATATCCATTAAATAATGATTATATAATTGTATATAATGAATGAATATTTAATATAATATATTAATAACACTTTTTAATGATATAACTATGACCTAAGACGGAGTACAAGATATTAATATGTAAAACATGGATTTGAAAATGAAGTAGTTAATACCTGAATAATAAGTAATAATGAAATTTTTATTAATAAAAGTATGATGATATGATCAAATATGACATAATAAAAATGAATCTGATTCATGATTAATATAATCAACTCATTTAAATAATTATTCATGATTCCGGGATAAATACAATGTATAACATACCTAATGTAAGGGATTATTTTCTAATCCCATTTTTATCCATGATTATTCACATAGAAGTATATAATAGTGTTTATTTAACATCGATGTCCATTTATGATCAATATTTATTCCAAAAAATACATACAATCCTTTAAAAAAAATTAATTAAACTTTTCTAATTACTGAATTTTTTTTATATGGTCTGGAATGAATCTTTTGTCATTTTTGATATGAGGTTATTTTTTTACTATTCCACAAAAGTATGAGAAGAATGTATTCTTTTAACATATATATATTTATAATCAATTTAAAATTATATTTTATTGAATACTTACTTACATTAATGATACATTACATGGTTTAATGGTTATTTTCAATTAAATTATTATTTTTTATATTGTGTTTCAGTTTGAGGGAAAACTTTTTTTTGATGAATAAAGTATATTTTTTCTCAAGAATTAATATCTAGTGTTCTAACAAAATTATTTTCTATTTAAGATTGAAATATTTAAGAGGGATATGTTTCATGTACACTATCTATATTTTTCATATGGTTTCATTTTGTTAATTAATGAATAATATTTATTAATGTAATTTGTTTTATATGGATTATGACAGTATGGAATGATGTTAATTAAACCCATTTTATTCTTTGCGTTATGTTGAGATGAATGTTTTTTATTTTTCAATCACAGGTAATAATGTTATAAATAATAGTTGGGTGGGACTTATATCTCCCTAAAATACATTTTTAAAATATTTCTCTCTCAGGATATATAAATGAATGGAATAGTAAAAGATCATAGTTTAGTAGTACATTATTGGAATGAGGGGAGAACATAGATTAGAAATGGAATTTGTCAGCTATGATGGTCTTAGAAATGATCCTTGAATAATATAAAACAATTTACTATTCTTATGATTATGAAACAAAATTTCTTGTCTTATGTAATGACTTTTCTAATTAAATTAATTTATTCTTACGAACATTTATTATTTATCCCATGACACAATATCATGATCTATCATATACAATATAATATTTTCAAATGTTATGTTTTTATGTTTTATGAATATGATATGATTGATATCTCCCTTGTTTACCATTATTGACCATCTTAGATCACCCATTCAAATAATCATATTCCATAGTTCATGAATAATGATATTATGAAACATATACAAAAAAGTGGTTTAGTTAGGAATTAATAATAGGTTGATAATGTAGATGTCATGTCAAAAATTTGTTTATGTTTCCCAATTTATAATGACACTAAACCTATACAGTCTAGGTATGGTTATTTTAGGATTTGTAATGAATATTATTCAATTTGATATAATATCTATTTATATAAATTATGGTCTATTATAGTAATCAGCATTATTATACCACACATGTTAGATAACCAAATACAAACAATTTGAATAGTTCTAGAATAAATAATCTTTCTTACATGGTTCACCCTATATATATAAGAATAGTAAACATCGAAATTAAAAATCATATGTTAAACATGTACCACCAGTGGTAATGGAGTAACTATACATAGGGTAAAAATAAAAAGTTTCTACTAATAAGTAACTAACCATGTAAAAAACACTAGAAACCATTTTTTTAAAATTAAATGAATATTTATTGAAAATGTAATGAAATATGAATAGAAACATAATGAATATGATTAGTGATTTCAAAAATAAAAAAATTTGAATATGATAACAGAAAAATTGTGGTTGCTATTAATCCAACCAAATAATATAATACTCCTAAAATAAAAAATATATAACTGTTAGAAAATATATGAGGACAATTCTTCCTAATATGATATTAATTATAAAATATAAAATTAAATACATTTCAGTGATTCTTTATCAATAAAAAAATTTAACATATTTTTCATGTAACCATTATGTTTTACATAAAACAATTTGGGGATATTGTACATGTTATTATGGAATAAGAATTATCTCAAACTATTCCCCACTCAACACATTGAAGGTATCAAGATGAAGTTTATTTAGAAGATAATCTAACAAAACCTAATTAATGAATGAAATTTAAGGAGTCATTTCCATCCATGACACAACATGTTATGGTCTTTTATTTTTTAAATGGGGCCTATATTCCTTAGTATCATCATTCAATTCTTACCATATAGTTTGTGAACTATCTAGGGTCATATTTTTAAGAACAAAAAGTCAAAAATTAAAAAATAATTAAGTTGATCATGTCTATTTTTTAGATATTTATATTAGATTTCATCGAATAGAATAATTTTTTTGGTATGTTTTATCTTTTATATAATATCACAAATAAATGTCTATACCACTATTGAGGTATAAATATCAATTCTCCAATAATATGGGGAATTGAACAAATCAACATATAATTCATTTATGGTGGCCTACATAAATAATCTTTTATGACTATTGTTTAAATCAAATTTGATTAATTAATGATTGATATATCATAAACACCTATTGTTTAATATATAATAAATGGAATTTATACATGATTAAAGTTTTAAAATACAATTAGATCAACAATGTTGGCTGAAATGGCGTATTGAATAGCACATTATATTTCATGATATCTTGAATACTAAATATAGATCATAGAATAACTCAAGGATCTCTATCATAATTAATTGAGGATGAATGGAAATTTATTTTCATGATCTCTTGAATCAATAATTTTTCAATATTATCCACCATAATGATATAGTGGACTAGGATAATGTTTGATGAATTAATAAATAACCATCTGTAACCAAAATAATATTGTCTAATGCCTCATGTTTTTAAAAGAGGAACCTATGATCGATAGTATACATTGAACAAAAAACTGAATCCAAGAAAACAATGAGTTTTTAAATATGACCATTTAAACCATTACATTAAATTTTTGGAACATGAGAATTATTAAATACATTATTAAATATATATATATACGTCTAAAATTTAATGATATATTTTTAGTAAATAATTAATATTTTTTAGTAATTTATCTTTGGTTCTTCAATATATTTTTTCTTAAAAAATGATATTTATTTATTTTTTTAGGAAATACTATAATTATTGTTTATAACTTTTCAGAAATTTATTTTAGAAAATTAACTCCATTATTTATAATATCATATCAAAATTATCTTAGGTAATAATTTTTTTAATTTTTCTGAATTTGAAATTTTTTAGTGGATAGTGAAAATACCATTTTTATATAAAATTTTCAATTCTTTTGATAATTTGATTTATATAAAATTAAAATCATTCATTTATTTTAATTTAATTGTAACATAAGTATTATTTATTTATACATAATTCAATAAATTATTTTCAAGCCATCTTTATACTAGATTTTATTATATGTTTATGTTAAGTCATTAAAACAAATTATTCTTAAAACTATTTTAAAATGAATCATTTTCCTCCATCATAATTAATTGAAAAATAAATAAATTTATAGAATTTGATATAAATTTTTATATTATACATTTTTATTTAATAATTCAAATTTACAAAACTAATAAAACTAATTATTGATTTAATGAAAAAACATTATTTCTATTCATGAATGATATTTTTTTTTCAGAAATCTGCTTTTATAATAATTGTGTGTTTTAAACAAAAATAAATTATTACACCCATGTGAATTGAATTTTATGAAATGTATTCCTAATTTCTAAGAATTATAATAAATTATAGGTATAATGGTAAGATTTTTTTTAGCAAAATTAATAGTAATTTTAGAAAATATTCACTTCAATGGGAAACAAAAAATAGTTCAATTAAGGGAAAAAATTTACAAAGAATATAATAAAGTAACCATAGTAGTTTATATATATATATATATATATTTCATTTTCATTAAAATATTTATTTTATTTTTTTAATATTTCCTTACATTATAAATGATTATGTAATAACAATTATAAAAATTATATTTTGATACGATAAAATAGAAATAGAATTTTTCTGTAATATAAAATTTATGCTATTTAATTTCTTTTGATTAATGAATAGATTTTATGAATAAATGGTATTTTAATAAAATATTAATATATATTCATGATTGTTAAATAAAAATTATATTGTAGTTTTTTTGATATCAATGGTAATTTCTATAATAGTTTTTATATTTATATTGTCAAAAAAACCAAGCATTTCTCAATAAGCATAAATTCTAGTTTGAAAGTGAAAATTAATATATTCATATTATTAATGTTATAAATAAAATTTATTTTCAGAATCATATGTGCAAATTTATACACTAGTAAATTTTTGAAAAACAATTGAGACAATCCAATTTTCAAGTAAAAAATAAGTATAGTATAAATATGGGATACATATTATGACATCCTACTGAACCAAAAATTATGTACTAAATAAAAAAAGGTATCCCTGAATAAATTATATGTTTCCAAAATAAAATAATGTTATATTTATGTTACCTTATTAATTTTTTAATTTTTTAAGAATCCTCCAAAACCTAAGTTATATTTTAATGTTTTAAGATCATTTTTTATGGGCATTACTCAAATCAACATCTCCATCATTTATATTTTCTAATTTCCGGACAATATGATTATAAACTAATTAAATAAACTAAAATTTGATATAAACTATTGGATAAATCCATGGGAATGTTTATCTTTTGGATATTTTTTTGTAGAGTCAAAATGTTAAGATAAGGAATTCAAAAATAACTCAACTCTCTTTCCATATGTCAACAAACCCAATAACCATAATCTCATTACTCAAAACCATGAAATAAATCTTTATTATGGGAATACCTCTCTAAATACATCCAAAAGATCCACATGTTTTCAATAAGCTCTACCAAAGGTTTTGGGAATCAGCCTCTTAAGGGAACTGATCCCCCACTCTCCATTTTATTCAATCATCTATTTTATGTTATGCTTATTAATATCCATTTTTTCATGTTAGAATATTTTATTATATATATTATGAAAATAATTTTTTATATAAATGATAATATATCAATTTGAATATTATTAATCCCTTCCATGAACCTTTTTGTACACATGTTGTCAAGCTAAATCATAGTAAGGGATCTCCCACTCTGATGTTTTTTTCAATAAACTGTTTATATTATGGCTTTTAATTTTTAATTGTTCCTTTTTTTATATGACCGTATATATCTCCCATAATATCCATATTATTATTTAGTGATGATATAGCTATATCAATATCATTAATACATCCAAAAACATTTGTGTACACTTATTACCATGATTAAATATAGTAAGTGATCTCCCACTATCTTTTTCAATCAAGAAACAATTTTATGTTATGAATATTTATATCCATTTTTTCAAGTCCGGTTGTGTCACTAACAAAAGGGGTCAATGAAGCACGTCGAGGGCTCTTCGTGTCAAGAACTGATATGATGTGTACTCTTGGGTTAAGAGAACCGTGTGGATGAGCTGTGTAGAAGGATTTAGGCATGGGAAGAGAATTCAAATACACACCATGTGTTAAACAAACACACCATGTGTTTGGGGGTGTTACAAGACCATTTTTGGCATAAGTACACACCCATGTAAATTGATAGAGAACATGCCATGTAGGGGTTATACACGCCATGTAGTCATGTTTTGAAAAAATATAATTCTTTCTTCGTCGTGTTCCCTTTTTACACCTTCATTTTTAGTCCTTGATAATCAAGATCTAAGGTTTCCATTTGACCTTGCAGAGTCATGCCACCAAGACATCCTCCAGTTGTATGCCATTTTCAGGGTAGTGATCAGAAACCGAATGTGGTGGATCAGGGACTACTTGTAGATCCGCTTATTATGCCAGTATTGGCATGATCCGTTATATCATACATAGGTGCTAATGCACAATTTAGGAATGGCTTTATGAGGATGATGCAGACCTTTCAGGGAGCACGACCTCCTGCCCCATTGTTGGTAGAATTGACCTAGGTCATTCAGAATCATCATCCTCCCACCTTCAAATGGGAAGGAGGACCTTGGGCAGCAGATTCATGGTAAGAATTCATGCTTTCTATTTTTGAGTATCTAGAGACACCTCCAGTAAAGAGGGTCAATATCGATATATATATATGCTTCAGGACCCCGCCAAGATAAGGTAGGATGTGATCTCATAGGATGGATTCCATCAGGTTATGGTGTGGGATGAGTTTCTGTACAAATTCATTAACTACTTATATCCAGACACCTTGAGGTCCAATCGAGCCTGAGAATATATGAGTCTATAGCAGGGTATTCTTATTGTCATGGAGTATTCCTCTTGCTTTACCACGCTGCAGTTCTTCACGCCTATTTTGGGAGGTGATCAGTTATTCATGGTATGTAAGTTTGAGGATGGTCATAGGAAAAAAATATAATCACAGGTTAACATCTTTCAGTTGACTTCTATCACTTCTATCATCAACCAGGGACTGATCATAGAGCACAATATAAAGATTCTGGAGTTGTGTGCAAGGACGGATCGACATCAAAAGTTGGTATACCTTTTAATTATAGAAGAAATCAATACATGGGATCTTTAGGTTGTGATCCAAGGAGGTGAGATATTTTTTCTGGTAGCCAAGTTGTGTGCTACTAGTGTGGGAAGAGAGGACATACATAGCCAAGCTGCACGAGTGACCCTGTGGAGTGCCGATATATCGGAAATATGGGTCATCTTCACTGATTATGTCAACCCTTTTCACTAGCAGCTGGTGATAGGGGTTCTTCTATGATTCCTTGATCAGGAGAAGCACCACCAGTTTCTCACTAGTTTGGGAACTGTAGTTCTTCCAGCCATTAAGGCAGAGGTGGAGGTCATGAACGTCGTTGCAAGTCACCCAATTTTCAACGACAATAGGGTGGATAATCTCAGGGTGGCTAGAACGGGTCATAGGGACGTGGTGTAGGTAAGACTTTTGCAATGGAGCAGACCAAACAAGATAAGGATCTTGAACCCTCTATAATTTGATGTACAATCTTAGATTCCTCAGTCTTATCCTCTACTGATTTCGATACAGGGGCTTCCAATAGCTTTATATCTTTTGTTTTTGTGGAGTGCCTGAGTCTCTGCATCTTTTCTTCTACTGATATATTGATGCTAGACACTCTGTTAGGGACTGGAACAACTAGTGTATGTCAGTTCAAGGAGTTCCATCTAGAGGTTTGTGGGTCCCTTTTTATATGACCTCTATATCGTAGATATGATTTGCTATGATGTCATTATCAGAATGGACTGGCTAGTTTCATCTTAGGAATTCATCAATTTCTATCGTCGTTGGGTGAGTTTCACATCACTAGAGGGTCGATTTTTTCTTCATAAGGTCGAGTGGAATGTCTAGGTGAGCAGAGACGGACCCGAGCATAATGGATTTGGAGGTGTTTCATCCTATATTTCTAGTCTATATCTAGATGACCATAGGATTTCACATATGGAATTTCCACCAGTAGTGCACCATTTTAGAGATGTCTTCCCAGAAGACATGATAAGTTTTCATTCATAGAATGAGGTACACTTTTCTATTGATATTGTTCCAGGCATGGAACAAGTTTCCATTCCTCCTTATAGGATGGATACACTAGAGTTATAGGATTTCAAGAAGCAGTTGGGGGAGTTACAGGAAATGGGTTTCCTCGGACCCAGTACTTCTCCTTGTGGTTTGCCTATCCTTTTTGCGATGAATGCGGGCGATACCCTGAAGATTTGTATGTAATATCAATTATTGAATTAGTTGACGATCAAGAATCGATATCTATTATCGATGATTGATTATCTCGTTGATCTGCTTCGAGGAGACCCGGTGTTGTCAAAGATTGACTTGTGGTACGGTTACCATCTATTGCATGTTAGACCATCAGATATACCTCTTACATCCTTTTAGAGTAGGTATGGTAAATAAAAGTATATGGTTATGTTATTCGGTCACACGAACACCCCATCTGTTTTCATGGAACTGAAGAACTGAGTGTTCCATCCAAATAGTGATTCCTTCATGCTAGTTTTCGTGGATGAAATCTTGGTGTACTCTCACACTCGATACGGCCATTCCACACACCTTGATATCATTTTTTTAGATTGAGAGATCTAAAGTTATATGATAAGATCTCGAAATTACACTTTTGGATGGGCCATATTTACTTCTTGGGTCATATTATCTCTAATGAATGAGTGTCATTAGACCTAGAGAAAGCTAGAGCAGTAGTTTCTTGGGATCATTTGAAGAATGTCTTTGAGGAAAAAAGTTTTCTAGGGTTTTATGGATGCTACAGATGCTTCATTCATGAAATTACATTCATAGAAGCGCCACCGACATGCCTGACTAATAAGGATGCAGTATTCTTGTGTTCATATTTATGTTAGTCATCCATTTAAGAGATTAAAGGGAGGTTGACTTCATCAACGATACTAGTCTTTCAAAATCCTGGCAAGAGCTATACTATGTACATTGATGCATCATGTATATTGTTGGGAGTAATTTTTATTCAGGGAGAAGGAGTCATTGCATACGGGTCTCATCAGTTGAGGCCACATGAGAGGAATTACCCATCACATGATCTCAAGTTGGCTGTAGTTGTTCATGCCTTACGTTGTTGGAGACATTATCTTTTGGGAATGAATTTTTAGGTTTTGCCCCACCACATGTTTCCCAAGTACATATCCAATCAGCATGATCTAAATTTGAGACAACGAAGGTGGGTTGAGTACCTTCAATCTTTCGACATTGATCTTGCCAATACTCCTAGGAAGGTCAATGTTGTGGCTGATGCGTTGAGTAGGAGGACTCAGATACAGGCAGTTCAGGAGTCCAGTATTGAGTTGTAGGTTATGGCACTGTTCTCTGAGATGCATTTTGAGGTGCACAAATGAAAGGGTAAGACGTTTCATTCTTCTGTAGCTATTACCTCTACTCATCTTGATAGAGTGTAAATGAGGCAGCTATCAAATTCAAAAGGCCTAGTCCTATGGTAGAGTGTGTTAGTAGAAGACCATATTCCGGGATGGACCATTGGTGAGGATGATATGTTTTGTTTCCAGGGGCGTGTATGGGTGCCATAAGTCATACGCATGGAGATGATGTGGAAACTTTATTCCTCAATTTGGGTATTTCATCTTGGTGTCACCAAGATGTATCTTGATCTACACTGTCAGTATTGGTGGCTAGGTGTGAAGAGAAATGTAGCTAGTTTTGTCATGAGGTTTTCCACATATTATCAGGTGATGGAAGAGAATCAGTGACCAATAGGGATTTTACATCAGTTACCCATTCTCGAGTGGAAGTGGAATGATGTCGCGATTGATTTCATCATAGGTTTAATGAGGTCACCAAAAGGAAATGATGCATTTTGGGTTGTCATTGACAAACTCATGAAGGTTTCTCTCTTCTTGCCGATCAGGGAGACCTTTAGTGTTGAGGATATGGGATGGTTTTACATATGTGAGATTGTGTTCTTACATGGAGTTTCACACTCCATTGATTCAGACATAGATTCATGTTTTACTTCTCAAGTCTGGTAGTGGCTTCATGTGGATTTGGGTACATAGAAACTTTTGAGTACATATTACCACCCCAAGATAGATAGCTAGTCCGAGAGTACAATTCAAGTGCTTGAGGACCTGCTTCGAGAATGTATTCTGGATTTTGGATGTTCTTGGGAGAAGAACATGCCTCTAGTTGAGTTTTCCAAAAGAAATGGTTTTCAAGATACAATTCAGATGACTCCTTAAGAGGATTTGAATGGTAGGCCATGCAGATCACCCTTATGATGGCATGAGGTAAGATTGGCTGCTTTGCTGTGACCTTGTCATTTTCAAGAGACCATAGAGTAGATAGAGTTGATTCAGTATAGAATGGCTATTGCACAGTATCGACAGAAGACTTATACTGATCAGTGGATATGACCTCTGGAGTTAGAGGTTAGGGATCACATTTTCCTCTGTGTCACACCGAGGATGGGGCATATGAGGATAATGAGAGAGGTTATGTTTTCACCATTGTATGTTGGGTTGTTTGAGTTGTTGGAGAGATTTGGGATAATTTCCTATCAATTGCAATTTCCTCAAAGATATCGGTATGTGCACAATGTTTTCCATGTTTTGTAGCTTAGACGTTATTTCTCAGACCCCTCACGTGTTTTCCAACCTGAGGATGTTGAGTTGGAAGTGGATGCATCATTTGAGGAGCATCCTATCCGAATTGTTGATTACAGTACGAAGGTTCTCCATGGATGGTCTATGCCTCTAGTATGAGTGCTTTGGCAGCATGGGTGAGTACATGCCGAGGCTTGGGAGAGGGATCTGATGTTTTATTATTGTGGCAGGAGCTGTTTAGGGTTTCTTCTTCTTGGCTACCTTGCTAGAATAATTTGGGGATTAATTTCATTAAGGGGTAAGTTTTCAGGAACCCGAATCATCGTCTTCCAGTATGTTTTCATTTTATGGTGGTTTTTGAGAAAAATAAGAATATATGGAAATTTATGAAGTACATTCCATGTACATTCTACGTACATGTCGTTTACTTGGTCACAGCGGGTCCCCGTGTGCTGATCGTATAGCATCCACGAACACGTCCATGTGGGGGTGACCTGAAGGCCTCCTAATGTGGGGTATGGAAACAAAATGTACATGCCCTATAATTCCAAATTACATGCAGTGTACTTTTTTTTCTTTTATTAAACACACCAGGGTCACATCTGATAGACATAACCACATCCTTCTAGATTTGCTTCGTCCGAGAGAGAAAAAACTACACGGATCTTCACCAAGCCCCCGATCATGCATTCATTATCCGAATTGAACTACGTCAAATGTGTTGCAATAATATCGGTATGTTATCTCTTCTTCTTGTTCATCGTTTTTTGATTCCTCGTCATTCATATGTTATCCCTTGTTGAATGTTTTAGACATTTTTGTAGATCTTTGGTGTTTTAAGGTGATTCAAGCATTGAGACTCAAGTATATTTCTCTTCTAATGCCGAGTTAGGTGCTTTTTGCCTTTCCGTTGAGAGTATTTTAGTTATATTTGCAATTATGTCCAACTACCATGAAAGGGGTATTGTGGGTTTACCGTTTTAGACCTATTGTTTTCCTGATAAGCCTGTATTCTTGAGTAGAGATTAATTGTATGTGAATAGGGTTAATTTCTATGCTTTGGATGTGTTTTCCCATGCATGTTTTTATTGTTTTGACCGTTGGTACTATTCTTCCAATTAGGATTCTGTTTTCATTCCCATTCCTAGTTGTAGGACGGTTTGACTATTGTTTTGACATGCTGATTTACTATAGACGACTAGCCAAGTTCTTATTGATGTTTACATTGGCCGATACGCACTACTATGCTTTCTTGAAATACACAAGGCATTGTGAACCTGATGTAGAAGACCATATGGGGAATTGACATTGAGGGATTCTCCATAGTGTCCATTTTACTTACGATGTGAGAACACATGCGGAATTGAAGTTGAGTGCTTCATTAGAGTGTCCATAGTACATCAATGCAGGCCACTGATGGAATGATAAGTAAGTGCTTACCTAGAGCTCCTTTATTTACAGATATGCGACTATATGAGAAATTGATGGAGAGTGCTTCCATTGAGAGTCTATTCTTATGCTAAACTAGAGGGGTTAGACTGAGTGTACTGCACAGAGGGTTGCTTGTTATTTTTATGTAAGACTTGATTGGATAGACTGTGCGTACTTCCCATAGGGTTACCTGATTGTGTTTAGCTGATGTCTTATGTTTCTAGGTAGAACCATAGGGGATAGGATGGTGATACTTTCTAGAGGGTTACCTATTTGTGATTATCATTTTTGATTAGTTGTTGATGGATATTTAAAACTGTGTATTGTTGCAGCTGGGATCTTCCTTGATTACTACATTTATTTAATTACTACCTTCCATATTTTCACTAACTGTTAGGAACATATCTAGTGGTGGTTTCCTAATGGGATTAAGTCTCATACCCTAATTTGTCCATGAATTTAGGCCCAAATAGATTATATTGTTTCATGTATTGATATGGAAATCCCCTTCTACTTCAGGTACATGATTTCTTATGGATATGGAGTGCATGTGACAAAGATATGGCTTGCTATGATGAAGAGTTATTCACTTTCTTTCTGTTATACATTGGATTTTTACTGTTTTATTACATAACTATAATTTTTAGCTGATTTACAAAAAATATGCGTCATGGATCATTCAGATTAATATGTGTGCAACAGTTTACCATTTCGAGTCTTCCACTATTTACAATGTATGGATTATTCTATTTTTGCTACTATTATTTGATTTACTTCCACTCTGTTAATCTACCAATGAAGGAATTGTTTCCTCACTATCACACCAAAGGCCCCCGCTACTAGTCGGTATCCTCGGTCGTTTGGGGAAATGGGCTCTAGGCCATGTGACCAACCAGGTACGGGGAGTGTCTGGGTGGATTATGGAACCAGGATGTTACATTGGATTTTCAGAAGAAATGAAGAACATGAAGATCATATGAAAATTGTTATGAATACCCTTTGAAAGGATAATATTTTTGAACAAATTACCATCTATTATTTTTGGAATCAAATTGATTAATTTCTTGGACACATAATATCAATATAGCGGATGTCTATGTATCAAAAAAAACCTAATTTATCGAATGTTGTCTTAGGCCAACAATAGTAACTAAGAGGCCCTGTTTTCAATGTTTGGTTGGAAATTATTAAATTTTTTCAAATAATGTTTCATAAATATCTAATCCACTCACCATGTTGTCTTGGCAACGAGTTTAGTTTGTGTGGAAGGAATAATTTTATGAGATTAAAAAAATATCCAAAAAGAAGGGTCGATAGTGGATTGTTTCTCACACTGCCTTGTAATGAATAATTGCATGAGATCTATTGTGATGCATCAAAGAAAGTCTTGGGGTGTTTTTTCCAGATAAATTATATGTTGTTATCTTATGCATCACAAAAATTCAATATCCATTAAAATAATTAACCAGATCATGATTTTGAGTTTGTTGTTGTAATCATTGCATTAAAAATATTGAGAAATTATTTTTATGGATACAAGAGTGATTTTTATACTCTTCTTAAAATATTAATGTATATTATCTTCCAATGGATATGAATATGTTCCAATTAATATAGTTGTAGTTGATTAATGATTAAAAATGATCAACACACTACCACATGGAGAACTTGAATATGGTGGCAGATGATCTGAACGAAAAAAACCATGATAGCCTATCCATGATAAGGATCAAAAAGGAATAAATAATTATTGATTTTCAGAGGATGGGTCCGAACATTTTTATGGAAGGGGAGAAATATTATCTTTATAATATTAATGTTCAACAATTTATACAATTGATGATTATTGAGGTCTTGAAGGAAGATGTTGAGCTACAAAAGAAGAGGATATATTTTCCTGAATTCAACCTTGATTATGATGGAAAAACAATGTTCACAACATGTGTTTATATTCCTCTCATAATATAATAAATGGATCTATCAGATGATACTCATAGTTCTTCATTAATTATTCATCATGGAAGAAAACAATATGTATAGGGACATGGAAGACCATTTCTAGTGGGATGTAATGATAAGAGATGTTGTTAAACATATGTTTGAATTTTTGGCCATCCATCATGTTAAGGATACAAGATGGAAGTCTAAGGGGATGATAAAACCACTACGTGTACTATAATAGAAATCTGAAAATATCTCTATGGAAATTGTTATTGGAATCCCAAAACATCGAAAGGACATAATTTTAATTGGGTTATATTATATCTCCTTCTGAAGTCAGCACACTTCATGTATTTTAGTGTGTATTTCTCTCTTGATCAAATATAAAATATATTTATAAAGGAAGTGGTAAGATTTATTGGAGCACTACATTCAATTAAATATAATCGGGTTCTTAGATTTACCTAGATAAAATGGAGAAGTTTTCAATAGGATCTGGATATTGTTTAATGTATCAGTAATACTTATCATCCTATGAAAATTGGTCAATATGATAGGAAAATTCAAACTGTATAAGTCATGCTTAGAGCATTATCTATGGATTTAAATTGTGGATGGAATCAACACGTACCATTGGTATAATTTTCATACAATAATAGATTTTACTCCTATATTTAGATGGACCCAATGGTACACCACTTTTTAATTATGTTTATAACTCCAACTTGTTGGGTAAAAGATATATTTTCATATCTATAAAGACTTCATCTAGTTGATCAAATGGTAGGGAATGTTATATATATCCAATAGCACCTAAGAGTTCCTTAGTGTGGAGAAAAAAGTTATTCCAACAACCAATGAAAATACCAATAGTTTGAATTTGATAAAAAGGATTTTTACAAATATAAACATTGAAGTGCGTAATGGGTTTATTAATGATGGTTCGACTCAAGACTTGGTATATTGGTCCTTTTGAAAATCTAGATCATGTATGGAAGGTATCATTCGGATTTCCACTTCCACCAAATCTCTCTCAAGTTTGTCATTTTTTCCACGTATCTCACCTATGAATGTAAATATTTGACCCATTAAAGGTACTAAAATCCAATGTCACACAGATAGAGAAAGTTATTTCTTATGAAGAACATCTTATAACGATTATAGAACATAGAGAAAAAGGTCAACCAAATGAGGCCACTCCCTGGGTTAATTTTTTCTGGCGGAACAACCAATTTTTGGTGGTAGAATGTAAAACACAGATGATTTTATGAAATATTTTCATTAAATTATATTAATTCTTAAATAGCTGACATACTATTCTTTTTTGAGTTTAAACGAAATTCAAGACACCATTAATAGAAAATTTCTTTATATCATAGTAATTTTGTCAAAAATAATATATATAAATAACCATTGAAAATGATTCTTGAATTTATTAGACACTAATCATAGAAGAAAAAACAAATATATTATATAATTGTATTTCTGTGTTAATAAATCATGTGAATTACAATTAGTAAAATATATTAATGAAAAATGAATGTTATTTATTTAATAAAATATTTTTTATAACCACCAAATAGATATTTTAGTCATTTGGTGCAAATAAATATTATTTGTTGTAAGAAAACCTATATTTTTAAAAATCATAATTTTACAACCTTTTAATAGAGAACTAATATTAATTTAAACATTTGACACATTAATAATTATTATACAATAAAATAAACATATTATTTATATCTATGGTATAAAAATTAAATTTGGATGAAATTTTGATATTTTTTGATATCATTCATGTTTTGTTGAAAAGAAAAAATATACTAAATTTTTCCTTGAAAACCAATTTTTTAATTGAATAAATTTATATGGTTAAATTATTTTATTGAATATTTTTATAGTATTAAAAATTAATATTTTTATCAGTTAAATAAATGTTAGTCATTGGAATTAATTTTAAAATGAATTCAGATGTAAAAATATTTCATTCTTTTGTAATGTATAAAATTTTAAAACTCATTTTATAATTTGGAGAAAGATAATAATTTTTCATTTAACTAATAAACCTATTTGTTTTGAATTTTGAAAAAATGGATTCCTTATTTGGAAATAGTTAGACCAATGAATTTAAATAAATTTTTTGGTCATTCGGAATGATAACATTGGTATGTTTTCTATTTAAACACTTAAACTGTAAATCAGGTAGTTAAGGGTAAAATAATATTATAAAATATCCTTAACAGTTCACCTAATATCATTGGATAAGGGTGTTTCTATCTAAATCATCTTTGTGTCTAAATAGTAAAGGTTGGAGTCCTTTGGGATGATATTAAGACATTTCATTTATTTTATTTAATGAAATATTAAATAAGTCACACTTGAATGTTAATAACTATATAATTTTCAATAAAACATTTTATATAAGATAAATTTGATGATAAATAAAAATTTAAAAATTAAAATGTTTTTACATATAATGATAAATTATATTTAATTTTTAGGAAATAAATAATTACCTTGATGGTTTATACATTGATGAAGTATAAAATATTTTATTTTTGAGAAATAAAGAAAACAATATTTATTAAAATTATATGAATAAAAAAGAGATAAGAATACATTACCGCCTCATAATGGTAGAGTGTATGTCGACCAAAATAATCTATGGTTCTAGTTAATTGGTAATTTAGTGACATATGTAAATTATTTTGACACTTAAAATATTTTATTTAAATTGTTGATAGAATTGTTACATTCATTTTGTAATACATATAAATTTCATAATGTAGGACTCTCTACAAGATATATTCAGCTTTGATTATTATTCTAAAATCAAGAGGATTTATATTCTACAATGTATTATATTTTTAATTTTTTTATAATAAAATAATTGTACTACGTATTTACACAAAACTAGTTTATTTATCATTTTTTAATGGAGAAAATATAAATGTTATTAGAAATAATGAAATAAATATAATTTGGGATAATTAGTATTTCCAATAAATTTTCAATATGATCTTGAATTATTAGAAATATATAAAAAATATATAAAAAATATATTTTGATATATTAATATTTTAAAAAATCAACGAATTGTATCATGTCAAATTTAACATTATTTTTTATTTAGAAAAATAAATATTTATTAAAATATTTAAATCTCATAAGAAATTTTTATAAATATATAATAGTTATTTAGTGGTCTAAGATGTTCTAAATTATTCATTTATAATTTTATTGAAATCGTATTTGTAAACCTTTTACACATTCAAAATTGAAATATTTTTTTCCTTAGTTAAAAAATAAATAGTATACCTTAGATGAAATTAAAATGATAAGGGTTGAATTGATATAAAAAAATTTAAAAAATTTATCATTATGTGATATTACAACATTATATCAAATAATTTCTGAAATTATCAAAATTGTGAGGTTTTTTGTTGGGTTTTTGTTTAGTTTAATTTATATTTATTGAGATTTTATAAGTTCCCATAAAATAAATATAAAATGGAAACCTTCCTTCACTTTTTTACATAATTTGGAACCATCATGCTCAAAAATTACATGAATAGTTCAATTTGTAACTTCCCTATTTACATTATATATGTTCTGGTATTCTCTAAAGACCAACACTTGAACTTTAAAAGTTGATCTAGTTAGAGCGCGTCGAAGAAGAGGTAATCTCCACTACGGATTATTTAAAAATTCATTCTTCTTCTAATACCTCAACAAGTGTTGATTCCATTAGAAAGTAATAAATTATGTATCACTTATATTATGAGATGTTCCTATTGATATTGAAGAACCTTATTCAATCTTCAATCCATCCAACAAACAATTGAAATCACCACGCGTGCGTACCTAGGACATACCATCTCCACGCTATAGATTAAAATATTTTTCACCACAACCATACATGAATGGGTATAGTGTTTTAAATAATAAATATATTTTAATGTTTTAAAATTATATTGATTCTATAAGAAAATATAAATAATCAACATCCATTACATTTCACAAAAAGTGGAATTATTCGGTCGTTCGTGCATACGTATGACCAACCGTCTCCACGATACGATACAATTCATTCTACATGATATCAATTCAATAATGATTATATAATTATATATAATTTATGAATATTTAATACAATATATTAATAACATTTTTAATGATATTACTATGACCTAATAAAGAGAACAAGATCTTAATCTATAAGACATGGATTTGAAAATAAAGTAGTTAATAACCGAATAATAAGTAATAATGAAATTTTATTAATAAAAGTATGATGATATGATCAAATACGATTTAATAAAAATGAATCTGATTCATGATTAATACAATTAACTCATTTAAATAATTATTCGTGACTTTGGGATAAATACAATGTATAAAATACCTATGGTAAGGGATTATTTTCTAATCCCATTTTTATCCATGATTATTCATACATAAGTATATAATAAGGTATATTTACCATCGATGTCCATTTATGATCAATATTTATTCCAAAAAATACATCATATCCTTTAAAAAGATTTCAATTAAACATTTCTAATTACTTAATTTATATTATATGGTTTGGAATGAATCTTTTGTCATTTTTGATATGAGGTGCTTTTTGGACTATTCCAAAAAAGTATGAGAAAAATGTTTTCTTTTAACATATATATATATATATATATAATGAATTTAAAATTACATTTTATTGAATCTTTACTTACATTAATCATAATTTACAAGATTGAATGGTTATTTTCAATTAAGTTATTATTTTTTATATTGTGTTTCAGTTTGAGGGAAAACTTTTTTTGATGAAGAAAGTATATTTTTTCTCAAGAATTAATTTCAAGTGTTCTACTAAAATTATATTCTATTTAAGATGGAATTATTTAAGTGGGATATATTTCATGTACACTATCTATATTATTCACATGGTGTAATTTTGTTAATTAATGAATAATATTTATGAATGTAATTTGTTTTATATGGATTATGGTATTATGGACTGATGTTTATTAAACCCATTTTATTCTTTGCGATATGTTCTGATGAATGTTTTTTATTTTTCAATCACAAGTAATAATGTTATCAATAATATTTGGGTGGGACTTATATCTCACTACAATTCAATTTTAAAATACTTCTATCTCAGGATATATAAATGAATAGAATAGGAAAAAATCATGGTTTAGTAATACATTATTGGTATGAGGGGAGAACTCAGATTAGTAATGGAATTTGTCAGCTATGATGGTCTTAGAAATCATCCTTGAAATATATAAAATGATTTACTATTTTTATGATTATGCCACAAAATTTCTTGTCTTATGTAATGAATTTTCTAATTTAATTAATTTATTCTTACGAACATTAATGATTTATCCCATGACACAATATCATGATCGATCATATACAATATAATATTTTCAAATGTTATGTTATTATGTGTTATGAATATGATATGATTGATATCTCCATTGTTTACCATTATTTACCATCTGAGATCTCCCATTCAAATAATCATATTCCATAGTTCATGAATAATGATATCAAGAAACATATACAAAAAAGGGGTTTAGTTAGGAATGAATAATAGGTTGATAATGTAGATGTCATGTCAAAAATTTGTTTCTGTTTCCAAATTTATAATGACACTAATCCTACATAGTATAGGTAGGGATTTTTTAGGATTTTTAATGAATATTATTCAATTTGATATAATATCTATTTATATAAATTATGGTCTATTATAGTAATCAACATTATTATACCACACAAGTTAGATAACCAAATACAAACAATATGAATAGTTCCAGAATAAATAATCTTGCTTACATGGTTCACCCTATATATATAATAATAGTAAAAATCGAAATTAAAAATCATATGTTAAACATGTACAACCAGTTGTAATGGAGTAACTATACATAGGTTAAAAATACACATTTTCTACTAATAAGTAACTGACCATGTAAAAAACACTAGAAACCATTTTTTTAAATTTAATGAATTTTTGTTGAAAATGTAATCGAATATGAATAAAAACATAATGAACATGATTAGTGATTTCTAATATAAAAAATTTGAATATGATAACAGAAAAATTGTGGTGGCTATTAATCCAACCAAATAATATAATACTCCATAAATAAAAAATTTATAACTGTCAGAAAATATATGAGGACATTACTTCCTAATAGGATATTAATTCTAAAATATAAAAATAAAAACATTTCAGTAATTCTTTATCAATAAAAAAAATTAACATATTTTTCATGGATCCATTATGTATTACATAAAACAATTTGGAGATATTGTAAATGTTATTAAGGAATAAAAAGTATCTCAAACTATTCCCAACTCAACACATTGGAGGTATCAAGATGAAGTTTATTTAGAAGAGAATCCAATGAAACATAATTAATGTATGAAATTTAAGAAGTCATTTCCAACCATGATACAACATGTTATGGTTATTTATTTTTTAAATGGGGCCTATATTCCTTAGTATCATCTTTTAATTCTTACCATATAGTTGGTGACATAACTGGGGTGATATTTTGATGAAAAAAAAGTAAATAATTAAAAAATAATTTTGTTGATCATGTCGATTAGCTTGATATTTCTACTAGATTTGATCGAATAGTATAAATTTTTTGGTATTTTTTATCTTTTATATGATATCACAAATAAATGTCTATACCACTCTTGAGGTTTAAATATCAATTCTCCAATAATATGGCGAATTTCACAAATCAACATATGATTATTTTATGGTGGCCTACATAAATATTATTTTATTAATGTTGTTTAAATAAAATTTGATTAATTAATGATTGATATCTCATAAACCCCTATAGTATAATATATAATAAATGTAATTTATACATGATTAAAGTTTTAAAATACAATTAGATCAACAATTTTGTCTAATATGGCATATTGAACAACACATTATATTTCATGATATCTTGAATACTACATATAAATCATAGAATAACTCAAGGATATCTATCATAATTAATTGAGGATGAATGGAAATTTTATTTCATGATCTCTTGAATCAATAAGTTTTCAATATTATCCACCATAGTGATACAGTGGACTAGGAAAATTTTTGATTAATTAATGAAAAAACCATCTGTAACCAAAATAATATTGTCTAATGCCTCGGCTTTTTAAAAGAGGAACCTATAATCGATAGTATACATTGAACAAAAAACTGAATCCAAAAAAACATTGAGTTTTTAAATATGAGAATTTAAACCATTACATTAAATTTTTGGAACATTAGAAGTATTAGCTACATTATTAAATAAATAAATATATATAAGTATAAAATTTAATGATAAATTTTAAGTAAATAATTAATATTTTTTTAGTAATTTCTCTTTGGTTCTTCAAAATATTTTTTCTTCAAAAATGATTTTTATTTATTTTTTTGGACAATACTATAATTATTATTTAGAACATTTCTAAATTTTTTTATAAAATTAACTCCATTATGTATAATATCATATCAAAATTATCTTAGGCTCTAATTTTCTTAATTTTTCCGAATTCTCCATTTTTTATTTCATACTGAAAAATGGCATTTTTATATAAAATTTTCATTTCTTTTGATCAATTGATTTATATAAAATTAAAGTCATTCATTTATTTATATATAATGGTAACATAAGTATTATTTATTTATAAATAATTCAATAAATTGTTTTTAAGCCATCTTTATACTAGATTTTATTATATGTTTATGTTAAGGCATTAAAACAAATTATTCTTAAAACTATTTTAAAATGAATCATTTTCCTCCATTATAATTAATTCAAAAATAAAAAAATTTATATAATCTGATATAAAAATTTATATTATAATTTTATTTAATAATTCAAATTAGCAAAACTAATAGTACTAATTATTGATTTAATGAAAAATCATTATTTCAATTCAAGAATGATAATTTTTTTTTAAAAAAACTCCTTTTATCATAATTGTGTGTTTTAAACAAAACTAAATTATTACACCCATCTGAATTGATTTTTATGAAATATATTCCTAATTTTTAATAATTATAATAAATTTTAGGTATAATGGTCAAATTTATTTTTTAGCAATATTAATAGTAATTGTAGAAAATATTCACTTCAATTGTAAACAAAAAATAGTTCAATTAAGGGAAAAAATGAATTTACAAAAAATATAATAAAGTAACCATAGTAGTTTATATATATATATATATATCTTTCATTTTCATTTAAATATTTATTCTATATATTTAATATTTCCTTACTTTATAAGTGATTATGTAATAACATTTATAAAAATTACATTTTGATACGATAAAATAAAAATTGAATTTTTTTGTAATATAAAATTTATGCTATTTAATTTATATGGAATAATTAATAGATTTTAAGAATAAATGGTATTTTAATAAAATATAAATATATATTCATGATTTTTAAATAAAAATTATATTGTAATTTTTATGATATCAATGGTAATTTCTATAATAGTTTTTATATTTATATTGTCAAAAAACAAGCATTTCTCAATAAACATAAATTCTAGTTTGATAGTGAAAATTAATATATTCATATTATTAATGTTATAAATTAAATTTATTTTCTGAATCATATTTTCAAATTTATACACTAGTATATTTTTGGAAAATAATTGAGGCAATCCATTTTTCAGGTAACAAATAAGTACTGTATAAATATGGGATACATATTATGGCATCCTAATGAACGAAATTTTTTTTAATAAATAAAAAAAAGGTATCCCTGAAAAAATTATATGTTTCCAAAATAAAATAATGTTTTATTTATCATACCATATTAATTTTGTAATTTTTTTATGAATCCTCATAATTCTATACTATATTTTAATGTTTTAAGAACATTTTTTATAGACATCACTCAAATCAACATCTCCAACATTAATATTTTATAATTTTCCGACAATATGATTATAAAATAATTAAATAAACATAAATTTGATATAAACTATTGGGTGAATCCACTAGAATGAATATCTTTTAGATATTTTTTTGTATAGAATCCAAATGATAAGATAAAGAATTCACAAATAACTCATCTCTCTTTCCATATGTCAACAAACCCAATAACCATAATCTCATTACTCAAAACCGTGAAATAATTCTTTATTATGGGCATACCTCTCTAAATACATCCAAATGATCCACATGTTTTCAATAAGCTCTACCAAAGGTTTTGGGAATCAGCCTATTAAGGGAACTGATCCCCCACTCACCATTTTATTGAATCATCTATTTTATGTTATGCTTATTAATATCCATTTTATCATGTTATGATATTTTATTATATATATTATTAAAATAGATTTTTATATAAATGATAATATATCAATTTGAATATTATTAATCCCTCACATGAACCTTTTTGTAAACCTATTGTCAAGATAAATCATATAAGGGATCTCCCAATCTGATATTTTTTCAATAAATTGTTTATATTATGGCACTTAATTTCCAATTGTTACTAATTGTATATGCCCTTAAATATCTCCCATAATATCCATATTATTATTTAGTGATGATATACCTATATCACTATCATTAATACATCCCAACACATTTGTGTACACTTATTACCATGATTAAATATAGTGAGGGATCTCCCACTATCCTTTTCAATCCAGAAGCACGTTTATGTTATGAATATTTATATCCATTTATTCAAGTCCGGTTGTGTAACTTACAAAACGGGTCAATGAAGCTCGTCGAGTGCTCTTCGTGTCATAAACTAATATGATTTCTACTCTTGAGTTAGGAGAACCGTGTGGCTGAGCTGTGTAGAAGGATTCAGGAAAGGGAAGAGGATTCAAATTCACACCATGTGTTAGACGAACACACCATGTTTTTGGGGTGTTACACAACCATTTTTAGAAAAAGTACACACCAATGTAAATGGTTAAAGAGAACATTCCATGTAGGGGCTATACACACCATATAGTCATGTTTTGATAAAATATAATTCTTTCTTCCTCATGTTCTCTTTTTATGGTTTCAGTTTTTAGTCCTTGATAATCATGATCTAAGGTGTCCATTTGACCTTTAAAAGTCAGGCCACCAAGACGTCCTCCGGTTGTATGCCAGTTTCAGGGTAGTGATCAGAAACCGAATGTAGTGGATCTGGGACTACCTTTAGATCCTCCTATTGTGCCAGTATTGGCATGATCCATTATATCAGACGCAGATGCTAATGCACAATTTAGGGATGAATTTATGAGGATGATGCAGACCTTTCATGGAGCACGACCTCTTGCCCCGTTGATGGTATAATTGACCTAGGTCATTCAGCAGCACCATCCTCCCACCTTCAAAGGGGAAGGAGGAACTTAGGCTGCAGATTCATAGTTAGAATTCATGCTTTCTATATTTTAGTATCTAGAGACACCTCTAGTGAAGAGGGTCAATATCGATATATTTATGCTTCATGACTCCGCCAACATATAGTAGGATGTGATCTCATAGGATGGATTCCAGTAGGTTCTGGCATTTGATGTGTTTTTGTGAAAATTCATTAACTACTTATATCCAGAGACCTTTAGGTCCAATCAAGCCTGAGCATATATGAGTCTATAGGAGGGTATTCTTTTTGTCATGGAGTATTCATCTTGCTTTACCAAGTTATAGTTCTTCACGCCTATTTGAAGATGTTATCAATTATTCCTGGAATGGAAGATCAATGATGGTTATAGGAAAAAAATACAATCATAGGTGAAAATATTTCAGTTGACTTCTATCACTTCTATCATCAACCAGGCACTGATCACAGAGCACAATCTGAAGGATTCTGGAGTTGTGAGCTAGGACTGCTCGACATCTGAAGTTGGTATCCCTTCTAATTATAGCAGAATGCTCCACAGAGGGTCTTTAGGTGGTGATCCAAGGAGGCATGATACTTTTTCTAGTAGCCAAGAGGTGTGCTACCAGTGTGGGAAGAGAGGTCATATAGGGCAATGCTACACGAGAGACCTTATGGAGTGCCGATATATTGGAAATATGGGTCATCTTTAGTGCTTCTATCAAACATTTTTACCAGCAGCTATTGATAGGGGTTCTTCTAGGATTCCATGATCAGGAGAAGCACCAACATTTTCTCACTAGTTTGGGAACTGGTGTTCTTCCAGCCATTCAGGCAGAGGTGGAATTCATGGTCATGGTTTCATGTCACCCACTTTTCAACGACAACAGGGTGGATAAGCTCTGGGTGTCCAGACAGGGTCATAGGGACATGGTGTAAGTAAGGATTTTGCAATGGAGCAGACCAAACATGAGAAGGATCTTGAAGCCTCTAAAACATGATGTACAATCTTACTTTCCTCAGTATTATCCTCTACTCATTTTGATACAGGGGCTTCCAATAGCTTTATATATATTGTTTTTTTGGAGTGCCTTGGTCTCTGCATCTTTTCTTCTGCTGATATCTTGATGCTAGACACTCCGTTAGGGACTAGAACAGCTAGTGTATGTCAGTTCAAGGAGTTACCTCTAGAGGTTGGTGGGACACTTTTTATATGACATCTATATCCTACAGATGATTGGCTCTGATGTCATTTTCAGAATGGACTGGCTAGTTTCCTTCTACGAATTTGTCAATTGCTATCACCGTTGGGGGAGTTGCACATCACTAGAGGGTCTATTTTTTCTTCATAAGGTCGAGTGGAATGTATAGGTGAGTAGAGATGGACCCAAGCATCATGACTTTGGAGGTGTTTCATCCCATATTTCTAGTCTATATATGAATGACCATATGATTTCACATATATAATTTCCTCCAGTAGTGCCCAATTTCAGAGATGTCTTCCTAAAAGACATATTAGGTTTGCATTCATAGCATGAGGTACACCTTTCTATTGAGATTGTTCCAGGCATGGAACCAGTTTCCATTCCTCCTTATAGGATGCATAAACCAGAGTTCTAGGATTTCAAGAATCAGTTGGAGGAGTTACAGGCAAAGGGTTTCCTCTGACCCAGTACTTGTCCTTGGGGTTCGCCTAGCGTTTTTGCGATGATGGGAGGCGGTACCCTCAAGATTTTTATGGACTAACGAATATTGAACTAGTTGACAACCAAGAATCAATATCTATTACTGATGATTGATTATCTCTTTGATATTCTTCGAGGAGACCAGGTGTTGTTGAAGAATGACTTGTAGTACGGTTACCATCTGTTGCATGTTAGACCATCAAATATACCTCTTATAGCCTTTTAGAGCAGTTATGGTCAATACAAGTATATGGTTATGTTGTTCGGTCATACGAACGCCCCTTCAGTTTTCATGGAACTGACGAACCGAGTGTTCCATACAAATATTTATTCCTTCATGCTAGTTTTCGTGGATGATATCTTGGTGTACTCTCACACTCGATATGACCATTCCACACAACTTCATATCGTTTTTTTAGATTGAGATATCTACAGTTATATGATAAGATCTCGAAATTACACTTTTGGAAGGGCTATATTCACTTCATGGGTCATATCATCTCTGATGCAGGAGTGTCATTAGACCTAGAGAAAGTGAGAGCAGTAGTTTCTTGGGATCATTTGAAGAATGTCTTTGAGGTACAAAGTTTTCTAGGGTTGGTTGGATGTTACAGATGTTTCATTCATGACATTTCATGCATAGAATCACCACTGAAATGCCTGACTAAGAAGGTTGAAATGTTCTTGGGGTCATATTTTTGTTAGTCTTCCTTTTAGGAGATGAACAGGATGTTGACTTCATCAACGATACTAGTCGTTCCAAATCCTGGAAAAGGCTATACTATGTTCATTGATGCATCTTGTATCAGGCTGGGAGTAATGTTTATGCAGGGAGAAGGAGTCGTTTCATATGGGTCTCATCAGTTAAGGCCTCATTAGAGGAATTACCCACCACACGATCTCGAGTTGGCTGTAGTTGTTCATGCCTTACGTTGTTGGAGACATTATCTTATGGGAATGAATTTTTTGGTTTTCCCCGACCACAAGTTTCTCAAGTACATATCCACTTAGCATGATCTACAATTGAGACAACAAAGGTTGGATGAGTACCTTCAATCATTTAGCATTGATTGTTCCAATACTCCTGGGAAAGACAATGTAGTGGCTAATGCGTTGTGCCGGAGGACTCAGATACAGGCAGTTCAGGGGTCCAGTAGGGAGTTTTAGGTTATGGATATGTTCTATGAGATGCATTTGGAGGTGCACGAAAGAAAGGAGAAGACGTTTAATTCATCTGTAGTTATTACCTCTACTCATCTTGATCGAGTGCGAATGAGGCAGCTATCAATTTCAGAATGCATAGTCCTACGGTAGAGTGTGTCAGTAGAAGACCCTATTACGGGATGGACCATAGGTGAGGATGAGAAGTTCAGTTTCCAGGGGCGTGTATGGGTGCCAGAAGACATACGCGAGGAGATGATGTGGAACATTTATTCCTCAATTTGGGTATTTCATATTGGTGTCACTAAGATGTATCTTGATCTACACCATCAGTATTGGTGGCTAGGTTTGAAGAGAAATGTTTTTGGTTTCATCATGAGGTTTTCCACATATTATCATGTGAAGGCAGAGAATCAGCAACCAGTAGGGATTATAAAGTAGTTATCCATTCTCGAGTGGAAGTGGAATGATGTCTTGAATGATTTCGTCATAGGTTTACTAAGGTCAAAAAAAGGGAATGATGCATTTTGGGTTGTCATTGACAGGTTCACGAAGGTTTCTCTCTTCTTTCCCATCAGGGATACCTTTAGTGTTGAGGATCTGGGACGGTTATACATATATGAGATTGTGTTCATACATAGAGTTTCACACACCATTGTTTCAGACATAGATTCATGATTTACTTCTCAAGTCTGGAAGTGGCTTCAGAAGGCATTGGGTACACAGAAACTTTTGAGTACAGCTTACCACCCCAAGACAGATGGCTAGTTCAAGCATACAATTCAGGTGCTTGAGGACCTTCTTCGAGAATGTATTCTGGATTTTGGATGTTCTTGGGAGAAGAACGTGCCTCTAGTTGTGTTTTCCAACAAAAAGAGTTTTCAACAAACTATTCAGATGACCCCTTATGAGGATTTGAATGGTGGGCCATGCAGATCACCCTTATGATGGTAAGAGGTAAGATATGCAGCTTTTTGTGACCTCGTCATTTTCAAGAGACCATAGAGTAGATAAGGTTGATTAATTATAGAATGGCTACTGCAAAGTCTTGATAGAAGACTTATACTGATCAGTGGAGAGGACCTCTGGAGTTCGTGGTTAGGATCACGTTTTCCTATGTGTCACACCGAGGTTGGGGCATATGAGGATTAGGAGGGAGGTTATGATTTCACCATTGTACGTTTGGGCTGTTTGAGGTGTTGGAGAGAGTTGCTCTATTTTCCTATCGATTTTAGTTACCTCATAGATATCGGGAAGTGCACAATTTTTTCCATGTTTTGTAGCTTCGAAGTTACTTCTCATACCCCTCACATGTTTTCCAACCTGAGGATGTTGAGTTGGAAGTGGATGCATCATTCGAGGAGCGTCCTATCCTAATTTTTGTTTACAGTATGAAGGTTCTCCATGGATGGTCTATTCCTCTAGTATGAGTGCTTTAGAAGCATGGGCGAGTACATGACGAGACTTGGGAGAGGTAGCTGATGTTTTATTACTGTGGCAGGAGCTGTTTAGGGTTTCATCTTCTAGGATACCTTGCTAGAATAATTTGTGGATTAATTTCATTAAGGGGTATGTTTGCAAGAAACCGAATCTTCTTCTTCTAGTATGTTTTCATTTTACGATGGTTTTTTAGAAAAATATGAATTTCTAGAAATTTATGAAGTACATTCCATGTACATTCTAAGTACATGCCATGTACTCCGTTACAGTGGGTCATCGTGTGTTGGTCGTATAACGTCCATTAACACGTCCATATGGGGGTGGCCTGGAGGCCTCCTAATGCGGGGTACGGAAACAGAAAGTACATGCCCTATAATTCCAAATTACATGCAGTGTACTTTCTCTTCTTTCATTAAAAACACCACGGTCACATCTGACGGACATAACCACCTCTTTCTAGCTATTCTTCATCCGAGAGAGAAAAACCTATATGGATATTCACAGAGCCCCCGATCGTGCATCCACTATCTGAATTGATCTTCGTAAAATGTGTTGCAATGATATCAGTATGTTATCTCTTCTTATTGTTCTTGGATTCATGATTCCTCTTCTTTTATATGTTATGCTTTGTTGAAAGTTTTATACATTTTTGTAGATCTTTGGTGTTCTAAGGTGATTCAAGCATTGAGACTCAAGTATATTTCTCTTCTAACACCGAGTAAGGTGGGTTTTTCCTTTCCGCTAAGAGTATTTTAGTTATATGTGCAATTATGTCCAATTCCCATGAAAGGGGTATTGAGGGTTTACTGTTTTAGACCTATTGTTTTCCTGCTATGCATGTATTCTTGAGTAGAGGTTAATTGTATGTTAATAGGGTTAATTTCTATGCTTTGGATGTTTTTTCCCATGCTTGTTTTTATTTTTTTGACCGTTGGGTCTATTGTTCCTGTTAGGATGATTTTTTCTTTCCCATGCGTAGTTGTAGGATGATGTGACTATGGTTTTGACACGATAATTTACTATAGACTACTAGCCAAGTTCTTAATGAGACCTACTTTGGCCGATACGCACTGCTATGCTTTCTTGACATACACAAGGCATTGTGAACCTGATGTAGTAGACCATATGTAGAATGGACCTTGAGGGCTTCTCTATAGTGTCTATTATACTTACGATGTGAGAACCCATGGGGAATTGATGTCAAGTTCTTCATTAGAGTGTACATAGTTCTTCAATGCAGTCCACTGATGGAATGAGAAGTAAGTGCTTACCTAGAGCTCCATTATTTACAGATATGAGACTATATGAGAAATTGATGGAGAGTGCTTCCATTGATAGTCTATTATTATGCTAAACTAGATGGGTTAGACTGAGTGTACTTCACAGAGGGTTGCTTGTTATTTTTATGTAAGACTTGAGGGGATAGACTGTGCATACTTCCCATAGGTTTACCTGTTTATGTTTAGTTGTTGTCTTATGTTCCTAGGTAGAACCATAGGGGATAGGATGTTGATACCTTCTAGAGGGTTACCTATCTGTGATTATCTTTTTTGATTAGTTGTTGATGGATATTTGAAACTGTGTATTATTACAGCTGGGAACTTCCTTGTTTACTATATTTATTTACTTATTGCCTTCCATATTTTCACTAACTGTTAGGCACATATGTTGTGGTGGTTTCCTAATGGTATTTAGTCTCATACCCTAATTTTTCCATGATTTTAGGCCCAAATAGATTATATTTTTTCATCTATAAATAAGGAAAGACCCTTCTACTTCAGGTACTTGATTTCTTATGGATCTGGAGAGCATGGGACAAAGATATGGCTTGCTATGATGAGGATTTGTTCACTTTCTTTCTTTTGTACATTGGTTTTGTGCTATTTTATTACATAAATGTAATTTTTTATCTGCTTTACAAAAAATTTGTGTCATGCATCATTCAGATTAAAATCTGTTCAACCGTTTACCATTTCAAGTCTTCCACTATTTACATTGTGTAGATTATTTTATTTCTGCTACAATTATTTGATTTACTTCCACTGTGTTAATCTTCAAATGAAGTAATTGTTTCCCCACTATCACACCCAAGGCCCCAGCTACTAGTCGGTAGCCTCTGCCGTTTGGGGAAATGGGCTTGAGGACATTTGACCAACCAGGTACGGGGAGCCTCTGGGTGGATTTCGGAACAAGGATGTTTCATTGGTTTTTAGAAGAAATGAAGAACATGAAGATCACTTGAAAATTTTTATGAATACCCATTCAAAGGATAATTTTTTTGAAAAATTTACCATCTATCAATTTTGGAATCAAAATGTTTAAATTTTTGGTCACATAATATCAATATAGTGGATGTCTATGGATAAAAAAACCAAATTTATCGAATGTTTTCTTAGGCCAACAACAGTAACTAAGAGGCAATGTTTTCAAGGTTTGCTTGGAAATTATTATATTTTTTCAAATTATTTTTCACAAATATCGAATCCACTCACCATTTTGTCTTGGCAAGGAGTTTAGTATGTGTAGAAGGAAAACTCTTATGAGATTAAAAAATATCCAAAAATAAGGGTCGATAGTGCACTTTTTCTCACACTTCCTTCTAATGGATAATGACATGAGATTTATTGTGATGCATCAAATAAAGTCTTGGGATGTTTTTTTCCAGATAAATGATATTTTGTTATCTTATGCATTAAAACAAATCAATATCCATTATAATAATTAACCAAATCATGATTTTGAGTTTGATTTTGTAATCATTGTATTAAAATATTGAGAAATTATTTTTATGGATACAAGAGTGATTTTATTACTCTTCATAAAATATTAATGTCTATTTTCTTCCAATGTATATGAATATGTTCCAATGAAGATAGTTGGAGTTTATTAATGATTAAAAATGATCAACACACTACCACCTGGAGAACTTGAATATGGTGGCATATGATCTGAATGAAAAAACCACGATAGCCTATCCATGATAAGGATAAAAAATAATAAATAATTATTGATTTTCATAGGATGGTCCAGACATTTTTATAGAATGGGAGAAATATTATCTTTATAACATTAATGTTCAACCATTTATACAATTGATTATTATTGAGGTGTTGAAGGAAGATGTTGACCTACAAAAGAAGAGGATATATTTTCTTGAATTCAACCTTGATTATGATGGAATAAAAATGTTCAAGAAATGGGTTTATATTCCTCTCATAATAGAATTGAAAGAGCTATCAGATGAGACTCCAAGTTCTTCATTAATTATTCATCATGGAAGAAAACAATATGTATAGGGACATGGAAGACCATTTCTAGTGGGATGTATTGATAAGAGATGTTGTTAAATATATGTTTGAATTTTTGGCCAGCCATCATGTTAATGATATGAGATCGAAGTCTAAGGGGATGATAAAACCACTACGTGTACTATAATAGAAATCTGAAAATATCACTATGGACATTGTTTCTAGAATCCAGAAACATCTAAAGGACATAATGTAAAATGGGTTATATTATATCTCCTTCTGAAGCGAGCAGACTTTATTTCTATTAGTGTGCATTTCTCTCTTGATCAAATATTAAATATATATATAAAGGAAGTTGTACGATTTCTTGGAGCACTACATTCAATTAAATATAACCGGGATCCTAGATTTACCTAGATAAAATGGATAAGTTTTCAATAAGATCTGGATATTGTTTAATGTATTAGTACTACTTATCATCCTATGAAAAATGGCCAATCTGATAAGAAAATTAAAACTATATAAGGCATGCTTAGAGAATTATCTATGGATTTAAATGGTGGTTGGAATCAACACATACCATTGGTAGAATTTTCATACAATAATAGATTTTACTCCTATATTTAGATGGACCCATAGGTACCCCACTTGTTAATTATGTTTATAACTCCTACATGTTGGGTAAAAGATATATAGTCAAATCTATAAAGACTTCATCTAGTTGATCAAATGGTAGAGAATGTTATATATATCCAATAACACCTATGAGTTCCTTAGTTTGAAAAAAAAAGTTATGCCAACAACCAATGAAAATACCAATAGTTTGAATTGGATAAAAAGTATTTTTAAAAATATATACATTGAAGGGAGTAATGGTTTTATTAATGATGGGTCGACTCAACACTAGGTATATTGTTCCTTTTGAAATTCTAGATCATGTATGGAAGGTATCATTCAGATTTCCACTTCCACCAAATCTCTCTCAAGTTCGTCATTTGTTCCACGTATCTCACCTATGAATGTACATATTTGATCCATTACAGGTACTAAAATCCGATGTCACACAGATAGAGAAATATCTTTCTTATGAAGAACATCTTATAATGATTCTAGAACATTGAGAAAATGCTCAACCAAATAAGGCCACTCCCTGGGTTAATTTTTTCTAGCGGAACCACCAATTTTCGGAATCTATGGGGGAGATTGAGGATATGATGAGTAAAATGTACCATCATAACTTTTTATCGAAATGACAGATTTTTAGTGGGTAAATTCAGTTTATTGGGAGTAGAATGTAAAACATAGCTGATTTTAGGAAATATTTTCATTAAATTATATTAATTCTTCAATAGATGGCATCCTATTATTTTGTGAGTTTAAACGACATTCAAGACACCATTAATCAAAAATTTATTTATAACATGGTAATTTGGTCAAAAATAATATATATAAATAACCATTGAAAATGTTTCTTGAATTTATTAGACACTAATCATAGAAGAAAAAACAAATATATTATATTATTATATTTCTGTGTTAATAAATCATGTTAATTACAATTATTAAATTATATTAATGAAAAATGAATTTTATTTATTTAATAAAATATTTTTTATAACCACCAAATAGATATTTTAGTCATATGGTACAAATAAATCTTATTTGTTGTAAGAAACCCTATATTTTTCAAAATCGTAATTTTACAACCTTTTAATGGAGAACAAATATTAAATTAAACATTTGACACATTAATAATTATTATAAAAGAACATAAACATATTATTTATATGTATGGTATAAAAATTTAATTCAGATGAAATTTTGATAATTTTTTATATCATTCATGTTTTGATGAAAAGAAAAAATATACTAAATTTTTCATTTAAAACCAATTTATTAATTAAATAAATTTATATGGTTAAATTATTTTATTTAATGCTTTTATAGTATTAAAAAATATGATTTTTATTAGTCAAATAAATGTTGGTCATTGGAATTAATTTTACAATGAATTCAGATGTAAAAATATTTCATTCTATTGTAATGTATAAACTTTTAAAACTCATTTTATAATTCGGAAAAAGATAATACTTTTAATATAACTAATAAAACGTATGTGTTTTGAATTTTGAAAAAATGGATTCCTTATTTGGAAATAGTAAGACCAATTAATTTAAATAGATTTTTTGGTCATTCAGAATGATAACATTGGTAAGTTTCTTATTTAAACTATTAAAGAGTAAATCCGGTAGTTAAGCATAAAAATAATATTATAAAATATCCTTAACACTTTACCTAATATCATTGGATAAGGGTGTTTCTATCCAAATCATCTTTGGGTCTAAATAGTAACCTTTGGATGCCTCTGGGATGATATTAGGACATTTAGTTTATTTTATTTAATGAAATATTAAATAAGTCACCCTTGAAGGTTATTACCTATATAATTTTCAATAAAAAAATATATATATAAGATAATTTTGATTAGAAATACAAATTTAAAAACTAAAATATTTTTTACATATAATACAAAATTATATTAAATTTTTTGGAAATAAATAATTACTTTTATGGTTTATACATTGATGAAGTATAAAATATTTTATTTTTGAGAAATAAAGAAATTTTTTTTAAAAATTATATGACTAATTACGAGATAATAAAACATAACCGCCTCATAATGGTAGAGTGTATGTCGACCAAAATAATCTATGGTTCTAGTTAATTGGTAATTTAGTGATATATGTAAATTATTTTGACAGTTAAAATATTTTATTTAAATTTTTGTTAGAATTTTTACATTCATTTTTTAATACATATAAATTTTATAATGTAGGACTCTCTACAAGATATATTCGACTATGAGTATTATTCTAAAATAAAGAGGATTTATATTCTATAATGTATTATATTTTAAATTATTTATAATAAAATAATTGTACTATGTATTTACACAAAACTAGTGTATTAATTATTTTATTAATGGAGAAAAAATAAATATTATTATAAATAATGAAATAAATATAATTTGGGATAATTAATATTTCCAATGAATTTTCAATATGATCTTTACTTATTAGAAATATAAAAAAATATGTTTTTAAGATATTTTGATATATTAATATTATAAAAAATCAACGAATTGAATCATGTCAAATTTAAAATTATTTTTTGTTTATCAAAATAATTATTTATTAAAATATTTCAATCTCATAAGAAATTTCTATAAATATATAATAGTTACATTGTGGAATAATATGTTCTAAAATATTCATTTATAGTTTTATTAAAATCATATTTTTAAACCTTTTACACATTCAAAATTGAATTATTTTTTTCCTTAGATAGAAAATAAATAGAATACCTTAGATGAAATTAAAATGATAAGGGTTGAATTTATATAAAAAAATTAATAAAATTTCTCATTATATGAGATTACAATTTTATATCATATAATTTATGAAATTATGAAAATTTTGAGGTTTTTGGTTAGGTTTTTGTTTATTTTAATTTATATTTTTTGAGATTTTATAAGTTCCAATAACATTAATATAAAATGGAAACCTTCCCTCACTTTTTACATCATTTGGAACCTTCATGCTCAAAAATTACATGAATAGTTCAATTTGTAACTTCCCTATTTACGTTATATATCCACTGGTATTCTCTAAAGACCAACTCATGTGCTTTAAATGTTGATATAGTTAGAGCGCGTCGAAGAAGAGGTAATCTCCTCTACGGATTCTTTAAAAATTAATTCTTCTTATAATACCTCTACAAGCATTGATTCCATTAGAAAGTAATAAATTATGTATCACTTATATTATGATATGTTCCTATTAATATTAAATAACAATATTCCATCTTCAATCCATCCTACAAAAAATTGAAATCACCATGCGTGCGTACCTAGGACTTACCATCTCGACGATATGGAGTAAAATATTTTTCACCACAACCTTACATGAATGGGTATAATGATGTAAATAATAACAATATCTGAATGTTGTAAAATTATATTGATTCTATAAGAAAATATAAATAATCAACATCCATTACATTTCACAAAAAGAGGAATTATTATGTCGTTCGTGCGTACGTATGACCAACCGTCTCTACTATACGATACAATTCATTCTACATGATATCTATTAAATAATGATTATATAATAGTATATAATGAATGAATATTTAATATAATATATTAATAACATTTTTAATGATATATCTATGACCTAAGAAAGAGAACAAGATCTTAATCTATTAAACATGGATTTGAAAATGAAGTAGTTATTACCTGAATAATAAGTAATAATGAAATTTTATTAAGAAAAGTACGATTATATAATAAAATATGATATAATAAAAATGAATCTGATTCCAAATTTATACAATTAACTCATTTAAATAATTATTTGTGATTTTGGGATAAATACAATGTATAACATACCTAAGGTAAGGGATTATTTTCTCATCCCATTTATATCCATGATTATTCATACAGAAGTATATAATAGGGTATATTTATCATGGATGTCCATTTCTGATCAATATATATTCCAAAAAATACATCCTATCCTTTAAAGAAATTTCAATTAAACTTTTCTAATTACATAATTTTTATTATATGGTTTGGAATAAATCTTCTTTCATTTTTGATATGAGGTGCTTTTTTGATTAGTCAACAATAGTATGCGAAGAATGTTTTCTTTTAACATATATATATATATAATGAATTTAAAATTACATTTTATTGAATCCTTACTTACATTAATCATATTTTAAAATATTTAATGGTTATTTTCAATTAAATTATTATTTTTTGTATTTTGTTTCAGTTTGAGGGAAAACTTTTTTTGATGAAGAAAGTATATTTTTTCTCAAGAATTAATTTCAAGTGTTCTATCAAATTTATTTTCTATTTAAGATGGAATTATTTAAGAGGGATTTGTTTCATGTACACTATCTATATTATTCATATGGTTTCATTTTGATAATTTATGAATAATATTTATGAATTTAAATTGTTTTATATGGATTATGATATTATGGACTGATGTTTATGAAACCCATTTTATTCTCTGCGTTATGTTGTGATAAATGTTTTTTATTTTTCAATCACAAGTAATAATGTTATCAATAATAGTTGGGTGGGACTTATATCTCCCAACAATTCATTTTTAAAATATTTCTATCTCAAGATATATAAATGATTAGAATAGGAAAAGATCATGGTTTAGTAATACATTATTGGAATTATGGGAGAACTCAGATTAGTAAAGGAATTTGTCAGTTATGATGGTATTAGAAATGATCCCTGAATAATATAAAACGATTTACTATTCTTATGATTATGCCACAAAAATTCATTTCTTATGTAATGACTTTTCCAATTTAAATAATTTATTATTACAAACATATATGATTTATCCCATGACACAATATCATGATCGATCATATACAATATAATATTTTTAAATGTTATGTTATTAAGTGTTATGAATATGATATGATTGATATCTCCCTTGATTACCATTAGTTACCATCTGATCTCATCCCTTCAAATAATCATATTCCATAGTTCATGAATAATGATATTAAGAATCATATACAAAAAGCGGTTTAGTTATGAATGAATAACAGGTTGATAATGTAGATGTCATTTCAAAAATTTGTTTCTGTTTCCCAATTTATAATGACACTAAAACGATACAGTATATGTAGGGTTTTTTTTAGGATTTTTAATGAATATTATTCAATTTTACTAATATTTATTTATATAAATTGTGGTCTATTATAGTAGTCAACATTTTTATACCACACATGTTAGATAACAAAATACAAACAATTTGAATAGTTCCAGAATAAATAATCTTGCTTACATGGTTCACTATATATATATAATAATAGTAAACATAGAAATTAAAAAACATATGTTAAACATGTAGCACCAGTGTTAATGGAGTAACTATACAAAGGGTAAAAATAAACAGTTTCTACTAATAAGTAACTAACCATGTAAAAAACACTAGAAACCATTTTTTTAAATTTAATAATCCATTTTTGAAAATGTAATTAAATATGAATAAAAACATAATGAATATGATTATTGATTTCTAATATAAAAAATTTGAATATGATAATAGAAAAATTGTGCTGCCTATTAATCCAACCAAATAATATAATACACCTAAAATAAAAAATATATAACAATCAGAAAATATACAAGGACATTACTTTCTAATAGGATATTAATTCTAAAATATAAAATTAAAAACACTTCAGTGATTATTTATAAATAAAAAATGTAACATATTTCTCATGGAACCATTATTTTTTACATAAAACAATTTGAAGATATTGTACATGTTTTAAGGAATAAGAACTATCTCAAACTATTCTAAACTCAACACATTGTATGTATCAAGATGAAGTTTATTTATAAGAAAAATCCATCAGATCATAATTAATGTATGAAATTTAAGGAGTCATTTCCAACCATGAACCAACATGTTATGGTTTTTTATTTTCTAAATGGGACCTATATTCCTTAGTATAATCTTTAAATTCTTACCATATAGTTGGTGACCTAACTGGGGTGATATTTTTAAGAACAAAAAGTAAATAATAGAAAAATAATTTATTTGATCAAGTCTATTAGCTGGATATTTCTATTATATTTGATCGAATAGTATAAATTTTTTGGTAAGTTTTATCTTTTATATTATATCACAAATAAATGTCTATACGACTATTGAGGTTTAAATATAAATTCACCAATAATATGGGGAATTGCTCAAATCAACATATAATTCTTTTATGGTGGCCTACATAAATAATCTTTTATGACTGTTGTTTAAATAAATTTTGATTATTTAATGATTGATATCTCATAAACCCCTATAGTATAATATATAATAAATGTAATTTATACATGATTAATGTTTTAAAATAAAATTAGATCAATAATTTTGGCTGATATGGCATATTGAACAGCACATTATATTTAATGATATCTTGAATACTATATATAAATCATAGAATAACTCAAGGATCTCTATCATAATTAATTGAGGATGAAAGGAAATTTAGTTTCATGATCTCTTTAATCAATAAGTTTTCAATATTATCCACCATAGTGATATAGTGGACTAAGATAATGTTTGATGAATTAATAAAAAAAACCATCTGAAACCAAAATAATATTGTTTAATGCCTCAGGTTTTTAAAAGAGGAACCTATGATCGATAGTATACACTGAACAAAAAAATGAATCCAAAAAAAACAATGAGTTTTTAAATATGACCATTTAAACCATTACATTATATTTTTGGAACATGAGAAGTATTGACTACATTATTAAATAAATATATATATATATGTCTAAAATTTAATGATATATTTTTTATAAATAATTAATTTTTTTTAGTAATTTCTCGTTGGTTCTTCAAAATATATTTTCATCAAATATGATTTTTTTTTATTTTTTTGGACAATACTATATTGATTGTTTAGAAAATTTAAAATTTTTTTTTATAAAATTAACTCCATTATTTATAATATCATATCAAAATTATCTTAGGTACTAATTTTTTTAATTTTTCCGAATTTTCCATTTTTTAGTGAATAGTAAAAATACCATTTTTATATAAAATTTTCATTTCATTTGATAAATTGATTTATATAAAATTAAAATCGTTAATTTATTTTTATTTAATGGTACGATAAGTATTATTTATTTATACATAATTCAATAAATTATTTTCATTCCATCTTTATACTAGATTTTATTATATGTTTATGTTAAGGCATTAAAACAAATTATTCTTAAAATTATTTTAAAATGAATCATTTCCCTCCATTATAATTAATTGAAAAAAAAAATTATCGAATTTGATATAAATTTTTATATTATAAATTTTTATTTATTAATTAAAATTAACAAAAATAATAATACTAGTTATTGATTTTATGAAAAATCATTATTTCTATTCAAGAATGCTAATTGTTTTTTCAGAACACTACTTTTATCATAATTGTGTGTTTTAAACAAAAAACTTATTACACCCATGTGAATTGATTTTTATGAAATATATTACTAATTTGTAAGAATTATAATAAATTTTAGGTGTAATGATCAAATTTATTTTTTAGCAATATTAATAGAATTGTGGAAATATTCACTTCAATGGTAAACACAAAATAGTTCAATTAAGGGAAAAATAAATTTACAAATAATATAATAAAGTAACTATAGTAGTCTATATATATATATTATTTTCATTAAAATAATTATTCTATTTATTTAATATTTCCTTACTTTATAAATGATTATGTAATAACATTTATAAAAATTATATTTTGTTACGATAAAATAAAAATTGAATTTGTTTGTAATATAAAATTTATGCTATTTAATTTATATTGAATAATTAATAGATTTTAAGAATAAATGGTATTTTAATAAAATATTAATATATATTCATGATTGTTAAATAAAAATTATATTGTAATTTTTATGATATCAATGTTAATATCTATAATAGATTTTATATTTATATTGTAAAAAAACCACGCATTTCTCAATAAAAATAAATTCTAGTTTGAAAGTGAAAATTAATATATTCATATTACTAATGTTATAAATAAAATTTATTTTCTGAATCATATTTTCAAATTTATACACTAGTTAATTTTTGAAAAACATTTGAGACAATCCAATTTTGAGGTAAAAAATAAGTACAATATAAATATGGGATACATATTATGACATCCTAATGAACCAAAAATTAGTACTAAATAAAAAAAGGTATCCCTCAAAAAATTATATATTTCCAAAATAAAATAAAATAATATTTATGTTACCTTAATAATTTTGAAATTTTTTTATGAATCCTCGAAAACCTATAATATAATTTAATTTTTTAAGATCATTTTTTATGGGCATCACTCAAATCAACATCTCCAACATTAATATTTTATAATTTTCTGACAATATGATCGTAAACTAATTAAATAAACTTATATTTGATATAAACTATTGGATGAATCCCGGGGAATGTTTATCTTTTGGATATTTTTTTGTATAGAGTCCAAATGATAAGATAATGAATTCACAAATAACTCATCTCTCTTCCATATGTCAACAAACCCAATAACCATAATCTCATTACTCAAAACCATGAAATAAATCTTTATTATGTGAATAGCTCTCTAAATACATCTAAAAGATCCACATGTTTTCAATAAGCTCTACCAAAGGTATTTGGAATCAGCCTCTTAAGGGAACTGATCCCCAACTCTCCATTTTATTCAATCATCTATTTTATGTTATGCTTATTAATATCCATTTTTTCATGGTAGGATATTTTATTATATATATTATTCAAATAATTTTTTATATAAATGATAATATAGAAATTTTAATATTATTAATCCATCCCATTAACATTTTTGTACACCTATTGTCAAGCTAAATCATAGTAAGGGATCTCCCACTCTGATATTTTTTTCAATAAACTGTTTATATTATGGCTCTTAATTTCCAATTGTTCCTTTTTGTATATGACCTTATATATCTCCCATAATATCCATATTATTATTTAGTGACGATATACCTATATCACTATCATTAATACATCCCAAAACATTTGTGTACACTTATTACCATGCTGAAATATAGTAAGGGATCTCCTAATATCCTTTTCAATCAAGAAGCACTATTATGTTATGAATATTTATATCCATTTATTCAAGTTAGAATATGTTCATAAATACCACATATCATGCCGATTATATTTATAGATTTTGTGATACCAATATCATTATTTAATCCCTATAATTAAATAGTTTTTACACCCATTACCATCCCAAAATATAGTATAGAATATCCCGCTCTCATTTTTATTCAAGAACCACATTTTTTTGAAACCAATAATTTACATTTTTTTCATTATTTTATATGTTATTACATATCCCACTTACAACCCATTTTATCTATTTATAATGATATAAACCATTTATTCTCATTGATCCGGCCCATCAACCATTCTATATAACTATTAAAATGTCAGAATTTAGTACGGGATCTCCCAAATTCCTTTTTTATTAAACAACCTATCTTATTCAATACCTATTAAGTTACACTTTTTTTTTTGATTTTTTATGTTAATACATATATATTTTATTATCCATTTGATTAATACATTATTATTTTCCCCTTTCAATCTCATTAGTCCCTCTCATGATTCTTTGTGTACTCTCGTTATTGTGCATAAATTTAGTTATATGTCCTTTCATTCTCCTTATTATTCAATAATATTCATGATTTAATGTATTTTATTTCCAACTAATAAGGTTTGGATATAATTTTACATATCAATATTATATTAAATTTTATTTAAATATAATTCGATAACCATTTAACTATCATTAATCCTATAATATGAATCATTGAGTAATACTGTTATGCTATCAAAAATCCACCACATTATTCCATATAGAAAAATTTTGTTGAGAATTATTTTATGAATTTTCATATCATGGTTGTTCACCACTATGATCATATAATTCATTTATTGGGGAAATTTATGTATTCATCCACAATCCTTGATTTGATAATAAAACTTGATGAAATTTTTTTCATTATTTTATTATCATTGTGGCACATGTATACATGTAAATGAAATTCATATGATGGGAGTGCCAAATATAATATAGTACTCTAATTACATGGGTAATGTTTTAGACTCCAGAGAATCCATGGAAAATATTAGTGAGAGATCAATATATATCACAGTGTATTTTCTATCATGATTTCTTATTTGTGATCCTATAAATATGTTTGTGATGGATTGATTAAAGGTGTTTCCTGATTTTCACATTCCTATTTTGTTATCACAAACAAGTATGCATCAATATTCATCTGAATGTTTCTTAAACTTTTTATTTTAAATTAAATTTTATATTTTATAACATGTAATACTTTCTTCATATTTCCATGTTTATTCCATTACTAGTCTTTATAACTCACCTGTTACTTATATATGTCCCCATGATACTAAGTGATGTTTAAAGTATAATATAATAATATGATAATGTTAAGGGATTATTAAATAATGATGATTTACCCCAGATTTAAGATTTTATATAATATACCTAATTCATAAATATTGGAGACTTCTGGACCTTCTTGGTTTTATTATGTGCAATAATATGTAATTAATCATGAATTAATGTACAATTAAGACTCCTATTTAAATGTATCGTTCCAAATGAGTGTATAGTTATTTTTTGGGCTAGGATTAGAGAAATATATATGAATCCTTTTGGATAATACTAAACATAATAATACATATATGAATTTCCTTAATGTTTATAACAATTGGTCTTCATGAAAATGCATCCCTTTCTGGATACAAAAAGTGAATGTGGATTTAGCACCGATGTAATAAGGGGTTCCACATAAAAACACTACATTAAGATCGAATCAATTGGGAAATAGACCATGATAAAGCACCTTACTTCAAATATGTTCTTACACTCCTAGTGGATATTAATAAATTTAAAATATCATTGACAACAATTATTAAAGGAAAAAAATTCCCATAAGATTTATTATTTGGTAATACCATATGGATAACCTAGATTAAATCCAAAATATTAATAAGTTAAGGAACACATGTCAATTATATTTTATCTATTTGATGTTATTGGATCCCACATTATGTTATCAATTGTTTAAAATTACTCATCCATAATTTTCAGTTTATTCTATTTGATGTTTATAAATAATAAGTACCATGTCAATAACCATTGTAGTGGGAAATGTGATGAATGACCAATTGATATATCTAAGATGATTGGAACTCATGTAATTTACTGTGGATGAGAAAAATTGATAGAGGTACCAATTTAATTTATTTAAAGGGACTTAAATGTGTTTTGTGGCTGGAAATTAAGTCATAATTTTGCCAGATTCCATAAATAATAATGGAAGGTAATAAATTTCATTCCATATTTCCCTCATTTTACAATGTATTATAAGGAGAGAATATGGGATTTTTCTGATTAAATATCCTAGTGGTTAAATCCTAGATAATGGACCTATGCTATTGAAATCAATGATTTGTAATGATAAAATTGTTTAAGTGTTGATATCTTATAGTTATATTGTCAATGCTTTTTCTCCATGATATTATGGATATAAGAATCATTAAAAATATATGGATTTCATCATAATTTATTCCCTTAAAGACAAGAATTATATTTTTAATGGTATTGATAACAAAAAAATATGGTTTTTTTGACAACATGATATCTTAAATAATACATGATTGGAGGATGGATAACTGAAAATATGTGTTTGGGGCTAGAATAATCCTAATATGACATGTGATGGTATCTATAAGGTTAATGTTGCGATTAAAAGAATTTATATAATGTTTTTTAATAATATGAAGGACAATTATTATGATATTTTTTAGAAAATTCATACAAGATATATTTTCTGTAATTTTGTGGTGATATAGGATATATTTGGTCACTTTTTATTTAGTAAAGGTATATATAATGATTAGAATTACATTTTAGGGACATTATGATTTTCTAGAGGTGTAGGATGGAGGGTTTCTGACAGAAATTTAGGTCAAAAAATTCTCTACTTTTGAGTTTATTAGGGTTATATATTGATTTATATGTTAGTTATGATGTATGTTAAACCTTTAGGATGAATTGAATTATTATGTAGAGTAATATATTAATTTTTACTCTTTTTAATTTTTTTACATTATGCTAATAATTATTTATTACAGAATGATATAAGGAATAATATGTAATTATTCATTTGATTATGTGATTAGATATAATCTTATTCCAGTGGTTCAAGTAAAAAAAACCACCTTATCATTTGGAGAAAATATAAGATTGTAGTAGAAATTGATTGAATGATAAAATTATACTTATAAAGAGTGTAAATTTCATTATGTCCTTCAACTCATTGGTAAAAAAATTCCTTAACTATATGTAAATAATATTAAACAATTTTTATTCGTATTTTGATAATTCCTAGTGAATTGATACACTTTTTACCTAAACATATTTATGGGTTTGTGGACATTTATTTTTACCTAACCATATTCTCTATCACACTATAATCGTTATTTTGGGTTTGTTTTTCTTTTATTTCGATGTATTCACATCCCACTAATGTTCTTATACATGGAAAACAAGTAATGTGATGACCTTCAAAACATCCATTTCTCTATATTCTGGGGGATGTTTTATTATCCATTTTTATGTGGGATTTCAAAAAAGATATATTCATTTTTCAAAACAATTAATATCAACCAGAAGATTAAATTTAGAGGATAAAATTTATTAATGGGGGAAATAATGTAGTACTTTGAGTTTTTAATATTTAAATTTATGTTTGATATTGTACAAGAAGCACAACACGGAACCCAAATAAACAATCATTGTTTAAATGTGACAATTTTAACCATTCCATTAAATTTTTGAAATATTTCTAGGTTGAAATATATATATATATATATTTCAAAAATATATTGTAAAATTTAGAGAAAAATAGTTAATCAACTTTTTGAAAAAAATTATTTTGTTATTCAAAATATATTTTCTCATAAATGATTTTTATTTATTTGTTGTGAAAAAAAATTATAATTATTTTATATTAAATTCATTTGGTAAAATGAACTCAATTCATGATGTTATCATTTAAAAATAATTATAGTGAAATATTGGGATTTTTAGAAAATAGAAACTTTCCATTGAATAGTGAAAAGTGTTCAATTTATGTAAATTTTCATATTTTTTAAAATTATTTAATTTAAAATGAAAATTATTATTTTTATATTTATTGATGTTAATATAATATTTTTTCAGTATATTTATTTCATTTAGATATATTTAAGCCATAATTATACCAAATATTAGTATATGGGGTTTTTAATTCTTCAAAATTTATTTTTATAAAAACTATTTTAAAATGAATAATGTTTCTCTATTATAATTAATAAAAATAGAATTTATTGGGATATATTTTTAAAGAATATTTCTAATCATATATCTATAAATATTAATTTATATTAATGAAATTAATATTACAATTTATTTTTTGAATGTAAAATCATATATTCCATAAAAAATAACCTTTTTTTAAACTGATTTCCATTACGCTAGCTGGTTTTATATTAAAAAAAATTATTCCACCTCTATAAATTTAATTTTATTAAATTTATTCCATATTTTGATTCATCTTAATTAATATTATATAAAAATACCATTTTTGATTTCAGACTTTTTGTATAGTAATTATAGTAAATATTTATTACAATATTAAAAGGAAATATAGTAGTTAATAGAAAAAAAAATTACATAGACTGAAAACAATGTGACCCTAAATGTATGAATATTTATATATATATATATTTAAATAATTATTATATTAATTTCATAATGTTTATTTAAAGAAAACATTATTCACTAATGAGTTTGATCATAATTTTATTTTGATACGATAATACACAAATTTTATATCTATGTATTATTAAATTTCAATTAAGGAATTGAATTTCATGAATTATTTGATTTTTAAGATAAATGATATTTTCAAAAAATATTATATTTAATTTTTTATTATTTAATTTAAATGATAATATAATATTAATGATGTCAATGATAATTTATTTCAATGTTCAAAAAGTTTTATTGGAAAACCACATACTTTTCACAATAAATGATAATTTTATATTATAATTTATAATTTATATAGTTACAATTTTTATAAAACACTTATTCTTTTTTCAATCAGAGCATATATATTATCCAATTATGAATTCATCATAATTTTATATGTAAGTAATAATTTTGGCTAAAAATTAAATATGGTATAAATTTATAGTGTGTATTATGATAAAATACAAGATTCTCAAGGATATTTTACTTTTTTATAAATATTTTATGAATCCTAAAGAACGTATAATATATTTCTTATTTTAAGTATGCTTCATTAAAGGCATTATTCATTTTAATATCAACAATTATAATATTTTAATAATTTTGGACCTTATAATTATAAAATAATGATAAAAACCACGCGTCTGTTGAATAAATGAGAAAACATGGGGAGTTTGTGGTTCAGGTAATTTTAATTCATAGTGTCTAAAACCCGAGCTTGCAAAATAATAAACAACTCCATCTATTTATCATATAAACTGACCCAATATCCCCATTATATTCACTCAAAAAACATTAATCACATCTTCAATCTGCTATAATCTCTATAGAGTCCTCCCAAGGTGCTCCCAATCTATCATGAATCTCTTCTAAATATTTATGGAATCACTCCCTTTTTGTAAAAAATCTCCTACTCACTTTTTTTCAAGAACCTCTTTTCTTATATACCACTTAATATCCGTTTCATAATGTTTTGTTATGTTATTCAATACCCTCTCACTTTAAAATTTATTTCTATGTGATTATAGGTACCATTAACACTCATTAAACACACCCATAAACCATTTGGACACCCGTTATCGTGCTAAAATTATGTAAAGGATATCCCACTCTCCATTTTCTTCATTCATCTCTTTTATTTATTGTTTCTTAATTTCATTATTTTTCATGAAGGGATTTGTTCTTCCATATCTCCCCTATATTACATTTTATGTATAAATTTTGATATACCCTATTGATTATCATTAATAACTCCAATGAACATTTTTGTACAACTTTTATAATGAAATTATTTTAAGAGATTCCCCACTCCTTTTATTCAAGTTTCTTTTTTATGTTAGACATCCAAATATAAAATTTATCATTGTGGGATATATTTTTCAAAATCTTGGTTACTTTATATTTTATATCTAAATGATTATATTTCTGTTTCACTATCATTAATCCCTCCCATGAACCATTATGTACACTCATTACCATGCTGAAACATAGAATGGGATCTCTATCTCTTCTTTTTCATCAATCATATGTTTTAGGCAATGGCTATTAATTACATTTTCTATCATGTTGTTTTAGGTTACTAAATAACCATTACTATTTATTTTACATCACATTGAGGATACACCCAAATTATATTCTGTATTCCAACACATGATACATTGTATACAGCGGTTACCATACCAAAATTTATTAAGGGATATCACACTCTTCATTTAATATAAACACCTATTTATGTTATTTCTAATAATTTACTTTTTTCACGTTGGGATAAGTTCATAAATTTTTCCATTAATCCACATTATATTCACAAATTAAGATATTCATCTTTCACTCTAATTATTCCCTCTTATTAACCTTTGTGTACAAACATTACCATGAATATATTTTGAATGGGATCCATTAGTTCACATCTTCATTAAAAAAACATCATAATTTCTTGTAATATATTTCCAATTTAAAATTATTTGATATACTTTTCCACGCCATTTTTACTTTAAATTTGATTAAAAATAAAAATAGACAAATTTTCTCTCATTAACACAATTTTAGGAATCTTTGACTACAATAGTTATGATTCTAAAATTCCTCAATGAAATTCAATGCCAAATAATTGAGTATTAAAAAACCATACCACTTTTCTTATCAAGTATTTTAGAAATTTATAGACAAATACATTATTGATATGGTAATTACATGAAGGTATTCACTTCTCATTGATTGTAGAATCAATCATGATGATAAATGGAAGCATGGTTTATGATCTATATGGCACACATATGCATGTTAATGAAATGGATGAGATAGGTAATCTAAGAATTGTATAGGGCTAAATTGCGTTGGAAAATTTTTTAGTCCCATGAGATGTCATTAAAGTTATTTATGACTGATCATAATCTATAATGATAATTTCTCGGAAATGATGTCTTGGCGGTTAGCCTTTACCAATGTTTATGATGAAATTATTTAATTTGTGTCAACATTTTCATGTTACCATTATGTAATCTTGAATTACCAGGACATAATATTCATGTAAATGATTATCAACCTTTTAAGACAATTTTTTGGTATTTTCTAACATATAATAATTTATTCATATTTTCCATGTTTATTCACTTACTATGCATTATAGGCCACCCCATTGTTATGTTTGTACCCATGTTACTCTATAATGTTCTTAGAAAAAGTTGAATATTATGAGCATGTTAAGGATGAGTTCAATAATTGTAATGCATCCCCTAATCTAAATTGTAATGTAATGTAATTAATTACAAAATACATTGTACTTCTATCACACAATGGTATTATTATGTGTAATATTATGTAATAAATAACTAAAAAATATGCAATAAGGACTCAATCTACTATATATTCCTTTACAAAGGTGTGTTATTAATTCAGGTGATGAAATATATTGAAAAGTCATTCAATATCTATATAATAATATAAATAGTCTATTTCAACTGAGAGGGTGTTTTAATACCTCATTTAATCTACTATAAAATATTACATTGAAAAAATACATTATATCATAGTTTATCCTAGTTCAGATGTATCATTTTTTAATATTGTAATATATCATAGTGTAATTTAATGGGAAAACATAGTTAGATAAGTTTTAATATTTTATCCATAATATTATCATGGATTGTAGAACCATATTAAAATTTATAAAAAATAAGAATTCCCTTTGGAGGAAGATATCCCTAATTTCTGATTTTATTATGTTATATAATTCTCTTGATATGATTATAGTGTTCCTCACTTGATTAGTAAATATGGATAATAATATTGATAAATGTTTATACATAAAAATTTCATAGAAACATCACCTTCCTCTACGACTCCATCTCTAACTACATCTCATTAATGAGTCCCATCAAATTCCCCTAAACTCAAAATTTCTTGAAGGCATGTGATGAATATTTTATATTAAGGGAATTGTTAATGATATATATATTCCCAATTATATATTTTGGTTCAATTTAATTACATGAATTAATTATACTGATAACCGTTTTCAACGATTCATTCATTTTGGAAAAAGTATAAATGATAATTTTAAGGATGGTATAAACAATAAATTTTTGGATTAATAAATACATCCATCAAGCCATCAAATCATGAATAAATACCAAAAACTAAATATCATTTTTTGGTAAAAAATACATGTGGAAAAATTTATGGATAACCACATTTCACAATGTGATTATATTTCGTTGGAATAAAACCTGATGCCTTATGTTATCCTTTGTTGTACATTAAATAACCTTTACAAAGGATTTATAGTGTAACATATTAATATATTTTTCATGTATTTATTTTCCCATAATTTGACCAAGTTTTTTTAGGGTTAATTATTTGTTTTGTTTATGAAATTTGGATAATTTTAGTGTCCATTGAGGCATTTAATAATTGGTGCATGGTCAATGAAATCTATGGGGGTTTTCCCAAATAACCACGGTCATTTTTATGGTTATTTAGAGGGGATGATTTTTTACCTAAATATTAATCTAGAACATTCTGAGTATGTGGTCATGTGTAGTGTTAATTTTCATGGTCTTTTCATGGTTGACTAAACCATGTTCCAACCAAGGAGAAACCACGCACTCTAGAAAGTAGGGGCGCACAGTTTTATTAACCATGAAGCTATACCTAGAGAACAATGAATGTGAGTTTTTAATTTTCTTAAATTTTAATTAAAAATACCAAACCCCTCCCTTATGAACTATAATCCATCAATTAATCCCATTAATAATTTCCATTTCTTTATAGGCTTTCAATAAGTGTTTTTGGATCTTGATACACCATTTATTAGTGTATCTTTAGAATTTAATCTTGTTTGATCTCCTTCGGGTAAGTAGATCTCATTCCATGTTATTTCATCAGCATCTACTAATTTCTTCCTAATGTTTTAATTGATCCTTATGTAATTGATGGATCAAAATATTATTCTTTGAATATTGATTCTAACTTGTGTTCCTTGATCTTCTATGACTTATTTCTTCATTAAATGTTCTGAAAGAATGTGTGGTGAATTGGGATTGTGGGTTTAGTAATTGGTGCTTCTATATAAAATTTTAATTCTTCAATTTTATAATTTATCAAATATATTACATAGGTTTTTTAATTGAATAGAAGTGATAAATTATTTAAATGTATATTTTTTAGAAAATAATCAAGTGTTTAAAGGGGGTTTATCTAAAAAAACTAATTTAGGACCCCAAGTGATTGTTTTAATGATTGAATGGTGGTTTTGATTTTGAAATGGATTTTCAAAATCCAATGTTTATTGGACTGGATTTTAATATTTTATAAAATTGTGATTATCGTTATTGAATATAATTGAAAATATTGGAATATGATGAACCTTGGGCAGTTTGGGAAAGTGGAATATGCATCCTTAGAATACGTTGAGAGGATAAGGGTTGTTAAGGTATATCAATGGACTGTAAAATGAATTGATATAATGTTGACCATGAATTAATTATTATTCTACTACATATTTTCTCATAGGTTATATTCGGACTGGATTGTTTTTCTCCATTTACGAGTATTTATTACATGATGTATTCTTCTCATGGATTATTGCTCACATGATTTCCATTATGAGACCTATCAAATAGATTCAAATGATGTGATTTCATAGATATTTTAATTCATGTTTAACTAATGGTGCGGGGATATAATTTTACACTTTATCACTTATACATTTCATTTTTATATTTTGAGAATATTAATGGATTTTTTTTAAAAACCAAATGAAGAAATATTATTTACAGGTAGTATTGAATTTAATGAAATTTATTTTTAGAAACTAATTTGTTTTTCAATATTTAATAGAAACATTATTAATTTTTTACATTATATAGATTATATGGTTGAATATTACTATGATTTGTAGTCACACCCTACAATTTCCATAGGGTGGTTGTAGTGGTTACACACTAGGATTCGGGTAAAGAAAAGGGTGTCCTATAGCTTGCTGAATTATCTTAATATGACTAACCTCATTTCAGGTTAGCATTGAGATGACTATTTTTCACATAAAGACTGATGTTATTGTCTAATTTCTATTTTCCTAGTTTAGCCTAAGGGATTTGTGTAATGAATAGTTTTACCTTCTTAGTTTCAACTTTATAATCATATTTTTTGTATTAATTTTTGTATACACTACATTGGTTTCACCATTCTTTATAACCCTTTCTATGATTGGATAAATTCGGTGGATAGTTTTGTTGACATTGGTTAGTTTATTTTAATTTATTATTAGAGGGATGGTCAGTTTAAATTGTGTGAACACTACCTAATATTAGTAATGTGTCTTTGGTATACTGGATAAAGGACCATTAGAATTTGGATAACAAGTGTGAAAAGAGGCATGACCATCTCAGAAATGTGACGAAACATATGTTACCTAGTGTTATTAAGAAATTTCACTAGGGTTGAGAGAAAGAGTTTGAGGTCCTCTAAATGAACTACATGGGAATTTTATTCATATGGAATAGTACATTCCTAAAATTTTCATCACGCATTGATAAAATTATTAACATTAATAAACACTAATTATTTAAAAAAATTTGGTTTTTTGAAATTTTTTGTACGATGTATGAATTAATTAATTTTTATTGGTTATTTTCTAATTTCTATGAATCACTATATCCAAGTATAACTCCACTAAATATAGTAGGGGAATCTGTATGGACCAATAGATTAATTTATAGTGCTTTTGTATGTATATTTATGACAGACATCCATTCCAAAATGTCATTTTAGACAAGAGTCCATCTAAAATGCCTCATCCTAGATCGTGGTGTTGCCAATGTGTTCATTTGGGATGATTAAATGAAAATAATTCCTCTTTTTTTGTGATGAAAAAATGGTCTATCCAAAAGTCTCCCATTAGTTTTTATGTAAAAAGTTTTGTTGATCCATTGAAAAATGCTAACAATTATTTTCAACGGATGGCTCCATCGACAATAAATAACTAATTTTTTTAAAAAATATTATAAATAATATTAAAACAATAATTTTTTTTTAATTATTATAAAATAAATTTAATAATAAATATTATAAAAATATATATTTTAAAATATAGTAAATATTAAATAAAATAAAATAAATTAAAAAAATGAATATACTAAAAAAAATTTAATATAAATAAAATTGTTGAAATTATTTATCATTTTAAAAATATAATAAAAATATATATTTATATATAATTAATAATATTTAAAATATATAAAACTAAGTAAAATATTTTAAAAGGCATATAAATATTAAAAAATTTAAAAATATTTTTAAAAAAATATAGATAATTAAAAGAATTAAAATAGTAATAAAAGTAATACATCAGTTAAAAAATAACATGTATTTAAAACCAATTTAACAATAATGTTATAAAAACTATATAAATCTATATTTATCATTTGGTGGAGGAGTATCACTCGAATAAAAAGGTAGAGGAAGCTTTATATCGATGCCACATGTAAGTCACTACATAAAATCCATCATCTTCTCATCTCATAGATGCTTATGCTCATGCTCCTCCTCCCTCTCTTTATGTATTCCATGTATCATCTCACCCTGAGCTCCCAACCCCTCCTCATACTATGCGGTGGATGATGGTGTTGATGAAAACAATCTATAAGCTCCCTTTGTGCTCACTGATGACATGACAGATGTACCATAATAGCTCATAGGTGAAAGTTGAGAAACAATAGAAATCATGAAATGAGTTTTATTTTCTTGAATTTACTTTTATAAATTATTTTGGACACATCTTTGACTAGGCGCTGAAACGACCTGTGATTCCGATTCCCAGGGTGCCCAGAATGGTACGTTAAAAAATCTTTTATTATTAATATCACACACGTGAGACAATTCTAAAATTTCTGAACAACTATTAAATGGTTTCTCAGGTTTGAAATTTTAGGGCATTTTTGACAACATAAGAGTGTCTTTACCCACATTATGCATAAATTTAGTCAGTACAGGTCTTCTATGGAAAACCGGAAAAGGATGTAACCGTATATAAAATAAATAAATATTTTTTTATATATTAAATAATAATAACTCCTAGATGGTAACTCGTATAAGAAATATTAGACCACTATTGAGTATATATGGGTGTAGTTTCCTTAGGTGATGCATAATATCGGCTAACACATTCTAGCTGTGAAATATAGTTTTTGAACATGGACATCATTAAAATATTCTAATAAAAATATGTTATTTGATGAAATGTCATTTAATTATTAATTATCATTGTTGAATAATTCAAGGTTATCTTCATAACCCTATATATCCTCAAAGGTACGAAAAATGAGATCTCACCAACAAATGCTGATTGAATGGAAAATCAAGGACGATGATCCTCAAATTTGACGAATCATTACCACGATAATGATTCAGTGACCTTTATTCATCAGTGATAGAAGCTAATCAAGGAAGTGATTTTTTTCATTTTATTTCCTCACATATTATTTATTTCCTATTATTAATGTGAATAAATCAATGTATGGATTGATTTATAGGTCATGCGTAATTACGAGATTTGGGATTTAAGTTGCAGGATGATTATCAGGATTGGTTTTTTTTAAAAGAGATGTTACTTTTTCAACATAGTTCTTCATTCTAAAATGAATTGATCGAGGCTGATTAGAAAAAGGAAAAGATCCAATCTTTAGGAATTCATGTTATTTATATCGTTCCCCAAATCTCTACGTGATTCTCGTTCATTGAAAAATAAGAATTAAGGATCCATTAACCTTTGTTATGTGGCTCAAGTATAAAATAATGAGGTTTTCACACCACAACAAAACTGAAACTCATCAACAGATAAGTCATGTGATTAATCCCTAAAGGTAGAGGGTTATGATGGTGGAAGGCAGTGGCACATGATGACTCCTAGAGCAGCTGCTCAATCTAGATCTAGGTGGAGGGCATGAAAAACTGTATGCCAACGACAGGGTGCCTAGTAGTAGTGGTAGGAGTGGACTTGTAGTGTGGGATAGGCCAGGTAAAGCACATAGCTGGATGGACTGCCAACGATAGAAGAATGATGTGGTCAAGGCGGGGCCACATCAGAGAGACCCCCTAACAGTAGAGGATGCGGTTAGTGACTAGGGGGTCACGGTGGTGATATTTGTGCGTATGAAGGGGGCGGTGTTAGACTTCTAGAGTAAAAGAAGATCCACAAAAAGTGTCCATGAGACTGAGTAATAAATGAAACAATGAGAGCCATAATGAATAATGGGTATAATGATTGTCATATGTAGGTCGACCATCTTGCATGTGGGGTAGACCTAATTAGTCGTGCCACTCTTGAAACCTAGCAGGACGAGTCCAGCCTGCCCAGTGAGCCATTCCTGTAAGCCATGCCCAACAGGCTAAGACCAATGGGATAAGATTGTTATGGAGGAGCGAAACTGGGTCGGTTCATTTGGTCTGAGTCTAGATGTGTCTGGCCGGTTGGGTTAGCCCCGGGCTGGACCCAAGAATACCATTTCTGAAAAAAAAATCCATATCATTCAAACAGTTCATTTGATTGATGAGTTGTCTATGGCATTGGGTCTCTTACAATATGGTGGTCCTATTGAGATGGATTGGGAGATTTTGTTGGATAATTATATGTTGAATGTGTGCCCTTGGTATTTTCTTATGAGGGTTAGATATAAGATATCATTATCATTATAGAGGATGGACCATATTTTTATGTGAGTTGTCTTAGCCTGAGTTCGACAGTTGAATCAGCGTGATGGACCATATATCGCACCGAGAGGTCTGTTCAACCATAACATATATTCATGGAACCATAGATAGGCTTTCTAGAGAAGTTTTGAAAAATATTTACACAGAAGCATGTCCCATATCTAGGACAACAATTCTAGTAGGGAGAGGATTCCCCCCAGTGAGCTTGGGTCATAGATAAACTACTATCTATGTATCTGGATTATATTATTTCCATTATGTGTTACAGGACCTGATGAGAATTATTCAAGAATTTGTTTTATGGTTTATGTTTTTATGTGACTTAGTGACTATGTGACAAAGATGCTACATGACTAATTTACACTCCATGATTTATGAATACTACTTGTGTTACCAACACACCATGTGTTAATGACACTTCATTTGTCACAGATACTATTTTTATTTCCAATAATCTTTATATTACCGACACCCCGTGTGTTATGTACAATGAGGGTTCTACCGACACTCTATATCCTAACGAAACACCATGTGTTACTGACACTCAGTGTCTTAGTGATATAATATGTATCATGAAAAAAAACTATCTTTTTGAGATGATATTATTCACTTGTGGTACATTGGGTAGACATGTTCTATGTTCTTCTATAATATATATTGAAGAGTGAGATATCCCATAATGAGAGCCCTAGGAGAGGAACCATACAACTAAATGTGGATGATACCTTGAACCTTGAAATAAATTATTATAATACATAAATTTACTTGTTATATGTTTTTAATACGTATACCTATGTTGATCTGACTGTATCTTCTTTGTGATTTTTCCTCTATGGTATTTTACATGGTGTTTCGTGTTTCATACGGATTATTGATATAATCACACCTACATGGTCCTTTTTGACACATGTCATGCCTTTTTCACACCATCTAATGAGTCCTAGATGGACTGGGATCCGTGGATTCTTAGAGAGAGACAAGATAATAGAGGTATTCTAGTGTGTATTTAGACATTTACTTGTATACCTACCATTATGGTAGTGTTCTTTATAGACATGCATCTGGACATTGTTATATAGACTCATTATATTATTATGGTTTTGAATTCCGGCCTAGTTGTACTTTACTACACATTACATTCATTTTTTACTCTAAGGATTGTATAATAGTGTATGCATGCATTTTTTCATCATTTTTTCTCACATTTTAGTATTTTTTACATGGATGTGTGTGTGTGGGAGTAAAATTACAAAGAAAATTGACTCCTATTTGTTGGATATTCATAATCAACATTAGTAACTAGCCCCTGTCTTATAGGAGTCGATCTTGGTGTAGTCACAAAATGGTCCCATCTCAGATTTGTTATGACAGAGTCATTATTAGAAGAGGTTAGTTCTATTTAAGGATAATGAGTCTGTGAGGTTGTTTTAGGGAAACTGTGTCGAGTGTTTTGAGTTCGGGTCTTAGTCCAAGTAATTAATTATGCTATAACAGCGGACGTATCCATACACCATGTCATTGGACACTTAATTTTAGACTCAGTACAAAAAAAAAATTCAGGAGAAAACCTGACATGATTCACAAAGCAATGTGTTGTGTTTTCCATGTCCTTATTGAGCCATCTCACCAGGTATACTCTATTAATGGTGATGCATCATGATTTTCTATAGGAGATTACACTGATTCTATACAATAAAGTTTTTATACTAGGATCAGCTGTTCGGCCTAATGTATGATGAGACCACCCTGAGGGGTTCATGTCATGAAAATAGTTTTCCATCAGGATAGTCGTAAGTTTTTGCTCTCTTCAATTGATTAGTTTCTAGACCCACCTTCAGTCATTCCTATGGATGAAGCTTTCCATACTGAGTTTTGGATGGACATTTTGGTTCTGGATGATGATATGTAGGGTCAAAATGTGTATCATTGGAAACTAAGGTAGTGATATATCAAAATGCAGTGTCATGAAGACCTTCCAATAGCAGGTGCATGATGCAAGACCTGAGGTAGGTGGATCTATCAGAACATCAAGAGGAATGTTATTTCCCTAAAAGAGAGGATTTGATATACTTTTCATGAGAGGGTGCATATTCCACTAGATACACCCATTATATTAGCTACATTAAGAGAGGTAGTTGTTTAACCACCAAGGATGAGGCAACAAACTGAGTAGACAGATCTGTCAGGCCACATTCATGGAAGAGGAGGCGGGGAAATGTTGGATGTGGACAAGGTTTAGAAGTGATAAAAATGGAATCCCCAAGTAGCCCATAACAGAATAAGGAATATGTGGGATAGGGGAGAAGGAAATATCAAGATATCAAATATTACGACTCTAGGACTTCAGGAATGGTTCAAGATACGATCTATTTCTTTCTACAATAGTTGTAGCAGATAGACACATGGGATAGTGATATATTTTCCCACCCCATTTATTACTAATACATTAATATTACAATTAAACCATTGTCTTCTCCCTCATGTCTAGAGATTATTTCTATAATAGACCAAACGATCACACACTGGTACTGATAATGTGACCTGACACTAAAAGGAATGATTTTCGTTTTTTATATCATGGTATTAGCACTGAAGCCTTATGATTTCATTCTCGGTATACAATAATAGACACAGTTCATTTGCATATTAGTTTTTTTAGGTAAAGGGTTTTTTCATCAATGGAAATAGCACAATATTTTAATTTTTAATTGAAAAAGGGAAATTATTACATCTCATGATGGACTCACGCATTTGAGGTTGCAATTATTTTATTTTTAGTTGTCTAGCCTGAACCATAGTGTAGTGGAAGTTTTGATTCCTCAATTGATTGTAATAGTGGTGGAATATATGGATTTCTACCATGAAAATGTTCTATGTTTACCTCCACATTGAATGATAGAATTATGTGTTGATCTACACTCTGGGACGATACCGATATCTACACTAGCATATAGATTGGTTCTCACATTGCTACATGTGCTAAGGCTGTAATTTTAGTTCATTAAGAGAAAGGGCTTTCTGAGGCCTTGTGTTTCAACCAATGTATCCATAATTGGTATTTTTTGATCACAATCATATCATAACATAAATTAAATTTTCAATGGATCTGGAAAATGTTGAGGTAGAGGTAGATAAGCGCTACCTTCTTGAAGTTTCCAGAGGGGATGATGAGTATGTAGTGTTCTGTGATGCATCAGGAAATATGATTGGTTGTGTAATGAAACAGATTCAAGTTGTGATTTCCTATCATTAATTCCTATGAAATCACATGTGTAGAACAGCATGACCCATGGTCTAGAGTTATCAGTAGTAGTCTTCTCTTTGAAGATGTGACGAACCTACCTGATCGGTGACCAATTTATTATCTACATATACCACATGAGTCTCACGTTTATCTTATCATAAAAGGATTGGATATTGAGAAAAAAGTTATGGATATAGTTTAACTAGGTATATGACATGAATATTTTATGTACTCATTCAGAGTGGAATGTGTTAGTGGAATCATTCATTTGGAGATCTAGATTACAGTTGCTGAACAAGGCACAAGAATAGTTAGCCTCATTTCATATATCAATTTTGGATGGACATAGAGTAGATTATCTATAGTCAATGGTTTCCCCCCTCCACTATTAAATTGGGTTAGAGAGGCATAGCCTAGGGATACTGATTGTAGGGAATTACATACTATCATGTTCATAAGTCATACCTCATATGGATATTCCAAAGGTGGGGAGGACATTGTTCTTTTCATAGGATGCATGATGATACCAGTGGTGTTGTGAGAGGATGTTCTCAGGTAGTTTCATGCATCCCCTTTAGTACTTCATCTATAATTGGAAATGATGTTTGAGGACCACCTATATTAGTTTGGTGGTTAGGGATGATGGAGGAAGTTGCAACGTTTTTGGCTCGATGACTCAGTTTTATACAAATTAAGGATGAGAATCAGGTTCCAGCTAATTGAACTCAACAACATTATTTTATTAAATATATATGGGATGGAATAACAATAGAATTCTATATGGGTTTACCATGTATGTATAGGGGTCACGATACCATATGGGTGGTAATTTACTAACTCCCCATGTTAGCCAATATCCTACCTATCAAGGAGTAGATTTCAGTAGAGATCATGGGACACCTTTATGTGAAGGATATAGTTTTAAGTCATTAGTTTACATCAACAATTGTTTAAGAATGTGATCCTTCCATCACATTCCCATTGTAGAAGAGAATATAGTAGGTGTTTGGGACACTGTTATGCTTGATAATGTCATTTTATCCCCTGAACGATTGCCATATGGGGAGGACCATTTAGGTATAGGAGAACATGCTTCAAACATTCATGTGATGTTTTGGACATAGTTGGAAGGATCCCCAACCTTTGATGTATTATTAACACAAAAATAGCTACCCCTCCACTATCAATATGGAACCATTCATGTCTTGGTAGATCAACCATATAGGTCCCTACATTGTTGGACTGACCTAGATGAGTAGGTACTCATTGTTCCAAAGTTGGTGCGGGCAACTACAGAGAAGGTGTAGTTCATCCAGAAAAATACAAAGACTGAATAGTGCGATCATAAATTTTATGGTGATAAGAAAAAATGGCCTTTGGAGTTAAAGGAGTGTGAATATATGTTCTATTTTGTCTCTCCTCGATATGGGATATAGATATTTTGTCTGGATGACAACATTTCTCTTATGTATATCATCCCTTTCCAGATATAGTGTAGAGTTTATGAGGTGGTGTACCACTTGGATCTACCCTCATAGTTGGACCAGGTACATGATGTATTCTATAGGTCATAGAAAAATTGATATACGAAAGACTCATCACAAGAATTTTATTGGGGTGTCATTTTTGGAGAACTAGTTTGAGATAATGTACTGATAAAGTGGGTATTTTTTTGTAGGTAGATTCCTCTAGAGTGTGTTTTCTGGCATAATGAGAATATCTAGGAGAGCAATTTGGAGCAGATGGCTAGGATTCGTGTTTGGTAACCTCAATTGTATGTGTGGCACCTTGTTTTGACTTTTAGGGACATAAATACCAATGGTTGGAAGAATTAAATGAGTCATATTTTTCCAAAAAAAAATTGATGTTATTTTGTTAAATTTAGAGGCACGACACTATGACAACATGTGATACCAAGGCCTAGGAAGCACGCAATGATTCTTTGAAAAATGTTATTTTTTAAAAGAATGTGTGTGAAAATTTTCATAAAATGTAACATAACTCATAAAAAGGTACCCATATCTGAAATCCTATGACACCATTGGACATAGAACATTATCTTTACCCTAGGCATGACTTATCATTAGTTGGTGATGGTATTTTTTTTCAGAAACCAATAAAGTACATAACCCTCAATATAATAATTAAATTAAATTAATTTATTTTTAAATATAATAATAGGACATAAAGAATAACATGAATTTGAAATATGAGACCCCCATTAAGCCCGTACAGGTTTTTTTTTCTTTAGGTAAGGCCTAACATCAGCTATCACTAGCCAGTTGTGAATGATAATTTTTAGACATGAATATTTTGAAAACACTATAATAAAAATATTTTATTAAACAAAATTAAATATTATTTTTATTAGATTTTAAAGATAATTCAGGGTTATCATAATAACCCTGGAAATCCTATTATTGAAGAAGAAGGATCTCTCACTAATGAACACCGACATATTTTCAAATCACAAATGATGAACCTCGGATTCGAAGGATTTTCAACATGACAAATATGATTCAATTAATGAACTGATTGATTCGTAGGTCATTTGTAATTTTGATTTCTGGGATTTTAATTACGAGTTGATTTTATATATTATTTTTTGATAAATATATTTGATTTGTTTTCACTTTGTTCTTTTTAATGACATGAACAGATTGAGGCTAACAAGAATAAGGTCAAGATATATTCATTTGGAATTTATGTTTTTATATACTTCCCCAAATCACTCAATTTTACACATTCTTCACAAAATACAAACAAAGGATTGTTCTGCCTTAGAACCATTGATCACCAATCCAATAATGGGTATAGAACACTGCAATGACATACAAAAGGTAGAAAGGGTAATGTGAGGTGTTAATCAATATATGTAGAGGGTTATAGTGGCCCCAGGTGGTGTCTCACAATGGAGATCGGTGTAGCATTTATGGTCGGGTCTAGGTGGAGGGTGTGACAAATAGTTTTTCGCTGATAAGGTGGCGGTGACATCGTCCCGGTGATGGGGGGTCGGGATTGGATGAGTGTTGAGTAGTATGGGACATCGGAGGGATTTTTTTGGAATCATCAAGTCATTGTATGGGTGTGTCCACATCAGTGGAAGACCATGGTGGTAGGAGTCGAGTGTAGTGACCAGGGGGCGTCGTAGGAGGCCATGAAGACAATAAACACGTGAATATGGGGGCCTGTTTTCACCCGCAACATAGGTCACAAGACATGAATATAGGTTGATATATTTATTATGAAATGTGGATAGGGGTTTCGCAAGGGCCGGTGGTGAACATGGATGAGTCGGGCCATGTGGGGAAAGGAGGGAGGCCCACGCTCATGATTGTCGGACTAGATTAGTCTTTCTTCTCATGTGGTCCAGTGGGCTAGACTGACAAGCCTAGCACGCTATTCACATTTAGCAAGGCTAAACCAGTTCTGGTCAGTCAGATCCGGTCGGGTTGAGTCCAGCAGGCTAGGTCCGACCCAGAACGAACTCGAGAAAACCATTTTATAAAAACATTTGTATCATTCAAAAAGAGAATTCAATTGAGGAGGTGTCTATGAAATTAGGACTATTTGGATAGGGAGGTCCATTTGAGATGGCATGGACAATTTTTTGGTTGATTAGAATAGGTTGAGAGTGTACCATAATTTTTTTACTATGCGGTTCTTTTGTAGGATCTCATTCATGTCATAGGTGATGAACCATATTTTGAATAGAGTTTTCTCATCTTGTCTTTAATAGTTGACTATGTAGGTTGAATCATGTATCACACTGAGAGTCCCTATCTGTCTTTTATTCAATTCTTGTTAACGTAGATATGCTCTTTAGGGAATGTGTGACCAATATATAAATGGATACATATCCCATATCATGGATGATTTTTCCAATATAGTGATGAGTCCCCCCTATGATCCATGGGTGTAGAGGACACCCTCGAATTGTATTGAGATAAATATTTTTAAATTTTTTGTCTATATACCCGATGAACATACTTCGAGTATTTTCTAATGGTTGATTTTTTTATTTGACTTGGTGACTTTCTGTCTTGGGAGCTGCAAGACTTATCGACACTCAGTGTGTTCCAAACACTCCATGTGTTACCAAAACTACATGTGTTATTGAAACATCATGTGTAACTGACACTCAATGTCTTAGAGATACTGTTCCTCTAATGGGAAATAAGTAACATTTTGAGACCCTAGTGTCTTTTTGTGTTACCTCTCATAGACATGTTTTATGTGAGTCTCTCAGATTGCTCGTGGAGTTAGATCTCCTTGAATGAGTGTGTTATGAGAGGAACTATGTAGCTTGCAGTGGATGAGACCCTACTTCTTTAAATCCAATACAAGTATACCTCAATGTTCTTGTTATATGTTTTTAGACATTTACATGTTTTGAGCTCATTTTATCATCTTAGTGATGTTTCCTCAGTGGTATTATACTTTTTTTAATGGTGTCCTACGGAGTATTGTTTTACTCAAACCTAAATGGGCTTTTCCCACACATGTCATATATTTTGAAAACAATTGTTCAATTTATAGATTCTTAGGTGGACAAGGACTAGGTAGTCCATATAGAGATTCTGACCAATTATGGTGTGCTCTTATGGAATCAATGTTCTATTTCTAAACCTACCCTACAGGTATGGTTTTCTAGGGTGAGTTTAATGACCTTTTTCTAAAAAATATTTATTTTTGGTGTTCTTGGATTCTATCCCAATTTTACATTACATAAATTCACAATCCTATCATACTATGTGGATGGAATCTTAGTGTATGTATACATTTCTAACATAGTGTTTTTTTTACATTTTTTTATTTTGGGCTTGGAGATGTGTTCATGTGTACAATTACATAGGAAAATGCCTCCCTTTTTGGGATATACCTACTTGGAACTAGTCTCCATTCCCTAGATTATTTGAGACAGGTTTGGGGTTATCACGAAATGGGACCCTCTATAATGGGTTGTGAAAAATTCATTGAAATTTTTAAACACCTTGTGATGTCTCTCAGATCCAAGACCCCTCATCAAACCCCAAGTCAGTGTTAAGTCATGTTTAGTCATATATTGACTCTCCCTTTAATGAAACGTCACATACTCAAATATTTCCTTTGAATATAAAAAAAATTTAATACTCATAAATTATTATTAATTTCATTTTGAATGAAATTCAGTAACCATAATATAGCGCTATGAATAACCTAAAAATTTAACCTATACGGGGATCAATATACATATTCTTAGACACTTCAATATTCTTAATAGACAGACAAGTAGTGGCATGTATAATGTATCAAACATGTTATAGTTAAAATATATATACATCAATAAATAATATCACCTACCACGTGTTGTTGAATTTCCAAATGTAAAACTCCCAACCCTATGGGTTACCTCTTTCCTCCCACGGATTTGATTTCCAACTGATAATTTCATCTTAAAAGTATCTACTAGCTAGAAAAAGAATATCCCATACCATCTTCTGACACATAGTGATAGGTACCAGGGTCCATGACACCAACGGCTCAGAAAAATAATTTCTCTGAATTGCACCAACCTTTCTAAGGGATAAATGTGAAAAACATTGTAAATTAAAACAAATATATAATAATAGTATTATTGCAAAATTAATGCACTTAGTTGGTATAAAATCAAAAAATTAAAAAAATTAAACATACCTTCGAAAATGAGGATCAAAATAAACAGATGATCATATCTCTAGAAAATGATCTAGAATCAGTATTCAAACAAGACCATGCCCCCTCACAGTAGGTGCACCAGCTCTAGAAGTTGGATTTGAATTAGGATCATAAGGATGATGTAAAATATGTTGGATATAATGTAATAGATCATCAAAGTAATCTCCGACCATCTAAAACAAATATTTTCACATTAAAAATATTTTTAATAGAGATATGAAATATAAAAAACAAATAAATTTCATAATAAAATACTGTTACCTATAATATATTATTTGTATAAATAATAAATTTTAAAAAATACGAAATATAACAATGTCATAATTACCTATAACTAATGTCCTAAATATAATACCTAAATTGTCATCATAATGACCATTTTAATCGACAACAATGTAGTAATCCTCATCTTCAACAATTTTAAAATCTCTATGACTTTAATCATCCTTTATTACAACATAAACATTATCTATATAATCATCCCTTGACATGGGAGATTCATAATCAATATTCATATTTCATCAGTTAGGAAATATTCATTGGGATGTTTCATGATAAATTTCAATATCTTATAATTCCACATAACCATTTTCATATTCTAAAAATTGATTGTCACCAAATTTTATTTTTATCACACTTCAACAGTCTGTCAAATATTTCCAACCATCATAGTAATATCAATTTTAAAAATGATTTTCTTGATGTTGCAACATAAATGGTTCAATTTATAAATGAAGATTATTATATTTTTTGTTTCAGCAACAACATGTTGTAGACGAACAAGCACCCCCATATCAGTATAAAACTAGTGAAATTTAAACATTCTAACATTATTTAGTGCCATATAACATAACTCAATTATTTCTGTAACCCCCTGACTACCAAATACCAGAGATGTCACATTATTTTCAAAGATTGGTATGATTAGAAGGAATCAATCATGAACAAACAATCAGTTTAGCAGTTTCGGAAAATAGATTTCATATGTGAACATTAGATTACAAATTCAACCATAAAACTCCAAATAAATAATCCATTGTGAATTCCACTATTCCTATACCTTATTCTTCCATATCAATCATAATACACTTCTTAGAATCCTGAAAAAATAAAACATAAGAAAGCGGTGAGCTTAGATTCTCCGTAAGGGTAAAAAATTTAGCAGAAGTGATAAAATTCTATGGAAAATGTGTTACAAGAACAACAAACTTTTAAACATTAACATAAAAAATATATGAAACATTAAATCAAAAAATACTATATAAACAAGATCTTGGATATTCTACAAGTCAAATACTCACATGTAATAACTAATTTCTTATTAAGGGAACACATCGGTCATCCCCTCCTCCGGCCGCTCCCGTAAGAGTAGGTGTCCTATAACTAAGTTTCTGTACATTAATTACATGAATATTTAATATATTAAAATATTAAACATCTTGCTACATATTGTTCATTATTTTGTAAGATTATAGTGTTATAATATCCTGGAGTACATTTCACATTGATAGGGTCATAGTAGATCCCTGCTATGATGAGAACCATGATGTACTATGAAAATATTCTAAAATATAATTTTGTGGTTGAATATAATACTATAATGGGACACATAGTATACAAAATGTGATGTTTGAGTTCTTTTTTGAGGAAGATATTTTCTATAACAATGTTTTTACGTGGTAATCTCCAAGATGGGATATTATGAAAAAAGAAACGTCAGAAGGAATTCCACAAGTTTTGGTGTCATCAGATATTCTAGTCCATGAGTGTGTGTAATGAACCTTAGTATTAATGATTATAAATAATGCTTTTCATGATTCATGCACTTTGATTTACTGACAAAAACAGTAATTCAAAAATTTTATGGTAATTATGGTACATTGTTTGCGTAATGAGTGGAATTTTATTAATAGATAATTTGAATAATGATTTGTCCCTTCCATTTCTATAAGTTGATATATCGTCCATTTATTGAAATAGACCCATCAGGTTAAATTACAAAGTCATGTAGTAATGATGAGTTTATTTCAGGTAGTCAATGAATGGAATATCAAGCACCATGGTTGATGAAACTATCATAAAACCTTATTAATGATATATCGAGATAAAGGGACTTTATTACATAGTGAATATTTGATTGAGGATTTCGTTGTTCTAACTTTAAGTATTTATCTTGGGTGGCATTACTTGTTCCTAGACAATACTCTTGGTCTTTGGGAATTCCCACCAATTTCCAATGAAAAATAATCCAATATGGTCACATACTAAGTGATTTTTTGGTATCTATTATATTCTATTCGAATTTAATTAATAGAATTATTATTATTCTCAAAACATTGGAATAATTTTATTTAGGATCATATGATCTCATATATTGAATAAATATTTATTCATTGGATTGTGGGTAAGATATATTTATTTATTTTATTGATAATTTAATACATATTTATTTACAATTTTTTAGATAAAAAATTAATTTAGGAGATTAAATTGTTTATTTGTTTATTTAGGTTTTTAATAAATAGATGTGGAGTTTGAGCAGAACATGGCTGGTCTGGTAGTAAAATATTTATATACAAGATAGTAAATATTTTTTTAACTAGTTAGAATAGATTAGAATAATAATAATGCTGTTATTTTTTGGTGAAAAATAATTTTATTTATAATTTCATTTATCACATGTTGGCACTACATAAATAATGATGCAGTGTTAATAATAAAATAATTGGATTTCTCTATGGTTTTGAATGTATTTAATTGCTTTTATGAAATTAATGATTGTAATTGGAGCCCCATATGATAAATAGAAATGTAGTTGTATAGTGACATGTACCGAACAACACGCCTGGTATATTGATAATTGTTGAGTTAATTGATTTCTCTATTAGATATTATTCCCACCCATCTCCTGAGTGAGAGACATTCATCAAGACCAAAAAACAATTGATCAAGAATGAAGGTGATAAGAAAATAGTTATTCATTGCTAGAACCAGGTGAATGAGTGGTGTCGATCAGACTCCATTGGATCACGTGTGGATTATTTATAGGGGGATTCATGTTTGGACCCTTTAAAGCACAACGAGAAAATGTAGAAGGGTTATTTAGGATGATCAACATAATCAATGAAGCGGGTAAAAGATATCCATGTATTCATTTATTTATGAAATTTATTAAATTAATTACAAACATGACGTGAAATATCCTCTCTAATTTTTTTGGGTGTCTTCTTTAATATTCTAAATCATTGATTCTATTCTATGGAGACCAGTATTCATCGTCATATTGATCCCGAAATAATCATTGATCATGATAAAAAATAATGTTGGGTACCATCCCAACCACGTTTCTATAATTCTCAGAAACTTCAAGTGGTATGAGAGTTGATCAAAAATAGTTTATAATTATATAAATAATTCATCGATGATTTAAATTTATATAATTTTGTATGTCAATTCATGTTAATCATTCTACAAATATAAATCATGAGATTTTTTTTTCTTTCATTCTAATTCACCTTATATAACTAATTGTTCCATTTAATATTGATTCAAATAAAGTAGAGGATATAATCCGGATGTGTTAAAGGTTCCCAACTTTACAATACTAGAATACACGTCAATTAGTTGGATTCAGACAATGCGTATCAAAGTTAAATGCATTTGAACTGGTATGTGAATCCAAGTTATGTCATGGGAGTTTTTCTATGTCTTATAGACTCCATGTTTTTTCTAGGAAATAGTTGCACACAATATCCATATTGCACACTATGTCACCCACTATACACTGCATGTAGTCCCATTATATTAGGGATGGACCGTGTACACCGTACAAAATATTCTAAGCTGGAGACCATGTAAAAATGGGTACTACACAGGGTGTGGCCAACTAGACACACTGTATACTCCAATGATTTATGATGTACATATACACATTATTTCCCCAGGCGCATACTTGGGATGGAAGGTGAATGATAGTTCGTGTCAGGAAGTAGGAACTACCCTCTGTGTACTCATCCAAAATAGACAGATTTATTAAAAACATTATTATATTATACAAACCCTTGAGATGTGTAAAATGGTAGAAGCATAATGTTGGGGAATAACACATTAAAACAATTATATATATGCGTGTGGGATTAATTTAACATTTGTATAATTAACATTCCTACTTATTTGTATATATGAATGTGAATTCACCAGGCTTCCACCAATGTATAAGTTACGTAGAAATATAATTTTAAATTAATTTATTTATCTTAAATTATTATTGATGAGAATCCAAATGAAATTATGAAAAATAGTTTGAGATAAATGGATTGATTAATAATTTTTTAAAAGGTTGGGGTTGAAGCCTCATTTATTATTAAGTCAAAGTAAATATCTCTTTAACATGATTGATTAATTAATGATGATAATTAATTGATTCGATCATGATTTATCATAATAAAAACTATTAAAGAGTTGAATTATAGATTAATTAAATGCATTACTCACTACATGTTTGTGGGATATCAACAGTTATATCAAGACAATTTTATGTGATTTCTTTCCTTTTAATTAATTTATTAAATTAATTTTTGGCTATTGAGCCATCTCTCCTCATTAATTATTAGGACGGGTGTGCCCTTGTTTTAGTTAATCTAAAACCCATTTTTACCCCTCACATGCATGTGAGTTTAAATTAATATGTAATTGATGGAAGTCCCATGCTATAAAAGGCGGTTCAAGATGAAGCCTAGATGATGAAAATCCCAATAGATATAGAGGTGGTTAGGTGGAAAGTAGAAAAAACAAACCGAAAAGGTTCAAGGAGATTCTTCCCTAGGTGGGGGTTATTTTATAATCATCTATATATATTAACCAATATAAAATATCAAAATAAATCCCTTTAAATTTTTAATTTCTTTTAGGTTGAGGGTTCATCAGTATGGATCTTTTGTCAAAATCATATTATTAAGAAATTTAACAAGGATTTACGATGAAACTAAAATAAACAAGGCTTAAGCGTAAATATTTTCAATAGATATTAAATCACTTAAGTGAGATCCACTTAATATTAAAAATTATGTAGAAATGATAATAATAAATTCACACATAAGAGATAAAATACATCAAATAAAATATTAATCCATACCAAGCCTTCTGTTAGTTGATTAAGGAAACAAATCAATAAACAATATGTTTTACTAACCCTTGTTGGTTTAAATACTTTTATACAATAATTCCTTATGAATGTTTTCATGTTGAATTAACCATATTACATCATGAGGAGTATACCTTTCTAGACTTGGTGAAACATTGGAATTAGTAGATGTGGAAATCCAATGTAAGTATTTCATGATTGGGTAGTCCACTCAATAGATCATGGATCTGCAGGGCTATAGTTTTCAAAGAGATTCCTACCTAAATAACTTTAAATATCTGTAATAATCATTATTGGGGTTATTCTATGTGGAATAAAGATTTTTGACACAAGAATATTGTGAAAAATAGTTATTCCATGTTCAATGATATGGTCCGTTGGGACTAGTTAAAATAGGGGGAGACATAATAAAATTAATTAATTATTTCCTATAAAATATAATCAGTAAATTATTAAAGATATATTCTTTTAATTTTATATTAAAATGAAAAAAAATTCAACAAAAATATACCTACGATCAATTCTCTATAAAGAAAAATTTTTCAACAATAGTAACATCCATAAATTGTTTAGTCCCCTTCGGGTTATTCTTCTCAATGAATGGATGTATTACGTGATGGAGTCTTTATTTCATAGTACGCCTTACCAAGAGGTGAGTGACAAAGAGTTATTGGTATATGAGAAACATATGAATGACACGGTCTATATTCAATGTTTTATTATAGCATAAATGTCTAGTGAGATCCTAAAGTATAATAAAAACATGGATTCCTATAGCATGTTTGAGAAAATTTATGGTCTTTAACAAGAGTGAGTAAGACAAGAAATATTTGAGATATCCATGGAAATTTTCTAGTGTATTCTTGGATAAGGATACCCAGCTGGGCCTTATGTAGTCAAACTTATTGGTTATAGTGACAACACATAGGTTATAGGGTTTAAACTCGTCAAAGAACTGGGTACTTATAGATACCCGAAGCCTGACGTACATAGACATTACATAACTTTTGCGGAATTCTTAGTACATAAAAAAACACACACAAAAGGACCGAAATAGTTCAGTGTCTTTGGAAACTCGGAATATAATCTTCTAATCGTGGTGAAAGATCTTCAACATCTCCCATAAAGATCTTTTTCTTTTAAACCAAAATCCTTTATTTATGTCCTGGGGAAAAGAAAACATAAAAGGGTGAGATCAAATTCTCAGTAAGGGTAAACAAAAGAAATATCAATCAAGTCATATTCATAAGAACATATCTTTTGGAAATCTTAACCTGCAAAAGAGATCATAATTTCATAACATGGGATAAATCATAGTACTGAAATGTAATCCCAATAATCATAACTTAAAACATGAAATGTTGTGCCATACACAAATAATCATAGATAATCATTTCTTGTTAGTCAAACTCATTTCCAAGACTATCTTAGTGGACAAAGTACATTTCTGAACCGAGTTCACTCCTCGTTTCAGTCCTGTCTTACTGAACCGGTATAACCTATGGCTCCAGCCATGTCTATCTCATGAGATATAAAATCTTTACCCAATGCATTTGAGGGAGATATAGGTCCCACCCATCTCATAATGATACTATTCTTATGTGTTCCACAAAATCATAAACCATACATAATAGCATAACCCATGTAATAAAAATGGGAATCTTAAACATCATGACATCATAAAACAATTCATAAAAGATAAAGGAATTCATATATTTAATTCCATCACAACATAATCAAATCAATGTAATTATAGGCATAGAAATAGAACCCTTTATTATCTTAGATGGAAAATAATTTTGATAAAACACTAGAACTCCATTCTTCAGAAAATTATCCTTTCTGCTTCAAAATCACTTTCCCTTTCTTAACATGTTGTATAATTCTAAACTAAAATAAGTTGATTAAAAATAAACTTGAAAACATGTAAAGGAAGCTTCTTGGAAATATTTTTTTTAAAATCAATTCATTCCGTATAAGTTAAAAAAACATTCTTCGTACTTTTTTCTGAAAATTCAAAAAGTACCTCGTATGAAAAACGACAAAAGTTTCCATTCATATCATTTACTAAAAACTCACCGAAGGGTAAAATTGGATTTATACAATTGTAGGTGGATGGAAATAATATTACATATTGAGGAAACATGGATGTGGATGATAAAATACACCCCAGTTCATTTCAATGTATAAAAAATCTCAGATAAAAATGAGATTGTTATATTTTCCCTTACCTTAGGTCCGATTTGCTTCGTAAGTGTCTGAACCTCATCTTCTTTGAAGCGCCTCTTTGAGTCCTCCTCTTAAGGCACTAAAATTGGTCTTTGAAGAATACCAGGACCACTAAAGTTTTTTTATGGAAGTGGAGAAGTGAATTTGGTAGGGTTTGGTCGAGCATTAAGGCTCAAAGTGGTGTGAGGAAGAGAGGGAGGAGGTGCCCTTTTATAAGGGAGGAGAGAGGCATATTTGGAATAACTAAAACTATTATTCTATTATAAAGTCAAATTCAGTCTTAAATAGCTCAAAATTGATTTATTTCGAAGCTAAGGTAGGTATGGGTCTAACTCCTCTCATCCAATAGAATTTAGACAAGTTTAGGTTCCTATTTTAACCTTATCATTTAGATTTAACATTAAGTAAAATAATTTTACTTTTACCGTGTCTTCTTGTGTTATTATACTATAAGGTTAATAAACTTACTATATGAAGCCAAAATAACCCCAAGTTGTTTATTATTAATATATATAACCTTATCTAATTCATTTATCCAACCATATATTTTTAGAAATAAAATAACAATTAATAATATAATATTTGTTTTAAAAACTATTTTATGTCAATTTTGACACTGTTTAGTAATTAATTGTTGTGAAAATCATAACAGAATGATTAATTCGAAATATGTTAATTAAATCAATAATAACATGTCATATTAATCTAAAAAATTAGTGTAATTCATAAAAAGTCTCAAATTAAATTTATTTTGGTATTTATAACATCAATTATGTCAATATTTCATTAATAAGATAATTACTTCATCATCATTGTGTCATAAATAAATTATATTATTTAATGTCAAAAAATTACAAATAAAATACCATTATGTAGGATATCTTTTTAGATTTCTAATGAATATTTATAGTCGAATTTATCTTATGTATAACCCCATATTAAAAATTATTTACTTATTAAAATTTGATTTTAACTATTTTAACCCTTCTTTAAATAAATTAATAATAAATGTCCTAATCTAATCCAAGTGGGCCTAAATGGTCAAATTTTATTCCTAAGGGTGTTTTTGGTCGAATTACACTTATAAAATAAAATTAGTACATGTTTTAGGGTAATAATAATAACATTTTTACCCTTAATTACCCTATTTAATTTTAACCGTGGTAAAAAAAAGTAAAAAGTTACTTTTCACCAAAAATTATTTTCATCTAATTGAACCACATTTTACTTAAAAACATCAACTGTGTCTCTCGGATTTTTGAAATTACACTCACAGAAGAGGTGAAATTATGTTTTATGAAAAATTCATTTTTTTAACTACCACTTAGTGGTTTCACTATTCATCAAAAAATGAAAGTTTCCAGAAAAATACCAAAAATTAGGCCTAAGATATATTTGATATTATGAAATCAAAAATGATGTATATTTTACCGAATTCAAAACATATCAGTTTCATTAAATAATTTAAAAATTAATTCCCGTCGTCAAAACAAATAGCGTGTTCTTAAGAGATAATAACTATCAAAAGATTGACACTTGTTTATGACTGGTTTAAATGTTTAATTACATCCAATGAACAACATTGTATGAAATTGATAAAATATATTCTAAATATACTTTAAAACCACAGAAATTCATAATTTATCACTATTAATTATTTTGATTAAAAAGGTTGTTTTTAATTAAAATTTAGTAATTTTCACTATTCATCAGAAAATTAAAGTTATCCGAAAAGTACCAAAATTTCACACTAAGATAATTTCGATATTACGAATCCAAAAATTAATTCCAATTTGAAAAATAAAATTTACAAAATTTCAAAAATTGGTTATTACTATTCATAACGGCTAGTTTTAATAATATTTTAGTAGCATATTGTTGTTTAGTGAAACTCATTATTGTGTACTACGCACGCTATTAAGGAAGGTCGTGATTGCGTGTAATGCAAGTCAAGTCAAGGATGTGTGTTGTGCAAGCTCCTTTTGGTGTAGCGTACAACACAAGACAATAATTAAATTAAAAAGAATATTTTTCATAAAATCTCGGTCTGTTACATTCTACCCCCCTTAAAATGTATTTCGCCCTCGAATTTCTTCGGGGTTATAAATGGTTTACTATTTGAAAGTTTCATTAATAGAAACCCACATCGTAAAAAGGAATACCAAAACCAATCTTTAAAAACAAAAGTATGAAACATAACGGTAACCCAAATAAACTAATCACTGGGTTTCCACATAGGTAAAAATATGGATATGCAAGAGAAATCTAACCATCATGTTCTGATGGATAGTGGTAGAGAACATGGATATGGAAAATCCAGCAATCAAAAACCCATAAATTGTGACGATCTAATGTAACTTCTGATTCATCAGATATAAGAGCACTAGGACAACATTTTTGGTTTTCAAGATCATTTCCCTAAAGTTTATGAAATTGGAATTAGAATAAATACTTTCGTGATTTTGGTATAGTCTCACCATTTGTCGTTATTTGGACAATTTCCACTTCATATCTTCATGAAATGAAGTTTAATTTTTCATTCGTGATGTGTTAGCAGATCATGTGATAGAATGATGGGTCATTCCATCTATCTCAAACAAAAGGTTAGAAAAGTTATCAAAAAATACATAAGTCCATCTATAGTGAGATTAATAAGATATGGTTCCTAAAATAGACTTATACGTAATATATCAAACTGCTTAATATAATAAAACTAGTTTCTACTAAACAGGGACTTCATGTAGGCCAGTGGTAGGTGATAAAGGCCAGTCGCACTTCGGTTGTGGGTTCAATTCCCATAGCCTTGTCTGACGCAATGGGCTATCGCCCGTCCTGCAGGTTGTCCTTTTTCTAAAGTTATATTACTATAACATCCCATAAACAATATCAAAAAAGTTTTATCCCTAGACAATACTATCTTATGTCCAACATAATCCATTCCAATCTTTAGACTTATCTAAAATATTTCGGTCCAAGCTCATAGTATAAAGAAAATGATCACGTGAATGCCATCATTTATCCCCCATATAACATAAGATATATCTTGTTAGTCAAATTACAAATATGTGAATACCTTAATCATGTATTCTCTTGAAGAATGAATATCCATTGAACCTTAGTGAAAACATGAATGCAGTTAAAAGATAACACTTTCCGCATACCAAAATCCTCAAAATTCTATATCCTCAAAACATGATATCACTTAGTCCTTATATCAATCATGAGCTCATGAATACTATCAAACATATTAGATTCTCTTTATCCCTTCATTATGTGCATATCATCTTCTTTCCAAAAATATTTCAATCACTTTTCATGTTTACTGATGCCATAAAATTATTGAAAACCACAATAGACGAAAACATAAATATTCCAATATTCCACGATACTATATACAACATTATTCTGGAAACCCATTACATAAACACTTAATCATTCCACCACATCGTTGTCATATTCAACATCGCCAATGGTGATCGCATGTGACTTCCCTTTGTCTTTTTCCTTTAGTGGTTTCTCACGTTGATCATCACTAACCCTTGGATTAGGGAATTTATTAGCATAATGCCCCATTTCCTTTCACTTGAAGCATTGAAGTGTTGTCGGTGCGTTCTCTGCAGTCTTTTCTTTATTCACATCATTAGAAACCCTTTTTCCATTACATCAACATTAAATTGCTTGATAACCTTCTTTTCCACACTTAAAACATTTTCTAGTCCCTTTAAAACAATTTCCACCATGCTTCTTTCAACACTTTGAGCATAAGGAACCATTCATATTCCTTTCACCATTATTCTGAGATTTCTCCTTGAACTCCATCTTTCTTTTCTTGTCAAAACAATGAGATGGATAAGTAACACCAACTTCCATTTATACCTTGATAGTACAACGCACAATTTCTTCATATCTACTGAAGTCTCTTATAGCTAATTCCCTTCGATGATTTGGTTTTAAGCCACTGAAGAATCGATCAACTTTACATTCAGGTTGGATGATAAGTCCAGATGCATACCTTGCAAGCCATGTAAAATTCGCTTCGTATATACCAACAGATTCATCATCCTTTTTCTTTAGTTCAAGAAACTCCTTCTCCATCTTTGTTCGAATAATACGATGGAAGTACTTATTGAAAAATAAGTTCTTGAACTTGTCCCATTCCATGGACTCAATTTCATCTCTTGGCCTCGTATTCTTGATAAGATTCCACCATTGATCAGCATCACCTTCCAAACGATACACTTCTAAGATGACTTCATCGTGTTCAAAACATTGAAGAACTGAAAATATCTTTTCAATAGTACTGATCTGTTGTCTAGCAACAAGTGGATGAGAAGACCTACTGAAAGAAGGTGGACGTTGCCTCGTGAAGGACTCAATAGAATATTTTCCCCTTCTCTACTCATTTGGAAGTCCAGAATGATTCATAGCTTGTATAAGTATAGCAATAAGATTTTTCACTCCATCTCTAATAACATTTGTTTGTTCCGGAGGAAAATCATTGCATTGCCCATTACATTGATCAACACGGTTCCTTCGGGTTCCAGCCATCGTCTAAAACCCAAAAAAAATAGTTTGAGAGTTAAAAAACATAATAAAGGGGGAGTAACATCAATATCTAACATCTTTGGTTTAATCTAATATTGTTACCATAGTTCTAGGACTATATCCTATACGTATACTTATCATTAGGGACATCCCTAGACATACCGTAGAAATATCTCTTGGGATCTCACTAAAGTTCTCGCATCCTAGTTTCCAAAGGTTGACTAAACCTTTCTTCTGATACCAACTGTAGAGACCCGAAGCCTGACGTACATGGACATTACATTACTTTTGCGGAATTCTTAGTACATAACAAAAACACACACACAAGGACCGTAATAGTTTAGTGTCTTTGGAAACTCGGAATATAATCTTCTAATCTTGGTGAAAGATCTTCAATATCTCCCATAAAGATCTTTTTTAACCTAAATCTTTTCTTTTTGTCCTAGGGAAAATAAAACATAAAAGGGTGAGCTCAAATTCTCATTAAGGGTAAACAAAAGAAATATCAATCACGTCATATTCATAACAACATATCTTTTGGAAATATTAACCTGCAAAAGAGATCATAATTTCATAACATGGGATAAATCATAGTAGTGAAATGTAATCCCAATAATCATAACATAAAACATGAAACTTTGTGGAATACACACATAATAATAGATAATCATTTCTTGTTAGTCAAGACTCATTTTCAAGACTATCTTTGTGGACAAAGTCCATTTCTGAACCGAGTTCACTCCTCATTTCAGTCAAGTTTCACTGAACCGGTACAACCTACCGTTCCAGCCATGTCTATCTCATGAGATATAAAATCGTTACCCAATGCATTGGAGGGGGATATAGTTCCCACCCATCTCATAATGATACCATTCTTATGTGTTCCACAAAATCATAAACCATACATCATAGCATAACCCATGTAATAAAAATGGGAATCTTAAAAATCATGACATCATAAAACAATTCATATAAGATAAAGGAATTCATATATATAATCCCATCACAAAATAATAAAATCAATTTAATAATAGGGATAGAAATAGAACCCTTTATTATCTTAGATGGAAATTAATTTTGATAAAACACTTGAACTCTATTCTTCAGGAAAATATCCTTTCTACTTCAAAAACACTTTTCCTTTCTTAACATGTCGTACAATTCTAAACTAAAATAAGTTGATTAAAAATAAACATGAAAACTTGTAAAGGAAGATTCATGGAAATAATTTTATTAAAAATCCATTCATGCCGTATAAGATAAAAAACATTCTTCGTACTTTTGTTGGAAAATTAAAAAAGTACCTCGTACGAAAAACAACAAAAGATTCCTTTCATATCCTTTACTAAAAACTCACCGAAGGGTAAAATTGGATTTAAACAATTGTAGGTGGATGGAAATAGTATTAAATATTGAGGAAACATGGATGTGGATGATAAAATATACCCCCAGTAAATTTCAGAGTATAAACAATCTCAGATAAAATTGAGATTGTGATATTTTCCCTTACCTTAGGTCTGATTTGCTTCGTAAGTGTCCGAACCTCCTCTTCTTTGAAGCGCCTCTTTGAGTCCTCCTCTTAGGGAACTAAAATTGGTCTTTGAAGAAGACCAATGACCTCTAGGATATTTCTAGGGTAGTGGAGAAGGGAATTTGGCAGGGGTTGGCCGAGCTTGAAGGCTCAATGTTGTGTGGGGAAGAGAGGGAGGAGGTGCCCTTTTATAAGGGAGGAGAGGGGCACCTTTGGAATAACTAAAACTATTATTTTATTATAAAGTCAAATTCGGTTTTAAATAGCTCAAAATTCATTTATTTCGAAGCTAAGGTGGGGATGGGTCGAAATCCTCTCATCCAATAGAATTTAGATAAATTTAGGTTCCTTTTTTAACCTTATCATTTAGATTTAACATTAAGTAAAATAATTTTACTTTTACCATGTCTTCTTGTGTTCTTATACTATAATGTTAATAAATATACTATAAGAAGCCAAACGAACCCCAAGTTGTTTATTATTAATATATGTAACCTTATCTAAGTCATTTGGCCGAACCTCAGATTTTTAGGAATAAAATAAAAATTAATAATATAATATTTGTTTTCAAAACTATTTTATTTCAATTTTTACACTATTTAGTAATTAATTTTTGTGAAAATCATAACAGAATTATTAGTTAGAAAAAAGTTAATTAAATAAATACTAACATGTCATATTAATATATAAAATTAGTGTAATTCATAAAAAGTCTCAAATTACATTTATTTTGGTGTTTATAACATCAATTATGTCAATATTTCATTAATAAGATAATTACTGCATCATCATTGTTTCATAAATAAAATAAATTATTTAATGTCTAAAAATTAAAAATAAAATACCATTATTTAGGAAATCGTTTTATCTTTCTAATGAATATTTATAGTCGAATTTATCTTATGTATAACCCCATATTCAAAATGATTTACTTACTAAACATTGTTTTTAACTATTTTAACCCATCTTTAAATAAATTAATAATAAATGTCCTAATCTAATCCAAGTAGGCCTAAATGGTCATATTTTATTCCTATGGTTGTTTTTAGTCGAATTACACTTATCCAATAGAATTAGGACATGTGTTAGGGTAATAATAATAACATTTTTACACATAATTGCCCTATTTACTTTTAACCATGGTAAAAAAAGTATAATGTTACTATTCACCAAATAATATTTTCATCTCATTGAACCAAATTTTACTTACTAACATCAACCGTGTCTCTCGAATTTTTGAAATTCCACTCACAGAAGCGGTAAAATTATGTTTTATGAAAAATTCAATTTTTTAACTATCACTTAGTGGTTTCACTATTCATCAAAAAATGAAAGTTTCCATACAAATACCAAAAATTAGGCCTAAGCTATATTTGATATTATGAAATAAAAAATGATATCTATTTTTCCAAATTAAAAACATATCAGTTGCATTAATTAATTTAAAAATTAATTCATGTCGTCAAAACAAATAGTGTGTTCTTAAGAGATAATAACTATCAAATGATTGACACTTGTTTAGGTCTGGTTTAAATATGAAATTACATCCAACGAACAAAATTGTATTAAATTTTAAAAATATTTTCTAAATATACTTTAAAACCACTCAAATTAATAATTTATCACTATTAATTATTTGGATTAAAAAGGTTGTTTTTAATTAAAATTTAGTAATTTTCACTATTCATCAGAAAATGAAAGTTATCCAAAAAGTACCAAAATTTCACCCTAGCTAATTTCGATTTTACTAATCCAAAAATGAATTCCATTTTGAAAAATATATTTTACAATATTTCAAAAAGTGGTTATTACTATTCATAACGGCTAGTTTTAATAATATTTTAATAGCATATTGTTGTTTAGTGAAACTCGTTATTGCGTACTACACACGCTATCGAGGAAGGTCGTGATTGCGTGTAATGCAAGGCAAGTCAAGGATTCCTGTTGTGAAAGCTCCTTTTGGTGTAGCATAAAACACAAGACATTAATGAAATTAAAAAGAATATTTTTCTTAAAATCTCGGGCTGTTACAGTACTGATCTCATTCATTGACCACTCACTCGTAGATTCTCCATTATTCATGTCAACTTCAATATGAACAACATTGACCAGTATCTACCTGATCTTATTTTCCTCATTCTCTATGTAGAAAATTATATGAAGAATGAAAAGCCTTCTATCTTTACGATGAATAAGTGGAAAGGGAAGGGGAGGATCTTTTATCCCAAAGCTTCTTCACGCGCTTCCATGCAAAGGAATATCAAGGGGGGAGGGAACAATAATATATTTGTTTTGAATGTGGAAATAAGGGCCACAATAATATGAACGACACCCATTCTAAGAAGTAAGGGGATGCCTCAGGTGCGTTTATTTTCGAATGTAATCAATCTTTTTCTACAAATTCGTTATTAGATACCCCTTGTTGTTCTCACATATGTATCCAAATATAAGAACCAAGTATATTCAGGAATATTGGCCAAGGGGAGGTAGATCCATGATAATCCAATAATGCTAGATGCATTGTTGTTGCAGTCACAGACAGCCACCACATGTTGCCAACGAGAATGATCTTGGTGTTGGAGGGTTGTTATTATGTGTCATATGTTACTAAAAACATTATTTCTATATTCCTAATTAGATATAGATGGGTTTTTATTCAAATTTGTAAATTAATGTTTCTTAATTTAAAAACTTGTCATTTTTTGGTAGGTCACTTTTATACAACAGTCTTTACGTATAGGATTACATGAACTAAGTAATGGAAATAGATAAAAATGATATGTTACATGACTCATTCTAAACCCAACATTGGCATCACTAGCTAGGTCCTCAAAATTAGAAATTCATTAAAAAGTTATATTAAGATGGATATATAGATTCTATTGATCTAAAACCACTTGGTGTATGACATGCATGTTTACTAGGAAAAATGACTACTGCCGCATTTAGTGGGAATTGTGAAAGGTATAAAGATATTCTTGAATTGGTTCATACCGATGTGTGTGAACCATTTCCAATTGAAGAAAAATGTGGGTACTCATACTTCGAATCTTTTACTAATTATTTTAGTAGATATGTATATATCAACGTAATGTGGTATAAGTCATATTTTTTGATATGTTGAAAGAATACAATAATGAATTTGTGAACTATATTTATTTGGAGATTAAGAAAATACCCTCAGATTGCGGTTCAGAATATCATAATCGAGGACCCATTGACTACATTTGAGGGTTTGGGATACTATTCCAAGTCAATACTCTATACAAGTCGTAGTGGTATAGTGTGAGAGAAAGAGGGAACCACACCTTTTTGGACATAGTGAGATCAATGATGTGTCAGAAAACTCTTCCATTGTCATTTTAGGGATATGATTTATAAACAGTGGTTCACACACTAATCCATATACCAGCTAAATTGATAAATGGTATTCTATATGAATTATAGAGTAGAAATAAATCAATGTTATGGAAATTACATGAGTTGATAAGTAATGTGTTTGTTAGCCTATTCTGGTAATAAACATACACCACGAGGCATAATGTGTACCATTATAATATTTACCAAGGAAACTATGGGGAATTACCTATACAAGCCCTCAAAAAAAGTTATATTGGAATGAAATTCAATATTCTTTGAGATAGAGAACATATTAAATAGAAATAGTTAAAGTGAAATAGAATTCAACGAAGTAGAGGCTCAAGGTACACAAGAGTTGGTATAAGAACTGATTCCAAATAGACCCATGGAAGAAAGAACAATTCCAAAGATACATGAACTGTGTAAGAGTACAAGAGAGGTTAGAGAACTGTAACAGTACAATTTCATAGTTACCGAGGGTGGTGGTTCATTATTAGTTGATAAAAATGATCCTATAAACTACAAGGAAGCTGTAAGTGCCCAGATATTGACATGTGGAAAGACCAAATGAATTTAAAAATTAATTCCTTGTTCCAAAACCAAGTTTGAATTATGGTAGATCCTCTAGATGATGTAAATCATTTTGTTAATAAATGTATATTCAATAAGAAAAAGGACATGGATGGAAAAGTTAGTACTTATTAGGCATTACTATATGCAATAGGGTTCAAGTAGTCTCATTGCATTGACTACGATAAAACATTTTCAGTAGGTGCAATGATAAAATCCATCCGAAATCTACTGACCATTGACACATACCATGACTATAAATTTGGAAAATTGACTTAAAAACAAAATCCCTTAGTTGGACCCTTCAAGAAATTGTCTACATGACACAACCTAATGGTTTTATGATTCCAAAAGATGCTAATATGGTATGTAAGTTGTAGAAATCCATTTATGGATTAATGAAGGCATATGGATCATGCAAAAATAATATTGTTGAAGCAATAATAAAAATTTCCTTTATCAATATTAAATGTGAGCCATGTGTCTACAAATGGTTATATGGGAGTGGAGTAATTCTCTTAATAGTATATATTGATGACATATTACTTATTTGAAATTACATACCAGAATTAAATTAAGATACGTCATGGTTGAATCAATGCTTCTCCATAAAGGACATGGGAGAGGATGCACATATTTTTAGGATCAATATCTATCGTGATGTATCTAAGATAATATTGGCCATTGTTCAATGAACATACATTTATAATATACTGAATAGATTCAGTATGGAAAAATAAAAGAGGAGATTATTTCAAGTGTCACATGGTATTTATCATTGCAAAAAAATGTTTCCTCCGATGAATGAGGAAAGAATTATAATGGAAAGGAATCTGTACACATCTTTGATGGGGTCAATCATGTATGTCCCGATATGTACTAGGCTGGATGTTGCCTATGAATTGAGTGTAGTATGCAGATATCAAGATGACCCCGATGACCATAATTGGATGGTAGTCAAGACTATTATAATGTATATGAGTTGTGTTATGTATATGTTTCTTGATTATGAAAGATATGTGGACATAGACATCATAGGATATGCAGATGATAGTTTCCAGGCTGATAATGATGACTTAATGTTGAAAATTGGATATATCTTCACTTTTAATGGATGTGCAGTGAGTTTGGAGAGAACAGAAAAGAGTATTGCTATAGATTCAACAGTAGATTTTAAGTATATCGAAATTTTTGAGGAATCTAAACAAGTAGTTTGGATGTGAATATTTTTCCAATAGATAGATGTGATGAGTTGTAGTAAAGATCCCATCACATTGTAATGTGACAATATGACGACAATTGCACTAGTAAAATATCAAAGGACACATCAGTAGACAAATAAAACACTTCAGAATTATCATATCTTGGGGGATTTTTCATGGATACGTAAATTATTAGTGAGTATTATTTCCACAAAAGACAACATGGAGGACCCCTTGACAAAAACATAGGCTCAAAAGAAACAAGATCATCATGTGAGTTCTAGCGGACTAAAATTCGTATGTAGTTGTCCCTACTTCATGTGGGAGTCTTTAAGAGTTGGTTTTTAATAAAAAAGTAGTGGTAATTTTATTACATGAAAATATAATATATTTAAATCTTGAAAATAATATTACATATTGTTCATTCTTCTGTATGGATATAGTGTAATAGTATCTTGGAGTATTTTTCTCTTGACATGGTCATAATAGTTCCCTACTATGATGATAACCTTGAAGTTCTACGAGAATATTCTTAGATATAGTTTTCTGGTTCGATGAAATACGATAATGGGACACATATTATATATAAATTCAGGCGAGAGTACATGTAATAATATGATAATTCCGCTCATGACGTTCTTACTTGGTAATCTCTAATACACGATATTATGAGAACAAACCCGCCATGTGTAATTTCGAATGTTTTGATATCATCGGAAATTTTTATATGTGAGCATATGTAAAGATTATTAGTGCTTCAGATTATCATTAGTACATCTCATTACATGAACAATTCCATTTAATAATGAAAACTGTCACACATACAGTATGTAAGAAGAAGTGTACATTGGGAGTTTCACGAGTGACATGTTAATAATGGATAAGTTGAGGAAGGATTTTTCATTTCCATTTATGAATGTGGATATTAGGACCTTTGATTGAAATTTAACCATCGGGTAATATTCCTGGGCCATTGTGTAATGACGAGTATATTTTTGGTAGTCGAAGAATGATGTTTCAAGAAAAATGGTTGGTGACACTATCATAAAACCTGCATGATGAGATATTGAGACAAAGGGATTACATTAAATAGTGAGGCTTTGTATGTGGAATTTATTGTTGTGATTTTGCTTGGGTTCCCTGATCCTTTCCTAGATAGTTCTCTTGGAATTTTGGCAAGACAACCTAATGCCAATGAGAACTAATCCCATTGGGTCAAACACTAAGAGTTTTTTAGTGATCTCAATAAAAATCTATTTGAATGTAATTAATTGAATAAATATTATTCCCCACACAGTGGAATTATTTAATTCATGTAAAAATGATTTCATAAATTAAATAAATATTTATTCATTAGATTGTGGTTAAAAAATATTTATTAATTTATTAAACATTTAATAAATATTTATTTACTATTTTGAAAATTATATATTTAATTAAGAGAATAATTCATTTAATTATTTATTGAGGTGTTCTATAAATTGAAGTGGAGTTAGATTAGACCAAGGCTGGTCCGGTAGAAAAATAATTATTTTAATGATGGTAAATAATTGTTTAACTAGTTGGAATATGTTAAAATAATAATACCGTAGTTATTATTTTGTGATGTGGAATATTATTTATAATTTTGTTTTCCACAAGTTGGAACACCATAAATAATGAACCGAAATTATTTTTACAATCATGAGTTCTCTATATGGTTATGAATGTATTTATCTACCATTATGCAGTTTAATATTGTAACTGAATCGTCCCGTCGATAAATAGACATGTAGATATATTGTTCCATGTACCGAAATACACAACCAATAAATTTATAATTGTTGAGTTATACAATTTATCTCTTGAATCCTCTTACCACCCCTCACAAAAATGAGATATGTTCTTCAATAAAAAAGAAAAAGTGATCAAGAATGATTGACATAAGACAATTGCATCACTGCATATGATCATGGATAACGAGTGGCATCAATCGTGGTCCATCAGAGCACATGTGAATCACCCTTAGAGGGATTATTATTTGGATCAATAAAAGAGCTATGAGACAATCTAGAAGGGTCATTCTAGTTGATATATATTATCAATGAGGATGGTACCAAATTACTAGGTAATCTTTTCTTTAGTAAATTAATTAAATTAATTACAAACATGATGTGTAAGATCCTCTCAAAAGGTTTTGGGACTCTTCTTTATTTATCTAAATCATTGATTCTTTTTAATGGGGACTGGATTTCATCATCAAATTGATCCTGGAATAACCATTTATCTTTGTAATAATTATATTTAGGTGTCGTTCCTACTGCATTTCCACAGCACCCGGAGCATAAAACGCATACTTCAATGACTAGGCCTCCTCTAGTAGTGCCACTATCACTGGTAGTGCCTCGTCTGACTTACCTCCTTCCTAGTGCACAATCCCCATCCAATTAGTTTAATTAATTTTCATTATGGTTTATTTATTCATGGATATACCCTTGGTTGGTGAATGATTTGATATTTTTTTTCATTTTCCATGGCTTACTAATCGTCCACAAGATCCTAGTTTTCCACTTTCAACAGTTTCATCATTCTTTCATGCCATTAAGGTAGGAAAATTCAATTTTTTCAATTCCATCACAAACCATGGATTCTTGAACGTTTTCAATTAATTTTTGAATATTATTAACCCCTCATTAAAGAACATAGTTAAATTATTGATGTGTTTCACATCAGTAGAATTGTAAAAAATGTATAATGACAGGGCCCTTTGAATATTCCCATGTATTACGTAGCTCTTGTGTATGATTAAATACCCCATTATTCATTGAAATTTTTTAAAATGGTTCGTACCATGGTAATGTATTTAGTTATTTTATTATAGTGTTTTATTTTGGGTATAGTTTTTTATAGGTATGTTTTTAGTTGATTCTTGATTATAATTTTTTTATGTGTTCATTGGAAGTGTTTGTTGGAATGTTATGCATCCCTTGAAAATGAAATTGGGTGTTTTGGAAAGTCATTGGATTATTTTTTTAGGTTTTGATATTATTTTCGGGTTTTCAGTTGGAGATTTTTGTATGGAATCACATTTAATTCAGCCATGAATTCATTATGTGGTTTCTTTATTTATTATGGAAACCATTTAATGCCTGGATCAATTTTTCTATTGGGAATAATTTCACGGAATATTATAATAAATGATTCTATCTATTAATGGATTTATGGTGTATTTAATATTTTATGTTTGAACTTATGGTTCATTTTGAATTTTCTAAAATATAGTTGGTTTTAAAATGATAGGGAAGCCCATTTTTCATATTTCACTAACATGGGAATTTCTATCATTATTTTGAAACATTATTTGAGGTTTCATGGAACCTTTGTTAAAATAATTAGTGAATGTGGAATGTTACTTTTTTTATAAAAAACTATTTATGTATCTTCAATTAATATGAATATTAATATTGTAAATTCAAATATTCAAATTAAAATTTTCATTCTTCCAATGAAATTATCAAATGTTCTTCATGGATTATAAATGATTTGAAACATGTTTATGTGTGATTTTATAAATGGAAAGGGTCTTTGGGTAGTTGTGAAGTGTTTCAGTGTGTTTTGGGAACCTAATGGCCCTTTTGACATTATAAATATAACATAAGTGTGCAATTAATCTTTTGGTAAATGAACATAGTATTTTAAAGCTAAAGGTATATTTGTAATTATAACTCATATGTGGTGTTTGTATTGATTTTTAGAAAGGAACATGCTTTGGAATGTGTGTGTTCCTAATTGGAAAACAATGTGTTTTGTGAAATGGTTTCAATTTTCATACGGTATAAATGCCTAGTTGAAAAATTTTGTAATGTGATACGAATATATACATATAAATATAGAGGGCATATTTATTAGTGATTCCACTTAGTGGGATATCGTATAGGTGGTGTTGGTGTTTGGGGTATGAAAGTGTGGTGATGACATGAATGGTGAGTCAGTAGTGTGAGTCCCCTTACTTACACTGTATTACTACCACCATGAGTTCTTGAGTGTCTTTTAGATAATCAAGTGAAAGTTACTTTTTATTCCCCATCAGACGGGTTTGTAACTTCCTGGAGACATTGACTGGCCAGGAAGGGTGTTCCACTAGTGGGGCTTGGATAGAGCAGATAGTTGGTTATTATCTTTGGGGATTTACCATACACTAGTAGGTGGTTCCGAAATAAGTACGTTCATGTCTCTTTTAACGATTTTTAGAATTATCCAAGATTATTATTTACTCTTCATGGTTACATTATTAATTATCTTATTAGTATTTTATTATTCACTTAGTTTTCTGTTTACAATGTAAGTATATTTTCAACATAGACTTAGCATCATTTTTAGGTTTGTATTTATAAAATGGTGGTTTATTTTAAGAATACAAGGTAGTGTGTTTTGGATTTCAATAAATAAAGAAATGTTTGTTTATTAAAATTGGGAAAAAATATATTTTTATTAATGTATTTGAGACAAGTTTTAATGGACTATATTGGGGAAAGAAAATAGTTGGACCTTGTTTTTTATCATGGAATTCATATTGAGTAATTCAGTGCTCACACCTATTTTATATTTTCAGTTGTAGGTTCCATTCACTCAGGTTTTGTTGGTTTTTTTCATTTTTAAGGAAAGGCTCTTCACGTTGTTGCTGGTGACAAGGATTTCACACGATGATTGCATGGATCCTATTTAATTTTTCATATTTTTATTTTTAGTGTGTTTTGTTATATCATGTAACTGGTTTTTTTGTTCATTTATTTTATATTTAGTTATTATCCTTAATGAGTTTTAATATTTCACCATTTATTTACAAGGTTATGCTTATTTAATTTGGAAATAATTTATTACCACGTGTATGTTTTGATACTGACACTAGTTGGCAGCCTGTGGGGATCGAGAACACACATTGGGTAATGCTGCAAACATGATCGAGTGAACGATTTAGGGTAAACCTGGGTTAGGTCATGATATGTATCAAAATCCCTTTGATTTTAATCTTGAATACACTCCTAGGAAAGGAGATTTATTTATATATTCTTTGAGAGAATAATAAATTACTCATAATGTTTAGTAATTAGTGGTAGAATGGCCTCTCGTGAGTTTTTTCTATAATATTATTTTACTGGTAGAAGGGGGTGTGGAATAGGTTATATTGGATTTGTTGAAGATTTTATTATCTTTCAACGAGTGAATTTTTCTTAAGAAGTTGATTGTTACTATGTTCATATCCTTTTAGATTTCCTTTATAGTGGGGAGAACTCAAGTGAGTTTTCTCAGTCACCTAGTGGATCCTTGGAAATTCATAGTAGAATGTATTTTATTTTTTCCTTGATATTGGAATTGATGGATATCAGGCACATGTAATACCCAAATATTATAAATTAATAAAATTGTATTCAATTGCATGAATGAAATGCAGGTAAGGGGATATAATATTCCTATACTATAAAAGATAATGACTATTTTAAATAAATTTATATATTACATAACATTAAATGAATTCAACACTATGCCAGCGTACATCACAGTCAATAATGATTTTCTTCTATGAATTTTATTACACCCAAAAACAAGTTTTACAGAGAAAAAATTAAATTTTGAAATTTTATTATTTAATATGATATAATTTTTTTTCAAAATTTGTGTTTATGAATAGTATTAACTAGCTTTTTCAAATATATGGTTTATAAAAATATATATTTAATAAATTTATAACAAATTACTTAGAAATGAATATAAGAACTGTTGAATATAACTGGAATGTTTTGATAGAAAATAATATTTATGATCGAAATGATGTATTATTCTTATTAATGAAATTATTTACAATTAGTGATGGATAATAATTATATATATATATATATTAAGAAAAAAATTATATTCAATTTAAAATATTTTAAAGGCATAGAATAATAACATACACACTATTATGTTTAATGTAAATATTTTAATGAATTAACTTTTTATGCCCTTTAATAGAAAAAATATTTTTAATATAATTATTGGAACATTTGTAAATATAATATTTCAATATAAACATAATTTCAAAAATATAAACATTGAAATTTTGTTATGATAATGTTACATTTTTTCTATCAATTTTTTTTATCAATAGTGAACATAATGAATTTTAATTCAAACATGAAATTTCATATAGTTTATTTGTAAGGTTAAATTTTATTATAAATTATCTTTAATGTCCAATTGTAATTTTTTTATTAATTACTATAATTAAGTTAACTAGAATAAATTTCACATTGAAATCAAATAAGAATGGAAAGAAACTTCTTGAATGTTTTTACATTAAAAACCCAAAATGATGTCCAGTATGTGGGACTAAATTGAAATTATTGTATATCATTTATAAGATTTAAATTTGGAAATATGGATTCAATAATTGGTATAATAATAATTTATATTGTCAATGAATTTAAACATAGTTCTTTACCAAAATTATTTTTGAATGTAATTAAAATGAATTATAATTAAAAAGGTAAAAATTAGCCTAACAAGGGACTAAACCATAAACATAATGGCTAATTGACCCCTACATGTTTTGGAAAGCTGTTTTCATTCCATATTCAGGAATTATCCGACATATTATAATATTTGTTTTATTATTTTGGAATCGTTTTGTATGAAACACATCTATGTGATTCCCTTTTAAAAACATACAACTATAACACTCCTCCTCCACTATAAAAATTTACTCAAAACATCCTACAATATCATACCTATAAGGCAACTTTTTTTGAAAATGATCAGAATAAAATATTTCCTCCCAATAACTACCCACAAAGTATAATCCACATTGTGCTCATAAAATCATTAAATGAATCCTTTTGGTGAAATCCAAAAGTAGTTTCCCTGATAATATGTAAAATCAAACCTCACACTCAATAGTTTATTCATTTTTACAATACTAATATTTTCCATTTTACCTGTTATATAAAAAAATCCAAAAGATATTTATATTTTTTTATAGGTTCTACTAACACATACAGACACTTCCATATATGGGTAACAAACTTTCCATTCATGTGTATAATAAACAATACCCTCACAAAACGATGTTGTTCGTATTTCATTTACCTTTTATTATGGTTTGGAATTTTAATGGAAATTCTGTTTATATATTATCAATACTAAATTTATAATAAATTTATGAGATTTTAATTTATATAAAACACGTAACAATAAACATTCCATTTTTTGTAAATATGATAGCATTGTTGGAAAAATTGTGGACTACCACCTCAAAGGGATGTGACAAGTTCACATTATATAAGGAACATATAATGTAAGTTTTTATTATTAATATGAAAAATATATACAATATATATGACATTTGTTTTATTATGTATATATATATCATTTAATATTAATTATTTTAATATGAAAAAAATATGAATGTAGTGTTCATGTGTATGAACAGTTTACTGTATCCACTAATGGTGCCATTAATTTCTTCATTCCAAACATTACAAACTATTTGAAATAAATATATATTATATGTAAATCATGTTTTATATTTTTTATATAATGATACAATGATCTCATTAATTACATAAAAATATTAAAAGTCAAAAAAATACTCAAAAAACCATGCAATTAACACCCAAAATAGTGAAAATAATGAAACATTACTAACAATAGAGTGATAAGAAATTTTTATAAGATCATATATGATATCATAAATATTTATATGTTTCTTGAATAATTTATTAATATCATTAAAACACATAGATATGAGGTTAATTACTCTCAACCACAAGGGCGTGCACTGTAGGTGATTTCTTCTCTATTTAAATTAAACTAAGGCTTATTTGTTTTGGGCTCCAAGATAAATTTATATGGTGTATATCATTCTATTTGACATGTTATATCATTAATATAATTATTTTATTTTGAATATATGTTTCATTTAATATTATTCCTTTATGGGGATTACGATTTAAAGGTTTTTATATGGCATGAGACTCTTTGTAATGTCAATTTACTATTTTCTCTAACAATTTTCTTAATGACTAACATCGTAGTATCACTTCAATTTTTGTATGTTATAATTTTATTGAAACAATAAAATTATTATTGTAATCCTATGTTCATACCAATTGTGTACATAATTCCACTTTGACTTGTAATATCATGATACATTCATTACTCATGGTATTTTGATATTCAAATTGAATTATTTCTTCATAGGGTATTTGAGTTAAAGGATACCCATGTGTAAAAAAAATTCCATTATCAACTTCCTTTTCAATGGGTTATACTACTTCCTAGTTGAAATTTATATTCTATAACTATGTATATAATGAAATTTACTATCTATTGATGTATTTTGACTTCTTTATGTGGATTTACAATTAATAAGAATAATATATTCATTAATTTTTTATCACTTCTTCCTTATAATAATTTCATGCGTGTAGATAGAAATATCAATTTATTCAAGATAGATTATAGTTGAATTTACATCAATGTGAATTAACATATAATTGGTTATTAAAACCTTTATTTTTCCCCGATGTTATTCATTGATTTTTCATAGAATAATTTCTTTTTTTTTATTCATTGGTAATAAAACTAATTTAAAATATGTTTTTAGTAAAGCCTAACTATATTTATATCATTATTAATATAACCAATTTTATTCTAAAAATCCTAATATTAAAAATGATTTTCAAAAATGATTTAACCCCTTGAAATTGATTTATTAATGAAATTTTTACCATTTTTGACTTTTTTAATTTTTACCATGGAATATCGCTATCACTTTCTAATCAAGGGACTATTGTAAAAAAAATTACTTTGAAAATGTATTGATCTTATACCTTATAAAGAATTTATGGATTCACCCTCTATCATTCGTTTTTAATGTCCATAGAAAATTGGAAAGGATGTTTTTTTAAAAAAACATTCAAATATGCTTTTCAAAGAAAAGGATTTTCAAAACAAATTAAAACAGAAACATTATTTTACAAATGAATATCATTATAATAATCTTTTATTGTATTTCTATTCATTGATGACAAAAACCCATTTTTTTACTCCACATGGGCTGTGTTGTATTTATAACATCCTGATTATTCCTCTAGATGTTTTATGTTGGATTTGTCTAAGGATAATTTTCAAATTAATTTCCTTGATTACTTTATTAGTACCATTGAATTATTAAATATCTTATAGTCATTAAATATTGACTATTCATGAAATTTCCATCTCATTTATCATATTAATTTCTTATGCCTAATCAATATAAAATTTTTCATATACTTTTTTCATTTAATGATTGTTATTTATTTAGAAAAAATGGATAAATTTATATCTTTTATCTATAATGATATTTAATAAGGAAACTACTATGTCGTTGAATTAAAATATGTGGAATTCATTTTATAGGTATGGTAGAAGTGGGGACCGATTATATAGATCCCCTAATTGTATCAATATGTCTTGGGATATGTTAGTTGGCTGGATATATAATGGTTTTCACATGAAATAATAAAACATCTTCTGAATGGTCTGGATGGTTGTGGTTCATGTAACAGATATATGACATCAAAAAATTATGAATTTCCTTTATTTAGAGGAATTTATTTTTTATGAATGATATTATATATAGATATTCCTATGGATTCATTTCATTATTAATTCATTCATTAAATGACATGTGTTTTTAGTTTCATACCTTTCTATATTGATTATGCCATGTCTTGTTATTTGAATGGAAATTTTTTTAGTTATTACCATTCCATATTGTTCATGCATTCATCTTATTGAATATATTAAACATGTTCTTAGTTATTAACATAACATTTTGTCTATTATAATTCATTCATTATTTCCTCCAATGTAATTTACCCTTTTTCAACTTTGTGCCCACAATTATTATGTCTCATTTATATATTATTCCTTAAAGATTACTATTAATTACATGAAAGGATACAGTATGTGGAATAAATTTATTATCATCAAAGTAAAATAAAATTTAGTAATTATTTTATTCATTTCAAATACCAGACACATGTGTGTAACTGGTTTAGAAAGACTACTATATTGTTCGGTCATTTGGGAAATTATTTGCTATTATATTATTCCAATTTAATGGTAGCATGACACTGAATCTGATTTTTCTACAATCGGGTCGCTACCTTTGATATCATAGATTTTTTAGTAGAATCATTTGGATGTAAATTTATTAAAACATATATCAGATAACATATCCCTAAAATATAATTTAATGATATGTACAGATGAACAACCTAGAATTTCGGAATGGTAGATATTTTGTGGTTCACTCTAGAATTACTTCCCCATATAGATACTATAAGTGGACATAGTTCTAATTTAGATATATGTAGGGGTAACAGATATAAACAGGTGTGTAGGGATTAATATTTTATAACTATGTATATGAAAATAGGCCTTACTACGCATCTCTTTTCACACTCCCAAGGGATATTCTTGGGATAATTTACATTCTATTTAGAAACCATTATGGTAAATTTTAATAGATAATGACAATGAAAGAACCGAGTAGTATATAATATGTTTTAGATTTAAGATATTGTTCCATGATATAGACAAACTAAAAATTTGTATATCTTTTTATAATATTATAATTGATTCTAACATAATATTTTTTGTTTTAGAAAAAATCTTATTATAACAAAAAAACTATAGACCAAAAAATGATTTATGTGGAAATCAATTTATGATGTGTTTGTGTATAAAAAATTTATAGAAAACCTTATTTTGAAAGACTTTTAGCGATTAACTTAATTTCTTGGATTTCTATAGTATTTAATTTTGAATTTAAACTAATATGGTTTTTGAAATGGATATAATATACGATGTGTGATAACATCACATATTTGGCAAGGATGTAGCACTTGAATGCACTACCGAATGACAATAAGGGTATCACACAAACCACTATCCTATGTAATATATTGGTTAATATGTCCTTGTTTTTAGTTAAATAATTAATGAATAAATTCTAATTATAAATATACATTGTTTGTTTTTAGGTTTAGATAAAAATTAATTTGCCATATTTGATTTGGAAGTTAGGTAGTGGAAAAGGTGAAGACTTTTTTATTGTCCATATGATCTCTTAAATGTTTATATTAGTAATAAATAAATCAAAACTAATTATTATATATCCATTTATTAATTTATTCGATGAAAAGAATATTTATCAAAGAAAAAAGTGATTAATGTTATTATGTAAATATATTTTCATTTGACCTTATGTAGTAAATAAATTACCCATTATTAATAAAATGATCTATAAATTAAAAATTTCCATAATACCTTAATATCGATTGAACCTATAGACTTATAAATCATCAATGATTTAGTGATTTTAGGCCCTCAACATTACATTAATTATTTAATTTTTTTTGATTTGCCATATGTCACCCTATATATATTTATTATTTTCATCAAAAGATGCATCTCTACATTCTAATATTGTTATCATACATAGAGTCCAATTTATATGTAAGTCTATGGGACCTTTAAACATACCGTTCAATAATTTCTTGATTATGTATTACGAACCCTTCTCATGATGTTGGATTTAATCATTAGAGATATAAAACAATTTTTTTCCAACGTAAAATATAAATTACAAGGACACAATTTATTTAATGTGTGGAGAATGTAATGACCCAAAATTCTAAATCAATGACATTGTATTTGATACCATGGATTACACACAACACCAGGATCACAAGGGAATATATTATTATGATAATTGACACCATAGTTACAATTTTAAATAAATTTAATATATTATATTTCTCTCCATTCATACAACACTGTGTTATCATGCATCAATCACAACAACAAATTTCTTTAATTACTTGTTTTATGTAGAAGACCATGTTTTACTATGAAAAAATATATTATTTAAATATTCTTCTTTAATAAGATTACACATGTCCATTAAATTAGGATTTATGAATTATATTATCTGACTTATAAAATCAATGATTTATATAAATATAAAAATAAATTATTTCATTAAAATTAATTATAATTGAAAAAAAAAAATTAATATAAATGTTATGTTTTAATATAAAACAATATTTATCCTCTCAAAGATGTTCTATTCTAGTAAAATATTTTAATTTTAATTAGTCAGTGATATTAATATATATATATATATATTATTTCCTAAAAAAATTATATTCATTAAATAAATTTGATTGGCCAAAAATAAGAACAAACCCTATATTATGTATAAATGTCAATATTTTTATAAAAGAAGTTTTTTTACATTTTAATAGAGAAATTGTTTTAAATATAATTTTTTGGGCAATGATGAATATTATATTTAAATATATAATTAATTTTTTTTAAAAAAATGGTGATATGTCTCTATTATTTGTATTTTTCTAAGAAGAATAATTTTTTAATATATAATGAAAAATATTGGATTTTAATACAAAGATATTTGTTTGCTTAATTTTTAATAAGGTAAAAATATATAGAAAGTATTTTTATTAGATTTATTAGATAAATTTTTTATAAATTAATCCTATTTAGTTCATTTGAATCAATTTATCGTTGAAATTGAATATAAAAACATAGAATGCTTTTGAATGTTTTAACATTAAAACCCTAAAATGTAGTCTCGTCTATGGGATTAAAATGATATTAATTCCATAAAATTATTTGATTTTAATTTGGAATAATTGATTCCATATTTTTAATAATACTAATTCAAAATTTCTAATAATGTAAATGTTATTTTTTTCCAAAATTATTAGTGAAAATAATTAATATCAATTACAAAAATTACGGGGAAATTATTAACACCTCTCATGACACATTTAATCAACAATGATCTACCAAAATATATCCTACAAATTATTATACTCAAAGTTTATGCTTCACCATAGGAATAAATCCATCCATGGAATCTATTTCCTCCAAACCGATTGGAACTATCCCAATAAGTGGTAACAACCTTCCTCATGACCATTAGTTTTATTTATTTCTCAATTCAACTAATTGATAATATTAAAATATTATATTAAAAAAGTTATCCTAAATGTTATGATTGTTTTTTATATGGATTTTCCTACTCTTACCCACACTTCCATCTAATGGGTAGTGAACATATCTTTCATGTGTACGACGAACTATTATTTCACAAATTGATGTTGTTTTTTTATTATATCACATCTCATTGTGGGGAATTATGAAGGAAATACTATATATATACTATATATAATAATAATAATAATAATATATATATTCATATTTAATTTTTATAAAACTCATAACCTTGTTATATACATTTTATATAAATACGAAAACATCATTTGTGGACCTGTGGACAACAACCTCCTCAATGTGTTGGGACTCATTCAAACTATACCTGAAACACATAAAGTTTGGTTTTATTAATCTAGTGTGACATATATGAATTATATATGATACTTTAATTATAATATATATATATATAATTTTATTTTCATTATTCAAATATTAAATGGAAATGAACGTGTTGTATATGTATACATACGACCTACCATCTCTATTAAAGGTGCATTTTATTTCTTATCTCAAAATTATATATATTATTATAAATGCATATATTTTGATTAAATATAATATTTAAATCAAGATTTTAATTTATGGGATTTTTAATATTTTATTTAATCAATATGAAAATAAGTAACTCGTTAAACCAATCTCAATAAACTATGTAGTTTACTCGTCATGTAGTGAAAATAATGAAGTCTTACTAACGCACAAGTAATAAGCTATTATAGGAAAATAATATATGATCTAATTAATATAAATTTTTTTCTATAAAAACATAGTAACATGTTTGAAACCATAATATCGGAGGATAAATTACTTTCACGAAAAAAGAAAAACACGGTAAGGTCATTCGTGTCAATTTACACCCCTTTGATAATTTTTGAAGAAATACACATTGATTATTTTATATATCATATATATAACCTGTTTACATGTCATATCATGAATATAATTTTTATTATGATATAATAATTTTCATTGAAGGTTATTTTGTCATGGGTATTAGGATTATATTGTTTTTGTCTGGAATGAGATACATTGGAATGTTTAAATATTTTTTTCCGAATAATGTTGTCAATCATTATATTTGTAATATCACTTCCATTTGTGTTTGTTAAATTTCCCATGAAATAGTCACATTATTGTTTTAAACATATTTTTTATATATGTTGTACATACTTCCACTTTTACTTGTAATGTAACGATTTATAATGTTGCAAACCAGCATGCGGACAATGGGAACCTAATAACCAAGCCGACACAAACCTAGCTCAAAGTGAATTCAAGATCCCAAAAGTTGGATGATACCACCAATAATCATATAATATTAAAGTGGGATTATTTTTTTCACATACACATTGGAATAAATATAAATATAAAATATCCATTCAATATATAATTTACAGGGAGAAGTGTACTAGAATTTAAATTGGTATTAACAACCACGAGTACTATAACAAAGTACTATAAAACTGATACAACTTCCCATGTCACAAATGATGCATCCCTCAATGACTATGGTTCAACAACTAAAACCACCAACAATTGGTGAATTACCAATACTTGGACCTGTAAGGATATAATATAGTGAAACTTGATGGAACATGTATGGTGGGAGATAAAACCCAAATAGGTTCTTACCGAGGACTCCATAGAAGATGCCGACATTTAATTAACCAAATAAAGCTACCAGGTTCCAATAAATAGATTTTGGACTTTATAACATCATTAAAAAATACAATCTATAACTTTAAATTAATGAATATCTGTTAATAAAGTTTCATTTGGAAAATTTTATATGAAATAATAAATAGAAATTTATTAATAATGTAAAAGAGTTTGCATAAAATTTGTACACATTTATATATTATATATATTGAAGAGATAAATATGGTCATATTCCAAATGGTATGATATTTATAGACTGTGGGATAATAATAAATTCTAAATTTATCATTGAAATATGTGTATGCCTAAATCCCTCTGACACTAGAAAAAAGATGTTAGTAACTATCCCATCAGAGATATGACATGCTAGAATAGGTTTTATATCAGCTTTATAGCATTAAAAGTTTTATATCCCAAAAATCATTAACTATCAAGTATTTAAATTTCTCTAGTTCCATTACATATTTGAATTGTTTTTCGACACTATTTAATCTACAATTCAACCCATTCCCTCCATTTCAAAAGTTTTATTTTTCTAATTATAAACAGAAATGTGTTTGGAAATAAATCATGGATTTTCCCATGATAAACCACTAAGATTCTGTAAAAAACCATTTCCGTAAATATTTTCATATATAAAATTGAAATAAATTTCAAATAATTTAGTTCATTTTATAAATTAAAAAATTTAGGTTCCACAATATTCTATCAATTTCTCAAACACACCAAAATTCAATGGTATTGTTGGTGTTTCCCATTTTCATGCCTGGAATTCAATTTTAGAATAATTATCCAAATTCAAAGAATTTTTTTTTATAAAAAATGGAATATTTTTCTCATTTAATTTATTATAAATAATTCAATTAAAATTGAAATGAATAAATCCATGGTTAATATAAATTTTCCATCATAAAGGAACTACCTACATATCGTACAGAAACCCAAAACATGCACAAGAACCTGCAAACAACAATGCAGGTGAATAAGATATAGGAACTCAACCTAGAAACATGACACAACTAAATGGAGTTTATATCCATCAATACAATGATGATCTATCAAAATATATGGAACGAAGGAGAAGTAGATTAAGATACATGAATAATACTTTCCTAATTAGTTACACCACAATCACAAAAATTATCAATCATTGATTGAAATAACTTATAAGGGATTTAGGGATTAAAAATTTCCTAAAAAATAATATGGGGTCGAGATAAACTACATATGGAGAGGTGGAAGGAGATATAGAGACATGATTCTTATTAAAAACTACAATCAAAACGTTACATGATGTGTAACACAATCACACATCATGTAATTGGGAAATAAAAAAATATCTAAAAATCATGCCGCCTTTTGTTAAAAATATATTTTTCGTTACATTAGAACATACACATCAAGTACCCACATTAAATGAAATATAAATCCCCAGTAGAATGTAGAATCATGAGGTTCTATGGTGGAGTTACAAAAAAATCCCTTACTTTACTAATATATACATCCTTCAAATTTATTATTAACATTATATATAAAATAAAAGGGGATAACTAGTAAAATAAATAAATTATAACTATCATAAATAAAACAAGATGATAAAATATCCTCACTATAAAAACAATTTTACCATATAAATTTTATTTGAGAATTTTACATATAAAAATGGGTAGGTCGCTACTCTCTAACCTATTCCTCACACTCAAATGTCTCATGAATATATGAACTATGATTCAATATCACTCGAACCAAATGTATTTTACCCCCTCTATAAAAATTGGTTTTATAATAAACTATACCGACTAGCCATTCAATCATAGATAAATCATGTTAAATCTCAAGATCACTCCATCTCAAAACATCAGGTGTATTAGATAGAGACATTCATATTTGAGATATAGGTAACATGTTAACTATTGACGTCATTTTCATTTTATGTTAAAAATTGTAGTAAAATGTCTGTATCAACTCAAAAAACATAAATAATGACACAACATTAAGAGAAATTTTCTCTTTCATCCAACAACATTGATGACCTCACCAACATAAAATATTCATAAACACATAGTCACCATATTATATTTCTAATGATCTATATAGATGATTAACATAAAAAATATAAGAGATTAGTTCCATAAATATCCTCTAAAGACTCTAGTAAATCATTATTGTTTTCTATTAACTAAGAAACATTCAGTAATCTCTGACCAACACAATTGTGATCTGAATGGCCAATCATTCAAGGCATCAAAAGGATCAATTCTGATCGCAGACATGAATGTATTTTTTAACAGAAAACTCATGTATCTCCAAATGGTAATCCCAATCTCCACTAAAATCATGGATAATATCAACAATCATATCCCCATTAATATTTATAGATCGTTCAAGCTGATCATCAAACTGAGGATAGAATGTCATACAAGAAAACCCGACATCATATTTCGTTATGATGGCCTCCCCCAAATAATGATGTAAAACCCATATCACTATCAGATACAATAGATGATTTAACTCTATAATGTCTGAGTGCGTGGAAACCGAACCACCAATTCAATAGAGATATCATCCCATAAAAAATTATAGAATTGAATTGGATTTTTAAAACCTGAAGTCTTTTTTTTTGCATTTACCCTTGGTACGTATAAATATAAGAGAAAATTATGGCAATGTTTCATCTAATATATGGACACTAGAAATTTAGCCACATGTTTTAGAACATATTTGTGGATCCTAGGCCTACTATATATTGGTAAATAAATAAATCCCCTATAAAAATAATCCTTACAACTAAAGAAATATAAAAGTGACTTTGATAGAATATATTTTCATCTTCGGATAATTACCAATTTTAAACAATATCCCCACCATAAAAAGACTCGCTAACTATATTAAACTCATTATCAAGTAGTTTTTAATGATGAATCAATTCTGGATGTGACAATATTAACTAAGCACTCTCTAAAAAATCATCAACACATATTTCCCAAACTCAAACTGGAAAATATGTAAATAAGGCCTTCATGTTCAACTCTTCTGAATATCATTTGACAGTCTGGGTTTGATTATTTCTACTCAAATAATCTGAAACAAAATTCCCTTTCCTTAGGGTATATGTTATGTCAATTTTCAATTATTATAGGTACACTATTCAATTCTTCTTAATATGATTCAAATATTATTTAGATAAGTTATAAATCAATCCCGTTTTGGTATGAAAACATTGTAATATGTTCTCTATAATTGTAGTTCCACCAACTCTTACATGTGTGCATCATAGATTCAATTTCAGGGTTATGGGTAAAATAATTATTCTCATGTTGTCTAAGCTGATGATAGTTATAAGAAACGACATTATTACCCATCAGAAGAACTCAACCCAATCTTGAAACTAATCAAACAAATAATACCACGTAGCACATGACGTTACCCAAAAGAATCAACAATGGCGTAGCAGTCATAAATTGTTTCATCCCAAAAAAATAAATCTTACATTTTTCATCACAATCGATCATTTCATCATTAATTGTTAGAGAATTAATAAAATAATTCCTCATTGAGATGTAAAAAATTAAGGGTAAATATATCTATCTAAACAATATAATACATGAAAGGAGGTTCTATGACTGTCAGATTATTTTTTCCTCAACAGATGGTAACCGGATCCATGATCTAAATTCAGAAACCACTATTCCCCTTTAAACTGATAAAAAATCATTAATATTTGATGATAGATACTAATTAATAATCATAACTCGATTTATTTTTTGATAATAAATAGATTATAATTATGAAGTATCAGTTTTTTTAGAAATGTGAATATGTATCTGCCAAGGTGACACACTCGGTCATATAAATCCATTATTTAGAAGATTATCCAACAAAGTCATTAGATCTATCATTTAAACTGGTACTATATATAAAGTTGAAATTGACACTCTTTGAGTATAAAGAGCTAAATATATACAAAACAATACCACCCTTACCAGTGTAAGACCCAAAATTTATGATGTAAACACATTTAGAAACATGATGAAAACTTGAGGGAGATATCTAGTCAAAGAGTCCTTATCTTGATCAAAAGAGAGAAAAAATATTAAACAACCAAAATTTTAATAAGATGCTATCCACCTACGAGACCTTGTGACCCATTCTCCTTGAAGGATTCAACAAACACCATCAGGAACAATAATGGAGAGCCATGAAATATAATATAATATCTTGGAATTATAGCCAATAAGACAATCCATTGTGAATTTTATATCATGAGGTGTCATGTCTTAAACTAGAAAGCGTGAGGAAATACTAATATAGGACATGGATAAAAACCCAGAGGGGCCAAAATGGTCAATCATCCTACTTGTTCCAAGGGGTGTAGTAATATCCATCACATTAGAGTGCAAATCTATTTAAATATTTATTAGATTCACAATATGGGATGGAATGAATGAATGAGATAAACCTACATCAAATAATGTAGTATGAAATGATGGATCTATAGTGATGGTTACTCTCACTGTAACATGATCTATTCCACTTCCCCTTAATATTATTCTATTATGTAGTGAATCATCATTCTGGATGAATACATACAAAACTCCTTTTTATTTGAGGAATCAGATTTAACCATAGTATTATCTGTGATCTGATGATCTTGTTCCACTATGAAGACTGGAAAATATATTTCATAACTTTTTAATGTGACATGATCTTCATAAGGAGCCAAATACCTTTGTCACCTTAGTGAAATTGTTATTTGCGTTCCATAAAATTTCAGAGAAGTATTAAACAAAATGACCTCTTCTAGGAACTAAAATACGATTAGAAAAACCGAACCATTATGAAACGCCATAAGAATCATCACACTTACACATTCCTTTGAAGAAATGTGCACCGCCACAGAGAGAAATTGAAACACTCAAAAGCCATCACATTCTAGCTAGACCAATATTATGCATCAATGAAATTTCCATCACATATATATAATAGGGTAGCTTAATCGAGAAAATTTGAGAATGAATATCCTCTTAAAGTACCAACTCGAATCATGGAGTCTTTATCATCTCATTTTATACTACCCAACTCTGAACAACACAAGCCCATTAAAATGGTTTGAATACTCCTTCATGGTACTATAATCTTTTTCATTTTTGTCTAACTCTAATGTATCAGATAATAGTACCAAATATCGATATTACTGGTTGGTGAAAAGCAACTTGATGTGTTTTCATTGTAAGACCTCTTGTTTATTTGTAATAATCATCACGTTCCAACATCATCTACTCGGATCCTACCAAAATAATGTGAAACACTTCACCATGATCATGTAAGGTGTCTCTAAGAACTAAAAGAAATTCTACATCCTACTCAACCATTCCTCATAATTCATAGGATTGTTGGATAGTTGAACACTAGTGGTTTTGGTGAAGTAATTCATAGGAATTTTTTTTAATAATATATGAATGAGGATTCAAATGTGTAACTTTATTGGGGACTTGTGTTGTTTCCTTTCCCATAGCATTTGTAGTATGCACAAACACCTAAACCCAACTCATCTCCATAAGAGGTTTTTTTTAGGCTCAACAATATCTTCCACCTAGATCTAATTAACATATCTACTCAAATTCTTAATGATACACATCAGTAGTAGATGAAGAATATGTCATACTATTAACACTAAAATAGAAAAATGAGATTGATTAATAACATCTAGCAGACAACTATGATTTGGAATTCAATATACCAAAAAGGAATGTAGGATAAAGTTGAGAAGTAAACCACATGTATCCTTTCCCCAATCACCCCTAGTGAATTAATGTTAGTTACAGTGATTGATTTCATATAACTCCATCACATCTAACTCCTAGGACTTGAAAAGAATATACCAAGTCATATTGACATAAGAATATTCTCAACTTAGAACTATGATAACAATTTATCATGAACTAGACTGGGTACCCTGGAAGCCCAAAAACTGATCCATCATTAACATAACATAAAGGGAATTCCCAATCCCTATATATTGGAAAATTACATATGAAATCATATATGTTTAAAGTGAGAATGAATTTTCCACCAAAAAATGAGGAATAACGAAAAAAAATAGTATGAATAAAAAAATAAATTTCATATGAAGAAGTGTACCAGATGTAAAATAGGTATAAGAAACCCAAAATATTATAACAATGAATGAGAAAACAAAGAGAAAATACAATTCCACAAAGGGTGCAACTCTCAGAGTCCAATGATCACCATCTAAAACCACCTCTACATGGTTCCTTACCACAACTTTTACCTAGATGGATATAATCTACAAACACCTGAAGGAATAGGTATGGTGTGAGATAAAAGACAAAGAAGGTATCAGAATGGATTCCATAGAAGAAGCCAAAATTCAATAAAATAAATAAAACATTCATGTTCGAAAAAATAGGTATGGAATTTCATAGCATAATTAAAATCATTAATTCCTTACCATTTGAGTTATGGAAATACATTAAAAAATTTTCTCAAAAAAAATATAATATCTTTTATATAAATTCATGAAATATGTAAAATAGAGTACAAAAATTGTACAAATTTATATATGATATATAAATTAGTGAGAAACATGGTCATCTTCCAAAAGGTATGATAGTTCCATGAATCATGATCCTCACATGCTTGATGGTGATCACAGAAATATGTGTATAAACACATCCCTCTAAAACTAGACAAAGGAAACTCATCACTATCCCATTGATTATGTGACCTACTGCACTAGGTTTTCTTTTAGTTGTATAGAATTTAAAAACAAAAATACCAATAACTCACGAAATACCTAGGATTTCATGTTCTCTAGTACAATATACAACGGGAAATTTATTTTAAATAAATTTAAATATTAATTCATATCATTCCCTCATTTAAAAAATAAAATTTCCCATTTAAAATATGAAATGTAGTTTTAATCAAATAATGACTTTTTCTGTGATAAAAAGAATTTATTACTATCAAAAACTATTTCAATCTATTTTTTAAAATATAACATGGAAACAATTTCCAAAAAAAAATTAATTTAAATTCAATTGTTTAAATTCAAAAATATTCCTTCAATTTCATAAACACAATCCAAATCTATGGAAATTGTTGGGGGTTCCCAATTTTTTGCTAGAAATTTCTTTTCACATTTAGATCCCCCAAATCAAAAGAATTTTGTTTTATTATGCCCAATTGAAACATGATTTAAAGTTATTTAATTAAATATTAAAATAAAATTTAAATAGATCAAATCATGGTTAATTAAATTTAACCATCTTAATAGAACCACATACACTTCTTATTGAAATAAAAAGCCCGAAATGAAACCTGCTAACCAGAATGAATTCACAGAAGATCTAAAAAGTCATCCTAAAATATTATTCATCTAAATTGATTTTAGATCCATAAACCCGATGATAATATATCATACTCAATATAAGTAGACATAAAGATACGAATAAACATTCATAAAACATACATAGTGACTCACACTATAATCACATGAAATATAAATCATTCATTAGGAAAATCCGAAAGGATTTTAGGGATCCATAACCACAAGAGAAATTAACTTGGGTCGGTAGAAAAGAAATATAAAGTGGCGGAAAAAAATCCTTCAATATTAATTTGAAAAATCATCCATTGAGTTTTTACATGACATGATACACAATCACAAATCATGTAATTAAAAAATCACAAAATCATTGAATCAAACATATAATTTTTATAAAAACAGTTTTATTATTATTTTATAACTGAAACATCAAATATGGACCTTATAAAACATATAAATATCTAGTAGGATGATGAACTATTTTTTAATGATGAAATTACAAAATGATCATTGACTTCAACACTATAGGCATCCTCTCATTTCATTCATAAACATATCATGGAAATTAAGAATGAAACCAATGACATGAAATAAAACATGCATGTCAATACTGTAACAGGATGTTACACATTCATTATTCAGGGTATTTTGAGTTTCAATTTGATTTATTTATACTAATGTTATTTGAGTTAAATTTTTTCTAAGAGTAAAGGAAATTTCATAACCGGATTCCTTTTCATTGGGTTATACTGCTTTTTTATTTTGATTAATATTATATATTTATTTTTATAATTACATTGAACATCTACTGATGTATTTACACTTATTTATGTGGATTCCTTGATAATACACTTAATCTATTCAATTATGGATTATTACTTCAACATTATAAAATATTCAAGGGTGTTTTAAACAATCTCTTTTTATTTGGGATTATTTATACATGAATTTACATTAGACAAAATCATTGGATCATCCTATAGTTAACCACTTAAATTTAATATCATATGGTTATTCTTGACATTTTCCATGTAATATTACAATTATTTCCATTCATTGGTAATTAAAAATGCGTTGGAATTTATTTTAATGAATCCATACATAAAATCTCTATTTAGTCAAACAATTTTCTATATTTAAAAAAACCCTATTTTCTAAAAAGGTTTTCCAATTTTTTTATAATTTCAAATATTATTTCTTAATTATTTTTCCAATTTTTTCTTTTATTAATTTTTTCAAAGGAATATATTTGTGACTTTTCAAATAAGGTACTTTTGTATCATTTGGAACTAGAAAAATGATTTTTCTTCTATCTTTTATGAAAGGTACTTATTTACCCACTATAAATACTATGATGTATACATTGAAAATTTATAAGGATGATTTTTAAGTAAAAGGAAATCAAAAGTAATTTCTTAAAAAGGATTTTCAAAAACAATTAAAAATTAAAATGATATATACATCAAGAATTTACTTAAAAGTTAATTTAATATAATTTGTATCAATCAATGAAAAAAACATTTATTTTTCCATCAATTGTGATATTTTGTATTGATAAAATCCTTATTATTCCTCTGTATAGTTTATTATTATTTTGGAAAAGGATAATATTCACATTCACTTCCATGATTCCATTATTAGTCTAGTTGAAATATTTAATTTCCTGTGATTATGGAACATTGAATTTCCCCTAATTATTCATATCATTTATCATGGATATTTTCATTTCTTAATAGTATAAAATTTTTCATATTGCTTTTACATTAAAAGTCAGTTTCATATTTGGGGTAATAATTATAAATCTATATCTTCAACGTCATACTGATATTTGATAAGCTACATAATAAAATTGAATATTTGAGATATAATTAATTCATTGGAGAGGTATGACACTGGTGTGTCCTTGTTTTATATATCCCCTCAGTGCATCTATAATATAACCGGAGGAGTCAGTTGGCTATAATTAGATGGGTTTTTGAATGATAAGATAAATAGTTTTGTGAATGGTCTTGATTGTAGTTATTCATTTTCTAGATACATTAAGCCCAATGATTTATCATTTCCCCCATTTAGATTCATTAATTATTTATCTGTGGGAATTTTCATTGCTAAATCTATAGGTTTATTTCATTCATATTTAATTTGTTAAATGGAATTTATTTTTTCATTTTTATCATTCCATATTTAATATTCATATCTTGCTATTTGAATGGATTGAGTGTTTAGTTTATTGATTTACTTATTTTTTAACCATTCAATTTAAAGACTATATAGGCATGTAGTATCAATTATTACCATATCATATTAACTATTCTCATTTATTCATTATTTCTTCCACAAAAAATTACCATTAAAGAGAATTTAAGATCAATATATTTATATTTATAATAAAATTCTCATATATGTATCTAGTTTACTAAGACAACTAAACCCTTTGATCCTTTTGAATAAAATTTACTTGTATCTTATTCCGATATAATTGTATCACGACACTGGTTCTGGGAATTATATGGCCAGGTTGATATATTGGTATTAAAGTATGTTTATTAGCAACCATGAGAACTTTATTTATGAAAAAAATAGATTATATATCCCATATCAATAATTTTAGTATATTTACATAATAAAATCCAATAATTCAAATTTGTGAGGGATCATGTGGGTCTTCCTTGAAATATATCCCTATCTAAATACTATATGTTGATGTGGTTCTAGAATTTTTTTACCTATGGGTAACAAATCCAACAAGATGCATCAGGCCTACCTCTTCTTAACATAGAAAATAACAGTAATCCTAACTAGACACACGGTTTGACAGTCCCTATTGATATTGTAATGACGTGACCCTAGTAACCCAGAGTCTATGCATTATTTTAATACATTGGAATGATTACAAGGAATCATTTCCCTAAGGACTGATCATTTTAGCAGTCTTGGAAAATAGTTTACATACATGAATGATACATTACACTTCTTAACATAAAAAATAACATAAATAATCCTTCATGAAGGCCATTATCCATTGTCTTAAACCTGCATATCAATCAAAATATTCTTCTTGGAATACTGGGAAAAATAAAACACATAAAAGAATGAGATTAGATGCTCATTAAGGATAACAATACAACGAAAATATTCATAAATAAGCATAAACATATAAGGCCATGTATAACTAAAACAAAAGACTTATAAACTTGAACATCAGAATAATATGGATAAAATAAAATGAATTAATTCCATTTAATTATTCACATTGATATTCTAATCGTCAAATAATCACATGAAATATCACTACCCACATTCATAATGATGGAACGCATAATAACAGACAGTCATAACCACATCGTCAGGGCCATGTGCCAAGACTACCAATTAGATTTTGTCAAGGCCTTGTATCAGGGCACTAGTTTGTCTCATAAAAAAATCGATGCATCAATGAGCTATAGTGGGATCCACCAATCACTTATTATGCACAATGCATTCCTCATTTGAAAATTTTTAAACGTAACATAAACATTTGTATTAAAACTAGCATACGAAATGAAAATACTTTCTCTATAAACCATGAATGGTATAAAAATAACACATCCACAGTAAAAAATATCACAAAACATTCAATACAATATGGAAGTTTTGTATCAAGATAATTCAACTTCAAATAAGCTTAAAATCCATCAAAGGATGTTGACATAGATAAAATCAAAACTATTTGAGAGAAATATCTCTTTTTTGAAATCATTTAAAAGTCACACATTTATTAAGGAAGTAATTTAAAATATATTTTTTAATCAATGTGTCCTACACTACTTTGAAACTTTTCAAAAGATCTATCATTTCATAAAATTCATATCATTATAAATAAATCCATAAAATAATTTTGAAAAAATGTACATTAATTAAAAAGAATTTGAAAGATAAATCATTAAAAAATTTAATATTCTGATCTTGATAAAGAGTACATTTAAAAAATTCTAAAAATATTCATTTTGAAATCATTTATAATTCTCATTATTATAAAATAAATCTTTTAGTTTCAAAATAATATTATATGCTTGTAAGGGAAGTTTCGATGATTTATAATGGCGTAAAATAGACGCACCCACCGAATATGTAAAAAAAAGTCATTCTTACCTTAATTCTGTCGAAAATGATAAAAAATACCTTGTTTAGGAAAAAAACGGAATGATTCTATTATAAAAATCTTATATAAATTCAAACAAGGATATAAATTACTTTAAACCATATTCTGTAAAATTGTAAGAATGTTTTGAAATACATTTTTAAGAAACCTGTATGTGGATGATAAAGAGATCCCAATAGATAATTACATATAAACAACCTCAGATAATGAAGATATTGTGAAATAAACCCTCACTGTAGAGACCCAAGCTTGACGTATATGGAAATAACATTACTTTTTCGGAATAATTAATACATAACAAAAACAATCACACAAGGACCGTAACAGTTTAGTGTCTTTGGAAACTCGAAAAAATAATCTTCTAATCATGGTGAAAGATCTTCAACATCTCCCATAACGATCTTCCTATTTTGTTTATTTACCTAAAAACATTCTTTATATCTTGGGGAAAATAAAACACAAAAAGGATGATCTCAAATTCTCAATAAGGATAATCATAGAGAATAGAAAACAATCCATAAACATTTGAATGAAAATAACTTGACCATAAAATCTAAACATCAAAATCATGAGCAAAGACATAGATCATGGAATTATGTAAGGCATATATCATAATTCAACATCAATCATGATAAAATAGCATGGTAATAAAACATGTAATTGTCTCAAAACGTTAATCACATGATATGATTTCCATATTAGTCAAGGCATTGCTGCCAAGACCATCTTAGTGGACAATGTCCCTTACTGAATCGAGTTCACTCATCATTCTAGTCCTGTATCACTGAACCTGATTAACATGTCGTTCCAGCCATTCTATCTCATAAAATATAAATATTTACCCAATACATTTAATGGAGATATAGGTCCCACCCATCTCATAATGTAATCATTCTTACATGTGCCACAATATAAACATATATCATTCATCATATCCCAAAGATAAAATGGGTTTCATAAACATCACCCCATCATAAAATAATCATTATAAAACAAATGGATATCATTTAATCATATGAAAAGTGAAACCATGTAAATCATAGAGACATTATACTTGAAACACACACATATTAAATAATGTCATCTTAAATGGAAAATAGTTTTGATAAAACACTTTAAATGAATTCTTGAGGAAAATATCATTTCTTCTTCAAAATCATTTTCTTTTCAAAAACTGCAATGAAATTTTAAAAGAAAAAGATTTTTTGAAAATATTCATTAAATCTTGTACTGTGATCTTCATGAAAATACGGTGTTATAAAACCGTAATAAAAATTTCATGCCGTATAAGATAAAAAAACATTCTTCTTTTACTTTTTCCAGAAATGTCAAAAAGTACCTCTTATGTTAAAAAACAAAAAATTCCTAACATACCATTAGGTAAAAGTAATAATGTGTAAAAGGAAATTTAAACATAAATGAAACCATTTTTAAAAATTAGGGAAATTGATGATAAATATAACCCCAGTAAATACTTACAAATAAACAATCTCGGATAAAAACGAGATTGGAAAAGTTAACCATTACCTTAGGTACAATATGCTTCAAACCTATCCGAACATCCTGTATAATGATTTAAATAATGTCATAGACTTAATAATGAGTCATATTCATTGTTATAAAATCATATAGAGTTCACTTATGACTTTATATTACATGTAATTTTTTAAATTCTATGTTAAAGCATGGCCCCCTTCTCTCCCGGATAGCTCTCCCGAGCACGCTGCACCTCTCCTCCATCTTGGGTTTCCCCTGGCGATGGACCAACCACTTTCAGCATCTGTTTCGTTCTTCTCTCACCTTCTCGGATGGATGTTCTCCCTCGAGGACATGGTTTTCTTCTAGGGCGGCTCTCTTCGTCTGTTTTTTGCACCTTTTCGACCATCGATGCTATCTTATGCACTCTTCTCTTCAGTCCTGGTCGGGTTTTCTCTCTATTCGTGTTCTTGGATCACTGTCGATACCTTGTTCAACTTAATCTCTACTATTTCTCCTAGATCTATTGCATTGGAATCTATCTTAGTCTGATGCAGTGGCTCTCGTGGGGGGTTGGGATGTGTTGGTTGAGAGTTCATCAGTTTCCAAGGAGCCGCAATTCATGTTGTTTCTCTTTTTTCCTTAGGGTTTCAGTTTTCTTCACTGGTTGCGCTTCGGCCCTTTTTGTTCAGGGGTTGTCTTTAGATCCTGGTGGTGTTTTTCAGTCGCGATTGATGTTCAACCCAATAAATTTTGGATTTGGTCATGGATTTCATCCTCATCATCATCATAAGATTTTGGTGATTGTGTTCCCGCTTGATAGCGACCGCTCTTACTCTGCTCTTGATCTAGGATTCCACTAATATCCTCCCAGTCATATTTGCGCGGTGGATGTCATGGTGTCTTGGGAGGTGTGTTCGAGTGGTCAACGGAGTCCAGGAGGTTTTTTTGATTGGTGATGTGTTTTTTCGCTGATGGTTTTGTTTATGGATGGTATGTTATGGTGCGATTATCTATGACAGTGATGATGGTGCTTTTTTGGATTTTTTTTTGAAATTCTTTGTTTGTGACATTCTTCGTCTGGTGGTTCTTGTGGCATTTATCAGCATACTATTTGGAGGTTTTTCAGTGGCAGTGTTGGTTACTAGTGTCGGCTCTAACCGGTGGAATGGTGTGGCTGTGAGGATCAGTTCGGGTCAAGGTACGAGACGCGAGGTGGCTTGTTAACAAAGGCGGTGATGATGGCCTCCCATTGTCATTTGAAATTTGAAAATTGAATCTTCTCTTTTTCCTCATTCAACTCTAATGAGGATGTCATTGACCATCCATGATCATGGTTTGTGTTTGAATTTGATGCCTTGTCCTACTTTTAAATATTTAATATCTTGAAATTTATTAGGTTACCAGTCATCCGAAAGTGTCTTTTGAAAATAAAAAAAAATTGGATTTGGATTTGGTTGTTAAAGCAGTGTTTTTGTTAAAATCGTTTTATTTATCGTACGTGTTTGTAAATGTTGTTCTTGATATTATAATTAATTATATAATTTTTTACATAATTACAGAATGAAAATCAGGATTTATATATCATATATATTCAGTATATATATATAATAGATAGACAAATTAAATGAAATACATCATTCAGGGAGACGGTAGGACGTACGTACGCATGACCGTTTTTTTCCTTTCCATATTGACTTTAATTGAAGTATATAGATGACATATATATATATATAAATAAATCCAGTATCTTTATCATGTGATATATTTCATAATTAATCATTATATATACTTTACAATAATTATTGAATGGTTAACATGGAGAATGAATCTTATCGCGTCGTGGAGACGGTAATCCGTACATATGTACGAGCGATGATATCGTTCCCATAATTATTGAATTGAATTGGAGTGGATGATATAATATCTCAGAATGAGTATGATGTTATAATAACTATATATGGTTATTCTTTACACCATTATACCCATCCATGTAAGGTGATGGTGGAAAAACAGATTACACCACAGTGTGGAGACGGTATTTCGTACGTACGCATACGCGGTGATTTCATTTTCCGTAGGATGGATAGAAGGTAAAATGGGGTTGTTTCATATTTATAACAAAATACCAGAATATTAGTGAAACTGATGTTATTACTTTATAATGAAAAAACTAAATATGAAGAAGATGAAGAAAAAAGAAACTTGAATGAATCGGTAGAAGAGATTATCTCTTCTTCGACAGACCTCTTTTAAGATTCCTATTATGACCCTAGAGTTGGTATTTTGAGGAGACCATAAATACTATAATTTTTATAGGTATGTTGAGAAGGGAAATGGGCAGGGGATGGCTGACCTTGATGGCTCAAATGTTTTTAAAGAGAAGTGGGAGGAGGTGCCCTTTTATAAGGGAGGAGAGGGGCACCTTGAGAAAACTTAAAATATTATTTTATAATAAATACATATTCGGTTAATAATAGCTCCAAATTGATTTATTTTAAAGATAAAGTGGGGATGGGTCGACATAATCTCAAACAATATGTTTTAGACAAGTTTATGTTACTTTTTTAACCTTATCATTTATATTTATCTCTCATTTTAATAATTTAACCTTTACCGCGTCTACTTGTTTTCTAACACTATATGTTTAATAAACATACTATAACAAGAAAAACTAACCCCAAGTGGTTCATTATTTATATATATAACCTTTTCTATGTCATTTTCTATAAACATAGATTTTTAGGAATATAATTACAATTAATATTATAATATTTGTTTTAGAATCTATTTTATGTCATTTTTGATACTATATGGTAATTGAATTTTGTGAAAATCATAACAACATGATTAGTTCAAAAAAAGTTATTTTTATCAATAATAACATTTCATATTAACCTATAAAATTATTATAATTCCTTAAAAGTCACCAAGTAAATTTATTTTGGTATTTATCAAATCAATTATGTTAATATTTCATTAATAAGGTAATTACTCTATCATCATTGTGTCATAAATAAATTAAATTATTTAATGTCTAAAAATTATAAATAAAATACCGTTATGTAGGAAATCCTTTTATATTTCTAATGAAAATTTTTAGTTGAATTAATATTATGTATAACCCTATATAAGAAATGTTTTAGTTATTAAACAATGATTTTAACTATTTTAATTGTTCTTTAAATAATATAATAATAAGTGTCCTAATCTAATCCAAGTGGACCTAAATGGTCATATTTTATATTTAAGGTTATTTTTGGTCGAGTTACACTCATACAAAATAATTAGAACATGTTTTTGTGTGGTAATAATAATATCATTTTTACCCTAAATTACCCTAATTACTTTTAACTGTGGTAAATTAGAGTAAAAAGTTACTATTCACAAAAAAATTTTTCTTATTGAACTACATTTTACTCCTTGATATTAATTGTGTCTCTCATATTTTTGAAATTCAACTCACAGATGCAGTAAACTTAAGTTTTATGTGAATTTTCAAATTCTCTTAGGAGGTGGGTAAAACACGGTAAAAATTCAATAACATTTATATATATATATAACTTTTATAAAATGACTCCAATGAATTAATTTGAAGGTATATAGTTATTATGTATCTATTTTGACCTAAAATAAATTTAAATAAAATAAATTATTATTTAAATAATAAATCAGTTTTAACTAACAACTCAGTGTTTTCACTATTAATCAAAAATTGAAAGTTTTTAGAAAAATACCAAAAATTCACCCTTGGCTAATTTTGATGTTCCGAATCCCAAAATGAAGTCCATTTTGAAAAATAAAATTTATAAAATTTCAAAAAGTGGGTATTACTATTCATAACGGCAAGTTTATATAATATTTTAATAATATATATTTGTTTAGTGAAACTCGATATTGCGTACAACACACGCTATTGTGAAAGGTCACGATTGCGTGTAATGAAAGCCAAGCCAGGGTTGCGTGTAGTGCAACATTAATTTTTTGTTTCGTATAATATAATCAAACCATATTTTATTTATACATTAAATATATATATATATATACACTCAATGTTGCATATAATAACTTATATCAAACAAACTTGATATTTTGTGTAACACGAACCAAGATTAGTGTGTCGTATACTGCAAGCTAATACGGTGTTGTGTATAGCGCAAGATAATCTTGGAATAGTGTACAACTTAAGATATTAAAGAAATTAAAAAGAATATATTTCATAAAATCTCTTGGTGTTACATTCTACCCCCCTTAAAATTAACTTCTCTTTCAAAATTCTCTAGGGTTATAAATTGTTTACTACATAAAAGTTTCTTTCATAGAAACCCACATAGTAAAAAGGAGTACTAAAGCATAATTTTAAAAACTAATGTATGAAATGTAATGACTAACAAAATTAAATCATCATTGGGATTCCACAAAATAGAACATATGTGAAAATATGGATATGAAGAAAAATATAACCATCATGTTCTGATGGAGAGTGGTAGAGAACATTACTATGAAAAAGCCAACAATCACAAAGGGATAAATATGTGATGATCTAAGGTACCACATGATTCATCATATTTGAGAGTACTAGGACAACATTTTTTTTCAATATCATTTCCATAACATTGATGAATTTTTACATAAGGAAAATTACTTACTTGATTTTAGTGTAATATCATCGTTGGTCATTCCATGAACACTTTCCACATCATCTATATTTAAAGAAATCAAGTGGAATTTTTCATTCATGAAGTGTTAGCAGATCATGCTATAGAATGATAAGTCGTCCCATCAGTTTCTATCACAAAAATGATAGAATTAGTTATTAAATATACATAAGTCCATCTATTGTTACATTAATCGTATATGATTCCAAAAATGTACTTATACTAAATCTATCATAATACCTAATAATATAAAACTAGTTTCTACTAACCATGGACTTCCTATAGGCCAGTGGTAGGTAATAAAGGCATGTCGCACTTCGGTTGTGGGTTCGATTCTCACAAACTAGTCAGATGTGACGGGTTGTCGCTTGTCCAACAGGTTGTCATTTTTATAAAACTGTACTATTATAACGCTCCAAAAATAATATCGGAACACATTTTAGCACTAAACAATACTATCTGATGTCCAACATAATCCATTGCAAATTTTAGACTTATCCAGAAATGCATTTATCCAATCTCATAGTCTAAATAAAACGATTACTAAAAAAGTCATCAACCAAGCATGTGAATACCATCATTTATCCTACATATATCAAATGATATATCTTGTTGATCACATTCAAACATGTGAAAACCTTAATATTCTATTCTCTTGAAACATGAATTACTATAGAACCATAGTAAAAACTTGAATGATGTCAAAAGGTAACTCTTTCCCCAAACCAAAATCCAAAAATTTCTATATACTGAAACCATGATATCACTTTGTCCTTATAATAGTTATTAGCTTATTAATACTATCGAACATATTATCTTCTCCTTATCCATTCATTATGCGCATATCATCTACATTCCAAAAATATATCAATCACTTTTCATGGTTAGCGGTACCATATTCATATAGAAAACCACAATGGACCAATACACAGATATTACAATATACTACAAAAGTTCCTCAACTACATTATTCTTGAATTCCAATACATAATCCCATCAATCCACCATCTTTAATGATTGGTATTGAATAGGTCGTTCCTCTATTTAGAAGTAACTTCTTAGTTCGGGGCATTGAGTTGGGTAATGGCCATGTTCTCAAAAGATAAGATAGTGGACTCCCAAACAGTCTATCACTCTATGACCCTTTTCTCCACATAGATAACATCTTCCCCTCAATTTGAGAAATTCCTCAAGGTTCTTATTCCATTCTTTATAAATCTCAATCTTTCTTTCCCTATGGTCCTCACCATGCGAACATGAAAAAAATTCCATCTTCCTCTTAATTCATGACTTAGGAATACAACTAAAGTTCACCTTGTTAATCGTATATCGATATGACTGATTCGGCATAATCACAATATCTTTCTCTCCAGGAATTACACAATTTCGATGATCATAGTAACCAATTTTTCCATTGGAATCAATGTTTACTAAATTCCTTCTCGTTCCCTCCATTGACTAAAACAAGAAACCATAGTGTAAGAAACAATTAAAATAATGAGGTGCCACATAATCATAAAAATCACTTATTGGATGTTTAAATTATAAAAAATTCGTTAATCCATGACACCTTAAGTTCACCCTAGGTTATTCATGATCATCAACAAAATTACAGGACATTAAGCTATACGTATACTTAACCTTAAGGACATCCCTAGACATAACTTAAAAATATCTCTACGGATCTCACAAAAGTTTTTGCATCCTAGTTTCCCAATGTTAACTAATCCTATCCTAAGATACCAACTATAGAGACCCAAGTTTGACGTACATGGACATTACATTATTTTTTCACAATACATAATACATAAAAAAACACACAACAACTTTAATAGTTTAGTGTCTTTGGAAACTCGGAAAAATTATCTTCTAATCATGGTGAACGATCTTCAACATCTCCCATAAATATCTTCCCCTTTTGTTTTTATACCTAAAACCTTTCTATATATCATGGGGAAAATAAAACATAAAATGGTTGAGCTCAAATTCTCATTAAGGGTATACAGAGAGAACATAAAACAATCCATAAACATTTTAATCCAAAAAATTGAACATAAAATCTAAACATCAAAATCTTGAGCAAAGACATAAATCTTTCAAGTATGTAAGGAATATATCATAAAGGAACATCAATCATGATAAAATAGAATTGGTATAAAACATTTAATTGTGGAAAACCATTATGAACAAGATATGATTTCCATAGTAGCCAATGTATTGCTTCCAAGACCATCTTAGTGGAAAAAGTCCCTTACTAAATCGAGGTCACTCCTCGTTGTATTCCTGTATCACTGAACCAGATTAACTTTCCATTATATCCATGTCTATCTCATGAGATATAAATCTTTACCCAATGCATTGGAGGGAGATATAGGTCCCACCCATATCATAATGAAATCATTCTTATGTGTTCCACAACATAAACATAAATCAATCATCATATAACAAAGAATAAAATGGGTTTCATAAACAACATCCCATCAAAAAATAATCCATATAAAACAAATGGATATCATTTTCTTCATAAGAAAAGTGAAACCACGTAAATCATAGATACATTATACTTTAAACACACACATTTGGTATAATGTCATCTTAGATGGCAAATGGTTTTGATAAAACACTTGAAATGATTTTTTGAGGAAAATAACCTTAATTCTTCAAAATCATTATATTTTCACAAAATTACAAGGAATTTTAAAATAAATGGAATTTTTGAAAATAGTCATCAAATCATTTAGAGTTTTATTCATGAAAATAAGGTGTTATAAAACTGTAACGATCCGTTCATGCCGTATAAGATAAAAACACATTCTTCTTGTACTTTTGCCGGAAAATTAAAAAAGAACCTCGTATGGTAAACAAAATAATTATTCCTTATATAAAATTATGTAAAATTCAAAAATGGGTAAAAGGGCCTTTAAACATATATGAAACAATTTTTATAAAATAGTTACATGGATGATAAATATAACTTTAGTAAATACTTACGAATAATAAATCTCATATAAAAACGATATTAGAAATGTTGTCCCTTACCTTAGGTGTGATTTGATTCGTACGTATCCAATCCTCATGTATAATGATTTAAATAATGTCATTAAATTATTACAGAATCATATTCTTGTTATGATATCATATATGGTTCACTTATGTCTTTATATTACCTGTTCTTTTCTAAATTCTATGTCAAAGCAGCGTTTTGGGTAAAATCATTTTATTTATCGTACATGTTTGGACATGTTGTTCTTGCTATTATTATTACTTATATCATTTTTTACATACTTCATGAATTTAAATCATGCTTTATAAATCATATATACTCAGTATATATATATATATAATAGATAGATAAATGAAATGAAATGCACTGTTCATAGAGACGGTTGGTCGTACGTACGCATGAACGTTGTTTTCCATTCCTTATTGACTTGAATTGAAGTATGTAGATAAAATATATATATATATATATATAAATACAGTAGCTTTATCATGTCATATATTTCATAATTATTCATTATATATACTTTATAATCATTCTTGAATGGTTAACGTGAAGAATTATTCTCATCGCGTCATGGAGAAGGTAATTCATACGTACGCATGAGCGATGATATCATTCCCATTATTATTGAATTGAATTAGAGTGGATGATATAATATATCAGAATCAGTATGATATTATAAAATCTATATATAGTTATTCTTTACACCATTATACCCATCCAGGTAAGGTGATGGTGGAAAAGCAGATTACACCATGGTGTGGAGACAATATTCCGTACGTACACACCCGCAGTTATTTCGTTTTACATATGATGGATAGAAGGTAAAATGTGGTTGTTTCATATTTATAATAACATATTAGTATAATATTGATACTGATGTTATTACTTTATAATGAAACAACTAAAGAAGAAGAAGTTGAAAAAGAATGAATCTTGAATGAATCGGTAGAAGAGATTACATCTTCTTTGACACCCCTGTTTTAAGATTCCTCTTAAGGAACTAGAGTTTGTCTTTTGAGGAGACTAGAACCACTATAATGTTTTTAGGTAAGTTGATAAGTGAAATGGGTAGGATGTTTCCAACATTGAACGCTCAAATTTTTTTAAAGAGAACAGGGAAGAGGTTCCCTTTTATAAGGGAGGAGAGGGGCACCTTTCGAAAAACAGAAAATATTATTTTATAATAATGTCATATTCGGTTTATAATAGTTAAAAATTATTTTTTTTCGAAGCTAATGTGTGTATGGGTCGTAATCCTCTCAACCAATAGTTTTTAAACATGTTTAGGTTACTATTTTTATATTATCATTTAGATTTAAATATATGTTAAATAATTTAACCTTTACCATGTCTTCTTGTTTTCTTACACTATATGCTTAATAAAATTACAATAACAAGTCAAAAGAACCCCAAGTGGTTCATTATTTATATATATAAACTTATCTAAGACATTTTTCCGAACATTAGATTTTTATTATTTAAATAAAATTTAATAATAAAATATTTGGTTTAAAAACTATTTTATGTTAATTTTGACACTATTTGGTAATTGATTTTTGTGACAATCATAAAAACATTATTAGTTATGAAAAGGTTAATTTAATGACTACAAACATGTTATATTATCCTATAAAATTAGTTAAATTCATAAAAATTCTCAAATTACATTTATTTGGGTATTTATAACATCAATTATGTTAATATTTCATTAGTTATGTAATTACTACGTCATCATTGTTTCATAAATAAATTAAATTGTTTAATGTCTAAAAATTATTAATAAAATTCAATTATGTATTAAATCTTTATTTCCTTCAAATAAATATTTATAGTGGAATTTATCTTATGCATATCCCTATATTAATTTTTTTTTATTTATTAAACTTTTCTTTTAACTCTTTTAACTCTTCTTTAAATAAAATAATAACAAGTGTCCTAATATAATCCAAGTGGAACTAAATGGTCATATTTTATTCCTAAGGTTGTTTTTGGTAGAATTACACTTATCCAATAGAATTAGGACATGTTTTAGGGTAATAATAATATCATTTTTACCCTTAATTACCCTATTTACTTTTAACCGTGGTAAATAAATGTTAAAAATTACTATTCACAAAAAAATAATTTTTATCTTATTTAACCACATATTAATCCTTGATATTAACTGTGTCTCTCAGATTTTCATAATTCAACTCACAGAAGTGGTAAAATTATGTTCAATGTGAATTTGCAAATTCTCATAGGAGGTGGGTAAAAGACCGTAAAAAATCAATAAATTTTTTATATATATATATAAATATAATAATTGACTCCAATGAATTACATTGAAATTATATAGTTCTTATGTATCTATTTTGACCTAAAATAAATTTAAATAAAATAAATTATTATTTAAATAAAATGTTAGTTTTATCCAATAACTCCGTGTTTTTCACTATTCATAAAAAATTGTAAGTTTTCAGATAAATACCAAAAATTCACCCTATGCTATTTTCAATATTCTGAATCCAAAAATGAAGTCCATTTGGAAAAATAAAACGTAATAAATTTAAAAAAGTGGGTATTACTATTCCTAATGGCTAGTTTACATAATATTTTAAAAACATATCATTGAATAGTGAAACATGGTATTGCGTACAACACACGCTATCCTGGAAGGTCTCCATTGCGTATAATGCAAGCCATGTTAGGGTTGTGTGTAGTGAAATATTATTTTGTTGTTGTGTATAATAGAATCCAAGCATATTTCATTTATACATTTAATATATATATATATATATACACTCAATGTTGCATAGAATAACTTCTATCAAATGACCTTGAAATTGTGTGTAACACGATCCAAGATTTGTGTTGCGTATAATGAAAGCTAATATGGTGTTGCGTATAGAAGAAGATAATGTTGGGATAACATACAACATTATATATGAAAAAAAATTAAAAATAATATATCTCATAAAATCTCGGGGTGTTACAGTCAACCCCCCTTAATATAAATTTTGGCCTTGAAATTTTTCGGGGTTGTAAATTTTCTACTACTTAAATGTTTCTTTCATAGAAACCGACATCTTAAAAAGGAGTAATAAAACATAATTTTTAACACTAAATATGAAACGTAACGGTTACCCAAATTAACTCATCACTGGGATTCTACAAAAGAGAACATAGGTGAAAATATGGATATGGAAGAAAAATATAACCATCATGTTCTCATGGAGAGTGGTAGAGAACATGGCTATGAAAAATCCAACAATCACAATGCCATAAATTTGTGATGATATAAGGAATAATCTGATTCATCAGATATGAGAGTACTAGGACAACATTTTTCGTTTTGAAGATCATTTCCCTAATGTTGATAAATTTTTACATAAGGAGAAATACTTACTTTATTTTAGTGTAATATCATTGTTGGTCATTCCATGAAAAATTTCCACTTCATCTCTATTTAAAGAAATGAAGTTGAATTTGTCATTACTGATGTGTTATCAGATCATGTGGTAGAATGATAAGTCATCCCATATGTTTCTATCTCAAAAAGGTTATCATAAGTTATTATATATACATAAGTACATCTATGTTGAGATTAATCATATATGAATCCAAAAATGTACTTATACTTAATCTATCACACCGCTTAATAAAATTAAACATGTTTCTACTAACCAGTGACTTCTTGTAGGCCAGTGGTAGGTAATAAAGGCATGTCTCACTTCGGTTGTGGGTTCAATTCCCACAACCTTATCTGAAGTGACGTGTTGTTGTATGTCCTACAGGTTGTCCTTTTTCTAAAACTATACTATTAAAACATTACAAAAATAATATTGAAAAAATTTCAAGTATTAAAGAATACTATCTGATGTCTGACATTATCCATTCCAGTCTTTAGACTTTTCCAAAATACATCTGTCTAATCTCATAGTATAAAGAAAACGATTACAATAAATGTTATCAACCATGAATGTGAATACCATCATTTATCCTCCATATATCATAAGATATATCTTGTTGATCACCTTCCAAACATGTGAATACTTTAATATTGTATTCTTTTGCCACAATAATTACTATAGAACCATAGTGAAAACATGAATGCTGTCAAAAGGTAACTACTTCCACAAACCAAAATCCCAAAATTTTTATATACTCAAACCATGATATCACTTTGTCCTTATATTAGTAATGATCTCATTAATATTATCAAACAAATTATTTTATCCTTATCCCTTCATTATGCACATATCATCTTCCTTCCAAAAATATCTCAATCACTTTTCATGGTTACCGGTACCATATTCTTATAGAAAATCACAATGGACCAATACAGAGATATTTCAATATACTATAAAAGTACCTCAACAACATTATTCTTGAATTACAATTCATAAGCCCTTAAATCCATCATCTTAAATGATTTCCATGGAATATGTCCTTTATCTATATAGAAGTAACTTCTTATATCAGGTTATTGAGTTGGGTAATGCACATGTTCTCCACAGATAAGGCCTTGGACTCCAAAACAGTCTGTCACTCTATGACCCTTTTCTCAACATAGATAACATCTCCCACTCCATTTGAGGTATTCCTCAAGGTTATGTTTCCATTCATTAAAAATCTCAATATTTCATTCTCTATGCTCCTCACCATGCGAGCATGCATAAAATTCCATCTGCATCTTATTTGATGACTTAGGAATATAACTAATGTTCACATTTTTAATCATATATCGAGATGACTGATTCAAAATAACCACAATATCTTTCTCTAGAGGCATTACACAATTTTTTTAATCATAGTAACCAATTTGTCTATTGGAATCAATGTTAACTGAATTACTTCTCATTCCCTCCATTTACTAAAACAAGAAACAATACTATAAGAAATAGTTAAAATAACAAGGAGGCACATAATCAAAAAAAGTCACTTATGGGATGTATAACTTATAAAAATAATTATTTAATCCATGACACCATAAGTTCACCTTAGGTTATTCATTATCGTCAATATAATTCTAGGACTCTATCCAATAAGTATACTTAAACTTAGGGACATCCCTAGATATATCTTAGAAATATCTATGGGGATCTCACTAATGATTTTGCATACTAGTTTCCAAAGAGTAAATAAACCTTTCATCGGATTCCAACTGAAGAGACCCAATCATGAAATACATGTAAATTACATTACTATGGTGGAATACTTAATACATAACAAAAACAAAAACACAAGGACAATAATAGTTTAGTGTCTTTGGAAACTCAGAAAAATAATCTTCTAATCATTGAGAAAGATCTTCAACATCTCCTATAAAGATCCTCCCCTATTGGTTTATTACCCAAAATCTTTTTTTATTTCCTAGGGAAAAACATAAAAATGGTGAGCTAAAATTCTCAGTAAGGGCAAACCAAGAGAACATAAAACAATCCATAAACATTTGAATGAAAAAACTTGAACATAAAATCAAAACATCAAAATCTAGTGCAAATACATAAATCAAGGAAGTACATAAGGAATATATCATTAAGAAACGTAAATCATGATTAAATATCATGGGAATAAAACATGTAATTTTGGAAAACCATTAAGCACATGATATGATTTCCATAGTAGCCAAGACATTGCTTACAAGACCATCTTAGTGGACAAAGTCCCATACTGAATAGAGTTCACCCCTCATTCATGTCATGTATCAATGAACCATATTAAATTTCCATTCCAGGTATTTTTATCTCATGAGGTATAAATCATTACCCAATACATTGGAGGGAGATATAAGTCCCACCCATCTCATAATGAAAGCATTCTTACGTGTTCCACAACATAATCAGAAATCATTCATCATAACCGAAAGAATAAAATGTGTTTCATAAACATCATCAAATCATAAAATAATCCTTGTAAAATAAATGGATATCATTTCATCATAAGATAATTGAAACCATGTAAATCATAGAGACATTATACTTGAATCACACGCATTAGAAATAATTTAATCTTAGATGGAAAACGGTTTCGATAAAACACTTGAAAATAATTCTTGAGGAAAATATCCTTTTTTCTCCAAAATAATTTCCATTTCACAAAATTCCATTCCATTTTAAAAGAAAGGGATTTTTTTAGAATAATTATGAAATCTTGTAGTGTGAGCTTCATGAAATTATGGTGTTATAAAACCGTAAAAATATGTTCCTGCCATATAAGATAAAAAAACATTATTCTTGTGCTCTTTCCGGAAATGTTAAAAAGTACCTCGTATGGTAATCAAAAGAAAGATTCCTTACATAACTTTAGGTAAAAGTAAAAAATGGGTAAAAAGGAATTTAAACATACATGAAACCATTTTTTTAAAATAGGGACATGAATGATAAATATAACCCCAGTAAATACTTACGAATAAACCATCTCAGATAAAAATGAGATTGGAAAAGTTATCCCTTAACATAGGTCCGATTTGCTTCGTACGTATCCGAACCTAATGTATAAAGATTTAAATAATGTGATTGACTTATTATAGAATCATATTAATTGTTATGTTATCATATATTGTTCACTTTTGACATTATATTACCTGTTCTTTTGTAAATTCTATGTTAAAGTAGCGTTTTGGGTAAAAACGTTTTTTATCGTACGTGTTTGGGCTTGTTGTTCTTGATATTATTATTAATTATATCATTTTTTACTTATTTTCAGAATTTAAATCATTATTTATATATCATATATATTTTGTATATATATATATAATATAGGTAATTGAAATGAAATACCCCATTCATGGAGATGGTAGGTCGTACATACGCATGGATGTTGTTTTCCTTTCCTTATTGACATGAATTGAAGGAAGTAGATGGAATATATATATACACATAAATCCATTATTTTTATAATTCCATATAATTCACTATTATTCATTATATATAGTTTATAATCATTCTAGAATGTTTAACATGGAGAATGAATCTCATCGCGTTGTGGAGACAGAAATCCGTACGTATGCACGAGCGATGATATTGTTCCCATAATTATTGAATTTAATTGTGGTGGATGATATAAAATTTAATAATCAGTATGATTTTATAATAAATATATATAGTTATTATTTAAACCATTATACCCATCCAATTAAGGTGATGGTGGAAAAAGGATTACACCACGGCGTGGAGACTGTATTCCGTACGTACGCACGCGCGGTGATTTCGATTTCCGTAATATAGATAGAATGTAAAATGGGGTTGTCTCATATTAATAATAACATATCAGTATATTAGTGATACTTATGTTATTACTTTATAATGAAACAACTAAAGAATTATATGTTTAAGAAGAAAGAAACATGATAGAATCGGTAGAAGAGATTACATCTTCTTCGATGGACCTCTTTTATGATTCCTCACAAGGCAATAGAGTTGGTCATTTGAGGGGACCAGAACCTCTATAATGTTTATAAGAAAGTTGAGACTGGAAATGGGCAGGGGTTCTCTGATATTGAAGGCTTCAAATTGTCTAAAGAAAAGAGGGAGGAGGTGCCAGTTTATAAGGGAGGAGAGAGCCACCATAGGAAAAACATATAATATTATTTTATTATAAAGTCATATTCGGTTTATAATAGTTCCAAATTTGTTTATTTCGAAGCTAAAGTGGGGATGGGTCGAAATAATCTCAACCAATAGGTTTTAGAAATGTTTAGGTTACTATTTAACCTTATAATTTAGATTTACCTCTAAGTTACATAATTTAACCTTTACCATGTCTTCTAGTTTTCTTACAATATATTTTAATAAATTTACAATAACAATCCAAACAAACCCCAATTGGTTTGTAATTAATATATATAACCATATCTAAGTCATTTTACCAATCCTTATATGTTAAAGTATTATAATAATAATTAATAAAAAAAAATTTAAAACTTATTTGTGTCAATTTTTACGCTATTTGTTAATTTATTTTTTTGAAAATAATAACAACAAAATTAGTTCAAAGAATTTTATTTTAATAAATAATAACATGTCATATTAACCAATAATATTAGTGTAATTCATAAAAAGTCAAAAATTACATTTATTTGGGTTTTTATAACATCAAATATGTTAATATTTCATTAATAAGGTAATTACTGCTTCATCATTGTGTCAGAAATAAATTAAATTATTTAATGTCTAAAAATTATAAATAAAATACCATTATGTAGTCAATCATATTATATTTATAATTAATATTTATAGTAGAATTTATCTTATGTATAACCTTATAATAAAAACGTTTTAGTTATTAACCATTGATTTTAACCCTTCTAACTCTTCTTTAAATAAAATAATAATAAGAGTCCTAATCCAATCCAAGGGGACCAAAATGGTCATATTTTATTCCTAAGGTTGTTTTTTATCGAATTAAACTTATACAATAGAATTAGGACATGTTTTAGGGTATTAATAATATCAATTTTACCCATAATTACCCTATTTACTTTCAACCGTGGTAAATAAAAATAAAAAATTACTATTCACAAAAATCTATTTTTATCTTATTGAACCAAATTTTACTCCTTGATATTAACCGTGTCTTTCAGATTTTCGAAATTCAACTCACAGAGGTGGTAAAATTAAGTTTTATGTGAATTTTCAAATTCTCTTAGGAGGTGGGTAAAAGACGGAAAAAATTCAATAAAATTTTCATACCTCTAAAACTATTATAAAATGACTCCAATGAATTACATTGAACTTATATAGTTATTATATATCTATTTTGACCTTACATAAATTTAAATAAAATAAATTATTATTTAAATTAAAATACAATTTTAACCAATAACTCAGTGTTTTTCACTAATCATCAAAAATCGAATGTTTTTAGAAAAATACTAAAAAATTCACCCTAGGATAATTTCGATATTCCGAATCCAAAATTGATGTCCATTTTGAAAAATAAAATTTATACCATTTCAAAAAGTGGGTATTAAATTTCAAAACGGATAGTTTATATAATATTTTAATAACATATCATTGTTTAGTGAATCTTGGTATTGCGTACAACACACACTATCATGGAAGGTCGCGATGGCATGTAATGAAAGCCACGTCAGGGTTGCGTGTAGTGAAAGATAATTTTTTTGTTTTATATAATAGAATCCAACAATATTTTATTTATACAATGAATATATATATATGTACATTCAATGTTTCATAGAATAACTTCTATCAAACAAACATGAAATTGTGTGTAACACGATCAAATATTAGTGTTGTGTATACTGCATGCTAATATAGTTTTGTGTACAATTCTATATAATCATGGCATAGCGTACAAGAGAAGATATGAAAGAAATTAAAATGAATATTTCTCATAAAATCTCACGGTGTTACACATACCTTGTACTTTTCCTAGGTTGAGATTAGGTTAAAATCCTTTATAATGGTGAAATAATTGTTTAAAATTATAAAAGAATCATATACATTAATATGATATCATATATGATCTTTTAACATTGCTTTGTTAATAATAACATTGTTTTATCATCGCTTCGGGTGTTAACTTACTAGTTTTATTTTATATATTATGATACATAAGTGGTTTTTTATGAATAGGTTGTATATTATTCATATACAGAATGATATCAAGTCCATATACATTATTTTTAATCATCAAATGAGAATTAGAATTGCATTGATACGATGGGGAATGAATCTCATCGTGTTCGTGGAGACGGTTGTCCGTACGTACACACGAGCGACTATATCATTCTTTTGATCTTAAAATAATATATAATTGTATGGTATATCATATATACAGAATCTTTATCATGTTATATTTATTATTTCTTCAATTACACATCATTATCATACTCATCCAAATAATAATATTTTGAATAACAATTACACTTTGATGTGGAGACGATACGCCGTAGGTACACATGTAAAGTGACAAGTCATTAAAAGGATGGATAGAATACTGAATATGGTTGTACCATATTTATAATAATATCACGGTATATTAAATATAATTGATTTATTATTTTAGAATGGAAATAACAAAGAAAGAAGATGTTGAAGAAGAAAGAAACATGAAAGAGGGTGGTGAAAATATTACCTTTTCTTTGGTTCTTCCTTTTGATTTGATCAAAAGGGCTTCATTGGCTGGATTTTTGATCAAACTAAGTCCTCTATTTTAAAGTGAGTGAAGTTGAGATAATATTTGAGTAGGGTTTGGTCAATCCAATAGGCCTCTATGGTGTGAATTAGAGGGATGGGTGAGTGCCCTTTTATAAGAGGGGTGAGGGGCATCTTAGGAAAATCTAGAAATATTATTTTATAATAAATTTATATTCGGTTTATAATGGATCCAAAGTCAATTATTTAAAGTTTAATGTTGGTATAGGTTGAAGACCACTCAACCAATAGGTTTTTGACAGGTTTGTGTCACTTTATTAAAATTATCTTTTAGTTTTAACTCTTAGTTAATTAGTTTGACATTTACCATGTCTCTTTGTATTTTTATATTATATTGTTAATAAAATTACTATATAAATCCAAGAGATCCCCAAGTGGTCCATAAATGATACACATGTCATGATATAATTACATTTTCTGATCCTTTGATTTTTATGAATTGAATATCAATTAATAATATAATATTTTTTTTAAAACTCATTTATGTAAATTCTGACAATATTTAATAATTGATTTTTTTAAAGTCATAAAAATATTATATATTCAAAGAAAATTCATTTTAGAAATCCTAACATGTCATATTGACCAATAATATTCGTGTATGGAATGAAAAAAATCAATGAATATTTATTTTAACATTAATAATTCTATTTATTTGATTCTTTCATTAAAAAGGATAATACTGCATCATTATTGTGTCAAAAATGAATTTAATTATTCAATGTATAAAAATTAAAAATAAAATACCATTAGGTAGTAAATTTTAATATCTTTATAATAAATATTTATAGTCCAAAATATAATATATATAACCCTATGTAATTTTTTTTTTCTAAAATATATGTGCTTAAGTCATTTTTTTATTTACTTTAACTTAATTAATATAAAGTGTCATTATCACTTACAAGTGGATACATGGGGTCCCAAAACCTACCCAAAGATGACCATGGTCGGACATGTATCAACCAATAGGGTTAGGACACATTTTAGGGTAATTAATTATTATATTAACATTATTTTTTACCTTTATCTACCGGATTTACCCTTTTTCCATGGTAAATAAAATATTTACAGAAGTAATTATTCAAAATGCCTAAAAATAAAAGTTACCTATTTACAAAATTTTGACCTCATGATTATATATATGTAGTACATTTTTCTAAATTCAAAACATAGAAGTGGCTGAAATTAATTTACAAATAATTCCCACTGTCAAAACAAAAAGCTTGTTTTTAAGAAATAATAACTATCAAATGATTGATGCTTGTTTATGTCGGGTTTAAATGTGAAATTTCATCCAATGGAAAATATTGTATTAAATTGTAAAAATATGTTCTATATATACTTTAAAATCACTAAAATTAATAATTTATCACTATTAATTATTTCGATTAAAAATTGTTTAAATTAAAATTTAGTAATTTTCACTATTCATCAAAATATTAAAGTTATCAGGAAAGTTCCAAAAATTCACCCTAAGTTAATTTTGATATTCCAAATCCAAAAATGATTTCCATTTTGAAATATAAAAGGTATAAAATTTTATGAATTGGGTATTACTATTCATAATGGCTAGTTTGATTGGTTGTGGTGTGTATTAGAACTGAAAGATGCGTACAACACACGCTACTATATTATTCAGAGAGAAGCGTACCATGGATATTTGGGGTGTAACATTCTCCCCTACTTCAATAAATTCCATCCTAGGAATTTTAAATTCTTATTTGAAAATAAAAGGCTAAAAATAGAAAATACCTTTGTGGGAAACCCCATATTAGAAATTTAGTTAATAAAATTAAGTCTTAATAAGAGGAAATGAGAAATGAAAAGGTCACCAACAAATTTTTATCTTGATTATGAAAACATTGGTGGAAATTAGAGACATATAATTAGAAGAAAAATATAAATATTTATAGGAAGTGATTGAGGTCATCAATCTCAATCAAGTGTAAAATTAAGGGCTTTATATTCATCAATCTATGATGATTTAAAATACCATCAGTTCAACAAAGCACAAGGTATTAGGATAACACATTTTTGGTTTTAATATCCCATAAATAAAGTATAATAATTAATTTCTACAACGAATAAGGGATGAAGAAAAATATATACTTGACAATTAGAGTTCCATCCTTTAACTAATTTCTTCCACAAACTCATATTTCACTCTAAATGATAATAGAACATAAAAAAATATTCTATTTATCCAATTTCTATGGGGTTCAAAAAAATGAACTTATAATTCATCTACCAGACCTTTTTACAAAATCTACATTATTTAATCCAGAACATCACATGGCTTAGTGGTAAGTGATACACCCTTTTCACCCTTCGGTTGCGGGTTCAAGCCTCGCAGCCTTGCTGGACGTGACGGGTTGTCGCCCGACCTCCAGGTTTCCCTTTTATGGAAATCCAAAAATAATCACAAACTAGAATTATCCAAGATACATTTGTCCAAACTCAAAGTCGAAAATTTATATGGAAGGTAAATACAATGAAGATCTTTTCTCCGCTTAATAGCATGTGAACACCATCATCATCTATTCTTTTAAAACATTGCAACATCCTGAATTACCAAAAAACCTTATTGATTACATTCATGATCCATTATACCTTACAGAATACATGATATACTCCTTCTATCAAAAAATGTAGTAAACTCCAACAATGATGGAATATTCAAATCATATTTCGGTTTCAAGGTAGTAATGAATATCTAATATAATTTAACCAAATCAATCTTGTATTATTCCAAAATCACTACCTCGGTATCAGAACCATATTAATGTTTATCTTTCTATCGACCATAAATTTCCAAAAATTTAACCAGCTATTGAGTCAATTTTCATGGTTCAACACAATCTCATGTCCTTAATGATATAGTACAACACTACAATCCTTATATAATCCAGAATTATTATAACCGGTACATTGTTGATACAAACTCATATGACATAATTCTCTAACAACAACATAAGAAATATAATCTTTACTCCTAATCTGTTGTAGTATCATAACTTGATTATTATCCAATAGCATCATTTGGGACATACTCTGATGATTTGTATATTGGTTCGCGTATTGTCCCAACTCTCTGCAGATAAAGCCTTGTACATTTGAAACCTTTTTCTTACCCTTTCACTCACGTACATGGTATCCTTTTTCCCCACACTTATAACAAACTCCCATTCTATTCTGGACAGTTCTAGGGTGTTTCTTCGAGAATTTATCACATATGTGAAAATTATTCTTTTCCCTCTTCCCTATATCCATATTTTTCTCTTTCAACCTTTTCTTCTCTTGCTTCCCTTCAAATCCATAGGACATAGTGAATTTTGTACTTATCTTATTAACAAAAGATATTACTTCTTCATATTTTTAGAATACATGGGAGACTATTTCTCTTCTATGTTTTGGATTAATACCGTGAATGATATGATCCTTCATACTCATTAGATCATACATATTGTTGGAGTTCACATTGCTTCTATTGGGTGCCATTTCTATATAATGGAATAAACTAGGTCAGTTTATGAATTGCAATGAATAATTCCAAACTTGTGAAATACCTAACGTAAATTGAATGGTTTATGGATATAATCCAAAATCATAAAGATGTTTTCATTGAGGTCATATATAATCACAAACCCTTCATAATGATTTGTAATAAAAATGGGAATTATCCTAAGAATAACCCTCGGGAGTGTCGTAACCAAGAGTGTAACGAGGCATGTTGTCGTGCACCAGTTCACATTCGAGTCTAGCTCAATGAAGTGTTTTCAGGTATTACCCCGAGGTACATCTATACCAGATCCGCCTCTACATGCTCTTATCCAGACAGGGATTTATTTTTTTGTAAAATATAAAAAATCTCTACATTACCAAAATTCTAGTAATTTCTTCTATATTAATCCTAAAAGTCTATCTTAGGTCTATGTTCTGTAATTATTGTTTATCTAAATCTAGCTTCAAATGTTATTGCTAAACTTTCTCTGATACGAACTATAATGCCCCAACCCCAATTTCCTAGAGTCAATGCATTATTTTAATACATTGGCATGATTACAAGGAATCATGTCCCGAGGGACCAATCTGTTTAGCAGTTATGGAAAATAGATTACATACATGAATGTTACATTACATTTCTCAAGATACAAAAGAACATAGATAATCCTTCACGAACGCCATTATCCCTTGACTTAACCCTACATATAAATTAAAATATATTTCATGGAATCCTGGGTAAAATAAAACATAGAAAGGGGTGAGCTCAGATGCTTAATTATAATTACAATACATTGGAAACATTCATAAATAAGCATAAACATATAAGTCCATGTATAACTAAAACAAAATATTTTTAAACAGGAACTTCATCATAATATGGACAAAATAAATTGAATTAATTCCATTTACATATTCTCATGTATATTATACTAGTTGAATAATCACATGTAATATCACTAACCACTTTCATAATGATGGAATGCATAATTCCAGACAATCATAACCACATAGTCAAGTCATTGTGCCAAGAAAACAAATAAGATTTTTTCAAGGCCTTGTGCCAATACACTAGTTTTTCTCATGAGACTTATCGATGCATCGAGAAGCTATGGTATGATCCACCCATCACTTACTAAGTCCATTTCATTCCTCATATGAATAGGTTTAAAAATAACATAAACATTCGTATTAAAACTATCATTCGAAATTTAAATACTTTCCCTATAAACAATGTATTGTATAAAAATAACACATCCACATTAAAACATATCAAAAAACCATCAATATAATATGGACGTTTTGTATCAACTAAATCAACTTCAAATAATCTTAAAATCCATCCAATGATGTTGACATAGATGAAATCAAAACTATTTTAGAGAAATATCTCTTTTTTAATCTTTTCAACGTCGCACATTTATTAAGGAAGTAATTTAAAAGATATTTTTGAATCAAAGTGTCCTATACCACTTTGAGGCTTTTGAAAAGAAATATCATTTCGAAAAATTAATTTCCATATAAATAAATCCTTAAAATCATATTTAAAACATGGACATTTATTAAAAATATTTAGAAAGATAAATCTTTAAAACATTTAAAATTATGATCTTGATAAATAGTACCTTTCACAAATTCTGAAAATATTTATTTTGAAATGATTTAAATGTAACATTAATATAAAATAAAACATTTAATTTAAAAATATTATTATATGATTTTAAGGTAATCTTAGACGATTTATAATGGTGGAAAATAGCCACACCCGCCGTATATGTTAAAAAAAGTCATTCTTACCTTAATTCTGTTGAAAAGGTTAAAAAAGACCTTGTTTGGAACACAACAGAAAGATTATTTTATAACCATCTTATAAAAAGTAAAACAAGGGTATAAATGACTTTAACCCGTATTTTTTAAAATAGTTAGAATTTTTTGAAATACATTTTTAAGAAACCTAGATGTGGATGATAAAGAGGTCCCAGTAGATAATTACATATAAACAACCTCGGATAATGAAGAAATTGTGAAATAAAACATTACATTATACTTTTCCTTGGTTGAGGTTAGGTTAACATCCTATATAATGGTGAATTAATTTTTATTAAATTAAAAAATAATCATATAAATTATTATGATATCATATTTGTTCTTTTAACATTGCTTTGTTAATAATATCTTTGTATTATCGTCGTTTCAGGTGTTAACTTACTCATTTTATTTTATATATTGAGTTATATAAGTTATGTTTGTTATGAATAGATTGTATATTATTCATATAAATAATGATATCAAGTCCTAAAACATTATTTTTAATCATAATATTATAATTATACATTCTTGGATATGATGGGGAATGAATCTCATAGCACTCGTGGAGACGGTAGTCCGTACGTACGAATGAACGATAGTATCATTCTTTTGATATTAAAATAATATATAATTGGATGGTATATCATATATACAGAATAATTATCATGTTATATTTATTATTTACATCAGTTACACATCATTATCATACCCATAAATGTAATACTGTTTTGAATAACAATTACATCATGACGTGGAGATGGTAAGTCGTACGTACGCATGTATGGTGGCTTGTCATTCAAAAGATGGATAGAATATTGAATATGGTTATACCATATTTATAATAACAACACAGTATATAAAAGATACTGTAGTTATTATTTTTGAATGGAAATAACAAAGAACGAAAAAGTTGAAGAAGAAATGAACTTGAAAGATGGTGGTGAAAGTATTACCTATTCTTCGGGGTCTTCCTTTTGATTTGATCAAAAGGGCTCTATAGGTTGGAATTCTGATCAAACTAAGGCCTCTAGGTTGAAGTGAGGGAATCTGATACAATATTTGGGCAGGGTTTGTTTGAGCCAATAGGATTTGAATGTGTGAATTAGAGGTATCGGTGGGTTCACTTTTATAAGAGGGGTGAGGGGCACCTTAGGAAAATCTAGAAATATTATTTTATAATAAATTAATATTCAGTTTATAATGGATCCAAAGTAGATTATTTAAATTTTAAGGTGGGGATATGTCAAAAATCACACAACCAATAGGTTTTAGGAAGGATTGGGTCACTTTATTAAAATTATCTTTTAGTTTTAACTCTTAGTTAATTAGTTTGACATTTACCATGTCTCTTTGTATTCTTGTATTATATAGTTAATAAACTAACTATATACATCCAAGAGACACCCAAGTGGTCCATTAATTATAAAACTATCATGATATAAGTATTTTTTCTTATCCTTATATTTTTAGGAATATAATATCCATGAATAATATAATATATGTTTTAAAACTCATTTTTGTCAATTTTGGAAATATTTAATAATAGATTTTTTTAAAATCATAACAACTTTATTAATTCGAAAAAAATTCATTTAAACAATCCTAAAATGAAATATTAACCAATAAGATTTGTTGATGGAATCAAAACTTTAAAATTATATTTATTTTAACATTTATAATACTAATTATTTGATTATTTCATTAATATGAAAAATACGGCATCATTATTGTGGCATAAATAAATTAAATTATTCAGCTTCTAAAAATTCTAAATAAAATAACATTATCTATTAAATATTATTATCTTTCTAATGAATATTTATTATCGATAATATAACATATATACCCCTATGTAAAAATTGTTTTTCTAAAAGATATATTCTTAAATCATTTTTGTATTTACTTTAACATAATTAATATAAAGTGTCATTATCACATACAAAGGGATCCATGGGGTCCCAAAATCAACCCAAATATGTGCATGGTCAGACATGTATCAACCAATAGTTTTAGGACACTTTTTAAGGTCATTTATTATTATTATAAAATTATTTTTTTACCCTATTTACCAGATTTACAATTTATTAATGGTAAATAAAATTTTTAACGAAGTAATTATTCAAAAACTCTAAAAATAAAATTTACCTATTAACACAATTTAGACCTCCCGATGAAAAATATGGAAGATATTTTTCTAAATTCAAAACACTGAAGTAGAAGAAATTAATTTAAAATTAATTCTCGGTGTCAAAATAAAAAATGTGTTTTTAAGAAATAATAAATATCAAAAGATTGACACTTGTTTATGTCCGGTTTAGAAGTGAAATTATGTACAGTGAAAAAAAAATTATTAAATGGTTAAAATATTTTCTAAATATACTTAAAATCAATTTAAATTCATAATTTATCACTATTAATTATTTCAATTAAAAAGTTGTTTTTAATTAAAACTTAGTAATTTTCACTATTCATCAAAATATGAAAGTTATCAGAAAAGTCCAAATAATTCACCCTAAGCTAATTTCGATATTCCGAATCCAAAAATGAAGTCCATTTTGAATGATAAAATTTATAATATTTCAAAAAGTGGGTATTACTATTCATAACAGCTAGTTTGATTGGTTGTGGTGTGTAATAGAACTCAAAGTTGCGTACAACTCACGTTACTTTATTTTTCAAAGAGAAGAATACCATGGAAGCTTGGGGTGTTAAATTCTAGCCAACTTCAATAAATATCATCCTTGAAATTTTAAATTGTTCTTTGAATATAAATGGATGAAATTAGAAAATACCTTTGTGGGAAAACCCATATCGGAAATTTGGTTATTAAAATTTAATCTTAATAAGAGGAAAAGAGAAATAAAAGGGTCACCACAAAATTATGATCTCGATTAGGGGAATATTGGGGGAAATTAGAGACATATAATTGGAGGAAAAATGAAAATATTTATAGGTATTTATAGAGGTTATCCATCACAAAAAGTGTAAAATTTAGGGCTTTAAATTCATCAATCTATGATGATTTAAAATACCATCGGTTCAACAAAACATAAGGTATTAGGATAACACATTTTTGGTTTTAAGATCCCTTCAATAAAGTATAAGAATTAATTTATTCATTGAACAAGGGAAGAAGAAAAATATATACTTGAAAAGTATATTTCAATCCTTTAACTACATTCTACCACAAACTCATCTTTCACTCTAAAAGATAATAGAACATAAAAAATATTTTATTTATCCTATTCGTATGGGGTTCAAACAATAAGAACTTATAATCTATATACCAGACCTTTTATCAAAACTACATTATTCACTCCAAGAAATCACGTGGGCCAGTGGTAAGTGATACACCCTTGTCTCCCTTCGGATACGAGTTCAAATCTCGTGGCCATGTCAGACGCAACAGGTTGTCGCCCGACCTCCGGGTTGTCCTTTTATTGCAACCCAAAAATAATCACAAACTATAATTATCCAAAATACATCTGTCCAAACTCACAGTCCAAAATTTATAAGGAAGGTAAACACAATTAAGATTATTATTTTTTTGATTAATAACATGTGAACACCTTCATCATTTATTCTTTTAAATCATTGCAACATCCTAAATTACCATAAATCCTTATTGATTACATTCACGATCCAATATTCCTTGTAGAATACTAGATATACTCCTTCTATAAAAAAATGTTGTAATCTCTAACAATGATGGAATATATAAATCATTAATCAGTTTCAAGGTAGTCAAAAAATTTCAATATAATTTTTCCAAATCAATCATGTATTATTTCAAAATCACTACCTCATTATCAGAACCATATTATGGTTTATCTTTCTCTCAAACATATATTTTCCAAAAACTTAACCTGCTATTGAGTCACTTTTCTTGATTCTCCAAAATCTCAAGTACTTAATGAAATACTACATCTGTACAATCCATATATACTCCATAATTATTATAACCAGTACATTGTTGATAAAAAACTCAGATGACATAATTATCTAATAACAAAATAATATCTCTAATCATTCCCCATTATATGTGGTTGTATCATAGCTTTATTATTATCCAATAGCATCATTTGGGGAATACTCTGATGATTTGGAAATTGGTTCGTGTATTTTCCAAACTCCCTGCAGATGAAGAATTGTACATTTGAAACCTTTTTTCTTACCCTTGCAGTCAAGTACATGGTGTCCTTTTCCTCCACACATATAACAAAATCCCATTATCTTCAGGAATGTTCCAGGGTGTTTCTTCCCACAATTATTACATATGGGAATATTTATCTTTTCCCTCTTCCCTTAATACATATTTCTCACTTCCATCCTTTTCTTCTATTGCATCCTTTCGAAGCCATAGGACTCCGAGAATTTTATTATATATCTTCTTAACACATGATACTACTTATTCATTTGTTAAGAATACATGGTAGACAATTTCCCTTCTAAATGATGGATTACTACCGTGAAAGAGATGATCCTTCATAATCTTTGGATCATACGTATTGATGGAGTTCACATTCCTTCAACTGGGTGCCATATCTATAAAATGGCATAAACCAGATCAGTTTATGAATTGAAATGAATAATTTCAATCTTGTAAAATACAGAACATAAATTGAACGGTTTATGGATATAATCCATAATCATAAAGTTGTTTTCATTAAGGAATTATATACTCATAAACCTTGCATAATGATTTGTAATGAAAATGAAAATTATCCTAAGCATTACCCCTGGGAGTGTCATAACCAAGAGTGCAACAAGGCCTGTTGTCGTGCACCAGTTCCCCTTCAATTCTAGCTCAAAGCAGTGTTTTCAGATTTTACCCATAGGTACATCTGTGCCAGAGCCGCCTCTACCTACTCGTATCTAGACAGGGATGTATTTTCTTGAAAAACTCACAAAATCTCTACATTACCAAAATTCTAGGAATTTCTTTAAAACTAATCCTCAAAGTCTATCTTAGGCCTATGTTCTCTCATCATAGTTTATATAAATATATCTTCAAATGTTATTTATAATCTTTCTCTGATACCAACTGTAACGCGCCGACCCCAATTACCCAGAGTCGGTGCCTTATTTTAACACATTTTCATGATTACAAAGAATCATGTCCCGAATGACCGATCAGTTTAGCAGTATTGGAAAATAGATTACATACATGGATGTTATACTAAACTTCTTAACATAAAAAACAACATAAATAATCCTTCATGAACGCCATTATCCCTTGGGTTAACACTGTATATCAATAAAAATACACTTCTAGTAATCCTAGGAAAAATACAACATAGAAAGGGGTGAGCTCAGATGCTCAGTAAGGATAACAATATAGCGGAAACTTTCCTAAATAAGCATAATCATATAAGGCAATGTATAACTAAAACAAAAGCTTTTTAAACATGAAAATCAGCATAATATGGCAATAATAAAATGAAGTAATGCCATTTACTTATTCACATGGATATTATAATAGTCAAATAATAAAATGCAATATCACTAACCACTTTCATAATAATGGAATGCATAATTCCAAACTATCATTACCACATAGTCAAGGCCTTGTGCTAGGACCACAAATAAGATTTTGTCAAGGCCTTGTTTGAAAACACTAGTTTGACTCATGAGACTTACTGATGCATCAAGGAGCTATTGTTAGCTCCACCCTTCACTTACTAAGTCTAATGAATTCCTCATTTGAATGGGATTAATCATAACATAGACATTTTTATTAAAACTAGCATCAGAAATGTCAATACTTTCTCCATAAACCATTAATGGTATAAAAATAACACATCCACAGTCAAACATATCACAAAACATTCAATACAATTTGATAGTTTTGTATCATAATAAATCAACTTAAAATAAGCTTAAAATCAATCAAAGGATGTGGACATAGATGAAATCAAAACTATTTGACAAAAATATCTCTTTTTTGAAATAATTTAAAAGTCACACATTTATTAAGGAAGTAATTTAAAATAGATTTTTAATCAAAGTTTACCATACCACATTGATGCCTTTGAAAAGAAATATAATCTCAAAACATTCATGTCCATATAAATAAATCATTATAATAATTTTGAAAACATTTTTATAAATTAAAAAGATTTAGAAAATAAATATTTAAAACATTTAAAATTATTATCTTGATAAAGAGTACCTTTCACAAATTCTTAAAATATTCATTTTTAAATTATTTAAAAGACACATAATTATAAAATAAAACATTTAATTTCATAATATTCTTATAAGCTTGTAAGGGATGCTTCGACAATTTTATAACGGTGGAAAATAGCTACTCTCATCGTATATGTTAAAAAAAGATATTCTTACCTTCATTCTGTCGAAAATGTTAAAAAATACCTTGTTTGGAAAACGACAGAATGATTAATTTGTAAACATCTTATAAAAAGTATAATAAGGGTTTAAATTAATTTATCCCATATTATATAAAATAGTAAGAATGTTTTGAAATGCATTTTAAGAATGATGGATGTGGATGATAAAGAGGTCCTAGTAGATAATTACGTATAAACAACCTTAGATAATGAAGAGATTCTGAAATAAACACTTACCTTGTACTTTTCCTTGGTTGAGGGTAGGTTAACCTAATATATAATGGTGAATTAATTATTATTAAATTATACAAGAATCATATACATTAATATGATTTCATATATGATCTTTTAACATTCTTTGTTAAAAATATCTTATTATTATCGGCGTTTCGGGTGTTAACGTACTCGTTTTATTTTATATGTTTTGTTACATAAGTTGTGTTTCTTATTGATAGTTTGTATCTTATTCATATAAAGAATGATATCATGTCCGTAAACATTATTTTGAATCATAAAATGAGAATTATACTTGCATGGATACGATGGGGAATGAATCTCATAGCGTTCGTGGAGACGATAGTCCGTATGTACGAACAAGTGTCAATATAATTTTATGGATATTAAAATAATATATAATTGGATAGTATATAGTATATACAGAATCATTATCATGTCATATTTATTATTTACATCAATTACATATCATTATCATACCCATTCAAATAATAATATTTTGAATAACAATTACATCATGACGTGGATTCGGTAAGCCATACGTACACACGTATGTTGACATGTCCTTCAAAAGATGCATTGAATACTGAATATGGTTGTACCATATGTAAAATATTATCATAGTATATAGAATATACTATAGTTCTTGTTTTATAATTGAAATAACAAAGAAAAAAGAAGTTGAAGAAGAAAGAAATTTCATAGAGGATGGTGAAAATATTACCTCTTCTTCGGGTTCTTCCTTTTGATTTGAACCAAAGGGCTTCATAGCATGGAATTATAATCAAACTAAGGCATCAAGTTTGAAGTTAGGGAAGTTGGGAGAATATTTTTTCCGGTTTTGGCTGCCCCAAAAGGCATTGAAGGTGTGAATTAGAGGGAAGGGGGAGTGCCCTTTTATAAGAGGGGTGAGGGGAACCATATGAAAAGATAGAAATATTAATTTATAATAAAATAAAATTTGGATTATAATGGCTCAAAAGATTATTATTTAAAGGTTATGGTGGTGATAGGTCGAAAAAAACTCAACTAATAGGTTTTATACATGTTTGTGTCGCTTTATTAACCTGATATTTTAGTTTTAACACTTTGTTAATTTTCTTGACAGTTACCATGGCTCTTTTTATTTTTATATTATATTGTTAATAAACATACTATATACATCCAAAATTCCCCCAAGTGGTCCATTAATGATACAAATATCATGATATAAGTCTTTTGGACGAAACATAGATTTTGAGGAATATAAAATCAATTTATAATAGAATATTTGTTTTAAAACTCATTTATGTCAATTTTGACAATATTTAATAATTTATTTATGTCGAAGTCTTAACAACATTATTAATTCTAAAAAAATTTATCTACAAAATCCTAAATGTCATATTAACCAATAGAATTCATGGATGGCATCCAAAATTTCAAATTCTATTTATTTTAACATTTATAATACTGAATATTATATTATTTCATTAATAAGGAAAATATTTAATAATTATTGTGTCATAAATAAATTTAATTATTAAAAGTCTAAAAATTATAGATAAAATACCATTATGTAGGAAATCGTTTAATCTTTCTAATAAATATTTATAGTCAAAAATATAATATATATAACGCTATTTAAAAATTGTTTTTTAAAAAATATATGGTTAAGTCATATTTGTATTTACTTTGACTTAATTAATATAAAGTGTCATTATCACTTACCAGTGGATCCATGGGGTCCCAAAGTCGACTCAAAGATACCCATGGTCCGAAAGTTTTCAACCAATAGGGTTAGGACATGTGTTAGGATAAGTTATTATTATTCTAATATTATTTTTTACCCTTATTTACCGGATTTACCATTTAACTACAGTAAATAAAATATTTACCGAAGTAATTATTCAAAATGTATAAAAATAAAAGTTACCTATTTACACAATTTGGACCTCATGATTCCTAATATGGAATCCTTTTTCTAAATTAAAAACCCATAACTGGAAGAAATTAGTTTAAAATTAATTCCCATTGTTAAAACAAAAAGCATGTTTTTATGAAACAATAACAATCAAAAGATTGACATTTTTTTATGTTCGGTTTAAATGTAAAATTACATCCAATGACCAAAATTTTATTTAATGGTAAAAATATATTCTAAAAATATATTTAAATCACTCAAATTGATAATTTATCACTATTAATTATTTCGATTAAAAATTTTGTTTTTAATTAAATTTTAGTAATTTGCACTATTAATAAAAATATGAAAGTTATCCGAAAAGTACCAAAAATTCACCCTAGGATAATTTCAATATTACAAATCAAAAAATGAAGTCCACTTTGAAAGATAAAATTTATAAAATTTCACAAATTTTGTATTACTATTCATAACGGCTATTTTGATTTGTTGTGGTGTGTATTAGAGCTCGAAGTTCCCTAGAACACATGCTACTGTAATATTCAAAGAGAAGCATACCGTGGAAACGTGGTGTGTTACAGATATTTTATGATAATTCAAAATCTAGTTATAACCCATTATGAATGATTTGAATAGGTAATGATGATGAATAACATTGGTTAAACCTATGGTTTGATAGATTGAAGTTAATGTGCCAGGATTTAGAAACTACATAAATTATTATATAGTTTTTACAATGTTATAATTGATTCTCATTCTATAGTTATTAAATTTAGAAAATTACTTATTCTAAAGGTTAAACTTTAGACCATGGAAATACCTATGTGTAAATAAATGGATAATGTATTTGTATATTTGGATTGTATTATAAACCCTAGTTTAATGGATATTCTCCTATTAATCTAATTTCAATGTTTTTCATGATAATTATTTTTGAAATTTTATTAATATGGTTATAGATATAGTCAACTTTCATGCTGGGTGACAAACCATAAAATATGGAAAGGTTGTAGAACATGAACCCAATACAATAAGAAAATATGGGCTTCACTCCATCTACTAACCAATGAAGCATAATGGTTAATATGTAAATGTTTTTAGTTATTAAATTTGGTTAATAAATACTAATGATTAACCTATAGTGTTTTTAATTTAGGTTTAGATATAAATTTCATAACAAAATTAGTTTTTTGAAATAGTAATAGACAAATGAAAAAATATTCATTATAGGACATATGATCCAATACAATTTTATTTTTGTGCATTAAGAATTTAATTTAATTTTTGGATATTCATTTCATGATGTAATTAAGGAATTAGAAATTTATCAACACACAGTAAAGTGATGATAATTATCAATTAAGTATATTTCATAATATCCTTAGTAAATGAATTACCAGAAATTATGAAAATGATATATAAATAAATTTTTTCCCAATACATTAATTTTTTATGAAATGATGGTCTTATAAATCACCAATGATTTATAAATTGAGGTTATCAACAATTTATTGATAATTCACATGTTTTTTATTGAATAACACAATCACACCTATAAATATTTATGCTTTTCATCTAGTTTTTTATGTCTACTTTCCAATAATGTTCTCTTATAGAGATGCATAGTGGTATGTTATACCATGCGACCATTGTACTTACTATTTACTATTTAAAAGAGGATGTTATATGATCCCTTTTCACAATGAAGGAATTAACATAAAAAATTTAAAACAGTCTATTACCAATAGAAAATACTAATTGTGATGAGGTAATTTATTTAAGGTGGATAAAATATACCACCATGAAATTATAATGTAATATCATTATATTCTATAGTGAGAATCACACACAACACCATGTGTTTAAGGGAATATAATATTACACAAAATTAAAATATAATTAATATTTTAAATAAATATATATATTATATTGCTTTAATTCCACACAACACTGATTTATTTTTCATATCACACAATGATATCTTTTTTTGATGATTGGGTAACATGAATGATCAAGTATTACTAGGAAACAATATATCATTAAATTATTATCATTTAATAAGATATAACTGAGATTTTAAATAAGAGTTTATGAATATTATATACATAATAATGTAAATCTATACATTTTAAACATATATAATTCATTCTTGTTTACAAATTAATTATAAATAAATAAAAGAATATTTGAATATAAAAGGAATGTTTTAATAGAATAATATTTATATCATCTCAAAGCAAGGTTATAAGAATAAATTAAATTAATTAAAACTAATGTGTAATATTAATTTAATAAATAAATAAAAATATATATTATTCAAAAAAACAATATTGATATACATTAAATATATATTACAGGCATAAAATAGGAATAATCCAAAAAATATGAATAAAAATATTTGTTTTCATAATAGAACTGTTTTCAACATTTAATGGTAAACATATATTAAATTTATTGTTTGTAATTATATAAATTTTATATGTTAATATAAACCTATATTTTAGATAGTGAATCATAAAAAAATGTAGGCTTAATTTTTTGTGTTTTTTTAAGATGTTTAATTTGTTATATATAGTGAAAAAATGAATTTCAATTAAAATATTCTTTTTATAATATTTTAAATATATACTAAAGTTATACATTTCCTTGGTTTTGATTTTAAATTGTATTTAATATTTACAATTTAACATAATTTAACTAATTTGAGTAAATTTCACATTGATATTGAATACAAAAACATAGCAATCTTGTGGTCATTTTTTCATTAAAACCTACAATGCCATCCCATATATATTATTAAAATTAAATTAATTTCTAACCCTTATATTATTGTTTTTTAGATAAATGGAACGATAATTTGAATACAAATAAAATTAAATTTCTAGTAAGATAAACATTGATCATTAGAAAAAATATATGTTAATGTATTTAAAATTAATTACAATGATTAAGTGAAAAATAAGCCTAATAAGGGTCTTAAACTCAAACATAAGGGACAAATTACCTATAAAATTGTCAAAAACCCTTTAGATATCAATATATTGACTCCACAATTCCTTTTATATAATTGGGTACCTAATTGGAGCTAGTTTTTGATGAAATAATGTTGGTGGACATTTATTTTTTAAAAAATTCAAGAGTGTCACTCATCCCCCAATATATAAAGGCACTCAACCCTCCCACTTTCTAACACCTAAAAATAGAAATTTGATATAAAAATACCAGTAAAAATATTTCATAAGAATCCATAACTAATACTTGAAGCCTTAAAAAAGGCATAAATACATCCGTGGAAGCCATTTCTTGTGAACCAAAAAGAGGAACCCTAATAAGATGTAATAGCCTTCCTCAAGTTCTGTGGTTTTTTTATTTGTTTACTCATACATTTCAAATTAATACATGATTATACAGAAACAAAATTATACTAAATAAACTAAGAGTTTTTTATATTAATGTATCAACCTACACATACACACACTTCCAACTATTGGGTAACTAACTTATCATTATTGTGAATGATGAAATGACATCTTTCAAAATGTTTTTATTCGTTATTCCTTTACCACCTCAGATGGTTGGAAATTATGAAGTAAAAACTATTTAAATATTATACATAATATATTCATAATTTTTTTAATATTCTTTATTTTTATACCATAAATACCCCTACACATTCAATTTTCTGTATATATGATAACATCATTTGTGGAAGTGTGGACTACTGCCTTGTCAAAGTGGTGTTACTCATTCAAACTATACATGGAACTTATAATTGAGGTTTCAATTAAAATAATTTGAATATATATATATATATGATAATTTAATTTTAAATTTATATATATCATTCATATTTTAATATTTTAATTTTTAAAATACATAAAAGTAGTGTTTATGTGTATGTTTGACCTACCTTCTCCATTAATGATGCATTCAATTTCGTATCCATGATATTTATTGATTTTTATAAATACCTATATAATTAATATATAGGGCATTTGAATCACAGATTAAATTATATATGTGATGAAACCATTATCTAATTATTAATAACAGCAAGTAATATGTCATGACATACACAAAAACAATGAAATTAATACATGAAACAATAAAAATTATGAATGATTACAACAAAATAAGTAATATGATATTATAAAAATATAATATATGATATCATAAATATTTGAATGGTTATAAAATAATCTATTTACATTTTTAAAACCCATATCATATTGTTTATAGGACGTAAAAACCATAAAGAAATGTATGTTAGGAGATGTCATCTCAATTTACATTCCATTGAGACGTATTTTTTGATATGCATGTAATTTCTATTATATGATGTATATAATACACATTGAAATATTTTACAATGAATATATATATTCTAATGAAATTATAAGATTTATTTAATGTTATTAATTTATGGTGATAATTATTAAAATGTTTCAATTTCGAATGTGAGTCTTTTTAAAGTTTAAATAATATTTTACTTAATAATAGTCTTAATGATTATCATTACAATATAACATCCTTTTTTGATGGTTATATTTAAATTAAAACAATACCATTATTATTGTGAAACTAATTTATTACATTTTGTTTAAAAAAATCCAGTTTGACATATAATATCCTGATGAATTCGTTATTCATAGAATATTGAATTTTAATTTGATTAATTTCATATAATGGTATTTGAGTTAAATGTTACTCAAGTGAAAATGAAATTACATTACCCAACATATTTGAATTGGGTAATACTACATTCTCATTATTGTTAATATTATATGATTATAGATATAATTTCATTGACAATCTATTTATGTATTCCCATTTTTTTAATTAGATTTAATGTTAATACATATAATCTAATAATTGATTGATTCTCATATAAATGTTAGATTCATTTAATAGGTTTACTTAAAAATATCATTTTATTCATGATATTTTTATTGATTTTATATGAGAAGAAAATATTGAAGAAATATTTTGTATTCTCTTTTATTTTATTATCCTATAGTTATTCATATCCGTTTTCAATTAATAGTACCATTTTCTATTCTTTGGTAATAAAAATGTATTAGAAAATATTTTTATGAAAGCCCAACATCATTTATATCATTAGTCATAGAACCAACATTATTATAAAAACAATATTGGTTAAAATGGTTTTAAAAAAATTTATTATCCTTTCCCAAATGATATGTAAATAAAATTTTTACTTAAATTTGTTTTATGAATATTTTAAAAAGAATTTGATTGTCTTTTTTGAAGTGGGAACTTTTATAAACACTTTTACTTGAAAAGGGAATGTTCTTCTATAATATATAACATGTACATATTTAGAAACCATTATTACATTAAATATTCCTCTAAAAATTTAAATGGACAATTTTTAAATAATTTACATTTTAAAATATATTTTAAATTAAATTTATTTTAATAATTCTTTTCAAAATAAAAAGGTCAATTTCATACAAAATGAATATAATAATATTTTTATAATATTTTTATTTCATTATTTCTAATATCCATTTTTTCATACATCAATTGGGATATGTTTTATTGAAAAATTTTAAATAATCTTTTTGATGGATAATGATTTATTCTTCCAAGGATAATATTCAAAGTGTCATCTATGATTGTTTTGTTACTTCCCATGAAATAACAAATTTCCTACGTTTATTGAACAATAAATTTAACCTAATTATTTCTATCATTTATCATGGAAATTTTCAATTCCAAAACCATATTCAATTTTTATATGGTGTCTAATTTAGAAGTAATTTGAAAATTTGGGGAAATATTGAAAAACCACCATCTTCTCTCTATATTGATATTTAAAAATGAAAATCTTTAAGTAAATATTTTGATATCTGAGGAATTATTTAGACAGGTATGAAATATGTGGGGATAAGTTAATATAACATTGTGATGCATTGGGAGTCTCAAAGGATGAGTGAGTGGGCTAGCCTTTTATTGTGTTTTTACTCAGAAGTCCAATCCACCTTGTGAAAGGTCTCGATTGTAATGGTTCCTGATTGAGAAATATTCCTTCTAATAATTATAAATTTCCAATATTTAGATTCATTAATTATTTATTCTTGATATTATTAGTAGATATATCTATTTTGAATTTAGTTATTAGTTATTGATTAAATTGAATTTGTTTTCTATTTATTAACATTCCATATTGATAATTAATTATCTAGTTATTTTAATGGAATGTGTTTTCAATTATTACCTTTCCATATTGTTTACCGATTCATTTTATTGACATTATTCCATGAGTTATATGTTATTACCTTTTCATACATAACTTTCTCATTGAATCAATATTGCTTTGGCTTTATATTACCCTTACTAAGCATTTATGCTCATCCTAATTTTGATTCATTTCCCAAAGATTCCCTAATGTGTATTATGATATGTATATATGGATACGATAGATAGAATAATGTTATAATCATCATAGACAAAAACATATATATTTTTATTATTGTACTCATCTGTAATGTAGTAATCATGTATTTATCTAGTTTACCAATAATAATAATATGTTCAATAATTTTTGCAGTGCTTTACTATTTTCTAATACTAAGGTAATAGTAATGCGATAGTGGATATGGGATTCGTTATGTTAGGTTGCTAAAAAACTTTTCTTTAGAGATGGTACACGATGAAAACAATATGATGTATCTGAACTTGATATGTCATTATTGGTGGTTGAGGATGATAATATTAGTTGATGTGTTTATTTTACAGTTTCACAGATTTTGAGACATTGTAAGATCCGAATTCTGAGATACAGAATGTCTCATATTGATTTATTTTGTTAAATGAAATGTTAATATAGAGTAATACCAATATTGGGAGAGGAATAGGGGTTCAGAGCATTAAAAATATAGATATGATTCCAAACTATGCTATGATAACATTACATGTATGTTCAGTCATAACTGTGCGCTATAACTAGAAATCATGGAGAAGTGGTGTGCATGGTTCGAAAAACTATGCATTATATCCCTAGAGATTGTGTGGCTCAATATCTACTCTGATAGTGATTAGTTAATTCGTACAACATGTCTTATTAAACCATGTGGGAGGAAAACTAGACCATGATTCATGGATCCCTCTTGGACACAAGGAGACCCATAGTTGCAGAAAAACCATGCACCTATTAAAATTTGATAAATTACACTTTTACCTTATCGGGTATAAATGTATGTTACTCGTATTCCCCCGATTCATTCCCATACAACTAGGCTAATGATGTAGAAACCCCCTCCTCATCCGCAGGATATTCTGTTTCAATTCTTAATCATTTGGAGTCCCATTGGATTGAATAGGTTCTCTACACAAGTCATTTGTTTTGTTTTTAAACTTTTATATAAAAGTACATGTGGGGGTTTTCTTCTCCTTATATATATACAAACCCTTTCTTTTCAATATGTTCTTTATCATGCTGGTCGACATTGTTCTTGCTCGAAAAATGGTCAATTTTTAAGTGAGTAGAAGTGTACGGCCATGAAAAAAGTGATCTACATGATTTCAAACATAATCATTATATTTTATATGTTTATATGGTTTTTAATATTTAATTACTTGAATTATTTTGATATATTTTACTAATACCTGTAATTTGGGACATATATTATGGTGTGTAACCCTTAACGGGACCCTTTGGGTTCATTGACAATTATAGACCAAACCATGGGCTACACATGGGGTATTCCAAATTCATGAAATGGTATAATTATTTGGTATACATTGAATTATGGAAATTATAAGTGAAAAATGTTAGTATTTTTTACATACCTAGTAGTCATGGTTAAGACAATGAGTGAAATTTTCATTGTTATTATTTTTTGAATTGTCGACAAGCTCTTTAAATGGATTAAATGATGTGTCTTGGATTTTTATCCAGTTATGGTTTAAAATGATTGATAATTATGGTTTCAAAGAGTTTATTTTTTTAAAAGGAGTTTCTAAACTCAAAAAGATTTACAAATTGGTTCTACTAATAGAGTTGTAGTGAATATTTACAATGTTGGAGTGTTTCCACATTTTGTGAAATTTTTTTGATAGGGTTTTAAATGGGTTTAATAGAAAATGACATACATGGGGAATAATTTATTTTAAAAATGTGAAGAATTGTTTTTGAAATTAAGTAACATCATTATGAATTTTAAATTATTAATTGGTTTAATTATTTAAATACTAGGGGAAAAGGGTTGAGTTTTATTTTAAACAATGTTTTGAATTTTATGGTCCATCAGGTCCTTGGTAAATGATATTGAATGTAGGATAATGTGAAAAATTATAAAATCTAAATGACTATATGGTAAGTGGTATGTGTGGGGTAATGGACTAAGGCTCTTTACCCATGGGTTGTGAAATACACATGCTCTAGTACCGACCATTTTATTTCAGGAATGAGATTTTAAAATGAGGATTTTCATGTTTTGTATATAATAGAATGATTATATGGGCCCCACCAGGTGTTTTATAATTGGGATGTTGTAATGAGTATCATCATCCATGGGAGAGGCTACACTGATTCTCAACGCCCCACTGATATATCACATGGTTTGAGATGGTGGGATGAGTCTATAGGCTACTGAGGTATATACATGAAATGGATACCAATTCCGACTCCCCATGGTACAATGTAAATTGATTTGATAAATGAATTCACCATTATATATAAGAGGAAGGCTTCTATTTTACACTTTGTATTAGACTCTCATCATATCTGGATCAGGTTAAGGTCGTTGGATTGTATGATTGAACAAAAATAATAATTTTTTATTAGTCTTTGTTTAAATGAGACACATGTTCTCCTGTAGCCCTATATATTTACCCAAACATGATTTATTTTCATTGAATACTATACCAACTATATATTAATTATAAACAATTTTTGGGCCCTACTAATTTATAATCACACTATAATCTTTCCTCTTTTTGTAATTGGGTAACAAATTATGCACTACCTATTTTTGGGAATTCATTTAGGACTTGTGATTGATGATTGTTTATGGATGGAATGATAGGTTGGGGCATGGTAGGTCAATTCAGGGATAGAATAGGGGAATGTGTTAAGGTAATTTATTGTATTGGTATTGGAGGTTTTGTTGGAATGTCCTCCTTACTTTTTATTTAAACATTCATTGTTTTTATTTTATTTCATTCGATTAATTTTTTGACCTTATCTCAAACCTATTAGTTATATTTTTTATTTTGATTTTTATACATATAGAAAGTATTTATAAATTTTATTTACTCTAATACATGTGTATAATATCCCTAATGTATCTTTATATACCCACACTACTTGTCGACAACCACTAGAATATGGGGAGGGATCCCTGAGGTCTTATGGTGACCCTTCTTATTGAAATTTTTATATTGGAACCCAATCCAGGATGTTAGAAATGGTATCAGAGGTTGTTTCATTTCTCCTAATATTATTGGAATGGTATAATTGAGACTTGGATGATGTCAGGTCATGGTAATGAGATAATTACTAGGATTTTACACCCTATTTACAATGGAAAACCCATGTTTCTAGGTGTGGGAATTGATGTTCGGATTTATGGTTTAATGGTTTATTTATATATATACAACTAGTGCAACACTTGGATATGATGTGGTTTATATATGAGGTTTTATCTCTTGGTCTAGTTTGGTTAGAAAATGTGTAAAGGCTAATGAATCATTCTAGGCACATTGGACTGAATGGTCATCCATATATTTCCTCTGGTTTATGAAACCATGGAAAGCATATTCTAGTAGATTAATTTTATATTAAAAAATTATGAAGGTTTTTATTTCCGTCATATTATGGTTAATGATAATGTATTATAACATAAAATTATGAACACCAGTTGTTTTTTACTGTTGGGAAAAGAAATTGTATTTAAAAGTAATTATCCTTGGGTTATTAGAATTGATGGATTTCAAATTTGAATAAATAGGACATTAAATGGTAAATATAATTAATTAAATATCTAAAAAAATGTAACATTGTTCCCTGAGAAACGAGTTTCATTTTTATTGTTTCATATGGACATTGGTATGGAATGGGAGTTCACTAGTTTGACACCTTTGTTGTGGGTTATGATAACTTGTTTGTTTTTGATGTGGGGCTAGTGGGATGTGTTAGATGCAACTTTACTGGGTAAGTGACCATGATGTTGTGATATGTTGTGTTGTAACGTGTTTGTGTTGAATATTGTGGGATAAAATATTGTGAGTTGTGTTTTGGAAAATTGAAAAGGTGTTGAGTTTATAGGGCCAATGATTGTGGGGATGTATCCATATTGTGTGACCTTGATTAAATGGTCATCGAGTCAAGTTAACATTGAATATTTATAATGGGGTAAAGGGTTACACCCATGGGTAGTGACTTTTTTGAGGTTTGATGTTAATGTGTTATAGGGGGAGCCAATAAACATTTTTATATGTAACTCAAGCATAGGTTTTTTATGCAATTTATGATACATGGGTGACCCATTAGAATGGCCTGCTTGGTTTCTTGTTCATTTTGATTTATTTTTATTATTAAGGAATTTTATATGAAGGCAGTGGCTCATATAGGGTTATAGACAGTGTGGGATCTATACATGGTACAATATGAGAAGGAAAATGAATTTTGGAAAGAGACAATTGTTATGGACATGGGTTGGTAGTCTTTGTAAAATATAGGAGAACCTTGAGGGGGGTTAGGCCTATACTATAGGTGCCTAGGAATGTGAAGCACAAGTGGGTTCTTAAATATTTAATCAATTCACAAAAGATCAATATATTTAAAATTTAATAATATATATACACATCATTATATTTCATCTCACATTATTTCATGTTGAATTTTTACTATATAATCTATCCCAATATTTTATTACCTAAAATTAAATAAACCATCATTTGAAAAAACAAATTCAACTATCTTCTGGAAAATATTCATCTTGCAAAATATGAATATTTAATTTCTATTTATATAATAAATATTTTCAATTATGTGTTGTGATTTTTTCTTTTTCGAATTCCCATATAATTGCGAGAAAAAATATTTTATAATAAATGATTACTGGTATAAATATTAAGGAGACTTATTACATTATAATTTTACATAAAAATATAAATAATATATAAGATATTTTACTAAATCATGTTTTCTAATTTTTTTTAATTTCAAATGTTCTTATCAAAATATTTTAAAAATAAAAATCATATTTCATGAATTTATACTATTATTCCATTCATATAGAATAAATCCATACATAACAGATGGATTTTTTTGACATTTTATTAATTAATGTAATTTTAATAAAATTCATCATCATAATATGTCTTATTTCAAAAGGTGGTTCTTCTCTTTTTAACTTTTCATCAAATTTTCGTAATGAATTCAATAGCCAACATCTAGTTATCGGTTCAATTTATATATTGCCTTATGAATGAAAATTTCTAAACAATTGAACCTAATTGAAAATAGAAGATCATCCAATGAATAAAAAATGTAATATCTTTATAGAAAAAATCTTGTTGACTTCATTTCTATTCATTAATGTCTTTTGGATAATAAACTATCAAAATAAGGAATTGGAGTACTTTTTAAACACATTTGAAATAATTCAAAAGATATAAGAACAATGTAAAATCTTCTTCAATCATCACTATAATAATGACAATGACACATAACACATTATTATAATTCTTATATTACATTCAATTAATTCAATTTTAGTATGTAAACAATTCATTCCGAAGAAGCTAAAATATGATGCAAATAAATTTTTTCAAGAATGTGATTAAAATATGAATATCCCACGTGAGAGATGACTCGTCGTGGCTCTGTGTAACCAACCCCCACCAACGACTGGCTTTCCCAAGGAAAAGGATCACAACTAGAGATACTATCTTGTCATCTAGTGTCATTACGAGTCTAAAAAGTTGTTCCACGGACTCTAGCCAATCTTCCACTGCCTATGGGTCTGGATCCCTATTGAACTTTTGTGGCAGCTGACGCTGGATGTCTTGGTACGCACTCAGCCTACGCTCCTCCTCGGCCTGTGCTGTTGGTAATAACATCCACTCTATAGATTTAGGGGTTACTAGTGAACCACTGTGTGGAAGGGGATCATGTGAGGGCCCCTAAACTGATGCCTTGTTGCTTTCCAGGTCATCGTCATGAGCTGGGGAGGGTAACCTGGCTGGCTGCTGTCATGGGGGCATCCTGAAAATTATCAAGGATTACCATGAACAGATGAGCATATATATATATATATATATATATATATATATATATATATATATTACCAATCACAAAATGGATATAACCTAAATAGGACATTCAAAGACTCAATCCTGCCGAATTTATGTTCCAATAATCCCTGAAATAAATTTTAAAGCATGTCGAGATGACAAGCTTGTTATTAATGTCCTGGTGAATGGATACGTCAGCCGCCCGTACCATCACTGGACTCCCTAGCATGAGATCCACTCTCGAGACACATCAAAACTATTAACCTAAATCCCAACCAATTCCTTTTTTGGGATGTCCGAACAACACCCCATGAAAAAAACCATTATCTGATACCACTTTGTCATGACCTGACCCTACCGGTCTCGAGCTGCAACTACCCCAAACCCACCTCCATAGGCCAGGGGTTGGTGACAAGCGCCGAAGGGATAATGATCTTTGGGTGGCCATCGCCTAAGTACCTATAAACAAATTGATAGACAACTCGTTGTTGAAGTTCAAATTAAAAAATGAAAGCAATGGAAAAAAAACTATAACCCAACCACAGTCATGCATCAAAATCGAAATAGAACAATAAATATGATGAAAATTACTGACAAGGAAATTGAACCGAAAAAGGGAAAAAACACATGCCCAACACAAAAGGTGCCACAACCTAGCCACGTGTAAGAAATGTAAATAACTATATATTCCCCCACCAGAAAACTCAACTATGACCTCTGTATACGACCCAAGCTCATGTGCCCTCTACACTCCTCTGTAGTTACAATCGACATGTACGTCATCTGCAAGGGCACTAGGTGCGGGAAAATCCCAAGTAGTGGTGAGTATAAAGATACTCAGTAGGATGCCCCGAAATCTCTATGGAGCATCAAAGGAGGCACTAAAAAGGTGAGCAGTAGATAGAACAATGAATAGTGGAAAAGTATATTAAATAGAGTGCAGCTCAACCCAAAAATAAAAAGGAAGCAGACTCATCCAAAAGCAATGATCTAGAAACGGAAAGCACGTGGCATACCCTATGCGTCTTCACTCCTCCCAGAAGAAGAGTAGCTGTACCCAAGGAATGATAACACAAGTAGGGTATATATATATATATATATATATATATATATATATATGCGCAGCAAGTAACCAGAATGAGTGTATAGGAGGATCTCCATCTCTATGCTCAGCCCAAGAAATGTTGCCAACAGTTCTAAGGATATCCAACACTGATCCCCAGATGTCCCACCAATCAAAGTTGTATCATCGCTAAATCATAAAACCAAGGGTCCCACTCTGATAATCCTGTAGAAAAGTCACTATCTAGCCTCAAAAAATTGGCTTAGTCTGAAAGAAGTCACCGGTAACCCACTGCCCAGCCCAGGTGGAGGGAAAACCTTAAAAAGTCGTCGGGTAACCCACTGTCCACCCCAGTTAGAGGGTAAACCCTAAGGTCAATGGTTAACCCACGGCCCAACCCCACTGGATTGTAATCTCTAAGGTCAATGGGTAACCCACTACCTAGCCCCAGTACATGGTAAACTGGTAACTGGTCCGATAACTCCTCAATGATCGTTCCATCACAGGGTGTCACTAACATCACTATTGTGCATTGGTTCAGAGTGTCTGAAAGGAACATTTGACAACACCCTTTCATGTTTCTTCATTTAATGAGATCTTGAATGATACTCTACATGCCCAAACAGATTACACCATTGCAATCCACAAGGAGAAACATGGGAGATATACTATTTACTCACTTGAAATGGATTCACCACGAAACAGTTATTCAACACCGCATTATGCCCAAACAACGTCTCGTGGGGGCCGCAACACGGTCCCAAAAAAGGTCGGGCCAACTGTGCCATCGTGATGCTCTTGAAAAAACACACCAAATCAAATATTCATTCACCATGACCCAACATGTGATGAAAAAGTTGCAATACTCTACACACATCTTAAAAGACAGCTCGTGGGGCACACACCTCAACTCGGTCTTCCATGCCTGAATCCTCTAGAAATCCTTGCCTCGATGCTACAGTCGCAATGCCCCTAATGGTTCCCAAAATGGACTTCGGATGTGATCGTTCTATCCCAAACAAGAATCAAGGGAAAAGCTCTAATACTACTTAATGTACGTGTCGCAAAACTGAGCCCCTGTCTCGAGGATTAAAATCCCCGAGGCAATCTTAAAACATCCATCTCGATCTGAGGATCGTGTTACCATTGACGCCATGTGAAACCGACACTAGGTCTGCAAAAAGAAGTTGTGTTTAAATTATAATGGACCAAAATGGGTGGGTCGGGCCGGTTCGGCCGACCCTCCATCTCCCTGAACTGACGGTCCACAGCTCATCCGCCCGGTCCAAACCTTCCTGCAGTTCACCGCGTGGGCCGCACTGCTTCACCTGGACCAGCTCTTTTCCATCGGACATGCATTTTGTGGGTCCCAGTCCGCTCCTGGGGTCAGGATGACCCCGGTTTTCCGAAGCATGCTGACAAGAAATGCCAGCCGACCCTCACCCCTGGCCTCCTGAGTGCACAGACGCCACTGAATATCGCAGCCACTCAGCCGTAGTCGGTCACCCGCAACTAGTTGTGCCACTACATGAGAACACACTGTGATGCCACCTTGACTTGCCTCACCACCGCGCGGAGCCGCCAGACCTCCTTGGAACCAGCGGAAAACTGGGGATTTTGCTGAAAAACTTTTAGGTGTCAATCTAGATAACCCAGGACTAGAAATATTGATCCAAAAGAATCGCTGGAAAGATTGGATCGATCCCTACTCAAATATTTCATACTCTCGATAATTAAATATCATTTAAATGCTATAAATTGATTTCTAAAAAAATTTAGGGATATAAAATGAATACACAATGATCAAACCTCGCAGGGCGTTGACCATCAATTCACAAATGATCCGCCGGATCCGCAACCACCTTGGAGAGGTGGGGAGAGAAGCTTGAAGAAGGTGAGGGTTATATGTTGGCAGAGCTTCCACCTGAGAAATTTTAAGTTGGAAGAAGGGGGTTGGATGTATTTAAGTTGGGGAAACTTAATTAAAATTTAATTATTTTTAAACACTCAACCGTAGGTCTATACCCGAACACTCGACGGGGTCGAGGTTAAGCTTCTCCTAGGGTAAAATCCACGATCTAAGTGCAATAGTTGTCTCAATATTATATTCCGAGCCTTTGTTCAAATGTTATAAAGTTCACACTTGAGGCTGATAAATTACAAAAACACCCCTGGTGCCATTTTCCACAGATGGGCCACATCCGCCAAAGTTACACCCCTCCTATGGTAAACAACACACTTTAGATTCAACAGGGCCCTCATTTTTCCCATCCAAGCAACTATTTAGTAGTAATTCACTTTATTTGGCATGTCTCGTTTAAACTCACATAAAATTTAATTCCATCCACACCGGGGCTCGCAATCACACATCGTCTGAATGCTCTTATCTGGAATAACATTACAAAAATTCAATGTATTACAAGCTCAAAACCCAGGTTCATACATATATATTAAAATTCATAAGGGAGATGTAGAAAACATTTTTATTAATGTAGAATCTATAACATATAATTCAGGTATCTATCCACATCCAAAATCACTCCACTGCATAATTCTAGGTTATCTAGATGAAAAGAATTATTGATAGAAAATTTAAAATTATAATAAAATATATTTATTTATTAGGAATATATTATATTTCATTATGAAGATATAATAAACAAATTACATGTGTTTCTTTGTGGTGTTTTTAACTGAACTAATCGATGATTTAAAACATAAACCCAATACTGATTAAAAGTGTTTCACATAGAAATTTTATTAATTCAATATATATTGGTAATATTTTGGTAATGTGTGACTCATTCCATGAATTTTTTCATTATGGGTAACACCTTATATTTTTTATAAGAAAAAGTATAGGAGTTTGGGGTTTTAATCAATTACAAGGAACTCAATGTCATTAATATATGGTAAACAATCATGTTCCACACATCGAAAATGTTTTTATCAAAATGTATGAGATCAATATGTTTAAAAGATTGATTATTATTATGGGTATCATCAAATGTGATTAATGAAGAAATATATTCCCAAAAAAATTCATAGAAGTTATGTAAATTATGTGTTTATAGTAATACACTTATGATTGATTAATGAGCCCATTTATGGATATGATGAATTGATTATTCAAATATTATCTTGTTAATATTAATTTGGATTATTATTGACGATATCATGGTATGATATAAATCATTTTTAGGGAAACATACATTTGATAAGGAATAATTAAAATATTGGTTGGACGAATATATAAGGGATGTTTTATATATATTAATTATTTATTCATTCTTTTTTCATTACATCTCAATGTACAGGGTTGGAATATGTATTGATCCTTCAATGATATAAGTAGTTATAAAATGTTCTATACAGATGAGAATGATAGAGGTATGTAGTTTTCATGTATAATTATGTTAATTTTAGTACATTGGTAAAAAATATTCTATATTAGCTAACCCATTATCCATGTTGACATGTAATGTAGTTGAATTCATATATTTATATGAATACAATGAATGTCTTGAAGTATTATATATGAAATTTTTTGTTGAACCATTATTAAAAAAACCATTAGGACACTATGGCTTGTTTCATATAGTTAAACATCAAAAAAAAGGACTTAGATGAATTATTTTTTAAAATTATTTATTTTATGCTTGTGTATATAGATTTATATTTTTTCATGAAATAAAAAATATAGGTTGAGATCGTTATTGAGAAAAAATAATTTCTTAATTGATGATACATTAATATTTTCTAAATTTCAATGTATGTGAGATATATATGTGTCACAAATATCTAAAAAACAACTTTAAAAAAAAGAACTCAAACTGAGAAAAAGCTGATGGAATAAGAATCTCATGGATTATGATTTCATAATAAACTACTACCCCTGGATGGAAAATAGATGGATGATGTGTCGTGTATGAATGATAATGTAGATATAAATTAATTAAGGATTGAAAATGATCTTATATATTTTTATTTAATAATTTTAGATAAATGAACTATTTGTTTAGGTATATTTTTATTATTTATTATAATTTTATAGAATATCTAGATCAGATGATATTTGATAATATAACATAATGGTGCGAAAAAATTAGATAAATAAATGATCATTAATTTTTTCTATAATGATGAAGTGAATTATGAAAAAACATCCATGTCTATTATATATATTTTTTATTAAAAAAATTATTTTAATATCATAAATGTATCATATGATAATTGGAAATAAAAAAATGGGTGAGAAAAGATGGTTACTAGGTTGTATTTTATATGGAATCTAATATGTTATAAAAAATATAAATATAACAAGATATGAATAAATGATCAAATAATTTTTATAAATGATTACATAAAAATATATACCCATATTGGGAATAATATTGGGAATATATATTCACATATATAAAAAATAATATATCCCATAATGATGAAATGAATATAATCAAATTTCATAACTAAACTATCAAGGACATATTTAAAGACATCAATCAAAAATGGAGAGGAATATAAAAAAATTCATCCTAGTTTTCCTCCAGAGACTAAATGATGGTTTACTGGCATATTTTATTCTATACACATCTCATTAAAAAATAAATCCAATTGGTTAATAAACTAAATAGAAAAAAACATTATATGAAGTTACCTAAATAATAACATATATAATATTTACATTGTAATAAAAAATTATCTATATGTGAATAAACAATTTACATATCATCAATATATCACCAATCAATCAAAAAAATACATTTATCATGTTGAAAAATACGTCACAATTTTATAAAATATGTCATTGTAAAAATAAAAATGAATAAATATGTATCAATAGGATTCTAATTTTAACATATTGATACATCCAAGACAAATACATTTATATATTGTGGTTTTTAAATGTAGAAAATGGTTGTAGGAATAGTGGTGTTGTTGGTGATGATAATTAAACTAAATTGAATTATTGGGGAATGGATATACTTTTTGTAGAATCTATTGGTGTAAATAGAGAGGAGAAGTATTCGGTTATATTTTTTAATTCCATAAATGGTTTAGAAATGATATATGTTATTTTTTAGAAACATGAGGATGTGACAAACTATGAAGATGTTGTACCTTATGGATAGCCTTCATGTTCTTTGAGGTGGAATGTTTGGTCATTGAATAAACAAAAATGATAACTATATAATTTTCATAGTGGTGTATTATAAAAATACCTCTATAACCCTAAAGACATAAGTGGTTGAAGAGTGTTTATTTCATAATATCATGCATTTTTTGTTTCATTAAAATGGTTATATATTTCAACCATTGCATGGATCATGTGTTTTACCTTAATGTCTACGAATTGTGATGTTGTGCCATTATAGATGTTATATCAATTTCACCTCAATTATTTTTATCAAAATAATAATATTAATTCGAACCTTGAAACATCATTATTCTTCATCACAATGATTAATGGGAAAAAAGGGAAATCACTAGCCACTTATAACGAGTGTCACTTGGGTCATATGAATCTGATAAGAATATCATGATCCCATTGTTATTGTTTGAGTAATTTTTATTTCCATGAGTAAGCTATTTCCCTATGTTTTTAGTTTTATGTGATTGTATATTAACTCCTTTAAATATTTATATTGTGATAGGTTTTTCCCAAAAAAGGTTACAATCTTATTCTCTATACAAAAACATAGTGTATCTAGTTCGTCAATACTCTATCAGGTTCATGAGTTAAGGAAATTTTAAAAAAAATTGTTTTCTTTAATTTTTATTTAATATCTCATCCCATCCTCCATATTCATTTTTTTGAATCATATTTTTAATTATATGGGATATGAATTTTTGGCCTATTGAAGACTTAAAAGACCATAATAGATCTAATGACCTGATTAGTGTGATGATGGATAATCTAACGTAAGCTCGAGCATATAATCATGTGATGCTTAGGGGAGCTGTAGAGGTGTGAAATTCACTTATTTCTTGATATCTAATGATTCTAAATCATTATGTTACCAATTTCTGTATAAATAAATATAACCCTTTTTTAATTTCATATTCTTGAGATTAGTGACTTATTATATCCATTTTTTTTGGGTAAGACCCCATTGACTATTTCAACCTCTCGATTTTTCTGAGCTAATACTACGTTGTTATTATAAATAAATTAATTAGAAACCAATCAACAACATTACCTTTTATGGAATCACTAATGTATTGATTATAAAGAAATAAATGGAAAATTAGGGTTAAAACCACATTGAATATTTAAAAACTATTAATGATCATTATCTCATTAATGTTTAATGTCAATAAGATAGAATGCTTATATGACTTCTTGTACAGGTGATAAATAGTAATTCTTACCTAAAAATTAGGACACTTGGGCAAGTAATTACTTATTATTATGATACTTGAGCTTGGTGTCACATATTATTTTGTTACATAGTCATGGAACCTATTATTATTGTGATAATAGAGAAAGTATTCCCTTATATATGTGATACTCGGGCAAGAAATCTTTTGTACTTGTGATAACAAGGCATGAAATCCCATATTCTTCTGTTTTATCAGCATGGTATCCGATATAGTTGAGATACTCATTTACTAAGTCCGTAATACATTTTATAATTGGTTATAATATTTTATATACCTATGATACACGAGCATGATAATCATTATGAAAAATCAAAATCAGGCATAGCATCCCCTACAACTTTATGAGACTATACTAACTAGACATGGAAACTATAATGATTCCATTGTACTTAAAAAAAAATTTAAATAAATATATTTCTATAAAAGTCATTATTAATATATTTCATATAAATAAATAAATTTTTATAAACATATAAATTTATGTACATGATGAAATTTGTTTAGCAATTTTCCTAACACATTGTAAATAGGTATTATTTGCTTATAGTCCTTCAAGAACCAGCGTTGACCCTTTATGAATTTCAAAACTAAAAAATATTATTATATAGAAAAAATTCCCAAAATATATGAACAAACTAGATACTTATAGATAGTATTAGTTGTTTCCTACTTATTATATCTCACACCATGTTTATGATGCATTTTGGTCCCTATATAGACATCATGGATGCTGTTAGGTACTGGGAAAAAATATGAGTAGTTAGTTATTGACTTTATTATTGAATGGGACAAGGGTACTATATGACTATGTTATTTATTGTGAATATATATTGAGATAACATTTTGGAAATTATTGTTCTTTTGATATACTTGTATTTGTGTATTTCTCCACAATATTTTTCGGTTCCATTTTTTTATAGAGGAATGAAATTACATCAGTTTTTATATGGAACTAGATAATATGTTTCATGATAGTTTATTACATCAACAAATATTACATTATAATTTTAGTTTAAATTATTATTTTCATATTTATCTATATATTTCACCATTGTGTTACTAATAATTGTACATTCTCTATAGAATATGACCTTGAATCCTCCCTACTAGTTGGTTGCCTCTGGCATACAGGGTTGTGTTATTTATTACATTGGACCATCTAGTTCGAAGAACCACATAGTGGATTCTATCTCAGGAAATTACGTGAATTAGACCTAAAATTTTAGATATCAACTATTTTATGGTCTGGGAGGATTGTACCATATATTCTTTTAGATTATATTTATGTTTTTCAGCAATTAAAGTTTGTAGATATTATTTGATTTTTTTTGTTTTCTATCCTTATATTATGGATTGAGGGAGGTTTATATAACCTTGGTCAACGAGACAATCCTTAGGAGCATTAAACTATAAATTTTTAACATTTAATCGTTATTATTTTCTGTTCATTTTTTATTAAGATGATATAGGGGATTCAATAAATATCTCTCTTAATATTAAAAAAATTAATTGGAATTATATTGAATTATTTGTCTTATAATAATTACTAAGATATTGTTGAAAATGATATATAATAATGTAAATTGATTAAATGATTGTGATTCCGATGTGTTTTATATATTTGGGTTATATTACACATATTTAGGTAATTCTGACCTATTTATAATTTATATTGTGTTTAATATGTATGCATTACTATTGTAATCAAATTAATAGATTCATAATTCATAAAAGGATAAATATTTAATTATGGAAATGAAAAGGTTTCATATTAAATCATTTAATAATGTAATGATTTATATAAATGATATTAATTATTTATCTGAAAATAATTGTAAAAAATAAATTGATTATCATGTTTGGCTATTTTCTGGTTGGTTGGGGTTCTTTTTTATTGATTATATTGGTTTTGGTTAAGAGTTTTATATTGTTTTTGGATATTGGTAGGCGTTGTATAGTGTTTATTGTGACTAGTATACCCTACATGGCATGGGGATTAGTATTTTTATGTGGTAGTGTTAGAAAATATGTTATTTTTTCTAACATGGTTGACGATATATTATGTTCTATGGCTTGTTTTTTGAAAAAATGAATGTTTTTGGATTTTTTGTTCACAATATCATGTTGTTTGTGATGGTTTCTATAGCGGATGGTTTGTTTCTTATGGGGTTATAATAAATTTTTTAGTATATGTGGAACAAAATTTATGAATGTGAAGACATTAATGTATTTGGGGTATAATTCATTAAACAAGGCATGATAATAATGTGTGAAATATTTAAATAAATGGAAAACAATTTTGATAATGAAATTGATTTATAATGATTGGTTTGAAATTAATGTTTTAAATAAATTATATGAAGAATATAATATTGTTTTTATATAGTAAACTTTCTAGAAATTAGAATTGATAATAGGAATGAAAATTATAAAATTTATCATTTTTCATAAATTATTATTATAATATTATTTAATTAAATGCCAGTTATTTCTAGAATAATGTGATTATAGTATTATTAAGGAATTATGGCCTTATTTGGAAATTTTGTGGTGAATATTTATGTTTTTAATTCTTTGGATATGATATGTGCCTTTTATATTCAATTTTTTTTACTATACATCATCCCATATTAATATTATTATTTGGAAAACTAAATGTTATTGTTTTTGGAGTGTTGTCGCAAAATATTTATTTTAATGTGGTAATAAAAGGATTAATATTTCCCTACCACTTTATCTCTTCATATTTTGTATTAGGATGGGATATATCATAGAAAATATCATGGTAAGAGATTTAAGGGATGATTTTCATATTATTTATTTTCTTTTCACAAGATTATTTTTATTTAATGGTAAATTGTTAGGGCCATGCATGGTAATAGGGGGAGCATGGTTGATGACATTTAAATGCAGCATACCCTACATTGATGGATATATGATCTAAATTTTAAATGTGGTGCATTGTAGTATGAGTTAATTATAATGGTGTATTTATGAGGTACTATGTAATGGTAATTTTTGGATGATTATGATGATATAGTTTCGATGTGTTGATTATGGTTGTGATATGGGATATATAATGTTATTGTGTGTTAACAAATGTGATAAAATATAAGCATATTTTATATTGGTTATTTAAAGGGAAAATGTATGGGGATGTAATTAAGTGGAATCCAAATTCAATATTCATTTGATATTATGAATTTATATTTTGATTCAATGTTTGGAAAATTTTCCTTGGTGAATTTGGGTGCTTTTTGAATTAGTGTGGGTGAATTTTGGTACTTATATTTATATTATTAAAGTATTAACATTATACTTCTTATATCAATTGTTTTATTTGGGAGGATCTTACTATTCATACATGTATGTTCACACATATATGTATTGGTATATTTTTAGAGTTTCCAATACGGATTTTAATAATGAAATTGACACTACTAACATGAGTATTAGAGTTGTTTTCGAGTCACAGTCATACGTGTTTTATCATGGTATTTTATTTTAGTGTATTTTTTCCTGAATAACATTAAAATAATTTTGACACATATTATTAGTTTTTTGTAATATAGATTAGTTTTATAATTTATAGCATGTTTCTAGGATTTATAAAGGCATTTCCATATATTTTTATATGTTACACAATCACTTATAATATCTAACCCATAGCCTATTGGACGTAGACATAAAGGGACACTTCTATATTACTTACAGAAACATGACTAGTAATTTTTATCAATATTTTATGAAAATATAGAATGAATTTCGTGGATCAGTGTTTACCATGAGTTCTCTATAAGGAATTGGTGATAGTTGAATAGGATTGGAAAGGGGAAGTGTTAGTTTATCATTGTGTATAGTGGGATAATGGTTATCAACAAAAAAATGATATTGAGGCCCAAAGTTATTTGTAAATTTCCCACAAACATATTAAACAACATAGGGTGGGGGTAATGGTGATTTAGGGTTAGAAACCATAGAGAGTTATATGAATCATATATATTTTTAAATTTTATTTGAATATAATATATATTTATTAAAATTAATATATATTTTTAAATGAATACTAATGAATTACATTGATAACACATTAGGGGTTTCCTTATAAATTTATATAGATGTATTCTAGTACACTTCTTTAGATGAAATTAGAATCTATCACACTTCCATACAACCCGATTAATAATATAAAGGACGAATTAACGAGGGAGGAAATCTTGAGTGGGAATATATGTTAGTTACAATGTCCTATATTGGTGATATACTATTATAGTAGTATTTATTTGGTGATAGAGTGAGGGTTAGAGATGTTAAAGGTATTTTTTATTTTGATCCATGCAAGGAGGGAGTATCAGGTCCCACTAACTATTATTCAGATGTGAGGGGTTTCACACCAATTAAAATTATTATTCATTTATGAAAATACAGAGTAAATGATCTGATGTGATGAATTCCACATGGGGATCCACATAGAATTACTTTTCCAATTATGAATGAAATAAGTAGTTGTTTTTTATTTCAATACAATAGTATATCTTGAGCATGTATGTGTTTAAGAGTTAATTTAAGGTACTAAATCTCCAGTCCATAAATGTATTCCTAGAAGAAAATGTCATTTGAGGGTAATTATATGGGTTTTTTATTCATCTATTTAATATATTATTATCAATTTTAACTTCCATATATATATATATAGGTGTATAAGATGCCCATTATTTTTTATAGGATGTATAATGAATAGGTATTATCTCATGTGGTGGGTCATAAAAGCTCCCAAATGATATGTTTTGTTTTATATGGATCTATAATATCTTGGTAGTTTAGGTTTTATAAAAATTAAAATCATCCTTTATAGATTTCCTCAAACATATATAGGAATTATACCTCTCATGTATGTCTATTGGCACTATTAATAGGTTCGTTTGCTGAGGGTATTAGGTTATCATAAATTGTAGTATCTAATAATTATTGAGGAATATTTATATTACAAGTGGATGGTTTTTATGATTCCTATATCATAATATCAAGTTGTTAATTATCAACCATAAAATATATAGAAATTAATGAAATTAAAGATATATTGAGAATACTGAGGATAGCCACAAGATGTTCCTCATCGCCGCTAACATAAGGTTAACATTGATACTGGATGTGGTAATTAACTATAATATTTAGTATAAAGAGATTGCTATGGATAAAATAATTCCATGTATATTTGGTATCCATGGGGTCTAGTTATCATTAAAATTAATATCCACCTATTTTTTACCTTTACATAAATATTATTTTATTTCAGAAAATCTAATTATTGTATTATTCTCATATTGTACAATTCTTTGGGAAATATATGTGAGTGACTCTTAGAGACCCTATTAATGACTAAATTAGTTTAGGGTCATTTAAAATTTCAAAATCTGGGTATTTATCTTGACGATATAATGGGGTAACATTAATAATTTAGGTATATCTTATTAATTCATATATGACCATAGGATTTAATTTTTTAATATTAGAGGATGTATATTGTGTGTGTGATCATTGATTTACTTAAATTTAGTGTTGTGTTCTGTAATGAGTAAACATGATATGTGGTGTTCTGTGTTATGTACAATTATTAGATGATTTACATGAATTTAGAGACTATATTATCTTTTCTAGAAGATATTTTGATTAGCTTGTTAGTAGTGCATTAAGAGATGATCCAAATAATCATCATGGAGTTTCAGAATGTTTTTTATGACGTGTATTTGATGATACCCCATGAAATAATATCTTGTTTAGGAAATAGTTTTACTCATTCATAAACCATATTTTGAGGGATTATAAAATGTTAGATTCTTATAAGCTATAATAGATAAGGATTATAATTGATGATTTTAAATAAATGGCTTTCAGTTGGCCAAGAGTCTCATCATGGGGGTACACTAGGGATATTCCCTAGTTGATAAAATAGTAGACTATGTTTTCAAATATACAACAAGTAGTTAATGTATGGGATATTAGATACTAATTATTATCTACCTAGGGCAGGTGTTTCTTTTTCTTATCATATCTTATGAGTTTTTTTTTTGTATTTGAAAATTGGCATGAAGTTTGGTTTCCATAATATTATGGTGAAAGAGGAGGATATGAAGAAGTTATATTTTTTGTTTACTTATGGGTGATCAAAGTTTTTTTCATTATTTATCACCAAATAAATAATTTTTTATATATAAATCATGAAAATAGTTTTCTTTAGTTCTCAGATGTGTTTTTGGTTGTTTGCATGGACTAAATATTCATATGCATGATGTCTTAAGATGATGAATAATTTAATTATAGTTTCTACAAGTATTTTTGAATCATTAACACTATATTAATAGTGATATTTTGGATGAGTGATGACCATTTTTTAGGAGTGTGATGTCTAATATGGAATTACAAGTCAATCCAATGTCGATCTTGGAGGTTGTTTCTTTGGAAGAAACAATAAGTTTTATAGTGGTCCATAGATTCATTAGTATGTCATGATATTATAATTTATTGAATTTTATTTCTCTCTAATTATAGAGCTATTAATATCATTCAATAGGAATGACTAGGATTTGAAATGGACAGACCAATGGTTGGTGTATTTCAACTACATGAAGAATATATAAATCAGTTAATATATTCCTTAAATTTAATATGAGATATTTTGTTTGTTTTCATCTATAATTCCACCAATAATGGTGTGTTTTTTTAGGATTCAACTTTGTGAGGTTATTTTATATTGATAAATATATTTTTATCTTAATGGGTTTAACATTACCTCCCATCTTCTATAAAATGTTGGAGTGGTGTTTTCTCTATGGTTGTGGAATAACTGTTATAAAAAATATTTTTTACTTAAGAAATTATCAGAAGAGCATGTAAAATAATTTTTTTCAATTTTATTTAATTCTATATATAGATTTTTCGATGATGATAATTATAAACCATTGAATTGAGCTCAAAAATATTCTGGGAAAATGGAATTTAATTCTTGATTTGATGAGTAAAAAGTCATGGGGTGGTGTTGTTATTTAGTTTGGGTGCTCCTAATGATCGTTCAATGATACCAATAATATGAGACATGAATATGGTATTAAAATTGAATATGTTTTTTATAATATAATAATTTTTTATCTAAATTATAGTTTATTGTAATAAACTATGAGTGGGGTGACCACATATTAGTAAATATGTGATATGAAATCATTGATGGTGAATATTTTAAGGGATTATTGGGGGACTATTGGAATTATATTTTTATTTCATTTGGGTATTGTTTTTTAGTGGTATGTGTTTAATGATGTTATTATTTATTTATATAGATCAAACATGGTAGAGTATACAAAATACTATATAGTTATCCAACAAATATAGGTTAGTTATAGTGGATACAGATTAATTATTCTATGGTACAATTTTTTCTGTGATTTTTACAATAACCATATGAGAAAATAAATAAATCTATTTGTGGTGGATTGTTGTTTTTATTGTATATTCATGAGTTTATGTGGGATAAAATTTCAGTATATTTGCAAACTAGTTTTGAGTTAATTGAAGAAATATGTGATTTTATTTGGGTTATTGTGGACCAACTGGTGATATTGTATTTCTTAATAGACACCAAGTTTTTCGGTAATATTGATGTATTGATGAGGATGAATATTACTGATATTTTAATGTTTTGTAGAGTATTTAGGATTATATTATATTTATAGATAACACTATTTTACCAGGCTTGTACTATATCATTTTATTTCACATTTTTCACTCTACTATGAATTAACATTATTTTCTATACATGGATATATTTTCATGATGATGAGATCTTTCAGACATTAGATGATATATTGGTGATTTCTGTTTCTGATTTTAGTAGATCATGGTGATGGATGTGAACATGGTTCAATTTTTCTTAATAAAATGCCTCACTCATTCAGTTGAAATTTTATTATATAACCCATTTTATGGGAGGCATTATAGATATATATTATAAAGGTGAATTTCTTCACACTATGTCTCATGAATGATAATGACCTGGAATGTAATAATTATTCAAAACATGAATAACATGGTATAAAACCAACAATAGTATTATGTCTATTTAAGAAATGATACATAGGATTTTATGGTCAAATATTATGTGTTATTGAGGGTTTGACCTCTTTACAGAGTTAAAATGTTTCAAATATGTTGTAGGATGTTTCCATAAACCATTAATCCCTTGGAAGTATAATGGTGTGTTGTTGTGTTGGAATATCAATTTTCACATCACCTCTGCTTTTATGGAATCCATGATGTATTTGATATGTTTCAATAAAATCAATATATTTTCCACGACTCCAATTTCAATTAATGGGTAGTCATGGATTTATTGGATTTAATGATTACCTGGGATAAGTTTGTTTAGATTCAAAATTGGTCGGAAAATTTATTTTACTTGATTTTTACTACCATGGATCATTTTTTAATGCACAATGGTTCTAATAAATATTCATTTCAATGGAGGTGATATATGTGTTTCTAGTATCAAGAAATATTTTGAAACATTACTTTCTACAATAATTGGTATTTTTCATTATATTTTCAAATTGATCTATTGATAGTTAATTGTTGTTTTTATAGATACTATCTTGTATTCTTTTACATTGTGATTTTGTAATTCTTTTGGTCCATATAGAATTTTTAGCCTTTGGTGTATTTTTCATTTTTTACCCCCTTAGGATTTATTTTTCACATAATGGATATGAATATTTTGAGATGCATAGAATGGAATGGGTTTGTCCTCCAAAAACCATTACATCAGTAAATTTGCGAGTTTTTATTCGTAGAAGATGATTGAAGGAGGGGTGGTTGTCATATAAAAATAGTTTTTGTTAGATAGAGTGTATCATTGGATAAAAATACATATTTTTCCATAAATGGATGGTTGGATGGAGGGGTAGTTCTTCTTAACGGTATATTTTCACCTACATATATGAGTAATGAAAAGGAGTGTTTTTTCATTGTTTGACTATGGTATATATATAATAGTGGTGTGGCCTTGGAGAGTAAGACCACTAAACACATTAGTTTCTAATTTTGGTCATGGAATGACGATTTTTAGTCAATATGTGACATGATTATGTCATATTAAGACATGTTCTATGTTTTTTTTGGAAATTTTTAAAAAAAATAAGGTAATGGATATTGTAATAACATGGTTAGTTAGTCACATCATGAATCCCTATTGTTATTTCTCCATGGTTTATTTTTTTTCATCAAGGATAGGTTTCAGGTTATATATGTGATTTTTTATAAATATAATCTTTTCGTTTTCTGATAGTTATCAAATCTTAAACATCATATTATTTATTGAGTAATTACTAATTAACATGAATTATATATTGAATGGTAGATAAGAATATTAGGTGGATTTTAGTGATTCATTTGACATATAACTATCACAATATTCCCTTGACCTATAATTATTAAAAAAGAAAATTTCTAATTATTCTATAAATATTAAATCCTAGTCATATTGTTCCATATATCTTCATCTTCCCAGTGACATATAATACCATCTATTTTTATTTAAAAATAATTAATTTTTATTTAATTCATATTATCCCTCAAATTCAACAGTTAATTCATTTTAATACAAAATGTGATATTCTCTTCTATTATTTTTAATTCCTCGCATATTCTTTGTGTTTTAATGTTTTTAGTAGAGGAATAATTTTGAATTATTTTCCATGGGTGATAGATTTATGAATATATAAATTATCTAGATTTCCAAAAAAATTGGCCATGTGATTATTCACATTTCAGAATTTGTTTGCCATTGTCGATGAATATTTTGTTTAGGGAGTGGATTTGAGACTTGCATTTTACTTATACATAATTATGGACATAATATGATTTTTTTGGATAATTCAAAGGATTATTATATTAATGATAATTAAAATGTATAAATTAAAAATGAAAGGAATTAATTTATTTATAATGGGTTTATATGATTTTATGATATCAATCATGTGTTATGGGATATTTTCATTAAAATATTTTTTTACAAATATTATATATGTTTCAGTACATTAAATAAATGGATTAAATATCCCTAAAAAATTGATTAATTATATTAATATTCTAATTATATATTTTATTTGATAACAATGAATCATTATAATGTTATTTTAGTAGTCTAAAATATTTTTTATATAAATAATGGATAAAATGTGATAGTTTATTATGATATGATGATATGTTTTTTGTAGTTAGTTGTGTAGGCTTTTTTGAATACCGTGTGTTCTCTAATGGGGGATTTAGTTTCTCAATTTGTCTAAAATCATTTATTTTGTAGTGGGTGTTGAGTTTATGTCATCATGGAATTCATTGGGGATGTGTCCAATGATAGGATATTTATGGATGTTCATGTATTTGAATGGAAATTGGTTATATGATATTGGGATCCATTTAAAGTGGTGTGGAAAATAAATGGTTTCATGGAAACAATTGTTGCTATTTGTATGTGGTGTTTGGTTTCATGGGTAGTGGTTGGTTGACTTTTTTGGGGGACATGTCATAGTTGTCTAGTTATTTAGAATTTGGTTTGTAATGATGAGTATAATATGTTATGTAGGAAAATATTTATAAAATTTTGGAAACTAATAAACTGATATTGAAATGTATGGTAAATTGATTGAATAAACATAGTTTAATACAAATTAATGGTTCAAAATTTAATTTAGTAATTATTGTAATAATTACTAAAGTATGATTCATAATGTAGCATATCCAGAAATGGGAATTGATTAAAAATGGAAATATTGAATGGTGTAGTTGTTTTGGTTGAAATATGGAGCCAATTTATTTTACAGAATTAGTGGATTCTTAAATAATGCTATAACAAAGACATGGTGATTATTTAGGTATATTATGGTATTTTTTATATAATCCATTAGGGTTGGAATTGTGTGGCTATTATAAATTTATATTACATTTATTTTTGAATTTTTACACACCCCACATAAGTTAGATAACTAAATAAACTACTAATAGTTTTAGTTTCTTAGGGATTACCCTAAACATCAACTTTGGTTATAGAATTGATGGTTGAATATATCATATCTTACACCATCTCTTTATTTTATTGTTTGATAAGTGTTGAATCATAATGGGTGAAAGTATACTGCTTAAAATTGAAAAATCCATTATATAAAATATACTTTATTACATGGAAATATGATTCTGATGATATATAGTGGGAGTCATACATGGTAGAAGGAGGTCAAGAGGTTAATTTAATTCATATTCATGATATGCTATAGTAATGGATACATGATTTGAAATTATAGTGTAGTATATAGTGATTTTGTTTTTTCATATATGTAATGGTACATGGTGGATGATATGTGATTATGAAGATGATATGGTTTTGGTATATGGTATATGGTTTTGATATATAATACACAATATAATAAAGATCTCAAAATAGATGGATTCTCATTATTGTTACTCTTTGAGAGTGAGAGAAACAGTCAAGTAGGGAATTGGTTGTGGGATACATTCATTAGATATATTATTAGGTCAATATATTTATATATGATATTGGGTTAGTGTACCTTGTGATATTGGTTTACTTTTATTCATAAATAGTTTTGAGATTCAACATATGTTTAATGATTATTTCATTTGTATACTTCATCAATGTTACCATTAATATTCTGGTCAAGGATCCTGCCATATATAAATTTATTCTTTCACTATATATAAAAATATATTTATAGGATTACAAAATAGTCATTTATAATGAGTTCAATAATAACAACATGAGTAATAATGCTTATATACGGTCTCTCATATAAGTGTTTTACATTTCCATTTTAATTCAGTGAATTTAATCAAGTTTAACATTTTGGAACTAAGATATTGTTTTTTATTTTTATGTAACGAAATATTCTAGTAGATTTAATTAAATATTTTATAGATTTTATGAGGTTAATACCTCCCATTTTTATTATTTATACTATTAGTTTTAGTCAGGATCCTATTGCAATTGAATGAATGATTTAGTTCTCTCTCATGTCATTATTGTTACCACAAATGGGTTTCCCATTGGGGAGGGTTGTAAAATTAATGGAGTGGTCGGGTAGGATGCATTCATTTTATATAGATTTAATATGGATGTATTCAATGAATAAAATATTTTATAAGTCTATGAATCCAAATAATTGATAGAAAAATATACTCTAAAAATAAATCTATACGAGTTTTAAATTTTATTCACATTTACAGAACAAAATTTCATATTTTAGTAAAATCGTAGAAAATTATCATAAATGAAAAAGTAATAAACTTCAAAAAATCATTTTAATCCACTTAATATATTATGGTAGCTCCACTACTAATATATACATAATTTATTCATAATAAAATAATAAGGATAAAAATTATACACCCATTATATCAAAAATATACAAATGGAGTTTCATAATATTTTTTTATGTTATGAAAATATTATTGAATTATATAATATCATATATCATGATTAATAGAGTTAATATTGATAACTTATCTAAATTATCATATATAAATAATTAAAATGAACATTAAAAACAATTTATGTCTAAATAAAAAAGGAAATGTTATTAATATCATATTGTATTGGAATATAGGATATTATTAACACTTATGCTAGTAAATATCATCCTCAAAATATTGGAAATATTTTTTATAACCATTAGAACATCATGAAAAGACTCCTAAAAAATAAATTCATAGGAAAAATTATAAATATTCACAGATTCATGATGTATGGTGGGATGAGTTCTTTTTTTATTTAATGAGGGGTATTTGATTATTAATGTGTGGAAAAAGGTTTTTAATGCCTTAGTACTAGAAAATTTAATATCAGGTCCTAATAATAAATTATAAATACTTTTATTTTACTTTAATATAATTATTTTTATTTTTTTAATGTCAAATAATTTATCCTTCATTTTTTATAATTTTTATCATAGTAATTTTTTCTTTTTATGAATAATTAATTTTAAATTTTAAATTTTAAATTTCCATTATATTCATTCCAATTATTAGAATATGTTTAGATATGAATTTAAATAAATATTAATGCATAATTTTAATAAATTAATGAACTTTTTAACATACTTTTACTTATATAATTTGGTATATCTTTCTTACATTAAAATAAGTAACAAAACGTATCATATATATATATTATTTTATTCTAAAGAGATTTTCTTGTTTTATTAATTCATTATAAGAAATCTATTACATAATTTTACAATGATTATAGTAAATTAGATGTAATTTTTTTGGGGAAATAAATAAAAATATATATGAAATTTAATTAATAAGTGAAACATATAGTATAATTTATTTAATTAACATAATTTTTTTAAAAAAATTAATATATTTTATTTTTTTCATAAAACATTTTAATTAAACAAAATTATTATTATTTTATTAATAAAAGTACATAAATTTATTTATTAAAAAATTAAATGTTATTTAATGTACATTATTATATTCTTATTTGATAAACATAAAGGTCACATTTATATTATAATATATATTGGTACGTTACTTTTACAAAAATCTCATTTCTCATACAATGGAAAATCACCCCTAATGAATTCATTTCACTCTTACTTATAATATCTTCTTTATAATTCTCAATTATATAATTTATGGTCCATCGTATAACAACCCATACATTACATACATTGTTATTACTTCAAGATTGAATCACACTTATTACAACATATAACAAAACCAGGAAAGGACGGTATCAGTATAGTGTCTTTAGAAACTGGGAAACATAAACAACTGGTTCATAAAGCGTATACATTGTCTCCCATTTATTTCATCATATATATAGTCCCTTTTGGCATATATTACTTAATAACCTTCTTCCTGGCCTGGGGAAAGAAAACATACAAAAGGCTGAGCTCAAATGCTCAGTAAGGGTAAACAAAAGAAATATCAATCACATTATATTCATAAGAACATAACATTTTGGAAATATCAACATGCAAAAGAGAGCATAATTTCATAACATGGGATAAATCATAATAGTGAAATGAAATCCCAATAATCATAACATAAAACATGAAACTTTGTGGCATACACACATAATCATAGAGAATCAATTCTTATTAGTCAAGACTCATTTCCAAGACTATCTTAGTGGACAAAGTCCATATCTGAACCGAGTTCACTCCTCGTTTCAGTCTGGTTTCACTGAACTAGTTTAACCTGCCGTTCCAGCCATTTCTATATCATGAGATATAAAATCATTACCCAATGCATTGGAGAGAGATATAGGTCTCACCCATCTCATAATGATACCATTCTTATGTGTGCCTCAAAATCAAAAAAATCATACATCATGGCATAACCCATGTAATAAAAATGGGATTCTTAAACAACATGAAATCTTAAAATAAATTCATTTAAGATAAAATAATTCATGAAAATAAATCCATCACAACATAATCAAATCAATATGGATATAAAAATAACCCTTTATTATCTTAGATGTAAAATAATTTTGATAAAACACTTGAACTACATTCATGAGGAAAATATTCTTTCTACCTCAAAAACATTTTTCTTTTCTTAATATCTCAAACTATTTTAAATTAAAAGAATTTGATTAAAAATAAACATGAAAACTTGTAAATGAAGCTTCTTGGATATAATGTTTTAAAAATCCATTCATGCCGTAAAAGTTAAAAAAACATTCTTCTCGTACTTTTGTCAGAAAAGTCAAAAAGTACCTTGTACGAAAAACGACAAAATATTCCTTTCATATCATTTACTAAAAACTCACCGAAGGGTAAAATTGGATTTAAAAAATTTTAGGTGGATGGAAATAATATTACATATTGAGGGAACATGGATGTGGATGATAAAATACACCCTAGTAAATACCAAAGTATAAAAAATCTCAGATAAAAATGAGATTGTGATATTTTCCCTTACCGTAGGTCCAATTTACTTCGTAAGTGTCTGAAACTCCTGTATAATGATTTAAATAATGTTATTGACTTATTCCATAATCATAAATATTTTTATGATATCATATATTGTCATATTATTAGTTTCATATTAGTAATATCTCATTACTACTTGTTATTCGGGTGTTTATTACTTTTTGTTCTTATGCGTGTTTTATCGAATAAATTCATATTTTTTATTTTTAGGTTATAGATACCTCATTTCCAGAATGGTATTATTGTAATATATTTCATATTAATTCATTCAATTCATTTATATAATCATTAGGCAATGAATATCATGTAGAACGAGTCGCATCACATCGTGGAGAGGGTATTCCCTACGTACGCACGAGCGATGATATCGTTCCCATGATTGTGGAATTCTATTGGAGTGTATATATACTATTCAAGAATCAATATAACTTTACAATAATCATATATAGTCATTATTTACACCATTATATCCATCCAAGTAAGGTGGTGGTGGAAAATAGATTACACCACGGCGTGGAGACGGTATTTCGTACGTACGCACGCGCGATGATTTTGTTTTCCGTAGGATGGATAGATGGTGAAATAGGGTTATTTCATTCTTATAATAACATATAAGTATATGAGTGATACTGATGTTATTACTTCTTAATGAAACAACCTATGAAGAATAAGTGGAAGAAGAAATAAAGGTGAAAGAATCTGTTACGGACATTACCTCTTCTTTGAAGCGCTTCTTTGAGACCTCCTTTTAGGGATATAAAATTGGTCATTGAAAAAGACCAGGAAATCTAGGATGTCTCTAGAGAAGTGGATAGAAGAAATTGGTAGGGGTTGGCCGAGCATGAAGTCTCAATGTGGTGTGAGGAATAGAGGGAGGAGGTGCTCTTTTATAAGGGAGGAGAGAGGCACCTTTGGAATAACTAAAAATAATATTTTATTATAAAGTAAAATTCGGTTTTTAATAGCTCCAAATTGATTTATTTAGAAGCTAAGGTGGGGAGGGGTCAAAATCCTCTCATACAATAGAATTTAGACAAGGTTAGGTTCCTATTTTAACCTTATCATTTAGATTTAACATTAAGTTAAATAATGTTACTTTTACCGTTTCTTCGTGTGTTCTTACCCTATAAGGTTCACAAAACTTACTATAAAAAGCCAAAATAACCCCATGTTTTTTATTATTAATATATATAACCTTATCTAAGTCATTTGGTCGAACCTTATATTTTTAGTAATAAAATATCAATTAATAATATAATATTTTTTTAGAAAACTATTTTATGTCAATTTTGACACTATTTAGTAATTGATTTTTTGTGAAAATCATAACATAATGATTAGTTCAAAACAAGTTAATTAACTCAATACTAACATGTCATATTAACCTAGAAAATTAGTGGAATTCATAAAAAGTCTAAAATTACATTTATTTGGGTATTTATAACATTAATTATGTCAATATTTCATTAATAAGATAATAACTGCATCATCATTATGTCATAAATAAATTAAATTATTTAATGTCTAAAAATTATAAATAAAATACCATTATGTAGGAAATATTTTCATATTTCTAATGAATATTTATAGTGTAATTTATCTTATGTATAACCCCATATTAAAAACGATTTACTTATTAAACATTGATTTTAACTATTTTAACCCTTCTTTAAATAAATTAATAACAAATGTCCTAATTTAATTTAAGTGGGCCTAAATGGTCATATGATATTCCTAATGTTGTTTTTGGTCGAATTACAGTTATCGAATAGAATTAGGACATGTGTTAGGGTAATAATAATTACACTTTTACCCTTAATAACTCTATTTACTTTTAACCGTGGATAAAAAAGTAAAAAGTTACTATTCACCAAAAAAACATTTTCATCTCATTTAACCACATTTTAGTCCTTGATATTAACCGTGTCTCTCGGATTTTAGAAATTCCACTCACAAAAGCGGTAAAATTATGTTTTATGAAAAATTCAGTTTTTTAACTACCACTTAGTGGTTTTACTATTCATAAAAAATTGAATGTTTTCAGAAAAATACCAAAATTTTACCCTAGGATAATTTCGATATTCCGAATCAAAAAATGAAGTCCATTTTTTAAAATATAATTTATAAAATTTCAAAAAGTAGTTATTACTATTCATAACGTCTAGTTTTATTAATATTTTAATAGCATATCATTGTTTAGTGAAACTCGGTGTTGCGTATGACGCAAGCTATTGAGGAAGTCTGCGGTTGCATGTAAATAATTCCAAGCTAGTGTTGTGGGTAGTGAAATATTTCTTTGATAAAAACAAAAAAATTCTTATAAAAGTCTCGGGCGTTACATTCTACCCCCCTTAAAATTAATTTCACCGTCAAAATTTGTCACTTTGTAATAAAAAGATGAGGATACCTCTCCCTCATCATATCTTAAAGCTCCCATGTAGATTCTTCTAATTGGTGGTTCCTCCATAAAACTTTCACCAAGCGAGTGGTCTTGTTTCATAGGACTTTTTCGCTACGATCCAGAATCTCTATTGCGTGTTCTTTATAAGAAAGATCTTGCTCCAGCGGTACAACATCTGAGCTGAGTACATGTGAAGGATCAGGTATGTACTTTCTCAGGAGATATACATGGAACACATCGTGAACTTGAGAGAGATTCGATGGATGCGCCAATCGGTAAGCTACCTTTCCAACACGATCCAGTATTTCGAAAAGACCGATATATCTAGGGCTCAACTTCCCCTTCTTTCCATATCTCATGACCCTCTTTCAGGGAGATATTCATAAGAATACTTTATCAGCCACTTCATACTCTAGGCCTTTTCATCGGTTGTCGGTATAACTTTTTTGTCGACTCTGAGCTTCTCTTATGTGTTGTTGAATAGATCTGGCCCTTTCTACCATTTCATCAACGAGATCAGGTCCTAATAGCTTTCTTTCCCCAACTTCATCCCAGCAAGTTGGAGTCCTGCATTTCATTCCATAGAGATCTTCATAAGGAGCCATCTGAATACTGGAGTGAAAGCTATTATTATAAGAAAATTATACCAAAGGTAGGTGTTGATACCAACCACCTTTGAAATCCATAGAACAATCTCTCAACGTATCTTCTAGAGTTTGAATTGTTCTCTCAGTCTGACCGTCTGTCTGAGGATGATAAGCACTACTGAAACTCAACTCTGTATCCAGAGTATGATGAAGACTTCGCCATAACTTCGAGGTAAATCTCAGATCCCAATCAGATATAATTGAAAGTGGTTCTCCATGCAATCTTACCACTTCCTTTACATATATCCTGGAAAGATGATCCAGAGAAAAATCCTCTCTAATCGAAATGAAGTGTGCAGACTTTGTAAGACGATCAACTACGACCCAGATAGGATTATTGCCTTTGGATGTTTTAGGAAGTCCTGTGACAAAGTCCATAATGATTTTTTCCCATTTCCATTCTGGTATGGGTAATGGTTGTAACATCCCCTTAGACTTCTGTCTCTCAGCTTTAACTTGCTGACAAACCAAGCATCGAGAGACATATTCAGCAATATCTCTTTTCATGCCATCCCACCAGAAGTACTCTTTTAGGTCTCTATACATATTCGTGCTTCCAGGATGAATAGAGAATGAAGAACTATGATCCTCATCCAGCAGCTCCTTCTTTAATTCGAGGATGGGATGAACAAAAACCCGATTCCTGAACTTTATTATCCCATCGCAATCAAGGTTGAATTTAGGAATATTTCTCACCGTCTTTTGTAACTCTACATCTTCTTTCTGCGCCTCTTTAATCTTCACATGTGTATATGGTTGAAAATTAATTTGAGATATATACGATTTCCCCCCTTACATTATAATTCCAAGATACATCCTTTGTAAATCCATAAATATTGGATCTTTTGTGATCCTCAACATGGATAAACTGGCATGGTCTTGTCAACTTAATGCATCTGCCACCTTGTTTGCTTTCCCATGGTGTTAATGAATTGAGCATTTGTAATCCTTAATCAGCTCTAACCATCTTCTTTGGCGCATATTCAGCTCCTTTTGTGTGAAAATATACATTAAACTTTTATGATCAGTATAAATGTCACACCTTTCTCCATAAAGATAATGCCACCAAATATTTAATGCAAATAATACCGCTACTAACTCCAAATCATGAGTTGGGTAATTTTGCTCATGGATTTTCAAATGTCATGAGGCATAAGCTATCACCATATAATTTTACATAAGAACACACCCCAGCCCCTTCTTGGATGCATCACTATAGATCACAAACCTTTCTCCACTACAAGGCAGTGTGAGCACAGGTGCACTGGATAACCTTCTTTTCAACTCCGTGAAATTATCTTTACATTCCTCCATCCAAACCAACTTAACTCATTTTCGAGTCAACCTGGTGAGTGGATTAGATAACCGTGAAAAATCTTTCACAAAACGTCGATAATATCCAGCCAAACAAAGAAAACATTGGATCTCAGTTACTGTTGTTAGTATCAACCATCTTTTGATAACCTCTATTTTTGCTGGATCCACATATATCCCCTCTTTTGAGATTATGTGACCAAAAAATGAAACTTTTTGAAGCCAAAATTCTCACTTGGTAAATTTGGCATAAAGCTTATCTTTTCTAAGGGTCTTCAATAAAATTCTCAAGTGATCTTCATGATCTTCCTTGCTCTTTGAATAGACAAGAATATCGTCTATACAGACTACCACAAATTGATCAAGATAGTCTCTAAAGACTCTATTCATCATATCCATGAAGATAGTTGGGGCATTAGTAAGACCAAATGGCATCACTATAAATTCATATTGTCCATACCTTGTACGGAAAGCCGACTTTGGTATATCCTCCCTTTTGACCCTTAATTGATGATACAAGAACAAAGATCAATCATTGAAAAGTATTGAGCTCTGCGTAGTTGGTCAAATAAGTCATCAATGTGTGGGAGAGGATATTTGTTCTTGATAGTGATCTTGTTTAGTTCTAGATAATCAATGTAGAGTCAAATTGATCCATCTTTCTTCTTAACAAATAGAACAGGTTCTCCCCAAGGTGATGCACTAGGGCGTATGAACCCCTTATCAAGAATCTGTTGGAGTTACTTCTTCAATTACTTCAACTCAATTGGGGCCATTCTATAAGGTGTCTTTGAAATAGGCAAAGAACCCAGTACAAGTTCTATTGAAAACTCAACTTCATGATTTGGTGGAAGACCCGACAATTAATCCAGAAAAACTTCCTCAAACTCCCGTACAATGGGCATATTATTAATCGGGAGTTTCTTACAAACCATTTGAGATAAATAACCCTCATTCAGTGGAATCAAGACCCATAAGATGGAAGAAATTTCCACTGGAGGGTTATGTTCATCCATGCATCGATAAACGATCATAGATTGATCTGGAATATGAAATGTGACTTCCCTTCGTTGGCAATTGATATGACCTATATATGAAGAAAGCCAATCCATGCCAAGAATCACATCAAATTCCACTATAGGAAGGATCTAAAGATTTGCAGGAAGCACTTTCCCACAAACTTCCATCGGGGAAAAATTATACAATTTTGATGCGACTGTTGTGCCATTAGGTGTTGTCACAGCTAACTCAACATCTAATTGTTGTGGTAATACAGTGATACCATAAGAAAAATATTCAGAAATAAATAAGTGGGTGGATCTAGAATCAAATAAAAAATTTACTACTTTAGAGTGGATGGTAAGTTTACCTTTCACCTCATCGTTATCGTACTCCACATCGCTGATTGAAATTGCATGTGACTTTCCTTTGTCTTTAGCCTTAAGTGTTTGTTGACGTCGACCATCATCATCAACCCTTGGATTTGGGCATTGATTGGAATAATGCCCCATCTCCTTGCACTTGAAACATTGAATTGTTGTAGGTTCATTCTGTGTATCCCTTCCTTTGTTTTCATCATTAGACATCTTCTTCGCATCATTGCAGCATTCAAATGCCCGATGACCATACTTTCCACATTTTAAACATTTACTTGTCACTTTAAGAAAACTCCCTCCATGTTTCTTTCCACACGTTGAGCATAAGGGAAAGCTCATCTTCTTTTCATGGTGCTCTTTAGACTTTCCATTGAATTCCATTTTCTCTTCTTATCAAACCCATATGACTGATGGGTTACTCCAATCTCCATCTCAACTTTGAGAGAACATCGAATGATTTCCTCATAGCTATTGAAGTCCCTTATGGCTATGGCCTTTAAAAGACTTGGTTTTAATCCCCTAAATAATCGATCGATCTTACTCTCAGGTTGGATAATAATACTAGAAGCGTACCTTGAAAGTCTTGTAAAATTTTCTTCATAGGTACCAATATATTCATAATTTGTTTGCTTTAGTTCAAGAAACTCTTTCTCCATCATTGTTCAGAGAATACGAGGGAATTACTTATTGAATAATAAGTTCATGAACTCGTCCCATTCCATGGACTCAATTTCAACTCTTTGCCTCGTATTCTTGATAAGATTCCACCATTGATCAGCATCGCCTTCCAAACGATACACTGCTAAGATGACTTTATCATGTTCATAATATTGAAGAACTGAAAATATCTTTTCAGTAGTACTAATCCATTGTTCAGAAATTAATGGATCAGTAGACCCACTGAATGAAGGTGGATGCTGCCTCGTGAAGGATTCAACAAAATGTTTCTCCTTTTTTTGCTCTTTTGGAAGTCCTGTATGATTCATATCTTGAGAAAGTTGTGTGAGCATGGCTACAAGATTTTGAATTCCAGCTCCCATAACATTTGGTTGCTCAGGGGGACAATCATTGCATTGCCCGTCGCATTACGCATTAACACGGTTCCATCGGGTTCCAGCCACTGACTAAAACCAAGAAGAATAGTGTGAGCAACACTAATTATAATTGGAAAACCACATAATCAAGAATAAAATTTCACACTTAAGGACTTATCCTAGGTTATTCATGGTAATTTCTAAAACACTATGATTGTGTTCTAAGCTTAGACTTATCCTTTGGGTTCTTACTAAGGCTTTCACATCCTAGTTTCCAAAGGTTGACTATAACTTTCATCTGATACCAACTATAAAGACCCATAATTTACATACATTGTTATTACTTCAAGATTGAAGCACACTTATTACAACATATAACTAAACCAGGAAATGACTGTATAGGTATAGTGTCTTTAGAAACTGGGAAACATAAAAAACTGGTTCATAAAGTGTCTACTCTATCTCCAATTTATTTCATCATATCTATAGTCCCTTTTGGCATACATTACTTAATAACCTTCTTCCTAACCCGGGGAAAGAAAACAAACAAAAGGGTGATCTCAAATGCTCAGTAAGGGTAAACAAAAGAAATATCAATCACATCATATTCATAAGAACATAACATTTTGGAAATCATAACATGAAAAAGAGAGCATAATTTTATAACATGGGATAAATCATAGTAATGAAATGAAATCCCAATAATCATAACATATAACATGAAACATTGTGGAATACACACATAATCATAGAGAATCATTTCTTATTAGTCAAGACTCATTTCCAAGACTATCTTAGTGGACAAAGTCCATATCTGAACTGAGTTCACTCCTCGTTTCAGTCCTGTTTCACTGAACTAGTTTAACCTGCCGTTCCAGCCATGTCTATCTCATGAGATATAAAATCATTACCCAATGCATTGGAGGGACATATAGGTCCCACCCATCTCATAATTATACCATTTCTATGTGTGCCTCAAAATCAAAAAAATCATACATCATGGCAAAACCCATGTAATAAAAATGGGATTTTTATACAACATGACATCATAAAACAATTCATATAAGATAAAATAATTCAGGAAATTAATTCCATCACAACATAATCAAATCAATAGGGATAGAAATAGAACCCTTTATTATCTTAGATGGAAAATAATTTTGATAAAACACTTGAACTCCATTCTTGAGGAAAATATCCTTTCAACCTCAAAACATTTTTCTTTTCTTTACATGTCATACAATTTTAAACTAAAAGAAGTTGATTAAAAATAAACATGAAAACTTGTAAAGGAAGCTTCTTGGAAATAATGTTTTAGAAATAAATTCATGCCGTATAAGTTAAAAAAACATTCTTCTCGTACTTTTGTCGGAATAGTCAAAAAGTACCTCGTACGAAAAGCGACAAAAGATTCCTTTCATATCTTTTACTAAAAACTCACCGAATGGTAAAATTGGATTTTAACAATTGTAGGTGGATGGAAATAATATTACATATTGAGGGAACATGGATGTGGATGATAAAATACACCCCAGTAAATACCAAAGTATAAACAATCTCGGATAAAAATGAGATTGTGATATTTTCCATTACCTTAGGTCAAATTTTCTTCGTAAGTATCCAAACCTCCTGTATAATGTTTTAAATAATGTTATTGACTTATTCCAGAATCATAATTATTTTTATGATATCATATATGGTCATATTCGTAGCTTCTTAGTAGTAATATTTCATTACTACTTGTTATTTGGGTGTTTATTACTTTTTGTTCATATGTGTGCTTTGTCGAATAAATTCTTATTTTTTATTTTTAGGTTATAGATACCTCATTTCCAGAATTTTATTAGTTTAATATATATCATATTCATTCATTAAATTCATTTATATAATCATTATGCAATGAAGATCATGTAGAACGAGTCGCATCACATCGTGGAGATGGTATTCCGTACGTACGCACGAGCAATGATATCGTTCCCATGATTGTGGAATTGTATTGAGTGTATATATACTATTTAAGAATAAATATCACTTTAAAATAATCATATATAGTCATTATTTACACCATTATATCCATCCAAGTAAGGTGGTGGTGGAAAATAGATTACACCACGGCGTGGAGACGGTATTCCGTACGTACGCACGAGCGATGATTTCGTTTTCCGTAGGATGGATAGATGGTGAAATAGGGTTGTTTCATAGTAATAATAACATATCAGTTTATGAGTGATATTGACATTATTACTTCATAATGAAACAACCTAATAAGATGAAGTGGAAGAAGAAATAAAGGTGACAGAATCGGTAACAGACATTACCTCTTCTTTGAAGCGCTTCTTTGAGACCTCCTTTTAGGGCACTAAAATTGGTCTTTGTAGAAGACCAGAACCTCAAAGATATCTCTAGGGATGTGGAGAGAAGAAATTTTCAGGGGTGGGCCGAGCTTGAAGGCTCAAAGTGGTGTGAGGAAGAGAGGGAGGAGGTGCCCTTTTATAAGGGAGGAGACGGGAACCTTTTGAATAACTAAAACTATTATTTTATAATAAAGTCAAAATCGGTTTTTAATAGCTTTAAATTGATTTATTTCGAAGCTAATGTGGGTATGGGTAGAAATACTCTCATCCAATATAATTTAGACATGTTTAGGTTCCTATTTTAACCTTATCATTTAGATTTAACATTAAGTAAAATAATTTTACTTTTACCGTGTCTTCTTGTGTTCTTACACTATAAGGTTAATAAACATAATATAACAATCCAAACTAACCCCATGTTATTTATTATTAATATATATAACCTTTTATAAGTCATTTGTCCGAACCTTATATTTTTAGGAATAAAATAACATTTAATAATATAATATTTGTTTTGAAAACTATTTTATGTCAATTTTGACACTATTTATTAATTCATTTTTGTGAAAATCATAAAAGAATGATTATTTCTAAACAAGTTAATTAAACAATTATAACATGTCATATTAACCTATAAAATTAGTGTAATTCATAAAAACTATCAAATTTTATTTATTTGGGTATTTATAACATCAATTGTGTCAATATTTCATTAATAAGATAATTACTTCATCATCATTGTGTCATATATAAATTAGATTATTTAATGTATAAAAATTATAAATAAAATACCATTAAGTAGGAAATCTTTTTATCTTTATAATGAATATTTATAGTCGAATTTATCTTATGTATAACCCCATATTAAAAATTATTTAATATTAACCTTTGATTTTAACTATTTTAACCCTTCTTTAAATAAATTAATAATAAATGTCCTAATCTAATCCAAGTGGGTGTAAATGGTCATATTTTATTTCTAAGTTTGTTTTTGGTCGAATTGGACTTATCAAATAGAATTAGGACATGTGTTTGGGTAATAATAAAAATGATTTTACCCTTAATTACCCTATTTACTTTTAACGGTGTTAAAAAAGTAAAAAGTTACTATTAGCCAAAAATTATTTTCATCTCATTGAACAACATTTTAGTCCTTGATATTAACCGTGTCTCACGGATTTTTAAAATTCCACTCACAAAAGCGGTAAAATTAAGTTTTATGAAAAATTCAGTTTTTTAACTTCCACTTAGTGGTTTCACTATTCATAAAAAATTGAACGTTTTCAGAAAAATACCAAAATTTCACCCTATGCTAATTTCAATATTCCAAATCCAAAAATGATGTCCATTTTGGAAAATAAAATTTATAAAATTTCAAAAAGTGGTTATTACTATTTATAACAGCTAGTTTTATTAATATTTTAATAACATATCGTTGTTTAGTGAAACTCGGTATTGCGTACGATGCAAGCTATTGAGGAAAGTCGCAGTTGCGTGTTAAGAAAGCCAAGCTAGTGTTGTGTGTATTGAAAGATTCCTTTGATAAAAACAAAATATTTCTCATAAAAGTCTCGGGCGTTACACATTGCTACCAAAATATGTTTTCTTTATAAATAAAATTTATATTTTTTATTTAATATTTAATTTGATACTCTAAATTTAGTAGTTATAGTGCTACCCACTATTGTTATTTGTTTAGTATCAAATATTTATTCCCTTATAGGGATTTGTTTTCCAGTTTTTGTGATAATATAATGATCAAATTTAATAATAGGTATTGTATAATCACAATTTTAATGAACCATATTTATTTTAATTAAATGTTTTGTAGTTTAATTAATTTCCAAAAGAATTTTGTAATTCAATAGTAAAAATATTAGTTGTGCTATTTAGTATATGTTATATAAAATTATATAATTATTATATATCCAATTAACATACAATGATCATATATCCCATTCAAATTAATATGTAATCCCATATATTTTTATCTAATTTTCAATCAGACTTTTTTAAAATATGTTGATCAAATTGGAAAAGTTTTCATTTATTAAACTGTAATAAATGGTGGAACATTGTTCATTGGATACAACGATGAAGAATTCTTGAACTCATGGCCTTTATATTTATATATTCTTTTTTATACCTATATTTTTTATAATTATGTGTTATTTTAGATTTTTTGATATTTAGTATCCATTAATATAATAATGTAACATTGTTACAAAATTCTTTTAGGAATTATTCTTTCTCCTTTAGTGTATCATGTGAAACAAAAAATCAAACACATGAAATTTATGATAAAAAATGCATTCTGAAAATAATTAGAATTATAACAATGGTAAATGAAATTATAAAGAGATAATTAGTGAAATTAACTCTTGTATTACATTTCATGGTTTCACTAAAATGGTCATGTCTAGGAATTATTATGTCAATTAGATGAAATTTATTTTAGTAAAAATGATATTTCTTATAAATGATTACAACAATGGGTTTTCATGTTATTATATTATTAAGACCCATACTATTCTCTTGGATACAATAGAGTGTTTTCATATTAATATTCTAAGTGTACTTGATGTTAAATTATATTTTAAATGAAAAGTTATTATCAATTTTGAATACCCACATTGTGGTGAATGGAAAGAGGTCATAATTTTATCTTACTTTTTTAATGTTCGAATTTTTTTTATTGAATTTTGATTAATATGGTCACACTAAATTTAGAATAAATTAAACAATAATATAATTGTTTAGATACATGGATTATATGGAAAAATTGTTCTCTAACTCAAATCCAACTAATTATTCATATTTTGAACCCATTATATAATATTTTATACAATAAATTATTTATATTATTGATATTTTTTGTTTAAAATTTAAATTACATAAAAAAAATTATATTTCACATACATAAATAATAAAATTATAATTATTAAATATGTAAATAATTTATTATTTAGTAACTAATTATTATTCTCATTTTATTTCTCATGAAAAAATAAGTTATTTTTATTCCATTATATTATCATTTTAAAATACAATAGAATGTATGATTCCTCTTGGGTAGTGATGAATTGATAGTTGGCCTTTAGGTTGGATATATCACTCTCAAGGGGGATTAGTTTTAATTCAACTAAAATTTAGTTTAACTTCATAACTCTTCATATATATCCTTGAGATATAATTTTTTTTTATGAACAAAATAATGATATTTAAATATTAATCATGTCACATTTTCATTTAATTTATAAGATATGCTTTTTATTTTAACATTAATTATTATTTTTGAATAAAATAATTCTTATTTTTATAAATAATAACAAGATTAAAACATATTAATATTATTTATGAAATGTGATTCATAAATTAAATTATTAGAATTCACCGATGGAAATATATGATACACCAGTCATTTCTAAACTAATTTTATAGGCTGCAAAAGCGTTGGTATAATATATAGCAATGGTTGTCCAAACTGTTGGCTACTAACCCATGGGGATAGAAATATCTCAATACTTATTCATAAACAGTTGGGGTATGCCATTTTACAGCAGATCATACAAATAGTTTTCTATAACCACTAGTATAACTTTTTACCCACAGTTTTACATCATTGAAATATTGGTCGCGTCATATATTACCAATGTCTTATGAACCATTGGTTATAATTTAGTTAAAAGGTCTATGTAAATAGTTTGTAAACCATTGGTATTTAATTTTACCAATGGCTTCATCAAACCGTTGGTATATATTCGCTTTTTCCATCGATACCAATGGTTTTCAATCTGTTGTCATAGAGTTGTTGAAACTCTAGTAACATGCAATACTAGCCTCCACATGTGCAATTACATGAAATTAGAAAAAAACTATACAAGATTTTGAAATAATTACAACCAATTACTGGAGAAATAACCTTCAATTGCAGTACTTTATACACAATTCAAAATATCACAAATGAAAAATATATGATCCAAATAGTATTACATCTGAAAGACACTAATTCAATTGTTTTATGCTATACAGAATTAATAATAACACCAATACACCCAAAAAAATAATCATTTTGAATCCAGAACACCCAGAAAATAAACATCTTCAAAAACCAAAATGTTTCAAATATGATCTAATGGGTTGGGATTTGTACAAGGGGGTTGGGTGGGGTGTCAATGGGTTTGTAGGGGGGGTCCATGTGGTTGTTTTATTTCCAAGGGGGTGGGGTTATTTCTAGGGGGTGGGGGTGTCCCGGAAGGGGTGGTTTGGGGAGGGTTGTCCACGGAGGGATTTCTAGGGTGGGGTGACGAGGGGGATTTGGGGTGTCCCGGTGGGGGGGGGGGGGGCTGTCTAAGTGGATGAGGGTGTCTAGGGGGTTTGGGGCCATTCCATGGGGTTGGTGGTGTCCTAGTGGGGGGGGGGTCTAGTGTTGGGGGTTGTCCAAGGGGGTGGGGGTGTCCAGCGGTTGGGGCGTCTAGGGGTGGGGGGATGTCCATGGGGTGGGTGTGTTTGGAGGGTGTTTAGGGTTTGGGAGGTCTATCCAATGGGTTGGGGTGTCCATGGTGGGTGGGGTGCTTTCCCAAAGGGGTAGGGGTCTCTAGGAGGTGGGGGTTTCTAGGGGGTGAGTGGCTGTCCAAGGGGGTGCGGGTGTCCATGGGGTGTTGATAGGGGTGTGGGATTTTCCAAGGGGATGGGGTGTCTATGAGGTGGGGGGAGGAATGCCCCTTGGGGGGTTTCTAGTTGGTTTGGGTGTCCATGGGGCTGGGGGTGTCCATGGGGTGGGTTTTTCTAAGGGGATGGGGGTGTGCACGGGGTGTGGGGGTTGTCCAGGGGGTGGGGTTTATTCGGGGTGTCCCGGGGGAGGGCTATCTAGGGGGTGTGGTGGTGTCAAATGGGGTTGTCCAGGTGGTGGGGGCTTCTTAAGGGGTGGGGGTGTTGAAGGGGTGGGGTTTCTACGGGGTGAGGTGGTGTCCATAGGGGAGGGATGTCTAATTGGGTGGGGGTGTCTAGGGGTGGGTCTATCCAATGCGGCGGGGGTGTACACGTTGGTGTCCATGTGGGTGTGGGGGTGTTGAATGGGGGGGGGTGTCCAAAGATGTGGGGGTTACCAGGGGTGTGGGGGTGTCCAGGGGGTAGTTGATGTCAATGGAGGTGAGGTATCAAGTTTTTTTCAGGAGGTGCAGGGTTTTCCAAGGGGGTGGGGTGTCTAGGGGGTCTCTGGGGGGGTATGGGGGTGTCTGAGGGGATGGAGGATATCCAAGGGGGTGGAGGGTTCCCATGAGGGTTTCCTAGGGGGTGGATCTTTTTAAGGGGTGTGAGTTATATCCAAGGGGGTGTGGGTGCCATGGGGTTTTTCTTGACATACACATCATTCAATATTAAATGTTTTCATCTAAAATGAAATTGACTATATGAAAACATATTTAAATATAGGTGACCAATAATTAATTCCAAAACTAAAATTATATGACAACTTTAGCATTTGAATGAATTATAGAGACAAAATTGTAAAGTGAAAGTAATAAAGAAAAACTATAAACAAATTTCCTACCTACTTTCTCTCATGATATGACATCATAGTACGTCCCAATGTGTGGATGTATTTTTTTGCATAAATTATTTTTTATTTCATAGAGAAGATTATTAGATAAATTTCATTAATAAAAATAATATTATTAATGAAAATAAGGAAAATTTTAATTTAAATAACTCTAATATTATTAACACCTTAAATTGGATAGTAGTCCAATGAGTAATCATCTGCCAATAATGTTCTATGGGACAATAATCTAGGACAGTTACTGCATCTAGCTTTGTTCCTACTCAAGAATGCCATCCAATATACAACTCATTCTCATAGGCTCTCCAAAGATCACATAAATTCTTTAGATGTGTCGGTCGTGCACCCTCACCATCAAGGAACATAAACTGAAGATGCCAATATAATATTAATTCATATAAATATCAAATTAATATATTTCATTAAATACAACAGATTTTTTTACCCATATCTCTGTCCAAGGATTATATGTGAAATAATTTCGAAATTGTCTCCATGAGAGCGGTATTAAAGGAATGTTTTCAGATTATTTTTCAAGGGTTGCCATAAAAAATCGACATTGCTACCCTTATTCATTCATTTTACTTTATTAATTATAGTCCACCATTAACTGTGTGTAGCGGTTCCACATCACACGCATGCATGCACCCCCCTCCCCGGCCTCTTAAAAGTTTATTAATCTTTGATAAAAGAGAACGAAATATTTTATCAATACATGTTATAATAAAAATAAATAATTGAATAAAAATTAGTTAGGGTTCTATAAATATACAAACAACAGTCAGATGAATCGGGGTAGCTGGATCCACAAAAACAGATGGGACACCTTGTACAATTATATTGGGTCCTAATATATGCCTCAGATGGATAGAAAATGGTGTAGAAGGAGTCGAAGAAGATTTAATATAGATTTTTAGAGAGAATGAAGTCGAAGTAAATTAGGATGTAACAAATGGCAGGACAAATACTTGATGGAGAGTGGGTATCATCATCAGATATGGTAATGACGAAGTGAGGAGACTCAAATGTAAAGGGTGGTGAAAATATGGGAGGCATAAATATCCCATGTATCCCTAACAACACACCAAGATCAGAATGTGGGATATATGGTCTGTTATTGGGAGGGGTAGGCTCTAATTAGGCAAACTGACTCACTCACATAGCTCTCGTACCCCCCCTTGAAAAACACCATGGATTCTGGGACCACTACTATAATAATCATCAAATAATTTTTTCCTAAGTGGTGGATCATGGAAAAATGTTTGAATCAAAAATATTCATATGAAAATATATATTATTTATATATATATATTTTAATTTAAATACACACTAAAACAACTAGTGGTGGATCTCCACTCTCACCCAAGTGATGATTGTTGTCCATCATCTTTTTCCATTGCCTCTGTTAAATTAGTTCTATTTCATGAATTTGATAACAAATATAGATGTAATTTTAAATTTATAACTAATTTTTATCCAAAAAAAAAATATATGAGAGGGGATAGTAGGATACATGGATAATATAACATTCAGTTGTTTTATGTGAGCTTGAATGGATATATTTGAATTAAATAATTTATACAATATGTAATTAATAAATTTAATTTTTAGTAGGACGATGATTTAATAAGTGTCATCATTCTATTAAAATAATTTATCATTGATTATGAGGCTATATTTCATGCAACAGCCATGAGAGAGTGCATAGTGAATTACACATCTATAAAATACATCAAGGTATATATTATGTATGATTAAACCCTTAATATAGTTTTATGTGAAGATATAAACATACACAAAAGGATAATATATCTAACATATTCCTAAGGGGTAAATCACTTGCTGAAATTAAGGAAAAATGTGACTACATTAGCCTAGGTAGATGATGCAGGTTTCTATACATGTTTTGAAGAAGGGGAAAAACATTACAATCATTATCTGATGATATATTAAAGGGAGGTCTTAGTGTTATACTAATTTTATACATGGTCACTAATGAATTCAATTGTTCACCATTTTAGAAATTTTGGTTTTGTAGGTTTGAATATAGTTCAATTACAAATTATATAATGAAATTCAAAAAAAATTGTGACTAATAACAATTGAATATTCACATAACAGTCAAGCCGAATACAATTTATTTGTAATCAATATTAAATCAATTTGAACAGTTTGAACCATAACAACCCTAGATGACCTAATAAAAAATAATTGAGAATATTGATGGATGAATCAATATATTTCATGCCACAAATTCAGGTTCACAACTATCTCTGAAAATAATTATATTGGAGTAATCATAATTAATAAATATATCTCTTCTAATAGAAGTATATAATTTGTGAATTTCATCATCAACATCATCAAAAATATTTTTTGAAATTATGTCACTAATGACACTAGATTCAAGTAGAAGATGGTATTTTCCATGAATAACATGTTTTGTAATTGAGCTAACACCAATGGTTCAATGGTAGTGAGAGTGTGAGTCATATCAATTACTCAAAATCCATAATCATCATTTAATGTTCCATGTATCATCATCAAATTATACCCCTATAATTTCATCATCTTGACTCGTTCATGAAAGTAATAATATAATATTATTATATTTTCAATGACTATTAAAACCTACATTTTTTAATCGATGAATACTATCTGATGAAATATAATAACAGTCTTTTGTGGTGGTAACCATAACACCATCAAGTGGTGTTCTCATCTTCTTTTCTTGTTCAGTGATAATAAATCTATACCCATCTATAATAATTGATTTACAGTCCCAAACCACGATATTATGACCAAATTAAAAACCTCTTATTTCCTCAGAGATAGATTCTGTAAGTAACATTAGTACCTAAAATATAAATTAATATTAATCTTAATTAAATACTGTAATAATTTTTTTTAAAAATCATTTTTACCATTATTTTTAAAAAATAAAAAAATGCTTTTATATGAAATGTCTCTCTCCTTATCATAGATAAATTATGTCTATTTCTATTAATCATTACTTTATGTACCCCATAGATAAAAATAGGAATACTTTAACCGATATATATATATGATATATGTATCAAATTTAATTACATTATGTAGTCCTCGAAAAAATTATAGCTGAACTAAACTGGGTGAGGTGACATCTCCCGCTCTCCATATTTTCTATCGTCAATGAATATGATTCCTAAATTCCTCGTATTTGAGGAATTCTAGGAAAATTGGGTTCAATTTTCTCATATTTTTATTCATCATTACTCATTGTTATGTTCATTATTGACGAACGATCAGAAAAATACATATATAAGTAAACCATGCATTCCAGAGCTATGTAACCATTCACAATAGGACCTTAATTATGAAACCTAATTCATACATAATACTTTAATGTGTACATATTTTATTAGGTGGATATATCTAATTAATATAAGTATATCCTTTGAGAAGTATTTTAGTTGGAATATGGAGAGTCATATGCAGCATTCATGTGAAAAATGGTGGAGGAAATATATTCTCTAACTCACACAAAATTAAGGGGTCTTGTATCATCTTTTTTTGCAATAAATAAATGGACAACGTCATAGAAAAAAGTTATATAATTATAAGGCACAACTAAATAATATCACCCCTTACCATATTGGAAAAAATACGACTTATTTCAATTCAAATCAACTAATTCAGAATGTTGTGATAATCATGAGTCTTCAAAGATTTTATCTTTTATTATATTTTGTTGAGAAATTTTGATATGTTTCTTTAATAGCCTTCAAGAAATTTAATAGTTCCTAGAAATTCCAGAAATTAATTTTTTCTCTAGATGTCATCACATTATAATCACATGGAACATGCCATTTTTTCACTGATATATACATGATAGAATTCGGTATGGATTCCCCAATCCATCATGTCACGCCGAGACCATAAATCATCTTTTGTCATTAACTTAACATTATGAAAAATCAAAAGCAACATTTCACACATATTTTTTTCAATGTTAATTATGACTAATAAATGATTTAACAAATTGGATGAAAAATTATGAAAATAAATAAAGGTAATCCTCTTCTTTAAATTGTAATAGGTTTTAGTGGAAACATTCTTTCTCTTTCCATATTTCATTTGACCCTTGCTGAATGAAAAAATTTAATAATTTAATTCATTAATGACATCAATTCCAGACATATGCAGAGGTGGATCATCGGTCTCCATGGTATAGTCAAATCATCAATTATTATTTCTATACGAATATTACATTAGAATAAATATTCTATGTCTTGTAAAACTGAAACTATAACAATGTTTCAGTATTCTAGATCATGTATTCTTCATTAAAATAGGCCATGATAGTTTTCCCATCATGCTCCATCCAAAAATAATTTCATATCTATAAAAATCATTGATCGTCCACATAAGCATAGCACACATCTAAAATATATCTTTCAAACAGGCATCGTATGTGGGAACTCCCACATCTGAAAAAAGTTTCCACTCATTTATTAATGTTTTCATATACCCTTCTATATAATTTATTATATCACATGGTACTGATATGAGTATTATAATGAATGTTAAGTGTTTCATCATAAAAAACCATGGGGGAAGGTTATAAATGTGTATAAAACTAGCTATGTGTTGTGAAAAGTAAGCATCTCCCGGAATAGATTAAAACTGTCACATGAAAGACCCAGCACCACATTTCTCACATATTCTTTCTCTTGGTAACATGCCATCAGATTTTTATTTATATTTAATTAGACAAAAAAATATTCTAGAGTCTCGGTATTAATTAAAAGTGCCACAATATGTTCTGGGGAAAACCGGATGGTGTTCCATAAGCTTTTATCATCTAGCCGGATGTGGCACATTTCATACAATCATTTCATTTAGCATTTTTCTCCATAAATAAACTACAATATTTTAGGCAATCATGAATTTTCGTTCATGTAAATAAATGTTCCTCAAATAACTTCCATGACATATAGTGGTTTGAGGGAATATTAGAATCATCTAGAAGTAATTCCTTCAAGAAGGTAAGAATGTAATAATTAGAAGTATTAAAAATCCCATACATATTTTTCCCATGAAACAATCAGATTAAAAATTCATGCCATTTAATTTTTACGTAGTGTTTATATATCTTTGTTGTGGTATCATCATTCAATATATTCACCCTGACAACATCATCATTTTTATTAGACCCATCATGCAGGATTATATAAAAGTATTATTGGGATGCTATCCTTTCTTTTTCATGATGAAGAATAATGAAAGACCACTCTTATAACAAAATCTCCAATCAAGTCCTCTCATTTGAATTATCAGCAATTGGAGATTTCATTTTCTCCCCACTATGATACCTTGCATTGTTATTTTATTCAAATTCATATTTGGTTATGTATTAGACGACTTCATCATGGACCAACAAGTTCTTCAAACATAATTTTAACACGTTTAGTGTATGATACCACTATCAAAATCATTGTGAAATAAAAAATCTAAAAATATACCTATTTTTTTGAAAATTGCTTGAGATATAATATTATTCTTACATACAACTTTTACCAATTATGTAAAAAAATTGACATAAGCCATTTATTAAAAATAAATTCAACAAGATTAATGTTTCATCAAAAATTTAATTATGTAAAGTATAAATTTTTACTTTATATGAAACCATAACTAACACACTGCTCTATATGAGAATAATAATATAAATGAAAGAAAAATACAATATTTATTACAAAATAATATAAATTAATACAAATCTATGATATTGAAATCAATTAGAAATATAATACCATTATATATCTGAGTAATGAGATAAAATATATAATCTATTGGAGAATTTTGAGATTTATATACATCTGGTTTCATAGAGATTAGAGTTTGCTAATCCACAAGTCATTGAAAAATAAAAATCCCATTATTATTAAGTATTCAGTGTAAAAAGTAATAACATGATCACATGAGATCTGGAGATTGTTTTTAGACTGAAAAAAATTAAAGAAGGTTTTGGATATCTTTGTAGAACTATATATGAGTGTCCAAGATCTGGTACACTTTTAGAGGATAATTATTTAAGAGTTGAGTAAATTTTAGATGGAATAAATGTTATATTTTAGTAGATTACTTTAGTGATATTCATAATATTAATTCTGAATAAATGGGAAATATAATTTAGAAATTATGGTAAATCATTCCTCAGGGATTGAAACATCATGGTCATATATATTCATCATGATCAGTGAAATATTAAATGTAACTAAGAAGAGTTTTATTTCATAAGAAGAAGGTTCCATGAGGAAAATAATCATGATTCCGGGTACATTGAACTTTAGAATGATGAAAATTAAATTTATATTCCAAATGGTGTGTTGTATCTCTATATTCGATCTCCATAATGGAAGGCGTATTTAGTTGATGTAGTGAACTATTTTGAAAAATTTATTGATTCAAAAAATTGAAATATTTTTGGAAAGTTAAGAGAATTTATAACACCTAATAACCAAAGTCAATGTATTCATAGTTTGGGCGTTTGTAGGGGTTGGGGGTTGTCTAGAGGGATGTGTGTGTCCAGAGGTGTGGGGGTGTCATGGGGGTTGGGGTTTCTATTGGGTGGGGAGACTATCCAGGGTAGGGGGCTTTCTAAGAGGTGGGGGTTCCCATGAGGGAGGGGTGGAGGTGCTCTCTGGGGGTGGGGTCAATGGGATGGAGGGGCTATTCAAGGAGTGGGGTGACCAGAGTTGGGGGGCCTATCCATGGGGTTGGGGGTGTCCAGAAGAACTAGGTATCCATGGGGTGGGGTGGTGTCTGTGGGGGGGGATCCAATAGTTTTAGGGTGTATATGGGGGTTGAATAGGGGTTTGTGGTTGTCCTGGGGATGTGGGTGTCCAGGTGGTGGGGGTGTCCACAGGGTGTGGCTGTCTAGGGGGTGGGGGTGTCAGCGGGGCTAGGGTGTTTTCAGAGATGTGTGTGTGGGTGGGGGGGGGGGGCTTTCTAGTGGTGGGGAATGTCCTAGGGGGTGTGCGTCTCCAGGGGTGTGTCTACGGGGTTAGGTGGTGTATAAAAGGGGATATATAAGATTTGGGGTTTTTTCAATGGGTGATAAGTAGTCTTTGGGGTGGGTGTGTCCAAGGGTGGGGGTGTATAAGAGGTGGGGGTACTGGGGTTGGCGGTGTCTACATGGTGGGGTGGTGTCTAGGGGGTGGGAGATTTCTAGTTGGGCGACGTTCTATGGTGGTTGGGTGGGGGGGGGGGGGGGTCCAGGGGGGGTGTCGAGGGGTGGGACTGTCTTGTGGGTGGGGTGTCCAGGGGTGGGGGTGTCTAGGGGTGGGGTGTCAAGTGGGTGGGGGTGTCAAGGGTTTAGGGAGATGTTCGAGGGGGGGATATCTAGGGGTGGGGGGTGTCGAGGGGGTGGGGGTGTCTAGTGGGTGGGGGTGTCCATTAGGGTGAGGGTTGTCCAAGGGTGTGGGGGGGGGGGGCTGTCCACTTAGGTGGGGGTTTCTTGGGGGTGGGGTGTGAAGGGGGTGGGGCTGTCTAATGGGGGTGTCATAGGGTTGTCTATGGTGTTGGGGTGGGGATGTCCAGTGGGTGAGAGTGTCCAGGGGGTGGTGTTGGGGGTGGTCAGGGGAACAAATACCCATATATTACCTTGATCATTACCTATACCCAATCCAAACAACATCACAATTCTAATCCATCCCCTAACTAACTGCTAATTCATCATTAATATCATAACCCTTCCCATTATTCATTGAACAATAACTATAAACACAAAATCCAATACCAATTTTCAACTAATATAAAGTCCATAGAATCTACCATATCACCGCCTTTTAATAATGTAAAACAACCTTCACCACTACCCCTAACGTCCCCAAACCCTTACCATGGAACATCCTTAGACCCATTACCCACCTCGAAACCATATAACTAAACAAATACTTTACTATCATTCAGTGATGATACATCTATCCAGCACCTCAATTAGTTTATATGTTTCAAAAACTCTACCCACTATGACTACATATAGTAAATGTGATTCACACAATCATGACACAAGAACTATAGAACAAAAACAAGAAACAAATCAATGTTTTCAGTATACCATGCCACAGAACGCACATACATCTGGATTAGGCCAAATCTTAACATAAAAAATTTAAATGAATAACATTTAAAAAAAATGTACCAAATACATATTTTAGTTGTAGGAAAAAAACTTTTGATTGAAGATGGATCTATTAGGTGGAAAGAGTTTTCCAGCCTAGAGTAAAAGAGAGGTTTGGGAGGGCTTTAGTTTAAGGCTAGAATCATGTGGACTGTGGAATTGGACCCACTATGTATTTGTGGGAAAATATTCCCAACAGATTTAAAATAACATTTGTATACCTTAGACAATATATATATATCCCAAAGGTTTTATTAAACAATTGGAAAATCATCTTTCATAAATGAATATTCTGACGCTTTCAAAACAAATATGGTACAGTTGTAGTAAAAATATTATGCCAATGGTTTGAACAAACCATTTGCATAAAAATGATTAAAAAAACTCTATTTCAGCTAGTGATTTAATGAAAATTATAAAGGATTTATTGAGTTTTTTTTTTTAATTTTTCATTGAGGATTCTAAAATATTTAAAAACAACTAAATATATTATGTTTTCTATATCATGAATGGAAAAAATCATCATGGGCATAAAAATTTCGATATTTATGTTAAAAATTTTCGATGTATATTGATTATTGTATGTGTGGATTCATGAGTATGGTTTTCCCTAAGATAAATATGTTCATTTCTTTGACTATAAATTTTTTGTATTTTTTTAATATTGAAATTAAATAGATTTAATAGTAATTATATTGAGATAATATATTAAATGAATATGGGAAATTGGATTCAAAATAATATTAATTAGAGTAATATACCATATAATTTATACAATTTTCTAACTAAACAACTAATTAATGATTAAAAATTTAACAATGTATCACTATGATGTGGAATATGGATCATGTACCACTAATAGATTCAATGAAATAGTATATTATTATATTAAAAATTTTGTCAAAAAAATACTTCATAAATTCATACATTAACATAATACAAAAATGCATAATATCATTTATTATACATTATAATGTGTAAAAATAATTTTATGTTGTATTAATATAAAAAACATTATTCATATATTTACATTCCATGAAAACATAATTTTATTTTTTATTATTTTTTATTATTTTTCATATTTGTTCACCCAAACAGATGGTTGAGGACCTATGTTATAACATATATCATATAACTTGTATTATTTTTGATGAATTATTTCCACAAGGATTATATAGAGTCACTAAAAACAATTACTTCCATACTTAATCTTAGATATTCTTATCTTATGATTGAATGACTATTATATATGCATGTGTATTTGTATATTGGGAGACAATATATAGTGGTACATATTATAATTTATGTCACTGTGTAATACAAGTTTTCATCCTACTATAACGATCAATGGAATTATTCCATATCCAATCTATCCATATTTTTAATATAGTACATGATATTTTTAATGAAATACCCTTTGGATTTTCACATATCTGAAAGCCCGCACTAAGATCCCAATGAGGTTTTTTATGGATGATTTATACAATTAAAAGACAAAATCCATTTTATAAAAGTGAGAGATAACTGTTTTTCAAGAGATCGCTATATTATTATTGTAATTCATATAGAGAGAGCCTCAAAAAAATCTAGTGTATATTTTTATCTTTCTAAGAGAACAAAATTAGATATGAAAAAGACCATGAGGGTAGAGGGGTTAATCTATGTGTGTGACTTATGAAAAATTCAATCTGTTTTACCTCACTAACCTTTACAATTTTTAGGTGAATTCATAGCTAATTCCTTTTATGTACTCACTTTTGGCCTGTTTAGTGGTTTTATACTCAAGAAATTGAAACAAATAGGTACACTAGAATTTAATATTTATTTTTACAAACATGTTGAATGGTTATTCCCCATGTATGTAGTTGTTCTTATCCAATTCGAAAAATAATTCATACTTTTTATCATGTATATTATCAATGGTAGATATATATAAATATATTGATACTCATGGAATCATCCAGGTAAAATTTATGATCTTTGTTATAATTTTTTGGGTTATGAATACAATCAAGCCTCCCACTATAATATATATGATTTTTTTCTACAAAAAATCTATTAATAATGAGTTAAAATAGATTATATATTCTCTCTATAAATATAAATAATATGATCTCTTTCCATGATATGTTTCAATACCTCTGGAGAAGCCTACAGGTAATCAAAATTTATGACAAAGAGACACTATATACTGTACTAACATGGGAATTTTATGATATTATGAATAATATTCTCCAGTCCTTCTGATATTGAAATATTATAGGATAAAATACCTAAAATATATTGCCCTACTATAAAGATTCTAATATGAAGAATATGTTATCTCATTCAAAGGCACTCTCTCCCTCCCTCATTTTTCTTATTTAACCCCTTAAAGATTACATTATCACCAAAAAAATTTCCTCTGAATTTGTTAGCAGATATAATATTTAGAATAATCAAGTATTTAATTATATCACATATATACACTTGATATTCTTATTAGAATATTATATTAATAATAGTAACTTAATATTTTTAATTTCATTTGGTATAATTTAAATCCATAATCACGTGATTATTTTTTACATTTTTCAGTATTTAAATCTTCCTAATATCTTTTCTAAATGATCTCGTACCAAAACATATATAACACTTTCTCTATAAAATCCAATAATATGCACAATATTAAAATCATGATTTTCTATAATAATGATTTATCTATGATAACCTCATAGATTCGTATAATATTATTATTATACTAATCTTATATAACATCCAAAATACAATTTATATATTAATTAATTTACATTTTAAAAATTATATCCAATTTCTTCCATTTTATATTCATTTATAGTCATAGGTAACTTTTTTTCAAAAAAAATAGAATGATAAAAATCAGTTAATCTATATTTTTATGGAAAACATGACACTAAATTATCAATGAATTAATCATTATTAGTAGATCTCTCTCCATCATGCATTATACAGGACATTTAATGTTAACACATGTAAATATCTCCTATTACCAAATTGAATTGGAATATCATCCATTAATAGTTACCATTAAATTATATTATTTTTCATTATGGATTGGAAATGTATTTATTCTTATTACTTATTTATCATTATGTTACATTTAATAAGATATTATTTATAACACTTTGTGTTATGATATTTATATACTAATTGTTAAAACATCATCATCACGTTTCAACATTAATTTTTATAAAATTGATATTTTATAACAAATTATTGATAATATTTAAAACACTGAATAAATAAACAAAAATTTATTGAATTAACCTACCTTAAGAATAATTAATTATTGAAAAAAAATCAATTTTTTAATGAGTTGTCCATTACAAATTTTTTAGGAGGACCCATATGTATCTTATTATATCTCTAAACATATCAAAGTTATAATGGAATGAATCATTAATAACTCATACGTTTCCAAATTATAAAATTCATTAATATAAGGAATCCTTGATAGGTGTTAATAAATATTACATATAATAGATTAAATCCTAATTAAATTATATAATTATTCACTGCCAAGATTCTTAATTATATATATTCTACACAAACATGCATAACAATTCCAAGTTTTATGATTTTGTCATTGGTAAACATTATGTATTGAAATGATACCTTAAATATTATAATAAAACTAAATATATAGCAAAAATTTCTTCATCAACAATAATGATTCACATTTACAAATCATATGGAGGTTATAAATGATACCAAATTTTTGGATTATTCTTCAGATTATTAATTATGTATTGGTTGAGATAACACTATTATATCCTATAAAAAAATCGTATAACAATTTTATATTTTCTTATAACCTTTATTTTCTAAATGTCATTTAAAAAACTCATAACTCCAAAATTTATTTTTTTATACATTCAATTAAACATCATATAACACAAGGATTACAAAAAATATTTATGATCCTTATAATAACTATATAGAGTATTTAATTTTTTCTCTTTTACAATATCGATCATCTTATGTAATATTATAGGAATAATCCTAGTATATTTTAATCTGATTTAATAATATAAAATATTGATAAATTAAATACCAAGATTTATAGCCTTATTTATAAACATCGTCATTTATATATAATATGAATTATTATTCACTCCATGTGGAAGATCACAACACCTCAACATTTCTCAATTTTTCTAAGAGAACTCTCAGAATAGAATATATTATTGGAGAACCACAACTAAAATTCCCTAATGAGTATTATAATTGACAATTTATATTTGGAATAAAAAAATTATCAATAATTAAGATGTAAATTGATCTATAAATTATCTAATGGTAAACCCCAATTTTTCTCCTTTGTTTTGTGAAAAATAAAGAAACTATTTTCTACACCCAAAATTTATTCTTTAGTCCTTACATTATATTTAGATATAATGTCAAAACCATATATCATAATTCTAATATCATTTTCTTATAAAATCAAGACAACTCTAAACTCTATCTCTTATATTCCCTTTCAACACATATTAATTCCTTAATAATTTTTTTCATGATTATTTACAATAGATAAAATATACCATCACATCATTACAATAGTTAAAAAATTATCTTTATTTCAATAGATTTACATAAATTTCTAGAAAATGGGTCACTATTCCTTTATTATGTAAGAATATTAATAATGAATATAAATTAAGTTATGTGTGGATCATAACAATTCACTTAATATAATGTGCCATTAATTATACAACACTATGTATACATGTTATTTGGTTAGTGTAGAAAATTATAAAAGGATAATTTTTATGACATGGATGTACATATAAAAATATGATTCATCATATACATTAATATATTTGAGTATATTCAAATATTTCTTGGATAATTTTTTTAAACATATTCCCAAAATTTTTATCCACCAAAATCATTAAAAAATATTAATACTTAGATTAAAAAATTAAAATCAATGTATATGTTTTGATTCCTAAAAACCCTCTAAATTTAATGTCTTTTGAAGAAATTGATAAATAAAATAAAACCACATAGTTCTATAATAAATTAAATAAAAAAGATGGTGAAGAAATATGAATACATACATTATATATGATACGGGTTCAAAATAATTCCTGATAATTTAAATTTTCATAAATTAATACCTCTAAGGAGAACCTCAATGTTCTCCTCTAATGAAATAAATTCAGACATTAAATTATCAAGGATGATCAATTTAATAAATAATATATTAATGATAGTAGTTATTTATATCCCTCTATGTTGGTATCATATAATGTATTTAATATGCCTAATATCATATTCACTTTCATTTTACTCCCCCATATAATTCATTACCTTACTTCCATGGCTAGAATGAATAAAAAAAATACATAATTAAATTATTTAATTAATTTTATCCTCAGAGTTGGTACCAAAAATTAATGGTGACTCTAAACCATGAAACGTCATTATTTTAAGAGGTATCATTAGAAGAACCTTTCTTTTGTTATTTCTTGATTTATGTGAATTATTGGCTTAGGAAATAATTCCTTACATTTTTGAATTATGTAGTCATGAAAAAATATCAACATTAAATATTCAAATATTACATGTTGGTCTTGTAGTGATAGATCCATTTTATCATCATACATTCTAAAGATAGAAAAATCCATAAGTTGTCTTTATAGGCATGGCCATCTGAAATACACCAACCATAGACATTATAATGAACACCAGGTTCTTCGCCTCTTGGAAATATCTCAATAAAATAATGTCAATCTTAAAAAAAAATCAATTATTGTCCTCATTTTTTCATTATTTTATTTAGGTAATATATATTTTTATAATTGAATTTCATATTAAATATTAATGAATTTATTTATCTTCTACAATATAGTTCTATGACCATGGTTGTCAGACAGTTTGTAAAAAACATGCATCCTACCCACTGAAAACGTGAAACACTTCTAAGAGGTTCTTACTAGATAAGAGAAAATTTTGGAGAACTCACACCCAAAATCAATACATGTCACCTATGTTGAGAAATTTGGATCACATTTTTGGTGCATTTTTTTAATAAATTTTGGAAAAAATATGAATCTTATATTGGTGAAAAAGTTTTTTAAATATTCTTTCTTCCCCTGATCAAATTATACACTAAATCACCTACTATCATAATATTCTAACTCTAAATGTATTACACATATCCCCTTGGTTTTCTCTTATTTCTTTAATGAGTATCTAGAATTTATATATGCCATAATGCCTATTCATCTACGTAGTCTTCTTATTTCTTAATTTTCTCCATAATTTCTCTTGTAGTATTTGTTCACATTCACTAGAGAGGTAATCTGATTCTATAATTAGTCTTGTATTAAATTTATATTTTTTATTTACATTATTTATAAATTAAATTATTCTTTTAGAGCTTATATTTGGATTTCCTTTTATTGGTTAAGATTCACTAGTAATGGTATCTCATTGTACATTAGGATTTTTATGGGAGGTGATTCATTGATAATCCAATATTTGGCATGTCATTAGATGATATGTTGTAGAAAATTATTTTTTTAAAAGATGAAAATCAAATTAGATAGTGTTTATGCCAAGAAAAAAAAATCATATAAGGGAATGTAACACCCAAATACTCTATAATGTATTTATTTTAAAAAAAAATTCATTCTAGTTGATAGCTTGCAATGAAAATAACACCATTTATAAATGAAATATGATATTCTAAAAAAATATTATTATTTAAATTTGAGCATTATAACCTTCCAATTATTGGGTGAGAATATATACTAATAACTATGATATGAATAATATAGGGATTATATGTTAATAAATTAAATACCATGGTTACATATTAATAATATATGGAGTAATGATAATTATAAATAGAAATAAAATTTTTATGATAAATTATATTTTTATATAGAGGGCAGTTTAGTACTACATTTCACACATAATAAAAAAATAGTTTTTCAATAATTTTAGAAAATTTATATGATAAAATAAACTTTATTTTTTATCATTAAGTAAAATTAATATTATGGTGAATAATTTAAAATTTTCTCGAATCGTTAATTTTTTTTATGAATACTGAAAAAATAAATATATCGATCAAAAATAATATTTCTGTTTTCATTATTTATATAGTTAAATTATATATTAATTTGGATTTAATGTGTAATTAGTATAATTATCATGATAATTTACTAATTTTGTTATTTTTAATAATTTTCATATTGATTTTTAATATTAATATTTTTTAATGATTTTAAAGTTTTTTATTACAAAACATATTCTTGGGAATTCTTGGGGATTGAATTTGAAATTGGATTCTTCCACTTTGGGGAATTGAATTTTTTTAAAAATTATTAAATATAACAAATAACCAGAATTTTTTTTTCTAATATGTACAATTAAATTTTTGACCAAAATGAATAGTGATATAGTAAAAATTAATTACAACGATTTAGATAAAAAATTGTCTAATAGGGGTTAATATTAAATGATAAGGATTATAATTAACCAATATCATATTAAAATACTATTTTATGATAATATTTCAACCTTATAACATCTATTTTAGGATAATGACCAATTTTTTAGATTCTATTCATGAGAAAAACATAATGATCGCTTTTGATTTGAAAAATTCCATCTATGCCAACTTCACTACATATAAAAGTCCACCCTCAACACACATATTTAAATTTACACCTTTTTTGGTAAAATTACTACCCAAATATTATAATACTATTAAAAACTCTATGATTTATTTTTATCATAAATCCTTTCTAAGAAATATTTAGGTATAAACTAAATAGAGTTATCAAAAGAATAAATAAAATTTTTATGGGGTATAATTTTTATTTATTCTTTGAACTCAATATAATGATATAAAATCATGCTAATATATCCAAAAAATGATATCCATTATAATGATATATTATTATTTAATTTTCATAAACTCTATCTATCTCAACTTCTATGAAATAGAAAATGAAACCATTGATCGCGTGTACCATGGACTACCACCTCAAAAATTGATTTTATTTGTTTCCCTCAGCAATTTTATTGAATAAAGTAATTATGAATTTGAAAAATTAAGATAATTATTTTAAAATTATTATAAATCTAGAAATATTATACCACATATACCTTATTAATTTTCAATCTTTGTGGGATCAGATAACATCACTAGTTGTATGGTGGATTACCACATTTTGGAGCGATGTGATTTTTTTACACTTATTCATTATATGGAAGTTAGTAATAATGAGTTTAATAAAATATACGTTACATTTATTTCCAAATAATACTTATGAAAATATTATATCACTTCTATCTTCGTACTAAAAAATCCCTTGTAAAATGATAACGTTTCTCGTGCTTACATATGGACTACCACCTCCACATAGGGATGCGAGAATTTGTAATTAAAATTTCACCTGGATACTAATAAGGATGTATATAATAATTTTTAATGTTATACATTACATATATTATATTATATAATTATGGGTTAACATTTATTTTTCTCTTTTTTCCATCTGTTTATAAAAATGTAAATAACGTTCATGTATATGTAAAACCGACCCTCTCCACATTTTATGTAATCCAATGTCTATCTCTAATTTCGAACGATTTCTATAGACAAATATATAGTGAATGAATATATTATATTTACATTATTTTTAAAAATTATATACAAGATTCAACCATGATAAATGTAAAAGGAGAAAAATTACTGAAACAAAAAAGGCATGAAAAAAAGGAAATTATCACCCGAAATAAGGACTTTATCAAAGAATTGATATTAGATAGGTGATAAAAGACAATATGTAAATAAAATAAGGAGTGATTTATATAATATTATTATATAATTTATGTATACAAAATTTATATTTCTTATATAGGAGTTCATATATAAATTAATGTAGACGAAAATGAAGTTAAGGGTTAATATCTTACTTTTTATTTTGAGAGATATATTCTATATTTACCAATTATTCTACTATTTTGATTATATAATAACACTTTTTAAATGTCATATCTTGAATCTAATTATATTCCAGTTATCTAATCTATCATTTTATATTATATATTTCATATGTATTATGATTCAAACTGTATGAATGTGGAAATGTTTTATATCACAGTATCATAATTACATAGCATTGTTTATGTTTATGTCATCCATTGGAGAAATATTGGAAATTTATATAATTAAATATATATAAATTCATAAGAAGAGTTTATTAATTAAAATATAATCAAATATTATAATTTTCCAAATTATTTTAACAGAAAATTTACAATAAATATTTTAAAGAAAATCCAACAATATTTATCTTCTCAGTTGAAAATCTATGTTACATAAAAACCATGTTTTATCAAAATGTTTTCAAAATTTATTATAAAAATAGAAAATTTATTTAGTAATGAAATATTTAAAAACTTTTTTACATTAAATTACTCTTGAATTAGTATTCATGTCATTTACCATAATAGTTCACGTTTGTATTTTAGAGCAAATGTGAAGGAAATATTTGTTTTAAAATGTAAGACATAAATGAAATTATACAATCATAAATTATCAAAATATAAAATATTATTTTATATATTTTAAAAGGTTATTTTCAAAAAATAATTATTTTTTGAATTATTTTATGATATTTTTTTATAAAGATCACACTTTTAACTAGTTATTTTCCATATTAATATTTATTATTAAAATTTTATGTTAATTCTATTAATAAATGACATCAATATTTTAATATATTTTTGGTATAAAGGGAAAATTTTTATTTAAATAATTTTATTCTTTTTTTATTGGTTTAATATTAGTTCGATTTAGGATGTAATTTTTTATTACCATTCACCAAATTAATCACTATGGTAGATGAATAGGATTATGGATTGGTGTATTTGTTGACATTTTATTTGTTAGTTTCTAAATAAAAATGCTTATAATTATTATGCTTCACCCATTTATTATGAAAAATTAACTGGACATATTAGGTGATGAGTGGATTTATAAATCACATAGCCACTCAATGAATCAGTAATTTTAATGAGACAAATCATTTAATAAAATTACATGTGTTTTTTTAAATTGTTTTCAAATGTATTTTCCAAAGTATTAAAAATTTGATTTAGTTTTATAAAATTATACATTCCCTCATTATGAGATTAGTTATTTCTTTAAATTTTTTTATGTTATAAATAAGAATATCATTTCACATTTTCAAGACCATGTGAATGTTTATAAGAATTTATTTGATCATCATTTAATCCTAGCATATTATGATCATGTTATTATTTAAATTTAATGTGATTTAGTATATGAATATTAATTATGCTAATTTAATAATGACATAATATGTTTTATTCTTACCTATACCAATAATATGAGGTCACCCTATTTAATTCAATTAATATGTGATTATTTATATCTTATGAAAATTTAATAAAGTAACCATCGTATCAAATAAATAGGTTCATGGTCATTATAGTATCTTTTAGAGAATGATTGGTATAAACCTTAGTGAGATGATTTAGGAAAATATTTATTAAATAACCTGATGTTATGTTTGGATTAAATTATATTTCTAATTATATGATCACATCCTAATTTTATTGTAAATTTAAAGATTTTGTGGGTTACCGAGTAGAATATCTCTATCTTGATTATATAAGTGTAAATGATTCTCTCAAAAATGTACCTTAGGAAAAAACACTTTGAAAAATATATATCATGCTTCACTCGAGTGTTACCTTATATACAAAGAATAACACATTATACTCCTGGTTTGAAACTCTTGTGATATATTATTTAGTAAATTCATATTTCCCATACAAACTATTAATAAGGATTGGAAATTTTTTCTAGATTTTTTAATATTTATTAAATAATTTTTTTATTATAATGAGATTATCCATGAAAAAATTCATTAATTTTTTAATGTGTTTCAATGTATTTATGATTATACAGTATGTTAGATAATATTGTGATATAATATTGTGCATGTCATTATATATAAATGAATCTTAGTATATGTAATGTTAACATTATAAATAGACATAATAATTTTTGGGAATTCACACAAGAAAAAAGTAGTGAAGGTGATGGTGGATCTAGTACTATAAATGATAAAATTATTACCATATTGGGTCAAATCTCTCATGTTATAAGGAATAAAATTTCCCATATGGATCATACATCTCATTCACCTCCCAGTTTAATATTTTTTTGATTTCATTATGAATCAATAACCACAAAAATTTCCTTGTACTATTAATCTATTTCTTGTTGAGAAATATGAATGTTCCTTTGAAAAGATATTTCTCACATTTTGATGTCATAAAAGATAGAATGATTCAAGGAATATTAGTATCGATTAGTATTTTTGTATCAATTTTTCATATAAATTCAGAATAAAATGGTTGCAAAAGAAATTGAATACAAGGAATGTAATGATTTAAGGGTATTCCTCATGGAACATCATTTTCATATAAAGTAGTGAGAAAACATGTGGAGATAATTATCATGTCTATTAATAAAAATGAAAATGTTTCTATGTGTGAAGAGAACGTTCAAAGGTTATATAACAATTACATAGAGTATGTAATATTCCAAAGAGCGTGATTGATAATTTTTCTATGGGGATTATGAAAATTATTCTAAGGGAACGAGTACCCAAAACATTGTCATGATACATGTATATAGTATCATGTTTTATAATTTTAGATAAGAAGTTATGTATGTTTTATATAATTTATGGGATAAAATATAAAAGGACATTGGAAGACCAAAATATAAATAATGTGATTATGGGAGACAAATAATTCTTATTTCTTACCACTGTAGAAACAAACACACTAATACTTTTTTAAAGTGAATTATATTTTTTAAAAAGTGTTGGGAGAATCGCCACAATAATCATGAGTTTATTAATATAAAATTATTTCCTAATTGTGCAATTATTCAATTGTATAGAGTCTGGTCACAATGAAAATGAATTCCCCAACCGTCAAGAGAATATACCATAAAAGAATAAACATTATAAACATCAAACATATAAAACTAAAATTGAAGATTTGGATTGATTAATTTGAATGTGTATTTATATTTGATAATAATATGGTTAAAATATTTTAGAAATAATATTCAGGTTATAAAAATCCATAAATATTTATGTATTGTACAACCGTTGCATTTAATTAACTATTCCAAAGAATATGAATAATATTGATGATTAAAAAGAAAATAGAATCTATTTAATGTTTAATTTTTTTAAAAAAATACATTATTAAGGGAATATAATCCTTAATATTTTCCCACATCTGAGATAACAATTATGTGGATATTTTTGTGGGAGTTCTTGTCAAATTGAAATTGGATAGTGAATTTTGTAAACTATTATAGAGATTAAAATATAACAGGATTTATAAAATATATTTGAAAATTATTGATATTATTTTTGGAAGAATGCATGTTTTCATTAGGTTTTTCAAGGTGATGAAGGTATTAAAATATATAGAATCTGACATTAAGACATAATTTATTTGGTTTTGGGAATATAATGATAATTTAGTGACCATTATAAAAAATTATTGAAAATTGACTTTGGACTATCAAATTTGGCAAAAGTAATAAGTTAAAATATTTTGGGAATGCAGATATATAATTAATTTGGAAAAATATTTCGACTTTATACTAATTCAATTATGTTAATGGAGTTTTTGATGAATTTTTTTCTGTGCATGGGACAATGTGAAATAATTCAGAACCTACATTTAAAAAGAGTCGAATCTATTATTGCATTGATCTAGAGAAAAACAAATGGGATATTTTTTGATGTTAAGGCACCCCCATTATCTTTAGAATATTTACAATTTACAATGATATTCATGAATCATGAAGACTAAAAATAGGTTATACACACAACAGTATAAATGATTAAAAAACACTTACGTTATTAGTATATCATTATAGAATAAGGAAACCATTTTTTTCAAATATATAAGGTTGATTTACCCATCAACTCAGTTATAATAGTCAATGTTTATAGTGTGGAATTCATGATTACAAGACATTTGAGTTGTGGATGTATCCTCCAAACCTATCATAATATTGTAAAAGGTTTCTTTTATCATTATATTTGAATTGGAACCCCTCATAAAGGAAACTTATGGGTTATGATGATTGATATTAGTCATGTTGTATAACTAAATTGGAACACCTTGTTGATTTAATATGATTCAAAAAATTTATTGTTTCCTTAACGACAATAACCCACAATGTCCCATGGAATCCCCTACCTCATTGAATCGATTATATTAATAATGACACTCAATTTAATTTTTTTGTCTCACATGTATATAGAGAAGTCAAATTGGTGGTGGATTATTGAAAAAAGTGGATTGTCACTAATGAAATTTTGATGTGGGCCATTAGGATTCTTATCAACTACACATCAATTGTTGATGATGGCATGAATGGAGTGGTTCTCTCCCTTTATCGTAAACACACTTGTACTTCATAACATTATATGATTACTTTTTGTTAATATTTGTTTGGGATTTATTAACCGTGATCCCAATTCTACTTCGTATTTATTGAATGGGTTATGCTGAACATTAGGTGTTATTTGATAACTGCATGCAACCAATGTAGTATTAGAAAATATCAAGAGATATGAGGAATGAGTTAACATTTTTTTTGATAATTATATGAAAAATTCGAATTTTTTAAATTATACAGGTATACAAAAATATTGTTTTAAATTCATTTTTTAGATTAAGAGATGAAGTTTGAATTAATCTATGCACATACAAAGGATGAAAATGATCCACTAAAATAGATATATATTTATTAAATGTAATTTTTTTATCCATCTCATTATGGAAATGGAATTACACTACTCTAGTAAAAAGGGTATTCAAAAAAACTGTACATCCACCTTCATTTTTGATGAATCAAATGTCCTTTTAAATAATAAAATATTTCAGATTTTTTGTTATTGAATTTCATATATCATTCAATATCATCTAATCAATGATACTTATCACTCTCAATTAGTGCATCGGAATTAGTATTTTCCTTCATATCCATATCTTCACGATCATACTATTTTCTCATATTTGGAGACCATGATTGTGTTGCTTCAAATGAACGTCATTATTTTATTACACTATTTTAAATGGTATTTTTTACATACCCTTTTGATTATGTGGTGTGTCAGGTATAGTCTTTTAAAATATTAAACCCATTATTATCGAGATCAAGAAAAACTTCAAGGATTCCATTTATTTAATAGGATAAAAGGATACACTATAATATTCAAAAAGAATAAATTCATATTCGATAACATATTTGACACCAAACACTAATCCAAGATTTAAATGTAACACTATAAAATATTATGATATATTTATTATTAAATAAATTGAATATCTTTTATAGATTCGAAAAAACACTATAGTTGGTTTGATCAAAACACAATCCTATATTAAAATATTATTAATTATACAAGACCATTATATTGTAGCCATTAATTTGGTGGGAATAAACATTTACAATTATATTTTAAAATTATTCTCGTTATTAATTAATAATTAATAATTAAATTATTACCTATTGATTAGTGAAACTTTTATAATCATTTGAATTAAAAATATATATTTTCCGAAAAAATATATTTTTTCATAAAGGAAATTTAGTAGCGCTTTGCACACAGAATTTATATTTTTCATTTACGTTATTTAGAAATTTATTCAGAGAAATAAATTTATTTTATAAAATTAACATATAAAAGTAGTATTTGGGGAATGATTTATTTTTCATTGAAAAATATAGTTTTTTGATAAATAGTTAAGAATGAAAATATTTTTCGTGGGCATTATTTTAATGTAAATTTTGATCACAAATAATTTATTTTTTAAAATGGGTTTATACTAAAATTTTAAATTATTTAAAAAATTATCCCATTTTGTTTTATGGAATCATTTTAATATGTTTTTTAATGAATACATTTTATAGATTGGGACTTTCTTCTTTGGACGAATGGTTTTTTTTGACACACATCTATGATTAATTTTTAAATTGAATGATAAAACATCCTTTAATTTAAATTTGATAAATAGATGTTATATATTAAATAATCATAAATTGTATTATATTATAAGAGAAACATAATTTTTGGCCATAATGAATACAAAAGATAATCAAAATTAATTACCACAGATTATGCCAAAATAGGTTTATTATGGGTTAAACTAGAAAAATAAGTGTTTAAAATATCATAAAAATTGTAAAACCAGATTTTATGGATATATATTTACATTATAATATATAATAATTCATAATGTCCCAAATTAATTTCTTTTTACATTAAAATAATGTGGATGTAACTTTTTATTTTCAAATTTACCATGTGAAACCTCTCCACCACTCATAAAAGTTCACCCTCTCTCTTATCGTTTTCACAAATCCAAAACCATTTGATCTGCCAAATAAATTCCCTAAAAACATCTATAATACTCTAAAAACAACATAATGACCCTTTTTGATCTAAAATAAAATATTTTAATTCATTATTTATAATACTGAATAAATACTCCAAATAAATTGTAAAATTATAAATGTGTGTATTTGTATTATTCTTTATTAAACCTTGTTATAATATTATTCATTAAAAATTATTTAATAAAATCATCATATCATATATATTTAAATTTTATTATTTCAATTTATTAAGAAATATCTATATACACATCCTTCAAATAGAGAATGAAGTCGTCAATCCTGTTTAAGGTGGACTACTACAATACAAATTGATGTATTTCATTTTCCATTGAAAACATTAAAGGTTAGACATAATAATTTATTTTAGAAAATTATATGATAATTATGATTATATTATTCTTATATAAATATTATATCCCTTATAACTTCTTAATTTATATTCCATTCAGGGATATGATAACCTAATTAAAGTGTACAATAAACTACTTCCTTTTGAAGTGATGTGATTCTTTTTTCACTTGTTGTTTACAAGGAATATTGTAATGAAAAATTTAGTAAAATATATATTTTATTTATTCTGTATAATTAACTATAAAAATTTAAAATCATAATAAACTTGTTACACTCCAATCCATTAAAAAAGAAATGTTTCGCTTATGCGAATATGTGGACTACTACCAGCTTGTTGCAATGTGAAATGCCTTTCATTTTATTCTTACATGGATGAAAATGAGGTTAGATTTTGTTAACATAAATGAAATATATATATATATATAATTATACCTAATTTTTGTTTAATTAATATTTTACTTTTATTTTCAATCGTCCATAAAAAATGTCAATAGTGTTCACAAGTACGTATGACCTTCTGTCTCTATGAATGATATAATCCATTTTATATCTGTAACATTAATATATTAATCTATAAGAATTTATAATCAATATATATATGATACATATATCATTTATGAAATTCCAGAGATTATTTACCCCTGACTGATGTCAAAAAACTATAATTAATGATTTAACACATACATATAAAGCGATTTTATAATCACCTGAAAGAGTAATTTTGACAAAGAATTATTACTAAAATTATGATAAAAAACTATAATTAATACATATATAGAATGAGTTATATTATTTAAATTATATAATATATTTATATTAGACCATTGTTTGTTATATTTATGTTTCAGGCACATATGAAGGAAGTTGAGCACGAGGTTTGAGTTTCTCATTTCACATTCTCTTTCTTGATATTTAGGTCATGTTCGCCACTTATTATCTTCTGTTAAATATATAATTCCCATTATGATTTTTTATATCATGAATATATTTATATTACGGGTTTTAAATTCATCATTTTATTTAATGCACCATGGTTTTGGAAATAAATGTAATATATAATGTAATACATGAACACTAATTATCTGTGAAACAACCCATTGTTTTTATAATGTTGTCATTAAACACAATTTTGAAGTGTATATGTTTTGAATTTTGGAAAACAGATATACCTAGTTATGATGAGAAGGATATCTTTAGACTGATATGATCAACAAAATTTTTTTGTGAATAGTAACATGACCCTTATGAATAGTAATGTACCCTTATAAATATTAACCACATCCATTTAAGTATAAATAAAAACATGGAACCTAATAAATGAGAGGAGGTATTTGAAAAATTATTAATGAAGAGTTGTTATTTTTTCCTATAGAAAATATTTAATTATAAATTTAAATTAATATTTTTATTTAAAAATAAATTTATTTTCATAAAATGTTTTCTCAAATAAATATGTTGGTTTCATAGGATTTTAAGATAATTTTATGTGACCTCAGTTAATTTTTTAATGCGTTATAAAATTAGTTTTAAATATAAAATTTAAAATCTATATTATTCTTATAAATAATTATTTTATTTAAAAATTATATTTCACCTAATTAGAAAAATATTTTTGTTAAAATGGAGTCTATTTTTAAATTCTACACATCAATAAATGGTTAGGTTTATTTTTGGTATTTTTCTGAAATACATGATTTCTTATTGAATAGTTAAATATTGCAATTTACACTATAAATACATTAAAATATAAATACACAATTCCTTGAGACTTCATGGATGAAATACCACTTTGTTATAACACCCATGAACATATTATTTTTTTAGTCACATTAAGAAACACAATTTTTTGTCCTGAGAGAAATAATAAATGAAGAATTAGATATTCAAAAATAACCCATCACCTCTACTATAAAAACCAACCTCTCTCTCTATTCTTCCCACTCTAATAATCCTTGATGAATATCAAATTTAGACAAAAATTCACTTCCCTAACCTCTACCCACATCTATGATGTCTCTTTATTTTTAAAATACCAAAACACCTTCTCATAGAAACGTTCTCAATGAGGATATTTCAATAGTTAAACCTCTTTATTTTTCATTTAATTTCATTTTCAAGTTATATTATTTTATTATCATCTCCTCACCTCCTATGTAAAAATTATCATGATAACTATATTATCATACACATACAAAAAATATATCTAGTAAATGAATATCCACCCTAGAAATTTTGTCTCTCAATTATTTTTAAAATGAAATCATTATCTAGGAGGTTCCAATTTACATCTTCCATGGATAAAGAACCTTTGTTCTTAAATTTAACATTAAGATCTGGTCATTAAACATTTTTTATGATTGAACCAAAAAATAATATATATTATATAACATATTAAATGTTCTGGAACCATAATATGTACATCATAATAATTCATATGAAAATACTAGTACCTAACAATCAAAATATCATCAATACAATCTAAATGATTATTACTAATTTTCTATAAAAATAAATCATCCTCATACCATATAACAAAATGAATTATATCGTAATTTAATAATACTTATTTTCATTATTATAATATACATTCAATTAGGTGTAATGCTCCCAATTCCACATGAACATCCATACTCATATACATGTACACCGATCATGAAAACCAAAAAAACGAACACTCTAGATCAATGAATTGGTATCTTATATCTCATCAAAAAATAAATATATGGACATAATAAAATAATAATAAATATTATAAATAGATAGGATATTATAAATTAATTAATTAATAAATTTAATTTTTTTATCAGAGATGATATTTTTAGGTGTACAATGAGTTCTTACATTATGTAAGAGTTTTCTACCCTCACCTCCATTTTTTCAGGTTTCAATTTTTCACTCTTAATCCCAATTAAATAATTATTATTTTTTTAATCCAAAAAAAAATCGGTGTGAATGTTCTTTATATGTGTGCTTATTATATTCCTTGTTTATTTTATGGGTAGTTATTTTTTTTATAATGATATTTATTAATTCTTATAGATAAATATGTATGAATCAATGTAACTTCAAAAATTATTACATATTTCATAGTGAACTTAGTATAATGTTTTAACACACAATTTTTTTTTTAGATAACTAGTTTCATTCAGAAAAATCTACATTATGTTATTTCTAATTTTATGTAACTATTTTTCAAAAAAAGAACACTCATTTTATAGGTAAAAGTTTATTTCTCTCAAAAATTTCTCTTATTTTATAAGTGAATTTTTTAAAATTTTAGCTGATCTATTATATTTTATGTCTTCCTAGGGTAAATATATTTTATTATCAGCTAAAATATTATATTAATTTTTTTTTTGAGCAGTTTTACTATGGATTTTCTTTACTGAAACCATTCACCATATGAGTCATAATTGTTAATGATTATGTGTACAGATTGGGGAATATTATTTTTATGCTCATTTGTTTATGTTTATCCCCTTTAATATGAGGAATTAATTGGAAATTATATGTTATTTGATGGTCCTACTATATACCCTCTATGAATCATTAGTTCTCCTGAGACAAAAAAAATTGGGTTTGGGTTGAGGCCTTACACTAGTATTTTCAGACGTTTTGGTTGAGGCCTTGATAATATGTTTTTGATATTCAAAATCATAAATTCCAACATTATGGCATCAGTAATTGAAAAAACATGTTATTATTATATGAGTATAATATTATTCATTATTTCACATTCTCTTATGATAATTTATATGGTAATATTTATTCATCTTTCATTCATGATATATAATACGCAAGTATTTTTTAAAAGGCGTGTGTTTTTAGTTTTTCACCATGACTTGTGCTTATTCTTAATAATAAATTATTCAGTATTGCATACCCCTATGGATAATATGATCTCACCCCTTTTATGTGTTTTATTTTCCAGAGGTTTTTAAATTGAATATTTTCAATGAATTGTTGTGATAATCGAGGACTCATTTGGATTTTCCATTATGTATTTCATTTCATGATATAATGTTGAATGTACATTTGTATCATGTTAAAAATAAACAAAATCTATTAGACAAATTTGTAAAAAAACATTCTTATAATACAGAAAAGGTATTAGTATAAGTCAGTAGCTTCGGGAAAGAAGGGTTTGGGTCTTTATAGTTGGTATCATGTGAAGTTTAGTAGAAAACATGAAAAATAGATTTAGAAAATGTATCTCAGGGCATAAACCCCTAAGATAAAACTTGAGTATATCTATTAAATAATGTCCTATAATTTTATGATGGTATAGATTATGTTTATTTTTATTGAATATAAAGCCATGTCTTGTTACTACAAGTGGATGTAGTTCTGGTATAAATATACCAAGGAGTGACAACTCCATAAAGGTATTCTGAACATGACAATGGGTAACGTTGTAGAGAATTACTAGCCTTACTATGAACCTAGTTTGAAAATATTTTGGGGTATTCTTAGATAATTCACATTTTCATTATAAACCATTATTAAGGATATAAATGTAAATATATACTCAATCTAACCATTATTATGATTATGATATTAGACACAAATAAAATATTAATTTATGTAATGTGTTCTTGTAGATCAAAATTATACATTATGATTTATAAACTAATATACTATATGACCGTATGTTGAGATGGTGCCTAGTGGAATGATTGGAAACCACATGAACACATGAATCTCATGTAGGGATTTCCCACATATTCAATATAATGATGTTTTTTCTGAATCTAAAACATATGAGGAGAAACATATAAATATAATGTGATAGCTGACCAAGGATGTGAACTTTATCCCTAGCTATATCGAGCATCCTGGACCACAATGTAGAGAAGGAATGTTATACCTTTATATGCGAAACCGACCTCAATCATTCAATGGGACTACAAACCGATTCATAGCTGAGTAATTGATACATTCCTTAGAGAATAAATTCTAAGCAATGTGATCTTATAAACGGGAAAAGTTTTTCATGTATGTTTATTATCTATCCGGATATGTAGATCAATGGTGGTCATTAATTGAAAACATGAAGGAGGGGGAAGAAATAGATGAAATAAAATAGATGACATTAAATGAAATGTTGTTAAAAAGATATATTCCATAAGAATAGTAAGATGATAATTAGAGGAAATTCATGATATTGAAAAATAAATAAGATAAAATCACTGGAATTTTTGAAGAAAATTTTATAAGGATATCATGGTGAACTGTGTACTATATACATAATCCTAGGAGAATGATTGATCAATTACTTGATGTTTTAAATCCATTCTACTAATGGGAAATAGTTTCCTAATCATTCTAATCATATTAAGTTATATGATCATGTGGGATCGTGAAAGAGAAAGAGTTATCAATTTCATACGATATTAAAGTAAATAATGACAAGAATAGGGTAGTGGGGGAATTAAAGGATTGTGGGAAGAATAAAAATGGAATTTTCCCAACACATGATAATTTTGGAATGAAACACCTCATAATATAACTAAATATAAAAGGAGTCTGTTAAAACAAATAGAAAGAGTCAACCATTCTCGTTATTGCATGGGAAATAAAATATCTACCAATGTTCAACTATATAATTTTAAATAAATTGGATAATATGCCAAATATAGTCCTTATAGTCAAGGAAACATTATCCAGAGAATGCCAAGAAAGAAATTTTAAGCTTATATGATCACAATTGCTGATGTTGAATTTTCTAATGATGTGGTGGAGGGTGATCTAATAATTTATTCAATCTTAGCCAATGTATTATTTCATTATGTATCATCACATTATTTTATATCTTCCTAATATTCTTTAAAATTTATATTTTTTTAATTATTCTTATCAAGGGAGTTGTCTGTCCATGACACTAAGGGAAGTCTCACCACAAAAATAATGGGTCAAACAATCCCTACTACAACAAATACATTTTCATTATCTATTGATTTTATCATCATACCTATAGTCGACACTAACATAATTCATAGAATGTATTGTATTTCAAAATATGATGTGAAAATATATTATAAGAAGAATAAAATTAATATTTGTGAGGAAAGTGTAGAATACATTATCTTTAGAGAAAAATCAACACCATCTGATTCTTATTAATATTTACCCCCTATTAACTCTATTGTCATCAATTCATGAAGGATACGTGAACAAAATATATATATGGGATATGGATGAAATATTCAAATTGGGGATGTACATATTCAGAATGAAAACATTGATGTATTTCTAGGGTATTTAGCTATAAATCCTCCAAATCATGAAATTGATTTCTCTATTGATTTAATTACTTATTCATGACTTATATAAAATACCCCACATAAAATGGACACAATGAAATTAGAAGAAATGAAGAATAATAATGGAATTGAGTGATAAATTATTTATCATCCCTTGTGTTTATCCCTATAGAGCTCATGTTCTTTTCATTTAAAAGTATAATAGATATATGTTTCTATGATTTGACTACAGGGAGATCAATTATATTTCAACAAAGAAAATGTATCTTGTTCCTCACATTGAATATTTTTTTATCAACATCACAAAGAATAATATTTTTAGAAGATTTTTCTTCAATCTGGACATCATTAGTTTCATGTGTTGAATAACAATATTCCAAAGATATCATATCAAACCATGTATAGGTGTTAATAGTTTATTGTAATACCTTTTGGGTTAACTAGTAAAACCTCTATTTTTATGGATCTAATGAATAGTTTATTACAGATAAGACTTATTTACATTTTGTGGAATTTATTGATGATATTATGGTATAATCCAATCGAAAATAAGACCATTAGAATCACGTTCGCATTATTCATCATGATTCAAAAATGAAATAAGCTATATTGGATGTTTAGGAGGTTTTAATTCTGGACTCAAACTATATATTATCATGGATATATTGTCTTTATAGATGTAATCTTAGTTGATTATGAAAATAAAATGGATGTTTATGAATGTCATACTCCATAAAACATAACCTAGGTACATTGTTTTATAGTATTATTATGATTTTGTTGGTGTTTCATTCCAAACATTTCACGATTAGCTATCATGTTAACCATTTTTACTCATAATGGGTTAAATTCCTTATTGAAATAAAGAATGTGAATAACATTTTGATAATTTGAAAAAGATGTTAGTGAATTATCCAATGTTGAGTCTACCATTTAGAAATGATGGATTTTTGGCATATAGCGAAGCACCAAAGAAAAGACATGGTGGTGTTTTATAAAAAATGGTAAAGATGTTTTTTCTGCATCATGGAAGTTAAAAATTCAGGAACAAAACCATCCAACTCATGATCTTTAGTTATCCAATGTATTATTTTATCAAGGTATATGGAGACATTATCTCTATGGTTAAAGATTTGAGATATATAGTGATCAAAATATCATTAAATATATATTCCCAAACAACTATCATAAAATTAGGACAATTATATGGATCACACTACTTGAGGATTATGATTGATCCATAAACTACCTTTTTGGGAAGTAAAATAAGGGGGAAGATTCATTGAGTAGGAAGGATCATGGCGTTCTAAACAAAATGGGGACTGAGAAAGAACCTATGTACATAGATCTAGATACAAGGAATGTGGGAATTATAAAAGAAAGTGAATAATCATTATTTTGTCAATTGTTTGACCCACGATCTTTATTTGAACTATGTAAATGTTTTAAATCTAATTACGATAATATTTAATGGAAAATAAATGCTATGAATTATGGGAATTTGATGAATTTTCTTTGGGAAGAGGGAATTCTAAAATGTTGGTGATGTCTATATTTTCCCTCTAAACACGAGATAAATAGAGAGTTATTGAATGATTCCCAAAGATAAAATTTCATTATACACAATTAAATCAATAAGATATATAGTAATTTGAAAAAATGTTTCTTGTGGGAAAACATGAAGTGTGATATTGCTGATTATGTATACTATTATTTAGTTTTCAATAGATGAATGTAGAATGAAAACAACGTAGAGGAGTCAAGCATCCTCTACCTATTCCTACATGGAAAAGTGATTTCATAAACATGGTATTTTTATTGTATTACCAAAAACACCAATATAGAATGATGCAATATGTGTAATTATGGTTAAACATACCAAATTTACACATTTCCTCGCAATAAGTGAGGATTTTTAAGAGGAGTTCCTTCCAAGACTCTCTTTCCATGACGTTTTATGTCATCATGGAACATCTCTTTCAATTGTTTCTAATCATGATAAATGATTTACATAAAAATTATAGATAATTTTCCTGAGATCTTTGTTTACTGAGCTTTATTTGAGTACTACATATCCTCCTCAAACTGACAGGCATTCATAAAGGATGGTCCAAATGTTAGAAAACATGTTGAGATAATGATCACTTAAATTTCATAGTGTGTAGGACAAATATTAAATTTGGTAGAGTTTTCCTACAATAATAGTTTCCATTAAAGTATTAAAATGGCACCATATGATTCATTGTACGAAAAGAGATGTTGTGAACCATTATGTTGGGATGAAGGAGGTGAAAGAAATCTTATAGGCCCAGACCTTGTGGAAGAAAAAACAAAAAAGGTAAAGACTATTAAGACCCATTACAATTCATCATAAATCAAGAAAAAGATCTAGGCTAATAATCAAATAAAGGATTAATAATTTCATATGGGAGATTATGTTTCTCTAAATGTTTCTCAATGGAAGGGTGTTATATGATCTGGTACGAAAGGGTAACTATGGGCTAGGTATATTCATTCTTTTGAAATTCTATAGAGAAATAAGGATGCTGTTGATCGTTTGAAAATGTGTCATATCCTTTATATGGTACAAAATGAGTCCCATGTCTCATTATTGAGAAATTACATTCCATACCCAACACATGTACCAACTTATGGTAGTATAGAATTAGAACCTCACATATCATTATATGACAAGCCTATCTAGATTCTTAACATGAAATAATATGTTTTTTGGAATAAGTCAACATGGATGGTAACGATACTTCAGAAAAATTATAAAACTCAAAATGCAACATGGGATATAGAAAAACATATGATGAAGACCTACCTAAATATTTATATGAGGTAAAAATTTGGAAATTTCGAGGTACAAATTTTTGTAAGGGGGATGAATGTAACACCCTAATGTTTTAATAATAAATTTTATATAGAATAAAATTCATCAAACAATGAGTCTATATTGAACCACACTTTTTTGTTATAACATATTAATTAAACTTAATTTTTCTATATTTGTGTTTTAAATTTCAGAAAATGGGCATACATGGTTGCGATAAGTAATAATTTTAGAGTCACATAAGATCAAATTATATTTTTTCTAAATAGTAAATTTACCCTTATGAATAGTAATGCATCTTTATGAATATTATCCCTACCCATGTAGATTTAAATAAAATTTTGGGACCTTTTAAATTTGAGTGAATATTATAAAAATTAAGAATTAAGTGTTGGTATTTTTTGTTTAGTAAATGTCTAATTATAAATTTAAATTGATAAGTTGATATAGATATAGTTAATTTTCAAAAAATGTATTCATAAATAAAATTTTTCTTCTCCTTTTATTTTAGGATAATATTATGTTTCCTTGGTTAATTTTAAAATGAATTATTGAACCATTTTTATATTTCAAATCTGTATTTTTTGTGTAAAACTAATAAAATACTAAATAAGATATTAAAAAATTCCCCATCAGCACAACTATAAAACACATCCCTCACTCCCTCTTATCCTCATTCCTCTAATACTTTAGTGTAGTGACCCAAGATTGACGTAAACAGACATTACATTACTTTTCTGGAATAATTAATACATCACAAAAATAGACGCCCAATGACCGTATTAGTTTAGTGTCTTTGATAACTCCAAAGAAATTATTCTAATCATGGTGAAAGATCATCAACATCTCTCATAATGATATTCCCCTTTTTTCATACCTAAAAACATTCATTACATCCTAGGGAAAAGAAAACATAAAAATGGTGAGCTCAAATGCTCAGTAAGGGTAAGCATGGTGAAAATAAAACAAATCATATACATTTGAACATATAAAAACATCAACATAACGTTTAAACATCAAAATATTGAGCAGTGAAATAAATCATGGTAGTATATAAGGCATAGATCATATAGTGGCATTAATCATGATTAAATATCATGGGAATAAAACATGTAATTGTGGAAATCATTAAGCACATGTCATGATTTCCAAAGTAGCCAGAGCATTACTACCAAGACCATTATAGTGGACAACGTCCATTATGAACCGGGTTTATTTGCCATTCGAGCCTTGTATTACTGTACCTGACTCACTTTTCAATATAATCATGTAAATTTCATGAGATATATATCTTTACCAAATTCATTGGAGTGAGATATAGGTCCCACCAATCTCATAATAAAATCATACTTATGTATGCCACAAAATAATCATAAATCATTCATCATAACCCAATGAATAAAATGGATTTCATAAACATCATCCCATCATAACATAATCCATATAAAACAAATTGATATAATTTCATCATAAGAAAAATCAATCCATGTAAATAATATAGACATTATTTATGATATATAATCAAACTAAATAATGTCATCTTATTTGTAAAATAGTTTTGACAAAACACTTGAAATGATTTCTTGAGGAAAATATCCTTTCTTTTTCAAAATCATTTTAATTTCAAAAAATGAAATACAATTTTAAAAGAAAAGAATTTTGTTTAAAATAATCATGAAATCTTGTAGAGTAATATTCATTAAAATAAGGCTTTATAAAATTATAAAAAAAATCCATTAATGCCATATAAGTTATAAAAACATTCTCCACGTAATTTTGCCAGAAAAGTCAAAATGTTCATCGTATGGTTAAAAAAGAGAGATTCATTCCATAACACAATGTGAAAGTCAAAGAGAGGTAAAAATGGCTTTAGAAATTCATGTAATAATATTAAGAACTTTATGTAAGACATTTTTATGGACATGGATGAATAATATAACACAAGTAAATACTTACGTATAAGGAATCTCATATAAAAATTAGATTGGAAAAATTATCCCTTAACTTATTTCAAATTCCTTACATATGTGTTTGAGACTCCTGTATAGTGGGTTTGAAAATATTATTAACTTTTAATATAACTATAATAACATTTATGATATCATATATGAGTTACTTATGACTTTATCTTACTTGTTCATTTGTCAATTTCATGTTAAAGCCGTGTTTTGGGTAAAATCGCTTCATTTATCTTACATGTTTGGACCAGTAGTTCTCGATATTATTATTAATTATATCATGATATTATTAAATAAATAATGTAAAACATGATTTATATATCATATATATTCAGGATATATATGTATATAATAGATAGATAAATGAAATGAAATACTCTGTTCATGGAGACGGTTGGTCGTACGATCGCATGAACTCTATTTTTGTTTCCTTATTAAATTGAATGGAATTAGGTAAATAAAACATATATGTACATAAATAAAGTATCATAAAATGTAATATCATTATTTATTATTTATAATATATACTGTATAATCAAACATGAATGGTTAATCATGGAGAATGAATCATATCACGTAATGCAGACGGTAATCCGTACGAACGCATGAGCGATGCTATCATTCCCATAATTATTGAATGGTGTTTGAGTGGATGATATAATATCGCAGAATTTTTATCATGTTATAATAATAATATATATTTATTATTTACACAATTATTCCTATCCATGTAATGTGGTGGTGGAAAATATATTACACCATGGCGTGGAGACAGTATTCCGTACGTACGCAGACACGATGATTTCATTTTCCGTATGATGGATAGAAGATGAATAGGGTTGTTTAATATTTATAATAAAATATCAGTATATGATTGATACTGATGTTATTAATTTATAATTAAACAACTAAATAATAGGATGTTAAAGAATAAAGAAATTTGAATGAATCGGTAGATGAGATTACCTCATTTTCGACGTGCCTCTTCTAATCCTCCTCTTATGGCACTAAAGTTGGACTTAGAAGAATACCATGACCTATATTATGATTCCAGGGAAGTGGAGAAGAGAAACTGGAAGGGTTTGTCTGACCTTTAAGGATGAAAATGGTGTGAGGAGGAGAGGGAGGATGTTCCCTTTTATAAGAGAAGAGAGGGTCACTTTTGGAAGCCACAAAATTATTAATTAATAAAAAAATCAAACCCCACATAAAAACATACAATGTGACTCAAATTAAGTTATTAGGTAAGATTAGTTGTAATATCATCATCTAATCAAATTTGGACATGATATTATTTTATTTTAAACATTATCCTTTTGATTTATACTTATTTTATCTATTTAATTTTATTTGTGGTAAAAATATTCTAAATTTTAAATTGTTATAAATAATTACTTATGTGTTGTGAATTTTAAATAGTTGGATACCTTATGAAATTTTAGAGAATATAAATTTCAATTTATTATTTTTAAATATTTTTGTGATTTTTTAAGAATTTTATAATATGATATTTTTATAAAATTAAAATTGTGTTAATTTTGACACTATTTATTTATTTGAATTTAAATAAAATCCACAGAGAGGACATATTCGAACCAAAATATTTAATAGACTTATAAAATATCACATTAGTCTAGAAGATTTTTTAGAACTTTAATTAGTTCGTATAATATTTATTTTAATATTTTTAAAATCATTGGTTTGTTATTTCTCTTAATGAAATAATTTATACAACATTTTTGCATAATTTGTTAATATACATATTTGTTGCAAATAAATTAAAAATAAAATACTATGATAAATATTACTATAATATATTTCATAATAATAATTTTACATTAATTATCATCTTAATATAACAACATATAAATTATTATATTTATTAATTTTCAAAGGTGACAACATTGAAACATTTAAAATAATATAATATAAATGTCCAAATCTCTTTTATAAGGCTCCAAATGATCCCAAAGTAGACCCTCAGATTATTATGGTATATATATACTCAACCAATAATTTTTTGTTAAGTGATTGGGACATTTTATGGTTATTATTACTTTAATAAAAATTATATTATTGATTTTTCACTAAGTAAATAAATTCTGCATCATTAATGTATAAGCTATAAAGGTAATATAAAATTTCTTGAAAATTTAAAATAAATTATCATAAAAAAGAAAATCATTTGATATTTCAAATGAGTATTTAAAATATAATTTATTTTATATACAAACTTATATTAATAATATTTTAATTATTAAAGTTTGAGTGAGACATATTTCACTTTCCTTTAAATAAAATTAATTAAAGGTCTTAATCCCATCCAATTGGGGTAAAATAGATTTAATTTCGACCCAAGTATGTTTTAGGATGAAATATAATCATCCAATTTTATTTAGACAAGTGTTAGGGTAATTTTATAATATTATAGTTACCCTTAATTACCTGATTTAGATTTAACTACAGTAAATAGAATTTACCGTAGATACAATTCATAGTGCCCAAAAATGAAAATCTGCCTATTAACATAATTTGGAAATAATGATTCCAAATATGGAATCCATTTTTTGAAATTAAAATCATAGAAGTTGCAGAAATTAATTTAAATTTAATCTCGTTGTTATTAAAACACATTTTAAAAGATAAAACATTGCAAAAGATTGAAATGATTTTACCTATTAATTCAATATAAAATCAATGCTAATGACGTACATTAGATTAAATCGTAAAAATATATTCCATTTATACAAAAAATTAATATTATAATTTAACCATACAAATATTAGGATGAAAAAAGTTCTTTCTAATTAAAATATAGTGTGTTTTTACTATTCATTAAAATATGAAAGTTTTCATAATAATATGAAAAATTTATCCTCATAAAATTTTTATATCCTTATTCAAAAGAAGAATTTTATTTTTTCAAATTTAACTTATAAACATTTCAAAGCTTGATTTAATGTGGGTGTGCAATCAAAAGGTGGCAAACTGCATTTTTTGAAAAATATTTATTTTACCCGAAAAGAATTTTTTATTTTAATACCATGTTGTAGAACATGGGAAAGATGAATAATAATGTAATAAAATTAAAAATGTAGTAAATATTTTTCATAAAATCTAGTTCATAATAATATTATAACAATATTTCATTGTTTAGAGATACCCGGTAATTCATACTACACACGATATCAAGGAAAGTCGCGATAGCGTGTAATTCAAGCCAAGTCAGAGCTGCATGTAGTGCAAGCTACCTTTGTTGTTGCATATAATATAATCAAAACTTATGTCATTTATAGATTAAAAAAATTTATAAATAATGTTTCATAGAATAATTTCTACAAAACGAACTTGAAATTGTGTGTAACATGAGCCAAGAATTTCGTTGCGTATACTGCAAACTAATACGGTGCTGTGTATAGTACAAGATAATCATGGTGTAGTGTACAATAAAATACAACAACGAAATTAAAAATAATATATCACATAAAATCTCGGGGTTTTACATTCTACCCCAGTTAAAAATAATTTCGCCCTTGTAATTCATTGGGGTTATAAATCGTTTACTACTTGAAAGGTTCATTCATAGAGAATCCCATCCTAAAAAGGAATACAAAATCATAATTTTAAAATTTGAGTATGAAATGTAACGGTTACCAAAATTAACTCATCAGTGGGTTTCCCCATAGGAGAACATATGTGATTATATGGATATGGAAGGGATATATAAGCATCAACTTCTGAGGAATTGTGGTAGTGTACATGGCTATGAAAAAGTCAACAATCACAAAGCCATAAATTTGTGATGATCAAATGTACCATTTGATTCATCAAATATAAGGGCACTACGACAAAATTTTTGGGTTTCAATATCATTTCCCAAATATTGAAATAAAATCTAAATTAAAAGAAATACTTACTTGATTTTGGTACAATCTTACCACTACTCGGGCCTTGAACAATTTCTACTTTATCACTTAATGAAATGAAGTAGAATTTGTAATTTGTGAAGTGTTAGAAGATCATGCGATAGAATGATAAGTCATTCCATCTATCTTAAACATAAGTTTAGCAAATTTTATATACATAAGTCCATCTATTTTTAGATTAATCGTATATGGTTTCAAAAAATAGACTTATACATCATATATCATCCTGCTTAAAAAAATAAAACTATTTTCTACAAACCAGTGACTTATTGTAGGCTAGAGGTAGGAGATAAAGGCATGTCGCACTTCGATTGTGGGTTCAATTCCTGCAACCTTGTCCGATGCGACGGGTTGTCACCAGTCATGCAGGTTGTCCTTTTTCTAAAACTACACTATTATAAAATTCTAGAAAAAATAACGAAAACACTTCAAGCCTTAAACAATACTATAAGATTTCCAACATAATCCAATCCAATATTTAGAATTATCCAAATTAAATATGTCCAATCTCATAGTATAAAGAAAACAATTACTGGAAATATCTTCTACTGATAATGTGAATACCATTATTTATCATCCAATATATCTTGTTGGTCACATTCCAAACATGTGAATACCTGAATCAAGTATTCTCTTGAAAAATTAATACCCATTGAACCTTAGTGAAAACATGAATGCTATAAAAAGTTAACTCTATCCACATACCGAAATCCCAAAATTTCTATATACTCCAACCATGATATCACTTTGTCCTGTTATCAGTCATGTGCTCATTAATACTGCCAAAAATATTATTTTCTCATTATCACTTAATTATTCTCATATCATATGCATTCCAAAAATATTTCAATCACTTTTCATGTTTAGTGGTACCATTCATCATATACTTTAAAATACTCAAGAAAGGAAACAATATACCAATACATAGATTTTTCTTCATTCCATAGTACCAAACATTATTCTGGATAAACATGCAATCATTACACTACCTTCTCAAACCATTGACTGAGCTTCATCATTTTATTCCCCATCACTTCTTTCATCTCATATATCATTCGTAGTGTCTTCATCATCATCATCATATATACTACCCATGTGATCTTGCTGATTATCTTCGTATGATTTTCCATTGGGGAATTTGTTTGCATAATTCCCATACATTTTACATTTAAAACATTTAACCATTGATGATGTATTAGAAATACCATTATCCTTGTCCATTTTGTTAACTATACCATTTCCTTTGCAATTACTAGATTTTTTTCCTTCTTTTCCACACCCAAAGAGTCTACATGTTCCTTTGAAACATTCTCATTGATGCCTCTTCTATCATTCTCATTGATGCCTCATTAAACATGAGGGAAATTAAACTTTCTATCCTCTATGATCTTCATAGAACTCCATTTTCTCTTATTAGCTAAGTCATTAATCTTACCAAAGTTTAGATTATTGATCATATTATGAGATTGCTGATTAGGCCTAATAACGATGTTTCTCCTTCCATATACTATTTTATTTGGTAGCTTCTGAATAATATCATTCCATTGCCCATAATATTATCCATTGACATGAATCTTCATGTTTCCAGTCATTTTCTAAATCCCAAAAAGAATAGTGTGAGAGGAAAAAATCATGCTAGGAATACAACATAATAAAGGGGGAGTACTTTGAATATATAACATCATATGTTTAATTCTAAGATCATTACCGTAATTATAGGACTATAACCTATACATATACTAATCCTTAGGGACATCCATAGACATACATTAGAAATATCTCTATAGATTTCACTAATGTTTTCAAATCCTAGTTTCCAAAGGTTAACTAAACCTTCGCTCTGATACCAACTCTAGAAAACAAAGCTTGACGTATGTGGACATTACATTACTTTTTTGTAATACTTAATACATCACAAAAACAGACGCCCGAAGACCATATTATTTTATTGTCTTTGGAAACTCAGAACGAAATATTCTAATCATGGTGAAAGATATTCAACATCTCCCTTAAAGATCATCCCGTTTTTTCATACCTAAATCCTTTCCTTATATACTGGGGAAATGAAAAAAAATGGTGGAGAACAAATGCTCAGTAAGGGAAATCATGAAGAAAATAAATCAAACCATATACATTTGATCTTAAAAAACAAGAACATAATGTTTAAAAATCAAAATATTGAGTTGTTAAATAAATCATGGCAATATGTAAGGCCTAGATCACAATGGAACATTAATCATGAAAAAATATCATGGGAATAAAACATGAAATTGTTGAAACCATTAATAACATGTCATGTTTTCTATAGTATCCAAGGCATTGCTTACAAGACCATCATAGTGGACAAATTCCATTACTAAACTGGGTTTACTTGCCATTCCAGCCCTGCATTACTGAACCAGACTCACTAGCCATTCCATCCATGTCTATTTCATGAGATATATATTCCTACCCAATTCATTTGACATAGATATAGTTCCAAAAACATCTCATAATGAAATCATTCTTATGTGTGCCACAAAATAAACATAAATCATTTATCATAATCCAATGAATACAATGGGTTTCATAAACATCATCCCATCATAACATAATCCATTTAAAACAAATGGATATCACATCATCAAAAGAAAAATCAATCAATTTAATAATAGACACATTATTCATGAAACATAATCATACTATGTAATGCCATATTAGATGGAAAATAGTTTTGACAAAACACTTGAAATGAATTCTTGAGGAAAATATCCTTTTTCTTCAAAATCATTATATTTTCACAAAATGCATTCAATTTTAAAAGAAATGGATATTGTTGAAAATAATAATGAAATCTTGTAGAGTAATCTTCATAAAAATTAGGCATTACGAAACCGTAAAAAAATCCATTCATGCCGTATAAGTTAAAAAACATTCTCCTCGTACTTTTTCCAGAAAATTCAAAAAGTTTTTGTATGGTAAACAAAAGAAAGATTCCTTCCATAACACAATGTAAAAGTCAAAGAGGGGTAAAAATTACATTAAAAATGCATGTAATAATATTAAATAGTTTATGACAATCATTTTTATGGACATGGATGAAAAATATAACCCCAGTAAATACTTACGTATATGTAATCTCAGATAAAAATGAGATTTGCAAAATTATCCCTTACCTTATGTCCAATTTCTTCTATTTGTATCTGAGACTCCTATATAGTGGGTTTGAACATATTATTAACTTCTAACAGAACTATAATAATATTTATGATATCATATATGATTCACTTATGACTTTATCTTACCTATTCATTTGTCAATTTCATGTTAATGCCGCGTTTTGGGTAAAATCATTTCATTTATCGAACGTGTTTGGACTTATTGTTCGTGATATTATTATAACTTAAATAATGATATACGTACTTCCAGAATGTAAAAAATGATTTATATATCATATATATTAAGGATATATATGTATATAATAGATAGATAAATGAATTGAAATACACCATTCATGGAGATGGTAGGCCGTACGTACGCATGAACACTGTTTTAATTTCCTTATTTAATTGAATGGAATTAAGTAAATGAAAAATATATGTACATAAATCCAGTATCATTATTATGTCATATCATTCAGGATTATTTATTATATATACTTTATAATCATACTTGAATGGTTAATTATGGAGAATGAAGCTCATCGCGTCGTGGAGACGGTAATCCGTACGCACGCACGAGCGATGATATCATACCCATAATTATTGAATGGTATTGGAGAGGATGATAGAATATTCATAATTGGTATCATGTTATAATAATCATATATAGTTATCATTTACACCATTATAACCAACCATGTAATGTGGTGGTGGAAAACAGATTACACCACGGCGTGGTGACAGTATTCCGTACGTACGCACATGCGGTGATTTCATTTTTCGTAGGATGGATAGAAGGTGAAATAGGGTTGTATAATATTTATAATAACATTTTAGTATATGAGTGATACTAATTTTATTTCTTTATAATGATACAACTAAATACGAGGAAGTATAAGAATACAGAAACTTGAAATATCGTTATAAGAGATTACCCCTTCTTCGATTAACCTCTTCTAAACCTCCTCTTATGGCCCTAAATATGGACATTGAAGATTACCTGGACCACTTTTATGTTTATAGGGAAGTGGAGAAGAGAAACTGGGAGGGTTTGGCCGAGCTTGAAGGCTCAAAATGTTATGAGTAGGAGAGGGAGGAGGTGCCCTTTTATAAGAGAAGAGAGTGGCACTTTTGGAACCCTAAAAAATATTAATTAATAATATATTCAAACCCCACATAAAAGCATCCAAATTTACTCAAATTCGGATATGAGTAAATATATGGTTGTAATATCATCATCAAATCAAATTTATACATGTTTTGATTTTATTTTAAACCTTATCATTTTAATTTATCCATATTTGATCTATATAATTTTATTTGTGGGAATAATATTCTAAATATTAAATTGTCATAAATAATTACTTATGTTTTTTGAATAGTCCATAATTGGATACTTTATAAAATTTTAGACAATATAAATTTCAATTTATAATTTTTTAATATTTTTGTGATTTTGAAACAATTTTATAATATATTATTTTTATATATTAACAATAGTGTAAATTTTGAAACTAATCATTTATTTGAATTTAAATAAAATCCACCGGAAGTATATATTCAAAAAAATTATTTAATATACTAATAACATGTCATATTTATCTATAAAATTTGTGGAGAACATTAATTAGTTCATATAATATTTATCTTAATATTTTTAAAACCATTTGTTTGATATTTCTCTTAATGAAATAATCCCTACACCATTATTGTATTATTAGTTAACATACATATTTTATGCATAATAATTAAAAATAAATACTATGATTAAGATAAATATAATATATTTCATAATAATTATTTTAATTTAATTTATCATCTTAAAATAAAAACATATAAATTGTTATATTTATTAAATTATGAAGGTGACAACATTGACATCATTTAAAATAAAATAATATAAATGTCCTAATATGTTTTATATGGATTAAAAGGATCCCCAAGTCGACCCTTGGATGATTATGGTATACATATACTCGACCAATATGTATTGGTCAATTTTTTGGGCCTTTTTTATGGTTATTAATACGTTAATAAAAACTATATTATTGATTTTTCACTAAGTAAATAATTTCTGCATCATTAATGTATAATATATTAATGTAATTAAATATTTCATGAAAATTAAAATTATATTACCATAACAAGGAAAAAATATTAGCTTTCAAATGAGTATTTATAATCGAATTTATGTTCTGTATAACCTTATATTAAAAATACGTTAATTATTAAAATTTGAGTGAGACATATTTCACTTTCCTTGAAATAAAATAAATTAGAGGACTTAATCACATCTATGTGGGTTAAAATAGATTCAATATCGACCCAAGAATGTTTTAGGACGAAATGTAATCATCCAATAATATTACGAAAAGTGTTAGGGTAATTTTATAATATTATAGTTACCTATAATTTCTCGATTTACCTTTAACTATGGTAAATAAAATTCACCATAGGTACAATTCATAGTTCCAAAAATATATATCCTATTAACATAATTTGGACCAACTGATTCAAAATATGGAATATATTTTTCCAAATTAATTTCACAGAAGTTTCAGAAATTAATTTAAAATAATTCCATTGTTAAGAAAACGAATTTTAAAAGATAAAACATTGCAAATGATTCAAATGATTTTACCTATGAATTCAATGTAAAATAAATATTAATGACATACAAAAGATTATATGGTAAAAATATATATTAAATTTATACTTTAAAACCATTCAATATTATAATATAACCATATAAATTATTACGATGAAAAAAGTTGTTTTTAATTTAAATATAGTGTGTTTTTATTATTCATTAAAATATTAGAGTTATCATAATAATATGAAACATTTATCCAAAGTAAAGATTTATATAATGATTCCAATTAAGAATTATATTTTGTCATATTGACCTTATAAACATGTCAAAAATAGATTTAATGTTGGTGTGCCATCAAAAGGTGGCGAAACTACATTTTTTGAAAAATAATTATTTTTCCCGAAAAATTTATTTTGTTCTCATAACATGTTCTAGAAAATGTGTAAGATGGATAATAATGTTTTAAAATTCAAAATGTAGTTAATACTATTTATAATGACTAGTTCATAATTATATTATTACAGTATATTACTATTTAGTGAAACACGATATTTTGTACTACATACGCTATCGAGGAAGGTCGCGATTGTGTGTAATGCATGCCAAGTCAGGGCTATGTGTAGTGAAAGCTCCTTTTGGTGTTTCGTATAATATAATCAAAACTTATTTAATTTATACGGTAAAAGAAATCTATACTTAATGTTTCATAGAATAATTTCTATAAAACGAACATGAAATTGAGTGTAACAGAAGACAAGAATATTGGGGCGTATACTACAAGATAATACGGTGTTTCATATAGTACAATCTAATCTTGGTGTAGTGTACAATTGAATATATCAAAGAAATTAAAACTAATATTTCCCATAAAATCTAAGGGTTTTACATTTAGTATTCTCAAATATATGTCATAATACACATCTCTATTCTCTCCCCACATTCAAGAGCTCTTGGTCTTGAAAAAAATACCAAAAAGACTTCCCTTAATCATTTTCTCAATGATGGTATTTCTATAGGTAAATCGTCATCATTTTTCTTTTCTTTTCATTTTAAATTTATTTTATTATCTTATCTTCTTCTCACCTCATATATCCTAATGATCAAGATAACAATAGTTTCTTTTATATAATATAATTATAACATGTTAATGGAATATCCTTCCATGAACTACTATCTCTCGCTCTTTTTTTTCAAACAAAATCATCATCTAAGAGGTGTTGATTTACAACCATTGTGGACGAAAAACATTCTATCTAAAATTTATCCTCCATGGAATGTCATGAAACAATTATTATGGTTTATCAAAACTATAATATATTTTTATAACATATTAAATTTTCTATGACTATTATATATACTATATTCTAACTCAGATGACCAAACTAGTTCATAACAATCAAAATATCACCAAAATAATCTAAACAATTATCACTAATGTTCTACCTAGTAACTCATCCTCATACAATATATCTAAATGAACAATAAAATAATTTAATATTATTTATGATCATAAGTATCATTTAAATTCAATTATAGATAATTATTTCAATTCCATATGATCATTCATTCTCAGATACAATTACACCAATCATGAAAACCACGAAAATGACCACTCTCGGACGTTATATTTGTATCTTACAACTCTTACAAAAGGCCATAAATGAACATAATAAAATTAAAATAAATAAATACATATATAGTGGGTTATTAATTAATTAAATAAATTATTTAATTTTATTATCCAAGACATTAAAATCAAGTGCATAAACCATTTTCACATAAGGTAAGGGTTATCTTCCAGAACATCAATCTTCTTTCGGGTTTCCCTTTGTCCCTATTAATCAAAATTGAATTATTAATTATTTTTATGTACTCCTCTAAATTTTAATTTTAAGGTTTTTTATATGTTTCCAAATAATAGTTTTTATTTATTTAATGTGTAATTAAATATTATATAAATATCTTTGTCAATTAACCTCAATAAAAAAGCTCAATTCAATGGAATTTATAAAATTTCTAAATATTTTAAAGTAAACTCAATATATTGTCTTATGAAAACATTATTTTAATAAAAAATCAATTAATCAATGAAAAATTAACTTATTAATTTTCATGTTTTATGAAAAAAAATCGGAAAGAACTCTCTTTCTGAATGGTAAATTGTATTTCTCCCAAAAACATCTCAATGATTTTATTAGAGTATTTTTGTCTATTTCAACACCTCTATTTAATATTATGTCTTATTAAGGTTAATATATTATGTTATAATATACAATATTGAATTAATTTTATTTATCTGTATGACTATGTATTTTTTATGTTGATACCATTTACCCTACTGCTCAGAACGATTAGTGTTTATGTGTACCGAATGGGGAATGTTATTTTTTTGTTTAGGTTTTTTATCTTTATCCCCTATCATATGAGGAATGAATTTAACATATCAAGTAACTTTTGGGTCTTTCTATAGACCCTAGATGCATTGGTTGGTCTAACGTGACAAAATAGAATTTGGTTTTGACCATGGTCTTACCCATGTATTTTTCGACATCTAGGATGATGCCTTGACAATATTTTTGAGATGTTCGACATTATTTATTCCCTCATTATTGTTTTTGTAATTGATAAACTTCTTTATTTATCAACTATTAGAATATAAGGGGATTTGTTTTATTCTTTTATGATCATTTATATGGATACATTTAAACATCTATCATTTTTTGAATACTATGATCAATCATATTTTAAAGTCTTGTATTTTTAGTTTTTCACCCTACTTAGTGTTTATTTGTATGATAATATGTGATGTTAATCATGAAAAATGTTTTTGATTCATATAAGGTAATTTGAGGTGAGATGAGATTTATTTTTATTGCCAAATTTTTTGTTTCTCCTTCAATCTTATGGTTTATTTCTATGTTAAAAACATGTTATTATTTATATAGTAACCTTAGACACTATATATACTATTTAGTTTTATGATATAATATTTTATATCTTATATGGGATATTGTCCTGAAACATTTCTAATCTATCAGTGCTAGTGGGGGTGCAAATGATTATAATTGTACGGAATAGTCATGTGGAATGCTTATTATTTTAAAAATTACATAGGTGAATTATTATAATTGTGTAATATTATATATTGGGCCATATCTCATTAGGACCAAGTGTGTCTCCCATGATTCATAATATTTCAAAATACACTTTAAATGGTATTTTACACATCTTACATTTTCTTTTGTGGATCTATGATATGTTTTTCCCTTAAATCATCGAATTGTTTACATGATTCCTTTCCAATTTTTTTTTAATTTACATTGATTTCATTTTTCCAAAAAAATTATCAATTGTGTCAGAGAAAATTGATTTGTATTTATTTTGGAAAAAATAATTTTCATTTTTTATAATGATTTCAAATGGATTATTTATATATTAAAATAATATTAAAATAGATAATAATTTTTTTTTGATATGATCACTTATGGGATGAAAAATTTATATTATTATTATAATTTAATATTAATTAACAATATTTTCAAATAAATTTTGTATCAAATTTCATTAAATACACCATGAAATGGACTCACTCACACATTACTTAAAAATATTCTTGAATACAAAATATATATTTTTATTGATGATATAATATGTGGTCAATTTTATAGATTAAATTTATTTTGGTTAAGATATGATCGGATTGGGATACGATAATTGGATGTGCATGATCTACAGATGCTTAGTTATTGTTTTCTCTTTTATTAACTCTTATGTATCCACCTTATCAGCATAGTTTTAACTGATGATTATTATTTTTATATGCCTTTGACAATTGGTAAATTTTTATGTTATTATTTTGAGATAAGTTTATTTTCTCTTTGATTTTACACTCTGTTTGGACAATCTTTTTTACTTGAAACAATTATCACAATTATATGGGAATATAATATATTTTCATATCCTATATAGGTTCTTGATTAAATAATAATTATATTTTTTTGAATACAAGGATAAAATAAATCTAATTGGTCACATTTTGATGCAATTCAACTATTTTTTCCCTTGTATATTGAGCCCACCGGCAGGGCACGGGGGGAGCCAGGTAGCGCGCCTGCGGGGCGTGGGGGTGCCGGGTTGCCCACCTGAGGGGTGCGGGGAGCATGTCGGGGCACTGTGGGGGAAGAGTGGTTCGAGGAGGCTGTAGGTAGTGTAGCCCTTGTTCACCGTCTTCGTCACTGTATCCTCTTTCCCATGCCATCGTCATCAAAAAAGAACAAAAAAGGGAGGGTCGGAACATGTTCAGGCAGCCCAAACCATCATCGTTACGGTGATAGAAATTGGAGATTCTCATACCATATCTTTGTCCAAAGAAGAATTTGGTTTATATTCATAGTAAAAATAACACAAAAACACCCTACCTCGAATATTTAGATCGACGATGGAGTCGCGGAAGGCATTCGTTGTTCCATCAAAGCCAGAGGAATAAGATCTCGAAGAAGATGAGACGAGATGATGTCTTTGGTGTTCTTCGTGAGCAATAGATCTTCTCTTTCTTTCCCTAGTTGAAGAAGGATAGAAACGACATTTATCGATCTTCATTCTTCGTGGGCGACAGTTCTTCATTGGAGGAATAATTCTCCAAGGGTTAGGTGTCACGTCTCTTTTCCAATATTTCGCCGCTTCAAGAATCTGTCCCAAAGCATTCACCCATGATTCATTTATATAGGATAATGAGGTTTTTTGTAAAATTACATTGGAAGATAATTCAAATGGTAGAAATAATCAACCCGGCTCCACAAAATTAATTTCACGAGGGGTGTCTCAATTAATTATGAGGATGTCCCGAGGCTCCCCATAATTAATTTACACATGTTGGTGGAATTATTTAAGGGAGATGCCAAAAATAATAAGAGGAGGTTTTGGACATTAAAAGGGGTTATGGTGACACCATTCATTGGGGGAATTGAGAGATTATGGTCTCCTCCCATTAATAGGGGTCAGGTGGCCTCGTGTGGTCCCCACCACATTTAACCTCACATGGGAGATTGGGTTTTGGTGGGCCCCACACCATAACCTCTCATGGGAGGTTAGGGTGCGGCAGTCCCACCACCAACTTCCATGTGGAGGTTTCAACTACCCGCACTCACATGGCGTGTCATCACCAGTCCTCAGTGTCCGTACCGTGACTACCCCAAGACCACCTTCAAAAGGCCAGGGGATGGAGACTAGCACCAAAGGTGTAAATCCTGATAAAAAGGGATGGAATTAACTTTATGAAACGTAAACATACACAACTAGAGTAAAAGAGGGAGAAAACACCAAGTAAAACTGAAAACAAAAGTAGTGCTGAAAGTAAGGGGCCAGAAGTACAAGCCCAATTATAATGTACTAGGTAAAAGTCAAAACAGCTTGAAGGTGACAAGAAGCTCATGGATCGTCCACCACAGATTCTACCTGAAGGGTAGATACAAATAGTGACTCTTCTAGATCGTCCACCATGGATCCTTCCTTAAGGGTAGGTATATATAGCCTCCTCAGCACCCTCGTTTGTCAATCCTCCTCCGGGTACCGACTCGTTGTGAGGTCCACCTCTATGTACCGAATCATTGTGAGGTCCACCTCCAAGTACCGTCCAGTCCTCGTAAAATCGGTCTCCATCAGCGTTGTCCATCGTATGAATCCAACACAACGAGGTGCGGGAATTTCCCGTGCAATGGTGAGTATAATGATACTCAGTAGGGACCCCGAGACCCTCAAGGTCTCACTAAATCAAACAAGGATAAATCACAATGAATGATATCAATAGATAACATTTAATTAGGTATATGCCCATACATATAACAAAGTTATCAAATAACATATCTCAATCATGAGGAAAACACCATGGTCATTAACTCAGCTCAAACCAGGATTTTTATTCACGATGAAGAAAACACTGTTGTGGGACCACAGTCATGAACCGTCCTCAGGGTGCGTGTCGTGACTACCCCATGACCGCCTTCCATAGGCCAGGGGATGGCGAGTAGCACCAAAGGCGTAAATCCCAATAAATATGGAAGGCATTATCTTTATGAAATGCAAACATACCCAACCAGAGTACAAGAGGATGCAAACACTAAGTAAAACTGAAAACCAAAGTAGTGCTGAAAGTAAGGGGCTGGAAATACAAGCCCAATTATAATGTACAAGGTAAAAGACAAAATAGCTGGAACGTGACAAGCATCTCATGGATCATCTACCACGGATCCTACATGAAGGGTAGGTACAGATAGCGCAGCTCCTGGATCATCCACCACGGATCCTACCTCAAGGGTAGGTACAGATAGTGCAACTCTTAGATCGTCCACCACAGATCCTACCTAAAGGGTAGATACATATATCCTCTTCAGCGCCCTCATCCGTCAATCCTAATTCGGGTACCGACTCGTCGTGAGGTCCACCTCTGGGTATCGACTCAGCGTGAGGTCCACCTCCAGGTACTGTACAGTCCTCGTGCACTCGGCCTCTGTCAGCGTTTTCCATCGTCTGCATCCGACACAACGAGGTGCGGGCATAGCCTGTGTAGGGGTGAGTAAAATGATACATAGTAGGGACCTGAGATCCTCATATTCTCACTAAATCCAACAAGAATAAATCACAATCAATGATCTCAACAGATAACCATTACATAGGTATATTCCCATACATATACCTAAGTTATCATGTAACCCATCTCAATCATGAGAAAAACACAAAGCTCATTGAATCAGCTCAAACCAGGATGCTTATTCATGATGAAGAAAAACACGGTTACTGGAGAACTCCTCCTCTGTCGAGTACAGTAAGCCTATCACTACTCTGAAGTGCTACTCACTAACCATAGACTGCTGAGGTACTCCTCCTCTATCGAGTATCGCGGCTCTGCCACCCCAACACAATAGTGCTCCCCGCCATGGTTCTGCCTTCCCAACACTGTTGTGCTCCCCCAAATATCCTACAGAGGTACTCCTCCTGTCGAGTACCACGGGTCTACCACCTAAACATAGTAGTGCTCCCCACCATGGGTCTGCCGCCCCAACACAATAGCTCTCCACCTAATTGCCTACAGAGGTACTCCCCCTGTCGAGCAATGCGAGTCTGCCACCCCAACACAGTAGTGCTCCCGGCTATGGTTCTGCCACAACAACACAATAGTGATCCCCACTGGGCTATTCAAGTCACTCCGAAATGAATCAGACAAGCAATCATCAGGTCTCATCCAGCTACAAGGTCTTTGTACACCATACGCTCGTCTCCGGGAGGATCCGATCCATGATTTACTAGTCGATACATCCATGTGTCCCGAAATTTCACATGGAAGTATGTCAAAGGACTGCCTCATAATACGGGTCACAAAGCAACAGACGACATGTCAAATGGATGACCGGTCTATGAGTTATTAGCATTTCTCTTCGAAGGACCCTATTGGATTTCGGGAATAATCCCACCTGGACATACTCCAACTTCGTCCAAACCTTAGGTGAATTATACCAAAAGAACCATCTCATCATGAGGAATCCCACATAGTCAATGTCACATCAATCAGACGTCTGGTCTTTATGTTATAAGTGTTTCTACTCCGAAGGCCCAGTTGGAATTACGCTCGTTCTAAACCCAACCATTTCCCAAAGTCGTCCAAAACTAACTAAGAGTAACATAAAAGGACCGCCTCATTGAGAGGGTCCCAGTTTCATAGATATTGTGTCGATTGGATGCACGGTCTTCATGTTATTCATGTTTATTTGAAAACGTGCTCGGTCCGTTAGACCCGATGGGATGACGGGTGGTGTCGACTCGGTTTTGGCGGGTCCGACCTGGAAAAGGGGTAGGACCGGCCCGGTGAGTCACGCAGCCTGGGCCGAGGGGTGCAGCCCAGCCCGAAGTGGCATGGCCCGGACCATTAGGGCGTGGCCTGGCCGGGATCAGCATGGCTCTGCTGGGCGCGCCGCCTGGCTGGCTCGGCCCACCGACCGAGCAGTCTGAGGGGCGCGGCCCCTCAACTGTACAACCGGCGGCACCAAGTTACCCCACCCTTCCCTAACAGGGAATCTTGGATGGGTGAACTACTAGCACATGTGGCCCACACTGCGGGCCGTGACTCTTCTGGCGTGGATCCATCTAGGCGTCGCAGATCTGCTCCGCACGGCCGGCCCGTTTTCCAGTGCGGCATCCTCCTGGAGTCGGGGCTCCCCTTCACTTGTCCTGCCGACGGAACGGTCGGTCCTTCCGCTGAAGTGGCCCGCAAACCGGGCCACTGTTCCGGGTGCACAGCTGGCACGTCGACACCGGATTCCTCCACCGCGACCTATACTGGCTGCAGTTTCGCATCCCCAGCACGTTGCGACGGTGCCATGCTTCCTCCAATGCTGCCCGCTTGTCTGCGGCTTTTCCAAGCTTATGCGACGGCGGCCCTTGAAATTCCGGTCTCTTCCTTGTTCCACCTACGATCGCCAATTCCATCAATATTCAAGAACAAACTGAGGGTCGTCGGGCCGTGTTTGTTCGGGCCGCGCCCTCCGCGTTAAGCGATAGCAATAGGTCGGGAAAACAAGATTATACAACAACGCACTGAGGCACAATTTTAATCCATTAAAATTGAACTTAACCCCTACCTTGTGAATGATTCTCGGTATCCGAGCATCATGGATGACGATGTCGATTCCGTGGTCGTTGCAGTGTACCCGAAGATATGGCGTCTTCCCTCTTGTCACGAAGAAAAGAAAAGAAGGCGCGTTGTCGTTCTTCGTGGAAGAGAGTGTCGTTCTTCATCGAATAACTCTCAGTTCTTCGTCGGTGGGTTGGTGTTCTTCCCCAAATACTCAACATCTCCCACAAAAAAATGCCTTCCCCAAAATAAAATAATAAGCTACCTTATTATTTAATTTAACAAAGCCATTTCAAATTCAAACATTCGAACCAACCCATTATTTAAATGTGTTGGCAATTAATTAAACGGAGGGAGAGGAGGTAGAAGAACTTAAAAAAGTTGGGATTGTTTTCAACATTAAACAAGGGTGTTTACTGGGGGGTTTAGGGGAGTTCTTTGGGGAGTGTAAAGTGGGTTAATGGAGATGAAAGGTTGGGGCTCGTGTGGTCCCCACCTCTCATTTATCCACACATGGGATGTTGGGTGGTTATGGGCCCCACCAAAAACATCCCATTGGAGGGTTTAACTTCCAAAGATATAAAATAAAATGTTCTAGCAATTTTATTTATTCTAAACTAATTCCCCCAATAATAATTCTCAACCCGCTTAAAACGCAATTGCGGTAAAGGCCCCCTTAAGCAATTACTGACGATGCGAGTTCATCGGTGCCCTAAAATTTCAATTACGATCACGGGTTCTAAAGAAAGAAAATCAAGATCATTCTTTTACTTAATGTACCCGAGCTAAACTTCAGAAATTGATTATGGGCACACCGGGCCTCGGAATCAGGTGCCGTTAGAAACTGCGTACTCATAAAATTCAACGAAATTAAGAAAAAAAAATTCCTGGAAATTTCCAGGTATTTACATTACATCCACCACATGTCTTTACGTCCCCGTAAGGCTTAAACACACACTAGGGAAACTAATGGGGGGTACCGAGCATGCATCTGAGCCTCTTGCTCCCATGTGCTTCACTGTATGTTCATGTGCTACTAACGAATGTGCACCATAGAAATAGACCGGCCACATAGGACCCGCTCATGTTGATCCTCGATCTTCATCGTGACTTCTGTGAATGTAGCCCAGTCATCGATGTCTATCCCACCATTATCAATGAAGTGGGTCGGGTATTGCACGTATCTCCTCAGCTGAGATACATGGAAGATTCATGCATCCGGTGAAACTGAGGTGGAAGGGCCATGTGGTAAGCCACATCGCCAACCCTGTTAAGGACCTGGAACGGTCGGATGAAGAGAGAAGTTAACTTACCACCCCGACCAAATCTCTGTAATCCACATCGAGGTGAGACCTATAAGAAAACGTGGTCACCATACTTGAACTCCAGCGGTCTTCATCTCCTATCAGCATAGGACATCTGTCTGCTCCGTCCATTCCTTATCCACTACCGGATGATGTGCACCTTCTCCGTCGTAGACTGAACCATCATTGGTCCTAAAAGAGCTGCTAAGATTTCCCCTTTTTCCAAAATAGAAATTTGGTCTCATTCCGTTGATGAACCACATATTTTCCATAAAACATTCAATCCTATCATGACTGATACTAATTCATGTCATGGACGACGTCGTAAGGCCTCGACGCTACTACTAAGATATCCAACCATTACACTCTCTTCCATGGGTTGAGTCACACATTCGGCATTAGTGTGTGGTTACTAGGACTCCTCAGTAGAAATATAAAAAGTGAGGGTCAAGTTGATAGTTTGAACCAGAACCTCTTAGTACACAAAAATAGGAATGAAAACATCACAAAGATAAATGTCTTTTATTACTATAGCCCGAAGTACAAATACACAATGAAAACACAACAACAACAACAACACAAAAACTAGAAGCACCATGAACAAATGCATCCATGCCTGGAACTAGTCTCGCTCATGTCCACCTTCTTCCGGAGCTCCATAGTCATATTCTTCAGCTTCCTGAATCCATTCTCTCACATATCCACCCATTCCCTGCAGTCGAGGTGAACCTCCTGGTGTTGGTGGTGGCGACACCTCGATGCATCGTACACCACCGTCTGTATGGCTAGCTCCTCTACCCCAAACTGGTAGGATCCTCTACTGCCTTCTACTCAGCTACTGGACATGTCGGGATGACTCGAGCCAAGTGACCATGCTTGCTGCATTCATATCTCTTCCTGCTCCTCATGTGGTTGGCTCTGTTTCATGTTCCTTGCTCAGCCGAACCTGTACCCCGAGGTTGTCCACCTCTCGGCCTAGTCCACTTGGACTTCTATGTCATCTATCTATTGTCAGCTTTAGAAGACTCCGCTACGGTCGGAAAACCCTGCGGAAAGGAAAGCAGCTCTTGAGCACACTCAGAGTGTAGAGTTGCTGGTATAAAATCCACCCTGAAAAAAGTCTCGATGTTTTCCTAGGTGAAGGTCGTCTCATCGCAAAACTGGAGCATATGGATCCAACACCTCTCAACTACTCCCTAAAAGAGACTAACAGCTATATACACCACTAAGTTTGCGGGTGTCCCAACTATGTGGACAATTCGTGCTACAAACTCTAGCCAGTGCCCACCCGTCTGAAAATCCAACTCGCCTCGAAACCTCGGAGGCCTCTGTCACTGGAACTCGTGCAACGTGCTCATGCGGCATGCACTCTCTGCTAGTGTGTCAACTGGGAGAGGGCCCTATACTGAGGCCTTGCATTTAGGTGGGCTATCATCATGTTCTCCACTCGGTACCCTTGCTGACTGGCTGGTAAAGACATCCAGAAAAAAACAGATGTAACATGGTCAAAAGACTATACCTGGAGAGATGACCTGGTTTGAGCTGATTAAAAAAAATATTTTGAAAACACACACACAATAAATGTTTTCATATAGTGAGTCGGAAATCAGAAGTCAGGGTCCTAGTGTATGGATACGTTGGCCGCCCGCACCAACCCTGGACTCCCTGAACTAAAAACCACACTTAGTAAACATAACAGTATTATTTAAAAGGAAAAAAATATTAGAGTCCTAAGTTATGTGGTTGAACCGACCCCTCTGATAACAATTTTTCAAGACCTATCCTCGGGGCCTATGTCGTGACTACCCCAAGCCCGCCTTCCTTAGGCTAGGGCTGGCGACTAGCACCAAAGGCACAAATCGCGATAAAAAGGGAAGGAATTTAATTTATGAAACGTAAACATACACAACCAGAGTACAAGAAATAGATAACAATTAGTAAAACATAAAATAGAAGTAGTTCTTAATGTAAGGGGCCGGAAATACAAGCCCAATTGGAAAGTAGAAGGTAAAAGACAAAACAAATGGATGGTGAAAAGTAGCTCCTGGATCATCCACCACAGATCCTACCTGAAGGGTAGGTACATATTGTGCGACACCAAGATCATACACCATGGATCCTACCTGATGTGTTGGTACAGATAGCCTTCTCAGCGCCCTCATCTGTCAATCCTCCTCCGGGTACCGACTCGTCGTGAGGTCCACCTCTGGGCACTGAGTCGTCGTGAGGTCCACCACTAGGTATCGTCCAGTCCTCGTACACTCAGCCTCTGTCAGCGTTGTCTGTCGTTTGCATCCAACACAACGAGGTGAGGGCATAGCTCGTGCAGGGGAGAGTATAACAATAATCAGTAAGGATCCTGAGACCCTGAATGTATCACTAAATCCAACAAGGATAAACCCCAAAGAAAGATCTCAACGGATAACATTTACTTAGATATATGCCCATACATATACCTAAGTTATCATGTAACACATCTCAATCATGAGGAAAACACAAAGGTCATTAACTCAACTCAAACCAGGTTTTTTATTCACAATGAAGAAAACACGGTTGCTGGAGAACTATGACAACCCGTCCTCGGGGTCCATGTCGTGACTACCCCAAGCCCACCTTCCATAGGCCAGGGGCTAGAGACTAGCACCAAAGGCGTATATCCTGATAAAAAAGGAAGGAATTGCCTTTATGAAATGTAAACATACTCAACCAGAGTACAAGTGGAAGAAAACATTAAGTAAAACTGAAAACAAAAGTAGTGATGAGTGTAAGGGGCCTGAAATACAAGCCCAATTGTAAAGTACAAGGTAAAAGAAAAAACAACCGGAAGGTGACAAGAAACTCTTGGATCTTCATCAACTTATCCTACCTGAAGGGTAGTTACGGATAACACAACTCATAGATCGTCCACCACAGATTCTATATGAAAGGTCGGTACAGATAGCCTCCTCAGCACCCTCATCCGTCAATCCTCCTCCGGGTACCGACTTATCATGAGGTCCCCCACTGGGTACCGACTCGTCATGAGGTCCACCTCCAGGTACCATCCAGTCCTCATACACTCAGCCTCCATCAGCGTTGTCTGTTGTCTGAATCCAACACAATGAGGTGTGGGCATAGCCCGTGCAGGGGTGAGTATAACGATACTCAGTAGAGACCTTGAGACCTTGAAGGTCTCACTAAATCCAACAAGGATAAATAAATATGAATTATCTCAACACATAACCTTTACTTAGGTATATGCCCATACATATACCTAAATTATCAGGTAACTCATCTCAATCATGACGAAAACACAAAGGCAATTTACTCAGCTCAAACTAGGATTTTAATTCCCGATGAAGAAAACACTGGTACAGGAGAACTCCTCCTCTGTCTAGTGCAGTGGTCCTGTCATGACTCTGAAGTGCTACTCACTAACCTTAGACTGCTGAGGTACCTCTCCTCTGTCGAGTACTATGAGTCTGCCATCCCAACATAGTGGTTCTCCCTGCAATGGTTCGACCACCCCAACATAGTAGCGCTCCCCCTAATAACCAATAGAGGTACTCCTATTGTCGAGTACCGCAGGTCTGCAACCCCCATAGAGTAGTTCTCCCCACCATGGGTTTGCCGCCCCAACAATGTAGCTCTCCCCCTAATAGCCTACAAAGGTACTCTCCTGTCGAGTATCACGGGATGCCACCTCAACATAGTAGTTCTCCCCACCATGGTTTTGGGACCCCAACAAAGTAGTGATCCCCCTGGTCTATTCAAGACACTCTGAAACAAATCAGACAAGCTGTCATCTGGTCTCAGCTAGCTACAAGGTCTCCATACTCTGTATGCCTATCTCCGGAAGGATCTTCTCCACGAGCTACTAGTCGATACTTCCAAGTGTCACGAAGTCTCACATGGAAGTATCACAAAGGGACGCCTCATCATAGGGTGCACAACTCAAGAGACGACACGTCAAACGGACGCCTGGTCTCTGAGTTATTAGCATTTCTGTTCCAGGGGCCCTCTTAGATTTCAGGTATAATCCAAACCGGTCATACAAAAACTGCGTCCAAACCTCAGGTGAAGTATGCCAAAAGAACCCTATCATCAGGAGGAATCCTACATAGTTGACGGCACATCAATCAGACGTTTGGTACTTATATTATAAGTGTTTCTGATCCGAGGGCCGGGTTGGAATTATGCTCGTTCCAAACCCATAAATTTTCCAAAGTCTTCCAAAACTCCATAATTGTAACGCAAAAGGACAGCCTCATCCCGAGGGTCCCAGTGCCGCATACTACATGTCGATTGGACACATGGTCATCATGTTATTCACGTTTAAGTGGAAACGGTCCCAGTCTATTAGACTTGATGGGATGACTGGTCGGGTCGACTCGGTTTTGGCCGGTCCGACCTGGAAAAGGGGTCAGACCGGCATGGTGAGTCGTGTAGCCTGGCCCAAGGGGCACTGCCTGGCCCAGCGGGGTGCCACCCAGCCCGGCTTGGTGCGGCTCGGCAGGGCGCGGCGCGGCCGGGCGTGCGGCCTCACTGGCATGGCCAGCCGGCTAAGCGGTCCGAGGGGCCCGACCCCTCGGATGTCGAACCGGCAACGCAAAGCGACACCACCCTTCCCAAACCAGCCGGCTAGGGCGACCGGCCTTCTAGTGCAAGCGTCCCGCACAGCGTGTCACGGATCTTTCGGCGTGGCACCCTCCTGGTACCGCAGATCTGATCTGCCCGGCCGGCCGACGGGCCGGCCGGTTTTCCAGCACTGAGCCCTCCTGGCACCGCATCTCCACTTCACCCGGACGGTGCTTCTGCTGAAGCGGCCTGCAATTCCGGCCGCAGTTACGACTGCACAACTGGAGTGATGACGCCGACTGCCTCCACTTCGGCCTATGCTGGCCGTGGTTCCGCATCCCAGGCACAGCGTAATAGCACTATGCTTCCTCTGCCATGGCCCGCTTGGAAGCGGATTTTCCTAGCTTATGAGACAGCAGCCCTTGCACCGCCGGTCTCATCCGTGTTTCACCTCCAATCTCCAGTTCCATCAATAAACAAGATCAAAAACAGGGTCGGCAGGCCATGTTTGTTTGGCCCATTCCCTCCACGTTAAGCGATAGAAATATGTCGAAAAAACAATATTATACAACAACAAACCAAGGCACAATTTTAATCCATTAAAATTAAACTTATCCCCTACCTCGAGAAATATTCGCGGTAACCGAGCATCCTAGATGATGGTATCGATTCCGTCGTCATCGGAGTGTACCCTAACATGTGGCTTCTTCCCTCTTGTCTGGGGGAAAAGAAAAGAAGGCACATTGTAGTTCTTCATGGAAGGGAGTGTCATTCTTCATCGAATAAGTCTTTGTTCTTCCTCAGAGGGTTAGTGTTTTTCCCCAAAAACTCAAGAGCTCCCACACAACAAAATCCTTCCCCAAAATAAAATAATAAGAAACATTATTATTTTATTTAACAAATCCATATCAAATTCAATCATTCAAACCACAACATTAGTGAAATGTGTTGGAAATTAATTAAAGAGGGGGAGAGGAGGTGGAGGACCTCATAAATGTTGGGAGAGTTGTCCACATTGAACAAGGCTGTTTAATAGGGGGGTTTAAGGGAGTTATTTGGGGAGTTTAAAGAGGGTTATTGGAGATGAAAGGATGGGACTCGTGTGGGCCCCACCTCTCATTTATCCACACGTGGGAAATTGGGAGGTTGTGTGCCCCACCAAAAACTTCCCATGGGAGGTGAAAGTATTCTTAAGAGAACACTAGCACTTCTAGTTCAATGGTGTCCTTAGATTTCAATTCCGAGCACCGGATCAAAAGTTACAAAACGCCGCTCACATGTTTACTGAATGTACCCAAAAATATGTATGGAAAATTATTATCAATCACCCACGACTCACTGCAGCCATGGTTAAGCTCTACCTAGGTGAAACACACCCCAAATAACCCAATAGAACTCTCGTATTTTCAATAGAGTTACCATTTAGATGTTATGAATTTTAAAATAAAATAATTTTCAGTTGATTATTTTATTTGCGGCCAAATACATACTTTTTCTAGTGGGCTTCACTTGCCAAAGTTAGTATGTTCTTAAATAAACCATGTCCTCACGAGTTCAGCAGTGGTATCAGATTTTTAATCAAAGATACCATTTTTAAATTACAAGCATTTGAAAAAATAATATATTTTATTTAATAATTTTATTTACAATTATGCAATTTTTGGGATTTCTCATAGGAGGCCCACACTGAGTAAAAATAAGTCACACCTAAGGTAAAATCGCTATCCTGAGCACAACAGTTCCATCATATTTCTGATTTGAGTAACCGTTTAAGAGTTATTCCCCTCTTCTAGGAAAACTGCATACATGTGTTAATTTAACATTAAAAATACATTGATGGATCATTCTAAGCACTCCGGGCCTCAGAATCACACTCCGTTAGATTTCACAGACTCAAAAAATTCCCATATAAATAAAGAAAAAATTACATCGAAATTCTGGACTTTTACATTCTCCCCGCCTTTGAGCTCTACTTCCCCGTAAGCTACAACTCAAAAGCAGGTAATCATGTGGGGTACTAGGCACACATATGAGCCTCCCGCTCCCATGTTCTCTCCAGTAGTTTCTCATGCTGCCAGAGAATGAGAAATAGAGGCATCGACAGTCCACGAAGGACCCGATCATGTCGATCCTCAATCTCCACTATAAACACTGTACAAGTCGCCCCATCGTCAATGTCATGCTCGCCAAACTCGATGACATGGGAAGTGTCGTGCATGTATCACCTTAGCTAGGATATGTGGAACACGTCGTGCACACAGTGTAACTTGGGTGGAAGAGCTATGTGGTAAGCCACCTCACCAACTCTGCTGGGGCCCTAGAAAGGTCTGATTAACCTCGAAGATAACTTTCCGCATATGCCTAATCTCTATAAAACTTATCGAGGTGAGACTCGTAAAAAGAATTGGTCACCATCCTCACACTCCAGAGGTCTTTATCTCTTATCAGTATACGAATTTTATCATCTCTGTGTGGTCTCCATATGCTCCTGGATTTACCGTAAGAGTGGATGTGGAACTCCCTCAACACTTCCTCTGGAAGTGACACTGGTATATTGGTACGTCCTCTGAAGAGGATGAAGTGCTCCTCACCTTCCAAAAATCCTTTAGAAGACTGTCGTGAAGATATATAAGCACGTTGGGCCTCACAGTCAATGTCTCAAGTTGTGCCTCCTGATTTCACTGAAGAATTGGGAGAGTGACAGTCAAAGACTATTGATAGGCTGCTTCATCTCTTTCCACAACAGATATCTATAAAGCAGCTAGCTGCTCCATCACCTCTCTTATCAGTTGTATGCCAGTCTTCCTACTAAGAATATTCACAACAACATTCCCCTTCCCAGAAGTATAGACTATATCGAAGTTATAGGCCTGGAGGAACTCAAGCCATAGTCATTGTCTCATGTTCAGGTCTATCTGATAAGATATACCTAAGACTCTTGTGATTAGAGTACACTGTAAAACGTTCGCTCAATGAACTATGGGTCAGCTTATCCATTTGAAAAAAAACTCTACTACACCCTTATCCACCTACCTCCTACAAGAGCTGCTAATATTTATCTTTTTCCAAATAGAGAAATCATGTCTCATCCCCTGGATGAACCACGTACTGTTCCTAATACAGTCAATCCTTACATGAACGATACTAATTTATGATATGGACGACATCTTAAGGCCACGATGCTATTACCGAGAGATCCAAACGTTACACTCTCCTCTATGGTTTGAGTCACACTGTCGGCATCAATGTTTGTTCACTAGGTATTCTCCAGTAGGAATCTCAAATGTAAGGGTCAAGTCAAAAGTTTTAACTAGAATCTTTTTGTATTAACCACACAAGATGAATGAAAGCAATTATCACAAGGAAAATTGTGTTTTATTACTTCATCTAAAAGTACAAAGACACAAAGGAACCATAAACAATTACATCAATGAATCTAGAAGCATCATCAACAAAGTCCTCCATGCCTAAAACTAGTCCCGCTCCTCTATCATTGCTTCCTGATCCCTATGGTCCACCTTGATCGAACCTCTGCCTCTATATGGGATGTCCCTCAACTATCTATTGATCATCTGTACGGAGGGTCGGATAGTCACGTGCCATGTGACCTTGCCCACCGCATGAGTAGGACTCTACTATTGGCATATGTTTCTCTGCTCTGTGTGCCCCACACAACTGATCCTAATTCATTCGGTCGAACATCTGTGGGTCTGGTCCTCTTGGACCTCTGTGTCATCTGTCTACTTCCAGCTACAGAAGACTCTACTGCACGTCTACTAGTAGTGGGTCTCGCTACTGGTGACTTCTCAGCAAAGAAACTCTCCAATATGAGGGCTCTCTCTAACACCCCCACCAGCATCGGAATGTTGAGGGAGATCATCGAGGCTCTGGTATCTCACCTGAGCCCCTGCTCGAAGGTTCGTGCCCAGAAAAATGGATCTCGTACCATATCTCTAGAGTATCATGATAGTTCTGTGAATCTCGATGTGTAATGAGCTATAGTCATGCTGCCCTGCTGCAGATGTAGTGTCTCTGGTATCCGTACCACACGAAGGGTGGATGAAACAAACTCTTCCCGAAACAGGCTCTCGAAGTCTGTCTAGAGTAATGTAATCACATTGTGGACCTGAAGCATCAGGCTCCACTATCTTCCTACTGCTTCCTAAAAGAGACTCGCAATAAAAATCACCATGAGGTCTGCTGTTGTCCCTACCATCTGGAATACTCTCACTACAGCCTCCACCCAATCCTCAGTCACATGCAAGTCTGTCTCTCCCCGAAAACTGGGTGGCCTCTGGTGCTAGAACACATGCAGTTTGATCATGCGGTGTGCACTCTCTACTGCTCGGGATGGTAGAATCGGTGGCCCAATGGGGATTAGTACCACTTGTGGCTCTGCTGGTGCCTCCACTTAAAGAGGGCCCTACACTGAGGCCATGTCGCTCAGTGAGATGTTTGTGGGGTTTACTTTCTCGGTTTTAAATGTTCGTCTGCAGGGAGGCATCATTAATGAAACATATATGACTCGGACAAAAGACTATACCTGGTGAGCTGACATAAAGAAAACTTTTCAAATCACACACGTAATCAGTGTTTTCGTGCCCTGAGTCAGAAATCAGAAGTTAGGGTCTGGGTGTATGGATACGTCGGCCGACATAGTAACACTGGACTCCTGGTACTGAAAACCACCCTTAGTACCCTCAACACTATTGCTTCACAGAAAAGGATTATCAGAGTCCAATGTTCTACGGTAGAACTAACTCCTCTGATACCAATTTTTCATGTCCCGTCCTCGGGGCCTGTATCGTGACTACCCAAGCCTGCCTTCCATTGGCCAGGGGCTGGCGACTAGTAGCAAAGGTGTAAATCCCTAAGTTGGTAATGCATTTCCATTATAAAAGTAAACACACACAATCAGAATACACAATTGGAAGAAAAACACAAGGAAATACTATATACAGAATAAGTTCTGGTATATAAAGGGGCCAGAAATACAAGACCAACAGTAATGTACAAGTACAACTCGAAAGGAACAAAATAGATGGAAGGTGAAAGAAGCTCCTGGATCATCCACCAAGGATCATACATGAATGGTAGGTACAGATATCCTCCTCTTCACTTCTATTCTGTCGGTATCTTCTTGTTACCGACTCCTCGTGAGATCCACCTCCACATACCGTCCTATCCTAGTACTCTCGGCCTCCGCCATCGCTGTCTGTTGTCTGCATCCAACACAATGAGGTGCGAGCATAGCCCATGCAGGGGTGAGTATAATGATACTCTGTATGGAACCCAAGACACTCAAGGTCTCATAGAATCCAACTATGATAAACCACAAAGTATGAAATCATCATTGAACCAATACTTAGGTATATGCCCATACATATACCTAAGTTATCAAGTAACCCATCTCAATCATGATGAAAACACAAGGGTCAATGACTCAGCTCAAAATAAGGATTTTTATTATTGAAACCATGGCTGGTGAAGTATAGATGTTCATATGATTAGTCACGAAGCTAGATCATCTTATTATACCAAGAGTCACTACTTTTGACTATATGGATTCTGACCCACATAGGATTGATAGGTACTAACCCCCGCAATGACCCACATAGGATCTGACCCACACCAGATAGGTATGCGCTGACCCACACAGGACCTCTTAGCGCAGACCCACATAGGATCTGACCCACACAGGATTGGTATGCGCTGGCCCACAATGGATTATTGAGTGCTGACCAACACGGGATCGTCGGATTCTAACCTCTGTATGTTCTTTCTCCAACCACCGCCTCCCTTCCAGCTACTTTGTCTTTGTACACTGTCTACTCGCCTATTGAAGGTTCTACTCCATGAGCTACTAGTTGAACTCCATCTATCACAATTTCCTGAGTAGAAGTATCTCAAAGGTACGCCTAGTCATTGGGGACTCAACGCAACAGACGGCGCTTCAATCAGACACCCGGTCTATGAGTTATTTTCATTTTAGTCCCAGGGGCCCGGTTGTATTCATGTATGAACCAACCTGACCATTACTCAACAATACCATGAATTCCAATGGGGTATACTCATAGGGACGACTATGGTCCATGAATTCTATCATCGCTGATGGTTCATCAAACGGACGTCCGGTGCCAAAGAAAATGGCCCAAGAAGGCAATGGGTCAGTAATGGGCATGAGTCCGGTCCGACCCGATCGGACCGACTCTGCCCAACCTAGTCTGGGCCGACCCGGTCTGGGTCGACCCGGTCAAACGTGATGGGTCTAACTCGACCCATTGGTCTTGTCATCCAGGTATGTTTTGATCTGGTATGCTAGGCCCAACCCAGCGTACCACGAGGACAGTTCATCCCAATAGTCTCCATGTAGGTGGCTCGGTAACTCCACCTAGGAGACCGGGCCGGTTCAGCCAGTGACATCGTGGGGGACGATGTGGGTCGGCATAGGTGGCTGGTGGCTGGGTGGCCAGCCGGAAGGCCGATCAGGGTTCAGGCAGTCCTGCTGGTCTCCGGCAGGCCATGGGTGCACCGTGTAGGGTGTCGTGCTGCCGTGCAGGCTGCCAGCAGGGGTCGGGTAGGCCGTCGACAATGAACGTGGGCATTGAACAGACCTCCGGCAGGGCGCGGTGGCACCAGGTAGGTCTCCGGGGGGCATGGGGGCACCATGCAGTGTGCCGGCGGGGCACAGGGGTGCCAGGAAGCTCCCCGGTGGCCGTAGCTAGCGCACCGAGGAGCCGCCGGGGCATCACGGTTCTGGGAGGCCACAGGTTGTACAGCCATTGTTCTCCATCTTCATCACCATCTCCTCTTTCCAAAGGCATCTCTATCGAACAATAACACAAAAGGGAGGGTAGGACCGTGTTCGTACGGCCTGAAACCTACTCGATACGATGATAGAAATTGGTGATTCGCAAACCGTATCTTTGTTCGATGAAGAACGAGGTTTATATTCAATGATAAAAGTAACACAAATCTTCCTACCTCGAATTCGATGATCGAAGAAGGAGTCTCAGAAGGTGGATTTCATTCCGTAAAAGTCAGAGGAAGAAGATATTGAAGAATTTGAGTCAAGATGACATCGTCTGCGTTCTTCATGGATGGAAGATCTTCCCTTTCTTTCCCCAGTAGAAGAAGGATAAGAACAACATTTGTCATTTTTCATTCTTTATGGGCGATGGTTCTTCATTGGAGGAATAATTATCCTAGGGTTGGGTGTCACATCTCTTTTCCAGTGTTTCGCCACTTGAAGATTTTATCCCAAAACCTTCTCCCAAGCTTCATTTATATAGGAGAGGGAGGGTTTTTCTTAGTTATGTTGGCACATAATTCAAATGGTATAATTAATTAACCCGACTCCACCAAATTAAATGCACGAGGGGTGTCACAATTAATTTGGAGGCTGTCAAGAGGCTCTCCTTAATTAATTCACATTTTTTGACATAATTAATTAAGGGAGATGCCAAAAATTCATATTGGAGGTTTTGGACATTAAAATGGGTGGTGGTGACACCATTAATAGGGGCAGTTGAGAGGTTATGGTCTCCTCCCATTAATAGGGGTCGGGTGGCCTCATGTGGTCCCCACCACATTTAACATCACATGGGAGATTGGGTTCGGGTGGGTCCCACAACCATAACCTCTCATGGGAGGTTAGGGTGTGGCGGTCCCACCACCAACTCCCAAGTGGGCATTCCAACTACCCGCACTCACATGGCGACTGGAATAAAATAATTTGTGTCTACACATTATTTTATTATTTTTTATAACAAGCCAAAAAAACTAACTTTTATTCCTAACCATCAGCCATCGAGGTGAAAGTATTCTAAAGTGAATATCAGCATTTCGAGTTCAATAGTGTCCTCAGATTTCAATTCCATGCATCGGTTCAAAAGTTACAAAACACCGCTCATGCATTTACTAAACGTACCTGAAAAAAAGTTGGAAAATTATTATCATTAACCCTCGACTAACTTTGGTCAAGGTTCGGCTATGGCTAGGTGAAACACACCCTAAAAACCCAATAGTACTCTCATATTTTCAACCTGAGTTACCTTTTATATGATATGAAATTTACAATAATATAATTGTCACATAATTATTTTATTTGCGACCAAAAACTATCTTTTTGAGGAAGCATGTGCTGACAAAAGTTAGTGTCCTCTTAAATAAGTATTCCCTCACGAGTTCAGCGGTGGTCTTGGATTTTTAATTTGATCTACCATTTTTGAGTTACAATCATTTGAAAAAAATAAAATAATTTATATAATTATTTTATTTACGGTTATTCCATTGTTTGTATTTGACACAGGAGGCCCAGGCCGACTAAACATATGTCGCGCCTAGGGTAAACTCACTATCCATAGTGCACCAGTTTCCTCAAATTTATGATCAAAATAACTATTGAATAGTTATTATACTTTTTAAGGAAAACTACTTGCACACGTTAATTTATGCTTAACAAAATTTTTACGGATCATTCCAGGCACTCCGTGCCTCAGAATCGTGCGCCGTCAGATTTCCCAAACACGTAAAATTCCAATATAAATAAAACATATTTACATGGAATTTCTAGTTCTTTACATGTATTTTAATAATATCCCATTCTCTGTTCATTGTGATGATATTCCGGGGGATTACTTCTTTCAAATAGGATTGGTTTTCTGAGTTTTTGACTCTACCCAACTCAATAATATGTGGTATATTTTGATTAATTTAATAACTAATCTACCATTCAGTCAATTTTATATTATGGAACAAATATTCACTACATAGATCATTGTTCTTTTAATATTTATGTTTATATGTATAGAATTTAATATATCACATATACTATAGACAATCAATATGATTAATGACTTGATGTTTTTGATGCATTATTTGAAAGTCCCAATAGAGTTTGTTTTGAGTCATTGGTTCCTTCATATCTGTGTGGGGGGTGTATTTGGAAACATTTATATTAATATTATTTTTATGGAATAACAGATAGGTATTAAATGTGATAAAATAAATTAATTTTTTTCCTTTATCATGGAGAATAATTAGTGAAGGAGTTTAATGATTATTTCATAGTTTTTTTATTATTATTACTTGATCTAGAAATACATGATTCATTAGTGTATCATGTCATCAAAATTTATCTTCACATATACATTGGACTAGTTTTTTAACCATTCATAATGTTATTCAAGGAATTAATTGTAAATAACTGAGTAGTAGAAACCAAACTAGAATAAAAACATATGGCATTATTTTTTTATCTATCTATTCTACATCGAGATGATATAAAAAATTAGAAAATATTGATGTTAATGGATCCTGAGTTCGAAGTTTGAATGGTGTGGAAAAATATAATTAAAGTGTTTTTTCTAGGTATATAATGAGATCTACCATGCACATCTTGTGTGGGGACATATTTTATTATTAACCATTTTTATCAAAATATCAAAAATATGGTCATTAGTGTGGACACCAAGGACATATTGATATGTTTTATAAATTAATCCATCAGAATAGTATGTATTAATGTAGTATTTTATTAGTTTATTATAAATGTTAGGAAGTTTTTGTTATTTCTTTTATATTTAATTTATTGGTCTTTTATGGATGGGGTTAAAATTTGGATTTTTTATGCATTAATATTTGGGTTCTATTTTTATTGGATTCATATGTTTATATTAGTTTACAATAGAGTCCCTGATTTTGTTTGTAAATGGAAGATATATGGTTAAATAAATTATTATATTTCAATAGTGTGGATTTTTTTATCACTGGGAATATGATTAGTTATATGCAAAATCATTTAGGGTTTTCCCGGGGATGGTGTTCTGCGATTGATGTCCTAGTATAACAAATTATGAGTAGTATTACCTGAGTTTTAAGACAATGTTGTTTCTTCATTAATAATTATATTATATGGTATTTATGTTTTAGGCATCAAGATTCATCAATGGTTGTGTTTTTGTATAACTATGTTCATGTACAATTTTCTGTAACTATTCATATTTGGGAAGGGTTCATTGTTCAGGATGTTTCAATATCCATGATCCACCATATTGGATGATATTTATAATTTTGTGATCCATATTATGTGTATATATTCTAAAAATTATCCTTATTTTTAGTTTATTTTCACTTGTATATATTTATGATATCATATGATGTTTTTATTAACCTGGAGAAATAATTCACCCTGATTTTTTACCTCCACCCATAGTCTTCTTTACATTCTTATACATCACATGACATTTTGTGGGTGTTGATTGTTTATTACCCATTATCTTCCAAATTTTTATAATGAATTTCTAGGGATATAATTTAAAATGGTGGGGAGAAAATTCCTGCAGTTAATTTAAATTTTTTATTTTGTTATTTATTTTTGTAACTTTATTCTTATCCATGAGTATTGGGTAAAAACACCCAAAATTTATAATTTTCAAGGTTATAATACAAGTGTAACATTTAAATGTTTGTTATAACAAGCCCTGTGGAATACACATAAATGTTTTTATAACATAATAGAAATTAAAGGAGGCTTGAAGCATAGTTTAGGTAATCATTTATTTAAAACCAAGAAACAAATCTATGGATCATTTGACGTGTGTTCGTTAAATATTTAATAGTGATTATAGGGTTTTTAACTAAACAGTTTTTGAATCTCCCAAGTCCCCAAAATAGAAAAAACCCAACATCAAATGTATTGGGGCGACTAAAAACATTTATTGGATTCAAAATATTAACAATATTAATTTATATGGGAATAAATCATATATCTAAAATCTATTATATCTTGGTTAATAAAAATTAATATTTTGTGTTTTCTCTGTATTCTACAATCACCATATATCGATTAAGGTCCTCTAATTAATCCTAGACCAATATCCACTCATATTCATTCCTTTCTATGTCAGCAATGCAATTTTTTTGGGAGGATCTATGTAGAGTACCTTATAATCCATAAGTTAAATAATTATAGAGAATATAAATATATAAATTAATAAAATGAAAAATAGAAAAGAAAAGAAAAGAAAAATCAATTTTCCAGAGTCTCAATTTCTGGAAAGAGTTTCCGCCCACTATAGAAAAACAACACATTATATTTTCATCCACAAAATAGTTATTTTAATTTAAGACTCCACTCAAAGGGTAAAACCACTGTAAAATTGAGGAAAAATATATATTTAATTAAATAAATATCAGTTTTTAGTGAAAATATTTCAACATCCAAATTCTATAAACCACCTTCCCTTGAGTAAAAGTACTATTTTATGTCCGAAATAGTAATAAAATAATTATTCAACCCTGATATAAAATGAAAAATCACTAATTTTTTACTCTAAAACCCCTAGATAATTGTTTTAAATTTCTTATTATTTCGTCAACCTATAACAATTCAGTTAAATAAAAACAACCCATAATAAAACTTCTCACCCCTATGAATCCATGGTTAGTAACTAGAAATAATTATTTCATATATATAACTAAGAAATTGACAATCAATTAAATGAGAAGGTCATTCATATATGTTCTATAAGGAACTCCACACTATAGATTCATCCTCATTATCTCCCACAAAAAAACGTACATAGATTTTAGATGCCTTATCCACGACAATACATAATGACTAAATTTTACATTCTATGTCGCATGTCTTCACCAACTGAAAACTCATACAATATATAGTATTTAAATCAGTAGTAATGAAAAATTATTTTCTTTAAATCTCACATTTAATGAGGACCTTGATAATCAATATGCAATAGTACACTCCCCACAATATAAATCCCCTCCCACTACACCTCCTAAAAATCCTAGTCAAACTCATCCAAAAAAAATTTCCCATGAGGCACATGAAACATAGTGACCCAAAAATCATAGTGAATGTGTATTATCTCATTATATTTTCATAGATATAGTCTGGATATCCCAAGTGTCTGAAAATGATAGCAATAATGGAATATGTAATTATATAAATTAGTCCAATTTTATAGTTAGAAATGAAGTAATGCATAACAAAAATAAAATTGCATAATCCTTGAAATTGATTCCATTTGTTCCTATTCATATCCTATAGAAAAAATCAGAATAAGGGTGTTATAAAATTCTCTATAAGGGTAGGTATAGTGGAAGCAATAATAAATCAATTAGAAGAAGTAAACATAGAATTGCTAATAACTTATTACAATTGTCTTTTTATCAATAGACTATTAATTAAATGAATCAATTTATATTATGATGAAAAATTTCTTGGATATTAAAGAATCTAAATTCCCAATAGAATAAATGGTTAATTATTTGGTGTCATATTTCCTAGGTATGTGGTACCTTTACAATCAAGTACATTCTAAATATGGTTTAGCATATCAGGTAGAAAACCTTCTTGTTGGTCCAACTAAGTCATATCATGATACAATTGATGAATTTAGGTGTTTATTTTAATTTTTACTAAAACGATGTCATACCAGTCTAATATATTCATTTTATATCTAACAGCGGATTTAAGAAGATAATTTAAAATAAAATTGTCGCATTCCACATGGAAATACTTGAATCATGATCCAAATGAAAGAATAAAATTAAATAAAACCTAGAATATCAAAAGAATAATGAGATTAATTATATATACTTTCAAGGTAAATAATATACACCATATAAAATTAACTATGTGCATAACATTACAATATACCTCAAGGAAATGTAATTAAGTTAAAATTAATTATCATATGATTTATTTAGTTGAACAACATTCAACCTTTGGTATAATGGATTTAATCAGTTTTTTAACTTATACGAAAACCATATTTTTGATATCATATATGATATTATTATATTTTTTTATGAACAGTTAATAGTCTTTCATTATTTTCACAATTGTAGGTGTTAATTTTGTAGTTTATTGAGTATGTTTTGACATGTTATTTCTAATTATAATTAATTAGAACATGATGTAATAATATATATAATGTAAAAAATTATTTTATTGACATATATATATATATATTTATTATATATGTATGTATAAAAATCCAAAATACATTCAGATAAGAAATGAAATGAACCATTAATGGAGATAGTAGGTTGTACATACACATGAATACTACTTTTATCACATTATCACATTAAAAGGAAGAACGTTAAATGATATTTATATGTATGATTATTTTTAATTTATCTCAAATGTGTCACATATAATTATTAAGACAATAATTTTTAAAATTCCATTATAGCATGAATAAATCATTCTGTGTTGAGGAAGGAGTTCTCCACACATTCACAAACGATGTAACCATATTTTAAAAAAATGGAATGTATAAGGTTATGTGTAATAAAAAAAACTAAAGAATCCTAAGAGATAATAAATATAACATATATCTTATAAAAATAGAAATATTATAAATAATATCAAACATGAATTGTTGAAATGGAATAACGAACAACATCAGTATGTGAGAAGGTAGTCTGCCGTACACACGAATAGTGATTGTGTATCCCATTTGTTGGATGTGTGTAAAAGTGTTTTACTAACCATAATATAAAAATATATAATTATATATAGGGTATACATGGTATTTTATAATAAGGAAATAAAAATAATTGAATGGGCTTAATGATAAAATATAAAACATTCATTCATTAACATTACATCTTTTTTTTATATTTATCATTTTTATATAAACCAATGGACTTCTTTGGTTTGTTTTATGAATGAATTATAGTATATAAAATGAATATAGGGATGTTAGTGGAGAGATATTTTGGTCTTGGACTAATAAACTAGGTTAATAGGCGTGATTAATTGAGATTAATGGATGTCCCTTTATAGGAGGGTAGAGGGTCACTTCAAGAAACCCTCAAAAATATTAAATGAATATAAATAAATATCCATTTATAAAAGAAAGAAAAGTGATTTATTTCGATGTTAATATGATTATGGGCTGAAATAATATAAAATAATATTTTTTATCATATTTTAGTTTATATTAATATACATTTATTTATGATATAACCATAAATTAATTCCTTTTGTTCTTACTATGATTACATGTGTTTTTTCATTAATCGTAATATATTTAATATTCAATTACCAAAGGGTACTAAATAGACAATTTATGACATATTTAACTTCATCCTAGTAATTCTTATAATGTTTATATTTTTATGAATTTTATATCATTTAATGAAATATTATTTATTTAATAAAATAATAAATGTGAACTTTTACACTATCAATTTCAAGATATTTTAAAAATAACTAAACACACGATAACATCTAAAAAATTAATACATCCCTAAAAGTTAAATTGCATTCCTAGATTTCTAGGCTAACATTAATTATATCAAATTATATTTATTTTAATATTTTTTATGTCATTTCTTTCATAAGTCCATTAATTAAACAGTTTCTACATCATCACTATGATCATAATTAATTTCATTATTTATTACCTAAAAATTAAAGATAAATAAAATGATGCAAATAAAAAATTTCAATTTATGGTCTCTATATATTTTAACTTATATCTTCATAATTACCATATATAAAAATTTAATACATAGTAGAAACCTATGTAAGAAATAAAGTAATTTATTTTGAATAAAATATTATAAAAGACTTAAAGTCTTCCATGTAGCACCAATGGGCTACAAAATCAGACCAAGGATTCTTGTTTCCAAACACACTCATAAAATGATATTCAGACAAGTGTTAGTGTGATTTTATAGTCTTTAAAATATTATTTTGACCCATAATTACATGATGTACCTTTAACTTCGGTTGTTAAAATATTACTAAATTTACTATTCAGGTGCCTAAAAATAAATGAAACATATTTAGAAAATTTTAAACCACTTATTCAAAATATTAAATCTATTTATAATTATTAAAAAAATAATATTCTTTCTAGAAATTTAAAATTAATATCAATAACGTAATTAGTTATCATGTTCTAAATGTGAAAATTTTCAAGCAATTGAAATATTTTTATATCACAATTCAATGTGATGTTTATTACAATGAAAAAAATTGCAAAGAATGATAAAAAATAACATAAATATAATATAAAAGAAATTAAAAATAATATATATCATTATAAAATATTTTGTGGAAAAATCTATTTTTAATTAAAATGAAATATTTTATCACTGTTCATCAAAACATGAAACATATCAGAAAAATAAAAACTTTAAAAAATGTAAAATTTCAAATTATACAGAGAAATTTTATGTTTATGTTGATCAAATAAAATATTTTAAACTCTAAAAAATTGGATTTTAAATTGGTTCAACATTAATAGAACAGAAGATTATCTTTATAAAATGTAAAGTTTTATGTGTAATATTGGGATTGTTCTAATATTATGAATTTAAAATATATTAGATGTATTTCACAATATTTCATTGGTTACATAACATATAAAATCACTGTTGAAAATCTCTATAAGTGTTAAATTTTAATTAACTTTTAAAACACGACTAAATTATCATTGGCTTAAACCTTGTAGTGCATGCATTATCTGTTATCAACAAATTAATAAATTTATTCTCATAGAAAAATATGTTAATGTATTTGGGTTAATCATTATTAACTCATAAAAAATTATTTCTTGAAATTTTGGGGGTATTACCAGCAAAATATTTTAGGGTTTTTCTCTTTCAGGGAATCTTATGGTTCCCATGTTGCATCTTCCATTTTCGTATTTGTTTAGAGAACCATAAATATACATGTCATATTATTACTCAATACATTCTCCTTGGTATGTTGAATCTATATGGCTTCCTCATAGTATGAACGTTCTGTTTCCAACTACATTTCATTAGAGGTGATCACATGCATTGTGTATGGTATATACCACTTTAGAATATATATATGGAACACATCATATACCTTTGATAGATTTGGATGAAATTCAAAATGATAAAAACAAAATTTATGTGACTAATGTACCTTAGAAAATGATTCCATTAATTAAAGAATCAAATAACACCATTCTTGGGAGATACAATCAATAAAACATGTTCTCCCACTTGTAACTCTAAATATTCCCTCTAACTGTCTGTATAACTCTTTTATATCTTCAATGTGATTTAGTATGATATTTAATAGACATTACCCTGGTCATTGCCTCTTATACATATCCATTTCCAATGTGTTTCATTTCAACAAATTCATCCATAGAAGATTGAGTATGGAATCTTTTTCAATATAATTCTTCATATGGCACATTTTGAATTAATTAATGGGAAATATGAATAAATAAAAAATATACAAAAAGAAATTACTTATCCCACATAACATGAATGTCATGTAACAATGAAAACAAAATGTCTTTCATTTCTTGAGATATTATTTCATATTTTCCATCAATTTGAGGATGGTAGGCAGTGCTCGAAGGAAGTTATGTGTCAAGATTCATTCGCAGACTTTTCCTGAATTTTGATGTCAACAGGGGATCACTTTAAGAAACCATCGATATTAGGGTACCATGAATTATTAAAAATTACTTAATAAAGATCTTTTTATGGTTATCAAGAGGACTGTATTATCTTATATTAATAAAATTTTCATATTTGGTTAGGTGACAAATGATAACCCATATTTCATCATTATTTTGAGGATCCTTTTTTATTTTAGTGAAAAAGTATATAGTAATTTCATCCCATTTCTATACCATTAGAATAATATGTTGTATTAATCAAATTGGATTGTGAAACATTTCATTCACCTGTGGAAAAACCACACTTCTGGGTTTATAAACACCAATTTCCTTCTTGATGTTATCACCCAAAAAATTCTCATCCAAATTACTATACATATTTGTGATCCCAAGGTGTGTAGAGAAATATTTTCTATTGTAATCACCTAATAACTGACTTTAATTATAGGTATATATGTAACACATATGTTTTTTCAAAATATTACTAATCCATTATCACAATCAAAATATGGTAATTTTCTTTCATTCACACAATTAATTTTATTCTTGAAGTCCTCATGGTGTGATTGATAAATAAATATCATTTTAACAAATATGAGTTTTCAATCATTTTAAAGGAAATTGATTAATCACCTTGCCTTGAAATTCACATATACATGCTCGCCATATCAATTATAATAGGATCTTTTTCAATACTCATTTGGGTTAGAACTCTATAATCCTTATAACTCAAGTAATCCTCTACATTATTCACCTTCCTTATGTGTTATTTTATTGATCCATAATAAAATTTAGTAGCTATATCCATCACCCTGGACTCATAATGAGATCCATACATAAGATGATGTATTTCACGCTCTTTTGACATGTTTTTATATTAAATCTTATTCCATATAGATAATGTCTTTGTATATTCAAGTAAAATGTTACAACTGCTAACTCAAGATAATGAGTAGAAATGTTTTTTTTCACAAGTCTTAAATACACTTGAGCCATATAAATTAACTCCATCACTTTGAATTTTGACAAACCAATGTCCCTATTTCAATAAATCACTACATATGAAAAACATATCACATGTAGAAGGTAGAGTAAAAATTTTAGCATTTTCTAATCTTCTATTGAGTTAATCAATGAATTTTTCAAATAATATTGTGCAAACAAACATAACCATGTGTATAATCATTGAAAATGGGTTATCCTATCAAGAAATGTTATTAATTAATCACTGATAGTAACATACATGACCATTAAAACGACGTACCTTAGTTCTTATTGATGTTATAATCCATTCTCTAAATGAATTTTTTATTGTATTATCAACTAATATTCTATCCATGGGGACAATATCCTCAAGAAATGAAAATTATTTAATAAATAAATCACACTTACTAAATTTCCCATATTACTCTTCCCTTCTAAGAGTCATTCAAATAGTCTAAAATTGATTTTCAGGGTCCTTATATCATTTAGAATGCACTAAAATATAAATAATTATTATCATAAAAAATCATCAAGAAATTAAGTAAATAATTTGTTCATTAGGACTCTAAAATAGGGGGTTCATAAGTCAATCAAAACTGAATTACTGTAAATTCATAATGTTCATACCTCATCTAAAAATACTTTTTTAGAATGTCTTACGTCTTCCTTCAAAATTGAAGACACCCAAAAAGAATATCAATCGTTGAAAAATATTGAAGACCATGAAGTTGATTAAATAAGATATCAATGTGAGGTAGATGATACTTATTGTTTATTGTAATATCATTTATTTCCCTATAATTATTGCACATCCACTTGGATCATAATTTTTTTTTACAGATAGAACATATGATTCCCATTAAGAATCATTATGGTGTAAAACCATTATTACCCAAATCCCCTAGTTGTGTCTTTAACTCAAATATTTATATAGTGTCCATTTTATAGAGAGTGTTTGGAATTTGACATTCATCAATAATTACATTAGTATATAATTAAACATCATGATCTATGGAAGGTATAGGTTATTCCTCATAAAATTCATCAATGTATTCCAATTTAATATCTACATAATCAATTTGAAGGTTACAATGTTCAGAAATAGATATTTTTTTTCTTCTTCCCAAAGAATATAATTCTGTAAAACTTATGGGATTTGGTCTAAAAAAGAATTAGATTAATCGAAATATGATCTAATAATGAAGGACTCTAAATCATCCTTACAAATAGAAATTTAATTTAATTTGAAATAAATTTTTGCATCATATTTTTAGTGCCAGTCAATAATGAAGATTATATCGAAGTCAACCATATGTATGAAAATAATTTTATAAAAAAAAGATTTTTTATGTGTCATGGTGGGAACATCCCAACACCTTTTATAGGAATAATAGATCCATTAGTATTTTTCATTGACAAATCCATTATTAATTCAACAAGGAAATGCATAATTATCATGGAAAACTGGTTAGATATAAAAGAGTGCATAGATCGCGAATTAGATAATTCATTTGATAAATTTGAAGTTACTATTAGTTTACCTACCGCCATGTAATTTGGCCTTTTTATCATAAATGCTGTAATCTCATAAGCTTATCTATCTTCCTTAAACCAAATCTATGGATGATTCCATTAACTATTGGGGAATTAGATTTTATAATTCACAATCTCATTGTGGTTATAACAATGAATATAAATGTTTTAATTATTCACATTTCATTCAATGAAAGGATGAACCCCATATTCACACATATAAAAACTCTCATTCCTTTCATAAATTTTTCTTTTGTGAAAGCTTCCACAGTTTTCACATGATGTGAAATTATTCATCTTCTACCTTTAAGAAATCCTATTTTCTTGGTGTTCATATTGATAATTATCCTCTTGATTCCCTTTGAATATATTGTGTCTAGAAAATTATTTCTCCATCTAGATGACTAGAAAAAAAATTCTGTCATATGATGAAAAAATATGCAATACCAGTCCCATTCAGAGGGTTTTCTTATGACCTTCAAAGAAGTTATTTACCATGTACTCTATGTTATATATTTAACAGATATAAAACCTCGATAACCTAGTAAAGGTATCTCCATAATCAACAACACTCCCTTATTCCTTTTTATTAAGCTTAAGTGCGTCTAATTCATCTTAGTTTTTCAATCAGGATGGATCTATTTATGAAATAATATCTCCATAAAAGTTATTAATTCCATGATTTCTATTTATTCTTCCTCTATTCTATTCTGGATCAAAGAACCACTATATATCTGCATCCACTAGGAGTCAAAAAACCAAAATTATCACCATTTCAATTTAACTTCATCGTAAGGACATAAATATCATATCCCAAGATATAATTCATTGATCATATAGAACTGTATTAGTATTTCGAGTAAATTATGTGGGCTTCTATCACATAATCTGATCTAGTATAAGATATTATCTCTTTAAAATAGGTATCCTTATTTGAGAAATGTTATTTTTCAAAATCTTATTATGATTCCCTAATATTACATTTATTTTACCCTTTAAAATAACAACTACATTACTTTACGCAATAGGGAAGACTCTACACATTCCATGAGTGTTGAAACAATTAACCATTATAGGTTCCATTTTGAAACAAATACATATATTGTATTAGATCATAAAAATTATAATGTATAATTAATAATATATAAATGAAAAAACCATGACTTTAGGGACCCTAAATATTTGAATGATGAACATTTGTTTATTTGGGGACATATACATTTATAACCATCATAATGGTTGCAAATAATAAGTGAATTATCCTAGGGTTTCCCCTCAGAAGTGTCAAAACTAGAGTGAAATAAGGCCAGTAGTTGTGTACTATGTGACAATGATTCACCACCAATTGATCTTGAATGAGTGGTTACCCATAGGTACATAAGTTACATAACCAATTTCCCTTGTAGGATCTAGAAAAGGATTTATTACTATAAAGTCCTAAATAATATATACCTTAACAAAATTATATGAAACTCATCTATTCATATCCTCAAAGCCTATCTAACGGTATTGTTCCCAATTATATGTTTTTGAAATCTTTATTCCAAGGATGATGATAAATAACATCTGATACAAACTACAATGACCCAACCCCAAAATCCTATATAAAATGAATTATAATTTTATATTGTCTTTGTTACAAGATGCAAATCCCAGTGGACTTAATAGTTTAGTATTTTTGGAAAATGATATTATAAACATTATTAACAATTTACATTTGGAAGTGAAACAAATAAAAAAATAAAACATCAACATCCTTGATTTTTTTTGAAATAACTCGTCATGATAACATGGGGATGGGAAATAAAATAACTGTGAGATAAATTTATTAATACTATTATATAAAACAAACAAATAAGGAATAAATGAGAATAATTCAACATATAAAGGTAAATAACTAATGACACTTGTCATTTAATCAATAAAACTATAATGAAATGAATCTATAGATATGTTTAAACTAAATATCAGGAATAATAATAATAACTGCATTCTCAATAGAGGAAATTCTTGGTTTTAGGTGTCAATTTTCATATGTACAAGGTACCTTTACTATCATTTCCTTTTTGTGAAACTTCATCATATTAGGTAGAAACCCATCTAATTTCGCCAACTGGGGATATAAATTCATCCCAAGTATTCTTATGGTCAAAACAAACTAATACAAGGAAATTATGACATGTTTTATGGTAGTTTAGTTTCCTATATAATATTATGTATACACATAATTACATGATTTAAACATAACCATAATTTTTAAAATATTACCCTTTTTACATTTCATAACCCAAAAAATAAAAGAAACCAATCTAAATTATTTAGACCCGATAATGAAAAATATAAAATCTATTTATTAACATTCAAAACACATATATTTCAGTAATTAGTTTAAAATCAATCTCACTGAAAAAACATGAAAACATTTTTTAAAATTTAAAATGTAAAAATGGATGTATATATTTTCTCACAAAATTCAATGTGAAAACTTTTACAATGATATAAATTGAATTAAATGATTAAAACATATATTTATAATTTAAAACAAATTAATTATATAATGTTTTAGTATAAATTATTTATATGTAAAAGATGAATTTAATTAAAATTAAATATTTTATCACAATTTATCCAAACATGAATCATATAAGAAAAATAATTGAAATCCAAAAAAATAAGTTTATATATATTTCACTAAAATAAGTTGTTTCATTTTTCAAATAAAATTTATTAATACTTGAAAATTTTTATTTAGAATATATTCATCATTATATGATGAAAATATTATTTATTGAATAATAATTTGTTTGTATGTAATATTTGGTTTGTTATTATCTTATTCCTATCAAATATGTTGGATTAATGTAAATATTTTTTATTGGATATGTAACAAATAAATTCACTATGTAAATTTTCTATAAAACAAAAAAATTAATTTAATTTAAAAAACATGACTAAATAATGTTTTTTGAAACCTGATGTTGAGTCTATTGTATGTTATCACAACAATTAAATTTATTCAAAAAAAATAATATGGAAAAATACTTGGGTTGAAAAACCACATACTATCGATCCTTCAAAAAATTTCATTATTCATTAATCCTGATCTTTTTTAAGAACAGTTCAAAAAATTTGGAGCATAGTCTACCCAAAACGTTAATGTTAAGATATCTCCCACATTCCATGATTACCACCATAACCACCCAAAAAAAAGAAATTTTTCAAAAAAATCACAAAAACACAGTACCCATGAAACCACTATAATAACAATAGAAAAATTATTATCTAACTATGTAAGAAATATTACCAAACCTGCACACTCAAAGGAACCACCTATATATATCACTCCTAGTACAACTCTTCCCATTCCCATATTAACATAAATACTATTTATAACCGACATCACAAAATTCATATCATCCGCAATAATTGAACTTGATTTAAATCATATTTCTAATCTATTTTAGCACATCGAGCCAATATTAAGGCACTCACAAACCAAATGTACACACAATGGGTTTATTTCATCACAAGATAAAGGGAATTCATTTTCTTTACCAGTGAACATCATGGAATAATATTCACATGTTCGAACACAAGATGAATAATACATATGATTAAGTTGATTATAATGATTCGAGAATCTATATTGTATAAAAATTCATATATTAATACTTACAAAATACATATTTTAACATATATCATTCATGTGATCGTATATAAGTAGGCTCTTGTTATGTGAATCCTGCAAGTCGTGTATATTGCATATACAGAGGTCATTTTCCAATTAGATCAGTTTGAAAAATAAAAAAAACATAAATATGTTATTTCGATTTTTTATCCCATGGAGAAATCATTAAATTTAAATATATAAAAAATTAAACACAAATCACATAACTTAGTAACATAGACGTCTTATCTAAAAAGGTAATCTTGACGCACCATTATAATATCCAAAATAGAATCTAAAACATTCATAGAACACATGTATACCATCCCCATATAATATAAAAATAATGATAAAAAGGAATTGAAATTGTTTTCTCATGAGCTAGACAAGGATAACCTGACTCATCTCCTCATCCTACTTGTGACAAGATACTATGTATGCCTCTGCATATGAAAATCGGTGTAGAGTAAAAGTGAGGGTTAAATTAATATAGTGTTATGTTTATTCAATCAAATTATGTTATAAGAAAAGGGGTTTATAACCTAACATATAAACATACATAAACAGTAGAGTACAAAAAATGAAAAATAGAAAGATAAGCATGCTATAATAAACAAAAAATTTAATAGAAAATGAATATAATGTCAAAACACATCAAATGATTATCCTATGGTTAAAAATATATAAAAAATAATGAATATAAAATATATATCCTATGAATCTATATATTATATTCATCTTAAAACCTCTCTAAAAAAATATATGAGATGCTACATCATGATCCATAAACTCCACATGAGATTCCCTTCTCAATAATTTAACATTTGGCCTACTATGGATCTTGCATGTGTCATACATTTAACCACAAATTTGGAAAATGCACATTCATATGAACAAAATAAACCATATAAAAGAAGATATATAAATTTAAAATTGAAACCCCAATAGATAACCTATCATCTATAGTCATTCGAATGTGAAGGGAGATACAATATCATGATCCTAGTTGTAAGATAAATGTTTAAAAAATAAATGGGGTAAAATAAAAATATATATAAAAAATAAAAAATAATGATGTAACCTATAGTATATAGCATGCCACTCAATATTAATTAGGCATTATTTTTCTAAATCATGATGCCTTATATCACATTACTCACTTGGCTAAAACCATCTAGCACATTATACAGGTTGAAGGAGGACCTTCATTACTAGAATGGAAATAAAAAAAAGTATATACCCTAGTATATCACCTAATTCATCCAGAAAAATCATTATGGTTTTTCAGGAAAATGTAATAAAAATATTAATAACTCAATTAATGAATGTAACAATTTTGTTGAGGAATGTATTGAAACATTCAATGTACAGAGATTCCTATAAACCAAGATGTGATATAAATTACATGAAATATTGTACTACATAAATAATTTGAATACACAATTGTGTTCTTATACTCATAAATATATATCCCCAAAGAAAAAATACATCGAACATGACCAATCATAGAAAATAATAAAAATAAATATTCAGTATGTTTTACATCATTCTAATTTAATATTTACTCCCTAGACCCACCGACGACTATCTAACCAAAAAAATAGAGAGTCTAGTTCAATAACGTGGATTTTGTGTAATCCAATAATATCCCAAATTTATAATCTCAAAAAAAGATGAGAAAATGAATATCCATGAACATTCAAATATTAATCCAAAATGAAACACAATTTGACTTATAATCATACCCAACATTCAATTTCACTAAAATAAGAATCGACCATCATAGAATGAAAAAACAAGAGTAAATCTAAAACATACCCTAATAATATAAATGAAATCCAATATGTGGATTATTCCTCCTTAACAAAAACTAATAATATTCTCATTTCACGAAATCTTAATCAGCCTCTCTAACACACAGATCTACCTTGAACAATATTACTCTTACAAGGGTATCATCAAGAATTACCACACCCAGAGAAACATCATGAAATGATACATTAGATCCATCCCAATATCTAATCAATATTACTATATTCTACATAATACTGATTTTTTTAACCCATAAATAATAATACAATCGAATTGAACATCATGGAACTGGTTTACACATCCAATGTCCATCATAATGATCTCACCTTAAACCCCATAAAATTATTATGAAATGTACATAATAATTCATATATATTTTAACCATTAAAAGAATATTAAAAATATATATATTTCAATAGTTTATGTCAAAATTTATTTCAAGACCCTCAGTAAGGGATCACAATTCAACTCATCCCATCAATGGAATCCTATCACCGAAACTCGAATTATCAAACCCACCTCACAATAGACTCTAATATATCTATGGTAAAACTATAATGGCTTATGTCATACAATGAATATAATGGAATACTAAAATGTTTAATTCATACTCTGAGGAGTGAAAATGGAAAAAAATAATTGTTTGATGGACATAGAATATACTGAAATAATTCACCTGTGGTTATGTAACTCAATAGATTCAATCATGTAATACCGAAGTACATTACTTTTACTTACCCTAGTATTATTTTCATCCACATTATGATCATAGATATGTTCTTATCTTGATGCCCATATGGTTACCTTCCAAAAATAAAACACAACCTTTGGATGTATATTGCACCAATTATTAGGTTTCATGCCATACGAGATCGTGTGACTTAAAAAGAGTGTATGTCCAATTAGTATATGACACCCTAAGTATCCCCTACATGGAATGTCTGAATTCCTTTTCACATATCCATCATATTCGTCAATTCAGATATAAATATGAATATTAGGAATTTATTTGCTAAGTTACACTTTCTATAGATGTATTTCATGAATAAAAAAATCCCTTATGAATCTAAAAACCTAGATTCATAAATATTATCCAACATAGGATATATCGAACCTATAAAAAAATATATAAAGATTTGAATAAAAGTGGATTAAAATTTTAAAAAATGGGGGGAAAATTATTGCTTATTTTGGTGGAAAAAACTTCTGAATCATTGGTTATGGTTCCACAATCTGTAATCATTAGATCCATGTTTTACTCCGAGTACATTAGAAAAAATTATATCCTTTACTTTCCCACCATATACCTCTTAGTCATGAAATATATTTTAGTTAATATCCTAATAATATATGAAAATAAAACTTGGGATGGAGGAAAAAATGGAGATGAAAAAGTAATAAAATTAAAAGGAAAAAATAGAAATAGGGCTCAATCCCATCATTGGAAAATATAATGATTTGAAACATTTCTTTTAAATAACACCCTATTCTAGGATCAATTTAATGGAAAAAACATCAATATGGGACTCTATTCAAATGATATCACCATTCAGAAAAGAAAAAATAATCTATAGTCAATTAATTATATAATAAATGTTATATAAAATTATGATTGACTTATAATAACACTAAAATTATTAAATAGTATAAAATAACTTATTTAATACTAACTAATTTATCATAAAATCATTCCAATATCACATCTGAGTGGAAATATCTAATTTTAACCACATACCAACCGGGGGAAAGAAATTCAAATTTCCAAATATTTTCACAATATATAACGATGTGTTTTGATATAAAATCACTCTTATAGGTAATAGTAGATAGATATGATAGCTCATGGATGTAATGTACATTGAAATAATACAAACCATTTAGTTAGTGTTCATTCATGAAATAATATGATTTTTTTGAAAAGTCGGATCCTATGAAAATACCGCAACTCATATAACCTATAGATGGTTTCAATATTATTATATTTTCATATGATAAATGGATCAAAACCAATGAGGAAATAATAATCTAGTATTCATTGAAAACATGATACATACATGAAATTAATATTAAATATTAACACATATAATAAAAACATTATTTTCTTTGATAATACCATAATTCGGCTTAATGTATCCCTACATAACAATTAGAAAACCCATCATGATATCCGGTGGAAAATAAAGTATATGAAATGGGAGATCTTAAATTCACTTTAGTTCTATTACTATAGTATAAAATATCACACACAAATAAACATAATCAATATGAAAATGTTAATAATTTAAAAACATTCCATTATATCAAATAAAAGAGAATAATATGGCAGGGATAAATGATGATTAAATAAATCTATATAAATAATCACATTAGAATGAAACAAAATAATGTATATTAAAAAAAATAAAATAATAACATGGATTAACAATAACAAATCATCTATATAGGGTTTAAATTACACTACAAATCTAAAATATAATTTAATGACACTTCAAAATATAGATTAAATATATGGTAGAAAACCAGTCTCATTTTCCCAAATGTTTTTTATCATGATATAATTCGATTCATTAATAGACTATATAATTTCAGGTCCCATATATTATTAAATAATTATAATTTATTCCTTCTATAAATGTGTTGAAACATAATAATAAATATAAATATTTTTATTGAAATTCTAGCATATCAAAAATTAATACTTAACCCAATAAATAAACACATTTATAAACATTACAATGTAATATGGTGGATAGTCACAATACTATATGTCCCCTATCCAACAAATCCTAATCAATTTAGATAAATAATATTGATTATATATATATATTATCCTTTTAATATCACAATAAAAATAAATGTATGATGTTCCTTATGAATAGAAATACCAAAAATATCATTAAAACAGTTCTTGAGGAAAATACCCAAGGCAATTTGAAAATCATCTTTTAAAAAATAATTGTTAAAAAAAATTTTAAATGTACTATTAATTAAAAATAACCTTTATAAATTATAAATTAATATTTTAATCATTTATCGTTCACTAATATATGAAATTACAATAATTTATTATATGTTTAAAAAATTATTCCTTAGATAATTATGGTATTATCCAAACATGGCTTCTTTAGAATGCGACCAAAAGATTCCAATCAATTGTATCCTTTAATCAAATAAACCAATAAATATGTCATTAGAAAATTATTTTTTCAATCTATAAAAATATATAATATTTTAAAAAAAAAATTTTGATGAAAAAATTAATTTGACAAAGAAGAGATATAATATGGGATATTTTTAAAAATATTTTTTCAATATTTTGATGTACTAATCCATGGAAAATGGTTTTATTACTTGAAAATTTCATGAATTAATAATGTATAAGTAAATATATTGATTTTATTAAAGAAAATTAAAACAACCCCAAGTGAGACCTGAATAAAAACAATCTTCAATACTGATGAACTTTTTAAATATACCACCACAACTCATGAAAAAATTGAATCATAAAGACCATTAAAGAAATAAATTCAAATGAAACTCAAAAAATGAATATTCTTTTATAAATTCATAACATATAAATCTATTAATTAAATATACCACATAATGGAATTAGTGGTGATTATGGTGTATGTCTTACGGATGTAAAATTGATATGAGATACCCTTACCGTAGGTTCAACTTCCAATGTTCGTGTTTGAAAATATTTAATAAAATATATATGTTTGTTATAAATAAATTAAATAATAATAATCATAAGTATTATAACATATATGATTTTATTATAGTCTTTGAAAATGTGTTTAGTGATATGTAATTTTTTAAATTAGTATTTCAGGTGATCATTGCTTAGTTTATCATTTTAATTTAGTGTAGATATTTTGGACCATTTACATTTATCATAGATAAATAATGTCCTAAATGTTTAAAATAATATATATATATATATATATGAATTATATAATTTTCTATAGTTATCTATTAAATTTAGAGATAAAAAAATGGTTTATATAGTTCATGAAGATAGTATGCTGTAAATAAGAATGAATATTGTTTCCATTTTTCAATATCGAAGGAAAAAAAGAAAAATATATTAACATGCCATTAAAGAATCATTATTTTTTTATTAAAAAATATATATTTATAAAATCCATACTTATTACTATACATTTGTAAAGGAAATTAAATACTCTTCACGTATCCTTATAGAGGAGGACTCTCACACGTACACATGAACGATGATAATATTTACCAGGGGATTAGAATATAAGAAGTTATATGTGGTATAATATTTATATATGTATTTATAGTTCATAAATATCACATAAACTAAATTAAAATAATCCATACTAGCTTCCATGAAATGAATAATCAGAAAATCAATTGCATCGCTTCATCAAGTAGAAATCCTCTACATACACGATAGACATAATCATATCCCCAAGGAATGAAAATTAAGAATATGTTACATAAACATGATAAAATATATGTACATAAGAGATATTTGTGTTATTATTTTATCATATATTATTATTATTATTATAATTATATTGATGCGGAAGGTAAAATAAATCAAATAAACACATAATAAATTTAAAACATTTTTTTTGAGTCAATCGTTAGGATTATGATGAAATAAATCTCAGGGGGGATTCAAATTAAATATAAGTTATCTAGGATTTGTGATAGAATTAAGTAATTTAATTATTAGGTATTAAATGAACCAAATTGGTTTGGATGTGTGTTGAGAACTCGAAAGGGGAGGAATTTTATAAGTGTGGGACATGAAAAACATTGTATTTCTCAAAAGTAAAAGTTTTTAAAAACATTTTTCTTATACATAAATCCAAATAAATCTACATTATTGATCCATATAGGTGAGAAATACTAAATATGGTTATAAATTGGTTTCTTAAATGTATCTGGTCTATTTTTACCCTTTTCTTCATAGTTTAACCACCCTTTAAAAACTATATTTTTTCATTGACAATGGTATTTAGTTTAATAAATTTTCACAATTCATTATGGTAAAAAATTACTTAACATTTTTATATAATATAATTTATTATAATTTGAAATATGGAATCCATTTTTCCTATTCATTTCATTGGGCTTGAAAGAAAAAAAATTAGTCATACTTATAAACACATTGAAAAATGGTTATTCGAAAGAAATACATTCCAATAATTAAAAAATTTATAACAAAATGCTATATTAAATTTATTACAACGACCAAAATAAGTAAATTTTTAATATAATTTAATTTAATTAAATTTAAAATAAAATAAATTAATAAGTTATCTCTGTAATTTTTTTAATGAAATAGATGTTTAAATAAAAATCAATTACTTTTTATCAAAAAATTAAACACTTTAGAAAATTCTCCAATATCCACACAAATATAATTATGAAATTTTTATTTCAAAATTAAAATTAATTTTGTAATATCAATTTTATAAATTATGATAAAATCAAATTTAAAATATGTTTACAAAGAATGAGTAATAACCCCTTTAAAAATATATATTATTTTAGAAAATATTTCATTCTTTTTTAAATGGGTTTTATTTTGTTTTTATCGAATATATAACAATTGAATTAATTTTACATTTATAAGACATATAAATTAAAAAAATTAGTTCATAAAAATCATTCACACCACTTAATGGATTTGTTATTAAGGACATATTTAAATAAAAATATATTAAAACTGTATTGTTTTTCTATTAACCCTGGTGTTACATTCACTATATGATATTAAAGTGATTTAATGTACATAAAAATAAATATATTTTAAAGGCTCAGGTTTTTAGAATATTTTTTATTCTTCATATTGAGTGTCATATATGCTATCAAATATATAAGTTTCCCTCTTAAAATATTTGGGTGTCACATTATACGACCTTATATAAGTTGAATATATGGAATTTAAATTTATTATCATTAATCAAGTGTTTGAATTTGAAATATAACCTTCTTGAAACCCCAAATCAAAAAAAGTGTTAATGAAATTTCCTATTTTTAATATTAAAATGGATGTGTATGTGTTATTTTGAGTAATAGATAACTCAGTTTCCATATTAGAGAAAATTATTTGGACATGAAGAATTAGACATAAAGAAAAAGTGTTTATAAATAATAATATTCATATAGATCATTGATCACGGAAAAGTAGGGATCAATGCAATGTTATGGAACTAAAAAATTAAAATTATTGGTTTAAAAGAACATTATTTTCATTATAAATAATGGTACATGTATAACATTTTTTAAGCTATTTTCATTAATGGAGAGGAATTAACATACCATTACGACATTGAAAACTTGAAAATATTTAAAAAATTTAATCCTATTATTATAAATTAATCAATTAAAAATTCATATCTTGATCAAAGAAATAAATATCCAATATTAATTTTCTAACACACCATTATTCTTTTTAGGTACTCTCTTTTTAATTCTTTTTTATAATCCTTGTTTGGGTGCACTTGCAGGAATCTCGGTAATATAGATAATTTTCTTTAGAAATTGACAAAATGTTTGGGAATATTGTTTTTTGAATTAATGAATTATTTGTCTGAATTTATTTTGAGGGGATTTTCCTATGTCTCAATAACTTCCCTAGTGTTTTGGTTATTTTCTGCTGAGAGCTGGAAAATTTGAAATTTTTGGGTGATTATATGATGTGTAAATATATTTCAGACCATCTAATGTTCTTCGAAAAGAATTCATGAATCTAATTCATGTTTTGAATTTGACATGGCATGTATTATTAGTTCATGTAATGTAAAAAATTTGATTCTTATAACAATTTGATTCATGGTTTGACATTTTTAATATTTGTGGAATTCACATCATGTAATGGGATTACATGTCGTGTAATAATAATGGATTGTATTTTTTGGGTGTGGTATGAGAATTTATTCTTTCCTTCAACATGTAAACTCTTTATCACAACTTGGATGTCACCCAAATATATTTTTGTGGCCCCATTTTCTTCTTAATCATTAATTCAGTGACTAATTTTTAATGAAATTACATTCCGCCTCATTATGTAAGTGATCCTTATTTATTTCTTTTACATTAGTCATAGTAGTGGAATTAGACACGCTTAGGTTTATTATTTTTGATCAGATAGTGTGTTCTATCAACTATTTCCATTTTACTAGTCTGTCTTTTATTTATATTTCGGTTAACATGGGTTCTAATTACCAATGTCGTTGGAGAATATATTTATATAGTATTGAGATTTTTATTTCTATAAGAATTTTTAATTCATTAAATTAATTATATTTCTGTATAAAATATTTTCGGTTTCTAATTGAGTTGAAGTGATTTTCATCATGGTATATCTTATAAAGGTAAATCATTTTTATGGGGTTTATTATAAAAATTGACTTTTTTGATTTAGAAATGCTATTATCAAACACCAATGTTGATTAACATGGATTTTCAAGAATTTTATTATAAATTGTGATATTGGATTTTAGGTAAATTTAGAAAATATTATCACATTAAGAAATATGGGTTTGTCAAGAAATTAATATAGGTTACCTTATTTTCTGAAGAACTAGAAGTGGTTATTTTGTTGACATGTATTGAATGTCGAAGAACACAATATCGATAAGATCTAACCTTTTTATGGATTATACATGTTTTAATCTAGTACATATCTTTCGATAATATGCATACTATATGATTGGTTAATTATTCATTTATGAATTATTATCAAACATGGTTTATGATCATGGATTATTGGTAACTGGTTTTTATTTGAGGTTGTTACACAGGGATACAATTTTCTGTTTTATTATATTTACTTGTCATATTTTTGTTTTGAGAATATGAAATTGTTTTTATAAAATTCCAAATTGAAAATTAATTTCTAATTGATTAAATTTTTTAAAATTACATTTATAAAAATGTTTTTTTAAATCATAATACATTTTCATTCCTACTGTTAGACATTGTATAGATTATTTGTTCGTATACTACATGGATTTGTGCTCACTCCATGATTTATTCTTTAACTGGTTGTATATGATTTGTTGTAGGATACAAGTAAATGTAATAAAATATTATAGTAATGGGGATTAAATTTTTTATATTTCTTTGTATCTGAGATGTTTGTAGGTGAATTTGTGACACATCAAGATTTTTCCTTCTTCCCTGTAGAGCCAATTTTTCTCATATTTTATGTTGTTTCGGTATTCCTTTTCATGAATTTTATTATAAAATTAGATTTATTTGTTTATTTTCACTGATAACATTTTTTATTTGTTGTTTTTCAAATCACCATGTGATCATAGGATTAGGTGTATATTCCGGTTTCCCAATGTTGGTATATTAGAATTTAATTCAGATTGTAATTCTTGGTATGGTGTGTTTTAACACTTCCTGATTATGGTTATTTGTATCATGAAGACATGAGTTATGACCATTATAATTTGGGATGTAAGTGCAGAAAAGGGGAATAGATTTCTCACATTAGTTACTGAACATGAGATACCAACTATGGTCATTGAAATTTACCATTTTTGAGATATGGGGGTTGAGGTCATTTGAATGAATGATGTGGGAAATTTTGTAAAAATTATGTATACCTTTTTTGGTTTTGTCATAAATTTTATAATTAAAAATTACATTTATTATGGTCATTTTAATGAATTTGTTTAAATTATGATTATTCTTTAAGATTTGTTATTGTACTCATTATCTAGTTTCTTATTGTCTTTTATTTATAATGAAATGTCTATAAGATGAGTTATTCCAAATACATGTGATTTTTATTTCAGATTGGTTCTGTAGGAGATGCATGTATCTGAAATCATAATCATTCAAACTCTTGTTCATGATGTATATAAGAAACTATGATTATGGGTTGATTATTCATTTGAGTTCACTAGTTATAACCCAACCATATACCATGATGATATGGGACCCTAATAATTTGAGTAGTTCCATGAGATAATTGAGAGGATCTTCAATTCTATTAAGTCCACTAAATACGATATGGTATGTTTTTCTATGTACCTATATGAGGGATAGATATGGATATAGGTAGAAAATAATGTGAAATATATGTTTCCTGAGGATGTTATATGGTATTTCATAAATAAAATCATTATCAAGTTGTTGTATCCTAATTTGTTATGAGTAGTAATGACCCAATATATTCTAATATTGTATCAGGGTGAGCATAATGTTTTTCAACATTCTGCCAAATTTAAGGAGTTGGTGAATCTATCATGGGTGGTTGTTACTAATGAGAACCTAATGGCTCAGGGGTTTACAATGGGATTGAGTTCTGAATTTCCATCAATGTGTATTTTGATATTCCTTTAGAACATTGTGTATGTAGTTGACAAATAAGCATTATCTAATGCAGACATAACCAGAATGGCTGGTTTCGGTAGATCATTAGTTGGTGAAATTAATATCTAGGTTCTATCATCTAGATAAAGAAGGAAGAACAGTGGTAGACAGTTTTTATTAGGACTAGTTTCATGGGATTCTTCGGGGTAGATGTTGATTTTTTTATATAAGTGTGAGTGTCCCAGTGATACCATTCCCAGTTGTATAGATGCACCCTAGAATTTTCATCATTATGGATTATCTCTCCATATGATGATCATTGTTGTTAATATATCTAAGTGAAGAAAGGAAGTACCCACATTCACAAATGGTTCATAGGATCATAAAATTGATAGCATGGGTGGTGGATCCTTTACTGTCTGACATATTAGGATTGTGTCATATCATATGTTGTAGTTGTTTCATCCATTAATTTTTTTGGGAAAGTGGGCTAAAACCTATTAAGTCCCTCATGTCTAGGGTGATAGTATCTGATTTCATGGTGATGTTGGTATTTATTATTTATTGTATTTAATAAATTGACTCGATTATTAGTATATATTGTTTAATTAATATTAAGGAATATTATATCTAGTATTAACATCTAGTACTATGTCTTCTTAGTGATGGGTCGCTTAGGTTTTTTTGGATGAGTTATACTCTATATAAAGAAGGAAATGACTTGTTTTTCCATATTCTATGGTAATATCAATCTATTATTCAATGATGTTTCTTGATACATTCAACCCTTGTTTTGGATGTAAATTTCCAATGGTGGAATGTGTGTTCTATAAGGCCATTCTAGATAATTTCTCTAGATTATTTACACCTCGAGAGGTCATGTTTACCATAGACCATATCATTAATACGATTCCAATTTCTATGCTATTTTTGTTAATTACACATATCTAGTTAGTGGAACACAATGTGTAAAATGGGGTCACTAAGGCTAAGAGATGTATTCATAATATAATGTCACCATTTGAATTCTCTTAACCTCCTTTCTAAAATGGGATATGGGAGACTCAAAAATTATATTGACTATCAGAAGTTGAATAATTATATAATTAAAAAAATATCTCTTTTCTTATATTGGTGAACATTTTGATCAGCTTTGATGGGAACATTGCTTCTAAAATATTGACCATCGGTTACGATACCACTAGTTGATGGTATGAGCAGAGGAAATTTCTATGATAGTTTTTAGGAGTAGGACTAGGAATTGTTTTTTCCTAGTTATTCAATTCGATGTGGATAACATTATTTCCATGTTTATAGATTTTATGAATCACATGTTTCATCAGTTATTGGACTCATTTGTTGTGATGTTACTAGGTTATATTATTTTACACAAAGAAAAAGTAGGATCCTAGAGACTATATGGATAGAATTCTAAGATCACTGATGAATCATTAGTTGTATGTTAATATTTAAAAAATATTATTTTCATCCATGAAGGGAAATTTCTTGTACTTGTCATAATTTATAGGTCAATTTTAGTGTATCATTAAAATTTACATGCGATTTTGACATAGGTGTAGCCCAAAAATGTGTTTCAGATCTAGAACATCTTGGGTTTGTCTTGTTACTAGAGTTATATAGTTCAATATTACTCCACTATCTTGCATTCACTGATAATAGTAACATATAACATTGTAATGTTTTAATGCGATTGAAAAATATCAAATATCATTTGAGGAGATACAGGCGAGGATGAAATCAACACTATTTCTAATTCTTTAAGAACTAGGATGGGGTTATGAAGATTTCTAAGATGATCTTGTTATGATTTTGGTATGATTATTGATACCGAGGAATTTTTTTTGTGGCTTATGGTTCATTCTAGTTAATCCCACAGTAGAATAATTACCCAAGACATGATATTGATCTAGCAACGGTTATGCATTAAATCAAATTTTGATGACACTACCTCTTTGGGGAGATGTTTACCACATTTTCTAATCATATAATATTCAAATATGTTTTTACTCTAGTAGATCAAATCATTATACATAGATGATTGGGTAGTATCTACGTATTTTTAAATTGATATTTGATACACCCATGAGAAGGAAAATGTCATTTTAAAGGCATGAAGAAGAATTTTTTGGTTACAAGACATGAAGGAATGAACTGAACAGTGTTTTCTTATATGTTATTCAACTAAGATGTTCCTTGTAGTAAAATATGTTGTTATACATGTTTTGATAGATCTGATATAAGTCGAATCCTCGTTTTATGATTTTTTTACAGTCAAACAGATGACAGTAACTGATTCCCAATACTAGTGTAAAAGCCTTCTAAGGGAGACCTAGGCTGAGTGGTCTCAATCTCCCAGTGTCACAGTGGAATATTCTTATAGGCGAGTTATTCCATTTTTCATGATTTAGGAGATGATATATAGTGTACAATGATTTTAATAGTCATCACACACTAGGGATACCAAGATATCTCATTACATGATACATCGGTATAGGTGGAATAGAATGAGGTGGTTAATCGAATATATTATATCATGGTGTCTTAATTGTTAGAGAATTATAGAAAAACAAAAGATGCATATAGTATTTTGGTATCTAATAACCATTCCACTATCTTATTAGGGTGATATTATTATATATTTCATAATTTTATTGACATATACTCATAGTGTTAATGATACATTATTGGTGATAAATGATAAAATAAATAGATTGGTGCATTGATTTATTATTAAGGAGATGATTAATGTGGATGATCTTTGGGACAAGTATGTATAAGATATTTTGGGACTTAATGGTGTTCCTAATGTAGTTCTATCTGAAAGAGACCCATGGTTCATGTCTTTGTTTCTGAAACTTTTAAAGTTAGAACTTTTTTCATAGATTAAATTTGGTATGGATAATCAACATAATATTGATGCACATGTAGAGATGTATTTCTAGATTGTTATGAAAATTCCAAGTGAATGGGATTTTTATTTTTTGAAATTTTTGGAAAAGAATTTTTAACTATTTAATTTCTTAAATAAATATAGTTATCATGCCTTGATTAATATGTTTCATTTTCAGGATTTTTGTTGGAGGTCATGTATATATACATAGTCTTGGGAAGATTTCGTAGATATATTGTTTGTGTGGATGATTACATTTCAAGAGATGATAGAGAGGGTGTAGTTGATGTAACCTAAATTAATCACAACAGAGTGTCATAAGAATAATAAGAGAACCATCATTATAAGATCATGGAGTTTGAGGATTCTAACTATGTTTTTTATAGAGTATCAACTATGTTTGGACATCACCAGTTGGGTAATCATGGTAAGATGGTATCATGGGTTCTAGGACATTCTGAACACTTGGATGACTAGAAATGATGGCCAATCGATTGGACTTTCTACTTAGTTTGCCTTCTATCAGTGATGTGTTTCATGTTTCCCCCCTAAAAAGTACATATTGTATCCTTCCTATGGGATTTTATTAGAGGATATTGATCATGATACCAAAATCACAATAGTTTAATTTGAAATTCATATTATGGATATGTTAGAGAAGTTACTACAAGATAAAATGATTCCTCTAGTATAGGAGCATTAGAAATGAAAATTAGATTTCCATGAGGTGGGGTAATGGGAATTGATGAAGAGGAACTCGAGGCCATAAATTTTTATGCATCTTGGTATAGAAGGTATTTATTGGGGAAGAAAACATTTATGATGAGGAGATTATAACACCATGTTATTATTTTTAGATACACCCTTGTTTATTATTTGTTTATAGTTCTTGATTGGGTCGGTTTGTACAATTTTTAGGGATGGAGATAATTTTCTAGGAAAAATGACATAATGTTTGGGGATGTGAGATTCTTTGAATTAATGCATTGTCGATATAAATGTTTTATTTTCTTCTATAGTGTCTCCCCGAGTTTAGGGAATTCCCCGAGTGCTTTTGAATTGTTCATCCAATAACTTGAATATTTATAGTCTGTTGGGTGATTATATATTGTGTGAAGGGATTACACATCATATAATGATAGTTTCAAAGATGTTGTGAATCTATTTTAATTCATTATGTTTTAATTAAATTTATTAGTTCACATATTTTAATGGAAAAAATTGTATTTTTATAAAAATACATTGTTTTTTCCATTAATTTGATCCTTCAGAGAATCCACATCATGTAATGGGATTGCACTCTATATTAGTCTAATGTCTTGTGTTTTTAGTGACTATATGTAAAATTATTCTTTCTTTAGTCTCGTAACCCCCCTCTCATAGCCAATATCTCACCCTAGGTATTTTTATGGATACGTTCTCTTTCTAGATACATTGTTTAGAAATTGATCAAAATTATGTTTGTAGAGTTCGACTCATGGTAATCATTTCTTCTTATTTATTTTATTTTGTTCATGAATTTTGTGTTGGATTCAGTTTGGTTTCTTATTCATGACTAGATAGTGTTTTTCATCGATCCTTTTAGTTTTTTTTGGAATTACATATATTTCAAAGGTCAATATCATGGTTTAAAATCAGTACATTTCAATATGGTTATGTTTATACAATTTTGATGGTGATGTTAATAAAAATTGGGTAAATTAAATGAATTAATTTTCATTATTAATTAATTAATTGTATTCATTCATGTCAAATGAGTATTATTGTTAATGTATTTCAAGGAATGGAAAATGCATTTAATGTGGGTTTACATTAAAATTATTTCTTATGGAATATGTTTTAAAAACAGCCAAATGGTTCATATTTTAAAACATGTTTTTATAAATAGTTTGCATTGTTTTAAAATTTATTTTTAAAATCTGGGAACATTGGAATCCTTGGCTGCATTTTGAAATATGCATAGGAATGGTACATTCTTGAAACCAATAGCATTTATATTTATTATATGAATTAACAATGGTGGGAGTTTTAGTTCCCAAATTATATTTTCATTTTTTATTTAAGCATATTTATTTCAGATTGGATTTTATCATGGAATATTACACCATGGTTTTTATGTGAGGTTGTATCAAATGGAATCACATGATGTTATTTTACGGATTTGTGTTTACTTATGTCCCTTATGATGCATTGATATGATTTTTATTTTAATCACTTTTAATATTCCTAATTATGGTTTGAAAATATAAATTTATTTTATGAAATACTAAATGTAAAATGATTTTTAATTGGATTTAATTTATTAATATTATTTAAAAAATTGTTCTTGTTTTAAAAGCTATAACAATTGAATTTATAATGTTAGACCTTATAAATAATATCTAATGGTATCTTCCTAGGATTTCTACTCAACCAATACCTTTTTATTTTAGTGATTGTATATTTTGAATTACAATAAAAATGTAAAGTGATGGTCATATTATTTGGTGTCAGCTTAAAATTGTTTTTCTTCCATTTTAATAGAGAGTATTTGATGTGACTTTTTATAATATGGAGAATTTTCATCCATACAGGTTTATCCATATTATTGGATTATATTTTTTTTATATAGTTATTTCATTTATCATTGCATTGTTGTAGGATTTCAGGTTTTTTTATATTAATGACATGTTTACTTTTTTTTCACATCCCCTGGTGACAGCCAATGTGACTGTTAGCCATGGTTGGCTCAGGTACGTATGATACAATTTTTTTTTTCATAAATTAGAAATTATAAAAATTAATTGTTCATTATCTATATAAAAATGATAATTAAAGTCCATTATCTATAGATATTTTTAAATACAATAATGGTTAGAATGATTTATCCTATAATAACTAATGTTCATAGAAAACCATTCCATAGATAATTGACCTTAATACTCCTCTAAAATATGTCGGAAAAAATTAAAATTCCAAAAAAAATAAAAGGGAGGTCAGTTGATGAAAATTATAATCCCCATACAATGTAACGTGTCACATAATTACACATTACAAATATGTTAAAACCATTATTAAAATATTACCTAAATAAAAACATTCATGTATCAAAAAAGAAATCATGATTTCAAATATATTCCATAACTCTAAACATGTAATTAACTCTACTAAAGGAAACATAAACATTCTAATCAGTCAAAAATTAATGTCCCTAATATTATTCTATTAAAAATCTCTTTATGATTATTATATAAACAAATAGATCATATTAATGGTTATATTTAGAAAAACATGTGTTTTTATAGAAGGTCAACATTCCAATGAATCAATTTTATTAATTATTAGTACCATTCAACATATTCTCTCAAATAATAAAAGAAAAAGTACTATAAATAAACCAATATTTATTTCAGAATTATTATACAAAGAATATCATTGATAAAATACCCCTTTAACATAATTCTTTAATCATAACCCAAGAAAATTAATTATTCCTCCTCATATGTATTAATTATTAATATTAACATTAGTCCCCTGGATTTTTCTAAGTAACATTCCCTTGATTCATGGGGATATTTTTTTGCGTAATTACTTATATATATATAGTTAAAACAAAAAATACAAAATATTTCCTTCATAAACTTTTATTTACTTTCTTTATAGACTTAATCTCCACACATAAATATAAATCTCATTCCATGCGAGTATGTACAAGTTTATTTCCTTCATCAATTATCACTTGTGGGAAAACCATTCCTTCCCTTCATCACTATATCTGTTTCTTATTTTTATCTTCCACTTATTTTACATCCTTTCCTAGTAATAATACTTAGTGAATTATTTTTCTATCTTCATATCACATTATAATATGTCCTTGTATACTATGATTTTTTGGGAAACTCGTTTCATTCAAAATATTGAAAATCTCAATATGGGTACAATCATCCACACTATTTAGATGAAATTAATTGATATATTTCCAATACATTCTTATATGTTCCATTTCAAAATAATAGAATATATTAGATAAGATCAGAATATTATATAAAATGATTTAAAATCTGTAAACTATTAACATATGTAAAAAATATTGAAATATTAAATCATGGATAATCTCCCCATCAAATACATGGTTTCTTTTAGAATTTTTGTATTTCATTAATATATATAAAAATAAATCATATAGTTTTTAACTAAATTTTTAATTAACCCATGAATATATATTTGAGTGTTAAACCGAATGAAAAATAGGGAAGTATTTATCATACTATATAATTATTGATTCAAACCCAATTATCCATATTTAGATTTACTACCAATTGGCATATATTTTTAATAACTATGCCCACTTGTAGTATCCAGAAATTGATACATTAACAAGGAAACATTGAAATCTCTACCTTAGCAAACCATTAGTATGGTAACCAATAAATAGACTTATTCTAAAAGTAATTCATTATGTTCTATTCCCTATTATATGATCTCAAAAATCCCATTCCCATGGTTTTTACTAATCATCATCTGATACCACAAATAAACACATATACAATAGTAACATAGACTTTAGTTCTACAACCCTACATTTTGATAATATAGAATTTGACAAATCATGAACAACTGAATAATTTTGTAGTATTATTAAAATTTATAGTAACATGAAATTCACATTACATTTAAAACATAAATTAAAAAATGTATTTTCTTATATAATGCCATTTTTCCCTTTATTGTACCCATTCATAACAATAAAAATGCAATTCTTAGTAACATGATGAAAATAATGAATAAAAATGGGGTGATATTAGATTGTCATTAAGTGTATGTGTTTAGAAATTGATATTCTAACTAATATAATAATAAAATGGAAAATCATTTCCTAATATTATAATTGTAGTGTTAATAAAATGATACATTTGAATCATTATATCATGAAGTATGGTATGAAAATAAAAAAAATTGGGTAATAAATAATCTAATTTACCCAACTGATTTGCCTCAAAATCCTAAAAATGTATCAAGGGGATATAATATTTATAGCCCCACTTGTCACATAAAAATTACAATGCATTCACAAAATTAAATTGGTGAAATATACCCAATATAAAATTTCATATTTAAATCTAAAATATAAAATTTCAATACATACCCTTGTCAATAAAAAAATCATAAAAAATCTAGGTTAATATGGGTAATGGTAATAAAATTGTACACTACCATTGATAATGACAATAATACATGTGGGAAAATAATAATTAGGGTATTGGTACAACATATCCCCAAATAATCATATTTATAATAAAGTTTTTTTCTTGCTGATGAATGGAAACACCATAATAAGATCATTTAAAAACACAATAGAGGAAAAATATCATTATCACTGAAAAATTTACATCATATAAATAATTGTTCATTAGAATTTATGAAAATAATTGTTATATAAAAATATCATTTAATATTATAAAAAATTATTTAAAACATTGAGTGGTTATGGTGTTGGTCTGTTCTATTAATATTGTATAAGATAAAATATTGTTTATTCTCACATTTTAGTTAAATGACTACTGTTACTTTTTTGAAGATGACATGAATTTTTTATTAAATTTTTAAAAAATACAAAAATTAGTGAAGATTAAATTAATAAATATATTTTATAATGTTAAAGAAAATTGAAAATATTTTTAAAATGGTTTTGGATGACAAATTATTTTCAATTGAATTGAGTAAGAATGTAATATTTTTATAACACATTTCATTATTAATTATAAGTAACGAAGATTGTGAAAAATTCCTATTAGTCCAAATGATAATGTATAATAATCTTATAAAGAAGAAATTTTTTTATGATATAAATTTAAAATAATTCCCCTATGGGAAACATAAACGATAAGAAATTTGAATAATGATGATATTTTAAAATAATTGCATCACATTTTGGTAATATTTGAATCATAATTTCCTAGAAATAAATAAATTCAATTGAAAAATTACATAACATAAAGGAAAATTAATTCATAATATAATATATCATATGGGGAATTATATAAAACACAGAAATGAATATGTTCTAAATTTGGAATTGGTCGCATCTGTGTAAAACTTTTATGAGAAACCCCTACATTTGGTGTGACTTCTTTCATATGTCACTAAACCTGATGTATAACATATATAAGTATTATAATGATATATTAATGTTACATAATAATATATATGTTACCTTATAAACTTTCTATGTTTTTTATCTCATTAAATAATAATTATATAAATTTATTTTTTTGGGTGATTATTGCTTCGTAATTTATATATGTTCTGGTTTGGTAATTTCAGTCTTCTTAAATTTGTAATTTTAAATTAATACCTAGAAATTTAACCATTACATAAGTTTACAATATATTAATTATTTATATATTTATATTATTCAATTATAGTTGTAGATATAAAATGGGATACATAGTTCATTGAGATATAGGGTCGTGCATACACATGTATGATATTTTCAATTTTCAAACAGATGGATATAAATGAAAATGAATTTACATTATCACATAATCAATGATTATAATTTTATATATATAGTTTTTATTAATCTAATTGATACTTATTTAAATCCTTGTAGAATTATAAAGAAAAACATATCACATCTATATGTGTAGGCAGTAGTCCGCATATATGCAAGAGCAACGTTGTTCTTTTCTAATAGATAGGATGATGTGAAGTAGAATGTTATATTATTTTAATATAAAGTTATTTTTTTCCTAAATATCTCATATATTTAATTAAAAATATCTGTAAAATCGGTGTAAATAATAATAGGAAAATGAGTCACATCTCTATGCAAGGGGTAGTCAGTCGAACACACAAGTTACACAATTATATCATCCCACATAATATAAATTTAGTAATATTTGATTAATAAATTCCATAAATTTAATATTTTCATAATTATCATATAAATTTGTAATATTCATCATTATATAATACTTTTGAAGGTGTTTATGAAAAATTAATATCATTGATTCACAAGGCAGTAGTCCACTATACATACAATTGATGGTTTCATTTCCAATTTGATTGAATTTTTTATGGATATAGGTTATTACATTTACATAATATCATATAAGATTTTGGGAGATTATTTTAATATTATATTATCATAATTGAATCTTAATTCATTGAGTTGTATGAATAAATTAAACAAATACACATTTTTTCAAATTTAACCTCTTATCCAGAAATGTTTTTTTGGGTTATACCTTAAAAATAATGTGACGTCTTAATAATAAATTAAATTACGATCTAATTTAATTAATTAATTAATTAAGTCATATAAGTATATATTAACTACTCACAAAGGGTTCTTTAAGTGAGAATATTAGAGGAGTGGTAGGGGCCATTTATAAACTGGGGAAATGACACACATAGTATTATGAAAAAGAAAAATTGATCCCCACATTTCTCTAATTCCAAAATCATCAAAAAATCTAAATTATATAAAATTATTTGTTTAAAGGTATAAATATTTTCATAAAATGAGTTTTTCATAAATCTTTTTTTCTTATCAACCCTTATTTTCATAGATTAACCCCTGATAAACCCATATTTAACTAAATCGTGGTAATTAATTTTCACTATTTTCAATTTTCATCTTGGTAAAAATTGAATTTCAAATTTTTATATAATATATATTATTATGCATTTAGATATACAATCTATTTTTATAAATTCTGTTTATATAAATGTAAAAATTCAATTTAATATTATACTTTTAGAGGTTACAAAAAATCGCTTCCCTAATAAAAATCATTCAAAATATTTATATTTATTTCAAATTTAAATATGAAATTTTATTCGATGACAACAATTAATTAAATATTAATTTAAAGAAAATAATTTTTATTTATGTAAAGTTAAAATAAAATGTATTATTGTTAATAATTTAAACTGAAATTTGGATTACAATAATAATTAGTATTATAAAATATTCATTAAAAGATTAATCTCATTAGAAAATGCTCAAAAATTCCAAAAAAAAATATAATGTTCACATACATATTTAAATAATATAGTTAAATTTTCAAATTTTTTATTAGTGGGAAAATTAACTTTCATTTAAGTGTGGATTTTTTTATTGATCCAACGTTTATAAAATTATAATTTTTTAAAGAACATTTCTTCCTCATTCATGTAGTTTATATTTTATTTCTAGTAAATAAAAAAGAAGTGTGATTTTTATATTACATGATTAAAATAATTGTTTTATAGAATTTATTTTTTAATATTCATACTCACCATCTAAATAGCAACGATACAATGATCATGTTTATAAAATTATATTTTAATAGAGTATCACATTTCGTTGAAACCTGATGTTGCATTAATTAGAAGTTATTAAAGAGATTGAATTTATTTTAATGAATATATAATAATGTTTCTGGGAGTTTCATTATATTATAATAGTGGTTTTTCGTGTGATATACTGTATCACATATATTTTTCCAAATTTAGAAATCATTTTTAGTTACAACCTATAGATGTAATGAGAAAAAAATATAATTTTAATTATCACATATGAGAAGTAATACTTTGGGTATGAAATTTTATTTAAAGGAAAGAAGTAATTGGTAAAACAAAATTTATTTTTAATATTCCATTAAAAACTACCTTTTGTTCATTGACTTGTTTTTGGAGCAACAAAAAACTAAAATAAATAATAATTTTATCTTATTATGTAATAACATTACATTATGAAAATAATATCAATTAAATATGTGATGTATATATTAAATATCATTAGTAAAAATAAATTGTCTATAAAACTACTAGAAAATAAATTGTCGAATATCTTGAAATATGGTTTATTAGAGTCTCACATGGAGAACATAATACTGACTATATATATATATAAAGAATAAATAATTTTTAAGAAATATGATAGATTTTTTATAAATAAAGTGATTGTACTGAATTATTTATATTTGTGATCATTGTGAGGTTATATATATGAATATAATATGTCAATATATATTAATAATGCAAGTAAAATATAATGTCATTTCCAATAACTTTATAGAGGGATAATTTTTATAGTTAAGCTATTATAATAAATATATAATGATTTTTTGGAACTTTATAATGTATTTGAAATAATATATTTAGTATGAATGTAAATTAAATAATCCACCATGAATAATTAAAGAATGTATGTAAGTCAAAATAAAATAATTAATTAAATATAATTTTTAATATAATAAAACATATTTTTATATACTATTAGGTAGTACAAACTAAATCATAAATATAAAAAATTTAATGTAAAAATTAACGCATAAAATCATTAAATTTTGGAAGACATGATATTCAAATTACATGTGAGGATTCTTTTTTTCTGGAAAAACAATTAATCGATGTAATTTTTTTATAAAAAGTGAAAATATAAAATACCTTATTTTTTAATTATGATGTATAAAAAAATAAAAAAATACATGTTAATAAATATAGTATTGTTGAACCGTAGAGTTGTATTAATGTTTTTGGACACATTTGTACAACAAATCAAATACCCTAAAACTTATAGAATTAGAAATTAAAAATATGAAATTTAGAATAATCTATAATATAAAACCACATCTACATTTTCCATCTCATTCCATTAACTTTTAAAACTCTTTAAACTATGAATATATATCCCATAGTACTATAATACCAATGTTTTATAACTTCTTTTCATAATTATAAGGCCAATAGCCTTCATTATGAATGATTTCATTAAGATAAATAATTGATCCAAAAATTAATGAAATGAGTTATTAGACATATCCTTAATTTTTATTCTAATTTTCACAATTTATTAATTAAATATAACTCACTATTGATATATTATTATATTTAAAAATTATATTATAATTTAATAGTATTATATTTTTACCTATTAATATGTAAAACACATTCATTAATTTGTTAGTATAACCATAGACATTAATGATATTATACAATCTTCATTAGTTTCATTAATAGGGACTGTGAAAACAAAAATAATGGAAATAACTAACATAATTAAAACACCTGAGATTCGATTCTCATTTTATGAAATTGAAAATAAATTATTGATCAATATAAAGAAATACATTATAATTTGTAATGATAACTAAACAAACATTGATTTGAATTTAATATTAATGAATCATAGTCATAATATATATGAAATAAACGTATGGTTCAAAAAAACATTATATCATTATGTTCCTCAAACAATTTATGTTGTTTTATTCATAATTATATATGTTTTATCATTTTTATGGTGATTTATTATAGTGAATTTTGTGAGGGTTCCAAAAAAACCCGAATTTTGATCATTCTTCAAAATAAAAATATTAAATTAGATATTGAAAAATGTTGTGAAAATTTTAGGTTATTCAATACATATTAATGAAGAAACAAATATCAATATCACAATAAAAAAAATTGGATAAAAAAATATAACAACTAACTCACGATGGATAAAAATTACAATAACTTAAAATTAGATATGTAATAAATTACTATAATTGATTACAAAGAAATGAAATCAATAATAATATGTTTTAGAAATATTTTATTGATAAGTTTTTTCATGTGGTAGATATTATTGGATTGTTTCAATAAATTCAAGGTTAATTATAGGGGAATTATCATTATCCTCCTTTTAAACATGAATCATATTGTTTTATTTACACATTATTTATATTTTCACATTTATATATTCTCTATATTTATATTTATTTATATGATTCCTTAATGCCTCATTAAATCCAAATATATATACATAAAATTTTGTGAATTTGTTTTTTATATTTGTTTCCTTAAATTTATTTCTTATTCATTTACTCTCACAATATTAATATTTATAATTTTTATGGATTTAATTTTTTAAAATTTCTTTTTTCCAAAATCTTTCAATATTTTTTATTCAAATTCACATTATCTTTCAAAAAAAATTTCCCCATTATCTTTTTTTTGAACTGGAAATGTTGAACTACAATATATTAATCTAGTTAATGTATAAAAAATTTCTTAATATCCCGTTATGAATTAATTATCATTAGAAATAAAATTTTATAGTATAAAACATTTATGTTTATAAGGTTTTCACTAGTTATATACATTCTTTGAATCGTTGAATTTTTCCCTAGATGATTTTAATTTATTTCATGATTTATTTGTTTTGTAAAAAATTGTATTATCATAGGGGAATTATTTGTTTATAAATTTAGGAATTTTTTTACTCTTGTAATTTATATATGTGTAGTTTACCATTAAATGATGGGTTGGAATAAATCAATGTATCCCGTAAATGAATTATATATATTCTATATCTCAGGGAATTTAATATTGCCCAACAATGATGGTTATCTATCTCTAGTATGTTATCATAAATGTTTTTCTACTATTCACTCATGGTCATGGAATTGATCCTTAATATATGTTATGATTTATTTTTCATATATATATATATATGAAATTCTTATTTAATTACACAAAATTACGTTATGATTGATGTCATGTTTGATGATTCTTTTTCATTGAGTTATTATTTTATGATTTTGTTTCCATGCATGTGGTTTCATTTTATGCTTACTAAACTATTTATATCTTTATGTTCATTTATATGGATTTTATTAACTTCAATTTTTTATTACATCATCTATGTTAATATATATATAATCTTTTTTACCACTTATGGAGTGCATTAGCTCTCACTTTTCTTATTTTTTCTATTCCATAGTAAATTGAAATAAATATCACAAATGATATGTATAGAAAGTTGCATTTTGTGATAAATTTTTAGGGAAATATATAAAATTATATAAAAATGAAATTTATTTAGTTATTGTATATTGTTAGTAAAACCATTGGTTTTGGAGTTGAATTTTATTAATTGTATAGATAGTCACTTATGATCATTTAATATGTATATATGTTATTATAGGACCATCTTATTTGTACAATATACTAATACAATGTGTGTCTAATATAAACATGAATTATTCATCACATCATATGTTAATTCCCATGTTCTCTAAAACTTGATATTTTCTCCCTATAACCAAGCCCCCCAAATAAAAAGAATATAAATTATAATATAATTCATAACATTAAATATTATGAAAATAAACCTTAAAAAACCTCAAAACCATCATAAAAAATCATCACTAAATAATGTATTTCATGACTGAACATAATTTAATATTTATAGTACAAATAATTATAAAATATTATACCCAAATCAATACGGGGAAATGGTAATGGTCTTGAACAAATAGTAGTCTCAGAACAACGTGACAGATGACGCGTCAATCAGACGCCTGGTTTGAGAGTTATTGGCTTTTTCCTTCTGGGGGCCTGATTGATTTTTAAGTCAAAACCAACCTGACTGCACTCCAACTATGTCTAAACCTCGTGCGGAGTAAGTCAAAAGGTCCGTCTCACTAAGAAAAATCCAACAAAGTTGACGACACGTCAATCAGACATACAGAGTTTAAGATATAAGTGTTTTCGCTTCGAGGGCCCGGTTGCTTTCGTGTTCGAACCAACCCAGCCAAACCCTAATTTCTCTAAAACCTTGAGTTTAATATACCGAAACGACGGTCTCGATCCAGGGATCGCATCGCAGCTGACGGTGCGTCGATCGGAGGACCGTAGTCCATGTTATGGGCAAAAGACCGAAAGAGGTCCGAAAATGGGGGTTTTGGGCCTGGACCGACCCGGCCTAAGACCCCCTAGGTTGGCCCGGGTCCAGGTCCGGCCCATTGGGGCGTGGCCCGGCCCGGTGGCCGCAGCCTGGCTTGGCCAGGCACGCTCGTGTGGCCCGCATGGCTAGGCGGATCGTCCGAAACGGCGGAGCGGAAGGGGGCGGGGGGCACACTGCCCCCCGGTATGACAACCTGCGGCCCCCACGTGGGGGGGGGGGGCTTCTTCGGCTGGCCAGGTGTTACGACCCCCATTTTCCTCAATCGGCCGGCCCGGTTGGCCGCCCATTCTGCCGTCGCGGGACCGCCGCGGTCCCGCCCTCCTGCTCCAGTGGCCGGCAGTTCCGGCCGCTGCTCCTCGCACCACCTCGGCCATAGGCCGTGGTCTTGTCTGTTCGGAGGGGCATGACGGATCCGCGGCCCCGCTCCGGACATGGTGTCTTCGTGGTTCTCCTGAGCGGTGCGACGGCGCCGCTTCTTTGATTGACCTCATCGTCATGGCGCAACTGTTCCATGCTTTCTTGGCGCGGTTTCCTCATTTCCACGTGGTGCGACGACACCGCTCCATCTCCATTCCAATCCCCAACAAAGTACAACAATAATAAGGGAGGCGGGTAGGCCATGATCGTGCGGTCCGGCCCCCTCCCTTTAATCGATAACATGCGACTAAAAGATTATCGATGAACGGCCAAACATTAACGACATAAAATTAAACCCCTACCTCAAGCGTTGTTGATTCGTCGCGGGCAAGGGACGTCGCGGAAGACGGCATCACGGAAAGAGGATCGTCGGCGTTGCGGTACACAGAGTCGCATCGTTGATCTCCAAGGATTCGGAATTCTTCATTGTACTGCATTAGAGGTCATCAAATCTTCATCTGCGATGGTGTGTTCTCTGCGTTCTTCAGGGATGAAGAATGTTCTTAGGAACGTAGAGATTTCCTCTCCAAATCCTCTAGCACAACGAACTAAACTCTCACGAAATAAGAACTTGTCTTATTTAATTAACACACAAGCCAACAATTCATTTCAAATTTCAAAATTAATCCCAGAATTAATTATAAAGAATAACCTGCTCAATTAATTAATTAAGAGTTGACTTTCATTTAATTGTGGGGGGGTGCGGGTGAGTTACATAATTAATAGGGGTTAAGGAATTTGAATGGGTGTGGATCTTGTGGGACCCACCCAAAAAATATCCTACCTAGTGGAGTAGTTAATATGTGGGCCCCCATACAACCTCTTAGCTTAGGTTAACACTACATGGAATAAAAATAAAATGGTTGCACCCATTTTTATTTTTAGTCATTACATAACCCAAATTTTAATAACCACACCCAAGAAAAAAGCAACTCTAGAAAAGGTGTTCCTAAGTAATTACCAGCGTTGCGGTTTCATCGGTGCCCTCAGATATTGATTCCGAGTATCAGTTCAAAAGTTAGGAAATCCCTCTCGTTCGTTCACTAAATGTACCCGAGCTAAACTTCTGAAAAAGAATTCCGGGCACACCGGCCATCAGAATCTTGTGCTGTCAGAAACTATGTTCTTGTAAAATCCAAAAGAAAATTAACAAAAAAATTTCCTTGAATTTTACGGGTCTTTACATTACTCCAACCTCAGGGCTTTACTTCCCTGTAAATATAAATTATAAACTATGGAAAAAAATGGGGGTACTGTGCACACATCTGAGCCTCCCGCTCCCATGTGATCTCCTGGAGGTTCCCATGCTGCCATCTAATGCACACTAGAGGAATCGACCATCCACGTAGGACTCACTCCTGTCGATCCTCGATCTCCATTAAGACCTCCGCAAAAGTCTCCCCATCATCAATGTCCAACTCCCCATGGTCGATCATATGCGTCAGGTCATGCACGTATCTCCACAGCTGAGATACGTGGAAGACGTCGTGCTTCCGGTGCAAATGAGGTGGTAGGGATAAGCGATAATCCACCTCACCTATCCTTCTGAGGACCTGGAATGGTCCAATGAAGTGCGGAGATAACTTGCCGCATCAGCCAAAACTCTGTAATCCACATCGAGGTGGGACCCACAAGAAGACGTGGTCTCCATCCTCGAACTCTAGTGGCCTTCGCCTCCTGTCATCATAAGACTTCTGCTGGCTCTGAGCTGTCCTCATCCGCTCCTGGATGACCTGGACCTTCTCTGTCGTGGCATGGACCATCTACGGTCCCACAAGTGCTGACTTCCCAGGGTATGACCAGCACAGTGGTGAGCTGCAAGGTCGGTCATACAACGCCTCATATGGTGCCATCCCGATGGTGGTTTGGTAACTGTTATTGTACGTGAACTCCACCAAGGGTAGGTGATCCTCCCAGATGCGACCAAAGTCGAGGACACATGCACGGAGCATGTCCTCGACAGTCTGAATGTTCCTCTCCGTCTGTCCATCCGCCTGAGGGTGAAAGGTGGTGCTCAGACGTAGCTGTATCCCGAAAGCCTCCTGCAACCCCTTCGAAAGACAGGAAGTAAAGAAAGCATCTGGATCGAAGATGATGGATGATGGAACACCATGAAGTCGTACTATCTCATGAATGTAGAGATATCCCAAGCTCTCTACTGAGCCCTACTCTCGGATGGTTAAGAAGTGGGCCGACATGGTGAGTTGGTCGACAATCACCAAAATGGAGTTGTGTCCTCTAGAAGTATGTGGATGTCCAGTCACGAAATCCATATATATCTCGTCCCACTTCCACTCCGGGACCTCCAAGGGCTGTACCAATCGTTCTGGTACCTGATTCTCCGCGTTCACCTACTGGAAGAGGAGGCCTCGAGAAACAAACTCTGCTACAACCTTCTTTATACCCGGCCACACGTGCTGTCGCCTGAGATCCTGGTACATCATCGCCACTCCTGGATGTACCGCTAAAGGGGATGTGTGAAACTCTCTCAGCACCTCCTCCTGTAAAGAAACTGGTTCCATGGTACGTCCTCAGAAAAGGATCACGTGTTGTCCTCCCAAAGAGAATACATTAGGTGCCTGTCTTGAGGATATCTATGAACGCCACGTCTCACAGTTAACGTCCCCACGCTATGCCTCTCTGACCCACTTCAGTAGTGGAGGAGTGACTATGAGTGACTGAAGAAAGGGTTCACCATATCTATCCACGAAGGATATCTACAAAGTGGCTAGCTGCTCCGTCACCTCCCCGAGTAGCTGGATGCCCGTCCTACTGCTAAGAGAATCGGCTACTACATTCCCCTTCCCAGGAGTATATAAAATTTCAAAGTCATTGTCTTGTAGGAACTTGATCCATCACCGCTGTCTCAAATTCAGGTCCTTCTACGAGAATATATACCTGAGACTCTGGTGGTCAGAATAGACTGTAAAGCGCTCGCTCATCAGATAGTGTCGCCAAATCTTCAGTGTGAAGACCACTGCGTCTAACTCCAAGTCATGGGTAGCATAGTTCTACTCATGTTGCCTCAACTGATGTGATCCATAGGCGATCATGGCCCACTCCTGCATCAGGACACATTCGAGTCCGGTCCCTGATGCATCGCTGTAGACTACGTACCCTACACCCTTCTACGGTATCCTCAAGATAGGCGCGATGGTAAATCTACGTCCTAGCTCCTGGAAGCACTGCTGAAATCTATTTGACCACACGAAGGGTTTCCCCTTCTTCTTCAAAGCTGAAAGTGGTGCTGCAACTCTAGAAAAGTCTGGCACAAATCTTCGATAGTACCCAGCTAGCCCCAATAAACATCGCAGGATCCACCACAACTCCCGCCTAAGAGATGGCGTGTCCCAAGAAGTGGAATTCACATATCCAGAAAAGAAACTTCGAGAGCTTACCATAAAGCCGGTGCTCTCGGAGTGTGTCCAGTACAACCTGCAAGTGGTAGGCATTCTTCTCCTCAGTCGTCGAGTATATCAATATGTCGTCGATGAAGACTACGACAAATCGATCGAGGTAAGTTTGAAAGATCATATTCAGGAGGCCCATGAACAATGTTGGAGCATTGGCTACACCGAATGTAATAAACAAGAACTCATAATGGCCATACCGACATCTTAAGGTCGTCTTCTGCACGTCCTCATCCCGAACTCTGAGCTGATGATAGCCTGACCTGAGGTCTAAATTCGAGAACCACCGTGCCCCCTTGAGCTAATATAAGAGGTCGTCAATCCTCAGTAGTGGGTACTTGTTCCTCATAGTCACCTGGTTCAGGCGACAATAGTCGACACAAAGTCTCAAGCTCCCACCCGCCTTCATGGAAAACAATATCAGGGAAGCCTAGGGTGAAACACTGGGTCGGATGAATCCCATGCCATAAAAGTCCTCCAGCTGTACCCGTAGCTCTCGAAGCTCAGCGGGAGCCATCTGATATGCTGGGGTGGAAATAGGTGTTGTACCGGGGTGCAGGTCAATATAAAAATCTACCTCTCTACGTGGAGGTAGTCCTGGAATGTCGTCGGGAAAAACGTCTGCATACTGATCCACCACTGCAAGTAAGCTCTAACTTCGTACGTCAACTGCTCCTAGGATGAGGCTAGTCAACTGATGAGTGATGGGTTGTCCTCTCCTCTGTATGGATCCATCCTGCGTTGCAAAGGTTCCCTTCATGCCGGTGAAGGTGAACCTACTCCAGTCGGTGCGAACACATCTCACCTTGTGCCAAATACACTCAATCTGAGCATGGACTGTAGTTAACCAATCCATACCCAAGATGAAATCATAAGGCCTCGATGCCGCTTCAAGAAGATCTCAGCCGAAGCTCTCACTTCCTAGAGTATGTTCACACTACCGACACCAGTGTGTAATCGTCGAGTCTTCTCCCGTAAGAGTCTCTAGCGGTAAGGATCAAGCCAATGGCTGGGTCGGAATCTTCGAGCTCCGAATAAGGGCAGTGAAAATAAAATAATGACTCGCTCCTGTGTCTATAAGAACTGCAGCAAGAGTGGAGTAGACATTCATAGTACCTCGAATCATCTCGGGTGCACCATGGTCTTTGGCCTCCGCTGCCTGAAGTTGTGCCTGCATCTGCCCGCCAGTTCCATTTGGTCGGGGTGGACCTCCTAGTGGTGGTGGTGGTAGAGCCTCAAAGCATCTCCCACCACCTACTGCTCGGCCAGCTCATGTGCCTCGTCCTCCTGCTCCCTGAAGACCGCCATGGTCAACCATCTGCCTCTGCCTAGGTGGTTACTCAACCGTCTGCTACTCCTCTGCACGGCGGGTCAGGCAGTCACGAGCCATGTGGCCTTTCCCGCTACATGCGCAGCATCGTCTTCCTCTAGAATGACTGGCCCTGCGATGTCTGCCCCGCACCTCTGAGCCAGTGTCTTAAGGTCGTCTGCCTGAGGTCGAGTACGCCTGGACCCATGAGTCAACCGTCGACTGCCTAATGCAGAAGACTCTACTACGTGCCGCCATGCGGTAGGTCTCACTGATGGTGTAGGCTCAGTAAGAAATCTCTCAATGAGAAGGGCTCTCTCTAGTACCCCTGCATGTATCGAAATGCTGAGGGTTATTAGTGATGCCCTGATCTCATGTCTCAATCCCTGCTCAATGGTCTAGGCCCAAAAGAATGGGCCCCACACCATGTCCATCAAATAACGTGAGAGATTGGTAAATCTCGCAGAGTACTGGGTGAGCATCAAACTGACCTGCTGCAACTATAGTAGCTCTTTGATGCGCACCGCACGGAGGGTGGCTGGGACGAACTCTGAGCGAAAGAGGATATTAAATTCTGTCTAGAGGAGTGATGCCTCGTCATGCACCTGGAGCATCAAGCTCCACCATCTGCCTGCTACCGCGTGAAGGAGACTCACTGGAAGGATCACCATGAGGTCTGCTAGTGTCCCTACCAATCAAAAAAGTAGTACAACTCCCTCCAGCCCATCCTCGGCTGCTTGAGGGTCCATATCCCCGTGGAACCCAGGCGGTCTCTGACGTTGAAACTCATGCAGTGCTCTATGGCGATGTGCACTCTCAGATGCAGGGGCTGGTAGCATCGGTGGCTCGGCGGGTAGTGGTATTGCCGGTGCCTCCACAGTAATAGGGCCCTGCATTGAGGCCTCATCGCTCGGTGGGCTTTTGTCACGTACAAAACTCAGAACCCTAGCTGGATGCCATCGTGGGGCCATCCTGAAAAGAAATAGGTGTTCCATGCTTAATACAGTATACCTGGTGAGTTAACACAAAGTAATCACAAAGAAAACTTGAAACACAATGCAATCAATGTCTTCATTCACTAAGTCGGAAATCAGAAGTTAGGGTCCTGGTGTATGGATACGTCGGCCACCGCACCAACACTGGACTCCCTGGACTGATAACCACACTAAATACACTAAACACTATTTCTTCACATAGAAAATGATCAGAGTCCTTAGTTCTGCGGTAGAACTAAACTCCTCTGATACCAATTTTTCATGACCCGTCCTCGGGGCCCGTGTCGTGACTACCCCAAGCCCGCCTTCCATAGGCCAGGGGCTAGAGACTAGTAACAAGGCGTAATTCTGGATAATAAGGGTAGGTATTTCCTTTATAAAGTAAAAAAACACACAGGGTAAGAAGGCAGAAGTAAACACTAAGTAAAACTGGGTACAATAGTAAGTGCGGAAAAGTAAGTGGGCCAGAATACAAACCCGAACTGAAAGTAAAGTACAAGTGGAAAAGTAAATAGAGCAACTGAAAAGTAAAGCTGCAACATCGAGCCGTCCACTGGAAGTCCTACCTGAAGGGTGGGTACAGATATCCTTCTCAGCTCCTCGGGTCCAGTCGTCCGCTCCGAGTATGTCATGCCCAGTGGTCCACCTCCAGGTACCGACTTACTCCGCAATCCTCAATCACGATCAGCATTGTCCATCGTTTGCAACCATCACAACGTAGTGCGGGCATAACCCATGTAGGGGTGAGTATACGCTACTCATTAACGACCCTAAGACCCCCGATGGTCTCCCAAAATCCACAAAGAATAATCCACAAAGGAATGAAAAAATCATGAAGTAACATCCAACACTACTTAGGTATATTCCCATATATATACCTAAGTCGTAAATTCCCGTTCGGCTCCTGCATCCATGCCAAATTCGATCATGTCCACATAGGAGTACAACCCAATCCACATAGGATAACACAACTCAATCCACTTAGGAAAGAAAGTGAAACATTTCGAAGATATTGATTGAAGTCAAGACATAGCTCACCAAGGAATACTTCTTCGTAAGACGAAAGAGATGATCGGTTTTTGCAACTGATTCATCTAAGCCGCCAGACCCACACATGATCAATAGCTACTAACCACCTCAATGACCCACACAATATCGATAGGTACTAACCCCCGCAAGGACCCACACAAGATCTGACCCACACAGGATCGGTATGTGGTGGCCCACACAGGGCCGCTGAGTAGTCACCCACATAGGCTATGACGCACACAGGATCGGTAGCACTAATCCACTGAGGATCGCTGAGTGTTTTAGTCGTCGCTGTCGAACCCACAAAGGATTTTTTGTACACTCGTCATCGTCTTCGCAGTCGCAGCCAGCTGTAGGGTTTCCACACACAGCAAGCTCGATTCGGGAGGGTCCGCTCCATGTGCCGAGGGGCTGATACATCAATTGACACGATGTCCGGATTTGATGTATCCAAAAGTTTTGTAGCGTCAAAAAGAACTCAACGTGACAGACGACGCGTCAATCGGACGCCCGGTCTGAGAGTTATTGGCTTTTTTGTTCCAGGGTCCCCATTGGTTTTGAAGTCAAAACCAACCTGAGAACACTCCAAATACATCCAAAACTCGAGCGGAGTAAGACAAAAGGTCCAGCTCACTATGATGAATCCAACAAAGTCGACGGCACGTCAATCGGACGTTCGGAGTTCAAGATATAAGTGTTTTCGCTCCGAGGGCCCGGTTGGTTCCGTGTTCGAACAAACCCAGCCAAAACCAATATTCTCCGAAACCTTGAGTGTAATATACTGAAACGACCGCCTCGATCCTAGGATCACATCGCAGCTGATGGTTCGTCGATCAGAGGTCTGTAGCCCATGTTATGGGAAAAAGACCGAAAGAGGATTGAAAATAGGGGTTTTGGGCCCAGGCCGACCCGGCCCGACACCCCCTGGGTCGGGCCGAACCGGGTGACCCGACCCGGGCCTGGGTCCAGCCCATTAGGGCGCAGCCTGGCTCGGTGGGCACGGTTCGGCCCGGCCTAGCGTGCTCGCGTGGCCCGCGTGGCCTGGAGGCTTGGCCGAAACAGCCAAGCAGAAGGGGGGGGGGGACTGCCCCCCTGTTTGACAACCCGTGGCCCCAACGTGGTGGGTGGGGCCGCTCATTCGGTCGGCCGGGGGTTACGACCCCCGGTTTCCTTGATCGGGCAGCCTGGTTGGCCGGCCATGCTGCTGCCGCGGGACTACCGCTTTCCGGTCCTCCTACTCTGGCGACTGGCGGTTCCGGTCGCCGCTCCTCGCACCACCGCGGCCATTGGCCGTGGCCTTGTCCGTTTGGCGCTGTGCGATGGCGCCGCACCCCTCCGCCGTGGCCCCGCTCCGACCGTGGTGTCTTTTTGGTTCTCATGCCCGGCGTGATGGCGCCACTGCTTTGATTGACCTCATCGGCGTGGCCCGACGGTGCCATGCTTTCATTCCACGGTTTCCTCTTTTCCATGCAGTGTGACGACACCGCGCCATATTCGTTCCAATCCAGAACGAAGGACAACAATAATAATGTAGGAGGGTCGGTTGTGTTTCTGCGGTCCAGCCCCCTCCCGTTAATCGATAGCATGTAGCTAAAAGATTATCGATGAACGACCAATCATTCACGACATAAAATCAAACCCCTACCTCAAGCGTTGTTGATTCGTCACGGGGAAGGGACATCGCGGAATACGACGCTAATAAGGAGGATCATCGGCGTCGCGGTACATGGCATCGCGTCGTCGATCTCCAAGGATTTGGTGTTCTTTGTCATCCTTCATCGGAGGTCAGCGTTCTTCATCGGTGGTGGTGCGTTCTTCGCGTTCTTCAAGGAGGAAGAACGTTCTTCGGAACATAGAGACTTCCTCTCCATGTCCTCTCGCACAACGAAATAACCTCGTGTGGGCCCCACCCCACAAATATCCTACCTAGTGGAGTAGTTAGGATGTGGGTCCCACTCCAACCACATAGCTTAGTTTAACACTACTTAGAATAAAAATAAAATGGTTTCATCCCTTTTTATTTTTATTCTTTACCTAACCCAAATTTTAATAACCACACCCGAGAAAACGCAACTCCGGAAAAGGTGTTCCTAAGCAATTATCGGTGCTGCGGTTTAATCAGTACCCTCAAATTTCGATTCCGAGCACCAGTTCAAATGTTTGGAAATCCCACTCGTTCGTTCACTGAACGTACCTGAGCTAAACTTCAGAAAAAACATTCTGGGCACCCCGGCCCTCGGAATCAGGTGCCGTTATAAACTGCGTTCTTTTAAAATCACAATGAAAATTAAGAAAAACATTTCCTTGAATTTTACGGGTCTTTACATTACTCCCACCTTAGGGCTTTATGTACCCGTATAGATACATCATAAACTAGGGAAATAAATGGATGTACTGTGCACGCATCTGAGCCTCCCGCTCCCAAGTGCTATCCTGAAGGTTCACGTGCTGCCATCTGATGCGCACTAGAGGAATCAACCATCCACATAGGACTCACTCTTGTCGATCCTCGATCTACATTGGGACCTCCGCAAAATTTTCCCCATCATTAATGTCCAACTCCCCATGGTCGATGATATGCTTCGGGTCATGCATGTATCTTCTCAGCTGAGATACGTGGAAGATGTCGTGCACCCAGTGCAACTGAGGTGGTAGTAGAAGGTGATAAACCACCTCGCCTATCCTGCTGAGAACCTGGAATGGTCCGATGAAGAATGGAGATAACTTGCTGCCTCGGCCAAATCTCGGTAATCCACATCGAGGTGAGGACCGCATGAAGACATGGTCACCATCCTTGAACTCTAGTGGCCTCCGCCTCCTGTCAGCATAAGACTTCTGCTGGCTCTGAGCTATCCTCATCCTCTTCTTGATGACCTAGACATACTCTGTCATGGCCTACACCATCTTTGGTCCCACAAGTGATGAGTCCCCCGGGTCTCTCCAGCACAGTGGTGAGCTACAAGTTCGGTCGTACAACGCCTCGTATGGTGCCATCCCGATGGTGGTGTGGTATCTATTGTTGTACGCGAACTCCACCAAGGGTAGGTGATCCTACCAACTATGACCAAAGTCTATGACACATGCACAGATCATGTCCTCAAGAGTCTGAATGGTCTTCTCCATCTGACCATCCATCTGAGGTTGAAAGGCGGTTCTCAGACGTAGCTACGTCTCAAAAGCCTCCTGCAACCCCTTTCAAAGCCGAGAAGTAAATAGAGCATCTCGATCGGAGATGATAGATGATGGCACACCATGAAGTTGTACAATCTCCTGAACGTAGAGACGTCCCAAGCTCTCTACTGAGCCCTGCTCTTTTATGGGTAAAAAGTGGGCTGACATGGTGAGTCGGTCGACAATCACCCAAATGGAGTAATGAACTCTAGAAGTATGTGGAAGTCCAGTCATGAAATCCATAGATATCTCATCCCACTTCAACACTGGGATCTCCAAGGGATGTACCAAACGTGCTGGTAACTAATGCTCCACCTTCACTTGCTGGGAGATGAGGTATCGAGAAACAAACTCTTCTACAACCTTCTTTATACTCGGCCACCAGTACTGTCGCCTGAGATCCTGGTACATCTTCGCCACTCCTGGATGTACCGCTAAAGTGGAGGTGTGATAATCTCTCAGCACCTCCTCTTGTAAAGCAACTGGTACCATGGTACATCCTTTGAAAAGGATGACGTGCTCTCCTCCCACAGAAAATTTATCAGGTGCCTGTCTTGAGGATATCTGTGCACGGCACGTCTCACAGTCAACGTCCCCACGCTGTGCCTCTCTGACCCGCTGCTGTAGTGGAGGAGTGACTATGACTAACTGAAGAAAGGTTGCTTCGTCTCTATCCATGAATGATATTTGCAAAGCGGATAGCTGCTCTGTTGCATCCCCGAGTAGCTGGATGCCCGTCCTCCTGCTGAGAGCATCGGCTACTACGTCCCCCTTCCCAAGAGTATAGACTATCTCAACATCATAGTCCTGGAGGAACTCGAGCCATCTCCACTATCTCAGTTTCAGGTCATTTTGTGAGATTATATATCTGAGACTATAGTGGTCAGAATAGACCGTAAAGCGCTCGCCCATCAGATAATGTAACCCCATATTTAGTGCGAAGACCACTACTGCTAACCCCAGGTCATGGGTAGCGTAGTTCTTCTCATGCTACATCAACTGACGTGATCCATAGGCGATCAAGACCCACAACTGCATCAGGACACATTCGAGTCTGGTCTCTGATGCATCGCAGTAGACTAAGTACCCTACTCCGTCCTCTGGTAGCCTCAAGATAGGCGCGCTGGTCAATCTCTGTCTCAGCTATTGTAAGCTCTGCTGACATCTATTTGACTAGACGAAGGGTTTACCCTTCTTCATCACAGCTGAAAGTGGTTCTGCAACTCTGGAAAATTCGGGCACAAATATTCGGTAGTACACATCTAGCCCCAAGAAGTTTCACACCTATGTCACACTCCTGGGTGGCTCCCAAGCTAGCACTACCTCGATCTTCACAGTATCCACCGTGACTCCCGCCTCAGAGATGAAGTGTCCCTATAAGTGGACCTAACGTATCCATAACTGACACTTCGAGAGCAGACCATAAAGCTGGTGCTCTCTGAGTGTGTCCAGTACAACCCACAAGTGGTAGGTCTGCTCATCCTCATTCGTCGAGTATATCAATATGACATCGATGAAGACTATGACAAATCGACCGTGGTAAGGATGAAAGATCCTTTTCATGAGGCCCATGAACAATGCTGGAGCGTTGATTATGCTGAATGGCATAATCAAGAACTCTTAATGGCCATACTGACATCTGAAGTCCGTCTTCTGCACATCCTCGTCCCGAACTCTGAGATGATGATAGCCTGACCTGAGGTCTATCTTCGAGAACCTTCGTGCTCCCTTGAGTAGATCAATGAAGTCGTCAATACTTGGTAGCAGATACTTGTTCCTCACAATCACCTGGTTCAAGTGATGATAGTCGACACAAAGTCGCAAGATCTCGTCCGCCTTCTTGGTGAACAATATCGAGGATGCCCCGGGTAAAACACTGGGTCAGATGAATCCCTTTCCCTACAAGTCCTATAGATGTACCTATAGCTCTTGAAGCTCAGAAGGAGCCATCTGATATGCTGGTGTGGATATCGGGGCCGTCCCGGTGTACAGGTCAATATAAAAGTGTACCTCTCGGCGAAGAGGTAGTCCTGAAACGTCTTCAGGAAAAACATCCGCATACTGATCCACCACTGCAGGTAAGCTCGGACTCCACACGTCAACTTCTCCTAGGATGAGGCTATCCAACTGACAAGAGATGGGCTTCCCTCTCCTCTGCGTGAGTCCATCCTGCGATGCAAAGTTTCCCTTCTCACCGGTGAAGGTGAATCTGCTCCCGTCGGTGTGAAGACATCACACCTTGCGCCTAATACAGTCAATATGAGCATGGAATGTAGTTAACCAATCCATGCCCAAGAGTACATCGTAAGGCCTCGATGCCGCTATTAAATATCTCAGCCGAAGCTCTCACCTCCTAGAGTATGTTCACACTACCAGCACCAGTGCGTAATCGTTGGGTTTTCTCCCCTAGGTGTCTCTAGCTGTACGGATCGAGACAAAGACTCTGTTGGAATCTCCAAGCTCCGAACAAGGGAAGTGAAAATAAATTAATTACTTGCTCATATGTCTTTAAGAACTACTTCAAGGGTGGAGTAGACACAGAAAGTACCTCGAATCATCTCGGGCGCGCCGTGGTCGTAGGCCTCCACTGCCTAAAGTTGTGCCTGCCTCATCCCGCAAGCTCCATGTGGTCGGGGTGTACCTCATGGTGGTGGTGGTGGTAAAGCCTGAAAGCGTCGCCCACCACCTGGTGCTCGGCCATCTCCTCTTCCTCGTCTGCCTGCTCCCTGCGGACCGCCTCGGTCGACCCTCTGCCTCAGCCTTGGGGTAGTCACGAGCCATGTGGCCCTGCCTGCCACTTGCGCAGCACTGTCTACCTCTAGAAAGACTGGCTCAGCTCTGTGTGCCCCGCATCTCTGAGCCAGTGTCCTGAGGTCATCCGCCTGAGGGTCTGGTCCACCTGGACCCATGTGTCATCCTTCGACTGCCTGCTGCAGAAGACTCTGGTACGTTCCGCCCTATGGTAGGTCTCGCTGCTGGTGTGAGCTCAGAAACAAAGATCTCAATGAGAAGGGCTCTCTCAATTACCCCTTCCTGTGTCGGAATGCTGAGGGAGATCAGTGATTCCCTGATCTCATATCTCATTCTCTGCTCAAAGGTTCGGGCCCGGAAGAATGGGTCCCGTACCATGTCCATCAAATAGCGCGAGAGATTGGTAAATCTCTCCGAGTACTGTGCGAACATCAAGCCGCCCTGTCGTAGTTGTAGTAGCTCCTGGATGCGCACCGCACGGAGGGTGGCTAGGACGAACCCTGAGTGGAAGAGGCTCTCAAAGTCCGTCCAGAGGAGTGATGCCTCGTCGTGCACTTGGATCATCAAACTCCACCATCTTCCTGTTGCCGCATGCATGAGACTCGTTGCAAGGATCACCATGAGGTATGCTGGTGTCCCTACCAATCAAAAAACTCATACAAATGCCTCCAGCCAATCCTCAGCTATCTGAGGGTTCCTCTCCCCATTGATCCTGGGAGGTATCTGACGCTGAAAATAGTGCAATGCACCAAGGAGACGTGCACTCTCAGCGGATGGGGCCGGTAGCATCGGTGGCTCAGCGGGTAGTGGTACCACTGGTACCTACGTAGTAATAGGGCCCAGCATCGAGGACTCTTCGCTCGGTGGGCCGTCGTCATGTGCAAAACTGAGAACCCTAGCTGGCTACCATCGTAGGGCCATCCTGAAAAGAAATAGTTGCACCACAGTTAATACAGTATACCTGGTGAGCTGACACAAAGTAATCACAATGAAAACTTGAAACACACATGCAATCAATGTATTCGTGTACTATGTTGGAAATCAGATATCAGGGCCCTGGTGTACGGATACGTTGGCCGTCGCACCAACACGGGACTCCCAGGACTGATAACCACACTCAATACTCTTAACACTATTGCTTCACATAGAAATAGACCAGAGTCCTTAGTTCTACGGTAGAACCAAACTCCTCTGATACCAATTTGTCACGACCCATCCTCGGGGCCCATGCTGTGACTACCCCAAGCTCTCCTTCCATAGTCCAGGGGCTGGAGACTAGAAAAAGGTGTAATTCCCGATAAAAAGGGTAGGCATTGCCTTTATAAAGTAAACAAACACACAGGGTAAGCATGCAGAAGTAAACACTAAGTAAAAATGGGTACAATAGTAAGTGCAGAAAAGTATGTGGGCCAGAATACAAACCCAAACTGAAAGTAAAGTACAAGTGGAAAAGGAAATAGAGTAACTGAAAAGTAAAGCTGCAACGTCGAGCCGTCCACTGGAAGTCCTACCTGAAGGGTGGGTACAGATAGCCTCCTCAGATCCTCGGGTCCATCCGTCTGCTCCGAGTACGTCACGCCCAGTGGTCCACCTCCAGGTACCGACTTTCTCCGCAAGCCTCAACCACGATCAGCATTGTCCGTCGTCTGAAACTATCACAATGTAGTACGGGCATATCCCGTGCAGGGGTGAGTATACTATACTCATTAATGACCCCGAGACCCCCGAAGGTCTCCCAATATCCACAAAGGATAATCCACAAATGAATGATAAAATCACGAAGTAAAATCCAACACTACTTAGGTATATTCTCATACATATACCTACGTCATCAAAGGAATGATAAAATCATGAAGATATTGATTGAAGTCAAGACTTAGCTCACAAAGGAATACTTCTTTGTAAGACAAATGAGATGATCACTTGTAGCCACTGATACATCTAAGCCGTCAGACCCAGGTAGGATCAATAGGTACTAACCACCGCAATGACCCACACATGATCGATAGGTACTAACCCCTGCTATGACCCACACACTATCTGACCCACACAGGATCAGTATGCGTTGGCCCATACAGGGCCGCTGAGCACTGACCCATATAGTATATGACCCACACATGATTAGTAGCACTAATCCACAAATGATTGTTGAGTGTTTTAGTTGTTGTTGTCGAACCCACGAAGGATTTTGGTACAGTCGTCATTGTCGTCGCAGTCGCAGCTAGCTGTAGGGTTTCCGCACACAACAAGCTCGTTTCGGGAGGGTCTGCTCCACGAGCCGAGGGGATGATACATCAACTGACACTATGTCCAGAGTTGATGTATCTCAATGGTTCGTATCGCCAAAAAGAACTCAACGTGATAGACGGAGCGTCAATCGGACGCCCAGTCTGAGAGTTATTGGCGTTTTTGTTCCAAGGGCCCGGTTGGTTTTTAAGTCAAAACCAACCGGACTGCACTCCAACTACGTCCAAACCTCGAGCGGAGTAAAGAAAGAGGTCCGTCTCACTAAGAGGAATCGATCAAAGATGACGACATGTCAATAGGACGTCCGGAGTTCAAGATATAAGTGTTTCCGCTCTAAGGGCCCGGTTGGTTTCGTGTTCGAACAAACCCAGCCAAACCCAATGTTCTCCGAAACCTTGAGTGTAATATACCGAAATGACCTCCTTGATCCAAGGATCGCATTGCAGGCAACGGTGTGTCGATCAGAGGTCTGTATCCCATGTTATGGGAAAAAGACCGAAAGAGGCTTGAAAATAGGGGTTTTGGGCCCGGACCGACCCGGCCCGACACCCCCTGGGTCGGCCCGAACCTGGCGACCCGACCCCGGTCCGGGTCCGGCCCATTAAGGCACAGCCCGGCCTAGTGGGAAAGGCCCAGCCCGGCTTGGCGCACTCGCGTGGCCCACATGGCCAGGCGGCTTGGCTGAAACGGCCGAGCGGAAGGGGGGGGGGGGGCGTTGCCCCCATGTTTGACAACCCGTGGCTCCCACGTGGGGGGTGGGGGCCGCTCCTTCGGTCGGCCGGGGGTTACAACCCCCGGTTTCTTTGATCTGCCGGCCCGGTTGGTCGGCCATGCTGCCGCCGTGGGACCACCGCGGTCCCGCCATCCTCCTCCGGCGGCCGGCGGTTCCGGCTGCCGCTCCTCGCACCACCGCGGCCATCGGCCATGGCCTTGTCCATTCGGCCTGGTGCAATAGCGCCACTCCCCTATTCCGCGGCCCCGCTCCGGCCGCGATATCATTGTGGTTCTCCTGCGCGGCGCGATGGCGCCACGACTTTGATTGACCTCATCGGCGTGGCGCGATGACGCCATGCTTTCTTGCCGCGATTTCCTGTTTTATACGCGGTGCGATAACACCGCGGATTATTCGTTCCAATCCAAAACGAAGGAAACAAATAATAAGGGAGGAGGGTTGGCCATGTTTGTGCAGTTCGTCCCCCTCCTGTTAATCGATAGCATGCTGCTAAATGATTATCGATTAATGCCCAAACATTCACGACATAAAATCAAACCCCTACCTCAAGCATTGTTGATTTGTCGCGGGGAAGGGACATCGTGGAAGATGACGTCGAGAAGGAAGATTGTCGGCGTCGCGGTACACGGCATCGCATCGTCGATCTCCAAGAATTTGGAGTTCTTTGTCGTCCGTCATCGGAGGTCGGCATTCTTCATCATCGACGGTGCATTCTTCGCATTCTTCAAGGAGGAAGAACGTTCTTCAGAACATAGATATTTCCTTTCCAAATCCTCTCGCACAATGTACTAACCTCTCACGAAATAAGTCCTTGTCTTATTTAATTAACACAAAATCCAACAATTCATTTCAAATTTAAAAATTAATCCATGAATTAATTATAAAGAATAACCTAGTCAATTAATTAATTAAGAGTTGACATTCATTTAATTGGGGGGGGGGGTGCGGGTGAGTTAAATAATTAATAGTGGTTGAGTAAGTTGAATGGGTGGGGCTCGTGTGGGCACCACCCAAAAATATCCTACCTAGTGGAGTAGTTAGGATATGGGTTCCACTAAAACCACATAGCTTAGTTTAACACTACTTAGAATAAAAATAAAATGGTTGCACCCATTTTTATTTTTGTTCTTTACTGAACCCAAATTTTAATAACCACACCTGAGCAAACGAAACTCCGGAAAATGTGTTCCCAAGCAATTACCGGTGCTGCAGTTTCATCGGTGCCCTCATATTTCGATTCCGAGCAACGGTTAAAAAGTTAAGAAATCCCGCTCGTTCGTTCACTAAACGTACCCGAGCTAAACTTCAGAAAAAAAATTCTGGGCACACCAGCCCTCGGAATCATGTGCTGTCAGAAACTACGTTCTTGTAAAATCACAAAGAAATTTAAGAAAAAAATTTCCTTGAATTTTGCGGGGCTTTACATTACTCCCACCTTTGGGCTTTATGTCCCCGTATAGATACATCATAAAATAGGGAAACAAATGGGTGTACTGTGCACGCATCTAAGCCTCCCGCTCCCATGTGCTCTCCTGGAGGTTCCCGTGCTGCCATCTGATGCACACTAGAGGAATTGACCATCTACGTTGGAATCGCTCTTGCCGATCCTCGATCTCCACCAGGACATCCACAAAAGTTTCCCCATCATCAATGTCCAACTCCCCATGGTCGACGATATGCGTCAGTTCATGCATGCATCACCTCAGCTGAGATACGTGGAAGATGTCGTGCACCCGGTGTAACTGAGGTTGTAGGGCCTTGTGATAAGCCACCTCGCCTATCCTGCTGAGGACCTGGAATGGTCCGATGAAGCATGGAGATAACTTTAAGCCTCGGCAAAATCTCTATAATCCACATCGAGGTGAGGCCCCAAGAAGACGTGGTCGCCATCCTCGAACTCCAGTGGCCTCCACCTCCTATCAGCATAAGACTTCTGCCGGCTATGAGCTATCCTCAACTGCTCCTGGATGACCTGGACCTACTCTGTCGTGGCCTAGACCATCTTCGGTCCCACAAGTGATGACTCCCCAGGGTCTGTCCACCACAGCAGTGAGCTACATGTTCAGTCGTACAACGCCTCGTATGGTGCCATCCCGATGGTGGTGTGGTATCTGTTGTTGTACGTAAACTCCACCAAAGGTATGTGATCCTCCCAACTGAGACCAAAGTAGAGGACTTAGGCACGGAGCATGTCCTCGAGAGTCTGAATGGTCCTCTCCGTCTGACTATCCGTTTGAGGTTGAGAGGCAGTGCTCAGACGTAGCTGCGTCCCGAAAGCCTCCTGAAACCCCTTCCAAAGCCGAGAAGTAAAGAGAGCATCTCGATCGGAGATGATAGATGATGGCACACCAAGAAGTCGTACTATCTACTAACCGTAGAGATGTCCCAATCTCTTTACTAAGCCCTACTCTCTGATGGGTAAGAAGTGGGTCGACTTGGTTAGTCGGTCGAAAATCACCCAAATGGAGTTGTGACTTCTGGAAGTACATGGAAGTTCAGTCATCAAATCCATAGATATCCCATCCCACTTCAACTTCGGGACCTCCAAGGGTTGTACCAAACGTGCAGGTACCTGATGCTCCACCTTCACCTGCTGACAGATGAGGCATCGAGAAACGAACTCTGCTACAACCTTCATCATACCCGACCACCAGTACTGTGCCTGAGATCCCGGTAGATCTTCACCACTCCGGGATGTACCGATAAAGGGGAAGTGTGAAACTCTCTCAGCACTTACTCCTGTAAAGCAACCGGTACCATGGTACATTCTCTGAAAAGGATGACGTTCTCTCCTCCCATAGAAAATCCATCAGGTGCATGTCCTGAGGATATCTATGCATGCCGCGTCTCAAAGTCAATGTCCCCACGCTGTGCCACTCTGACCCGCTGCAGTAGTGGATGGGTAACTATGAGTGACTAAAGAAAGGCTGCTCCGTCTCTATCCACGAAGGAGATTTGAAAAGTGGCGAGCTGCTCCGTCGCCTCCCTGAGTAGCTGGATGCCCGTCCTCCTGCAGAGAGCATCGACTACTACGTCCCCCTTCCCAGGAGTACAGACTATCTCAAAGTCATAGTCCTGGAGGAACTCGAGCCATCTCCGCTGTCTCAGATTCAGGTCCTTCTGCGCGAAGATATATCTGAGACTCTGGTGGTCAGAATAGACAGTAAAGCGCTATCCCATAAGATAATATCACCACATCATCAGTTCGAAGACCACTACTGCTAACACCAGGTCATGGGTAGTGTAGTTCTGCTCATTTTTCCTCAACTGACGTGATCCATAGGCAATCACGGCCCACACCTGCATTAGGACACATCCGAGTCTGGTCTCTGATGCATCTTAGTAGACTACGTACCCTACTCCCTCCTCCGGTAGCCTCAACATAGACTCGCTGTTCAATCTCTGTCTCAGCTTCTCGAAGCTCTACTAACATCTATCTGACCACACGAAGGGTTTCCCCTTCTTCATCAAAGCTAAAAGTGGTGCCGTAACTCTGTAATATTCTGGCACAAATCTTCGGTATTACCCAGCAAGCCCCAAGAGACGTCGCACCACCATCATGCTCTAGGGTGGCTCCCAAGCTAGCAATGCTCGATCTTTGCCGTATCAACCGCAACTTCCGCCTCAAAGATGAAGTGTCCCTAGAAGTGGACCTCACGTATCCTGAACTGACACTTCAAGAGCATACCATAAAGCTAGTTCTCTTGGAGTGTGTCCAGTACAACCCACAAGTGGTAGGTGTTCTTTTCCTCAATCGTCGAGTGTATCAATATGTCTTCGATGAAGACTATGACAAATCGATCAAGGTAAGGCTAAAAGATCATGTTCATGAGGCCCATGAACATTTCATGAGCATTTTTTACACCAAATGGCATAACCAAGAACTCTTAATGGCCATACCGACATCTGAAGGCTGTCTTCTACACGTCCTTGTCCCAAACTCTGAGCTGATGATAGCCTGACCTATGTTCTATCATCGAGATCCATCGTTCTCCCTTGATCTGATCAAAGAGGTCTTCAATCCACGATAATAGATACTTGTTCCTCACGGTCACCTGGTTCAGGTGACTATAGTCGACACAAAGTCGCAAGCTCCCGTCCTCCTTCTTGGCGTATAATATCGAGAAAGCTGATGGTGAAAAACTGGGTCGGATGAATCCCTTTCCCTGCAAGTCCTCTATCTGTACCCGTAGATCCTGAAGCTTGGAAGGAGACATCCGATATGCTGGGGTGGATATCGGGGCTGTCCCGGTGTACATGTCAATATAAAAGTCTACCTCTCTGGGAAGAGGTAGTCCTAGAACGTCATCAGGAAAAACGTCTTCATACTGATCCACCACTGCAGGTAAGCTCGGAATCCACACGTCAACTTCTCCTAGGATTAGGCTAGCCAACTGACGAGAGATGGGCTGCCCTCTCCTCGGCCTGAGACCATCCTGTGATGCAAAGTTTCCCTTCTCACTGGTTAAGGTGAACATGCTCTCATCAGTGAGAACACATCGCACCTTGCACCTAATACATTCAATCTGAGCATGGACTGTAGTTAACTAATCCATGCCCAAGATGACGTCGTAAGGACTCTTCAGCGTTACAAGAAGATCCCAGCCGAAGCTCTCACCTCCTAGAGTATGTTCAAACTACCGACACCAGTGCGTAATCGTCGAGTCTGCTCCCGTAGGAGTCTCTAGCCGTACGGATCGAGATAACGACTCAGTCGGAATCTACGAGCTCTGAACAAGGGCACCAGAAATAAAATAATGGCGTGCTCTTATGTATTTAAGAACTACATCAATGGTGGAGTAGACACAGAAAGTACCTCGAATCATCTCACGTGCGCCGTGGTTGTAGGCCTCCGCTGCCTGAAGTTGTGCATGCCTCATCCCGCCAGCTCTATGTGGTCGGGGTGAACCTCCTGGTGGTGGTGGTGGTAGAGCCTCAAAGCGTCTCCCACCACCTGCTATGTGGCTAGATCCTCTACCTCGTCTACCTACTCCTTGCGGACCGCCACGGTTGACCCTATGCCTCTACCTGGGTGGTCCCACAACCGTCTGCTGCTCCTCCGCATTGCGGGTCAGGTAGTCACGAGCCATGTGTCCCTGCCCACCACATGCGAAGCAATGTCTGCCTCTAGAAATCCTGGCTCTACTATGTGTGCCCCACATCTCTGAGCCAGTGTCCTGAGGTCGTCTGGCTGAGGGTCTGGTCCACCTGGACCCATGTGTCATCCGTCGACTGCCTGCTTCAGAAGACTCTGGTATGTGCCACCATGTGGTAGGTATCGCTGCTGGTGTAAGCTCAGCAAGAAAGATCTCAATGAGAAGGGCTCTCTCTAGAACCCCTGACTGTGTCAGAATGGTGAGGGAGATCAGCGATGCCCTGATATCATGTCTCAATCTCTGCTCGAAGGTTCGGTCCTAGAAGAATGGGTCTCGTACCATGTCCATCGAATAGCGCGAGAGATCGGTAAATCTCACCGAGTACTGGGTGACCGTCAAGCCGCCATGTCGCAGCTGTAGTAGCTCATGGATGCGCACCGCACAGAGGGTGGCTGGGACGAACTCCGAGTGGAAGAGTCTCTCAATGTCCGTTTAGAGGAGTGATGCCTTGTAGTGCACATGGAGCATCATGCTCCACCATCTACCTACTGCTGCATGCAGGTGAATCGCTACAAGGATCACCATGAGGTCTGCTGGTGTCCCTACCAATAAAAAAACACATACAAATGCCTCCAGCCCATCCTCGGCTGCCTGAGGGTTTGTCTCCCCGTGGAACCCAGGTGGTCTCTGATGCTGAAACTTCTGAAGTTCACCAAGGAGACGTGCACTCTCAATGGCTGGCGCTGGTAGCATCGGTGGATCAGTGGGTAGTGGTACCGCTGGTGCCTCCTTAGAAATAGGGCCCAACATCGAGGCCTTGTCGCTCTTTGGGCTGTCGTCACGTACAAAACTCGAAACCCTAGCTCACTGTCATCATGGGGCTATCCTGAAAACAAACAGGTGCGCCACAGTTAATACAGTATACCTGGTGAGTTGACACAATGTAATCACAACGAAAACATGAAACACACATGCAATCAATGTCTTCATGCATTATGTCAGAAATCAGAAGTCAGGGTCCTAGTGTACGGATACATCGGGCGCCGCACCAACACTGGACTCCCTAGACTGATAACCACACTCAATACTCTTAAAACTATTTCTTCACATAGAAAAATATCAGAGTCCTTAGTTTTGCGGTATAACTGAACTCCTCTGATACCAATTTGTCACGAACCATCCTCGGGGCCTGTGCCGTGACTACCCCAAGCCCACCTTCCATAGGCCCGGGGCTGGCGACTAGCACCAAGGCATAATTTCCGATTATAAAGGTAGGCATTTCCTTTATAAATTAAACAAACACATAGAGTAATCAAGAAGAAGTAAACAATAAGTAAAACTTGGTACAATAGTATGTTCGGAAAAGTAAGTGGGCCAGAATACAAACCCAAATTGAAATTAAAGTACAACTGGAAACGGAAGTATAGAAACTGAAATGTAATGCTTCAATGTCGAGCCGTCCACTGGAAGTCCCACCTTAAGGGTGGGTATAGATAGCCTCTTTAGCTCCGCGGGTCCAGCCATTCGCTCCGAGTACTTCACACCCAGTGGTCCATCTCCATGTACCAACTTGCTCCGCAAGCCTCAACCACGATCAACACTGTCTGTCGTCTACAACCAACACAACTTAGTGCGGGCAGAGCCCGTGCAGGGGTGAGTATAGGCTACTCAATAGGGACCCCAAGACCCCCGAAGGTCTCCCAAAATTCACAAAGGATAATCTACATAGGAAAGAAACAATCATTTAGTAAAATACAACACTACATAGGTATATTCCCATACATTTACCTAAGTCATCAATTCCCATTCGACTCCAGCATCCATGCAAAGTTCAATCACGTCCACATAATAGTACAACCCAATCCACACAGGATAACACAACTCAATCCACTTAGGAAAGCAAGTCAAACATTTTGAAGATATTGATTGAAGTCAAGACTTAGCTCACACAGGAATACATCTTCGTAAGACGACAGAGATGATCAGTTGTATCCACTAATTCATCTATGTCGTCAAACCCGCACATGATCAATAGGTACTAACCCCCACAATAACCCACACATGATCGATAGGTACTAACCCCCATAATGACTCATATAGGATATGACCCACATATGATCGGTATGCGCTGGCCCATAGAGGACCACTGAGCGCTGACCCGCGCAGGATCGGTAGAACTGGTCCACTGAGGATTGCTGAGTGTTTTAGTCGTCGCTGTCGAACCCACGGAGGATTTCTGTACAGTCGTCATCGTCGTCGCAGTCGCAGCCAGCTGTAGGGTTTCCGCACACATCAAAATCGTTTCGGGAGGGTCCGCTCCATGAGCTGAGGGGATGATACATCAACTGACACGAAGTATGGAGTTTATGTATCCCAAAGTACTGTATCGTCAAAAGAAACTCAACGTGACAGATGGCGCGTCAATCGGACGCCCAGTCTGAGAGTTATTGGTTTTTTCGTTCAGGGGGCCCGGTTGGTTTTGAAGTCAAAATCAACCCGACCACACTCCAACTGCGTCCGAACCTCGAGTGGAGTAAGCCAAATGGTCTGTCTCACTAAGAGGAATCCAACAAAGTCTACGACACGTCAATCATACGTCCGGAGTTCAAGATATAAGCTTTTCTGCTCCGAGGGCCCGATTGGTTTCGTGTTCGAACAAACCCAGCTGAACACAAAGTTCTCTGAAACCTTAAGTGTAATATGCCGAAATGACCACATCGATCCAAAGATCGCATTGCAGCTGACGGTGCGTCGATCAGAGGTATGTAGCCCATGTTATGGGCAAAAGACTGAAATAGGTCCGAAAATGGGGGTTTTGGACCTGTACCGACCCGGCCCGAGACCCCCTGGGTCGGCCCGAACCAGTTCGACCCGACCCGGGTCCGGGTCCAGCCCCTTAGGGCGCAGCCCAGCCCCGTGGGTATGGCCCGACCCGGCCTGCGCGCAGCCCGACCCGGCCTGGCGCGCTCGCGTGGGCCGCGGGGCCAGGCGGCTCGGCCTTTGAAAACCCACGACCCCCACGTGTGGGGGCCCTCCTTCAGCTGGGCGGGGGTTACGACCCCGGTTTCCTCGATCATCCAGCCCGATTGGGCGACCATGCTACCGCCGCGGGACCGACGCAGTCCGTCCCTCCTATTCTGGCAGCCGGCGGTTCTGGCCACCGCACCTCGCACTACCGTGGCCATAAACTACGGCGTTGTCTATTCGGCGTGGTGCGATGGCGCTGCGTCGTTGATTAAACTCATCTGTGTGGCGCAATGGCGCCATGCTTTATTCCCCTAGTTTCCTCATTTCCGCGCGGTGCGACGGCACCGCGCCGTCTCCGTTCCAATCCACAATGAAGGAAGACAATAATAAGGGAGGAGGGTCGGCTGTGTTTGTGTGGTCCGGCCCCCTCCCGTTAAACGATAGCAAGCAGCTAAAAGATTATCAATGAACGACCAAACATTCACGACATAAAAATAAAACCCCTACCTTAAGCGTTGTTGATTCTTCACGGCGAAGGGACATCGCGGAAGACGGCGTCGAGAAGGAGGATCGTCGGCGTCGCGGTACACGACATCGCGTCATCGATCACCAAGGATTTGGCATTTTTTGTCATCCTTCATTGGAGGTCGGTGTTCTTCATCGGTGACGGTGCGTTCTTCGCATTCTTCAAGAAGGAATAACGTTCCTTGGATCATAGAGCTTTCCTCTCCAAATCCTCTCTCACAACGAACTAACATCTCATGAAATAAGACCTTTTCTTTTTTAATTAACACACAAGACAACAATTCATTTCAAATTTAAAAATGAATCTAAGAATAAATTATAAAGAATAACCTACTCAATTAATTAATTAAGAGTTGACTTTAATTTAATTGGGGTGGGGGTGTGGGTGAGTTACATAATTAATAGGGGTTGAGGAAGTTGAAAGTGCGGGGCTCCTGTGGGCCCCACCACACTAATATCCTACCTAGTGGAGTAGTTCGGATGTGGGTCCCACTCCAACCACTTAGCTTAGGTTAACAATACTTAGAATAAAAATAAAATGGTTGCACCCCTTTTTATTTATATTCTTTACTCAACCCAAAATTTAATAACCACACCCGAGAAAACGCAACTCCGGAAAAGGTGGTCCCAAGCAATTACCGGCGTTGTGGTTTCATTGGTGCCCTCAGATTTTGATTCCGAGCATAGATTCAAAAGTTAGGAAATCCTGCTCATTTGTTCACTGAAGGTACTCGAGCTAAACTTCAGAAAAAAATTCCGGGCACACAGGCCCTCTGAATCAGGTGCCGTAAAAAACTGCATTATTGTAAAATCATAATGAAAATTAAGAAAAACTTTTCCTTGATTTTTACGGGTCTTTACAAAATAATTGTAATTAATCCAACATAAATTCACTTCATCATAAAAACTCATAAATTATTATTACTGATTAATGATCATTGAAATAGACATTAAAAAATATTAAGTAATTTATCATTTAAATATTTATAAATAAAACTATTCTCCAATTTAAAAAATTATAATTTATAAATAAATGCTATATAATGAAAGAACTATGCAATTGAACCATCATATTTGACTCCATAACTTATGTAGTATTATTATAAACACAATATATATATATCATAATCCATCCAAATAACACATCTATACATGAATTTATTTTTATGACATTAATTATATTTATGATACTATATAAAAATTATGCTTTGAATCAAATAAAACATACCCATTTGATTACATTATATTAATCATGAATATACGTCCTAAAATATTATAAAAAATATTGTAATATTTTTATACTGACCCATTACTTTTATAAAATGATATTACATTTTATGAGATGAATATTAATTATATAAAACTACAATCCACAATATAACTATATTAGTTTAGTGTCTCTTGAAATAGTTATTCATATACCAATTATTAATAAGATATCTACATCATCATACACTTATTTCATAAAAATGATAATCCTTCTAAGACACGTACAAATTAAAAAATTTATTAATATATGTGGAAAATAAATTATTAAAAAGGTTGAACTCAAATGCTCACTGTGGGTAAAATAGGGTTATATAAATGAACATTTAGTCATAAAATGGGAATAATTGGTATTAAAATATGATTTTAACAATTTAAAATCACAAAAATCAAATATTAGATCATATAAATGGGGAATGGAATGAAATTTGGAAGTTAATATGACAATAAACATAATGGAAAGAAAAATGAGTCATGGAAACATAATATTAACAAGATTTGGTAATAATTGTGTCCCAAAGGTGTGGAATAATCCAAATAATAGAAATATAATTTCTTGGAATATAACCAAGACACACATAACATTATTTTATTCGGATAAACATATAAATACTTTCTTTGGGGATGTGATAACCTCTCATGTAACCTCTGTCAAGCTAGGGATAACATCTCATGTAACCCTTTTCTGGATTCGAAAAAAGTCATGTGTGCCTTATGAGCTCATTGAACATAAATAATTTCCGAATTTATAATTGTTTTATATTGTTATGGGACCACCCATCACATAATTATAAATCCATTCATATGTTTTTGACAAGATCATAAAAATATTCATAACATAACATGTCGAAATGAAAATGTGTTTCAATGAAATTTTATCTTCATTGATCTAAAGAATACAGAATAAATAATAATGATGGTATCAATAGATCATATCCACATTATAACTTATATAACATCAATTTTTGTTACTATAAAATAAATCATTTTTATAAAATATCTCTTAAACATTTCTTGTGGCCTAAAACTTTTCACATTGAAATGAATATAATAAATCTAAAAAATTTCAAAAATTATTAAGGAAATATTTAATTTTAAATGATCCAAGGAAACATATAATGGAAAAATAAATACATTGATTATTTATTATTGTAAAATGTTTTTTCTTCATTTTTATGTTAAATCAATGATTAAAATCATATTTTTGATAAAAAATCAAAAGTATCTCATATAAAAATTACATGAGCCGTGTTTTTTATTTTTTTTCAAAAAATACTACAATAATGTATAAAAATTAATTTTATAAATAATTTTATAATAGTATAAGAATTCATGAAATCATTTATACAAAACCAGAACATGATATAATAACGATTTTTACTACAGATAGAAATTAAGTTGTTTTCCATGAAAAATAATAATTTTATCTATCGAGAATAAAAAGTGAGTAAAATAAATAGAAAAAATATTACATTTTCATTATTATGTATAAAAAATTCAATGGAACCAATTTATAAATTTTTATGTAATTTATTTCAATGAAAATTCAAGAATAAAAAATTTGGAACAAAATCATTTTGACACAAATATCCCTTACATCAAGTATCATTTGGAATCAGAAAAATTAAAACGTAATTTATAACAAATAAATATTCATTATAAATTTATTAAAGAACCATTATTTTTCTATCATACAATATCTAGAGTAATATTAATACATCCTCAGCCCAATATTGACAATTGATTATTTAAATCAGAATTACAGGTGAGGATTACCTCATTTTGCAGGAATATTCTGATTATATATTTCAGTTTATTTTAAATTTATCATGGTCACAAAATATAAATGATGTTAATACTCATATAAATAGAAAAATAGATTAGTTACATTATTATTTAGTTTTATCCCTATAATGTATATATAGGAAAAATAATTACACTCATCATAGAGACTATGGGTCTATATACACACAAATACTGTTTTAAATTTTCAATGAATGAAATAAAAGAATGTTAAAAAATAATAAAACATAATACAGATAATTTTATTACATATATATATCATATATAAAAATAAAATAAATCCATATTTCCATCAATGTAAATTTGCAATCTAAAACGAATCACATTTCTTCATAGAGGTTGAAGTCCACACGTAAAAACAAGCAACATTATTATTTTCTATTAGATTTGATTGTATGAAGGATAAAACGATATTTTAATTATATACTAAAAAATATATCTTAAATATAATATATATTAATTAAATCAATATCATTAACTATCCATGAAGTAACGTGATTACAAAATAATTACATCGCTCTGAGGATTCGATAATCCACATGTAAGCACGAGGGAGATTTTAAAATTCTATATCGTGATAAATGGAGGGATATTGTTGTTAAATAACAATAATTATATGTATATATATTTTAGAGACATAATAAAATATTACATATTTTATACAATGGATTTTGATAAGTTATTTAAATAAATAATTTAGAAAATTCACTATTATGATTTATACATCATCATTGATAAGTATGTAATGTTTTACAAATTTGTCCTTAAAGGGAAAGTCCATTTGAAAGACAATATTTTATAGGATATATTGAAAGAATAATTTAGGTTATAATTTTTGTGACTTCTTTATAATTGAAGTATCAAAATATGTCATGAATATTGGAGAATAAGTTCCCTTTTCTATGTGAGGGGAGGGGAACACTTCGAATCATAAAACTTTTTATATTAATTTAAAAATATATTTATAAGAAAAATACTTGAAATTGAAATATATAAAACATATTATGATTATAACAAGTCATACCCCCAGTATGTAATATTAAAATAGATTATTTGACATGTTATCCTTTGTCTATGGTTTTTAACCACTATTAATACCATTGAAAATTAAATTAATATAAAAGTCATCTATACTTTACTAGTGATAATTTTCACTATTAATAAAATAATCACCGGTCAAAGGAATATTTTTTTAATAATCAACCATATACAACTCATATTGAATAATATTGTATTTTATGAATTTAAAACTATTTAATAAAATATTTTTATCCAAAATATCAATTATTTTATTTTTTGAACTATTAACTGACATAGAAAATATCTATATCAAGATTTAAATTTAATTATTATATAATATTTTCACACATATCTAATATGATATTTTTATCAAAATAAATATTATTAAAAAATAATTAATCAATATTTAATTATATTTTAAAATATTAATGCATGTTATTTTTATTTTATATCATTTCAATAAATACGTTGTCAGAATTATGTAAGAATTGAATTTAATTATTTATGTTATAGAAATTTAAAATATATTAGCATCATATTAATATAAATTTTAATATAAAATTAATATTTATAATTATAAATGACCATATTTTAACCACTTGTAACAGATTTTGATATATTAAAGTCAATAGAGTTATATTTTCTATTTATTATTTTTTTGAAAATTTAAAAGTCATAGTATAAAAATAATGTCACAAATTCACCATATATTAATTAATTGGATATTAATTGTTTTAAAAAACTCATAAATTTGGTAAAATTGGAGTGTTAGAAAAATTGAAAGCATTATCCCAATTTCTTAACCTTATTTGTGACATTTTACTCTTTCTATAGTGAAAAATATTTACCAAGGTTTCTAAACCTAATGATCGAAAATAAAATAGAAGAAATTGAAAAATTTTATCCACCAAATTCAAAATATTTAAACAAATTTTCAATATTTAATTCATAATTTTTAATGAATTCTATTTATTATTAAGACCTCAAAATGCGATGAAAGGGAGTGTTCCATAAAAAAAGGATTCATGAACTACAAAAATATTATATATATATATATAACATATAATAAATTTAAATGACATATATTTGAATAAAAATATTATAAATGAACATATTTTACTTTTTTTTATCTAAAATAAATTATAACTTTGTAAATAAAATAAACAAAAAGATATTTATCGAGAATAATAATTTTTTTTCATATATTCATAGAAAATTAATCTTTTTAATAAAAATCACAAAAAACAATTTTTTAATTTTTCTACTATAATATATATAATGTATGTCATTTTTAAAAATAAATATTCTATATGTGGATAAATTTAGTTATATAATTTTCCCATGAGTAGAATTAATAAAACAATTTGAGGGACAATGTATTTTCAATGAATTTAATTAAATTTATAGAAATTTTGTTCATAAATATCAATATATATGTTTTATATAAAACTGTTATACATATTTTATTATTCACTTTATTTGGAAATAAAATTCCCTTTATTCACTCCATCTCTTTGATGGTTAGGTTGTAATATTAAACTATGTTATAGTTCATTTAGACTTTGGGTTGCATATCATAGAAGTGATTGATGAAAATATTATTTTAAAAGAATTATATCATTAAATCGTAATGTGGTAAATTAAAACTCAATTAAATTTAAAAATTCCTTAGAAATTTTAAGTGTATTATAAAAAAATAAAATGATAAATATTTCAAGACATCCCATGGTTTTTATTAGCATCATCAAATTTCATATTCTAATAGATAACAATAACCAGGTGTGTTGTATGGTTTAGTAAATATTTATATCTATAATACAAATATTATATACATAGTTATTCAAAAAAATATCATGATTTATTAAAATGAAATATGAGTTTAGTATATGTGATGGATCAAAAATTAATTCCTCTAGAGAGATGCATGGAACACATCCTGGGAACGAGAAATTTTAAGTGAATCACCATGAAAGTATATATCATCCCTACTCGATCCAGAATATTAAAAGGTGCCAATATACCTAGGGATCATTTTTCACATTCATATTTAATCTCATAACTTTTTCCCAAAACAAAATTCATATTTTTCTTCTATACAACTTAATAATTTTAAATTTCATGGATGATTGTTAGCATAATTTTTTTGTTATCATCATGAAATCATGATGTGTAACTAAATGGATGAATCATTTCTTATCAATTCTCTATTTTGGTCAATAGAAAATATTATTATATCTTAAACTATGAATCAATTCATTGGAGGTATATAATTCATTCCATAAATGTATTAAAATACATACACTTAGATGCTGATGCGAATACTATTTATAAATGAAAACATGACTCTCTGAAGGCGTCTATCCAAAACCCCTTTGAAATCCACTTATAATGGCCAAAAAATATCTATATGGATTAAATATATCTTTCTGAATGAATAAATATATATCGATTACAATAAATAATGTAACTTAACAATATAACATGATCATTCTCATGACATATTAAGAAGTTTGTGTAAATCCTCATATCATTAGTAGATACTAGGTAATGTTGTATTACATAAAAGTCTACAACTTTATTAAGTTATATTATGAATATCTAACTCGGAGATAAGTCTACTCTGATAGTAATAGAGTGTGTTGACTATATAATATGATTTAATAAAGACTAAATGTATTTATATCATTAGACATTTCGGGGAATCTGATGAAATAAACTAAGGAAGTGTTATACAATTTCAATTCTATTATGGTTAATGGTGGTAACATCCCATTAGAGTTCAATCACTCATGAATAACATTCTTATATACTAGGAATCAATATACATACATTATAATACCCATTTTCATGGTTCAACTCAATAAATACTATTTAATATACCCTAAAATCATCATAAATATGGGATTAAGAGTGAATGATGAATAATGAGGGTATCCAATATGTCATTTTTTATGTATCACATTGACGGGACACATGAAATATTCCTGAAACATACCATTCCATCATAGTCAATTTTCAACTCAATAACATTTATATCACTCTTTTGTAACTCAATACCTTCATTTTCTTCTACTTTTATCATCATATAGATATATGGTGTAACATTTAACATAGAATAATTTAAAATTTCTCCATTCCTCTAGATTATATGGTCCAAATTATATACATACATAATTATTTGATCTCTTTACAGCTAAATCAAAGACAACATTTACGGTCATCCAAACTCATTGGGCCATCCACCTTGTTCTCATTCCTTGGGTGGTGATATATTAAGATTTCATTATATTTAATCAATTACAACCATAATACCTAGGTATTATTTATCAATTTTTATGTTATTTAATATATTATACTTTAATAATCTACTTAAACACCACACATTTTTTCGATAAAAATAATGACTCTATATATTTAATTCAAAAATTATTGGAATTACCTTCTAGTTTTAAAAAATTAAATTTTATTACAGATCTTGAATTATTTTATCTCATAGGCTATAAAAATATCAACAGTTTTGAGGAAACATCCTAGGACCTTTATTGATGCATCACAATATATTAGTGTTCCCACACCAATATATGGTAATATATGAATAATTGTGTTATTGCACCACCTCTTCATATCCTTGAAATTTTCTTCACATTCATTATTCTAATATATCATGAATCTATTTTATTATTAATTTTTTTTATGTTATATAAACATGATAATTATTCCACAAATAATATTAAAATAAATCTAAACGTAGAAAAATAAATAACATATTAATAGTTTGGAAAATATTAAGATCATACTAAATCACAATAAATTAATATTCTATACCAATCATATGTAATGATATCTTTGGTTGGTACAAACAATTGGCCCTTAACTGATAGTTTCATGATCAATGATCCATTATGGGAAGATATTATCCTCTTCATAATTAATCAAAAAACAATAAATATATGTAAAATTATACTGATTTTGTAATATTGTTTCTTATATTATCATTAAAAAATAGAGTGTGTTATTTTCCATATATGTTCATAAAAAATAGAAGCATCCCAATGTGATTTACATGGCCAAATGAATCCCTTTTGTAGATTCTTATTGAGTTTCATTATAAATTCAATCAAATCCATCTGCACTATTCTATATAGTGTCATTGAAATATGTTATGTCAAATTTTTGAGTGTAATTGAACACTAAACGTCACGATTTAGAGGGAGACTAGGAAACACTTACATAAAAATAGAAAAAACACTACTAAAATTTGAATATATTCAATTAATAGTTTCTCATAACCATCTATATAATCCCACAATTTATATTAAAATTATGTCTCATATAATGGATTTAGCTTCCATATAATATTCATATTTATTATTTGATAGATAAATAACTGGAGTTTAGTTCTTAATATATAATGTGAAATCCCTTCCTAAAAAATTGATGTGGAAATTATGAAAGACCAACCAATCATTTCATATTGTATAATAAAATTTAACAATATGAACAATAATGATATTTTATTATGTAAAATCCAATAAAAATCCATTAGATAATAATTATGGGCTTGATATTTGATCATCATACCATTTGGAGTTTTCCAAACTAATTAAATATCAAAGAATTGAGATAGTGAATTGGAATTCCTTTAATTTTATCCAGATATATATGACATCATATAACACTGATCAAATTTATTAATTCAATATTTTAACTTACCAATTACTACATTAAATTGACCAGTCTAAATTTAACAACTTATAAAAAAACATTTAGTGAAAACATACATCATAGTGGTAAATAATGAAAAATAATTCATATGATATATGAATTTGGACACCTTGTTTCCAATATATTTTAAAATAGGTTTAACCTATAACATCAATAGTTATCATCGGTAACAATCCCTCAAAGTGTTTCATAATGGAATTAAAAAATAGCCCAAGAATATCCTTGTAGAGTGTTAATCCATGTACTATATAAGGTACACTCACCTTACACTAGAATGATAGTTGGCATACCCAAAATCAAATCATTGTGTGTTTTTTACCCAAGATGTATATGATCAAAAACCGTGTCCAGTAGTTTTTACCAAATGAAAATTTGTTTATAAAAAAACCACTATCCCTTCATTTCCAAACATTATAAATTTTTTTAATTACATAAGATTATCATAAGTGTTTCACTATCATATTTTAACCTAGTTTCGAATGGTAACTAAATATTTCTCTGATAGAAACTATGGATCCCAATAATTTTAACATAAATATTAAAAAATATTATATTAAAATTCTTTGCATAAAATTATTATATGTTCTATAATAATATTGTTTTCCCCCATAATTGTAGATATGTGAAAAAATATGTTCATAATATATCAACAATATTTATCACTTATTCCTTCATATTTAGTACCTGACCGACACACATCATCCATAATTTTTTTTCATTCTAGTGGAAAAGAAAACATAATAAAGAAGTTTTTATAAAGGGCATTAATGATAAAAATGGATATATTGTTGATTATTAAAACCTAAAATGTATATAATGTTTTTTTGAACATGATATAAGAATTTTAAAATCATATTAGCGATTATTTGATCATAAAAACAAGTCATGAAATAATAAATGGTAGTTTGTAAGATGTTAATAATAAAATAATAAAATAAAATTTTCCATGAGATCATGATAATGGAAAAATAACATTTCACATATTTTTGGTCCATGTTTTTCATAATCTTTAAAATAAAAATTATATGACAAGGTTTCTGTCGAAAAAATTCATGGCTTATTAGAATCAGGATGACCACCCAGGTACCTACTCTGATATTTTTATAAACTCTTATCTTAACTCTTTCACATTTTGTATATAATACCATGTTATATATTTAGATCTTAGGATGACCTTTCATGTACAATTTTATATCATATGTCTTTCATAAAAAATAAACAAAATTGTGGGAAATATACTTTATGGAACACTGATCAAATAATAATTAATGCATTCATGTGTATGCCAAATTCTCATAATATCTTATTTCCTTATATTCCATAGGGAAAAAATTTGGTTTCAGATCAACTTTTTCATAAACAATACCATTTTCATCTATTTAAATAATAAATAAGATTTTATAGGATAATATCCCAAAAAAAAGTAACATCAAACATTGTTATAATTGATAATAGATTCAACTAAAATATCAATATAACATTTTGTGAGGAAAATCATTATAAATTTTAATATTTCATATTAAAAATATAAAAATTTATCCAATATTAAGGAATTTTTTTTTGAAATCATCATTGGAAACATTTAAAGGAATCAAAAAATCATTGATTGGTCATGATATAAAGAAATTATGTTCCTAAAATGTATGTTAAAATAAATATTGTTTTCAAAATTTTGGTAAATAGTAAATGTACCTCATGTTATAAATAAAAATAATATTCCTTAAAAAAAGTGGTCAAATATAGTTTTTTTGGTAAAAATAACTTTTAAAATAATTGGATTATATTAAAAGTTTTCGTGTAATATTTCTACGAATACATAGACATTGAAGAAAAATTATTTTTCACAGAAGAGAGATATAATTTTATTTTTCATTAAAAATTATTTAACTATGTTAATTAATTAATGTGAGGAAAATTAAAGGAAGAAACATCTTTTTAAAAAATACCATCAGATTATAAAATAAATCTGATTTATTAGTATAAGGACCTGGCCTTATAAATTTAATAATTTTATGTTTTAGTCACAAATTTAAATTGTTTTACATTTAGGATATTTTATCGTCTAGATAATATGAAAATTAGGTCATAATTAAAATATATCAACATATAAGAATAAAAAATTTATAATGCAAAAACAATATCAAAATTTTCATAATATAAAATATTTTAAATAAAGCATCATGGAAACTCATGACACATCTTCACAACATTCATCATAGATTTAAATTTTCTATTTCTGAGCCTTAGACCATGTGAAAAATACATTAAAACATGGGATGAGTAGAAAATCACCATAATTTATATAAATATAATGATAAAAAATATTAGTATACAAATCATTATAAACATATGATTGCATTTTCACAAATAAATACTTCTCACACAATATGTATCATATAGTTACTTTATTAAAACATGATATTTCCATAGAACATATAAAACATTGAAAAAATATATTTTATGTGTGGAATTAATTATTCATGATTATAACCATCACAAATAAAATATGATTTTTAATCCTTATGTATACCATATAATGTTACCTTTATAACTACCTTAAAATGTAACCCTCTTGATAACCATATGTTGTAACCTCCACAATTACACTTGTAGTAACGATAGAAAATACCTCCAATGTAAACATATCCAATGGATTTATTGGAGGTATAGGTTCCAAACATAATCATAAAATATTCCCAATAACAATAACATAATCATAAAACATGAACACTTACAAAAAACATTCATTTTGAATTTTGTAAATCTAGAAGTTTAAGAGTATTTTTAATGTGGAGTCTCTTAAATATGTCATATAATTTAACTGAGAATTTAATAAAATGAAACAAATATTTATAATAAATATCAATCCATATAATAAAAAAACATATTACACATTCATATAAAAAATAATTTTAGTATGACAAAATCAATTAAGTATAATATTAACCCCAAGAATTGTAATTTTGTTAAGAATTCCCTTACCATGGGTTTTTCTTGCAGCGAAATTTTTAAAACCACATTTATAATGGTTAGAAGAGTGTTATTAATAATTCATAGAAACATTTTCAATTTTAGAACACCTTATATGACCATTCTATATCATCTTTACACCCATTTATTAATACTATTTTGTTATTTCTTTTTTTATGTGTTCTTTACATGTCCTTCATGTCCTATTTGTAATGGTTTTACTTGTTGAATGGATGAAAAAATAGAGAAATTAAATGAAATGGTTTTAATAAACTTTTAATATTATTAAATGATACAATATATAAATTTTTATCATATATTATTATGAATTAATTGATTAAACCTAAATGATATTTATTTAGATCATTTTTCCAGTTCTTTGATGACGCTGAACAAGTATTATTATTTATTACAATATTATTAGTATAAAATAATTCAATAATATTAAAAGAGGTTATATCATGAAATATACAATATATTTCAACCATTAAAATGGTTTTATGACTATCCATGATGGTTGTAATGGAAATTGAAAACACATTGTCCACGATGTCGATAAATAAACACGTCATAAATAGTGTTATTATTTTTCGAATAAAAGTGAGTAGAGAAGAAGTCTGATAATGATGTTTTCCATAAAAAAGAAAAAAATTAATATATATATATGATACTATATTTTTTATCCCTCTTGGATACATGTATGTGAAGAGAGTATATAAAATAAAAATAAATGAGAATAGAATAAATGAAAATTAAAATAGGAATTTATCATTTGGAATTATCTTCCGTGAGAACCTATATATAGACTTTGGGTTTAGCCTTTTAGTGAGACCATCATGCCTTATATGTAGGGAAGAATCTTGGTAAGAATCTTGGGTAGAAATTGGAAATGTATAAAATATTTAGAGGTGTGAGGCTAAGAGGAGTGAGATGTGATATTTATAGAAGATGAGAGGAGGGGCTTTTCATTATTTTAATAACTGTTTTATAATATTCTCATGACAATCAATAGTGTAGGTTAGTGTGACAAAAACAATAGTTAGTTCATTTCTGTTTGTACAAATTCTACTTACCTCAAAATAACATCCATTATGTCACAATAATTCAATTATTTAGCATATTTCATAAAATATCATATTTCACTATTCACTAATAATTCTTGTATTTAGGAATTTTTTTATATATTAACCCTAACCATTTTAAGGCATATATAATTCAAAACTGATTTCCAGTATTTGATAAAAAATTTCAAAAAAGGATACATTTAATTTTTAATTAAAATAATAATTTATTTGAAAAACATTAGTTTCAAAACAACAACTTATTTTACCACAAAAGGAATTATTACAAAAGGTCTCATAACATTATATTATAATAATCATATAATAAACTATTATTTCCTGAATATATTTTAGGAAAATATATTTTATTTTAGTAATTATTTGAATAATAAAAATTTAAATAAATATTTATGTAAAAAAAATTATTAATTAATGTATCATTTTACAAAAATTTATATAGTCATTACAATATATAAATATATCATATTTTCAAATATAATATGCATAAATATTATTTATATTTTCATAGTTTTGTTACTATTATATTTGTCGATTTACTATTTATAAGGGTCAATTTACTATTCTTATGATCAGGTAATTATTCCAAAGTAAATGATTCATTAAAATATCACTTATTTCATTATACACTTGTAATGGAAAAAAGAAAACAATTTTTTTAGTAGGTATATGGTTTGTTATAATTGTGAAATGATCATACAATTTCATTTCAAATAAAATAATGTATAAAAAATCACTATTAAAATGAGATTGAATAATACATACATTAACTCAAGTATCATCTCACATCGTATTAATTTGATACTCATGCATAATAAATATAGATTTTATTTAAATATATTAAAAAAATTATGTAAAATATTTATCATTTAAAACCATGATATTTTAAAAATACTCATCTATAAAAAAAATTATTTATTTCATTTCATGCATTACACAAAACAACTCAATTATATAAACCGTGACATACTATTGAAATAATATAATTTAGTGTGAAAATTTTTACATTGCATTTAGATTGAATGTATTATTATAAATAAATAAATTATGAATGATTTATGGTTTACACATGTATAAAATCAATTCACTATGTATCAAATGATTAACAATGAAATTCAAAGTTATTTTTTTCTGAAGAAATATTTTTACAAATGAATTTTTTTATATCTATAAATTATATTAATAAATAATTAGGAATGATAATTAATATAATAAGAAATTTTTTACTAAATCGGATATCATTACATTCCTGAAATTATTTTTAAATGCATGACGTAATATTAATTTCATATTTATGCTTAAAATACATTTTCATAAAAATTGTTTGTGTATTTGAAATAGAAAATTTTATATTAAAATTCACTTCATCCACTTATAGAGACTGATTCATTATAAATGAAAACTATATTTGTATTTATTTGGATAATAGTTTATAAATAGTTTCATTTTATTTTTGGTTATCACGAATAGTAACCATGGTAAATAGTGGTAACCTCGGAAAAGAAATAGTGGGTGAAACAAGGATAAAACAATGGTCTAAATTTAGAAAATCAATCCAGAACTATCATTTATCCTATTATATAGATTTAATTCTAAAAAATCTATCCAATTATCTTTTATATTTTTACTTGGTCCATTTTTATTTTATTATGACTTATATATTGATTTAAGTGAATAGCAAATAAAAAATATCAATCTCTTGAGTTTATTATGTTATAATTTTTTACATATGTATAAAAATCGAATATGTCTAGTGACAAATGTTTACGTGAAATGGAATTTGTTATTTTATTTGGTTTATTTATTTTTTATATTGATGTGTTATATAACTTCATTAAAAAATTATGTGATACTGTGGGTGTATAACTTCAATTAAAATATAAATAATAAAAATAAATTGAAAAATACTAAAATGTATAAAATATAGTTTTAATATTCTCATAAAAAAATAAATACAAACCTGATGTATTAATTAATTTTAAAATGTTTCTATTATTATTACATTTCTATCGTATTTTTCATAGAAGTCAAAATATTTGTATAGTTCATTAAATGACATTAATTGTAATTTATGATATATTTTTTTGTTAAATAATCCATAAATATTAATAATATTAAATGAAAAAATAGGATCATAAATTATGTATAATTTAATACTTCTCTCTTTTATAAACTAATTATTATATTATAATTAATACTATAACTCTTTAATATTAAAATGTCCTTACCATTGTTAGGATTAAAATTTGTTAACAAAGGGGTTAAATTAAATGATAATTTTCAAAATGACATACAAACCTATATAAATTTAATTTTATGAAAATATTTGGATCTTCTAATACTTTTAATATAATATATATCGATTTTAATAGATTTTGGTGAGAATTACTTAGTTATATTTTTATCATCCTAGTAATTCTCAGTCTGTCCATCACCTTCTTCATAAAAGGACAACTGTTATCTATTTTTACACCTATTTTATCCATAAATCTCATCTAAAGCCTACGAAAAATCTCCCAACCTAATTATCCACATTTTTATCATTATTTTATTCTAAATATAAAATCGTTATGGACCTTAAGTATTGATCAAAGGTGTTAATTGATTGTTAAGGTAATCAACTTAACTAATAACATTTAATTTAATAAATCTTTTACCTACTCTAAAAATTTGGTATTTATAATAATATAATATATATAATTTTCAAAATATACATTTATTATATATTTAATAAAAAACATTATACTTCATCATTCAATCAATTATAAAATTATTACAACACACTTGGGTATGTGTGGACTATCACCTCTACAAAGAAAAGTGATTTTTTATTACTAATTAAAATTAACTGTAATAGTTTTTTATTTAATGAATATTTAAGATATAAAATATATGTAAACAATCTTAGTTTGTGAAATATGGTAGATGTTTTTTTTCTTTTCATATGTTCAAAAGTGAAAAAAATCAGGCATACATACAACCTACCTATCCATGAATGATGTAATTTTTTTATATCAATAATTTTTAGGTATATTTACAATTATATATATATAATTAATATAAATTTAATTTTTATCATGATAATATTTTTTATATGATAAAAGAATTATAAAGTTACAATGATAAAAAATACCAATATGTAATATACATGTAAAATGATTTAGTTATCACCTAGATTATAGATTTGAACAAATGATATTTAACTAATTGGTGATAAAGGATTACATTTAAATAATATATGGTATGCTATATATGATTTTTGTTTCATAAAAAAGTTATAATATATATACATTTATTTTATAACAGTTTAAAACATAGATAAACGATGTAAACCTAAGGTAGGAGTTTATTTTATAATCCTATCATTAATTAATATTCATTATGTTTTTGTATCCATTTAGAAAACTTCTTAATAATTATAGCTTAGACCAATATATTATATTCAAATATTTACATTGTAAGAAATTAAATGTGTTTCCTTTATATTTCATTATTTTATTAACTAATATATTAAAATAATGTTTATAAGGAAAATCAAGGTATCTTTCTACTTTGTTGGTAATATTTTATTAAATGTCTATATTTTCCATTATTATTTTTAATGAATATTTATTCCAATATAAAAGAAATATTAATGAAAATTTTACATACATTTTTCTTTTTAAAAAATTTGTTATGTTAATCTGTACTAATTTTCAGAAAAATGGAACTTTTAAATTATACAAAAAATGTGAATGAAATCATAGTTTTAATGCACACAACATGAACTTAATGTCATGATGTCTTCAAAACCAATCACTTATATCATTCCTTATATTTGTTAATGTATATTTACTATGAAAATTTATTACATAATATTTTTTTATTATTTGTGTTTTGATATTGGCATATAAATGTAAATATTTTATTTTCCCAAAATTGTTTCCATTCAAATTTTTGAATAAATTTCATAAATCTCAACATCCTTTGATGAATATTTCGAATAACTAATGATAAACTCTTATGATTCCATATATTATTTTTTAATGGTTTATGAAGAATTTCTGTATGGATTATATCAAATTTACATATTGTATTCCTTAAAATAAGTAGAGTTATTGTTTTTCAAGTAATACTAATTAATTAAATTTTTTATTCATATCTAGAATAAATTAGAGTTAACATGTAATAAATGGGGTAAGGAATTAAACATACCCTTGATTATTAGCATGGCCTTATCAGAAAAAATATGTTCAGTATTAGTATGTATCCTTACTCCTCTATAAAAATTTCTTGGATTGAGTATTGACCTTTTCATTTATAAAGTCAAATATTAAAGATTATATAGTTATGAAATTATTTATTTAATAATGGTTATTATTTATATATATGTGATATAAATTGATATTTTTAATGAAATTTTGATTATTTATATTTAATTATATGATCATGATGTATTCATGCAATATTATTCCTTCCTTATTGGATTTAACTATATGAATACCCATACATAAAATCATAGGTGAAAAATTTCATAGGTTTTATTTCCCTAGGGATACACGAAGTGTATTTTTATATATATGAAAATATATTAAAAAATAACTAATAATGCTCTCAAGAATATTTATTATATTTCTATTATATATTTTAAAATGTTCTATAATATTTATATATCGAACTAATTCTCCAACAGTGGTATAGTATTTTTTTCCCTTTGGGTTGTGATATATTGTATCAAATACCCATATAATAATTTAGACACAAGTTCTAGTATATTAGATACATGTTATTTAAAATTGGAATTATTTGATGTTTTTTAGAGACTATGGGAACGATAATTAATAGAATGTAGATGACACAACCTTACACATTGAATGGATTTTTGTAATGTCTATGTATAAGATAATATCATAAATTATTTGTAAGGTAGAGATGATGTAGTTTTCCATGAAATATTTCCCAATATGGATTCTAATAGAGGAAATGGTTTTCAAAAAAAATTCATTTAGGGGAAATATATATGAAAAGAAATGACTGAGAATATATCAATGATGAATATAGTGCATTGTAATTGTTCCCTCACTACACTCATGAATTTTCACTCCTATTTTATATTTTTTGAAAAATTTAATTTAATTTATAATGAATTATGAATGATTCTAAAATATTAATTTTATATAATAATATTAAAAAAATAATTTTTTATTATTATGTTTTTCATTATGAGAAAAACGAAAATTTATGACATTTGATTCTCTAGTTTAATAAAAAACATTATGATTCATCATGTTATTTTCCAGTCTACTGAATTCATTTTTTTAGAAATGGATATTATTGGAAGGAATAGAAAAATTATAAATTCAATTAATCTATTTATAATTTTACCTCATGGGAATACATATCAATATAGAGCTAATTCTAGAGGAATAAATGAATAAATTATAACTACATTGGGGTATCTTACTAATTACATGAATAGAAACCTTCCTAGTATGGTGTATCCAAATGATCTTCAATGTATTGTGAATATGCTATCCAATTTTATGTGAAAAAGATTATATCATTATTTGGAACCAAAAATCAAATTTTATATGTTAAATAGATATGTTCCTTGGATATAATATTTCTCTAATTGGGATGTACTGAAATGTAGAAGGCTTGCCTGGATCATTAACATCACATCGAAGATTTAGATCAATGATGAATATTGATTCAAAACATTAGGGATGAGTATTAAATAATAACCATAGATTGGATTGATGTTAACAAAAAATTCTTATAAAAATAAATTATACATTAACAATGAGAAGATATAGAGAGATAATTCATGAGATTAATAAAAAAGAAAGATGAAAATGTTTATATAAGTGATTATAATGTTAAAATGTTTCAATGATTCCAATAGACATACAAAACCCAAATATAAAGGTTTAATATTTATTTAATCTGATTAATATAATATATCATAGAATACAGGTGACTAAAACCTTATCATCATATGTTGATATAGTGTCGTGCACAATCAATATAGATCTAAAATTATCTATGTCTATCAAATTTGAAGGAAAACTAGAATATATATGGATTGTAGAGAAAAAATAGACAATGGTATAAAGAGAATGAGTAATTTTAAATTATGTTATAACTATGGTTGGAAACACCCTGGTACTTTTATAAATGTAAAATGAGTGTTCATTAATTATTGTGGGAAATCACATTATCCTAAATAATTCAAGGGATAAGGTAAAACAGTAAAAATAAAATGATTTAACTGTAAGAAGGTGTAAAATTATTTCAACCATTCACCAAATATCAAGGGATCCTGACACAATATAATGTGAGGGTAAAGGACAATATCATGAAATTAGTACAACTTAAATGTATATTCCTTGAGAAAAGGTGAATTTTGTACCTATAATATACTGAAGGATTGAATATATTTAAATACATTTTAGTTCATGCTAATAATTAATATTTGATAAATTTTATAATGGTATCACATCACCACCACAAAATTGATATTTTATTGTTCTTTAAAACTCGTAATCATAGTATGACTATATCTCATGTATGTTGCTCTACTTAAAATGATATTTTTGGGAATGTTTTTACTATAAAAGAAGTCATTATACCTCAATTTTAATGTGACGTAATTTTTGTAATTAATTTTATATCTCTTTATCGATCCTATATCAAATTTTAAGTATAGGAGGATACATTCCATATTCTTAATAAAACCACAATAATATATCATTATTATTATACACCTGAAAACTCTGCTGAAATTATTTTCTTTATGTGAGGGATTCTACATATTTATGAGGAATATATATCTCTAATGGGTAATGAGAAACTAAAAATTGATGATGATTATTTTTTTTGGGAAAATTATGATATATTTTCAAATGATATTCCAAGTATTTGATTGAATCATGAAGTTTAGTTTTCATTAGAACTCAATCATTATTTCTGATAATATCTAAGAATTGATATTTAATTCCCCTAATAGCGTTATAGGAATTATTGAACAATCTCTTGGATAATATAAATAAGGTATTCAATATTATTATTAATTCTCAATGGGAGAATTTCTTTTCCATTTTTAATGATACAAGATGTATCAATTCATCATTTATTTGATTATCAATTACATAACAAGATCAAAACAATAAAAAATTATCCCTCAACATACACAAATGAACTTGTTTATTAATTATATAATGATCTATATTTTTTCAATTGTGATCTTATATAGTGTTGTTATAAATTTAGGATGAAGAATGAGTATATACACAATACAACCCTTCATAAGATGTATGGTCATTATAAATTCCTAATAATTTGATTTGGAAGTTAAAATTAGTTAGTTGTCATCATGAATTTAATAAATTGATTCATTATATATTTACTAGATCGGTGTATGGTAGTATTTCTTGAAAAATATTGTTACATATTCAAGAATATAGAGTTTAAATAATATTTTAAAATTTTTATCAAGACATAGAGGAAGGATTAGTTTTATCATAAATTTAGTAAGTGTGTATTTTTTCCAAAAAATGATTCATTAAGGTTTAATATGATCACAAGGGAGTGTATAAGGGCATATCCTTCTATGGCAGAAGATATTTTTAGATGGTTTAAACCAACCCAAGTAACTAGAATCTATAGTTTTCATGGGTGGGTGTGTCAATAATGATGTGTTTGGACATATTTATAATGATTATATTACGCATGAATCATGTTGAAAAATATGGGTTTATGTTATTTTTGGACAAATGGATTTTATGTGTATTTCATATATTGAAAGATAATGATAATCAGTGCACATATTCTTACAAATCCCTGTAGGGGAGAAGGCTTTATGAGGAATAGTTAAACATTAAATAATACCCAAGGATGTTTCCTCATAAATAATAGAATTGTAATATCATTCTCCTCAATCCAATTAAAAATTAATGAAAAAATTTACCTAACTCATGATTTGGAGTTGAAGTGGTAAATTTATAACTGATGATATAGAGGTAGTATTTTTGTATTTAATATTGGATAGTATATATTGATAATTAATTATATAATTATATATTTAAAAATAATGATTTCAATTTGTTCCATAGAGTGTTTTTGGAGTTAATCAGTGATTGTAATTTCTCAATACGTTACATCACATCGATGAAAAAGGTTGATAATGCTCAAAGTCGGAATGATCATGCTAGTTTAAACATGTTGAGGATTGAAAGAGTTACAATATTTATATAATTATTAAATATGGACCATAAAAAATTTACAAATATGGAATGATGTTATCTTTCTAAGATGAATATTAAACCACCAATCATTGAGATTATTTAGAAGGGATAAAAAGAAAGCTGTGTAATTAATGAAAATTTATTGAATTTTGTTGACATCAAAAATTAACATAAAGTAATGAAAATATATAAGGATTGAGTTTATGTCACTTAAATAACATACATAAATATAGATATATTCAATGAATATAATATTCAATCATTCTATATTAATCCTAGAATTATGGAGATGAATATATATCTGAATTATTATTTTTATTAGGATAACATAAAAATAGATGTTGCATGGTATTTCTATCAATTTATACATTTTTAGTAATTTATATATTATGTAATAAAGTCTATTTAATATAAAAATAATTTTAAAAATTAGAATGGAAATGGGAAAACATCATATTGGATTTTTTTAATTGGACACCCCATGACATAAAAGGTTATAATATTACTTGGATTGTATTCGATAACCTTACAATGCTAAAACACAAAATTTCTATCATAGAAGATTTTAGTTTTTATTTGAATTGGATAATTTATATTATAGAAGTAATTAGGTTTCATAGAGTACCACATTATATTACATTTGATTACATTTTAATTTTTAATATATTATTTTTTCTATGTGATCTGCATGCTCTGGACACAGATTTTAGATTAATCAGTACATATCATCCTATGATATATGGACATTCATATATGAAATTTAAATATCAATACGAAATATTAAGAGATTTATTTATATATTTAATAGGTTTTTTTTAATCAAACCCACCCTTTGGTGTAAATTTATTAATATAATATATTTTCTTTGACTATTCAGATGTAAATATATAAGTCCCTCTCGGAAAAAAAATTAAATAACTCCATTGATATGTATTGAAGACGGAGAAAGAATGATATCATGACCTGATATAACTAAGTAATGGTATATAAGGTTTGAGATATTAAAAATATATATTAGGGAATCTCAGAGAAAAGGAGACATTATTCTGATAATCATCGTTGATATATAGAAGATGAAATTCTAGAGAAGTGATTTTTGTGAGATTCTATGTGGAAGAAGGTATTGTGATATAAATTGGATGATAAAACAATATTAAAGAATATTGATAGAAATTTATATTCATGATCATATTGATACAATATAATATCACTTTGAACATCTAAAATGTTTGTCTCATGTTCATGATGTTTTTAGTGTCTCTATCATGAGAAAATACATACGTAGTACTTCAGATGCACCAAACTAAATGTAATATCCCAAGAGAGAGATCCATATTTTGTGGATTAATTTAGTTGGTTTTAAGACCTATTAAGGAATATGTTTATAAAAAATTACACTCACATGATGATAGTTTTTTAGTGAAATAAGAAATTTAAAGAAGCTACTTTAGAACCTGGGGACGTGATGTACTTAAATTGTTCTCAATTTTTTAAATCAAAGGGCTATGATTTCTAGGGAAAAAATTATTTATGGGGATATAATATAACCCCATTAATTTTTAAAATATAGTTCATTTTCAAAAATATTATACCTATGATATCAGTCATTTTATGAAACACTTATTTTAGACTTATAATGCTATACTATTGCAATTTTATTATCTAATTTGATAATTGACTCTATTACATTAAATTGGAATCTATGAATATGAATGAATAAATTTTAAAAAATTTATGTTACATCATGTATAAAATGAATTCATTGACTATATATTGAATATAAATAAATATAAAAATCATTTTGATATAATAGTGATATTTTTCTTAAATTATACTTTTATGTGAACATTGTGTTTTATAATAAAAATTAAAATAATATATATTATTTCATAAATTTAAATAATTATATATAATATATACTTAATAAAAAGGTTTAACATTCATTAAATTTTTTAACTAATATTGAGATAAGAATAAATCAATTTTTTTCATAAAAAATTATTTTTCTAATAACACATTTTCTCTACACATTAGAAATTTATTTTATATTTTATTTATTGTACATTTTTATATTTTATCATTAAAAACTAATACCATATTTGGTACAAGGAGTTTAAAATTTGGTCATTAGTTTTTTTGTCATTATAAATGGAAATCTTGGTGAAAAAAGCCATCTTGCTAATTTTAAAATGGGAAATATCTGGTGAGAAACATGAGATAAACTCTGGAAATCCACACAACACGTGATCTTATCATTTTGGAATAGAGGAGTTCAACCATTTACCTAAATTTATTGATTAATTTGACTTGTTCCCTATTTTTATTTGATTATAGAAATTATATTAATATATGTAATTAATAAAAAATTCCACTCTTATCAATTTAATAAATCTTTTTTATTGATGTTCAAAATTATAATTTTTTAAAAAATATTTATATGATATGAAAATTAATTTTTGTAGTAATTATTATTAATTGATATATTTTATTAATTAAATATTAAACTAAAATTATTATGAAAGACAGATATATTATTTATTCAATTAATATTATCAAATATAAATTACTATAAAAACATTATATTTATTAATATTTGGTTGAATAATTATGATTAATTTAATTTTTAGTTAAAAAATACATATTATTAATGTTCAAAAGGTTTAAATTATAATTCATTTTTTTTTTGTTTTCAATGTCAAATTATTTGAATTGTTTGTATAAAATTATAGAAATATTGAAATATGATGTGTATGATGAGAAATGGTCAAAACATTCAAGTATTAAATATTTATGACCTAATTTTTAGCTTATAATATAACTGTAACACTAGTGTTAAAAAATGAAAATACAATGATTTAGTTTAAAATTGGTTTATAAATTTGTTATAAGTAATTATAATGTTTATAATGACCCCAAAACCAATATAAATTTCATTTTATGATGATATTTTAAACATATAATCTTTTAAAGTTAATATATTACTATTTGGAGGATTTTCTAATGATAATTTCATAGTTATATTTTAATTTCTTTTATAATTCGTTGTGTTTCCAATCCCTCTCTTATAAATGGAAAACCATTTTCATTTTTATTTGAAACAACTTTAAGCTATCTTTTTAAATCAAATCTCTTAATAAATATATCCTAATTGTAATTATAAAAAATCTTGAGGTTATGGTATTTCAAATAGGTGAAACTTATGGGTTTATAAGATGATATCAAAAGGAGTTCTTTCAATAAAAATTTAATTACATTTATCGATATTTTTATTACATATTTTCGAAAGTTATCAAAATATAAGGCATATGTCAAAAACTAATAAATTTATTATTATCAATATACTACAATTTAAATTTAATTTGGAATTAACCATTTTCCACCAAATTCTAATCCCTTGGAAAAAGATAATGTCACTCATGTGTACATGTGGACTTATACGTCTATAAAGTCATGTGATTAATTTATATTTTAATATATAAAATGATAATAATAAATATTCTTTTATTTAATATATATGACATATATGTGATAAATAATATCCTTTATTTTTGAATTATTTTTTCCCATTTATTAATTTCATCCAATGAAATGATAAAATTGTGTTAGTACTTACGTAGGACCTTCCATCTCCATGAATAATGTAATATATTTTTCACTATATACATTTCATGGATTTGTTAAAATTTAAATTTTATGAATATTTATATAATTTATATCTATATTAACATTCCATATATGATAATACCATGATCAATGTACATGATTAAAAATTACTTAACCAAAACATACTTGAGAAATGATGTAGTTATCACCCAAAAGGGTGATTTTAATAAATGGAAACTTATTAAAGGGCGGTAAAATTTTATATGAAAATAATATATGGTATTATTTATATTATTATGGTTCAAAAATATATGTATAATAATTTAAAAATTATTATACCAGATGTTCGTACACATATCTTGGAAGACTACCACAATTTAATGATTTTTTTCACAATCTCTTCGTTATTCCACACTGTTTATGTATATAATATTTGTTTAAATATTTGATATTTATACATTAGTATAAATATATTTTTACAAAAAATTTAGGTATGGGGAACTAAAAATATAAAAATAAAACATAGAAATATATAATTATATGAAGCTGGGGAGCCTTGAAGCCAAGAACTATCCAACACCCTAGAAGGCCCTTAGCATCTATGATAGTCCCTTAGAGCCAATATATTTTCATATAATAAGTTTATTTCATGAAATTAAAATTTTATCCTTTAATTTAACTCTATTTAAGTACTCATGATACAAAAATAATGGTTTATAGAAAAATCACATTGTTTTAGCACTCAGTTAGGAATACTTTATTCAATGTATATAATTTTTCATAAATGATTTAATGAATGTTTTTTTATCCCTAAATAATTTATTAAATACAATTTTATCCATGTTTTTATTATTTTAAAATTTATTAAAATAAATTATTTTAACATTCACTGAATGAAGATTTTTCATATTTTACTGAAAATATGAATTGAATCTATGATTTAACAAATACATAATGAAAAGAATTTTATATGTTAATGAAAGATCATGGCCTTAAATATTCCATTAAATTTTTCAAATTTTATTTAGAGGAAATATTTTCCTTACTATTTATATAATTATTGATTTTAAATAATCATTTTCAATGTGAAAAACATACTTTCATCATGAATTTTAACTATGATATTTATAAAGTTTTTTCAACTATGTTAATTTCTTTTTATTAATATTATTTTTTACTAAGGGAATCTTGTAATTATTCCGTTTTCCATATTTCCTAGCATGGTTTATGATTAGTTTAACATTGTGAAATTCTCAGCATTCTATATATTAGTTCTTCCAATATGAGAAATTATTTAATATTGAGGAATTTAAATTAACATATATTTTTTATTTAATTGATTAATTATATGAAATTAGTAGGTGATAGATTCAAAATGAAATTATGTAGAACATAAATTCATTTTTTAGTACTACGACAAAAATCAGTATTTTTCCATGGGATTACCCGTTGATGTATATTTCAATGGACAATGCATCAATAGTATGTTTACGATATTTCGTATAAGGAATTAAATAATTAAAAAATATTTTATTTATTTCTATGGGATCATATTAATTGTTACATTATCCACAGATAAGTTTCAAGACCAATTTATAATTTATATTTCATTATTTGATCATCATTTATTTCTAATATATTATTCATTCCTCATTAGATTCGGATGTAAACAATCCTTTATTGAGCCATTGAGATCAACCATTTCTTATGTTTCCTCTCCCCAGGATGCTAGGAAGTGTATTATGATTGATATAAAGGTATATTATATATATAACAATTGTGTTATCTAATAATATAGTATAATGTATTTTATGTTTCCAATTCAACTTTAGATTTTATGAGTATCAATTTTTATTTGATTAATTACATTTATAACCCTTATAGATGAGGTCAATTATACCTATTATGTATTAAAAAAATTTAAGCATTTTATTTGTGATAATATTTCCGGGTTATATACATGTTATAGAACACATTATTCACTTGTAATATTTATTCAAATGTTTATTAACAATTATTTTATATAATCAATTTACTAAGTGTAAATTTTTCAATTTTTCATGAAAATTTTGGTTTGGTAGTCTTGGTACATGTATATTGACCATAGTTCAATTATCAATAAAAATTTTATCATGAAATATTTATAATATATATTATGAATACATATTTTCTAATTCTTCAATAAATAGTAGATATAGAAAATTAATTACCCAATTCATGAAGAGGGTAGGTTATACTTATGCATGAATATTGCATTCAAAATTTTAAGGATAAAATAAAATAAAGGTAAATAATTATTCCCTTCAACATGGAAACTATTATATAATATATATATATATCCTTATATATATCTTTATTACCATATATGAAATTGATTTCTGTGAAATTAATCTGCACACTTCGTGGAAGATGTTCACCATATATACAAACTAAAGATTTTATTTATTTTCAATTGATGGGTTGGTTTGTAGGAAGATGTGATTTTATAAAGAAAAGATGAATTATATTATAAAATTAATTATTAACATTAGACCAATAAAAATAATTATCCATCAAATATTTTGTTATAAGAATAATCATCTCTCTATGTAGATACGGTAATCTATATGTACACACAAGTACTGTTTTATTCTTACGAAAGTTTGAAAGAAGGTAGATAATGGTAGTCACATTGTAAAAATAAATACAAAGATGAAAAAGATACATAATTAAATATATTATAATGGATACAATGGACTTAGTTGTGGTTGATGGAGAAATAAAATTTAAATCACTCTGTTAAGAGTCATACATATTTATTGAGAAGTCCCCTATGGGTTTACGCGCTAATCCATAACGGGGTGGTATTTTAGAAAGTCAAAATGATATATTATAAGTCTATAAAATCTAATAATGTTTCATTGTTTTTATTTTCTATGATGGATATATCAATTGTTTAGGAAAAGAGGAAAATATGTGTCCTTTTATATGAAACAGTAGGTGAACAACAAGAATTATAAATTGTATCAAATTAATACAAATTATTTTTTATATTATTGTGACAAAAAATTGATATATATTGAAAATAGGATGATTATATGTTTTAATTATCTAATATAATAATATATTTATATGTTTATTTTAATTTATAACTCTTCTCTCTTAGTTTTCATCATTATTAATCTTTTTCACAACTACAATAATATTAATGTCTTTTATTCATTATGGTCCAATAAATAAACATCATAGAAAGTATGACCTATAAATGAAAAATTGGTGATATGATTAACCATATCATATTAACTAGGATTTTGATAATAATTTTTAAAAATTTGAATCATTTTATAAAGTCTTTGTAGATATAATATATCATTAATTCAAATTCATCAAACAATTCATTTAGATTGACATTAAATTCATTGACATATTCATGGAACTAAATGAAAAACTATTCAGATATCCCTAATATGTTTTATATATTGACAAAACTTTTGGAATATAATAATTCTTCTAGAGATTTTTACTTTTAATATTTCATTATTTATTTATTTATTTTTTCGATTAATTGAATAAATACTGTGTAGTAGTTGTGTAAGCAATTAATGTAATTATTCGCCCACTAAAAATTAATACTAAAACACCATGACAAAAATAGATAATTTATATTACAAAATAATCACTGAAGAAAAAAATAACCTCTTTTTATCCATATATAAATAATTTTGATTTTTTAAGGTCAAAAGACATAGCTTATTTATTTATTAATTTCATGAATTGATATAAATTTATATTTTTTTAAAAAAATGAAGGATGTGGATATTTATATTATATTTTAATAATAATGGAAAAAATATTCATACTATAGGTTAAAGGAATGTTTTATAAAATAATTAATTCCGTATCACAATGTTTTAACATTTTCTTATAGATTTTACCCATTTTGAGGTGAATTTTTTCATCCAATGATACTATTCATAATGACCAACAAAAAGTGACATATTTTTAAAAAAAATTATCTTAATGACTCTAAATTTGAAATAATTTTTCATGATTCATTTCATATATGTTACTTGATTGATTTTTTAATTACACGCAGAAAACACTATGAAAATTAAAACCCCAAATATTCTTTCTAATGATTTTAAGTTTTTATAACAAAATCTAGAATTAATTTAGTTACAATGATGTTATTTGGGTAATTAATAATATGACTGAACTAATATTACATTTAAACCAATATTAAAGTATAATTTATTATTTTATAGTTTAAAAAAATAAACCCTAAAAATAATCAATATTTTTCACTATTAGTAGAGAAATAAATATTTTTTAGAAAATACATAAATATTAACTTGAAGTAAATTTTGAATTAATAATTTTTTAAAAATATGATCTATTTTTAAAATATTTTCTTTATAAAATATAAATAAATAAATTATATATTTTTTTCAAAATAATAAATAAAAACTAATATTAAAAAAATTATTTTGTCACATATAATAAAATTTCTAAAAATTGTGCACTTATTATTCTAATATATTTTATTTATCAATAACATTTATAGATATATAATATTTAATTTTTCAAATTTTTTTGTCGTGTTAACTATTCCTATTAAACATATTGGTTATAAGTAATTTCTATTTTGTAGTTCACTTAGTATAGGGGTTTTATGTATCACAAACAATCAATACATATTTTTTAATGTGAAATATGTCACAACAAATCAGGATGTTACAGTACTCAAAATAAGAATATTGGTAATATATAATAATAGGTTACCTCTAAAACTATAATCACGAACAAAAAAAATATTATAAATATTATATATATATTTGCACCTGGAATGATATATGGTGGTATATTACTTATGACACTCTCAATATGAGATGATCATCAAACATAAAATCCAATTCCATAACATAATAGTTCACATAATACTACTATTGACTGTGTTTAATCATACATTTCCATTTAAAAAATTCACTCAATAATTTTTATTTTATATATAATCAAGTACACATATAATTATAAAATTAATATTAATTAAATATTATAGTTAATTAAGGTTTTATCTTGTTAACAATTTAGTAAATTACATCCCAATTAAAAAAGTATATCTAATAACCATACATAATTATAAAAATATAGTTGTTCAACTCATTATCCATCAATGTAAAATATTCATACTCATTTGGTATTTAATATGGTTTAATTATTACATTTATGTTAAATATCATTGTACATATGAAAACATTTACTTGAGCACAGAAAAAATCAGAAACATATTGCGAAAATTTTTATATCCTTCTCAAAAACAGATCTTGTTAGTAAAATATAAGTAAAATAAGAAATATATATAACATGACCACTTATGATATATAACATTAATATACCCTCAAAATAACCATATCAGTAATACTCAAAGAACTAAAAATATTTTCATGTATTTCATCCTCCACTCATATGAATAAAAAAATTAATGTTTCAAACACTACCATGTAAAACAAAATTATTAATATATACTAGTAAATATATATATTCACAATAATGATGAAATATTAATTTTGGAACATAAATATTTTTCTCTTCCCACTGATAAAAAATCCATAAAAAAATATACCACAACAATCATCTTCAATCATGTACATAAAAAATTTCATAAAAATGAGAACTTTATAATTTTTAACCTCATGAATAAAATAAAATATACTGAATAGAAATCAAGGATAATATTATTATGTATATTCTATTGCATAAAAATGACATAAAAATATAACATGATGGTTATCCAATTGGAAATATATTTCTTGAACATGTATTCAAATAACAAGATCTATCCAACCATCATACTATTAATTTACGATTTTAGAAAAATTTACATTATCTAGTAAATAAAACCACATAGTCATATAATATAAAGAAATATAATATATTCCCTAGCATTATGACTAGATTTTATAAAATTTATTGTATTTGGTTTTAAAACTAAAAAAATATCTATTCCATATAAAATAACTAATGAAAATTATTTTAGTATTATACGGAATGTAGAAAAACATGTGATTCTTAGTAATTATTTATTTTATAAATTTCCTTAAATTTATTTTCATATGATAAATGTATAAATTAAACAAATTTTATATGTAATTCAAAATTAGTTTATGTTCATGAAGGATAATATTTTTAATAAACTAAAAACAATTTTTTGAATCCCAATAATATATAAATTTTAATCTCTACACCATATAGTTATGAATTTAGGATTAACTATTGTACCATACAATTCCTAAGAAATATACCTTTTGATTTCAAGAAATTTCCAATAGAAATTTTTTTCATTTCTATAGGGTTGCATCATATAATGAATATTTTATCCTTACCAACATCTACCATTAATTTTCTTATCCTTGGGAGGTTTGGAATATTCACTATGTATTTGAACCCATTTAAAAATCACACCTTATGAACATATATCTTGATGAGGATGTACTATATGAAAATTCTGAACCTAAGAATAAAATAAATAATATGATTAAAATATATCAAATTAATAATTATACCTATTTAGATTCACACTGTGAAGTTTTCATTATTAATAAATTTACAATCATTATGTAGTTAAATGTATCTTTTAAAATTAGTATCTTACATAATTTTTTGATAAACTTTTTATCCATTTTTAATTTTTTAATCTTATGAAATTATTACCTCATGAAAATTTATATCTTATGAAATTTTAGGTCATATGAAATCACTATATATTATGAAAATGAAAATATTATGTGGAATATATAATTAGGAATTTTTATAGGTTTCATATCAGAATTATTATATATTATAAATATCTTATGTCCATGTATTTAGAATTTTTTATTAGTATTTAAGGACAAATTCATACAGAGTTCAAAAGTGTTTTATATTTGAATTAAAAGTAGATAACATGAAACACATTTTTAGTAAAATTCCCACAAAAAACATTGTACGAGTTCATTGAATCCATATAATTCACTAGTGATTTGGGAAGAAGTAAAATAAATGTGTAATTTTCTAAATGTTTCTATTTTTTTATAGTTTTAGCTATAGTTCCATGAAACAATTCAATAAATATATTTTTATAAATCTAGTGAGATGTGTTACTGGAAAATGAACTATCCATCATGAAATACATGTGTGCACTATACTTTGCGGATCATTTCTAATGTGATCATAATAATATTTTTCAATATACGAAAAATATCTATGTAAGTTATCTAAGGGGACATAATATTCATAACATTATTTTCTATTCTATGTTTTTATGTTTTTATAAACTGTTTCACTTTTCTCTAGGCATTAATTATTTTTATGATTTTTCATTCAAATATAGAGATACATGCGTTAAGACTCTTCATATAAAGTGAGGCCTCATGATGTGATTTGATAAACTAAAATGAATATAATTTCATTGGACTTTGGAATAAATATTAGAAAGGATATTACAATAACCACATCAAAAAATATGTTTTTATTATTTCATATATGATTTAAAAGTGATAGATTTTGTTTGTGTATACCAACATGGAAATGAAATGTTATAACGGCCTACATTCCCCATATATTGTCATGTAACATTATAGTGTTTTCTATAGAATCATTTTCAGAGCATTAAGGGTATATGGTAGAGAAATTTGGACCAAAATAATAAACAAAATCTTATTTTCATATTTATTTCATATTATAAATAATTAACATAGAATTAAAAATTAATATTTTTTAGAAAGTCATTTAATATATCCTTCCGAGAATTCGACTATCTAATTATATAGTAAAAAATCACTATTAAAACAAATCATTGAAAGTGTTGTTAGTTATTATATATATATATATTATTTTTAACAATATTACATACTAAACCATCAAATGAAAAGATCATTTCGGATAGAAGGAAAAGTTATATTTATTTATGGATTACTAAAAAACAACCGTATTTTTAATTCTCTAAATAAAAATATTGTATATATTGGATAAAATAATTCTTCAGGAAAATTAACTTTGTCCATTGGAAGATTATAGTAAAATCATCAGAATCTCACAAGAATGATTAAGAGGACCTAATTGGAAAAATCAATATATCTATTGTTTTAATATGTAATGTAATGAACATTATTTAATTTTAAATAGGTAGAAATTTTATAATTCATATATATGCTTCGAAAATATCCCATGATATAAGGATAGTTTGGATTTACACAGATTATGAAGAAAATCGTTTAATAAGAATCAAAGATGGATTAAAAATTCTTTATATAATGGTTTTAATGTAGGTGAAGGTGTATCTATAAGTAAATTGATTCATTAAAATATAAGAATTATAAATTTTTGAGTGATTTAGTGACTCCTTATATAATACAATTCTTAAATAAAATTTTCATTATTTTTTTCCTATGAAATGGTTTAGTAAAAAAATTTAACGATGGATGAAAGAACATTAAAAAATATAATTTTCGTGAACTCATTAGATAATTATTAAAATATAAAATTTAACTTTGGAATATTCATTAAATATAATGAAAATATAATATAATCAGTTTCATTTAAATAAAAAAAATATTTATTATTGCTCATATGACAATGAGTTATAATTAAATAAACATGATGTTGTTTTACAAGATTTCAATAGAGTAAAAAAATTAATCAATTTATATTACTGGATGAACAAAAGGGAATATCCTTGATTCGATCCTTGGGAAACATGATATGAATTAATAATTTAATAAAAAATCAATACTAACATATTAGGAATATATGAGAAAAAGAAAAAATATTAATGAATTCCAAAAGTGGTAACAATGATTAAAGAATAAATAGATGAAAAAAGGAGTAAAGAGTCTTAGTAGATGGTTTGAATGTATGAATTATTGCATTTCATATACTCTATTTGGTTCAAAATAAATGTAAATAAATTAATTGAATCATAATTTTTTTTGATTCTAATTTTTAATCTCATGAGTATAATTTTAAAAATATTATAATAAATGAAATAAATGTTGTTACGAAGATATTAAAAAATTATGGTTTTGAAAATTCAGATATGTATAATGATCATAAATATAATGATATGAAACATTTTTTGAAAAGAAATATAAGTATTAGTGAAAATATTAATTGCAAAATAAGTATTATTATACTAATAATAAATTGTATTTCCATTTAGATATTATTCAAAAGTAACATCACAAACTCGATGATTATAATTTTGAAAATAATGTGGTATAAGATAAAATACTTGTAAGTATTTTACAAAAGAAAGAAACACTAAAAAACAAAATTTAATGGTTAATAATAATATAACATTATTTTTCATGGTAGATATTTGAATGATTAAAGGTTGATCAAAAGAAAAATAAACATAAATTAAACAAATAATTATTATAAAAAGCAAATTATAATAATATATAATGAATTTCCTATTAAAATATAAAATTTATGCATATCAAAAACATATTTTGTAGATGTTTTGTGAATGGATATTATTCCAATGGGAATTCTAGGAAAATAAAAAAACAAATTGATATAATAAATCCATTATTTTTAAATATCGATATATATATGATTACTAATAAATAAATATGTGAAATTCATTTGGATTCATAATTTTTTCCCTAAACTAAATTTACAAAAATTTCTATTGATGATAATACTATATTATAAAATTATATATAAGGTATTCTTGTTGAGGTTTGTAAAATGAAAAATGATACAATGCATGTGGAAAATATAGACTAATGAAAAGTGTTGAGTCAAATTTAATGTCCTTCTATAGATGTGTATGATAAAATTCAAATTTTATAGATAAATAAAATGTATGAGATATAGGTTGTATGTATTTTAGTATTTAATTTTTCTAATAATGTATCATGTGTTATACTTTGAGCTTATAATATATAAAATAATTTTTATTTCATAGTCATGTTAAGATGGATATTTTTTATATTTAACAACAAATAGTTTATTTCTAAATTATAAATTATCATTAATTTATAATATTCAATAAGATATATATATATATATATTTAAACGTGTACTAAAAATTTTACAGAACTAATAGTCAAATATAATAATTGATTCAATATTACATAATGAGAAAACATTTTATAGAATATTTGTCTTGGGAATATTAATTTTATGTTGCATCAAATGTTATCAAAGAACTATGAAGTAGTACTTTAACCTATGTTATATCAAGAAATTATGTATTTCTATCTTAACCAAATGAATAGTAATAAATATTGAGAGAATATATGATATGTTAGAGAACATAAAAATGTTTTATGTATAGAACATATTTCAATTGAGTTATTTATACCAATATAAACTGTTAGACATAGATTTATGGTTTATTATTTTTTTGTTTATGATTTTTGTACATTTAAAATGGTTTATTTTCTATGTAAAAAATCAAAAAATACATCAAATTTATTTATTGCAGGAACATTAATAATGAAAATTAATTCATATTATTTTCTATTTTATTTGATTGAATTAATGATTTATTTGATACATAACAAAAATAGTTTAATAACAAGAATTATTATAGTCCTATCATTATAATCCATAGAACACCCAATAAAAATGCAGCAGTTTAAAGAAACAAACCAATATTTCAAAAAAAGGCTAGAACACAACTAAATGAATTTGAAACACAAAAATGTTTTGAAATACAATTAAAATTAAAATAGATTTATTTTAATTCATATTTTAATGAGACCCCTTATGTCACGACCCGTCCCCTGGGGCTCGTATCGTAACTACCCCAAGCCCGCCTTCCATTGGCCAGGGGCTGGTGACTAGCACCAAAGGCATAACTTTCTAATAACTGTGAAGGAATTGCCTTTATAAAACGTAAGCCCACACAACTAGAGAAAAAGAAGAAGTAAACACTAAGTAAAGAAATATAACAAGTGTGCTGAAAGTACACTGTGACCGGAAATACAAGCCCAACAGGAAGGTACAACTACAACTGAGAGTAAAGTACAATTGAAAAGACAATAGTAGAATGGTGAAGCACCTCCTAGAGAATCCTCAGGGTTCCTACCTATTGGGTAGGTACAGATGGCCACCTCATCTCTCTACGTCTGTATGTCACCTCCGGGTACCGTCTTGTCGTGAATTCCACCTCTGGGTACCGTCCAGCTCTACAATCCTTAAGCACGACCAGTGTTGACCGTCGTCTACAACCAACACAATGAGGTGCGGGCGTAGCCCGTGTAGGGGTGAGTATAACAATACTCAGTAGGGACCCCGAGACCCTCAAGGTTTTACTAAACCCAACAAGGATAAACCACCAATAAAGGTCTCAACATATAACATTTACTTAGGTATATGACCATAAATATACATAAGTTATCAAGTAACCCATCTCAATCCTGAGGAAAACAAAAAGGTCATTGACTCAGCTCAAACTTGGATTTTCATTATCGAAACCACAAATGCTAGAGAACTCCTCCTCTGTTGAGTAAAATGGCCCTATCATAACTTTGAGGGGCTACTCACTAACCTTAGACTACTGAGTTACTCCCCATGTCAAATAACGCGAGGCTGCTGCCAAATATCGGGTGCTCCGTCCGCTGTGGGTCTGCCGCCAAATACCGGGTGCTCCCCCCTAATATCCTATAGTGGTACTCCTCCTATCAAGTACCGCAGATGTGATGAAAAATATCAGGCGCTACGTATGTCGTGGGTCTGCCGCCAAATACCGGGCGCTCCGTCCACTGGGCTAACGAATCACTCCAAGTTGAATCGGTCAAGCAGTCGTCAGGTCTACAACTACTAGGTCTCCACACTCAGTAAGCACATCTTCGGGAGGGTCCACTCTAGGAGATACTGGTCTTTACTTCCATGTGCCATGAATTATCACGTAGAAGTATCACAATGGACCGCCTCGTCATAATGGTCTCAACACAACAGACGACACATCAATCGGATGCCCAGTCTGTGAGTTATTAGCTTTTTAGTCCCAGGGGCCCGGTTGGTTTTGTATACGAACCAACCCGACCGTATCTCAACTATACCCTGAACACCCATGGGGTATCCTCAAAGGGACAGATATTCTCCAAGAGTACCGGCGCCGCAGACGGTTCTTCAAACAGATGTCTGGTGCCCAAGATATGGCCCAAGAATTTAATAGGTTAGTAATGAGCCCAGGTCTGGTCCGACCCAGTCAGACCAACTCAGCCTAACCCAAACTAGGCTGACCTCATCTGGGTCGACCCTGTCAGACTCGATGGGTCTGACCTAGCCTGTTGGGTGAGTCAACCCACTATGTTTTGAACCGGTCCGCTGGGCTTGGCCGAGCGGATCGTGAGGGCGGTTCGGCTCGATAGTCACCACGTAGGTGGCTCAGAAGAGTGATCCCAGAATGGTGGTTTGAAATTTTTTTAATGATAAGTTAGTCGACACTTGTGCACTGTTGTGGTAGTTTTCAAATGGATGCTCAGATTAAAAATCTGAGCGCAACATTGCATCTGGGATGGCGACTTTACCTAAGAATGAGGCAAACCTCGACCGACGCGGGTCGAGGGAAAAAGATAATTTTCATATGTTTTATGTAAAATAAAATAAAATAAAATAAATTAACAAGTTTATTTTATTTCGTTTAAGGAAACGTCCACTACAGCGCGGTAATGGAACAACTGTTTCCTAAATTAATGGTGTGTCTTCAAGACTTCGGAATGGCAAGTCAATGTCATTAATACTGCCATGTAATTAAATGCCAACGTGTTTCCCTTTTTAATGGGTTATCCAATTGTTGATCATTGGAAACTCTTGAGAGGAACCTCTGCCGAATCCGCGAGGCGTTGGAGGAAATTATCAGTGACGAACGACAACGGATTGAAACCAAGGGTCATTGTGCCGACGTTGAAGGATCTCGACGACAACAGCAGCGTGGCGCCTTCGTCAATGATCGAACCTTTCGAATGGTAGGGGTTGTTATTTCAATTTTCTTTCCCCGTATTTATTTTTAAACAATGAATGCAGATCAACCACGAAAAATTTGATCTGCGGATTTGTACGTTTATGCGGGAGAGATATTCATCGGGTTAATTATGGGGAATCGATCCATTCTTTATGTCATTGTTGATTATTGCTCCATTTAAACCTATTAACAGAAGCGGATCAATGTCGTGACGATCGACGGCAGAGGTTCGTTCCTCAATTTTTTTATTTGGATTTTATCCCCATTCTTTTCCACGCATGTTCTTCGCATTATTTTGCGGGGAGATGAACAACATATCGTTGCACATCCGTTCTGCGACGCAACGATCCCAAATCGAAGGATCTACACCGCAACGACCATATGGAGGTGTGGTAATGATGGAAGATGACAAGTCGGACCAGATCAGAAGGAGCGTTCTTCGAGCGTTCTTTGTGAGGGAAGATCAGAACATGTTTCCAGAGCCGATCGGAGGCCATAAAATGATATAAGTGACTTTGTGGTGTCGGGGCGACCAAAACCTGGGAGATTTGCAATGATAAGACGGCAGGATCGATGACCGGAGCACCACATGAGGCTCATTGGCGAAGGGCTTTGTTTCTGGAAATTTCCAGAATACAAGGTGTGTACATCCGAAGAACACGCCGTGTAGTTCTGGCGGTGGTGGCTTGGGTTTTGGGGATAGAGAAGAATCACTAGGCATGTGACCCCGGTCACACGCCGTGTTGGTCATTCCCCAAAGCTCGTCTTATAATTTGGGTAGTACACGGAGACGGGATGATCTACATGGCTTCAGGTGGCACGACATGTACAGATTAGTAGAGGCAGCTACACAGAGCTCGGCATGTATTCAGGGGACACACAGACACAAGATGGAGTACACGACCGTGTACTCCATCACATGGCCAAGCGAGGCCAGCAGAGTGGGTTACCCCGTGTACAGATTACACAGGTTGGAGTACACGGGTTGGAGACTGTGTACGGCCACATGGCTTGAGTACATGGAGCCAACCCTAGTTACTTAGACACGGCGTGTACACCATACTACACACCGTGTACTATGTTTTCCTACATGACTAGCCTCACGACATGGGTCGTTGTACACGGGCAGTACCTGGGGTCGGACAACACGGCGTGTATCATTTCTACACGCCGTGTACTTTTGGAAAACGGCTGGGTCCTTTTGTTCACCATGCCTTGGACATCATTTGTTTGGGTTAGTTCCCCTTCTTATTGTTCACCTGATGGTTAGGGATCATTCCCTCACACAGGATTATGATCCCTTTAGCTGGACTTTCTGTGATAGAGTCAGGCATCCATCCGAGAGACCCGGATCGAGATCCTCTATCCATTCCAGAACCTATGTATAGTCAGGCATCGACGTGACCAACTCTACCGGGAATTGATCCTCTACCTATAAGGTAAATTATGGATGAGTTGCGGTATCTGCCATGGCCCTGGTAGTGATCATCATCTGTGTATCAAGATCATTCACACTTAGGAGTGTGTCTCCCGTAATGAGTGCATCCATCTACTGATCTTTCCCAATCAGGAGTGTGTCTCCCGTATTGAGTGTATCTACCTCTCATGATGGTTCCCGACGAACCGCACTTCTCAGGAGAACATCATCAGAGCTATAAGTCAAGTGGAGTGTGTTCTCCCAGAATGAGTGTATCACGGAATCTTCGAACAGAATCCCTAGCGGGGTATGCAGTTGTGTGACATGTCTCTAGACCACGGGTCTGGGTTTTGAGTATATCTGGTTTTTTTATATGTTATATAGAAATATAATGTGCAGAGCTGACTGTACCTTTACTTTGTGTACTGCTTTGTGGTTTTCAGGGTCCTCTACCGAGAATTGTTATACTCACCCCTGCACGGGTTTTTCCCGCATGCCTGGTGTCTTTTGCAGGCGAGCATCCTTTTGATAGAGTCCTGGGCAGACCAGGACAAGACGAAGCTTTCTGAGTTCTCAATTTAACCGAGGCATTCCTACGGCTATGAGTGGTGTTCCCAGTACCTTTTTGCTCTTACAGGTTGGAATTTTCAGTTTTCAGACTCATGTTTTTGGTGGGCTTGTATTCTGGCCCAATTTACATTTACAACACACTACCTTTCGTCATGCTCTTTTGGTTGGGTTTAGTTGTATGCATGCATTCTTTTGCTCAGTTTTTTTTACATTTCAACTATTTTGGGATTGGAGATGTGTGTGTGTGTACAGATACTTAGGAAATGCCACCCATGATAGTGATATTCCTACTTAGTGCTAGTCACCAGCCCTTGGCCTATTGGAGGCGCGCTTGGGGAGTCACGACACGGGCCCCACTGGGACGGGTCATGACATCTTACAATTTATGTATGGTGAAAAATTTTAATGTTGAATATTTTGGATTTTTTGGTTGTAATTATTTTTTATTTCTTGAATTGATTCTTTGAATAAATTTCACAACAGATCATATAGTTGAATTTTTTTGGATATTTTTATATAAGTAATGATAAATGAATCTATAACAATTATTTATGGTTTCTGAAGATAAGATTTATCTTCTCTTAATCAAAGAACATTTAAAATAAAACAATATTGAATTATACTATCATGAAGTGGATCATAGGGATTTTCTTATTTATGCAGATGTACCTCAAACTGAAAGATATATTTATTATTGTGATACTTTTCCTTTTAATAGCAAATAGGAAAAACATAAAATAAATCCTAAAAAATCAATATAGGAAATATTTAATTTATATTAATATTCTGAAATTCATTAAAAAAAATATTATGTTTGTGATGATTTCACTTTTATTTTTGAACATATTAATATTTTATCACCATAAAATAATTCCATCTAGAATATAGTTACTGAATATGAGTTACAAATATTTTTATGAAATCATATATTATATTTCCATTAAACTACACCAGGATCAACAAATTAAAGGAACTAAATTGGTGTTTTGAAACAAACATGATGATTATGGGAAAATATAAAAAATAAAGATTAATTGGGAGAATAGGGTTATGGTAAATTAGAATTCATTGGTGATAATGAAAAATATTAAATGGTCAGTAGACTAGAAGATATATGAATTTTGTTATGTCATAATGATTATCAGTGTAATAATATTTTTCAAATGGATGTTAAAAGAAATATATTAATGTTTTTATTTAAAAAAATTGTATGTAAGGAAAAAAGCCTTGTTTTAACATGAAATTATTCCAAATAATTTAATAATTCTTCCAAAATAAATTTACAGAGGGAAAAAATATTTAAAAACATTGTGAAAATTTATATATAATTTTTTAATAATTATATTAAAAGGGGAATTTTTATCTCTCATTACGAATTAAAAAATGTTCTAGAGATATATATATTGTACAAATTATAGTTTATGATTATTTCCTAAAAACCAACAAATGATAAATTCAAAAAATGAATAGAAAATAATTTTTGAATAATTATGTTGTGTAGAATACTTCATTTTACTATATATAGAAAATATTTAATGTTTTAAATTTTTATATGTGATTTATTTAATTATGTGCCTAAATAATGTAATGTCAAATATGTCAAAATAACTAGTAATAATGTTTCATGTTTCATAAAAAAAAGTAAAATCAATCATAGAAAAATATTATAGAAATTTTAAAAAAATCCGTTGATTCTGATTTTGGGGAATGGAAAATAGTTTTATAACAATAATTCTTATTTTTCAATATTTAGTTAAAATATTTGTTTTATAGAGTTTGAATAATTTTTTTTATTTATCTATATTTTGAGTGGAATATTTTTCGATTACATGTTGTTGTGTTAAATAAAAAACTATTAAGAAACATTAACTTATTTTGATATTACATTTTACATGTTACCTATTTTAGGAGATAATTTTTATTCTATTTATTTTTATTTTAACAGTTTATAAAACTCTATAAAAATGAATATTCATGTTTTATAACATTTTATTAGAGAAAAAATACAAAAATTTGAAATCTATTTATGAGATGTTTCTACTAATAATCAAATGAATTATACCATTATTAATTCTTGGAATGTGGCTGTTTTTTAGACAATTATATTTAAATGTGCTAAATTGGGAAAATATTTTAATAATTTTATAGTTATGAGGAGTATAAAATGATATCTTTAATTATGTTAATTGTAAATTTGATGAATCTGTTAATGGGAAACATATATCCATACATAGATTAAGGCCATTCATAATGATTAAAATCATTCAAATATTATGATACTCAAAACTCTATTTTTTTCTTCATAATATCTATTTCATAAGGATTTTTCATCCACAATAATAATGAATCATTTTATATGTTTTAGGATACAATAATTATAATAAATTGATTTATAGTTTACAAACATAACATATTAAATTTTTTTCATCATTTTGGTTAATGGAATCAACTTATATAGAGGATAAATATCTATATAAAATCTTACATTTTTATGATTACATAATTATTATACCTTTTTTTAATTTATTCTTAATGAGATTAATTTCTATCATGAGATATATTTTTGATGTTAAAATTAACTGTATTGTTTAATTGATATATTATTAAAGGGGAGGATGATAGAAAATATATTGGTATTTTATATTTTCTATTATCAACATAGTAAATGGAATATTTAATTATTATGCATTAATTAAAGTGGATATATATAATTGAGTTCCATTATTATGTTTCCAAATATTTATAAGCATTGTATTTTATTCTTCATAATACTTAAAATTAAATGGGTATTGAACTATTTTTATACTTTCATACAAAAATTAATTTTAATCCATGAAAATGTTGGGGATTTAAAAATAAATTTTAATATTTTTCTTCAATTATAAAGGTGTATAATATTTTATATTCATGATTAGATTTTTTATTTATTAAAAGGGGATGTTACTGTGTTTCTCAGGGAGGAATTATTTTTTTCATTGACAATTTCGAAAAGAATTTTATTCCTAATAACATTAGTACGTAATTTTGTTTTAATATTTCACCTCTCAAAAATGAAAAAAAAACGTTATTGAGTAAATGTGGGTTTCTATATATTTTTTAATTTTTATTCAAATTATTTAATATTCTTGTGAAATAATTTTGGATTGAAACACACTTGTGTTTTTGTTACGAAATGAATCATTCATTGAAATAATTGACTTATTTATTTTTGCAATCATGAAATATATGTATTTTAGCCGTTATACAGAATTTTATTTAATTTTTTACATATAATTATGATCATAAGTATCATTATTATTATACATTATGATTCGTATAATATACTAAATGAAAATTATTTTTTGAAAATTTGTTATACCCTATGAAGAACACTTGATCCAAATAAACATGTTCTATTTTATTTTTGTAATCCCCATATTAATAAAATTATTTTGACATAATAAAACAAATTAAAATTTCGTAACCTATGAAAATTTATCCCTACCAATGTATACACAACAAAATTAATTAATCTCAAAATGGATTACAAAATAATGATAATTTCTTTATAAATATTGAACCCTATAATGATGTACCTTGTAATATTTATAATGTTACATGTTTTTCGTTTATTATGTGTTTCTTAACTATGTTATGAAATTTCAATTATATTAAATTTTTATGTCATTTTTTGTGTTTCCATAACATAAAAAAATTTGACATTATGAATACTTTTATCTATAGAGAATTTATTTGTTATAATCCATTTTTTATCTTGTAAAATTTGAAATATTATGAAATAAATGTGCCATAATTCTATTAAATATCATAAAATAGACATATTACATGATATTTTTATAATTTTATATATTTAAATTAATATTGAATATTCTTATTTAAATTATTTGAAATAATTTTTTCAGTTTTTAAAGAGGTATAGGGAAATTTTTTCAAATAAATTAAATTGTAATTTATTTTTAATTAAATGGTGAAAAAATTAATGATATTTCTAAGAAATCAGTACAACAAAACTATGAAATAGATTATTTTATCTCTTATGTGACTATTGTTTTTGGATTATGTAAAAGGAATATATAAATTTTTAATGGTTCCTTACATGTATGTTTTCAAGTGGATCTGCATGATGAAACTCTATAAATATAGTTTAATGTATTTGTGGTATAATGACAGGGAATATGTAACTATAAATCACAAAAAATAAAGGTCAATAGTAAATTCTAGATAAATACATATGTGATGATTAATATAACACCCCTTGATTTTATAATATGGCTTAATATAAATTTTTTCTATTGATATCAACATTTTAAGTAACAGAAAGTGTGATCATACTACAATATAATAATAATATATAAAAATTTAACATGATTATTACCACATCCCATTGAATTGTTGGGTACTAAAATTAACAACTAAAATATAAAATTTATTTTGAATATATATTTAAAAAATTAATAACTTTGTCATAAATTAATTAAAAATTGAAAAAATTAATTGGAAAATAAGGGAGATGTTTTTGGGAAATATGTTTCCTCATTCCATATATTTTTGTTTTTATAAAATTACTAAATCATTAATAGTTATTTATTTTTAATAAATTTATATATTCTATATTCAATATAAATTTTAAACATTAATTTAGTGAATTTTATAGGCATTGGAGGGAAAAAATAATCTAACATGATATAAATGTATTTAATAAAAAAACAATTTATATCAGGTTTTGTGAATTTATTTTAAAATTAATTTCTTACAAAAATAGAAATTGAAATGTGAATAATGGATTTCGTACATTTATTTAGGTGGTATAAATTTTTTATACTTCCCTTTTACTTCAGGAATTTAGAATAGTAAAATTGATATTAACTATTATAGAGGTAAATGGGAAATCGAAATGACCTAGATTAAAGATAAATGATAATGCCAATATTTTTGTTTTAATTTTTATTTTATAAAATAATTTTACCCTTATAAAATTAGTATAGAAAAAAAATTTAAGGCACACTTTTCTATGAAAATGAATTATATATTATTTAAGACAATGAAAAATACAAAGTGACACTCTATTAAATATTAATATCCATTAAGTGCACATAACAGAAAAAATGTTTGTAATTAATAATAAATATTATTTTGATTATAATGCATTATATTCATAATAATAAATTATTTATAATTTTTAATAATAATATAATTAGTTGAAACTCTTATGGAAGACAAAAACATTATTTTTATTATTAAAAAAATATAACTTATATTATTGTAAAAATACTGAAGATAAAATTATTTGAGTGAGTTATATTTTTTAATAAGTTTTTTAGATGAATGTAAAATATTATGTATTTATTAAATTTTTATATTCAAATTGAAACCATTTCATTGGGTTTTAATTGTAAAATTAAAATAATAGTTCATAAATTTAAATTAATGTTATTATATAATTAATAAAATCTAATTTATGGAGTTGAAATTCATAAAATTAAAAATATGTTTCATATAAATGTATTTTGTTTTATTATATCAAAAGTGTTTCATTTAGGAGTAATTCTTCTATTTATGGTAAAAATCGTAGCCTATTATGATTGAAATAGTTTTTATTTTGATTACTGTATTAAATGTTAATAAAGTTCTTAATAAGAATGATATGGATGAAAATGAAATGAAACCAATATAAAAGTCTATTATATTAATTTATTTTCAACCTATACTCATTTTATTCGACTTAATTTCCATTTAAATGATTTTTTATTGATATTGACATTATTAAATTTTATTCTTTTATCGAATTCCTTATGTCTCTTCTATCTTTCAAATGAAAGGAGACCACTAGATTCTATATTATAGAAAAATATAATCCTTATAGTTTGAAAAAATATACTGAAACCCCTTAAAACATAACTATATAATCTTTACTATTTTCCCACCGAAAATACCACTCGATGGTCTATAAGAGGATATCAAAAGTATTTTTTATTTCAAATAATAATAAATCATTTAACTGATCACGTTCATTTTACTTCTTATTTTAAAAACTCAAATATAATGGTATTGATCCTAAAATAATAACTTCAGTAATAAAAATATACTTAAAAGAAATTATTATTAGGAAACTTTTATTTTCTACCCTCTTCCTTTTCAAATGGGACGTTTATGTGTAACTTGGAATGACATACAACATACCATCACCACAGAGAAATGAAATTAATTTTTCATCACATTCATTTCTTATTGGTTATTATAATTAGTTGAATGTATATATAAGATATTTTTAAAATAATTTTTATTCTTTAATGATAATATCATGTTAACTTCTTACATTCTAATAGGTTCTAAAATAATAATGTTTCTATTGCTTTGGTGTGGACTATAACATCAATGAAGTGATATCATATATTATTCATTTATTTAAATGGATGATAATAATTATATATTTAATGAATATATCTAATATATAAGATATAATATTCATTTTTTATTGTGAGTTATGTTGTTCTTTTCAATAAATCTAAATATCAAAAAATGGAATATAATGTACATGTCTACTTACAGATAACTATCTCAATGGATGAAGTAATTCATTTATATATATAGGTTTTACAGATGAATCAAAATATATAAAAAATTAATATATATCTAAATAAATATAATATTTATATCAATACTATTAATTTGGAGATGACTTAAAAATTATGACTGTGAGCATACTGAAACTATGAAATCAAAATTTATGTGAGAAATGAATTATATATCACCCAAAAATGAGAATTTAATAAATAATTTTTTATAAAATTGATATAGAAGTTTGTAATAAAATTATATATTATATTATATATATGAGTATGGTTCAATAATATATTTACAATAAATATATATTTATTATATAAGTGGATTTTAAATGTTCTATTGATATAATAACTGATAATATTTTTTATATTTTAATATCCATGGTTATATGAATTTTTTGTTCATGTGCCATATGTAGATATATTATTATCTACCTCCGAAAAAAATAAATTTACTATCCCTTATCTATTTAATGAGAGTAATTTTTTTTCATTTCACTTTCACCTATTTATAAATTCAAATGATTAATAATTTTTTTAAAGAAAATTTACCTAAATTTTATGAGTAGTTGAAAATATTATTTTTTGATATCCCTAATTCCAAAAACATTTTGTGTAATGTATTCATATTATCCTATGAATTTATATAACTAATATTTTAATTTTGTTTAATATTTTCCTCTAACATAAATTACATGAAGTGAATTTCCCACCATCGTGAATTCTAAAAGCATTGACTATTAATTCATATGATTAGATATTTATTTTTAAATATCATTTTTATATTATCATTTGGGAAATGTTTAGATTATAAATAATTGATTTCAAAGTGAAAATGATATTTCCCTCATGAAATATTACATCAACTATTTTGAAATAATTTTAATCGATATTTAATTTCTTTAATGTTATTATGTATTATTAGGGAAAATTATACAAATATACAATTTGAATGTTTGGTATTATAACTTTATATCCCTCAAAATCATTGTGTAATGATATATATCACATGAGATAAATGTTAAGGGAATGGGGTTGTGATGCAAGTTTAGTAATTGGAAATGTCTAATATATTAGAAATAGAAGGTAACCATTAATGCTATGTTGGTTTGGGGAATGAACCAAATACCATATGATAGTCTTGGAAGAGAGTATTACGTTATAAATAAATGATTTATTTGAAAACATGCATTCCAAAAAATGATTTTTTATTAATACATTATTATTTAATGTATCATGTTGTTTTATTACATTATATTCCCTTTCTCATGAACAACCCTGATTTAGGTAGTGAAACATGATTTTGATCTATGAATTACGACATATGGTTATCAATTATAATGCTCATATTTTCTTACCCTTATTACCATTTTATGTCAATATCTCACTTTCTCTAGACTTACTGAACATCTGATCACTCAAATTATTAGGTTTCTAATCCCTTGGTTCTGAATAATGGTATTAATTATGATATGTCGAAGTAGTGGTACAGTTATGAAGAACATAGAGGATTATGTATTTAACTTATGAACCCATTTTTTATGTATCACACTTTATTAGTATAATAGAACCATATAACTTAATAATGTATAATTATTTTATTTAATGAATATTCATATAATAAGATGTAATATATTTGTAGTAAAAACATACACCATTTTGGTTGGTATGATGTCATGGTTTTATTAACATTGGATCCAAGTATGAGAGAAGGATATTATGAACCATGGGTATATGCCCAAGAGTAGTATGATTTCCAATGTATTTTTTAATGATCATTGATTACATAGGTTAATCCTAATGTTTCATAGATTAAAAAAATATTTCATTACTTAACATGGTACCATGGTTTTGTTTTCTTAATTATGTGGTTTTCCAATTTTATTATTTTCTCTAACAATATATCATTTTGTTTTCATAGTTGATAAATCTGAAATAAAATATATTAATTTTTTATTTGATGGATATTATAGTGATTATAAACACGAAAATGAAAATATTATGGGCTCTAGAATCTAAAATTTCACTTCATTTATTATTAAAAAATTATTTTATAAATCATTCTAATAATATAAATGAGAGGAGGGAACAAAATTCTATTATTACCATTCTGATGAAGCACATGACTCCTTTTATTGAGACACTGATCCACTAGTTGATGAGAAATGGATGAAAACCACTAAAATGAAATTTCCCTCTCTCCAATGTCCGAAACATGAAAATTTGGTTTCTATTTTTTTACACATGGAATGATAAGTATATCATTGGTGAAATCATATAAAAACATGAGGAAATGGGATGAAATTGACTCCATGGTATGGTACAAGAGTTTAGGAACCAATTTTTCAATATGTAGAATAATTTTATCCTTATTATTAATATTTATGAGGAATTAATTGATCTAAATATTAAGGACTTTTAACCCATTACTACATATATGGAAAATATTACATGACTTTGATTGTATGTTTATTGTATTACATTATATAATAAATTTATGGGTTTTTAATTTTTAATAATATTAAAACATTATTCATGAATTGAATTATAATTAGGAAACATCAATAGTTATGAATTAATCAAAGTATTTGTTATATTGGTTGAAATACTGATTCCAGTTACATATAGATCTCATAGTTTTGATAATAAATAAAAGATGATATTCAATGTAAAATATAAATTCCAATTGGGAAAAAAGTATATATTCTCTTTTTTTCCAAATCATCAGGTAAAATTTTAAATGTATCAATTTTAGATACAGAAATTTTATTTTATTTCATATAATATTATGTTAGAGTATATCAATAGACCAATCAATGTAGGAAGTTATTAATCAATGGCCTAGACCAACCAATATTACTCATATCCATAGATTTCATAGTTTAACTTGATATTATCATCAAGGTTTTGATAATTGACAACAACTATTATATCCACTAACTATGATTACATAGAAGGGAGAAATGTTCCACTGCATAAATGAATGTGTGGAATAATGATGATGTTTAACTTGAGTTAAACGTTGTTTGTGAGAGAATGATGATGTTTGGGAAATCTGATTTTTTTCATCCATACCATATCTAATAAATGAGCTATTATAAGAGGCCCATAATACCTCATTAACTTTTTATTTTGGATGTACAATTATATAAATATATACAAAATAGTATTACATGTTTGAAACCCTAGAAATTTTTATTTTAGAATATATATAATATTAGTTTCTGTATAAAATATTTGATGCTAAGATACAAATATCTAGGGAAAATATTAAAACTATACCCTATAAGAGAATCGAAATGGTAAATTATCAATTTTTTCATTTGAATCCATAAATTTTAAAAAGTAAAAATTTCATATTATGATTATTTTATGTCTCATATAATGTCAAAAAACATCCATGATCCCTTATAAGTTATTTATCATGATAATATTTCATAATATTCATTAATGAAGTGGTAAAGATTAATGGGGAAACACATTTTATTTTATTTTATTGGGACACAATGTTTAACTAAATGTTTTATTTAAAAAATATAATCTAGAGATACATAGTGGGGTTTTATTATAGCCCATCAACATCAGATAGATAGTTAGTCTAATAGAACTATTCAAACCCAATAGGATAAGTTCATCATTTCTCTAGATATTTAAATGGTTTTTTGGATTAATATATTCCTATAGACTATATTTTCTATAGTAATATATTTAAATTACTAATTTATATGGCTCCATACAAACACCCCTATAGATAAATGTGTGTAACATTTTTGTTTTGTGATTAAATTCAAGAAAGAAGTATATTAAGGCATATCAGAGCTCTGGAAACTATAAATAAATCCTTCTATATTCAGCCAAACATCAAGTAATCTCAGATTCAATAGATACATTATACTGATAATCATTAGAAAGATAACGAGTGTATATTTTGTGAGAAAGTGTTTCTATGAATTTTAATATAGATAATGTTATGATATTTCGTATAATTCAAGGTTGTGCTTTACGTATATTGAACTCTTTGAGTTCCATGACAGTGTAAGGATGTTACCTTTTCTCATGGCACTTCCACCAAACCTCTCTTAGATTCAAAATTCATTCCATGTATCCCTTCAAATGAAATATATACATAAAACATGATATGTACTAGAATTAAGGGACATTATTCTATATCATGATCACTATTATATAAAAATATTTTTAAAAATAATGGAACATAGATATAGAATATTGTAGTATATAACTACTCACTTGGATTATATTCACTAGAGAAATCATATATTCTTATAAGCTACATGGTAATATGTGAATGTAATGAAACATAAATAACATCCTTTTTTTGTTGGAGTTTGAAAATGTAAGGGGAATAATTAATTTTAGTGGATGTATAATGTAACACCAATTGATTTTATATTATAGTTATTTATAATTTTTTATTTGATATATTGAAATATATGCAATAACTGTGGATAAAATATCCACTATATATTATAAAAATATTATTACATAATCTTATACTTAATAACTAGATATTAGATTGATGAGTGAAAATATTAATAAAAATATTTAAAATTTATTGTTTTTAAATTTGTAAGATAAATTATTTAGTTATAATAAAAATTTAAATGATAGTAACAATAAATAAAATATAAAGTAGATGATTTAAAAAAAAATTAAGTGAGCGTAATGTATTTTTATCTTAGTTAATTTAAATAATAACTAATGGTGAAACATTTTATTGAAATATATATATTTTATAATAAATTAAATATTTATCATTATTCTTTTTTTAGTTAGGGTATTGAATAAAATCCTGTTTTATGCATAATAATGTATTTTCAGAAATAATATTTTTATCATTTTTTCCTATTTATTTTAAAATAAATTTCATCCAATTATATAATTTATGATTTAACAAAATAATTACCAATTTTTATTCATGGGTTATTATTTTGGTAAAAAGTTCCCTTTTATTTTTAATTATTTTAAAAGGTATCCATTATTAAGTTTATCATCATAGTAAAAGTTAAATCATGATAAGATAGGATGAAACTAAATGTTAAGGTAACCATTTTTAATACTAATAATTTTATTATGAAGGGAATTTGACCCCTATCAAATTATTCGGGAAAAATAATTTTTTTATTATAATGTTATCCTTGAAAATGACATACATAATATTTTATGTAATGAAAATTTTAAAATGTCATTCTATTACAATAAATATATTTCACAATTACATAATTGAATAAATTAAGTTTTTAGGGAATATAAATGATTTTCATGTGGAAAATGTTATTACATTCATGATGGAAATTATTCTAAAATTTATTAATTCTATAATTAATGTAAATTTTCATGGAAAGGAGACCTAACATATATTCATTTAATAGAAAGATTAATTTATGATACTAAAAATAGTTATGGTAATATTTTTTTTCTACGTTATAGATTCCCGTTATGTTTATTGATTCATAATACATATTAGTGGTTTTGTGAATGATTATACTTAAATTACATTTTTATCTTTATTTTCTTAATGTCAAATTAAATTAATAGTTCTATAATTTACATTATTTTAATTTAATATTTAATAGTATTTTATTAATTTATTTAAAATTAATAAATATCATAACCTCAAAAAATTTAATTTAATATGGTTTAAAATTTCAAATGTTATCCATTTATGAGTCACAGTACCATTAATGGTAACATTTATAATGGTTAATGATGTAAAGAGTTGTTAAAACAATTACATTAAAAAATTGTTAATGAAGGGGTTAATCAAAAAATAAAATTTCATTGCTAAAACAATCATTTATAAATTTTATTGGAAAATTTTATTTTAATTATAAAATATTTTTATTTTAATTTATGGTCATATAAAGAAATTTTTCCGGTGTGTGACTTTTATATTTTATTTTTAATGAAATTACAAATGTGACCTCTCCCACCCATATAAACAGTTAGGACTTCGTTATATTATTGAACAAACTATTAGCCTTGTTGATCGATGAAAATCAACCATAATAAATTAAAAAATATTATATCCATGTTCTGGTGGATCTACAATCCATCAATGACAAACAATATGGTCCTTAGGATATTATCAACAGGACATCATTAGATGAAGTTGTAATCTCCTTAACTAATCACTTTTATATTGCATCTTATTTTAATTCCTATAAATAATTGTTACATAACATAAAATAATAAATTCAGTATTCTACATAAATATAAAATGTATTATGATCATGAAGCTACTATTATTAGATCTATTTCTCGTCATATGATAAGTGAAATTATCACTTGTCCAAATATATGACTTCCCATCCCCATGTGGTGACAAAATAGTTTTTTCATCACAATGTTATATGGATTATAATAATAAATATTTAACAATTATTTATATTATTAATAAAACGATTTTTATTCTTTAATGATATTATCATATATCATTCTTACCATTTAATATGTTGGAAAATGATGTACTTGGTTACTCTTAGTTGTTTACTAACACCCCCAATATGCGATGTAAATTTTTTTATTTCATTTATTACATGAAATCTAATAATTATGGATATTAAAAATTTATGTTATTTATAATATATAATAACGAATAAAGAATTGTGAATTATTATTTAAAATTATTCCATTCCGTCCTTCGGAAAGTAAAAACATCATTTATTCTTATGTATGACCTTTTCTCCAATTAATTGCGTAATTAATTTTTCTATCTATACCATTTGCGGATGGCTATAAAAATTTATATAAAAAATATATTTTATATTTATATATTTAGTTACACTTTGGATATGATATAATAATGATCAACATTCGTGGACCAAAAATACTGAATCAATATGTAAATGAGAAATAATGAAGGTATCTCCATGAAATAGGATTTTAGAAAACAATTACTAGTAAATTGATGATAAATGAACATACATAAATCATATATAATATAATATATATGATTATGGTTATTAAATATAATTATAGTAAACATATATAAATTATAATTTTTGATCGAAGATGTGCAAAAAAAATCAGAACCAAGATATGGGTTTTATGTTACAACATCAATTTTTAACATGTTTGTTAATGATCATGTTTACTATAATGAAATATTATGATCATCAATAAAAAAATCATATATTTTTGTCTTTATGCAATTTCATGATATTTTTTATCTGCTTCTTTTTATGGTCTTATAAATTGAAAATAATTTTTTTTGTAAAATCAAAATTAATTTAGTACAAGATCAAATTTTTTTTCCAAAACCACGTTTCTAAATATTTTTTCATGATTATTATTATATTTTATATATGTGTGTACAAATGTAATTTTGGATATGTTTTTCTAAAAAATAGTTATAAATTAATCATCAGGTCTTTTCAAAAAAATGTAAATTTTTACTTATAAAAAACGTGTGAAATTGATTTTTTATTTTAACATATATAAAATGAGATAAATTTAATACTATCAAGACAACACATTGTTTTGATGATTAATTTATAACTTTTAAGGTTTATTTTACATTAAATAAATGTTTATATATTTAAAAAATATTTTATATTTATATCTATGATTTCAAAGTGAAAATTGTGTTTTCCATCAAGAAAAATTGTATGTGTTATTATAAATTAATTTTCATCAAAAATAGAATCATATGATTTTATATCATATTTACTAGTGTATATGACCCCATTATCCCATAATTATTTTTAAATTTTTAGGATTATGAATATGATGAAAATATGATTATGAAACTCCTTAATCTTATTTAGATTATTCCATTATGAAATGTTTATAAATCCTATTTCATATTCATGAGTTATGATATAGTAAATTATTTATGATCATGTGGCACAAATAAGTATTATTTATATTATTTTATGGGTTTACCTGGATTTATGTATCCCTGTAATTTATCGGTTAAAGGTAGATATATCATGAGATAAATAAGAATGTAATAGTGATTCAAACAATTTTAGTAAGGGTCCCTATCAAATAAGATAGTCTTTGGGGTGAACTATGATTAGTATGATGGAATATGGTGTGAAATAAATCCACATTGATAGTCATTATAGTTAAACATTAATACTGAGGAAATGTTTTTATATGATTATGTGAATTCCCAAAAGATGTGTATTTTTCCAGAGTTTTCCTCTCATCTATCTTGTTATTTGATTTTATTTTGATTCATGTATTATTAGAACCCCATAATTATTCCATGATTCCAGATTATGATCTATGATGTGAGTGGTTTTGTTTTAAAATGTCATTCTCTTATTTACATAGCCTAATGATCATTTTATATTTATATCTCTCCTATTTAACAAAATTTTTCTTCTTAGGTCGTTATTTCTTATATTCTATATCCCCTTGTTTGGATAGCAATATTATGTATTATATACCTAATAATGGTTCTACTTTTGAATAATGCATTAGAAGATGATGTAGTTTATTTATGATCCAAATGTGTATGCATCATTATTCTCAAAAATTCTAGACCTACATGATAATATTATTTATCATCGCATTATATACAGAATATTTTTTAAATAGTATGTAATATTAATGTATAAAAAACATTATCTATTATATTAAAAATGGAATTCAATGCCCTGAACATCCCTACCAATGTTATATATGCTTTTCTCATCATTTATAACTTATTATTCTACTTAATTTTGATAGTTTCATATTATTACTTACTATATTTATATATTTTGTGTTTATTTATGACTTTTCATTAATATTTCAAATTAACATGGTTGAAACACTCCAATAAAATGAATGTACTCTATCGTTTCGTGGTCTGGTCAGTGGAGGTGTCTATAAGTTGCACCTTGGTCTGTATGTATTTAGAGTGGGTACATCCTCTACGTCAATATGAATGTCCTACTATTTTTCAATATGTGTGAAAATAGAAATATAGTTGTTGTGTGTCCATATTTTAAAATTGAATTTTTAAATTGTTATGTCTCTACATAAAAATTTGGGATTCATTATTCTGGTTTCTATAATCTCATGTTTAGATTCTAAATATTATACATAAGATATTATTGATTTGATCTATACTAATAAATATTGAGTTTAGTTTTTCATTATTTAATAATATAACTCTTAAATTATATTAACATTTTGTAATTCCTAAATTCACTGCCATTCTCCCACATAAAATTTTTTTATTTTCATTATTTTGTATATTCACAACTGTATTTTAAAATGAAATATTTTTCATTTATTAAATCTATTATATTTATTATATACATAATAAGATATATCTGAATTTTATTTTTGATTCAATGCATCTAATACAACCTTAAACTTCAATTGGATATACACGTTCAAAATTTCTTTAACCTATGTGAAAACAACAACATCATCAATATCATATTCAAGTGCCTCTTCAAACAGATATCATACAATATATTTTATTCAATTTATGATATAAATATAAATACTAATAGATATTTTATCTTAAATAATAATTCAATAATGAATATACCAACTCTATGTAATGGATAAAATTGTTATGAAAATGAAGTGATTTATTAATTGACTCATAGGCTATAAATAATCACCTTGACATAACAACAATACAAAATTTGAGATTTTGATCATCATAGAAAACCTATAGTTAATTTTTACTTGTTTATATCATAGAATATATACATCAATAAAAATATCAATCACAAATTCAATGATATGACTAAATTAATCCACCATACGAAACACTTCATCATTTATACTAAGTGACAATAAATGTTTCACTATCAGATCTAATTTATAAACAACATATTAAATAAAATTATGTTAAACATATGAAAATATGTAATGTTGTTACATAATTGTATGTATATATTGATAAAAATCAATCTATAATTATAAATAAAATAATTAAAAAATTAAAAAAGTAATTCATTTTGGTAAATTAAATAATTAAACCCATAAAGAAAAAATCAATATCATTTCATAAAACTCATACCCTTATAGTGAATTCCTGAAAAATCATTGATAATGTAAAAACTCATCACACAAAAAAATACAATATTAATTCCCCAATAATGACCAAAACTATCTTATTCATATAATATTAAATTATATGATTCATAATCCAAATGGATTTGAGTTTTCAATTAATTATAATGAATAACATTAGTATATAGACATAAGGACTATACATTCATTGAAAAATAGTTTTCAAAATATCATCATCTTGTATTTTAAATTTATTACATCTTTATTATATATATGGCATTTAAAACAAACAATTACTTACCAAATAATTAAAAATATACAAACTCATAACATAGAAATATATCTCTTAATTGTTAGTTGATTCTTTTATTGATAATAAATTCTATGAAAAACAACAGTAATATGTTTTTATTCTGAATAAAAATTATTTATCATATAGTAGTTAAATATATGGGATAGTCCACTATTTATAATAAATCATATATGGATACATGATTTATGATGTTCACTGGTTTTTTATGTTAACTATCATATGATATTATCTTCATTGATATATTCAACTTTGCGCTACATTCAAAAATATATAATGGAATTAAAATTTTGATTTCATATGAATAAATTATTAAACTTCAAACATGAATTTAGAATAAAATTCACCCCATCATAAATATGTTAAAAATATGCACATGTTAACTAATATCAAATCTGATGATGTTTAATTTTTTGATATCTATTTTATGCATCACACTATATAATAAAATAGTGGTACTCTATTAGATCTAAAAATATGTCTTCTTTTTAGTTAAAATTTACAATTGATCACATTTGAAAAAACTAATCCATATTGATAATTATTCCATATGAATTAATTTATATGAGAATTATCCCCCTTAGTAATTGAACATAATCTATAATTTCTATGAATTGCAATATAACTCGGATAACATCTAAGAGAAATTAATAGAAAAAATTCATTATGTAGCATTTTGATAAAAATATTAAACCCCTATATATGAAAAATATTAATTATATAATTGTATTAAAATAATTTATTTATAAGAAAAAAATAAGAGTAAACATAGACTGTACAATACACCACCTTTGGGTCATCAATCTCTTCTACCTACACTACTATGAGTTATCCTCTATCTACTTCAACACATATATATCCATTATAACTATAAACCACATGTAAATAATATATATGTTGAAACTAAGTCTATTTTAACTAATATCTTATTTTAACATCCCTGTATTGTTATAAATATGTTTCAAATAATTAATCTTATCTTGTTATAGGAGATTGTATTTAAAATATCTAAATTATTTTCATTAATGATATTGTTGTTAATATTAAAAATATGGTTGTAGATATTTATAATTAATTTCTCTAAAAAACAATCAATGAAGAAATTATAACATTACATTGTTCTATATTATCCTTTTAAAATATTCTTAACTTAGATATATGTACTATTGAGAAACCTTTTATATTATTCTATTCATGTGGTTTGATTGGAATAATGGTATATGAATATTTTCATGTTTGTTAATGATTTTATTCACTCTATTGAGTTATTTTATTAAAATTTACCAAGGAGAATACATGTAATTACAAGTATATTAACAATACCATGATTATATGAGTGGTATGTAATAAATTAAAAATATATTGGGTGAATTGGTGAGTGATATTAAACCTACTCATTGTATAATATGATTTTTAAGAAAATCTAATTATTAAAAATATTACTGGAATTAATCGATAGGTCCATATTCATTATAGTATTCATTATTTGTGTAAATTACATTTCATTTTTACATTATTTTTTTGAATAAATAAAATACTAAAAAACCAATTAACTATATCCATATGCATTCAAAAAAATATTTATTATATTTGTGTAATTATTGTGAGACTCCAAATATTTTCTCCAAGTGAGTTGGCATTGGTTATCCACTATGTTGAATTTTATGTTTTTTTATATTGATATTCTATTTGAACATGGCCTGAGACAACCACATGATCATTTTAGCACCATTTATAGGGAGAATTTTTGAGCACCAAATGTCCTTAACATAACTATAATTATTAGTATACTTGTTCTTTCCATGTATTTCACTTTTTCATATTATTTGTTTTCTACAGGAACACAATTTGTCTTTGATGTATGAATTCTTATCATTTGAGTTTTATTAAATATTATTATTTTTGTTTTTTAATTAATGGATTCAATTATTATATAATACTTAATGGGTATTTTTTGGATCTTCAATACCTGAATAATTGCAGAAATAGTTTGGTTGTATGGTTTGTAGGAACGGTCTCACCCTATTATCATGATTTTATTAAACAGTGGGGGTATTTCAGTTCCCCGTATAGGGCTACACTATTTTCCATGGCCATGGGACCCATATCACAATTTTAGGAATCTTATCCATGAAATTTGATAGTGGGGTTTTTAGATGATGAACAAGTTTAGTCTGAAATTATTCCTAGATCTTGTGAGGGGACCATTGAGGGAGTGTATGGTTCATGGTTAGAACATGTTTTCTCAAACATTGCTTCAAACCCCTGATCCTCTCAAAATAATTGCTGATTTCCCTATTTTTTACCAGTCACCATATAACCCCAAATCCCTTATTCATTATCATTTCTAGCTGATAGAACCAACCCAACTCCTCACACTGAATGATCCTCCCAAGCAATATCTCTAATTCATATATATCATCCCCATTGAATTTTAAGTCTAGTTTTATTCATCTCATTGGATTCTTACATGTATGTGATTATCTCCTTAATATGAATTCATAATATTTTTATCAATATTCAAAGTTATTTTGGAGTGATATAAAATTCTAATGTTTTAATGTGTTTGTTCATTATTCTATTTTATTCCATTCAATACAAAACTATTGGATAATTCAAAATGATGAATATACTATATGGACAAGTTTGGTGTTCTATGAATTATATCATAATGTCTTGTTATCTATAATTTGTTTCTATTGTGCATATTCTAGTTTCATCAAAAATTACACATTTTATACATCTTCCATAAATCCAGTTATTAAAAGTGATAGCAATATAAAAATTATACATATTTTATATCAATTATGGTTGATACCTCAAAAAATACTCCCCCTTTATTTGGGGTTGATATTTTATCTATTCTATTGAAGCCCATATTTAGATTATTTGGAACATCATATGAGTTTTTCTTTGTTCAACATTAATTGGTTATGTGATTAAATTGAATAATTTAATGTTAAATTTCTATCTGAAATGTATATATATAAAAATCACATGGGCTTGGATAGTTTTATACAATTGATATTGTTTAAATTTATATAATTCACCTTATCAATATTTAACAAATATAGTGGAATTAAAATAATAATTTTTTTTTCAATTTAACTTATATTATTTACATGTCACAAATTCACCATGTCATGTTTGATGATTAGTAATGTAAAAAATCTATTGAATTTTTTTTGGAATTATCAGGACATAGAAAATTAATACATATGATTGTAATTTAATGAGTATATTGTTCTCATTGATTTGGAACATTTTCATATTTTGATGATTGATCAGACATAATCAATCATAGGATACCTCAGGGAATGAATGCAGGGAAAAAATTTCATTGTGATTACTTGTGTCAATTACCATGGGAGATACCCAAAAACGAATCTTTCCTTTTTCATATTACATTGATACTTCGGTATTGAACTGATGGTTCTCTTAGAATCATTTCAAAATAATATAACTCCTTGTATACAATCCTTAGATTCATCTCGATGTCTTTGAATACATAGTTCCATGGATTCACCACATTGGGCCCAGTAATTCATAGCATTATATTATATATGTGAGATATATGGTCTTGTTTAGAATATATTATAGTTGAATTCCATGGTTGTTCCCCTTAGATTACACTAATATTTTTTTTCAAGACTAAATTTCCATTTATTATGTGATGGATGAGACCAGAGGTCATGGATTCATTATTTAAAATAGAATCATCATTTCTTATTATTGATATCCATATTAGTACTAATGAAAAAATTCCATGATCCATCTAAATTAAATAAAAAATAAGTAATTAATTAAATATTTTACTTTTTAAATACGTCACTAGATGAGGATGAAGCTAGACTAGGTTGTTTTTTCAATTGATTAAATTTTATATATCAACACCATGCTCTACGTTATTGTTATATAATTGATTTGAATAAAACCCATTATGTTTGAACTACTAAGATTTATCCCACATCTTATCTGGGCCTCCGATAATACCCATGGAGAATATATGACCGTAAGTGTAGAAGAGGAGAGACAAGCCACCCTGGATACCTACCTTTACTGAATTTGGATAGGATAATATTAGAAAATGAATGAGAATGAGAATCATACACATTAATGGGTTTTGGATATTTAAATGATTTTGTATATCATGAATTGTAATGTAGATTTTCTAGAATATATGCATGTTTTCCATTTTTGTAGATAATATCTATCTTTTTTTGTATATGGTATTTTTACTACATATTACGATTATATGTTTCATGGTGTTTTATAATTACATTCCTTTTTATATCCATTAAAATAATGATTCCTATATTAATACATGTATTATCTTCAATGTGATCTATTATTTCCATAGGGTATAAAATCCCCATTATCAGACCCTAGAACCTCGCTACAAGTATGTTGCCTCTAGGATTCAGAGATGTGTTCTTGAGGCCATGTGGCCATCTATGTTCAACTATGTAAGATTGAGATAAATCTAGGACATCTAAATTTCATATAAAAATAGTTTCCTTTTATTTTTCATTTTTTTGGTATCATAAATAGGTTATTAAGATCCGATTGGAACTTTATCATAAGCAATACTTATGAGTTCCTAGCCAATATTTATGGAAAATAAAACGTTTATTTAGAATGACATATTTTATCATTATTTCAATTATTACAATTGAAATATTTTTTCCATTTGGTGATTGCCATTTAATTTCATATTATTATAATTTATATATATTATTACATTCTATGTTTTTTATGGAAGATTCTTAGATTCATAATTATTGGAACCATGTATTCACATTCTAGATATATGAAATACAACATAGTATATTTAATTACGTGAATTTCCAAAATTTTATAAGATTGTTTACTGTTTAATGGCTCTTATATATTCTTCTTCCACAAGAAATAATTTTTTAGAAGGTAAATTAGTTTTTTAAAATTCAAGCATCAATATAAATTGATTTTTTCATTATAGTTTGATAGTGGTATCTTAATCAAATAATTTTAAATGATGTAATCCAGGGATCCCTTGTTACATGTGTTTGGTGTCACATGTGGTTACCTGAAAATAAATATCTATTAATAATGTTAATTATTTGTAAAAAAATTTAAAGGGTAATTCCTTGGAACTAGGACACAACATTCTACCCATTAAATTTTAAAATAAATTTAACGGGGTTAGTTGTAATGAAATGGGAGTTGATTTAAATTAATAAACAATATGGGATTTTATAAATGATTAATTACTATCCATTTAATTGAAAATAGTTCTATGTATAAAATAATGTATTAACACATGATATAAATTATAATTTCTAAACCAAATATTTCCCAATAATTTTATATTCCATTTTCATCTTAAAGAGTGTTTTATTCCATGAAATCAAACTAAACAACCATACCCCAGAATCCCTTTAAAAAAAAGAAGAACAATTTACAATACATTATCCTTTTATGTGGGTAGTTGGGGTACTGAGTTGGATAGTGTTCCAATTTTATAATTTCATGATTCTATTAGTGATCATATCTATTTAGGACATTTTATTTATGGTGTGTCTTTGGAATTTGTTGAGATATTTCACCATCAGATCCTCATGTTGTGCACTAGGTGTGTAGTGATGAACACGATCTGGCAGTGGTGGAACATAAGACACCGGTTTAGTATTGTATACTTCCACATATATCACCAAAATATATTCCTTCAATGTGAAATAATATAAAACTATGAGGCGGTTCTCTATGGAAAATTTTGTTTCTATAGTGTTCTCCAAGACGTGAACCAATGATGTCAAATCTGAAACAATAGTTTCAACAACAAAATAATACCATATTCTTTTGGGATGCAGGTCCATAGGCTAATGAGTAATGGATAGAACCCATTATATGTATAATTAGAAATATTTACCTTCCTCCATAAAGAAGGGAAAGGATTTCCACCCACAATATTTGTGATTCATCCAAGTGTTGGTGGGATGTGATCACAAAGATTTTGTCATCAGGGCATTGTCTGGTTGGACTTCTAGACTACATTCTAAGATTAAATTTTTTTTTCATCAAATACTGATAGCTAATCTGTCTTAGGATTTTATGCATCGTGAACTTGGTGCATGGTCTATTATGGACTCATTTGTCTGTTTCAATGACCATCAATTCTTCACCCTACTTATTTATAGTGATGAATGTCTTGAGATAGATTATTAAAAAATGTGATCATGTATTCCATCCACTACCATTAAACTAAATTATCCTATATATATTTTCTATGATCATGAATCATGATATTTTCACTCTGAATAAATTTAGATATGTTCATATTACTTAGAGAAGAGGATCATTTACATGAAAGTGTAATATTTCATATTATTAAAGGAATAAAAACCAAATGGTTTTTAATTAGAGGAGTGGCAGTTAGATAATCCCCTATAGAGGATATGTTTTTTGTTATTAATGTTTTTGGTAGTGTAATTTGAATACGTGTTGTGATATATACCCCCTTGAGTGGTGTGCCTTTTGTCAGATGGGTCATATTTAGTGGTATTATTAGACCTTTGCACTTATTTCATGGGAAATAAGGCCCTCACTAGCTCTGTCATTAAGGGAAATATTAGTAAAAATGATTCTAGGAGGATGTTATAGTAGCACAAGACAAAAATGGTGAAGTGGATTTCAAGATCATTTTAGCTTAATTTTGTATTATCATCACTTATGATGTGGATCTACTCAGGGTAGTCAAGATGTATCATAGAGATATTTATTAGGCTAATTTCATGCATTATAGATGATATATAAAAATGAATACTTTAGTTACCACAACAATATGAGGTAATAATTTAGTATCCTTTAATGTCGTATTTTCAATACTCGATATAATTTCTTCTCACCTAATAATCCCATTATCAATTGTTGAATGACAGTGGTTAGAAATTCAGTGATGTTTTGGGGTGGTGACCCTAGACACACCGTAGGGTGTCCATTTAGAGGATAAATGATAATGTAAGGAATATTATTTTGAGGTAGGTAGTTATCATTTTTCATGGGACCTCATCATCCATGTGATGTCAATATACAATTTAATTCTCATGATGCACTATTTGGTCATATATTGCATCTATGAGTTGAGATCTCAATATAGGGTATAGTAAACATAACTAGATGGTGATAGTTATATTCAAAAGGGTGTGTGGAATTTCAAGGTAGGTAGAAATAGATTACAGAATCATGTTATGGGAGGAGTGACAGCTCAGATTTCCAGTATTTTCTTGGATGAAGAAATAGTGTGTATGAAAGATTTTCCAATTATGGTGTAACGTTTTACGGATTCTTTCCCAAAAAAATTCTATAGAATATGTCACATGAGAGTGGTATTGTTTACTATTGAACTCATTAGTGAAATAGCTCTATTATATATTACACAATATAGGATGACACATACTGATCCACAAGATCTAGAGAGACAGTTGGATGCTTTAGAATAAAGGGGTTTCATCTGACCTAGTATATACCCTTACAGTTTACATGTCCTTTTCATCAAAATGAATATAGAAACCTTATTCTTTAAAAGGTTAACTGATGGTTGATCTAGCATATGGTTATGAACTAGTATTTATTTCCGTGAATGATCTTGATTGTCGTTAATGATTTTCTTGATATTAGGATTTCACAATGTGTGAGTCAAGACATAATAAATACAACATATCACTTATTATATTTTCAAAAGGTAAAAAGAGTTCTTCATTACGTTTTTCAGTATTTCAAACACACAAACCATTATCATGCACTTGGGGAATTGGGTATTCTACTCTATATAGATTCATTCTTGGTGGTTTTATGGATAGTATCATGTATTGTTCCCATACATTATGTTACCATGCCAGTGATCATGAGGTAATATTGAATAAAATTAAAAAGTAAAAGTTAAATTTTACGCTCTCAAAGTTACACTTCCAGATAAACAAGGATCACATACTGGTTCACATTATATCAAAATGTGGATTTTCATTTTACCCTATGAAGCTTAGTGATGTTTTTTCATGGGAGAAACCAATGAATTTTTTTTGATAAAGAGAGTTTCATGGAGATTTCAAGATGTTATATTAATTTCATAAAGTACATATCACTCCATTGGAACATATTACTAGTCATAATAAGAAGGATTCAATGTTCATGTTGTCAAGATCATATTATAAGTCATTTCAAGATCTAAATTGAAGGATCACATCATCACCGATCCATATTCTTCTAGATTCCAGATGTGGCTATATAATGTAAATTAATGAATCATTTATAGTTCATGGTAAATTATTATTTTGGGATTGAGGAGTACTTTCATAATGGTTTCAATAGTTTATACCCCATGAGTGTAATTATCTAATGCATTACATCATGATTTCAATATTTGTTAATGCCTTGTGTTTATAGGGGTTTTATATGATTGCAGAGGTCATTGTGGGTTATATGAAAAATAATAACCATAAATATATATTTATTTAGGCAGAACAAAATTTTATTGATGGAACATGGGATGAGATAAAAAAATTGGTCATAGGTATTTTAGGTAGCTGGTGTTGAATAAAAATTGATTCCCTAATTTTTTATATAAATCTAGATTTTCATGACATTAATGATAAACATTTTATTTTAGAACTATAATATACATCTTGAATATTGGATAGTGTTAATAGATACATGTTTCCAAATATTGATGGTTTGGTTTTATGGGAATGTATTTCTAGTGGGGATTCACCTCTATATTTTTATGTTGGTGGATAGGAAATCTTATGAATATATTATAATATGTCGGTCCATATGACATGTGAGAGGATATGATATGAATATATTATGTTTCTTATTGGATAGTTGTTTTATGTATCTCTAAGATGTAACATGGTATATTATGTGAGTATTAGTGTTTAGGGATGACATTTTTGAATAAATGATTTACCACTAAGTGTTATACTTGTCAGTTGGTGAAGGAAGAACACCAGTATCCCACATTATTGTTACAATTTTTACAAGTCTCATAAATTAAATGAGATAATATTTGTATGGATTTAATGACTGTTTTACAAAGAGTTCTACAACATTTGGATAATAGTTAGGTAGTCATGGATGGACTGATGAATATAACCCACATTCTTCATATTCGAGGTTCTTAATCAGTTGATGAGATTGTATATGTCTATGTATAATAGATTATTCACGTACATGATTTCCCCTTTTATATCAATTCATTTAGGGACTATTCATTAACATATTGGTTCATGAAATAGTTACATAATGTTCTACCTTCATAGGAGCTTATAATAAGAAATAATTAACATTGATAATTATGGCCAATATGAAAAAACTATACTTGTGATTTATAATTTTTTATGATCATCTATCCTTGATTTCAAAGGTTCTTAAGATAAAAATATTTCCCTCATAATTCTTCACTATAATAATATATTTCTTGAAATAATTTAAATTTCTTGTATGAAGAATTATGTTATTGGTATTGATATTCACCACTATGGTTGCTCGATATAGGAGGTAGTGATACTAGGTACCCTTCTCATGTAAGAAATATTGGAGCTGTTGATGTTAACTGATGAGAATATATTGATGGTAATGTTTAGATATAAATATTATTATGATCCCTAAAAATTACCCTTGGAGTTTGTGTTCAGAGATATTGTTTTCCTGTGCGTGTCACTACTAATTGAACATAGAAATATATAACGTCAAGGGAAGATATCACATAATGTTTTTATACTTTTAGAGACCGTGGATATAATAGGTATGGTGTCCTATAAGATTCTATTATATAATGGGTACCACCAAATACATGATGTCATCTATGTTTCAAAACATCCCTGTTATCTGGACAACATATATCATAATTTTGATACTGAGGATACGTAATTAGATATAGATGGATCTTTTAAGAATAATCCCATATGTATCATTTAATATTAAAAATTCTTTCCAAGGATTGAATTTCACATTACTATGTATTCATTAGAAGAAGAACCATTTACAGGATAAGACATGGGAGTAGGAGTATGACGTATGTGCTATGTTTCAATAGTTATTCTAAGATGATTCATTACAACAATTTGAAGAGAATCTCAAGGATAATTTACACTAAGGGGAGGGGAGACTTTATGAACATATATTTTCAAGGAGGTACAAATCCTTTTATTTTCAGTTTTCATCTCTTGTTTTATCATATTATTTGTTATTAATAAATTATTAGTGGAAATATGTGTGTTAAGGGTTTTTTATGATGATTGATCCTTGGATGGTGGAATAAATCATATGCCAATAGAGTTAGAAGAAATTTTATTTCCTAGTCTCTAAGGATTGATTGAACTGCACATGGAGTTTCAATGCCTACGAGAGGGCTGTTGGGTTCTTCCTAACCTTGCGGCCCATACCACATGCCAATGTAGCTTGTATCAAACCTGAGATAATGAGGTTTTTTAAGAGTTACACTTGGTTTCTATAATTGTATTCCAAAATAAAATGAGGTGTTCTTTGGGGTAGTTCTTGGAATAGGTTTGGACAAACCTTGTGTACATGCCAAGCACTACTTTAAAATTTTAGAGATTTTACTATTTTTACCAAACAATTTTATTTCCCTTAACCCTTCTTCCATAATATTTTTAGTAGATAAATCTCTCTACTTTATTCACCTTGGAATAAATCTAGTTAAACAACTTATATTCTAGGATTAAATATCTGATTAAACTCTGAAAAAACTTACGTTCATCTTATTGTATTTATACATGTATGTGATTTAATCCTTTCCTCCAATCATTATTATTCTGTCTGTTTTTCTTTAATTTTGGTGAGATATCATATGAAAAATTTGGTGGGGGTTTATAAATTTATAAATTCAATCGATCTATTTAAAAATATGGTTTAACAATAGTTAATGAATTTTGAATAAGAATAATGTGGTTTGTCAATGAATCATCACTTTATATCTCATCCTCTATAAATTTTTTTATTGTACACATGACAATTTCATAAGGAATTGTTAATTTTACCCATATTCCATAAATTAAATAATTTAAATTGAAATCTATAACCCTGTGAGACCTAAAAGACATTATTATATGTTGATACATAAATGAAGACATCTCAATTAGGTTGCATTCATTATTAATTATTCCATACCCCATATTGATATTTTTCGGGAAATGACTTTACTATTTCTTCATAGAGTGGGGGATTGACGTGACTCTTTCCAATGATTTCTTTTATGTTTACTACCCATTATAAATTTTTATCCATAATTATTTCTTAGGGAATTGTTTATTTTTTCCATAAATCCATTGTTTTTAATTGGTCCCCTCTTCACCAATTTCTTATTTTTTTCATTAAATTGAGATGGTTGGAACCTTAGCTTTTTCAAAAATAATTTTATATATTTAATATATTCATATTTAGAAAATAGTTTGGGAATGATCCAAATATACAATAATGTAATTTAATAGATATTGGTTGAATGGCTCAAATTCACATTTTCATGTATAACAATAGGTAATGTAATGAACCTATAAAATGATTATTTGGAAATGGAATAACATAGAATATGGCTAAAAATTAAATAATTTAAATGATTATAAGGTTATTATTATATTGACAATTTTAAAAAATATAGGAATAGTAGACTTGAGCCAGCCTTGGATTATAGAGGGAATTCCTTCATCACATAGAGGATTCTATTATAATTCATTACGCCGATTTATATTAGGGATACCAAATATAAATATGGTATGTGTTTCATTATGAGAACACCATGGAAATGTACAGATGACTCACATCGCAAAATATCAAAATTTATGAATTACTTGGGCACACTCCTAGAATGTAGCACGTTGTATTTCGAAATCCGATGGCATGGGTTCACCCTATATGGAATAACCATTCTTTTCCCTATGTTACCATGGATGATTCCCAAGGACATTAATAATCAGTTTGTTTTAGTATATTCGTGGGTGGTCCCTATATATTACATTTAGACCATTTTTTCCAGACTCATGAACTACTACAATGAGTTTGACGACCCCGAAGGTCATTTATTCATTGTTTTTACATTAGATCATCATTTATTCTTATTATAATTTATATTATGTTTTTTGAAACATTAATTTGTTTCATATATATAAATATAACTATAATTAATTATTTACATGATTACATGTTTTGAAAAATCACTAGTTTCAACTAATAGAGTTATGGATTGTTTATTTTACTAAATTAATTTTATATATTTATATACTGTTTTATTTTATATTCGTATATTGGAATCATATAAAAACTATTGGTGGTATCCTACAGAGAGTAATCTCACACCCTATATGGTCCACCATTGGTACATGAGAAAATTATATGATTACATGTGTGGAAAAGGGGAACCATCTCTCTTTTGACACATGACCATTTTTTAGGATGGAATATGGTTATGATATGACTGAGATATAATTTGAGATGCCTAGATTGTTTTTGTACCATTTGTTTATTTTTTATTTAATGTATTGTATTATCCTCCTTATTCTATGTTTGTATTTTTCTCATTATTTTAGTGTCGTATCATTTTATATTGTATATGATTCAGTTATACGTTATGATTATTATTTATTGAATGTAGTTTTATACATTATGCACAATTATTATAATTTACCAATATGATTCCATTGTTTTCCATCTAGTATTTTCATTATCATCCACTCTAAATTGAGGGCATTGTATCTCCCCTATCACAACCTATTCCCTTAATTATAGTACGAGGCCTCTATGATATAGGGAGGAAATCCTGATGTAATTGGAACAAATGGATTTAGATACATAGTTGTTTTTGTGTCTGAGACATGACATATTCAAAAACTGTAATAATTACCACACTGATTCCATTTTTAATGGATCCATATCCACAATCAATCTACAATTTATAAAATTAAATCTAGGATATTCACATAAATTGAAAACAACATTGGAAATATTTGGTATACCCCAATGTGTGGGTATATGATTGCTACTACATAAATGATTCCAACCACCATCAACAATACATTCCCCCAAAATATTAAATTGAAACCAAACATCCACCAATAAAAACACAAGTATACTCATATAAATTAAATAATATAAAGTGAAATAGAACACTTTATTGGTGGAACCTATATAAATGATCATGAAATTAAATAAAATTTTAGCTGAAATTTCCAGTTCATTCCATGAAACTGTCTGGAAAAGAAAAATAATAAATTGATGTCTTAGATCCCTAGATTTGTTCACAAGTATATATTATTATAGAACTATGATATTATGTGATTCAAACGTTATTATATTTTTCATCATTGAATACATATACCTTGAGATATTATACTTAGAAAATATAAATTACATTAAAATACCATGAGAGAGACTTTCTTTTGAACTTTTATTTATATAATTTTACTACAAATTAATGTTATTCTAACCACCTTATATTTTAAATTAAATAATATAATCTGAATAATATTTCATGGACTTGGAGAATTATGATGAATCTAATGAGTTTATTTTTAAGTGAATCTAGAATTTCAATTACATCCCACATCAATATATGAAATTTTTAAAGAAGAATTTTAGATTGAGAATGTATCTAATTATGAAACTAATGATCCTATTAAAACTAAAATATGTTCAATATGTTTTATATTCCCACAAGGTTATTTATCTAATAAAATTCATGAATATAATTTTATAGTCATATTAAAACATGATTCAATGAATTATAATAAGAAATAAGGATGTGAGGTGTATTTATTTGTGAAAAAACAATGATTCCCAAGCCATATGTGTTGGGGAAGACCATCCAGGGGTGATACATAAAGAACATGAATTTTATCCATGATAATATAAGGTAGGTAACAAAAGAATATTATAAATTGATTTTGAAAAATATATTCTATTACTTGATCACCAAAATATTTATATTTGAAAATAAAATTCAATTTTACTAACGCTAGATAATGTATATGAACTTTTAGAAGCTCCACATGAGGAAATATTAAAAATAAAATTAGAATAGGGGAAATATAAGAAACCTGAAATTAAAGATGGGACTGATCAGGATGATGAATATGAGTGTCATAATGAATATTTCATTAGAAGAAAAATTTAATATCTTACTGATGAATTTAATGAAGATTCCATAGGTGAAATGACTGCGAATGGAAAATTATATGGAATTGTAGAAAATTAAATAATTCCTCAACTTGATATTAACTACTATATGCTGGGAAAAAAATAAATTTTTATTATGTAGAAGTATTAATGATAAAATAGATGGAAATAAATCTCCATATATATAGATAAATCAGAAAAAAATACATTACTATGACTATTTTTTTTTTGAATAACCTAACAACAACCCCTTACTGGAAAAATAGGAAGAAGGAAAATAAAAGAATCCATTGCATGTTGATGAACCCCCAATAGTTGTGGACAATCCAATGAATTCCCCAATTATTACTTTTCCACCCCAATTGTATGATCAATCTCACACATGTCAAATGGGGGACTCAAACACTATGTTCATGGGGGAGTCCAATATATAATGATGGGTAGCTATGGAAGGATTCAAATTTTTTTTATTCAAATATATAAAACCCATACTAGTAAAGTTTTGTAATAACCCACAAATTTTTCATCTCTGGAATATATAACTATAACACCACTTGGGAGTGATAATGAATGATATCTCTCCTTATTTTTCTTTTTTAATAATAATTTTAATAAATGATTTTCTATTGTTTAATTCAATATTCCAATATTAATTAACTAATAAGAAATATACATGGGAGAAATTTAAAGGATTACATAATGAAAATAGAGGGGATATTTTCTCAACCCTATTGTATAAATAAATTGTTGTTTATTTCTACTTATTTTCACTGTTTATTTGTAGTATTTTATATTCCTTTTGTTGTATCTTAAATGAAAAGTCCTAAAAATTTTGTGGGAGGAAGCATAAAAATAATAAACTAGATCCCAAATTATTATTTTAAAAAAATTTCCGAAAATTTGTATAAAAATATGCTTACTATTTTTATTACTTTATTATATAAATAGAAAAATGATATATTAAAATGAAAAAAAAACAAAAAAACGTTTTTGGTGTTTTTAGATTATGTAAATAACTATTTTATATTTTAATAAAAATCTCATAAATTTAAATTATTTATGATCTAGTGGGAAAATAATAAAAATAAAATCTCTATTCAACTTTATGAAAAATTATGAAGTTGTTTATTACTCGGTATTTATATTTTTTAGAGTGTAAATAAATAAATTATTTTATATACCCCTTTTTAATATTTTTCAATTATAATTATAAAATATTTGTATGATCATCTTTGATATCGAGAAAAATATTAATATGTTTTTATAGAATTTCATAATACTTTGGTTCTGAAATTTGCACTGTTAAATGATTGTTGAGTGAAATTGATCACTACATTTATAGATGTTAGTTATTCTCAATGGGATATAGTATGAATGAAAACCTTATTGTGGAATCAATTTTATATCTTAATGTCATTGGAATTTTGAACATAATTAAAGGTAACCTAACTTTTTTAGTAAAAAACACATTATAGAGATAACTCGATTAAAAATTTTACAATTCCATTGAATAAAGATTAATTTTGTAAATTGAGAAACCATAATGGATCGCTGGGAAAATAAATCATTGTGTGTTGGTATAACACATAAATTCCATTAAGTTCTTTTTCATATTTCTATACACATACATGGTTTCCTCTATAAAAAATTAATGTTCACAATTATAATAAAATTTAAAATTAGTCTATGTCAAAAAGTGGGTTTATTTAGGTGAGGTGAATATGGAACCCATGAAGGGGGAGATTAACTGAAAAAAATCATTTTATTTTCTTAATATTTTGGAAAATGAATATTTGGATTGTGAAATATTATGAAAGATAGAGAAAGAGAAGTGATACTTGATACAATCTTGAGTCCACATCAATTTCATTTGATCCACTCATGAACTATAACATTGATTTAATTGAAGTGAGATAGTAATTTGACCCACATTTCAGTTATGATAATTTTCATAGTGGGTACATATCTCATTAAATTTTTAAATATACTGTGTAAATTGAAAATATATTGAAGAATAATTTTTTAATTTATCGTTTTGATGAAATTGTATTCATTGATAATATTTCATGGTAGTGGAATATATCAATTGAGGGGGAGTTATGTGATGTTAAAATTTCAATACATATATCTTGTTAACTATTTAAAATAACACTAATTTTAATTAAAATACTCTGTGAATCATTGTTTTTTGGAGACATTATTTTTTTGAAATAATTGGCAAATGGATTTAAATTTTGTTTTCAATTATTTATTCATTTTATAAAAATAATAAAAAATTCAAAAATTGAAAATTGTAATTAATTTTTGACATTGAAAATGAAATAAAATATATTCAATTTGAAAATGAATTTTAAAATTGATTAATTTTGAGGTATTAATTCCTTAATTATTTTTGAATTAAATGATGTCGGAATCTTTATTTTAAAATTTAAATAGAAACATTTTAATGGAAAATTGTATTTTTTAAATTTTCTATAACTTTTTTTGGAAAAATAATTGTAAATTTTATTCAAACATTAATTGATTAAATTGAATGAAATTGATATTAATTTTTTAATTTTTAATTCAATTGTTCTATCATTTTAAGAACAATTATACATAAAAATTATTTTCTATTTTTATATGTAGGTCAAAATAAATAATAGTCTTAAGTAGACTATGCTATGCTTAGTATGCCTCATGTGGAACTCATTCACCAACACCAATCTAACCATATGAACTATCCATGTTGCACTTCTTACCTTGTCTGTACAAACCACAAGCCATATGAATTATCCATAAACAGATAATTTATATCCTACTATGAATTATATTCATTATAGCCTGACACCCTACCATGCCATTCCACCAACACCCTACAATAACCATTTCCTAGGAACACTCATCCCTTAACCCCTACAACATTCCATGCATTCAACAAAGCTCTCCTAGAACTAGAATAGTTGTGAGCTCACTGGATGAAATCCACTTGTCACTGATCAAATCCCAATGCACCTCCACTAGTTCTATGATAGGTTTTTTTCACCCAAGAAGTGGTTAAAATTTGGAAGCCTATTGATTAAACTCGGGAGGATTTAGTGATGCATGAAATTCCCAAATAATGATCCAAATAAGAGAAGAGAATATGATTAAAAGAAAATAATGAAAGAAAAGAAAAAGAATAATATAAATAATAAAAAAAAGAATGAAAAATATTATTGTATTTATTTATATTATTTCTAAAATTTTAAATGAATATATCTATATATAATAATGTTCATATATATATATATATAATAAATTATAATTTATATATTTTTGTAATTTAATTATTATAACATCGATAGGCCCAAGACCAAAATTGAAGTTTGAATTCGGTTAGAGAACCAATGTGTAGTTCATGAAACTCTTAGAAATATTATATACTATAAAAAATTATTTTAACCCACCCTAAAATAAGAATATAACTTCCCTAAGAAAAATATTTATTATTTATATGCTCAATAATGGGGGAAATATAATAATAATGGAATAAATTAAAATCATTGAAATTGAACATGGAGATCCAATTAAAGATAAATTCCATGACATTAAATGTGAGGATGAATAAGGTACTTATGTATAAATATTTTTCACCCTACACGTAATAAAATTATTCACCATCATTCAATAATGATTATCTATTCTTAATTTTTTCCCTTTTGATTTTTAATTCCATTTTAAATTATTTTAATATATCAATTGTAATGATCTATTATTCTATTATAAAATTTATTCATATATCTAACACTGATGAATTTTATGATATCCAGGACTCAAATATCAAAGATAGATAACCCATTTGGGTCATTCAACAGTTACTCGTAATGATGATCATTAATTTATTCATAAAATTCCCAATCATAGTCATATGGTATTCTAGTGTAATAGAGGATGTTTAGTGTGGAGAATGTGATCAGGAGACTAAATTCCATTGAAATTATCACACTCTTCTAACTATTTCTCAAAAAATATCCATCCATTTCAAATCACACATCATGTTAGTGGAGTCATGTGGGTTGATAAAAATATTCGTATGCAATTTCATTTAGGTGTGTGACTGAGTTTGTTCACTCAAATAAAGAATGTTCTAACCCATTATCTGAGAGAATACATGGAAATAGTTGTTAGTTTAAGGATATCATTACAATATTAGTGTATTCATACAAAAAAAATAGTTGTGGTTGGAAATATAAATGATTTTAAAACTAATAATTATATTCAGTGATTTTTTACAAAAAATATTCATAGTGATACTAACAATAATTATATCTATATTATATCGAAAATAATCAGACCAAAAAAATAAATAATTTATATTATAGGGAAACTCCCAAACCCTTTTCCTTGAGAGATTACCAATGATAGAATGTAGTTTACATTAGGAGGTCTTTACATAGAAATTAAATTTGGCCAGGGATCCCAAAAAAATATCACCAACTAATTTGGATAAAACACATATTCTACACTAAATATGTATCAAAGATCCAATTTCAATTACATTACCTCAAGGATCATCAAGATCATTCTAAACATGTTCATGAAATCACATACCCATCTTATGGTTATGTGTCCTAGTCAAACCGTCCCCAGTCCATTCCCATTAATTTTCCACAACTTAATCACAATCACATAAATTTTTTAACACTCCAATATTTTCATTATAACCATACACATTATTGATATTTATAAAATGATCAAATGTATATACAATAATATGTAATTAAAATTTGAAGATAAATATAATAGAACCTATTTTCAGTTTTCTAATGGTATCCAAAAAAATTGGAAGACCAATTAACGGTCTCATCCACACACTCCCATTTTATATAAGGGTAACACAATATTAACCAATTTTTCTCTCCTTATATCTAGTGCATCATGAAGTACACTATTAAATGGGTGTGGTACAAGAAAATTTATTTTTCTAATATAGCATAGAGGATGAATAGGGATAACCCACATCTAGAGAATCTGACTCGGTTCAATAAAAGCAATCTAAATCATCTAATTTAAAACTATAAAGTTTAAATATTATGTAATAAAAAATAGTTTTTCGGTTTTTCAAAAATGTATAATTAAAATAATTCAATGTAGAATTAAAATCAAAATACAAATGCAGATAAAATTCTGGTTTGAAAGAAAATGAATTGGTCACGGGTTTCATAACACACAATCATTCATTTTGTATTTTTTTGTTTAAATTAAATTTGATAATTAATTTGATGAAACCATCCTCAGTATTTAAAAACCTTATATTTATTGAATTTTTTATTTTATCATGCCTTTGTAGTATCAAACGCCACCTCCACCAATAATTAAATATGATAACAGCATAATAAATAATGAAATTCCTATGATACAAGGCTCTGTTGAATGACATTTCATCCCTTAAAATACCAAATCTTCCCCATAGAATGGATAATCTCAAGGGAATATAAGGTAAGAGAAATAAAAAATCAAAAATAAGGGAATAGAAAATAATTTTGTGGTTGAAGACTTCTACACCCAGTCAACACTCCCAAATTTACCACATATAAATTTAAAACACTTACTAATTGAAGTACAATAAAAAATAACTCTCTAAAATATCCCCCAGGGACAATCCTTATGTTAGTAAAATTAATTTTCAAAGGAAAAAATATCAGGATGTAAATATATAAGACATTGATTTTAATATTTGGGTTGGAAGTGGAAGAGAGAAAAACTAATAGTGGGAAACACAATGTATGTGTTATATGATAAAAAAAGAAAAAAATAAAAGATAAGAAAACGGAAATCCAAAAGCATGAATTTCACCTAGAGATTACATTTCTGATTGATATTATATTAAATCATTCCCTTGCCTCCTATTTGAGGAATGAAAAGTGATTTTGGGGACTATAAAGGACCATTAATGTGTTTTAGGAAATAATAGACATTCATCAGTTAAATATTTTGTGTAGAAATTTTCCTTAAAATTTTTTCACATGTACCCCTCATTTTGGCTGAATAAAAAAATTTCTTTTTTATATATAGTAGTTTAAAAATATATTTTCCATGTTAGACGTGCATAATTCAATGCAATTATCCATGAGTCAAAGTTGTTTTAGCCCAATTAGTCTATGATTTATTATGGATGAATATCTCTTATATATTCATTAAATATTGAGATCACAATAGACTCATAAATGATTGAATAGCATATTATATATTAATGGTGAAATGAGTATATGAGTCCTATTTTAAATAACATTATAATCACTTTAATTGGAGATGTGTATCCTCAATTATGCCCCATTAACATGGGTGGGGTCCCCTCTTAGAAAAAAAAATGTTTCAATTCGATTTATTTTTTAAGACCTCAAGATGTTCAAATTAGACAAGGGTTCAGAAGAGAGAGTTGAACACCAAATATCATGTAATACTACTAGAAATAAGTCAAGAATATTTGATCAACAATATAAATTTTTTTCCCAAAATACAAAATTAAATAAAATATGTGGAAATTCAAGATTTAATAATTTTTTCACATTTTAGTATCAAGCAAAAAATAAATCCAACACTATTGAAAATTTACTCAAATTGAAAATAGGTAGGGTTAAAATAATTCAAATATAGATTAACGGTGATGGAAATATTTTCTCCATTAATTCCCCTACATATAAACCCTGCTTGTCCTAAAGCATAATATTTTTACACTGAAAATTTGAAGGAACCAATTTTACTAATATTCAAATTATAATGAAATATAATCCAATAAATTCAACATTAACACAAATTTTTAAAAATCCACAAAAAATATCAAATTTAGGTTCTCAAATTTATATTAAATAATGAAATCATGTAATTTATGTTTCCTATTTGAAAAATGATGGATCATATCATTTAATTAATTCAATATATTCAATTAATTATTATTAGACTTTCCAAATGATAAATTAATGACATATTTAGTCATTTCCCTCATTAATCATGATACAATTTAAATAGAATTATAATCATGTAATGAGAAAATTCATTTTATCCATATAATAGTAATGGGACAACTTTCTATACATTTTAATGCCAATAGGAACATAAAATCATGAGGAATGTTCAATAATGATTCAATTGTCTTTGAGGAATAAGGATGGTAGGATTTGATGATTTAAAAATTAAGGGTCAAGTATGATGCTTTTTATTATGTAAATTTAATGATACAAAAAATTAAAGTGTAATGAAATTCTCCCCATAAAAGTGGAAACTCTCACGTCCCTAAAACTCAATGTAATGGTTATGATCAAATAAAACACAATGAATGATTTATCAACCCTCTCAAATATTTTTTCCATACTTTTATACTATTTTTTTCAAAGATAAATTTTATTTTTTCATTTTCTATTGAAATTATATGATTATAATAAACCTCAAAAATACAATTGAACCACATTTGATAAAAAAAATAAATATATGGGAATGGATTTTTCTCCAAATGACGACAAAATTTTATATTTTTTGTCATTTGACATGTTTTTTAATTCATGTGGATAATATAATTATTTTTCATGATTGACTAAATAACATTAATTTTTACCCTCAATAATAAACACCACAATTTTTCCTTACATTATAAATAATATTTTATACCATTATTCAATTTACCCCCAAACTAAACTTTAAAATATCATTCAAATAGTAAGAGAACAGTAGTAGTAGAAAAAATGACTTGAATTGCGGCTCATCAATAACAATTTCATTCCAATTATCCAAGTCCTAAGATAGTATTAATGTAATGGTGGTCATTTAACGACCAATGGTTTAAAAAATAATTCCTCAATCATTTTAAATGTGTCTGTTAATTGTCATGTAATTAAAAAGTTCAAATGAATGTTTTGGTTGTTGACATGTCCCAATGTCATTCATGAAATATGATCAAAAATTAATATGATTTACTTATTCTATAAATCATTTTTGGAATGAGACATATTTTATGGTACCATAAATCATATAATTATTAATAATAATAAACCAATTCAATATAATTTCAGAAATTTAACACATGAATAATGATAGCATAATTTTATTTAATTTAATTAACTAATTCCTTCAAATACTGAGTCCTCATTTGAATATCCATCCTCAACATTAAAAATTAAATCATATATTTTACTCATTAAATATCATTACCCTTGATATATAAAACATGTAATCGCAAAATTATATGAAACCCATGTCTAATAGACAAGTAAATTAAATTTGTAATTCTTGAATAGGACAAAAATTATTGTTTAAATATCAAAACAATATAGGGACAAACATGTAAGGATTTTGATTTATAAATAATAAAATAGATCTTCTTTTCCCATAAATATTTTTCATCTTCCTTCAAATGTTATACTATTTTCTTTTTGAGGTCATGGTCATACAGAAGGTAATTACTCAATAAAGACATAGGATAATTTCATTTATTATCAAAATGATATGTGGTAGTGGGAAGAATTATAATTTATTCCAAAAAATTAAATTGAAATAAAAATTCATAAAATCATATAATGAAAAATAATTATATGACATTAAATTGGACCCATAAATTTTTCTACCTCAAGAGTGTAGTATCGGCTGTGATCCGAAGTTTGATGGTGATTGGGGATTATTATATTCTAACCAACACATTCTTCTTTTCCTAGAACAAACATCATTATTCTTATTTTCTAGAATTCCATTTTTAGCGCAAAAAATATATAGTGACTGACAATTATGTATATCATTCATGGAAGGGGTATCAAGAATTATGGATCCTTTTTATCATTAGTTTATACCTATGAATTTTTTTTTCTTTTCATATCTATCATACTGTGTGGTGCATGAATTGAAATTTCAAAACATTGGTTAGAAAATATTTTCAATTTGAGAGAATTTAAACATTAATAATGTAAATCAAAATTTACCATTTTTGTGTGAGTAGCAACTATCTATGTCTCTCTATACATAACTATTTGGTTTTATTCAGGGAATTCTTCAAATATTTTTTCATCAGAACCAGGGAGTTCAATGTGTTCTTTAATATGTGTATTTTAATATTCTTAATCATCCAATATGTCCTAAAAATAATTGATAAAATATGAAAATTTAGAACAATAATTAGTGATACCTAAATTAGATTTAATGAAATCAGAAATGATAAGGTTTAATAAACGATCACATCTCTAAGTTGTTTTTGGTTCAATATGTTCTTTGGTGATAAGTGCCTCTTGGATTCATGTGGTTGAATGTGAAGGAAGGTTGATGGTGTCATCTATATCCAGTTTAGCCTCAACATCATAGATGTCATCAGAGAAATTACTATAACCCAATTTCACATTCTTCAGGGGCTCAAATATCTATAAGTTATGTCAAATGTCAATGATTATTGTCTTCAAATCTGGATTTTTGTTCCATGTCTCTATTCCTCTTTCCATATTATTGACCATTATCATAAAATATTCAATATATTTTTGTAGTTCCTCCATAGTATTGTGTCTTATTATTCTATAAATTTTAATTAGTTTTTTCTAGAATAATAATTTTTGTTTGGAAACATCATGGAAAATTGTTTTTATAATTTCTTTCAATAAATATTAATAATAATAATATTTAAAGAACTATTTTTTTAAAAGTGAAATAAATAATCATTTAGATCCCCAAAAAGGAACCAGTTTTGATTCACGCCTTTTTTGGGACTAGAAAGAGAAAAATTATATCCATAATGTGTCATGGAGGCTAACCTAGGCCGAATCACATGTATAGTGTCAACTTTGCTTCAATCATTAGTTTATAAAACACCAAATCTAATATTTTTTTGTTTTTACATAATTTATGAAAATAATTGTTGTGGGTTTTTAGAAAAAAATTAATTAATATAAAAAAATATGAAATTGAAATATTAATAAATATGTAGACACAATACTGGTTATAAATAATGTTTATAGCCCTTGACTTGATAACATTGGTTCATTCAGTATTTATTTGATTTCAAAATTCAATTTTATATTTCAGTTGGAAAAAATCATCCACAAATTACAATAGTTATATTTAATGAGTGTGTAATTTTATTATTCCTTTGGTGAACCAAACCCCACCTCTAACAATATTGAAATAGAATAATAACAAAATCAAGAAGAAATTTCCTAAAATATCAAAATCTATGTTATTCTATTTCATCCTTTCATCTAACCACAACTACAACGTATTATATATTTTCATTATACAATGTGGGAAAACAAATTAATAAATAGAATAGAATTGAATAATAAATAATGGCTTGGTGGAAGATAGCCTCGCCCCTAAAACACTATTGGTTCAACCAAAAACATACGAAAACTTGTTTAATTGAATCTCAATATCAAAAAAAATCAGGAATATTACCCTATGGCCAAGCCTTGGGTTACTCAGTTGCCATTGGAAAATGAAAAGTGATCATGGTGGAAATATAGTAGTGATATAAAATTATATTTATGTTTAAAGATAATGATATATGGAATAAGAAATAGAAAATAATAATTAAAAAATAACATGTTACTTTAGAAAATAAATCATATAAAGAACAGAAATGAAATGAAAAGGAAAATCCTAAAGTATGGTCATCATCCATAACATTCATATTTGATCGATATTATCTTCAATATACCACATTCCTCTTATTTATAAGAAATAAAGAGGTTGGGGGGAATCATAAAGGACCATTAATGTATTTCTGGATTTTATAAATTTTCATCTATGGAAATTTCAGTTCCAGAATTAATCTTAAAAATATTACATGTGTTACCTCATCATTTTGGATGAATCAACGAATTTTTGTCTTCTAGAAAGTTGTTTAAAAATATATTGTTTGTCATATCCTTCCATTGTACCCAATAATTTCTCAATGTATCGGCTACCATGGAAATATATTCACTATTTATATACAACACTATGGTGATCATTCCTAAAACATCTTAATTTGGACCTGAATCACACTCCACGAGTCATCTATCAACATGTCTGTATAAAGCACTATACACTACACACCAATTTCACTAAACTAAAATATGATGTTTGAATCCTATTTTTAATTATTAATATCTACCCTTCCATAACTTATTCTATAATCTAATATTATATTCTATCCTCCCAACTCAATAGATACATCTTCTATATGATAATTTCCACCTTATCCCCAATTTTAGCCTCCACCTGAAGAGATTCCATTCATGGAAATCTATATGTGGTATGAACAAAAATCAATGATAAAACCCAGAGGCTAATAAGCTCATCCACCTAAAAAATAATACCCACTTAACTTAATTTCGAAATATTATCATTGTCTTTGTATCCATGAAATCCAAAATAATTACCTTTCCTAAATTGAATACCCTCTGAAAATACCTTGAATATGTTTCAACACGATTATATGAAATATATAAATTAAATAAAATGAATTATTAAACCTATTCCAACCTCATACAATAATTTCCAATGTTCCACTAAATGTGATCCTTTAGTGTTATGAGTCAAAACTAGAGGCCTCTCGGTCCTCCACCTATCTCTATTAATGAAGAATCTTATCTAGTTCACTAGGTCCAACAACATAACCTAGAGTTTTGACATCCTAAAATGGTCATACCAGGTGGGGCATCATCGATGCACCCGTCTATATTCCTGGATGATCAAGAAAAAGTCAAAAACCTCTAAGGGAGATTCAGATATCATTGGGATGTTAGGGTTATGACCTATCTAAATTGGAATAATTATATTTTTTTCAAGTCCATTCAATAGTTTAAAATTATATATATTTTGTAATTTCAATCCCTTTTAATTACTTCCCATTTTAATTATAAAAATAGGCATAATCGATTAAAAAATCCATCCAAACATCATGCTACAAGACATAATTATTTCGTATAATCATCGAACGAAAGTTATCTATATTATCCCAATTCTTTTATGCATAATATTATATTAATTTCTTCATAAGAATCCATTAAATACAACAAAATGTTCATTATTCCTTGTGTATTTAGAAGAGAAGGATTAAATACAACCTAATAAACTAAAACATAACATCAGATTTTATTAATATCCTTAGTGATATCATAAAACTCTTGTTACTCATAAAACTACATAGGATCATATAATGAATTCCTATGTTAAATTGTTGAGATAAAAACTCCAATAGTTGAATAAATATGGTAAGAAAAGATAAAAATAATGTCCAAGGTATAACATGATATCATAAACGTATGTTTTAATGTAATCAAATGTAATCATAACATAAATAAAAAGGTATCTTAAGATTATTATAACATAGAAAAATGTTAAAGAACCATACCACATGACATAAAAATGAGTCAAAGGAAACTTACCACACAACATCACATGGTGTAAAAAGTCCCATAATGTACTAGGCTTTGACACTAATCACAAACATAACAACTAATGAGACAAAATGATTTCCCAATGCATTATAGCACTGTCTAGGCTAAAACATCATAATTTGTACATTATTTTTGTTCTCTATAATATTTAAATTATTTTTAAGGAATAATATACAAAATATCCGTAAAAGGAAAATGGATCTCATAAATTGATTGATATCATAAAAAATTGTAATTTGATATTGAAATAATTTTATAAATGAACTAAAGGTATATATTAACCCATAAAAGGTAATGATAATAATCTTAGTATATTTCAATGAAAATTATATACCTAATTTTGAAACAATAAATAACATTGATGATATGTAATGTTATCTACAGAGTGTCTCGTCATATCATTATAAAAACGGTTGTTTAGAGAAACCCCTTTCTCCCATGAGAATATAATTTCCAGATATCATAATACCATTCAATTAAAAAAAATTCAAAAAAATGCATTGATCAAATGTACATGTGGATTGTATTGATGTAAACATGGATAACTGTAAATAATTTCTACTATCCAAAAAAAATTTGTACTGGAAATATTAATTTTTCCATAAAAATGAAATTATAATATGAATATTTTATTTATTTAAATGAATGTAATAACATTCCATAACAAATTTCTAAAAATATTTCATTTAAAATGATTTGAATTTAATTAAAAACACCCCTAAAAGGGCCGTTGTATTTTATTTTTGTCCATATATGTAAATTCAAAAAATAATTTTATGAATATTACATTAGAGATAAATATATAGAAAATACATATTTCAAATATTTTTTATGATATTTTTAATTTATAGTATTTCTATCATTAATCCAATAATTGATTTCTTTTTAAAAAAAAATTTAGAATGTAAAATATTATATTAAATTTTATTTCAAAATTATTATAAATAAATAATATTATTATTGAAAAATTTAGATAAAATTTGACCTGAAAAAGGTTTTAAAGGGTATTTTCAAAAAGAACACCACTTAACACATTGGAAAACATTCAAATCATAAAACCCATGAAATTGTTACATCTAATGAAACATTAAATATATATAAATAAAAAGAATTATAATATAAAATTTTATTAGGTAAGTATATTCACTACACAAAATAACATGTAATGAATGTGGTACATGTCCTTTCACAAACCAAGCTGAGATTCCATCCATATTAAAACCAGACACTGACTGATACAAAGCCCGAACGGAATTCCTTATCATCAAGTGTTTCTAAATTGTGCATGGGTGTTGTAACATCCTTCCCCTTTCTCATTGTCTTGATAATGAGGTGAGATTATAATTGACATTAGGCGACATTCTCAAGGTTCTAAAGTTTAGAAATTAACGCTGAGGGCTTCATGAAAATGTGTGAATGATTTTACAAAATAATAAATGATATAAAAAAATGAGTCATATGCAACCAAAATAAATGATGCATGCCAATCAATTCTACAAATGAAAAGACAAATAGACCAATAAAACTCAACCAAAGAATTCATAATCAGATTAGCAAGAGGAAGACTAAAAAACCAAATCCTAATAATCAATTAAACATTTCCACAACTACAAACCAAGCTCTATGATACATGAACCACAAAACCATCCATGAATACCTATTAACTAATTGTAAAATGACATTCTTTACCCCTACTTGTGTCCATAATAATGACATATTCTAAATGACCAATATGAAAAATAAGTAGGTTGTTAAAAATGCAAATTATGTTTTTCAAAAATGAAATCCATATAAAAAACACTAGTATAAAACCATTATCACATTTATTGAAAATAGTTTGTACAAAATATAAAATAGTAAAAAAATTCTAACTAGAAAAACACACAATTATCAAGCTATTTCTTCCAAAATACCAAAAACATAAGGAAAAAACAACAAGAAAGCCATAATAGATTTTACTATCACACATTATCACAATAATTCAATATTTTTAGCAATAAGAATGATTAAAACATATCTATAATGTATTGCAAACAAATCCATTTATAACATTATAGGTGGAACTTCTTGTCCAAGAATGATTATTACATTCCAATTTTAGTGGTAATTTCAGACCACATACCCATTATGGTGTCTCTTACATCCACAATACATACCCTTTTATAGTGAGACATCCCTACCTATTGACATCCACATTATTCACATTAACAAACACATAAATAACCGGTAGCATAGTACACGCCATGTCTAGAAATTATTGCAAACAACCACATCCAAACCAAACAATCCCTTAAGAAATAATTCATTTGACATTACCAGTAAACAAAGAAATCCATTTTTATTGAAAATTATTTTCAAAAAACCTTTCTAATATCATCCCCACCAACCAATTTTAAAATCTCCAATTTAGAATTGAACAATGATAATATATCACTGCAATATACCATCTTCTTTAAAATTCTAAAAAACATCACAATATGAATTTACAAAAAACAAATTGCACATAATAATAACTATTATGTTTATTTAAACCAATTTTATTGAAAATAATTCTTCTGGTTCTATCAAAATGATGTCAAGAGACAAGCTACCTACATTACATTTTTTGTGAAATCAACCAACTCACAACTGCATAACTAATCTCGGAAAAAACACAATGAAACTTCCCTAGATCCCCATACCTATAATCAACAATACCAAAGCATTCCACATTAAAAAACAAGAAACCTTCATTTACATGAAACAAGTGTAGATCCTAAAATCCAAAAGATACGTAGAGATATATCTAATGAAAACCATGAGAGTAACAAGAGTGGATACATACCAGAAGAAAATCACTTTCACCACACAATGAAAACCCTTCAAATCACATCTGGAATGAGTGGATGAGATCCTAAAAACCTTGAGAACCAATAATATCATATAAGGATCGAGTGGGGGGAAGACTGGATGGATTATGGAAAATATCGACAATTTACTAACTAAATAACCATATTTATATTGTTTTGAATGGATATCTCGCATGTTTAAGAAAACCGTGTGCTAATCATGTTCATGATACTGCCTCGAAGTGCACTTCGCACAGACTCCTCTCATTGTTAAAAAATAGTGCACAAACCATATGAGGCCCCACATTATCATGTTTCAGAGTGACCTTGGGATTCTATATGCTTTCCCCTAACCATGATATAACCATGATCCCTTTAAAAATATTCTATGTATTCCTAAAACCTTCCCAAACACTTGCAAACATTACCCGAGAACATAAAACAAAAAAAACAAAAAAAGGGATTTATTCCTCAATAAAGGGATTCTATATGTATAAAAAATCCATTTGATAATTATTTACAACACGAATATAATATAAAAAACCCATAACAAGAAAACATCACATTATAGATAATCATAACCTAATGAGATACACCAATTTCATATTCAATTTTTTGAACATTAATCAAAATAAAAAGTACCACAAACAAAAGGGAAAAACCAAAATATCATCAAAAATGGAAAAAATAGGTTGATCAAACTCAATCCAATACAACCACACCTACATGAAGTAGAACACTAGTATCTGGATCCACTATTAAACCACAAAATATCAATCCTTTACAAAGGTAATACCTAATAATGTATACATAAACACAAAGTTTTATGTTGTGTGAGGACCAAATACAAGTGGGATTCAAAAAAACATTCATGATATATAATTTGAATTTTAATCAACAATAATATTTTCATAATAACAGTGAAAAAATTTTCAATGAACATTTCATGTAAACTATTTTCTGAAAAACAATTATAAAGAAAAATATTTTTTCAGAATGGGCATTCATTCGATTGAAATGTACATAAAGACCCCTATATACCAATATTTATTCAGAAATCACATAAGTATCATGTTACAAGACCTAACCATATGAATTGACTATAGGTAAATAACACATGTTAACCCATATGAACGTTATACCTCATTGATTATAATTATCAGACACAAACAAACTCATCCTCATGCAAGAGCCACTAGAGGGGACCACCCACCATAGTCTTGTAGTATCCATATCATAATAAAATACCAACATTGTTCCCATACATTATCTACTAGAGGGGGTCCCATCCAAATTTATAGTTGCTTCCCATCATATATAAAATTTATTTAGTGTCGTAACATCAATTTTGGTAGAAAAAATCAGACAATTTCCATTCTGAATAAACTAGTGCACTAGTTTTAGTTTACCTACCTAGATTCCCTAGATTCCCATTATTCTCAGATTTTATTATAGAGGTCATATAAACCATTTAATACACATAAACATGAAAATAATCATAACAATATATGGAAACCACCACATTCAAAATTTAAATTTATCCCTATATCAAAATTCAAATGGAATCCATCATTTTATATAAAGAAAACCACATTCAATTTCCCTCACATAATAAAACCATTTTTAAATCCCTTTCACAACAATTTAAAAATTCAAAAAATCCTATTTGGAATAGAAAAAAATGGTTGTATATTAAATACAATTTTTGTCCTGGGTGATGCCACATTCAAATTCATACTCACACCAAATAAATTTTATAAAATAATTTAGATTTCATTCAAAATTCAAAAACTGTATTATGGTGAAAAAAAATTAATCATTCAAAAGAATCAATTTCATTTGGAATATAAAATATCAACACATTCAAACCATTAAATCGTTTTTAAAAAACCTTTTACATATTTCAGTCAAATCATAGACCACCATCGAGAAACACCATAATGAAGTTGACATGAAACATAAACATTATCCTTTATAAAATAAATTTTCATCACAAATGTATCCAAAAACAAATTTAAAACATATTTCTCACCACAAAATTAATCCATATAAAGCATTAAAATTAAAAAATAAACAATAAAGTATCCTCAAATAAAATAAAATAATGGAACCACCACCATCATGTCGGTAAACGTTTGGAAAATAATAGAAACCCGCAACCACACCACAAAGAGACACTATAATAAAATGAATTACCAAAAAAATAATGATTTCACTAAAAACTACATGTTCAAACCCTCTATATGTAAAAAAATTAGTTATAAATTGAAAACTGGAGGAGGGAAGGGAAACACTAAAATACAGGGAAAACAAATGAAATGGAACTTAAATGATGATTCATTAATGAATAAAAAAGAAAAAAACTCAATGATTTTTTATCAAAGGCTTCAATAGTGTTTGGTAGAATATCCCATCATTAAAAATACGATAGATTTTAGATTGGAGGAGTTTTACGGTTAAATATGTAGTCAAAAAAAGAGTACATGTCACAATTTTAATGACTTGGATTAGTCACACAGTTCTCCAACACAGTTTTCAGAATCGTGGGATTACCATGTGTCCTTATATATCCAACTAGAATAAGGCTGCTGATTTTCATGTTGAATGGGGAACATTTGTGAAGAAATACATGTGGATTAGATAGTGTCTTTTTCCATGGCACATAGTTTTATCTGGGCTAGCGTAATTTTTCCCCTAATTGTGTTCCAACTAGGTACCACATTGTGTTGATACCAAAAGGTCCTTTTCTCTCCAAATACTCATATCAATCCCAAGGGATAAACAATAGAATAAAATTAACCAAAGGAATAACTGGTCACAAAATCATAGATATGAAATTATTTACACCATGAAAACATTCAATCTATGAAAATTCATTTAAAATAATGATATGATAAAATAATATACTCCTCCACAACCAATGAATTTCTTTCAAATTTATCATTTTTATCACTACCATGCTTCCAAAGAACATGGACCAAAGGAATATATGTCCCATGATGTACTTTATCCCAAGAATCCACAATCAAATCTAGCCTATCAGACACTGACAAGTAATGCATTAACTCCAACTCTTTTAAATTCATCGCATGAGATAGATATATATTATACATTCTCAACTAACAGACATGAAACACAACATAAATTGAAGTCATTTTATTTCAAAAATCTAATTTTTATTAAACAATAATGACTCTCTGAATTATATTAAATGTACTGACATTCCTCATTGTATAATTCCTTTTATTTTAGAAATGATGATGACCCAAGCGAGGTGACAATTTATGGAACACCATATCTCCAATAGAAAACTGTCAACCTCAGAGCCCCTAATCTGCATAATACTTATGATAGATATGCTAAATCAAAAAATTATGCTAGAACAACTTATATTTATCAGAATTATCCACAATAATGATCAGTCCCATCAATGTTGTCTCACCTACAACTTCTTAACAAAAATAGGAAAAACATAGATAATCATAACACAACATATATGTATCTATTTGAATAGATTATTAGTAATTGTTATTATGGGAATAAAAAATCCATATGGATATCCCATGAGCCTCTAATATACAGAACACATGCCCATAGCATTTCTTCCAAAACATGGTTTTCCCACTTCTTCATACCATCCATTTGATGGTGGTAGGACATACTCAATATCACCTATAAACCCATCACATTTCAAAGAACATATAAAAACATTGAGGTTAAAAGAGGGTCCAAGTCTAAAAAAATATATAATAGAACTCCATTATTCTTCACTATTTTAAGAACATTCAACCTAACCAGACTCATACACCATAGATATGTCTATACTTGTAATTAAGTGGACTTATTCGGACAGATGGTCAATCACAATGAAAATTTAGTTCCTTTACCTAGGTGTATTAGATAATAAAAAATAAAATACATGTAAATATAATACAACATCTATGTAAATATAGGTATTAGTTGAATAAAAAAAATGGATCTTTGGTGCACAACATTAAATATATGACATGTATAACACCATGATACAAAGTCAGCTATTTAATTGATCACACATTTCCACCCAAATTGTTGAAGTGCATCATGAAAGATCCTGTTGGTACCAAGAGGAATGTCCCACTGATACTTTTGGCTATGTTAAATCTACAACTTCTGAAACAAAAATAGAAACACAACATGACCTTTGACGTAAAAAACACTCATACGACACAATGACCATTCACAAGAAACCTACCTACAATTTAGAAACTAAAGATAATTCTAGAAAAACTCATCAATCAGTTTCTCATGCTTAATCCATACTAGAACATAAGGTTTTAGGTGAACCCTGGGAAATAACACAACCCACTAATATCCATGGTTTCTAGATTCATGTGGGTAAAAATTCCCACCATTGTACACGCATAAATGAACTCATTAAATTATTACTCCTAAAATTTCAATCATAATAAATCCATAACATCATTTCCCTTCTTGATTAATACACAATATCATAATCAAATCCCTAAATGTAATAAAAATAATGTTGTTTACTCAAATTAAAACATTTCTTGTACAATATGTTTCTCAATAACTTATGATTAGAATAAACTAAAAACATATACCGATAAAGAAAATGATGAAACTACATTTTGGAATACATGGAATCTTATAAATTCATGACATGGTTTGGGTAATTATTTTCATGTAGATGAATCTAGCAAGAATTGTACTCCACTACATGGTAATACAAATCAACACACACCCAACACCCATAAATGAAGCATCATAGAAGACAACATATCCCTTTATAAACTCTATTGAGATGAAAACATGGGATTTGTTCAACCACTGCTTGAGGTTCTTATATGAGGCTTGACACTTAGGATCCATTCAACCATCACCCATTTTTCGATGAATGACATCATTGGAGAAAAAACTGAGATAAATACTAAACAAATCACCAAGAATAGCCTTCTAGACCCCAGAAGCACTAGATATCAAGAACATTCTGCAATTTCACCCATGAAATCACTATATTGGTCTTCTTAGGGTCCACCAAAACACTATATTCAGAAACTACATGACTGAGAAACATCACCTCTTTTATCCAAATGGTGTGATTGTAATTATTCACATAGAGGTGTTGATATCGATTTTTCCATTGAAGAATTCCCATAATCTAATCATAATCCCCCTCAGTCTTAGAATAAAACAAGATTTAATCCATCAATACCAAAAAAAATGTTAAGATACTGATGGAACATCTTTTTTGACAGACCATAAAGGCTGAAAGAAAATTATTCATTGGGAAAGGAATGAAAAAATATTTAAAATTGAATTCCATCTTTTGAAGGATTTTTTTGAATATCCACATCTCTAACACAGACATTGTGATAGCCATTACGTAGAATGATCGTGGAGAATAAACACACATTCTTGACTTGATTAAATAGTTCATAAATATGATGAATGTGATATTTATTCTTGATGTTTATTCTGTTTAGCTTCATTATAACCAATAAAAATATATAGATCCATCACTCTCTATGAGAAAAATACAATGGTGGTCCAATGTGAGTATCTTAGGAGAATGAATCATTTTAATTCCAAATCATCCAATTGTACTTTAAATTACATGAACACAGAGGGGGACATATAGTACAAGGGAAGAGATATATTCTGCATTCATGGTGCCAAATATATGGTGAACTCAACATCCATCTATGTGTGAAAAACTGAGAAATCAGTTTGAAATGAATTGGGTAACTCATCCACCATAGGAGGCAATTCACCATCAAGAGATCCATCATTTAACTCCAATGCCAGTGACTAGATTTCAAAAGATAGGGTTTCCAACATCAAATCTATAGTTCCAACACAACGTTACTAAGGATCCAATTCGACATAAAAATGGTACTTCCATTTGGTGCAAAAAATCTCACTCACTGATGGTAACAATCAATATGTTCATGGAAGCACACAATACCATACATAAAATGAGTCACATCAAATATTTCCATCTCTAAAAAAGAAAAATAAAATTCCAACTTGAGCACTGACTTGGTGAGAATGAAATAGGAACATAAGAAACAATGCTCACTCTTCTGACACAGTGACATCACTAACTGAATCACATAAGTAATAGGATCAGTTGAAAATTTAACCACATCAACAAGATGATCCAAAATAAAATAAATAGAGGAACCAATGTAAAATAGAACAAAAAATAATTATGATTCAATAATAATGGTAACCTAAATTAATGTCCACTCTAAACATAAATCTCTTAGTGCTCATTACATGAAATGAAGATTCCTCATATCTCCATGAGCCTTAGGATGACTATGGATGATTTGACCTTCCCTGTATTACATCAACATCTAAGGATATCCAACCCTTCTTCCATGAACACCGAAATGAGAAACAGCTATCATTGATGGTTCATATAGGGATTACCTTCATTTGAAAGCTATAAATCCTTTACCACTATGATAGCGGTGTTCCACAACGAACAAACATTGCAATTCCCATAGCTCCACAACAATGATAGTGTGTGTGTGTGGATGAACATGTAGATCACATATGACTTTCCTTCTCACACTATTAAAGTAATGCTATCCTAGAACAAGAATGTAGAGATGTGTATTGTCACAAATGTTTTTTTGAACCACCACCACCCCTCTACTCCTCATCATTCTTCCTCTCCTTCTAAGAAAAATCACCAATTCCCAATACTAAAAATACTCTAGAGAATCTAGAAATTCCAATCAAATAAATTTCTCTGATATTAGAAAAATAAACCACTTTAACCATTGTTTTTATCTTGATTAAGAAGATCTATGTTCAAATTTTCAGTCACATACCTATATCATAAATTTGGGCCTTTGACTTCTCATTGGAAACCTCCTCTGATGAGAACCAAACCAATTGTTCAAATGGATTACCATACACTAACTTGGTATCATCTCCCTATAAAATATACCAAAACATATATGAAATTGTGATGGCCAAAATATCAGAAACAAACTTATAGTATTGAAAACCCATTAAACAAATCCAACACATCATCTTTTTATTTCAATATTACACCAAAAAATCACCACCACTAAATTATAGGATCTTCCAACCTAAATGAAATAGAATTCACCATACTACTTTGGGAGTGTTAAGAAAATATAACATCCCCTATAAATTCTCTACCCACTCCTCTGCCTCATGAGGTTTCATGCTACCCCCAAAAGAGGGAGTGACATTATTTAGAAACTCCTATTCCTTTTCATTTGTAGGGCCAAGTTCAGATTCTCTAACCAGAGTAGTAAAAGAACACACTTGTTGAACCAATGGTTGGATATCCCGAACAATGTCTTTCACTTTACTATGATCAATTTTCGGGGATGAAATGTCTTCAATTCCTTCTCATGTGTATAAAGGGGTTATCTAGGGAGGCATTTTTTCTATAACAAAATAACCTAAATACTAATCCATCTATATAATTACCAACACAACAATCTGAAAAAAAAATCAACAAAAATTATTAAAAAACATTTTAATAAATAGAAAACACATATAACTCAATAAATATAATTGTCAAACCTTTAAATATCCACCCAGTGTCGATATATTGTATAAATTATTAATGTATCACATCTATTAGAATTGAAATGAAATATCATATCACCCCATTGAGACTCAAGATCTTTCATGAGGTGTATCTTATAGACACCCAAATAGCAACCAAAAACTGAAGCCCTAAAAATTGATGATATGAACTACATAGACTATGACAAATGTAATAATCCAAATAATTATATAAACACCATTTGTTACCATTTTTTCACAAAAAAAGCTGATATTCCATCTGACCAAACACCTGACCCAAACCAGGACAACACCGAATGGGTATTTTACATATCCATAGGATGCAAACTAGGGCATGGGTATCAGAAATATCCATTGGTAATTATTTAACCCATAAGTAAAACCTCAAAATCCCACAAGAATAAGATTTCATATAACTAATAATAATAACCAAATGAGACACAAAATATTCATATTCAACATTATACAACATTACTAGTACCAAAATTTCCACAATAGAAAAATAATAACTAAAACATATAAAAAATTACAGAATGTATCAAGTGAGTCATCATCATCAATATACAACCATCAACACGTGTACTAAGTGTAACAATAGTAAATGGATCCACCATCACCGCTATAAAACATGTTTCAAATACATGGGTCATATATAAAAATGTCTACAAACATAAGAAGTTATATATAGGTTGTGTTTTAAGTGTAGTGGGATGACATCCAAAAGAAATATTCCATGATATATAATTTTAATATAAATTAATATGAAAATTTTCATAATAACATTGAAAAAATTTCAAGGAACATTTCATGGAAAATATTTCTATAAAAACAAATTGAAAGGAATCATTTTGTTTATATGATAATTGGTATGGGTTCATAATGTACAAAAGGTACACTGAATAGTGAAATTTATCCCCACTTAACAAAAGGATTGTGTTAGAAGAAATAACCATGGGAAATACCAATAGGTAACTATAACATGTGATTCCCTATAAACCCCAAAATTTGGTGATCAAAATCCCCCAACCAATACCAACAATATCCTCATGCAAAATTTACTAGAGGGAATGATATCCCATTTTCTATTAGTCCACATATCATTTGCCAAATCAAACATATTTCTTCTGAATGACCCATTAGAGGGGATTACATGCCAAAATCTAGTGGTCCTTGCTTATATCACATGTCTAGATAGTGTTGTAGAGTCAGTTATTATAGATCATTTTGGGCCTCAATCCTTTTGAATCATCAATCATACTCATTCTACTTTACCCACCTATATACACAGGATTCTGTTTATGGCGACCCAGCCTTTTCTTAAAATACTATTACATCATTTTAAAGATAAAAAACAAAATAATATTACACATAAGGGATCCAAAGGATTATTGTACTGGGAAAACTAGTACCATATATAACAAATACAACATCAAGCATAAACATTTATTTAATTTCTTCTTCTCTAGCTTCTTATTGGAACATGCCCCCTCTTTAGTACATGTATCCTCCTGAGGATATACATCAAAAGGGTTGATCTAGAATAATATTAAGAGGATAGATAATAACAATATAGCATGGGGTGAGAAAAATAATAACATGGGAAAAAGATCATGAACATGAGCGGAAGCATCAATATAAGACTTGAAATGTGGCAATGCATCCAAATGAAACATCATGTTCTTAAAAGAGGAGTTCTTTTGGAAAACATTTGGTTAGACATATAAACCAGTGAAAACATGTATATCCCGGAATAGTAAAGAAAAAGATGAAAAATTGATATTTAAGGAGTAACCATATAAAAAATGGGGAGAAAGAGGGAGAACCCGAAGGATGAATTTTGGGTTCGAGAATTTCCCCTTACCTTGTATATGAATGATTCCTTCTATTTTATGTCCTATATAATGACATTATAATAATTTATTAGAAATATAGAACCTTGTGTACATTAATATTTTTCATTATGGTTTTATTAAATTATTTTATGTGACTTTGGATGAGTTATATAGTTTTAAAACATTGTTCAAGAATGTTTGTTTTCATGGTTTTCTTGAGTGATTCACATGTATTCTTAAATAAATGTTTAGGTAGAACATGGGTAAGCATCCAGAACTGATATTACATTTTATTAATGATATTAAATGAGTTTTAATGATCTTATAATGAATCAAATTAGATCCATGTGGAAGAATAATTATATGAGAATTAAATGATGATTGTTTGGGTTAAATTGGGCGGTTTTTCGATCACAATGAACTTGTTTTTACTTATCACTTAGTAATATGGCCATAAGTTTTTTAAAGAACATTAAATAGGAGATAATACATATAAAATGTTCTGGTTCAACCATAAAAATGGTTTCATGACTATATCTGAAGGTAAAAATGGAAGAAGAATGCATGTTGTTCTTGAAGGTGAAAACATAACACCTCCCGAACAACGTTCTCTTTAATAAATAAAATGAAGAGGGAAAGAAGGTTGGATGACATAATATCCCATTATAATCATAATATTATACTACATGTACAATAGAATATTTAAAATACCATTTGGAACAATATAGGTGGGTAGATATGAAGAAATGAACTTGAACTGGAAGGAAAATTTAAGGAGAAGAAGGAGAGAAATTACCTCTTGAATCCTCCTCTTGAGAACCTCCTTAAAAGACTATGATTGTCCATTTTATGAGACAATCAGATCTTGGACGTGGGATATAGGCTAGGGAAGGTGTTTTTTCACAGTTTAGGGAAGGATTGGAGCTTGAGAGGTGTGAGGACATGAGGGTGTGAATGGTGGCTTTTATAGTTGAGGGGAGTGGGGTTTCCTTAATATAAAATTCATTAGTTTATTAATTTCCCCTAAGATAGGGAATAGTGATTATTTAATGACCAAGAATAGTAATTTTATTATGTGATCTAGAACAAATTGGTATTACATCAGCAGAGCATCATCGATGACTCAATTAATCCATTATTTAGCATTTATTGTGAATTATCGTAATCTATTATTCATCAAAAATTCATGTGTATTGGAAAAATCTAAAAAATTTACCCCAAAAATTTTTAGATGTTTATAATCCAAAAATGAAGTCCATTTTTCAAAAATAATTCTAAATATTATTAATTTAATATTTAATTAAAAATCATAATTTACTTTTAAAAAATAGTTTTTATGATTAAAACTGATTTTATAGTTCTTTTAGAAATTATGTAGGGTCTTATAAAATTATCTAAAAACAATAATACATTGATTTGATAAATAATTAATACATTTTATGATTTTTTAAAATTAATTATTCAATTATAATTAATTATTTATGACTTACAAAATTCCAAAACGTTTACTAAGGTCAAGTTGTCACTTTCTATGATGTATAAATATTATTTAATTATTCATAGGTAATGTTACTCTTATGATGAATGATTTAGTATTTAGAAGGTTCATATTACTATTTATAAGGGTAGGTTACTATTCATAAGTGTAGGACACTATTCACCAAAAATTATTTTTGTTCCATTAGACTCCAAATATCATCTTAAACAGAACCCTGTATGTCAGATTCTAAAAATTCTAAACACAGAAGTAACAAAATTATGTTTAGAGGTCACTTATCATATAGTAGTCCATTATGTTGTGTTTCATGTTATTTTATGACATAAATATAAGAAGATAATTTCCATTGAAAAACATTGGGTTGTTACACCATTTGTTCTCAAATTCCATTTCAAATGTCACATAAATCATAAATTGCAAATATTCATTCCATGAATCATATGTTGAGGAGGTAAAAACAACATTCATAATTCAAATTGATCCAAATATCAAAACTCAAATAGAAATACCAATTTTCCATAAAAAAACACCTTCAATTTTACATGCACATCAAAAGGATTTGAAGTCAATTTCACACAACATTAACTATTTAGGAATCACATTTGGAACTCATAAAAAAGAATACATATAAATTTAATCCATTTAATTGGAAATAACCTTTCAAATTCCTTTGAAAAAACATTTCTAAACATTCCCAGAAATCATATATCACTTTTAGAGAACACTATAATGAAGCACTAAACAACCCTACTATTTATTACACAAATAAAAATGATTTATTAGATAAAAATTAACTTATGAAAACATTGAGGATCAATAGGTGTAGTGTCTTGTAAAATTAGGAACATTACATAACAACATAGAACCTAAAACACAAAATCATTATTAAAAGTTTTTTTACATGACCACAACATTACCTCATACTTAACATTTCATGGGAAAACCAGAGGACATGCATAATATAAGGGTGAGATAAAATTCCTAATAAGGGTGTCAAAAAATCATATTATGAATAATATAGTGCATGTTAGGAAATATACATATTAATTGAGTACAAAAGTAACATTAACATAAAGGCATGATATAACATTAGTACCATAAAATAGAAATGTGGAAACAACACTTAACATGATGTTATCATGAGAAAATTCTCATTGCACATGGATAAGGAGTGAACTACGATTTTAATTGAATTATCATTATAAAACCCTTATTTAACATGGAATTTCATGATACTAATCTTTGCCCAATGCATTGGAGTGCTATTGGGGCACACCCTTCATAATCATTTTATTCCATGCATAAATGTGCACATGAATCATATAACATGAATTCATTTATCAACAAATTTTATTCCATGATAAAGGATTGTGTAATTAATAAATGAAACAATATATTAATATAAGTAAATGTGATAAAATTTAAATACCTTTGATAGAGAAATGTTCATGGTATTCACTACACAATGTCTTCGGCTTAGAAATTCATGGTGCAATTTCAACAGCATGACGGCGTGACATAAGAATACATAAAAATGGTTGATGAGAAAGAAATGTATCTCTCATCAAGTTTTCATTAAATTTAAATTAATAGGGAATATAGATACTTTTCCAAACAAATTTAATGGAATATATATTCATAATACAAAATAGTTTCTTAAATAAAAATTAAAAGAGAAAAATTCCTTAAAAAATATTGGCATGGTAACGACTCTACCTGGGAGGCATTAATGCGAGATAAAAAGGTATATAATCTTTCATTAATTGGGAGGTGCGTATGAGATATGCGTTAATTCATTCCAAAATAATTGTAATTGAAAATACAAAGTTATATCAATATAATGACACATGGAAAAATATGATAAAGGATGAAATCCCTTGATGAATTTGGGCATGGTAACGGGTATACATGAAAGGCATTCATGAGAGATAAAGTGTTCTCTCATAATTCAATCATAAAGTGGAAAGTATTTGGGAGGTTAATAATCATTTTCCATCATTTATAATTGAAAAAAAAATGTAATAACAATATTATGAAACTTGAATAAAATTAGAACGGTAAGAATCCATTAATTCGATTTGTGATCCCAATGGCTTCGGAGGGGATTGCTATATGATTAATCGGTGTTTGGGGAACCTTGAGAGAATTCATGTGAGAGGAGGGAAGAGTTTTTTCAAGTCACAAATGCTTTGAGTTAAGAGGGAATGAGATCATGGGTGGCTTAATATAGGGAAAGAGATGGAATTTTTTACTATTGAGGTTTTTCACCCTACACATTAAACTAATCAAAACCACAAACCATCTAGTGATTTTTAGCCCATATTTTTACAAAAGTGGAGTTGAAGACAATATTTTATATGTACATTGTAAAAACTTCTTAAAATAATAGTTTTTCTTATGTGGAGGTGAGTAACACACTCAAAGAAATCATTTTCAAATGATTAAATATTTTACATGTCTTAGAAGTCCACTAAGGCTTTGTAAAATAAATCAAATATACCTAAAATCAAATTAATTTAATGTTAAAACATGTAATTTCCGAACATACAATTATAGTGTTTTATTACATCACTATATTTTCATTATGATGTGATAAAACAGATTATATATTTAAACAGTATTTAATTTTTACCCAAAAAGATGTGTATTGTACAAAATTATGAAAAATATACCATTGAATAATTTTCTCATCCCAATTTTGAATATAATATACATTTTATATAGATAATTTTTTAATTATTTGAAATTTTAATTTCAAAATAAAAATTGATATTTATAAAAAAATCATGGGTTTTGATAAAAAACATCTTTAAAATAGCAATTTTATTCATAAAATTATTTGAAAATATATATTTATTAAAAATAATTTTAGTAATAATATTTTATTAAAATAATTTTTATTTAAAAAATACAATAATTCATTAAAATATATTTTTTAATTGGATATTATCTAAAAATACTATTTGTTCTTTAAAAAACTATTTACGAAGTAACAATAGTAAAATGAAAGTGTTATATTTATTATTTACAAAAATAATGAACATAATCATAATGATAGGGTCTTGATACAGAAAACCTTAAAACACCCACATCTAACCGCAGAGTAGGGTCTAAGATGGTGATAGACTCTTTGGGTGGCTCAGATAACATCATTTAGTTGATAATCTCTATTGAAATCTACTTTGTGCATGCGGTTCTGTTCGAGATTAATGAGTCGAAGCTCATCTTGGACTTGGTCATAAGGGAAGCCTGAATATGTGACCACTTTTCTGAGATCTGACAAATGTGCTTCATATGGAGAAATTCTTCCAGACGAGTCCATCCATTCCTTTGTCTGAGTAAATTGGAAATTCCAAAGCCCTCTATTTTTACTAATCATATGATCACTATTTAACAACTATATTAGCATGGTCACATTTCATAGTGGTATGTTAAAATCCTTAAAACATGCAACTAAGGTTGTGCATATGTTTTATATCACCATTTTACCTAGTGAGACAGTTAATTAGATCAAGGGTAATTTTCATTAACCAATGATTGGGTCGTTAAAATGCTCCCTTCGCATGACATTTATCCCAGAAATTTACCACAGTATAATAGATGTGGGTAACTCTACCTCATCATTTCCACTAGTTCCCATGATACTTCATCAAACATTTGGTTTCCCCATGACACCTTGGTGAGGGGCATTATCTTATTTTGTAAAACATTTTCCTTACAATCTATGAACTTCACTGGCTTCTCTTCATAGGAGATGTCATTCTCCAATGGTACCACATATGGATTGAGTACATGTGATAGGTCGAGTATGTACTTCCTCAGGAGTGATACATGGAATACATCATGTACTCAAGATGTGTTCAGTGAATGGGATAGTGTATAGGCCATCACCCCAATGAAATCAAGGATCTCAAAAGGGCCTATATTCCTTGAAAAAATCCTTCCATAAATCCATAATCTCATAACTCTCTTCCAATATGATATTTGGAGGAATACCATGCCTCCAACATCAAAATGTAGGTGCCTTTGACAATTATCAACATAGATCTTTTGTCGACTCTGAGATGTAATAATGGGATTCTGGATGGTCCTAACATTATCCAAAATTTCATCATCCATTTCTTGACCTTGTTGTTTTCTCTCCCAAACATCTTCGCAACATGTCAGTGTTCTTCACCTATTCACATACCGGGCATTCAAAATATCTATTTGGATTCTTGAGTGGAATCTATTATTGAATGACAACACAACCAAAGGAAGATGTTGATCTAAACCTCCATTTAAGTCAATTGAGAATGATCTCAAAATTTCTTCATGTGTTCGGATAGTCCTTTTATATTGAACATTAGTTTGAGGATGATAATCCATACTAAATTTCATCTTAGTACCAAGAGCATGTGGAAGACTCTTCCAAAACATAGAGGTGAATCTTGGATCTCAATTAGATGCAATTGATATTGGTACTCCTTGCAGACTTAGCACTTCTCTAATGTATATCCACGCAAGTTGATATTGTCATAAATCGTCTAAAATTGTAATGATGTGTGATGTATTTGTAAGAAGTTCCACACCCATCCAGATAGAATTGATTCTTTTGGATGTATTTAGATGTCCAGTGACAATGTCCATAGTGATATTCATTCATTTCCCTATAGGTATGGTTAATGGTTGAATTATCCCCTTAGACTTTGGGCTCTCAGCATTAACATGGTGACATACTGGGAACATTTATGTATATTTATATAACTTCTTCTACATGTTACATAACCAATAATTCTCTAGGTGATAAGGGTACATCATTGTGTGTCCTAGTTTGGCAAAGAAATTTTAACTTTTTGCATCCTCGAGACGATCTTTCAGTAACCCCAGATTTGATGAAACACGTAGTGTTGACCCAAATCACACAATTACTTCTTCTTTAAAATTGATCTCTCAGGTCTTGTATTTTATGATAGTTTCCACCTTCTTTGGAATTCCTACATCATCCATTTGTTGAAAGGATTGATGATGTTCCCTTCTTTATGATTCCCATGTCTATATTCATTATATATAAGATTTTAGATCATTTTTAAATTTCATCAATGATATAATCATTGGGTCCTTTATAATTAGAGCATATTCCACCTTGTTCACTTTTCTAGGGTGGTAATGGATTGATATGTCACTGTATTTCATCAGCTGAAACCATCTTCATTGGAAAAGATTCATGTCATTCTGTGTGAATATATACTTGAGGCTTTTGTGATCCTTGTATATTACACACTTCAACCCCAAGAGGTAATTCCACCAAAATTTTAAAGAGATGAATACTCAATCCATCTTCTGATCACATGTTGGATTTTTTTCTCATGAACTTTCATTTGCCTTGAATAATAGGCAATGAATTTTTCATTATTCACCAACAATTCACCCATTCACTTTATCGAAGCATCAATAAATACCACAATGTGTACTCCAAAAGTGGGTAATATGAGCACATGATGATTGATAATCCTCCTTTTCAACTCAAAGAATATCACTTCACAATCATCTCTCAAAGAAAATGTTACTTCTTTCTGAGTTATCTTGGTAAGGTGGTTGCACAATCATGTGAAATTTCTCACAAATCGGTGATAATATCAAGTAAACCTAAATAAACTATAGATATATATTACCTATGATGGGCTCATTCATCCTTCAATTATAGCTGTTTGGGAAAGTTCCACATATATCCCATTTCATGTGTTGATATGGCCCAAGAATGAGACATCCTTTGACCAGAACTCACAGTTTTTGTATTATTTATTGAGCTTCTCTTTTTTAAAGGACTCTAGTACAATTGGTAGATATTTGTCATGATCCTCCTTGGTTTTAGAGTATATCCAAATATTATCTTTAAAGAATACCAACAATGTGTTAATATAATCTCTAAATAATCTATTTATGAAGTCTTTGAAGATTACTAGAGCATTAAGAATTAATATATATTCAAAGTGCATGTACCTTGTAAAAAAGTAGTCTTGGGGATATCCTCATTCTTCACCCTTACTTGGTAACATCCCGACTGCTGATCTACCTTGTAGAAGTATTGTGATCCACATATCAGATCGAACTATTCGTACATTCGTATAAAAGGATACATGTTTTAATTGGGATTTTGTTGATCTCATGATAATCAATTCCAAGGTGCATTGAACCTTCCTTCTTCTTGACGAAGGGGAATGTTGCACCCCATGGTGAAGCTCATGGGAATATAAAAACATTATCCAGAATCCCTTGTAGTTTTTTCTTCAGCTCTCTAAGCTCAACAAAAACTATTATTTACCTATTTTGTATAATGGAAAAACCCCTGGTAAAAGATATATCAAGAATTCAAAAAGTCTTCTATGAGGAAGACCATCCAATTATTTGGGAAACACTTCAATGAATTCAATCCCAATATAAATGTCTTCAAGGATGGTTGCTCCCTTATACTCCATCATATGAGAAATATACATATTCTCACAAGGATGTAATATCCATGCTTGATATAATGGAAATAAGGAAGATTCATCCTTTTAATTTCACTAGTATAGAATAGGGGGTCATTTGGACACATAGAGTCTCATTTCCCTCTCACAGAAATTTATGTAGGCAATATATAAATATAGTCAATCCATGCCAATAATTGCATCTAATTCTACTAGAGGGAGTATGATAAGAGTCTCCATGAAGATCAATCCACAAATTAGGGTAAGGGGGAGTTATATTTATGGGTTGCAATGATTTCCCCATTTGTCATATTCAATATCATCTTTACCTACATGATCTACGGTGGTGTTGGGATTGTTCTATTAAACATTTGAGATAAAATAGAATGTGTAGAACTAAAATCAAAAATTAAATTCACTGTTCGTGAATAAATAACTAGAATACTTATCAGCAATTCATTGTCAGGGTTCACTTTGGAAGTAGTGATGGAAGAACCTCACCCTTGCTACCTTGGAGGATGTTGGTTGCCTCTGAAAACCCTTGGCTTAGGGCACTAATTTTCAAGGTTCCTAGGTTCCTTGTATTTAAAGAAATGAAAAACCTGTTGAGGGTAAAATGGAGTTTTCCACTCCTCAATCCCATCAGTGGGTTCCTCTTGTCGGTAGTTATCAAATAGGTTCCCTTATAGTTCACTGTTAATGATTTTTATCCTACCATTTAAGAAAATTTCAAGGTTGTTCTTTCAAAACCTTTGGCAAGTGAGGTGAAGGATTTTTTTAAAATCGTTGCATTTCACCATCGGACCACCAAAATTAAACTCCAATGTACGCTTCTTATCCCCAAGATACCCTTTATGATTATACAATCTCTATTTTGAACTTGATATCATATCATAAAATTTCATCATAGCTCTCAAAGGCAAAGATAACTAGGGATTTCTGTAGGCTGGGTTTTAGCCCAAAAAAGAATCATTCAACCTTGTATTTGAGGGTAATGATAATGTCAGAGGGATATCATTCAAATCTAGTGTAGTTTTCCTCATATGATTCTATGGATTCATTTTCATTTTTATTTATTGAAAGGATGTCCCATTAAATATTAATTCAGTGGGGGCGAAGAAAATATTTTCAAAAAATATTTTCCAGAAATCTAAAAATTCCAACGCCTCGATCAATTACTCATGATTTATATTTTTTTATCAATGCTGGCCATTGATCGGCTCCACCTTTCAGATGATATGAAGTTAGAAGAACCTTCTCTTTTTCAAATCATTTAAGGATAACAATGTTCTTTTCAATGTATTTGATCCATTATTTTGCGATTGAGGGATCTAATGACACAATAAAATTAGTATGTATTTGTCTCAGGAAGCTCTAGATTATGAATTGTTATTTTATATAGGGGAAACTATCTTCTATGCCAATGGTTCTATTCAAAACATTAGTCAACTAAAAGAGTATCATGACAATGTTGGTGATTCCAGCTCCAATCAGATTGGGCATATCATTAGTATAATCATCACTTTTAAAATCACAAAGGTTGATAGTCTGATTCCTCCAATTATAGGACATTGGCTAGAATAAATTGAATGTTAGGGGTAATACATAATTGTTAATCCAAATACAGATAGATATCAATAAAAAATTACTTTTACTTCCTTAACTTATATATTTATAGGCTTCAATATATTTTATCATAGATATACCTCCCAACATATATTCATAGGGGTATTTTTTAGTTCCCATAATAATTGTACATAAAAATCTTATAAATATACAAATAATATCCCCCTGGAGGGTTGTAATCAATAGTGTCTCAAGGCCTATTGTTGTATACCATGATACCCAGGGTCATTGCTGAAACTTCATGTTAGTGTTTTCACTTCTAGGTATATTTGGGCCAGAACCACCTCTACCTGCTTGTATAGAGACTTGTATGGAGTTTCTTGATAAACCACATACACAATACTCACCAAAACATAGGGATGTTTTTATTTACATAGTCTTATTGTTATGGCTCTTACTAGGGATATCAAATCCTAATCCCAAAATAACTAAACCTATCCTCTGATACAAACTATAATTATCGTGCTCTTTATTAGAAAATTATACATAATTTATTACATAAAATTGCACTAAAGATAAATGTGGGGAACGATAGCCCTAGAATCTTGGGAAATTAGGATCATTACATAACAACATAGAGCATAAAACACAACATATTTTATGAAATAATACTTTACATGACCACAAACATCCCTCATTCTTAGCATTACATGAGATAACCAGTTGACATGCATAATAATATTGTGAGATATAAATCCTAGAAAGGGAATAGAGAAGGAATAAAAATAATAATATAGTACATTTTTGTAAATACAAATATCAATGGAGTGGAATAGAAAAATGAACATAAATGCATGATATATAATGAGTATCATAACATGGAAACGTGGAAACAAAACATAACAAGGAATTCACATGATCCAAGCCTCGTTGCACTTGGATCATGAGTAAACCCTCATTGAAATTTAATTTGAATGAGTATACCCTCATTGCACTTGATGTATCATGATAATAATTTGTACCCAATGCATTGGAGCGCTCCTAGGGTACACCATTCTTAATTATTTCATTTCATTCATAAATGTGACACATTGAGCATTTAACATGGAATAATTAATCAACATGACTTATTACACAATAAATTAATTTTCAATTCATACATAGAAGTCTATAATCAATACATAAATGTGCATAAAGGTGAAAATACTTTATAGAGAAATTGTAATGGTATTAACACTACAATTACTTTGGCTCGGAAAATCATAGTGTAATTTCGGTAGCAAAATGGCATGATATAAGAATTAATAAAAATGTATTGTGTGAAATAAAGGGGCGTCTCATACTATTTTCATGAAATGTATATTAAGGGGGTGATATAGATACATTTACCAATAAATGTTATGGAATTCAGATTCGTAATGTAATATATTTATTGTATAAAAATGAGAAAAGAGAAATTCCAAAAAAAAATTCATGGTAACTCGTGTACTTGAGAGGCATTAATGAGAGAAAAAGAGGTCCGTCATCATTAAAACATATAGATGAATGTTCGGGGAGGTGAGAAATCATACCCACAAATTTATAATTGCAAATAAAAAACCATATCAACTTATAGAAACTATGAAAAAATGAGAAAGAACGAAATACCTTGTCTAATTTTGTCATGGTAACATGTATACAGAGAAGGAATCAATGATGGAATACCGGGTTCTCTAATCATTCAAAAAAAGATGATAATATATGAAAACATTAAAATCATACACCCACATTTATAATTCAAAATAAAAGGGAATAATAATATTAAGAATCATGGATAAAATGAGAACAAAAGGAATCCATTACATGGAGGTGTGATCCAAAAGGCATGTAAGGGGCTTAAGATAGTGTTTTAGGGATCTTGGGGTTCCTTGGGAGGATTTTAGAGAGATGAGGTCATAGTTTGGTCGAGCTCCAATGGCATTGAGTGAAGAGGAAGTGGGAGCATGGTGGTTTTATATATGAAAAGATAGGGATTTATTTATTATTTTGGGTTTGGACCCTACACATTCAAGTAATCAAAACCACAAACCATCCAATGGTTTTTCCCATGGTTTTATCCAATGGGGAGTGGAAAACAATTTTAATGGTCCAATATTTAATTAATTAAAATTACCCTTGATGTAATTAAATGAATTAATTTGTGAGATTGTCATTTAAAACATATTCACTTCCTTTGTTTTATGTTTTTGGATTTCAAAAAACAATAAAAAATACTATTATTGCTAATATACCCATTGAACAGTGTTCAGCTGATATGTATAAATATAGGTTTTTAACAAATCCTAATTACTCATACTAAGGAAGAGATGGCCTTATCATATATAATTTCACCCTACGACAACCATTTGTTAGACCACGAAATGGAGGTGGTGTCATTGGGTTTTTCTCTTGATGAATCCCAAAATGATCTTGAACATGTTATGTTTGAGCGGAACCGCTTATGGGAGATGTGGATGTTAATAGAGATTACCACACATGCAATGCTTTCCAAACCACCCTAAGAGTCTATCACTATCACACACCTTACATTACGTACTTTTTTAGGTGATATAAGAAGTTATGATACAAGAACATAAAACTATAATTATATTCATTTTTTATAGAATAAATAATATAAATTTATTTTATTATTGTTACTTTGTAAATATATTTTAAAGAACAAATAGTAGTTTTAGTAAATATTCAATAAAGAAAACTATTTTTATGAAATAATGTATAATTAAATTAAATAATATTTTAATGAAATATTATTATTAAATTAAATTTCATTTAATATGAATGATTGTATAATTTTGATGAATATAATTGTAATTTTTGTTAAGGGTTAAAAGTTGTTTTTTGTCAAAATCTATTAATTTTCGACCAATGTCAGTTTTATTTTAAAAGTAAATATTCAAATATTTATAAAATTATCTTGATAAAATTAATATTATATATGTAATCTAGATGTCAAAATTATCAAACGGTGAAATTTTCATGATTTTCTGAGATAGTCGAATTGTTTTGGTAATAATTAAATATCATTTAATTATATATTGCTTCTTATGGCATCATAATGACCCAATAGTGAGGTAATATAATATAATTAATGATTTGGTAGGAAATTATATTTTTTATCATTAATATAATGTGATTTTAGGTTTATTTTATAAATGTTACAATGTCTTATTGGACTCTCAATGACATATAAAACATTTTATCTTTTTTAAGTGATTTCCTTGAGAGTGTGACTCACCTACACATAAGAAAGACTAATATTTTAAGATGTTCGGCCACTGGTCTTATAAAATAATTTTTTCCACTCCCATTTTTCAAAAACCTTTCCCCAAAACAATGGAGTGGTTTTTTGGTTTTGATTAGTTTAATGTGTAGGGTCCAAAACCAAAAAAATAATGAATTACTTCTCCTTTCCTATATAAACCCAGCCTTTCTCCAACATCATTATCACTCAAAGCCTTTGGATCTCATACAATCTATGCCCTCCTTTCTATATAATACTCCCAAGGAACCCCAAGATCACAATAACCCCCTCTCGATCCTCTTCCAAGACTTTAGGATCACACATCCATGTAAGGGATTCCTTCCTTTCTCATTTTATCGGTGTTTGTTATATTGTTATGACAAGTTTTATTCAATGATAAATGTTGGGATATGATTTTTCACCTCCCATATACATTACTATTTATTATTAAATTATGATATAATATTTTCCCTCCCTTTATTTTCCTCTATGTATACCCATTACCATGTAGAAATTCTGTAAGGAATTTCACTCTCCATATTTAAATTCAAGTAATTATTGTGTATTATGAATCTAAATTCCACTACATATGTTGGTACATGTATCTATATATAACCTAACATTCCATTTCATTTAAATATGATGAGACACCCCTTACTCTCTCATCAACCATTTTTACAATTATTATGTCACGTCGTAATGCTACTGAAATTTCACAACAATTTTCCAAGACAGAGTGATTCTGTAGTGAATACCATTTTCTTTTATCTATCATGGGTATTCAACGTTATTCACATTTACATAATAATTATAAATACTCATGTAGGAATTCCACATTACTTTTTCATGGAATATGTGATGGTGTTTAATGAATCCATGTTATATAATTCAAGTGGAACACTTATGCATGAAGTGAAATGATTAATAAGAGTGTGCCTGGACAACAGTCCAATTCATTGGTTAATGATTATGATCATGATACAAAATGTCCAATTATGGTTTACTCATGATAATTCAAGTGAAATTTGGTTTTAAAAAGTTTCCATGAGCAATGATCTTTGTCTCATGCTAATATCATGTTTAATATTGATTCCACATTTACATGCTTTGTTAATTATGCTCTATCATGCCTTTTTGTCAATATTTACATTGTACTACATTGACATGACTATTTGATAGCATGCATGATATTATTAAATTTTTTCCTTTTTTACTCTTTTAATGGGATTTATATCTCACCCTTTTTATGAATGTCTTGAGGTAATCCCATGCAATGTTAGTTACAAAATAATTTTGTGGTAATGTAAAAGACTTTTTGAAAAATGTTTTTATGTTTTATGTTCATTGTTGTTATGTAATGTTACAAATTTCCAATGACTCTATACCTCTAAATACAAATTGTTTTATTATGTGAATTTTTATGTCATAAATATATTTATAAATTCATTTATGATCATAGTTGTTGTAGTTTGTATCAGAGGATTGGTTAGTTATTTATGGGATTAGGTTGAGAAACAACAATTGATATACTTTGGGAAAATAATAAGTATAATAATAAAATATGTATGTTTGGTCGGCATGGAGTATGTTTTTATCAAGAAAATGCATCCCTGTCTAGAAAATAGTAGGTAGAGGTGGCTCTAACACTAATGTACCTAGTGGCGAAAACCCTGACTAAGAGTTTCAAGACTGACTTGGGGTATCCTAGTACACAACAAAATGAATTTCATTACACTTGATTACATCACTCCAAGGGGATATGATTTGGTAAATTCACAAGATTAGATTGAACTGTTATTAAGGGAATTCCACTAAAAATATATCCTGGAAGTAGATCATGGATAATAGACATTAAATCCTATTGATTCATATGATATGTAAATAATTGTTTTATGTAAGTCATCAATCTTTGTCCTTAGATTACCCTTTATGTGTTACCCATAAATATGGTTTTATTCCATCCAATGTCTTGTAATAGATGGACTCAGTGTAATTCCTCAACCCTAGTTACCCAGAGTTGGTGCATTATTACATAACGTTGGCACGATCATAAGGAATTACCTCCCGAATGACCTATCATTTTAGCAGCCTTGGAAAAAATATTACATACATTGACGTTACATTACACTTTCCAACATACAACACAAAAAAAATTCTTTGAGACTGCCATTGATCCCCTAGCTTAACCATTCTTATCAATAAAAAAAAAATCTTGGAATCCTAGGAAAAAAAAGAAAGGGGTGAGCTCAAATGCTTTGTAAGGATAAACAATATATTAGAAGATAGCATTAATATTAGGCATGATGAATAATTTAAAACAGATGCCTTTAAAAATAATAAACATGAACACTTTTATGGAAGGAATATGAGCTGAGTAAATAACGACATAATAAAACATAGTCATGTGTATACTACTAGTCAAATAACCACATGAAACATCAATATGATTTTCCTAATGAGGGAATGTATAACGCCAGACATTCCGAAACATTTTGTCAAGGCCTTGGCCATGACCTCAAAAATGATTTAGGACTCAGCCAAAACAATATATCAACTAGGAATAAGCCTTAGTAAATTCCACATCTAATTGTCTCATGAGACCTACCGATGTATTGAGGAGCTATAGCGGGCACCACTAGCCACTTACTAAGTCCAATACATTCTTCAAATGAAAAGGTTGAACTATAACATAAACATTTGTATAAAAACCAGTATTCAAAATTTAATACTTAAACCATGAACCATGAATGGTATAAAAACAAAACATCCATATTCAAACATATCACAAAACCATCAATACACTATGTAATAATATATCATAATAAATCATCTTTAAACAAGTCTAAAATCCATCAAGGGATGTTGACATAGATGAAAATTATTTGTAAAACTCTTTGAGAGAAATAACCATTTTTCATGAAAATATTTAATAGTCACTAAATTTAGAAAGGAATAAATATAAAAGACATTTTTTAATCCATGATTCCCATACCACATTGAAAATTTTGAATGTAATTAAAATTTTAAAAACATTCTTGTCCATATAGATAAGTCATAAAAACCCATTTTGAAAACATTGAAATTTAATAAAATGATTTAGAGGAATATTTATTTAAAACATTTAAAATGATGTTTTAGTAAAAAAAAATTTCCTTTAAAATAATCCCTCTGAAAACTCTTTCATAAATCATGGACATGTATAGTAAATATTTCCCAGTAGATACATACTTAAAAACAACCTCAGATAATAAAGAGATTGTGAAATTAACCATTACCATGAACTTTTCTTTTGATCGAGGGTACGTTTATCCTCTTGTATAAAGACCATTGTATGTTATTATATGATAATAGAACCGTATTCATATTATATCATACATGATTCATTTATGGATTTATAATACCCATTTAATAATGATTTTCATGTTAAATTAACATTTCGTGTAATAATCACTTTCTTTATCATACATATTTTATCTTGTTATTCATGATCGTTTCATTTAAATATTGATTTAATACTTCTAGAATATAAATATTGATTTATATATATTATATATTTATAATATACAGATTTATAATTGTTATATATATTAAATGGGAAACACCGTTTATGGAGACAGTAGGTTATACGTACCCATAAACGTTGTTTATGTTTTAATATTGTATTAAATGAAATTAAGTGAATAAGATATATTTATTTACATAAATACATATATATATATATATATATCTCAAATATAATTATTATTTCATATATTTCATACTTATTTGTATTATATTTTTATAATCATCGATGAATGGTGAACATGGAAATGAATCTCATCGCGTCGTGGAGACGATAATCTGTACGTACGCACGGGCGATAATATCATTTCTTTAAAGGTGTATAATTGGATGGTATATTTATTTTATAGAGACAATATAATTTTATATTCCTTATTTATATATATATTTATCATCATTATATCAATCAAAATTACATATTGTTGAATAACAAATTACACCACAGTGTGGAGACGGTAAGCCATACGTACGCACATAAGGTGACATTATTAATCATAGGATTAATAGAATAATGAATATGGTTGTGCCATATTTATAATAACATCATAGTATATATAAGTTACATGAGTTATTTTTTGTTATGGTTAGAATAGATAATGAGTATGTTGAAGAAAAAAAGAACATGAAAGTGGGTGGTGGAATCATTACCTCTTCTTTGGGTTATTACTTTTTATTTGATCAAAAGGGCTCTATAAGATGGATTTCTGACCAAATGAATGCCTATATGATGAAGATAGGATATTTTGGAGGATATTTTGGCTGGGTATGTCATATCAAAATGTTTTTGGATGTATGAATTTTAGAGAAGGGGGTGTTTTCTTTTATAAAAGGGGTGAGGTGCACATTATGAAAAAATTGAAATATTATTTTATATTAAAATAATTTTCGGTTTCTAATGGCTCAAAAATTAATTTTTTAAACTCTAAGGTTGGGATGGGTCGAAAAGCACTCAACCAATAGGTTTTAGACAAGTTTGGTTCACTATATTAATCTTACCTTTTAGATTCATCTCTTAGTTAATTAGTTTGACATTTACCATGTCTATTTGTATTTTTATATTATATGGTTAAACAACATACTATAAACATCCAAGAAAACCTCAAGTGGTTCATTAATGACTTATATAATATTTTTTAACAAATTTTTCTGAATCTTATATTTTTAATAATATAATATCAAATAATATTGTAATATTTGTTTTAAAAACACTTTTATGTCAATTTTGAAACTATTTGCTATTTTGTTTTTGTTATATTCGTAAAAGCATTATTACTTCTAAAAAATCGTTTTATCGTCCCAAAAATGAAATGTTAACCTAGAGAATTAGTGGAATTCATAGAAATTCTCAAATTTCATTTAGTTGTATATTTATAATATCAATTAATTTAACAATGAATTAATAAAGAAATTACTGCATCATCATTGTGTCATAAATAAATTAAATTATTTATTGTCTAAAAACTATAGATAAATATATATTATGTATTAAATCATTATATCATTATAAATAATATTTATTATCGAAAATATGACTCACATAACCCCATTAAAATTTTATTTAATAAAAGATATTTGTTTATGTCATTTTTACCTTTACAGTAAGTTAATTAAAATAAAGTGTCATTATCATTAATAAGAGGCTCAATGGGGTACGAAAAAGACCAAAGGATGAACATGTTCAGAAATTTCTCATCGAATAATGTTAGGACAAGTGTTAAAGTATTTTGGTATTATTATAATTTCGTTTTTTTACATTGATTTACCCTATTAACCTTTAACAATGGCAAATAAATGTCAAAACTTACTATTCAACCAAAATTATATTCATCTTACTGAACCACATATTACTTACAGAGTTTTTCCATCTATCCTGTATTTTTTAAATTCCACTCAAAAAATTGGTAAAATTAGGTTTTATAAAAATTTGCAATTGCTCCTAAGAGGTTGGTAAAAGATAGTAAAATGTTTAATAAAAATTTGGTATATATAAACTTATTATCAAATGACTCCAACGAATTATATTGAATTTATATAGGTATTATGTATCTATTTGTCTTTAAAATAAATTTAAATAATATAATTAATTATTTTTTAAAAATAATTGGTTCTAACCAATAACTTAGTGTTTTTCACTATTCAGCAAAAATTGAAACTGTTCATAAAAATACCAATAGTTCAACCTAAGATATATTTGATATTACGAATTAAAAAATAATTTCAATTTTCCCAAATTAAAAACATAGATGTTGAATTAATAAATTTAATATTAATTCTCATTCTCAAAACAAATAGCGTGTTTTTAAGAAACAATATATATCCAATGATTGACACTTGTTTATTTCCAATTTCAAGGTGATATTAATTTTTAAGACCTAAATTGTATTAAATGATAAAAATATATTCTAATTATACATCAATACCAATAAAATTCATAATTAAACACAATAAATTATTTCTATTTAAAAACATGTTTTACAATAAAATTTACTATTTTTCAATATTCACCAAAATATTAAAGTTATCCGAAAATTAACAAAATTTTATCAAAACTAAATATTTATGTCCCGATTATAAAGAAAAGTATATTTCGTCTAATTGAATACATAAAATCATCAAATATTGGATTTAAAAAGGGTTCTCCATTAAAATGCTGAAAAATTACATTTTCTAATAAATACTGCCTTTATCTGAACATTTGAATTTGTTCATATATTATGTCTAAGAAACACATAATATGGATGTTAAAATTAATGGATTATTTAAAATTCAAAATTCAGTTAATACTATCCATAACCATTTTTTGAACGGCTTGTCTGGTAATTCATGGTGCGCTCGAATTCGGTGTTGTGCGTATCATAAGTTATTGAATTATTTTGACGAAATAATGTACTATGAAATATTGGGGTGTTACATTCTTCCCTCCCTCAATAAATTGTGTCCTCGCAATTTGAAATTGTTCTCCAAGAATAAAAGGTTGAAAATTGAAAATACCTCTCTAGGAAAACCAACATCAGAAATTGGGTTAATACAATTTACTATTAATAAGAGGAAATGGGAAATAAAAGTTTCACCACCAAATTATGATCTCTATTTGGAGTAAATTGGTGGAAGTTATAGACACATAATAGGAGGAAATATGAAAATATTTATATGGAGTGATTGAGGTCATCAATCACAAAAAAAAATGTAAAATTAAGGGCCTCAAATCCATTAATCTATGACGATTTAAAATACCATCGTTTAAATAAAACATAAGTTGTTAGGATAACACATTTTTTGTTTTAAAATCAATTCCCTAATGTGTAAGAATTAATTTATTCATTTAATAAGTGGGAAAAAATTATATATATATATATATATATTTGACAAGTATAGTTTCATCCTTCAACTAATTCCTTCCACAAACTCATCTTTCACTCTAAAATATTTCAAAACAATTCTATTTATCTTAATCGTATATGGTTCCAAAAATAATTAATTTATAATTCACCTATGAGAACCTAAAAAAATAGATTACACAGTCCATAGACTTCACGTAGTCTAGTGGAAGGAGATAATTCCCAATCGTAGTATGGTTGTGGGTTCGATTCCCCCAGATTTGTCCAATGAAATAAATTAACACATGATCTGCGTGTTGTCCTTTTCCTAAAACTATAGTATTATAATATTACAAAAATTATCTTAAGAAATGTTTTAACCATAAACTATACTATCCAAAGTTCAACATAATCCATTCCAACCTTTATAGTTAACCAAAAAACCTATATCCAAACTCATAGTCCAAAATTTATAAGGAAGTTAAACACAATGAAGATCTTGTTTTCCACGTAATAACATTTGAATACCTTCGTCATGTATTATTATATAACATAGAAACACCCTGAATTACTGTACAACCATACTGATTACATTCATGCTCCCTTATTCTTTACAGAATACTGGATATACTATTTAAATACAAAAATGTTGTAAACTCTAACAATGATGGAATTTACAAACCATTAATCAGTTCCAAGGTAGTCAAGATTATCCAATATAATTTATCCAAATCAACCATCTCTTATTCCCAAAATTACTACCGTAGTATCACGACCATATAATCTCAAATTCCCAATGATATAGTACTGCAAAACAATCCTTATTTATTTCTATAATTCATATAACTAGTACTTCATTTTTACAACCATCAAATGACACTATACATTAATAATAATATTAGTACTCTTAATCACTCCACTTCATCTGTGGTAGTATCATAACATGATTCTTATCCAATAACCACAATTGGGGTATACTCTGATGATTTGGACATTGATTCACGTAGTGTCGCAACTCCTTGCAGATTAAGCATTGTACATTTGTAACCTTTTTCTCGTCCTTTCAATCACGTACTTGGTGTCCTTTTTATCCACACTTATATCAAAATACTATTCCATTTAAGCATTTACCATGGTGTTTCCTCCCACAGTTATCACATAATGGAAAATATTTCTTTCTCTTATTCCATTTATCCATATTTATCTCTACCATCCTTTTTGTATTTTTCTTCCCTTCAATGCCATAAAAATAAGATAATTCTTTACTTATCTTATTGACACATGATTCTATTTCTTTATATTTTGAGAATATGTGGGAGACTATTTCCCTTAAAAATGTTAGCTTAATACCATGAATGATTTGACCATTATTACTCTTTGGATCATACATATTACTAGATTTCACATTCCTTCTACTAGGCGCCACTTCTAAACAATGGCATACACTAGGCCATTTTATGAATCGCAATGAATAATTTCAAACTTGAAAATACCTAATGAAAATTGACCAGTTTATTGATATAATCCATAATCATAAAAAAATAATAAAGGAAGTATTTACTCTTAAATCCTTCATAATTTCTTGTAATGATAATGTGAATTAACCTATTCATATCTGTTGAGAGTGTCATAACCAAGAGTGCAGCAAGGCCTGTTATCGTGCACCAGTTCCCGTTCGATTCTTGATCAAAGCTATGTTTTCAAGATTTACCCCTAGGTATAAATATTCCAGATCCACCTCTACCAGCTCGTATCCATAAATGGGTGTATTTTTGGGAACACTCACAAAATCATTATAGTACGAAAATTCTGAGATGTTCTTATATGCTAATCCTCAATGTCTATCTTACGGTAGTGTTCTCCGATTAGAGTATTTCTAAATCTAGTTTCCAAGGTTATTTCTAAACTTCCCATGATATCAACTGTAATTCTTCGACCCTAGTTACCGAGAGTTGGCTCATTATTATATACTGTTGGTACAATCATAAGGAATCAAGTCCCAACAGACCAATCAACTTAGTAGTCTTGGAAAATATATTACAACCATGAATGTTAAATTACACATTCCAACATACAACAAAAAAAAAATTCACTGAGATAGTCATTTATCCCTTATCTACCCTTTCTTATCAATAATAAAAAAATTCTTAGAATCATGGGAAAATAAAACATAATAAAGAGTTGAGATCAAATGCACAGTAAGGGTAAGCAATATGGAGGAGGATATCATAAATATTTGGTATAGTGAATAATTGAAAACCCATGCCTTTACGAAATAATAAACATGAACACTTTTTGTGGAAGTTATATGATATGAGTAAATAATTCCATAATATAACATAGTCATGTGTATTATACTAATAAAACAGCCTCATGAAACATCAATATTATGTTCATAAGGAGAGAATGTATAATGTCGAACATTCGAAAACATTTTGTCAAGGCCTCAACCACATCGTCTAAAAATTATTTAGGACTCAGCCAAAACCATATATAAAATTGAAAAAATCCTCTTCCAATTACACATATAATTGAATCATGAATCCTTCTGATGCATCATGTCGATATAGCGGGCTCCACTGGTCAATTACTAAGTCCAATTAATTCCACATATAAAATGGTTTAAATATAACATAAACATTCATATTAAAACTAGCATAAAAAATTTCAATAAATTAACCATAAAACAAGAATGGTATAAAAATAACACATCCATAGTCAATCATATAAAAAAACCATGAATATAGTATGTAATCTTTGTATCATAATAAATCAGAATCACAAATGTTTAAAATCTATCAAAGGATGCTGACATAGATGAAAGTGATTTGTAGTACTCTTTGAGAGAAATATACTTTTTCATCAATACATTTAAATGTAACAAAATTTTGAAAGGAATAAATTTAATGAAATTTTTGAATCAAATTGTTCCATAGAACTTTGGAACTTTTGAATGGAATTAAAATATTAAAAACATTCATGTCTATATAGACAAATCCTTAAAACCCATTTTGAAAACATGGGCATTAATGAGAATGATCTAGATGAATAAATATTTAAAACATTTAAAATGATGTTCTAGTAAAGAAAAGTACCTTAAAATAATACATTTGAAAATAATTTCATGAAACATGGACATTGATAATAAATATGTCCCAGTAGATACTTATTTAAAAACAACCTCGGATAAAAACGAGATTGTGAAATTAATAATTACCTTTCACTTTCCTTTGATCAGGGGTATGTTTAACTTATTGTATAATGACCATTGTATGTTATTAGATTATATCAGAACCGGATTCATATTATATCATTCATGATTCATTTATGACTTTATACTACCTATTTAATAATGATTTTAATGCTAAATTAACATTTCGAGTAATAATCGCTTTCATTATCGTACATATTTTAACTTGTTATTCTTGATCGTATCATTTAAATCATGATTTAAATACTTACAGAATATAAACCTTGATTTATATAACATATATATTTAGAATATATATATTTATAATATATATATATATATGAAATGGAAAAATCCATTTATGGATATGGTAGGCCATACGTACACATAAACGTTGTTTTTGTTTTCATATCGTATTGAATGAAAATAAGTGAATAAGATATATGTAATTACACACACACACAATGATATATATATATATTTATTTATTTATAGTTGAATTATTATGTCATATATTACATATTTATTAGTAATATATTTTTATAATTGTCTATGAATAGTGAATGCGGAAATAAATTGCATCGCATCGTGGAGACAGTAATCTGTACGTATGCACGAGCGACAATATCATTTCAGTAAAGGTGTGGACTTCGATGGTATATTTATTTTATAGATACATTATCATGTTATATTAATTATTTATATACATATTACTCATCATTATATCCATCCAAATAACATAGTTTCGAATAATAAATTACACCACAGTGTGGAGATGGTAAGCCGTACGTACGCACGTATGGTGAAATTATTAATCATTGGATGGATAGAATAATGAATATGATTTTTCCATATTCATAATAACATCACAGTATATATAAGGTATTGGATTTATTATTTTCATATGGTAATAAAAAAGTAAGAGTAAGTGGAACAAAAAAAACATGAAAGTGGGTGGTAAAATCATTACAACTTCTTTGGGTTCTTCATTTTAATTTGATCAAAATGGATCATAAGGTAGGATTTATGACCAAAGAAATTCCTATATGAGGATGCTAGGATAGTTGGGAGGATAATTGGGTAGTTTTTGGCGAGCCAAATGGATTTGGAGGTTTGAATTTGAGAGAAGGGCGAGTGCCCTTTTATTAGTGGGGTGAGGGAAACCTTAGGAAAGGATTGAATTATTATTTTATAATAAAATAATTTCCGGTTTCGAATAGATCCAAAATTAAGTAATTAAAGGCTATGGTGGGGATGAGTCTAAAACCAATCTACCAATTGGTTTTAGACAGATTTGGATCACAATATTATACTAATATTTTAGATTAAACTCTTAGTTAATTAGTTTGACATTTACCACATCTCTTGGTATTTTTATATTATACGGTCAATAAACATACTATAAACATAAATAAATACTCAAGTTGTTTATTAAAGACTTATATAATATTATTAAAGGCCTTTTAAAAAAAATATTTTTAGGAATAGAATATAAATTAATAATATATTATTTGATTAAAAAACACTTTTATAACAATTGTGACACTATTGGGTATTTTGTTTTTGTTAAATTCATAACAGCAATATTACTTAGAATAATATTAATTTAATAAATTATAAAATTTAATATTAACCTAGAAAATTAGTGTAATTCACAAAAAGTATCAAATTACATTTATTTGGATATTTATAATATCAATTAATTTAATATGTTATTAATAAGGCAATTACTGCATCATCATTGTGTCATAAATAAATAAAATTATTTAATGTCTAAAAAATATAAATAATATTTAATTATGTATAAAATCATTTTTATTTCCAATTAATATTAATTGTCGAAATGATGACTTATATAACACCATATAAAAAATGATTTACTAAAATATATTGGTTTATATCATTTTTGCATTTACTTTTAGTGCATTAAAATAATGTGTCATTATCATTCATATGTGGCTCCAGGGGGTCCCAAAATCGACCCAAGGATACCCATGGTCAGATAGGATCATCCAATATAGTTAGAATAAGTGTTAAGGAAATTTTGTTTTATTATAATAATCTTTTTTACCTTGAATTACCCTATTAACCTTTAACCGCGGTAAATAAAAGTCAACAGTTACAATTCACCAAAAATTATTTACATCGTTTTGAGAAAAACTTTACATACTAATGTTAACCATGCCTCTGAATTTTTTTAAATTAAACTCTCAAACGTAGTAAAATAATGTTTTATGCAAATTCGCAATTGCTCCTGGGAGGTGGGTAAAAACGGTAAAAAGTTCAATAAATTTTTTATATCTCTAAACATATTATAAATTTACTCAAATGAATTATATTGAAAAAATATATGTATTATGTATATATTTTTACCTAAAACTAAATTTAAATAAAATAAATAATTATTTAAATAAAAAATTTATTTTATCCAATAACTCAGTGTTTTTCACTATTGATCAAAAATTGAAACTTTTTCAAAAAATACCAAAATTTCAGCTTATGCGATATTTGATATTCTGAATTAAAAAATGATTTCTATTTTACAAATTTTAAAAGATAGATGTTTCATAAATTAATTTAAAATTAATTCCCGTTTTCAAAATAAATACCGTGTTTTTAAGAAACAATATCTATCAAATGAATGACAATTGTTTATGTCCAATTTCAATGTGAAATTAATTATAATAACCTAAATTTCATTAAATGATAAAAATATAATCTAATTATACATCAAATACATTCAAATTCATAATTTAAAATTATAAAATATTTTTATTTAAAATGTTGTTTTTAATTAAAATTTATTATTTTTCACTATTCACCATAATATGAAAGATATTAGAAAAATACAAAATATTTATCAAAACAACATTTTTATGTCCCTAATCTAAAGAAGAAGATTATTGTTTCAAATTGAATACAAAAATGTGTCAAATATTATATTTAAAAAGTGTTCACCCATAAAAGGCAGTAAAATTACATTTTTGGAAAAACACATCCTTTATCTAAAAAATTGAATTTGTTCTTATATTATGTCTAAGAAAAACATAATATGAATTTTAAAATTATATGGATTATATAAAATTCAAAATTAAGTTAATAATATCAATAATAGTTTTTTGAATGTCTCGTTTGGTATGTCGTGGTGCGCTCAAATTTAATGTTTCCTGTAGTGCATGTTATTGAATTACATTCAAAAAATAATGTACTATGAAATATTAGGGTGTTACACTTGGTCTAAAAACTGATGAGAAGATCAATGTGATGACTATTCTAATGAGATTCCCAATCCCATGTAAGTGGGAATAACAAAAATTTTCATGATAATCTCTCAGATAACACAAGATTTGAATTGAATCATGGATCAAGATGAATATTAAAACCCCCATAAGAAAGAAAAATTCACAATTTAGAGAATCATGAGATAATGGCCTCATACTTTTAATTGGTCATCTAATCACTCATTCTCCGGAAAATTGATCGACTCCATTAAAAACATTATCTACATCCTTTAATGTGTTGTACAAGAGAAGGATCTTCAAGATTTTTATCATATAGAGGGTGAAGTTGGTAAATGATGGACATTGATAAAAAATACGACGCATGGGGAGGAGATGGAGGTGTTGAATAGATGTATTTCCAGAAGTTGTATTTTTGATAAATATTTTTTGCACACCCTCCAACATAAGATGGGAAGGTACTTCATTTCTCACAAGAAAAAAGGTGATGAATCCATCAGAGTGTTTGAGGAATACTTCATCGGGAATGCATGATATTCCTCTGGATTTGACGTTACCCCGGAATGCAAGGTTGACCGCTTCATTTGTATGATATAACTTAGTTTAATGATTTCCCTAGAGATCCTTGACTTTGAGAGTTGTGAGAAAATAGTCTAATGTGTCCCTAATGTCGAAATGATTATCTTTGAATCTAAGTGGTATCATGGTGATATGATGTGTTAGGTTTAATTTCATTCTAAATGTCCAATGGATAAATCTAATGGTGCTCTAAAAATATATCACATCACTCCCCAAAGGTAATGAATGATAAGGACACCTGGCTATTAACTATCGACAAGAGAAACCCACGGTTGCGGAAGAGGATAGGATTTATCCATTATACCCTCAACTTATTGTCCAATTTCTTCAACTACATTGAACCAGTGCACCATTAAAATTAGTTCCCTAATCCATGGGTTTTCAGAGGCAACCAACAACCTATAAGTTGTCAAGGGAAATATATTGACATTACATCAATCGAAGTGAACCCTAAAAATGAAGTGGTGATATGTATTCTAATTGAACATTCAATAATAGCGAACATAATTTTTGATTCAGGTTACACACATTCATCTATATCGTAAAAGTTTAGTTGAACAATCCCAACACCAACACATATCATGGAAGTAAAAATGTTGGTGAGTACAAAAAATGGAGAAATCATTTAATCCCCTCAATATAACTCTTCCCCTATTATAATCTGTGGATTAAACTTCTAGGGGAACCTCATCAGACACCCTATGGGGGAATTTTAAGAAATTATTGGAATGGATTTTATTTTTTTATATATATCCAATATAAATTTCCATGGGAGGGAAATCACCCTTCATGTTGCTAATCCACCCGAGATTAGAAACATGTGCAAGGAAGGGGATAAATCTTTTTAGAAACATCATATCAAGCATGAATATTACTACCCACTAATCAGTCACATCTTGGTCAGATGATTGAGTCTAAAGAACCAACCATCCTTGAAGACATTCCTATTTTGAGGGAATTCTCTGAAGTGTTTTCCGAGGAATTTCCAGGTTTTCTCTCCAGAAGATATGATGAATTCACAGTTGCGGTTTTACCTGGGGAATTTGTAAAATACAATAATTCATATATAATGTCTATTTAAGAGCATGAGGATATGAAAAAACAACTACATGATAATATGGATAAAGGGTTGATATGCCCACATGCTTCACAATGGGGTGCACCAGTCCTCTTCATCAAGAAGAATGGTGGTTTAATGATCCTTTTCATTGATTATCGTGAGATCCACAAAATCACGATAATTAACATGTATCATTGGTCAAAAATTGATTAATTTTTCAAGCAGTAATATAGAGAAAAATAATTCCTCAAGTTAGATCTTTGGTTAGGATATTACTACGTAAGGGAGAAGAAGGTGGATGTCCCCAAGACTACATTTTGAACAAGGTGTGGGCACTATAATATCATATTAATTCCATTCAACCTCACTAATAATCTTGAAATAATCATGGATATGATGACAAGAGTCTTTAGTTATTTCCTTGAAAAATATGTGGTAGTCATTGCAGATGGTATTAACATATATTCCAAAACAAATATGGAGCATGAAGACCATTTAATCATTGTACTAGAGGCCTTATGAAAGGTTATGCTCTATGAAATGTACAAAAAGTGTGAGTTCAAGTGGAAGGAGGCCTTATTCATGGGATGTATCATTAAAATAAACGGGATATATTTGGATCCATTTAAGACTACTGCAATCGAGGTATAGCTGAGGCCATCTTTGGTAAAAGATATTTGTACATACCTGGGGTTTGGTGGATATTATCACAGATTTGTGTGAAATTTATCATGATTTTCCTACCCCCTTACCAATCTAACTCTAAAGTATTTAATTTTTACATGGTGTGAGGAATCCAAATAGTTATTCAAGGAGATGAAAAGGAGGCTTATAACTATTTTTGTACTCGATTACCCACAAGTGGATAAATTTTTGTTGTTTCTAGTGATGCTTCGAAGATAGTCATGGGTTGTGTGTTGATGCAAAATGAAAAATTCATTTCATATTCTTTAAGGAAATTAAATGATAATGATCAAAATTATCCGAAACATGATATTGAGTTGCCTACATTAATATTCACTTTTAAAATTTTGCAAAATTACCACATTGGGGTAAAATGTGAAATACAAACGGATCACAAAAACCTCAATTATATATTCACACAGATAGAGATGAATACACACAAATGAAGATGGTTAGATCGGATCAAATACTATAACTGATCCATCCATTATCACCCAGGGAAAGAGAACATAGGTGTATGATGCTCTAAGTAGAATGAACCCAAGGATTTTATTCTTGATTGGAATTTAATAGGATCTAATCTTCTAAGATTTGATGAACATGAACGTGGGAATCATAGAGATGGGAACATCAAATTTCATTTCACAAATTATTACTCAAAAGTATCCTCTGAAAAGCATAAAAGAAAACTCAAAAGGATGATTTGGGAACTAATAAAAAAGAGGAAACTATTAGAAAAGGTAAATCCTCATTGGTCAATGTTAATGAAGAATGTATTGTTGGATTTGGTTCAAGACTATATGTTCCATAAAATCCATAGTTAATGAGAGAACATTTGGATGGAGCATATAATTAAAATTTCTCTATCCATCCAGGAACCCCAACGATGTAACAAGATTTACAAGAGCATTATTGGTGGGATAACTTGAAGACAGATATTTCTATGTATACATAAATTTTCCAAGTATGTCAGAAAGTGAAGTATGAGTGGCCTAAGTATAAGGGGATGATGCAACCATTACCCATAGAATCTTGTAAATGGGAGAACATCACCATGAACTTTTTCATGGGAATTAGGAAGAAATCCAAAGGAAAGAATGATATTAGGGTAATCTTGGATCATCATACAATGAATTCACACATCATTATAATTTTCAGGGATTTTATTATATGATTAACTGACATGGATATAGATCATAGATATGGTAAGGATGCATGGAGTACCACTATAAATTGTATCTGATCGAGATCCATGATTAACCTCTATGTTTTGGAAGTGTTTTCAACAGGATATGAATACTAATTTGTACTTCTGTATGGCCTATCATCCTCAAACTGATGGAAAATCATAGAAGACTATCCATAGACTGGAGGAAATGTTTAGAGCATATTCAATTTACTTCATATGAGGAAGGGATCAACATCTTCCTATAGTTGAGTTCTCATACAACTACAGTTTCCACTCAAGCATACATATATATCCTTATGAATCCCTTTATGGGAAGAGGTCCAAGACACCGACATGATGGTATGATGTTGGGGAGCGAGAACTCCTAGCTCCAGGAATAGTAGATGAAATGGTGGAGAAGGTTAAGACTATCAAGAATCACCTTAAAGTTACTCAGATTCAAAAAAATATGATAAAAATCATCAACGAGACTTAGAGATTGCTGTCGGAGACATGTTATTTGTGTACATATCAGCATGGAAGATAGTTGTGAGATTTCAGATGAATGGAAAGATTATGCCAGTGAACATCATCCCTTATGAGAACCTTTAGTGCATTGGAGCAGTGGTCTACTTACTTGAACTCCCATAGAACCTATATCAAGTACATGATATATTCAATGTATCAATCTTGAGGATGTATATAACTGAAACATCACCTATAATCAATCCAGAGGTGGTAGCATTGGAAAATATCCTCTCGTTTGAAGAGAAATATGTGAAGATCATAGATCATATCGATAAAGATTTATGAAATAAGAAAATTCCCCTTATTTAACTATTGTGATGAAACCAAAATCATGAAGAAGAAATTTGGGAGTCAAAGGAAGTGATGATGTAGAGTTACCTTCATTTGTTAAGTATGGGAAAAGAAAATTTAGAGGCCAAAATTTATTAAGTGGGAATATTGTCATTACCCAATCATTTATTAATAAAAATTCCACTTGATATAATTAAATTAATTACTATGTAATATGGTCATTTAAAACATATGAACTTCCCTAGTTTTGTGTTTTTGGATTTCAAAATATGTTTATGATATATTATCATTTCTAACATATCTGTTGGACCATGATCCCATGATTAGTATATATATATAGGGTATTACAAACAAAATTTACTCAGAAAAATGAATTGGTGGCCACATTTAGTAGAATTGATCCGTACATGACCTATTTATTAGAGCAGAGAAAATAGGTGGAGTCATTGGGCATTTCTATTGACCAAGACTAAGCTAAGCTTCAACACGTTATGATTGAGTGGTACATCCTTAGGGATATGTGTAATTTTATAGGGATTTCCACCATGCAATGATATCCAAGACATCTCAGGAGTCTATCACCATCGCGCACCCTAACATAAAGGTCCTATGCAGATGTTATAAGGGGTTATGTATCAATATCCTAGCAAAATAATTATGTGCATGCTGTTTGTACAGAACAAACAATATACATTCACTTTATTATTGATAATTTGTAATTATTTTTTAAATCACAAATAGTATTTTAATTTAATATTAAATGAATAAAATTATTTGGATTAATTAAAAGTTTATTGAATTAAATAATATATTAATAAAATATTATTATTAATTAATTATTTATTCATTATGAATTATCATATAATTTAAATGAATATAATATTAGTTTTTATTATGTTATGGAAGCTGTTTTTATCAAAACGAAGGAATTTTCTATAAATGTCGATTTTTTTAAAGTTAAAATTCAAATGTCTATAAAATTATCTAGATAAAATGAATATTATTTTTTGAGTCAGGAAATCAAAGTTATCCCATGGTGAGTTTTATCTACTTTTATGACATATTCGAATATTTTGGTTAAAATTTAAATAGCATTTAATTATATAATATTTTTTATGAAATCATAATGACACAATAGTGATGTAATAAAATACTATAAATGATGGGTTCATCCAATATATGTTTTAATATTGAAATATTATGATCTTAGGTTTATTTTATATATTTTAAAAATCCTTAGTGGACCCTACCAGAATTAAAAAACAGTTTAAATTTATAAATTGATTTCGTTTAGAGTGTGACTCACCTACTCATAAGCAATCATAATATTTTAGGATAATTAGAAATTGGAATTATAAAATAATTATTTACACACCCCTATGAAAAAAACATGTGCAAAAACCATATCATGGTTTGTATTTTTGACTATTTTAATGTGTAGAGTCCAAAAAAAACTAATGAATTCCCAATTTTTTACTATATAAACCCACCCAAGCTCAGACATCCTCTTCACTCAATGCATTTGGAACTCGACCAACCCCTTAACTCTTATCAATAGAACCCTCCAAAATCTCCCTATGCTCCCATGAATCTTCTCACAAGCCCCAACTAAGCCTTTTGGATCACACTTCCAAGTAGGGGATTCATTCCATTCTTATTTTATCCAAGATTGTTAAAATTGTTATAACCTTCTAATTTAAATTATAAATACTAGGGTATTATTTTGATTCTCCCTTATACTTTCCTATTTATGAATAAATTAGTAGATAGTCTTTTCCCCCTCATTGATTCCATCATTGTATACCAGCTACCATGCCGATATTCCATAAGGAATATCTCACTCCTCATTTAGATTCAAGAAATTCTTTTGTATTATGAATCGAAATTCCATTACATATGTTGGAACATGTTTTTATATGATCCCTATAATGTCATTTTCATATAAATATGATGAGAAAACCATTTTTATATCATCAAATATTTTAATATTTTTTTTCATGTTTTTATGCTGCATAAATTGCGAAGAGATTTTCTAATCCAAACTCATTTTGTAGTAAATACCATGCCTTGTTTCCTATCAAATGTATTCAAATTTATAAAAATTTAATTATTGATTATAATGATTCATGTATCAATTTCACATTCATTATCCATGAAATAAGTGATTATTTTTTAATTAATTAATTGCTTAAATTCATAAATTATTCGTCTTGTTTATGTGAAGGTCAGCCACACTCTAAAGGAAATCATTTTAAAATGATAAAAATGATTTCTATGTCTTGGATGGTCTACTGAGGCTTTATAAAATAAATCAAATAATCCTAAAATAAAAATATTTTAATTTTGAAAACATAAATTGTCCGAACAAACTATTTATTGTTTTTATTACCTCACTATTGGGTCATTATGATGTCGTAAAACACATTATATATTTAAATGGTAATTAATTTTTACCCAAAAATTTTACTATCTTTAAAAATTATGAAAATTTCACATTTTTATATCATCAAAGTCATGATTCCAAAAATAGTATTCATTTTATCTAAATAATTTTCTTAAATATGTAAATTTTTCTTTAATAAAAACTGAATTTTTTTGATAACTCATTGGTTTTGAAAAAAACGGCTTTCAAATCAAAATTGTATTCATAAAAACAATAAAAAATATTATATTTAATAAAAATTAATATAGTAATAATAATTTTTAAAAAATTTTTTAATTAAAAATTCCTCTAATTCATCAAATTAGATTTCATAATGGAATATTGGATAAAAATACAATTTCAGATTTAAAAATAATTTACAAAGTAACATTAGTAAAATTAATTTATATTTTTTATTCTATACAAAAATAATGCACATAATCATAATTGTTGGGTCTTGTATCATAACCCTTTAAACAACCCACATAAGACCGAAGGGTAAGGTGCGTGATGGTGATTGACTCATGGGTTGGCTCAGATAAAATTGCTCGGGTGGTAATATTTATTAACTTACACATCTCCTGTTGGTAGATCCATTTGATCTTAACGTGTTGAAGCATGGTTTATTCATGGTCAAGAGAAAATATCAATGGCACCACCACCTTTTAGTGCTCTGAAATATGGTCTTCATATAGATAAATTATACTATATGAGGACATCACTTCTTTTTTTGAGTAAATTGGATTTGCTAGATCCCTATATTTATAATAATCATGTGACCACTATTTAATAGATATATAAACAACAATAATAATTCATAAAGGTATTTAAAAATAAAAATACATAAAAACATAAAACCACAGAAGCTTATATGTTTTATATGACCATTCTACATAGTTATACATTTAATTAATTCTGTTGTATTTTTCATATACCAAAGTTTTGGTCGTTACTGGCACACTTGAAGAATAACCATTATCCTTTAAGAAATCTATATTTTTCAATTATGAATCTCAAAACCATTTTATATAATTTTTCATACCACACGAATAGTGTATATAACACATTAAAATTACCAAATAAGTAATCCAAAGTCATGAAATAATGAAAAATAATTGATCCACGTAACTCATGATTAGAAAATTTGAGACACTAATGGAAAAGAACAACTGAACCACCAGGAGTCCCTATAAAATAAGAATATAATAATAAACATCATGATATCACCCAAAAAAATAATATCAAACCCTCTTTAGGATAAAAATCCCATTGGAATACCAAAACCAAAGAAAGAGAGAAGATAAACACTAAAAGAGGGGAGAAACCAATTGAAATGAAATTTACATTATGATTTCTTGAAATATCCAAACCAAAATCACCCAACTACTGATTAAATAAATTATGAAAGAAGGTTTTATGGATGAAAAAAAGTGTAACCAAAATGGTTAATATTATATTTGTTTTATGTTAAAATTTAAATAGGTTAAAAAGGTTAATTTCAAATTTTAAATGACAATGACTTCTTTCGTGGTTCTCCCACTTGATTTTAAAAACTGTGCAAATCCTTGCATTTATTTCTATCCAAGAGTAACTAGGTAAAAACGTTTCTTGGAAAATGGAACTTGGCCATACAAAAACTCTTACATCCTGGACAGTGCCACTGCTTATGAAACATAGTTTGATCTAAGTTGGTGCACAGTTTCCCCAAAAAAAACACACCATCTGTGCACCACCAACTATCAACCCCAAAAACTAAATTTACCTTCAAAAAACTCATGTAATACAGAATGGATATACACTAGACTTCAGAAATATAGAAAAATACTTAAAAATCACAAATGTGACATTTGTCTCAAACATTAATGTGAGAATAAAAATTCCTTACCTCCAGTCCAAACATGTAATATATGAACGTTTTCACTAATATATTAGAGATATATAAAACAATTATAGATATAAATCATTTATATTTTTAATACAATACACTAAAACAATTTAATTTATTTATTTTGATTATATACATAATACCGAATCCTTTATGTGCACATTGGGTATTTTAATGACGTTCAATTTATAAATTCAAAACAACATCAATGTGTTGGGTATTTTTAAAGGGTTAATTCTCCCATAATCTGTAGAAAGATAATCATGAAATAATTATAATTTTTATAAATAAATAATAATTGGAATATAGTAACCATGAATTTTAGTTATAAAACATGGAATATGTTATAATCATGGAGACGTTACGTTGTATGTATGCAAGTTTTATGCTTCTATTTTTTACCGATCATGATGGTGTGATGTTAAGTGATATTTTAAATTTATATGATTATTATTATATAATAACATTCATATTAGTTTCTCAAATAACATTTTATAACCATCCATGAGATTTTATAATAAAAAACGAATCGCATCATTTCGTTAGGCGGTAGTTTACTATACATATGAACGACATTTTCATTTTTCAATACATGGTAAAGTAATAATGTATATTTTATATTAATATTCTAGAATTATTAAAATTTCATTATGATCACATAATAAATTAAAATAATCATCCTAAATAACCATGAGAGGCAATGATGGAAAACCAACTACATCAGTTCATGACGTGGTACCCATATGTATTTATGAATAATGGTTTAATTTTTAATTTTTTGGAAGAGTTTATGGGTAAACACTATTACATTAAATTAATATCATTCAAGTATATGGGAAACCATTTTTATGTTTTATTTTTTATTATATTAATTATTGTTGAAAAATTTTATGGGATAATAAGAAAGTTACTTATGATGATTACCTTTACATAAAAAACAATTCATTATGATGTGTTATTGTGGTCCCTAGGGTTAGTCATCTGGGAAGAACTAATGCAATATAATGTTTCTAATAAAATTTTATAGACATTTGGTTATGTTTTTTGGAGTAAAATATCTTTATAGGTGTAAATATGTGAGGATAGCGGGTTCCCTTTTATAAATAACGATATGTGTCATTTTTGAAGATACCAAATACTATTTATTAAGGGTAAGTCCCAATATACCATAATGCCTCCAAAAAAATAAATAATGGAGTTTAAATGTCATATGGTCGATCAAAACCTCAAAAATTTAGACCAAACCATGATTTAAAAATCTAATTATATTTACCAGTATAATTACACACATTTACAATTTTATTTTTTCACAACGGAAATACTCATTAATAACCATTTCGATTCATTATGGAAAATAATTAATACATAAATTATATAATATATTTATTTTCATGTTAATAAAAATAAAAAACATATTATATTACTAAAATCATTTAATTGTTAGAATTAAATTTAAAAATAATCCCTAGAATTATGTCTAAAAACTGTTTTCGAGAAATGCATTCTTCCTGAAATAGATGATACTATATTAACTATATGAGTAGGAATAATCATTATAGAAATCTAAATTAATATAAATATATGTATAATTGATGAATTTTATTTATATATTTATTTACATCGGGTTATTTTGTTAAATTAAAATTGATAATCATTATGCATTATAATATAATTTGCAAAGAAGTGTGTTTTAATGAATGAAAATAAATGTATAAAAAAAATTTGAAATTGATAATTTATATGAAATTAATAATGTTATTCTACATTAAATGTTTCATATGTATTTATAAAAAATCTAAAATACATTGGGGATTTGAAATTAATTTTTCTAAATAAAATAAATGGTAATATTTTAAAAATGGTTATTTTTCCATATTCCATAATAAATAAATCATTTCTAATGGATCCCAAATATTCACTTTATATTAATTTAATGTGATTATTTTAAAAATTATTATAATTTTATAAGATAATTTTATTAAATTATCTAAATGAAATATAATTTTATCCCATAATATTCTATAAAAATCATTTTCAATGAAGAATATTTTTGTGGAAGAAAATATCATTATTAAAAATGGCTTGATTTTTTATTAATAATTAATTAATAAATTTATATTTATTTTTAGGAATATATAAATTTCATTGTGTAAATAATTCTATTCATACAATCCAATTTAACATCTACTTTATTTCAATCACTTTAAATAGTACTATTTTAATTCTATATCAATGCTCATTTAAAACTATTGTATCATGTTTTATATTATAAAAAAATTATGTTCATTTAAATAGACAAGTTTTTATTATTCTACTCCATTAAAAAAATTCCACTCAATTTAATGAACATGTTGGTAATGGAGGGTTTAACAGTAGAAAATACTTTTATAGAAAATGAACGTACTAAAATGGGTTAATAAACATTCATATAAAAAATGGAAAATGAAACAAAAATTCATGTAAAATGTTAAAAAAATATTTCTATATTAGGATAACATTATTTAAAAGATAAATAAGTTACTTGTAAACGATTTCCATTTAGTAAAAAAAATTTCAATTTTTAGTACAGAAGATACCATCGATTTAGCCAAAATGAATAATATTTCTATTTAGAGATCCTTTTCATAATTTTGATGGATTCTTTTACAATTTTGACTTATAAATTAAAGAAAATATACTTAATTTAATTGTTTGATTTCATACCATAATAATTTTTCATTGCAATATCATCTATTTCTATAAACAAAGGTAATTCAAGAATAGTTATTATGCCAGAACCACTAAAATAATGAAAAAACAGATCATATAATCATTAAAAGTATAAAAATATATTATTAACATATTTAAAATTAATAAAACAAAATGGAAACCACATGGTAACATAACATAAAATTTTTATAAATATTCATAATAATCTATAAATCAAATGTTCATCTTAAATCAATGTATAAATAAATATATTGATATCCTAATCACTATTGATATTCAAAATAATAATGGAGATCATCCCAAATAATCCTTCATGATAAATCACATTTCATACAAAAGGGATACATATATCTCAACACAATTTTATTTTTAAAAAATTATTATTCACATTGAAATACAAATAAACGAATAATATTTTTTCATAAATTTTATTTTTCAAAATTAGTATAATACTTATTCATATAATTTGTTAAGAAAAAAAAATTATACAAAAATTAAATCTTTAATTCCATTGTAATGTGATGCACCCTTATTACCCTTCGGGTGACTGTTCATACCTTTAGCCATTCCAGAAGTATTATGTTTTTACCCATAGCCATTCCAGATGCATTGGGTTTTCAAATGGCTTGTGGGATTTCTATTATTTATAACTATTAAAAATATGATAATGATAACATAATTCTTATGGATTATATAACATTTTAAATATTACTATAGACATCTCAAGAAACAATATAATTCATTAAAAACCCTTTTATAACCCCTTAAGGTCTCCTATACTACTCAATCTGTTCTAGGGATTTTTTAAAATTTAATATAATTATATTACCATCAATCACATATTGAATATTATTTTTCATCAATCGTGGGTTTTTACATTAAATAAAAGTGTAACATTAAATCACCTTTCTTATTCAGTGGTGATGTACAAAATATTCATTAAACCAACTAATGAAAAACTAATACATTACAAACCATATATGTATAATTATATTTCTATATAAAATATCATTGGTAAAAACTCTTCAACAACAGTCATCTTTAGATCCAACACTGAAACACTTCAATCATTCAACATTAATAAGGTTCAAATAATTATCCCCTAATAATTAATCACATTATTTGGGTAATAACTCAGATTGTTTTCTTGTTTCCCATGTCTAAGAAATTAAAGAATAAGTAGTTCTTGACGTTTAATATTATTAAGAACAGTCGCTTGATGTATAATATACATTATCATTAGTTTTGGGTTTTTAATCAAATTAATACATTTCTCACCACATTGGTAGTTTTCATACTTTTTTCTTTTTTCCACCAATAACAAAAATGAATCAAAGAAAATTTTATATTTAATTAATAAAACAATTGTAAATAAATAATCATAAATGTAATAACTTATAAATGATACCTTTATCATAAAATATTCATTTTAAGGTTTAGAAATAGGTTATTAATAGTAAAATTTCCTAACATATATTATTTCTTATAAAATTTTATTAATTCCGTCATTTTTGTTCATAATGTGTTATAAATCTCAAATATTATCCTCTGGGAGTGTCAGATCTGATGGGCAGCATGGTCCATTTTCATGCCCTAGGTGATGGTCTTGTAAAGATAAATTATCCATTTTTAGTGCTTTTATCATAGGGAAAAATATTCCCAGATGAAAGGGTAGTTTATGAAGATCCCGTATACCCATAAGTGAAAAATTTCAAGATAAAATAAATTATAGAACAAATAAATTATTTTTTTAAATTACTTATAAAAATTGGAATGTATGTTTTTCATTGATTAAAACATGTAATATTTGTTATAATGTAAATTTTCCTATAATGGTTATGTGGTTTGAAAATTCACTATCTCCATAAAACTAAAAATAGAACCTTCCTTTTGATTTATGTAAATTAAGTCAAAAAATATGTTAGAAATGTATGTAAAATGGTTCATTTTGAAAAAAATTGAATGAAATTTTAAAAATGAAATAATTGTTTTAATTCATTTATTTATATGTTTATACATATTAAAATTAATTTTATAAATTGAAAAAATGGATACAAATTATTTATATAATTTTTTATTAAAATAATTTTACTAAAGTTTATAATGTAATTTGTCACATATGTAAAAAAAGTTAATGTATTAAAATTCAATGATAGTTAAATAACATAATATATGAGAAAAATGAAATTTGGAAGCCATTTAGGCATAAGTAATATTTTCGAGAATCATTTAGAAGAACAAATAAATAGAAAAATATATTTTTAAGGGAAACATTAAAATAAGATTTTTATTAAAAATATATGACCCTTACTATTTTGGTAACATTATAATCATAGGACCTAACAAATATTTACATATAATGAAACATTAAATAACGTGTAAATATTGGGGTTCATGATATATTATGTTAATGATATAATTTGTTAAATAATAAAAATAAAAATCGTTGAATAGGTTATTAGTGTCACTTAAATAAAAATGATATTAGAAATACCTAACCTTGAATCTAGACATGTCATCTATACCCTCTTTCTGTTGTATTTTACAAATATCATAAATATTAATTTCCAAAATTAAATTATTAATTTTTAATCCCTAATAATTTAACATTTTAAATTATTCTTTTTAATTGAATATTAAAATTATTAATTAATTTTTTCAATGTTAGGTGTTTAGATGAAATTCTATTCATAAATTAAAAAATGTAAATAGTAGGTTTACCATTTTCATGGGGGTAATTACTCTGAAATATAATTAATAAAAATCGTGTAATAATTATCATTTTTATATTTTATCTAAACTATAAAAATCAATTTAATACGGTTGTGAGAAATTTACTTTATTCCAATCATCGTGATAATAGGGTTCATGCACACATAGGGAACATTTCAATTTTTCAATAATGATGGTGGACCAAATATATGTATGAATTTATATTTATTTAATTTTAATTTTATAATAATTATCATATAATTTCTATTAATACACATATATATACCATCCAAGTGATTCCATGTTAAAAAATGAATCATATCCCTTCACGAGGCATTGGTCGACCATACACACCCACAACATTTTAATTATTCAGTGCATGAAATTGTAAGAAATTATAAAAAATATAATTTTTATAAATTTACTAATATTTAGTGAATATAATATAAAAAAATTAAACCATTATCATGAACATAATTTATTGTTGATAATGAAGAATGATTTTTATCAGTTCATGAGGTTGTATCCTCCCACACAAACAAAAGATAGTTTCATTTCCAATTTGATAGAAGATGAAATGGATAATTATTTTAAAAAATTAAAATATATGTATATAAAAGATAATGTTTTTATTATATAGTAATAGTTAATATATAATTTGAGGTTTTAAATGAAGAAGTAAAGTAAAGATCATTGTGTAAAAAATTACCTTCTCTTAAAAAATACTCATTCTGATCTATTATTAATTACCTAATGTTTGGTTTATTAGCAAGAAAATCATATATAGAATGTGTATAAGTATATAAAGGAAATACTTTTATATAATTTTTATAATTAAATTGTATTTAGTTGTGAGAAAATATATGAAGAGTGTTTTCCTTTTATTAATTAAGGACGGGAAGCATTTTTTAAAATACCACAAACTCTCAAATAATGGTAATTCACTCCCAACCCGAGTAACACCAAAATTTTTATGTCATGTATTTTTGGTATTACATGGTTTATATAAACCTATACCATTAAAAACATATAACTGTTATTCCATTTTCTTCTTAGGTTTCTCTCTTTTAGATATTTATTTATTTCATTATAGAAAGGAATTTCTTAATATGATTTGTGTTCATTATGAAAAAAAAATAATTTTAACTTATTAAAATATATATTTTTATTCATTTAAAATACTGTATTATTTATTTCATATTTATATACTAAAAATGGAAGAGTTAAATATTAATTTTATTGTAAAAAACATTTCAAAAATGGTTTTTCATGAAATAAAATATTCAACCAGTAAATGTTGTTATATTTACTATAGGACTAGAAATAATCATTATAAAAATAAGTTAATAATATATATATAGATTATATAAATTTAATATATTTATTTACTTACTCGGGTATTGTAAAATTATTTAAAATGGATGAAATTTGTTCACATATAATTAGTTTATAGAATACATGTTTTTAAGAATGAATATAACCATGTTGAAAACATCAGAATTGATTATTTAGATGATATTAATTAAATTATTATATATAATTTATTTCATATTTATCAATTATACCATTTCAAAAATATAACATGTATTTTAAATTACACTATTATATGAAATGTAAATATTGTATTTTAGAAATAAGTACTTTTCACAGTTCATAAATGTATTATAAATTAATGAAAAATACTGAAATGTCACCCAAGGATAATTATACTATTCTGATTTTAAAAAATAATTTTAATTTTATAAATACATATTTACATAATTTATGGAATTCAATTAGAATATTTTCTCACATTAATGGGTAAAAATACTTTTTGAATAAATCATATTTTTGAAGAATAAAATTATTTTTATTACAAATTTAGTGCTTATTTCATAATAATTTACAAATTCATTTATATAAATTTTACCATATTTAGATATTTTCTAAAAATACCAATAAATTTATAGCTAATATTTTAATTGGTAAAATATATTGGTTTCACTTATATAATTATATTTTATTATTAAATTGTGGTTTTTTAAAACCTAGTGTTGAGTACTCTATATGCTATCAAAACATAGTGTTATTAAGAATAACTAGAATATACATGCTCCCTAGTGTGTCATTATATCAATGATAAGATATGTAGTAAACAAAGACTCACAAGGAAACCATATCAATTAATAACTCTTACGAATCATATTCACTTTAAATGTGTTGCTACCTATAGAAATCACTCTATGTTGAACAGTTTTTAAAACCATAAGAAATGGTCAGTTAGGCTTCGTTTTGTAATATATATATATATATATATATATATATTAAAATAGAAATTATTTTGTTAGAAATCATTATCTAGCAACAGATGGAATGAATACACCCATAATGGGTCTACTGAAGGGATAATATCTTCCTTGGAAAACAAGGTCCTTTGAACGATCCCTCTCAAAGGAATCACCTATGACCAAATAACTATCATTTCCACTATGAACCCCAAACTACCCATTATAACATATAATTGGTTTATACCACTCTTTATTAGATTGTAATTCATCGATGTCACCAATGCAAAGTGGAATCATGATATAGCTCACATAGAATGTCATTCTTTAATGGTAAATGTGGTCCATCTAAAGAATCCCACAAAGAACTTGTCCTTGAATATATAATTTTGGTTATTATTTACATTTTTATGTGATGAAATTATTCATTATTAATATAAATCACACAAATTAAGGATATTAACATTTATACCAGACATTTAAAGTATGATTTATGAAAAAAAATATCATTCCTCTAGAGGCAATGAGACAAAACTAATCACTAAACCTTTTTTAACAGTCCAATATCAAAAATTTCATAATAAATAATAAAATTCATATTATGTGAGTATCACTTAAATAAAACTTTTTAATCAACTATAATGTTTTATTTTTTGAGTAAAAATCATTTATATTTGGAATCCTAGACATCCTACTAAAAAAGTCTTTTCCAAATAGGTGTCTTATTTCCATAAAATGTTAAAATACATTCATGACAATTAAATCTACAATTTCCATAAAATTAATATAATTAGAATTTAAAAGTATGATATATCGTTTTTCATTTACTGACTTGACTACCACATTGACTACTATCCAAACAAATTTTCTACATGGTTTCAAGAAGGAATCAACTTTTACTAGAGGTTTTTTACTATTTTTGAGGGCCTTATTTGTGTTTTGGTGGAGATTATCACATCATATCACATGATTTAATAATAAATAAAGTGAAATAGAGTCATGAATGACCATATTATTCATATGAAAATTGTCTTACACAAGTACAACAACATATATAAAAGTAAATAAATGAAATTTAAATAAATTTACATGGGACAACTAGACACACAATGTCTGGTGACATATCCATCTCCCCATATGGATATAAGATATCATTATAGACTTGTCCCATACACACACCCAACATGTAACAAAGACCTCGTGAATTTATACTTAGGTACCCTTGTGTAATAGTGTCCTCACAATGGTGTGAGTACAAAAAATCATAGGGAACCACCGATGCGGTCCCATAGTTAGATGGTAACATAAGTTACAATATATGAACTCTACTCATCACAATATCAACATAGATAACACCAAACTACCCAAAATAAAATAAAACCGAAACACTCATACCAAATAATGATTCCACCTGGAGTGATCAAGAAATATTATCAGACTATCAGAGAAACCACGATAAAATATAGATAAATTAAATCCATAATAAATCCTTTGGTCTATAATCCCTACCAACCATACCTACATCAGCCAATACTAGAATGGTATCTGACCACATATCATACTGGTATCATACTTTAAATAAATTTAATTTTTCTATTAATTAAAAATAACAATATGGAATGAGATGTGTGATAATCATAAATAAATACGTGGAGTATCAAGTGTAATTTTCCAAACCACGTGGTCATGTATTGTTATGTCCAAAAATTTCAAATAAATGATAAAAATCCCTATGTCCAACATCCGGACCAAGAAGAAGTAGATCCACATGTCCAATAATTTTTAATAAATTATGATGATCAAATTTTCTATCATCACATCCATGAGAATTTTGTGATTCATATACCAAAAATCATGGATATGCTTTAAAATTTCATACCCCAATTCTAAAAGAGTATCTTAGGAATCTACTAGGGAGATCACCATAATTTAATGAGAATATCTTAGATAAAAAAATTAGGGGAAATGTGTCCACCAATACAATATTATCTATACACCCGTAGAAGGAATAAGTCGTATCAAAACATATAATCCTAATATAGTAACATTGAATCAAGAATGCTTGTAAACGCGATCCTGAGAAGTACCAATGGGAATCCCTATCAAAAATTGTAGGGTATCACATTTATTAGAAAAGTAATAGGATGTATTATTCGAAATCATTGATTCATTTGGATTAACCTGTGATATAATTAATGAAGATTTATATTGTCCAAATTATTAAACCCATCACTATTTTGATTTGCCCATGTTCTTTAATTATCAGTGCATTTTAAAACTACAAAAAACTATTATATCTATCAAAATACTTAACTCACTCTTACATGGTGGGGTGATCCTGGAAGCACCCACATGGGACCCTTTAGAAAATAAAATACAATGAAATCCATAAGGGATCATTTGGGTCTATAAATAATAAATGGCATCCATTTTTGGATCCTCCAATCCATCTTATAGTATCAAAATATCAGCTTATTCATCAAGACATCATTTCCCCGTCCATCAGAAAATGAGTTTCTTTCCCTTTCCACCTACATAGGGTTATTACATAATATCATGGTATGAGGATGTCTCTTGGACCATCTCAATTATCATCATTATTCTGTTGATGCACCCAATTCGAGTCATCCAAAATTACATCCACCTTGGATCATATATGTTTTGACATGCATTAATACATTCAGTTTGACATTCAAGGAGATACAGAGGATACATAATATACTAATAAAGCTCAATCATATATATTAGTACCATTAAATTATTTTATCACACATGAGTTGGTAGATACCCCTAATGTATATACATTTACCAAGTTTAATTAACTATTAAAAATCATTAGAATTCATTTAATTGACATGTTTCACCATTAAGAGAGATACTGAGAATCCATATTCCACCATAAAGATCCCTTATATAATATATGGAATGTATAAAAAACCATATACCTTTTGGAATACCAAACTAATTTATCCCAATGGCCTATAAATAGTTTCTAGACATGTCAATGATCATCTATGGTAGATAGAGGTCTTATCTCATCCAAAATCAACTGAAGATAATTAATTATTATTAAATTATAATTAAATATAAAAATGAAATATAAATTAAAAAATAATTTAAATAAAAAAAAGGCCTAAATTACTATTTTATGATCTCATCACACTATAAATGGTCATAAAAACCATGAACCATTATCCATACAAACTAGAGAGTATTTTAATTAAAATCATAAATTCATGAAAAATTTACAATGGCGATATTATTTGATGTAATGACATGAATCAAAGAATATATTTCATCTTCTATCATTATATTTCTTGAGATACAGATGGAAATATTAAAATTTATTGGTTTCTATCCTACTCTAGTAGAGTTAGGAATAAAAACAATTACAAGGAAGCTGGATTATATAAGATTAATGAGAATAAAATAAGAGTGGATAAAATATTTAATAACATACCTATAGGATAACAATGCATATGAAGATGTTAAATTCTACCCACGAACAAGGATTATCTTTCATAGAGGAGGGGAGAAGGATGGTGGAATGTGTGGGGAATCTTCCAGGGGAAATGTGGGAGGAAATGGGGGTCAAACACCATATTGGAGAGTTGGAAAACCGGTTATATTTTTCCATTTAAATGATGATAACATGAAGAACACACATTTTGGAAGATAATATTTTAACAATACATTATCAATACCATATCCCATATAAACCACCCAGTTTCCTTATATTGGTTACAAGATGTTCTCTATCAATGAAAAATCAACCAACCCCAAGTGCTACAACCATGCACGGATATAGCGCATGCCTAAAAAAATAGTGCCAACCATTCATGTTACTTATCACCTCCCTGCCAATCAACATGGTTTTATAGGGTCCCTTACATGGTTAATCAATCGTGTTTCTTTTAGAATCTTGATCGCTTGGATATGCTTAATAATTAGTAGTAACTATGCAGCATGCATGCACCCAGGGATGCACTTTTCCAGAACACTAATTATGGGGCATGAACCCCAAGAACACTTTTTAATTCTCCAAAAAACAATCTCAGTATCAAATATAATCTAAAACATTATTCATATGCATTCAAACCTTCATAATATCATATTAAATCTATTCTATAGTCATTACAAATATATTAATTTAAAAATAAAAAACCTTCTGAAAATTTCCATCTTATGAAACCTGAGATATTATATATAATCACATAAAAAATAATTTTGATCACCTCGGGATGAGAACTCATCCATGTAAATGAGTTGCAAGTTTTCTATACATGTAATATAAATGTTTTGACTTGATCGTGGACTCATATCAATCCCCAGGATGAAACTACTACCATAGATGATTTCTCTATCTAAAAAATTAAATAGTAAATCATATCTAATCCTTCATCATCATAATATCTAGTGAAACCGTTATTTATTCTATCTTTTACGACATATCTATAATTGTATCTAATATAATCAATCCCAAAAATAAAATAATAAATATTATTATTCCCCATGTTTTATCCTTCATTTTTATACCCCACTAAACCATTAATAATATAATTGGATGAAACTATTTCATAATATAAGATAATTCAATCATCTAGGAGGTATGGATATACAAGAATATATGATTTTATAAAATATCTATAATCAAAAAAAATTATAAATGAAATATTTATTTAATTATCCTATGATATTTGAAGAATTTTATATAAAAAGTATACAATATTATAAATATATACAATAATATATATGATATATTTCACTATGGAGAAAAATGAATTCATTATGAAAGAAAATAATTCATTGGTTAAAGATAATAAAAATTCAAGTATCTTTTTCTAAGAAAATATTAGATACTACATCTTTAGTTGGGTTTCCCAATCTATATCCCAAAATAAATTATTTTTTACTATTATTATACAATCCTATAAAATCCTCAAATGATTATACTAAAATAAAAATAATAACAAAATATCTCAAATAAAACCTATATATAAAATACAATTCATAATCATCTCTATGGATTGGAAGTGAAAAGTGGGTACCACTATAAATCATATAATCAAATGATAGTGGATAAAATCTAGAACCATTAACTAACTCATCCAAATATATGGTTTTTAAATTTAATATACTATAGGGAAAAAATAAATTTTAAATTCTAGATGCTAATGAAAATCATTATTAATTATGATCATATTTATAAATATTTTTAATGAATTTTATGAGAAATATAAAATAAATGTTAAAAGAGACAAATGAAAATATCTCATAACCCTCATAATATATTATGAATAACAAAACAAGAATTTCACTTTCATATGATTAGAAAATAATTTTAATCCTTCAAAAACACTTAACCACATTAATATATTTTATAATAATTCAAAAAATTCAATAATGTTGATAATGAGGGTCTAAACTGTTGTACATAATTACCTATATTTTATTCATATACATATTAGGTTCATCTACTATAACATTTTTAAATTTATAATGCTACTTGAGGGTTTAGATATCAACTATCGTCTATCTGAATCATGTATTATCCATCATAATCTACGATAATATCCCCATATAATTTAACTACCCCATTCTATAACATAATAATTCTTTACAAAATATTATGTATGTACAACAGTATGTTCACAGTAAAAAAATACAATAAATGATATATCCAAGAAACCATCACCCATGATATCATTCACCACAAAACCTAATGAATCATGTCCTTATATCCACCAAAGAAACATTCATATAGATAATTATAAACTCATATGAACCATAAACATTACTTAGGTATAGAAATTTTTTCATTTAATTCAGTCACTATATAGTCTCATTCTATATAGGTGAAATGTCACCATAATGAAAATTGACCCCTTATGGTGACTTCATAAACAATTTCACTTTCACTACTCAAATAATGAAATTTCTAACAAATATATATATAAAACCCCATGTAATATATAAATTTTGGATCACCAATAGCACAAATAAAAAATTAGTAATCACATGTTATGAAATTCTAGCATCTATCATTTTGCGGTGGATGAGTAACAAAGACTTCAAAAAATAGTAGTTATTTAGTTATCCTCATTTTTGTTAGACTATATAAAACATATGATATCTTAACATAAATATAATTTTACAACCTCCACCTATACCAAACAACAAATGGAGTTATTTTGGATGAAGAAAAATGAAATATCCTTGTACCCTAGGTACAACCATTAACAATATGTCGAATGATTTGATATAAAAAATTAATAAATTATCAATATGTATTACCTCTGATAGAATATAGTCATGAACTGTTATTCTATATTCATATATACTCAAACATATATAAACTTATCCTAATAATTATTTTCATTATTTAAATTTTTTTGTTGGATAAAAAAGTGTTACAATTATTATCACACTACTAATTCAATTTTATATATTATTATCATGTCACTCTAATGAAACTTCTTGATTTGGTCTAGTATATGGACTGAAATATATATAATTTGTTATGGAATATATGTAATATATTATTTCCAATATCTAGAACACAATAAAAAATTATTAAAATTTAATCCATATAATAATCCTTCAAATGAGTAAAATACATTAAAGGAAACTAGTATATAGATCAAAAATAAAAACATGAAAAATTATTGTCTCTAAAAATAAAAACATTATAATGAATCATTAATTCACAAATATTCCCTTTTTAAAACATATATTTATTCTATGTTAATTATAAAATATTAAATTAAATGATTCTAACAATTTAATTAATAATTTCATCCATTTTCAAATCAATCATCTTTTATATTTTTTATATAATAAATTTATTTGATCTACAAAAAATGGAAACCATATTATTATTAAAGATAGATCAATTTTTCATCGACAATGATTTCATCCAACATGAAATGAACAAAAATATGTTTTATTAATATTATTAGAATGAAGGGGTAAATCTAATCATCCTAATATATATAGATCATTGATTTTATATGATCGTTCATTATTTTCCATTCATCCAATCATATCCCACACCACAGATAGATCGAAAAAAAATTAAATTTTGGAGGGGATAATAAAATATTTTTTCTTAGGTGAAACATAAATAACCATATTATATTGATCAAAATACAATATAAATAAAGAACCCTCTAAATGAAATATCCTTATAAATTTTCATATACTAAATTATTTATCTTAATATGTATAGGTAATATCATTTTGTTGAATTATAATACAATTGGTCACATTCTATATTTCTGATTTCAAACAATCCAAAATAGATTAAACATATCTATATTAATAACTCAAATACAAATTAATTAAAATAAGTAAATTATATAAAAATTCCTATTTACAAAATAAAAAAAATATTTCATCTATATATTCAAAATTCATTGTATTTTAAAATAAATGTTATCCAGAACATAGATTTATATCTTATAAGTTATTTTTGAAGCCTTTAATTAGTACAATGTTTCATTTTCCCACAACATATAATATTAAAAAATATTCTAAGGTTAAAAAATTCCATACCATGTATATAAAGATCATTAGAATATTTTTTAAACAGTTATATAATAATTAATGACAAAAAATAATGAATAATAATATCATTATTTATTTATAAAATGAAATATAATATCTATCAGGATTCGGTGAAGAATAAAAAAATAATCGTTTGGTTTGAAAATATACATCTACTGAAATAATATTATTTATTTATTTGAGTTATAAAGAAAAATATCCAAGACATGATGCGTATTCAGTATATTATGATGAGTGATAAATTAAAGTAATTGTGTTTTATACACACCTCAATAATATTTCCTTACCCTTATGAGGTTAGACCATGAGGAATCTATTTTATTATGTGATTATTAGTTCTCACACTTTGCATCCCCAAAACATTTAAAAGGGATATTTATTCTCTTTCTAGAATATTTTATAATATGTTTATCAAAAAAATAATGAGAATTTCTCAAAAGTGTAAAATTTCATTCATTGGATCTATAACATTCAATATATATACCTTTGAATATTAAAATATTTTGTCTTTTGACATTCTAAAAGACATTTGTAAATTTTTTATTATTTAGTTTCATATGATAAATTCATGATTTATTTTAACTCTTCATTGGGGTAGAGGAACATAACATTGGAAGAGGTTATTTACCTTTAGGTCTTCAATATTCAAAATTTTTATGGCTTCCTTGCACTATTTTAGTCATCTGTATCACATGTTTATGAATTAAATTTCATTATAGTAAATATATAGAATATTTATTTTAATAAGTTATGTTATTACATATATATATATATATATGATCCTTTGAATCTATATTTTAATTTTAATTTCCCGATCATTTAAAATAAAAATTAATGTTGATTTAGAATGTTATATGTTACACCATTCCAAATAAAACAATAATTTTAAACTACAATAGTTATAAATTAAACATAAAATTTGATTACATGAATATGAAACAATAAATTACGATATATATATATATATATTTGTGTGTGTGTGTGTGTTTTCTAATCTATATAAATTTATTGACAAATTTTTAGTAAATAATGAAACCATTTTTTGTAATGAATTTTGATCATATAAATATGTTTAAATTAGAAAATATTTTCTATATATTTTTATGAAAAAATATATTAAATAATTATTTTATTAAAAAATATATATATAATTTTATATAATAAATATTCATTTAGGATATCATTTTATGAATACTTACAAGGGTAAAATTCTATTATTTTTAAAATATATATATATTTCACAAAAAAAGTGAAGTATACAAATATTTATTTGTAAAAATAGTCATTTCATTTAATAAAATAACTATATTAGAAGTACCAAAATTGCTAAAAATTGAATTCAAAATTAAATTATTTATATTGATTTGTATTTAATCCTATTTATTACATTTTTAAAATCTTTAATCTTCATTTTGGAATAAAATTATGTTTTCTTAAAAATACATATTTATATGAAATTGTTTCAAAATACATAATATGTCTCCTTTTAAAGAAATAAAAACAAAACCTATTGGGGAATTATTAAAAATATATTTATATATTCTATATTGATATAAATTTAACTATTTAATATTAAAAGTTATATAGTTAATGTAAATACTTCCTTTTATAAAAAATGGATTGTTTGGAAGAACCATAATTCATCGTTCGTGTAGGATATATTTAAATTAAATTATTCCACCAATATGAATTTATTTTCATAAATAGGATTCTATATTATGATATACAATAATTAATATGAGGTAATATGTTCAAATTACGTTTTTTACAATATGATTTCCAATCATAGTAAATATCTATTAACATGGGAAAAGTAATATAGGTCAATTTTTGTTAAAATTTTAATAATATTAATTTGATATGGAAATAATAATAAGAATAAATATATGAATATTTAAATTTCATTTTCAATGAAATAATTATTATATTTATTGCATAATTTTTAAATTTTGAAAAGGTTATGTAATGTGTTTGAAAAAAAATTTATTTTAATAAGGAAAACCAAAATTTTATTTTTTAAATATAAAAATTTATTAAGTCAATCATCGTGATAAGTTCATGATTTTAAAAAAATATTATATTCAATAAAAAGGTACTTTTAGTTTAATTTTTATGTTATCATAAAAATTATACTATGTCAATTATAATGGTTATAATGGTTTGAAAAATGTTATTATCAAACAATATTATTTCAAAATTAATTTCACTTTTTGGTTTAAATGACAAAATTAACCTTTTTATTGATTTATATTTATAAAATAAAAAATGATATAGGATTCGAATTTTGAAATAATCTATTAGAGAATATTTCTTTATATTCTGAGGTAGACAAGTTTTTGTGTAAATAATAAATATGAAATTAAAATATTGTATGAAATATGACATCATAATGACAAAAAAACAAGAACTAAAAAATTATATGAATGTTGTCAATGAATAAATACATGTTTCTTATTTACAATGAGGTGTTTTTATGTTATTTAGTTAATTTTATAATACATCTATGAATCCCTCAAAAATAATATTATTTAATATTGTTTCAAAATTATTTAATTATATTATTGACTCTCTTTAATTTCACTAAGGGTAATATTTTAATGGGATCAGACCTATTCCTTTTTTTTTGAAAATAACCTATATTTAACAAAAACCATGGTAAAAAAACATTGGTATTGTTTTTTGGTTAGATTATTTTATTTTATCGAGTCCAAAATCTATGTTTGGGAAATAATAAAGAACTCCCATCTATGTCCATATATAATCCCAAATATCTCCCATTAATATTCCTTAAAAAAATCTTGATAACTTCATTAATCTACGCTAAAATATATAGATTCCACTCAAGGTTCACCCATTATTTCACAATATTCCACCCAAACTATTGGAGTCACCATTTCAAGGTATGGGATCTCCCTCTCTTCTTTTTATTTGACCACTTCTTTCTCATTATTACCATTAATATCCATTTTTAGTTTTTGGTATATTCATATACATACATATTACACCCATTTTTACTTACATGTTAATTGATAACCCATTCAGTCAAATCAATATCATCCTAGAACTATTATGTACACTCATTATTGGGTGGAAAATAAATTTTTGTACAAAAAGTATTTGACCACTACCTCCAATATTAAATTCAAACACCTTCACCATATTTTTCTTAATATCAATTGGTTATAATTTAAATATATTCTAAATGTCTACATAATATATTCTTTATCTCAAAATAATTAGACAATATTTATCCCCATATATTATAGCATTAATATAAGTTGTTACTATGCAAAAATTCTCTCATAGTACTCTTTATTCAAGAATATTTATTATAATATACCATTTATCTCCAACTCCTAATATACACATATGTCATTAAATATCCCTATTTCTTTTGTTTTGATGTCTATATAATCATATAACCCTTTCACTCTCATTAATCTATCCCATAAACTTTTATGTACACCCTATATGCTGCTGAAATTATGGCGTGATTGTTCGTACCAAATGTAATGTATCCTCTCCAACTATTTTTTATTCCATAATGTTCAGTATTATATGAATATTATAACATATTCCTAACTTTAATATATGTTCTTTTATATCCCCTTACTTTCCTTTATGATGTCTAAATGTCAATCGGCATCATTCAATGTCATTAATACATCTCATGAACATTTATGTTCCCCACCATGCTTCAGAAATTTTACTTTGATATTCCATGGAAAATAATATTTATGGTAAATAGCTATACACATTTCAAATCTAGGTTATTCACATTTATCATCTTATACATCTCTTAATTTTAACATAGGTTTACATAATTCAAACCCTATTATCATGAGATATAACATTATTAAATATATACTAATATATATGATCTATGTGGAACACATATATAGGTGCATGATATTATTTCAATGGGTTATCCTAAATAGTTATCCCATGAATTGGGAAATGGTTTAGTCACATCATATTCAAGGATTAGTGTGCAATATGTTATCTTAAGTAGATTATGTTATAATTTATTGGGTTTTAACCCTGATGTATATTTAAAATTCCTTGTTTAAAGATGTTTCCACATTCCCAAGTATCCTTTGTAACATCCTCAATCCAGAAGCAACCAAGAGGCGCCCTTTACCCGGTTGGTCACATGACCTCAAGTGAATTTACACTAAATTTATCGGCAGTCGTCTAGTAGTGAGGGCTTTTGGTGTGATAGTGAGGATACAATGCCCCCATTGGTATAGTAACGCATCAGAAGAAAACAATATGAAATTATGGGAGCAGTAATAATCCAAACAATAATAAACAGTGGAAGACTAGAATAATTATAAATTAGAGCCTAAAACAATATATATGAATAAAGAATGATACATATGTCTAGGATGGAAGACAAACAAATCAAAATTATGTAACACAACAGTACAAAAACAAATACAAAACAAATAAAATAAAAAAATCGTCAGCATCATAATCAATGGCTTGGTCTCATGCTCTCCAACTCCACAGTCATTCAATAACTTAAAGTGGAAGGGCGCTTACCCTTATTTATACTTGCAACAATATAATCTGTTTGGCCCCAAAAGCATGACCCCAATAGGCTGTGAGACTATATCCCAGTAGGCTACCACCCAAATATATTTGACTAATAGTCAGTGAATATATATATTAGCTAATAATAAAATATGTAGTAACAAGGAATTTCTCAACAATAATTATTTCCACATATCAAATAAGAAGCTAATCAAACAAGGTAACCCTCTAAAAAGTACATGAAACTTATCCCTTCCGGTTCAATTATTACTATATATAAAGACTCTCTAAGGAAGCACACGCAATCAATCCCCCTTATGGTCAAAAGTTATTCATGACTCTTAGAGGATGCTCACACGGTCAATTCCCTTATAGTCTAAGTAGCCAAGAAATATTTGAGGAACCCACTCAGTAAATTCCACTTATATCCGCAAGTGGCCCTTGGCCCTATGAGAAATCTCACATAGTCAATTCCCCTTATTACCAAAAGTGGTTCAAAGACTCTCTGAGGAATCTCACTCAGTCATTTGCCCTTATAGTCTAATGCGTTCAACTACTCTCTGAGGAATCTCACTCGGTAAATTCCCCTTATATTCTACTTCCCCAGGTTCTCAAGGATCTGTGTAAGTCAATGATATTAGAAATGATATACATCCAATGTAAACATTAATAACTACTTGGATAATTGGTCTACAATATACAATCATGTTAGAAAACAAACACACCACCCTACAACACTAGGAATGGGAAAACATGCAAGGCATCAAGAAAGGCTAATAATGACCAAACAGTTGTAAAAAAATGCATGGGAAAACACATCCAAAACATAGAAATCAACCCAATTCATATCCAAAGAACCTATGCATAGTTATACTATCATGCCAGGTAAATCAACAATGGTAAAATAGTAAACACACAATATCCCGTTCATGTTTATTGGTCGAAATTGAACATAATACTCAATCAAATTCAACAAAAAGGAACAAAACACCTACCTAAACCATTGGGAATTGATATACTTCAGATTCGGACCTTAGATCGACCTATAATGTGATAGATCTACAATAATGTCTAACACATTCAATATAGGATAACATGAGAAGGATGTGGAAATGGGAAACAGATCTAAACCCGAAGACAGAGCTTACCGAGGCGATCCCAACACAATTGACAGAGGTCAAATCAGATATCAGATACTCATTCAGGGGCTTGGAGGAAATCATGATCATAAAGAGAGATCTTGGCCTAATGAGGCCTAGAAGATGAATGTTCCGGTGATTAGACGTGACCCCAGTGAATTTAATTAAAAAAATAAAATACAATTTGTATACATTTGATATAAAAAGCATGTTCTTTCCTTTCGTGTACTCCGCTTTTGGTGGCCTCTAACTCAAAACCCACAAGGTTGTGTGCATGGCCGCTACACGACATGTACTCATACAGTACACAACGTGTAATTTAAAAATTTCTAGAAATTTTTCTTTTTTCTCAAAAACGACAAGAAAAGGAATAAATACCAGAAAAGAAGGTATGTGGTTTTCAATGATTACACCTTTAAAGAAATTCATCCTCGAATTTATCTAGAATGGCGGCATAGAAGAAGAAACCCATAACAACTCCTATCACTATTCTCGTACATCAGCCTCCCTCTACCTTGTCTCATAATTTACTCGCCAGTGCTGCCATAGCACTCATAACAGATGAACACATTGGCCATCGAGAACCTTCATATTGTGATTGAAAATTTGGATAGGATGATCCTCAAAAGATCTATCCACTTCCAACTCAACCTCCTTAGGTTGAAAGACATTAGATGGGTCTGAAATGTAATGTCATAACTTAAAAACGTGAAAAAAATCATGTATAACTTCATACCTCTGAGGTAACTACGACCAATAGGCAACATGCCCAACTCTCTCCACAACCTCAAATGGCCCGAAGAACCTTGGTCATCCCTATTGGTAATCATAAGACATCTGTCGGGAATGTGCATTATCCATCCCCTTCTGAATCAACTCTATCTGATATGTGCTCTCCTGAACAAGACTAGGTCCCACAATAGCAGCCTCTCATACATCCATCCAACATAAGGATGATCGGTATGACCTACCGTACAAGGCCTCATAAGGTTCCATGTTAATAGTTGCATGAAAACTATTGTTGTATGAAAAATCCACAAGTGGTATGTGCTTCTCCTAAGTACCTAAAAATACAGGATTCATCCACGAAGCATGTTCCCAAGAACCTAAATCGTATGCTAAGACTGGCCATCTATCAAGGGGTGGAAAGCTGTACTCAAAAGTACCTATGTACCCAAATCCTTATAAATCTCCTAACAGATCTGTGAATTTAAACAAGCATCTCTATCAGAGACAATGGAGTTTGGAACTCCATGTAAGGGCACAATATCTTAGATTTAAAAATGCCTCAGGTCATCAACATTGAAGATCTTCTTGTTTGAAAAGAAGTGAGAAACTGTCGTGATTTTGTTATTGAAAATCCAAACTGCATCCCTCCCCCCAACAGACCTCAGCAAACCAGTCATGTAATCTATCGTGACGTCATTCCATTTCCACTCAAAAATAGGCAACTGTTGCAAATGCCTTGCTAGTCACTGTTACTCCACCTTCACCTGCTTCCAGGTGGAACACCTCGTGACAAAACCAGAAACATCCATCTTCATACCAGGCCATCAATACTGGTGGTGTAGATCCCGATACATTTTGGCAACACTAGGATGAACTTCCCATAATTAAGAATGAAATTCCCACATAAGATCCTCGTATATGACTGCTGGCACCCATACACGCCCCTAGAAATAAATGATCTCAACCTCTCCTTCTATCCATCTTGGAATAGTGTTCTCTCCTGACACGCTTTCCCATAGGACTAGGCCTTCCGAGTCTGATTTCTGCCTCATTCACACTCAATAAATAAGTGTATAGGTAACAGATATAGAAGATAGAAATGTCTATCACATTCTTTTGTACACCTCTAAATGTATCTCAGAGAACATAGCCATAATATTCCACTCATTGTTGGCCTCCTGAACTGCATGTCCTTGTGTCCTCCTGGTCTGTGAATCAGCTACTACGTAGCCTTTACCAGGCATATAGACATGCTCGAAATCAAAGGACATAAGATACTGAACCCACTATCGATGTCTCAAATTCATATCATACTGAGTGTAGATATACATGATACTTTTTGGTTAGTGAAAATCACAAAATGCACTCCAAAAATATAGTATATCCAATAGTGTTAATCCTGAACAACTACTGCCAACTCGAGATCGTGATTTTGGTAATTCCACTCATGTGAAATCAACTGTTGAGACCCATACAGAATGAATACTTCTCCATGTATATGCACAACTCCTAGCCAGATACTGGATGCATCATATTAAATAATATAGCTCCTGCCTGGATATGGAAAGACTAGTATTAGAGCATAAGTCAATGTGCCTTATATCTCCTGAAAGGATGACTCACAAGAATATGACCACAAGAACTTTTAAACCTTCTTATTCAAACTTATTAGTGGTGTTATATGCATGAAAAGACTTGTATGAAACATCTATAGTATGATTCTAGACCTATAAAACTCAGTACCTCCAAGATGTTATTCTACTGATCCTGGGAATCTACTGCTCTCACCTTCTCTAGGTTGACTGATACTCATCTCGATGGGAAACTATGACACATGGAGTGAATCTGATCCATCCAAAAGTTGCATTTTGATATCTTAGCATATAACTAATGCTCTCTTAGTGTGCACATAACGATCTCAATATGGGTATCATGGTCGTGTCAAATATGATAGTACACCGAGATATCATCTAAAAGGACCACTATGAAATAATCCATTTATGGATTGAACACTCAGTTCATCAATTCCTTGAAAACTACAGGTGTGTTTGTGAGATTCAACAAAATAAACATATACTCGTATAGACCACACCTACTCTGAAAGGATTAGAGAGGTATATCTCATGGTCTAATGTTAAACTGATGATAACCGGATCTCCTGTCAATCATCAATAACACTCGGTCCCTTCAATGGTGATCAATGATATCATCAATACATGGCAAGTGATATCAGTTTTTGACCATAAACTAGTTCAACTTCCAATATTCAAAAAAATTCCTAAGGGTTCCGTCTTCCTTTTTCATAAACAAAACCAGTGAAAGACAAGGAGAAGTTCTAGGTCGAATGAAACCCTTTGCCTGCAACTCTTCCAACTGCTTCTTGAGCTCCTATATCTCTAGTGTAGCCATCCTGTATGGATAAATGGACACTAGTGACGCTCCTATCACATGTTCAATAGAAAAGTAAACCCCATGCTCTAGAGGAAAACATGAAAAGTCTTTTGGAATGACATATCTAAAATGATCCACCACTGGAAGAATGTCTTCCTGTGAAGTACCATGGTGATCCATATATAGACTTGAAATCTGGGCTATAAATTCTCCCACCCCATGATGCTCTGGTCTCGCTCTTCTTGTCTAGAAATCACATTCTCCCTTATGAGTAAAAGATAGGCCCTATGGTGATGTGAAACTCACCCTTTGGTGATAACAGTCGATGACTACCTGGAAAAGAACTATCCAATCTATTCTTAGAAAGACATCATATCCTGTCATATGTAGGACATAGGGGTCCCATAATAACTGACACCAACCTACCTTTAGAGGGAACTCCTTGCACTGACACACAATTGCAGTTCTAGTCCCCAAAGGAGTGTCTAGCATCAAGATATCAAAAGAAGTAAAGATGTAAAGCCATAGTCTCTCTACAACAGTAACAGATATAATCCTATGGGAAGCCCCTATATCGAAAATTGAAGAATCTGAAACTGAGGATACTAAGATCATACCTAGTACTGTATAAGGTCTTTGATCCTTCTCCTTCTGGGTCTGCTCCACTACAAAAGAATGGCCTGCACCATAGCCCCATGACCCGGCCTAACCACTCTTAGGTGATCCACCCTAATATTGCTCAATACAGGGTGACTAGCTACCCAATCCCTAACCTCCGCCTCGGCCCTTATGGCCCGAATATAGTCAGTTCCCTAAAAAATGTGAAACTGGTTCTGATTATCCTAAATGAGGAGTCATAGAAGAACCCCTATAACTAGATGCTGGTGAAAAGATCTGAAAGAAACACTAAAGATAACCCATCTTTCCACATGATAAAAACTCCACTAGGTTAATTGGGCATTTAGGCCTCATATGCCCACTCTTCCCACATAGGTAGCATACCACATGGATATAGAAGATGCATCCTACCAATAATGATATCCTCGTGCAATATCCCTATGACGCTTCATGCTATTTGTATAAGAAATACTAACTCTGGATGTTGAACCACATTGTCTCATTACTACATAATCCCCCAAATTATTCTATTTAATTATTGCCTAGTTGAAGATAGAAGATTTCGATGTCAACCTGGTGATATTCACCAGAGATCAGATGTCGTGACGCACACCATCCTCAAACTAACATGCAGTGAAAAACTCATCACCTTCTGTAATAGGCATGAAATGTAGAAACTCGGTGAAGCTAGAGGAATACTCCATAAATGAAATATTACCCGGCTCTAATCTCATGAACACTCGGTCTCGACCGGCCCTCTATGTCTCTGGATAGAAGTAACCATATAAGATGCACCAAAACTCCTTCCAAGACATATTCTACTTGCATCCCACCTGGGAGATCACATCCCAGCACATATTGGTGGACTATCAAAGCATGTAGGTAGCGTGCTTAACCATCTTCTCTGAAGGTATCTCCATGTTCTCGAAGATAGTTATTGTGGCTTCCATCCATGAATATGTAGCCTAAGGTCCTCCATCACTTAAAAAAGAGTGAGGATGATACTCCTGAAAGACCCAAGTAAAATTTTCCATTGAAAAAGAAGGAGGAAAAAATCTTTAAAGGTATGCATCATCCTCAGAAACCCTTCCCAAAACTATACATCCAAACATGTGTATGGTATAACGGTCGGTGCCAAGACTGGCACAATAGGAGGATCTCCATGAAGTCCCTAATCATGCATATCCGAGGTCTAATCACTGCCTTAGATCTGGCGTACAAATGGAGGAGGTATCGGTGGCATGAAACTACAAGGTGAAGTGCACACCATAGAATAAGTTTATCAAGGATGGAAAATTTGAAGAGTTTTTAGGGAACATGAGAAGGAAATAATTCATGATTTACAAAACAAGATCACCCGGTTTGTACAATTCTTACACAGTGTGTTCCTTTACGCCATTCACATGGGTGTGTAATTCCTCAAAAAATGGTCGTGTATCCCCCAAACCACGTGGTTTGTTGTCCTAAAACATGGCATGTACTTGAATCCTCATTTCCTGACCGAGTCCTTCTACACGATTAAGCCACACAACACTCCAAAGACAATACTACATGGCATTTTCAAGATAGATACAACGTGTACTAGACAAGCATCACATGGATCGTGTTATTAGTGGAAAAACCTTACACATGAATCACACCACACAGTGTGTTCCAGACAGACATAGTATGTACGAGGAAGGATAAAACCTACCTGATTTATAAATGACATGGTCGGGTACCAGGGTCAAACTACACGGTGTGTACGATCCTGACATGTTGTATTTAGCTTAAGGTTTATCCGTCTATATTGTTAGTTACATGAGAGGACACATGGTCGACACCACACGGTGTGTGAAACTAGTACATGGTGTGTTCCCCCTAGAATTTCATTATCCCATGTCTCTTCTCACACGTCCTATGACACAGTTAGAGACTATACGACATGTACACAAAATACATGGTATTTACTTAAAGTAAAATATTTTCTTCCTAAACAGAAGAACACATGGAATGTATATAACAATACATGGTTTGCATTATAGGTTTTTCAGGACAATAAGCCTCACGAACTACTTATGAGACTAGAAAACACTGAAAAGAACATCAATGAGAAAAAATTCAGATCTGTGAGGGCTCATGCTCCCTACAAATAAATTTCTAGAATCTATACATGTTATAACAAGAAAAACAGTTCAATGATCCTCCAAATTCAAGTGCATGAGGTCCCTTAACACCTCAATAATCAATGATTTGCATTGATTTAAACAAAAATATTTACAAACAATACCCTATCAAGAAGCAAGTATTTTATCAAGGCCTCTATCACAACAACATAAATATTCTACAAAACATCTATCACAACAACATGGAATCACTAATGAATCCTTGATGGCATGGCAATAATACTGACATGTGATTTCTAATATGTTCTTATATGATGCATGAGATGGAAATCCCTCATCTCATCAGGTTGAAACAGAAACATAACCTCAATAACATTAACCATAACATCACAAATACTTTGAATCACTCAAGGTAAAATCAAATCAACTCTAATAATTTCAAAACCAGAAAAATTGCAATTAAATGACATTGATTGGATTTTCCTTTACAGGAGTAAGCTACTCTTGGCCACATCTTATTACCATGTACCAAATCCATCCTATCACTGACTATAGGCTCTGTAAAGAAAGTCAAAAAGAAAAGAATTCCACTGATACCACTTTGTAATGTCCCGATTCCGGAATCCACTCAGAGGCTTCTCGTACCGAGTTGGTCACATGGAATCAAGTGCATTTCCCCTAACACTAGATGATTTCGACTAGAAGCAAATTCCATGGGTGTGATAGTGGGGTAACTATGCCCTCATTGGCAGAGTAACATGGCGGATGAAAACAATATGCAATAGCGGGAGCTGTAATAATCAACAAAATTGTAAACAGTGTTGGACTATGAAAATAATAAATAGGATAAAAATACATATACATGAAAGAATCATGACAAATATGTCTAGGAAAGCATCCAAAAAAATCAAACTTCTAGAATACAAAAGCAATACACCAAATACAAAAGAAAAAATAAACAACTCCACAGCATCACAAGTCATAGATTATTCCCATGCTCTCCACCTCTATAGTCTATCAGGAACCTGATGTAGAATGGAACTTTCCCTTATCTATACCTACAACAATATAATCTATTTTGACCCAGAAGCATTACCCAAATTCGGTGTGAGAATAAGTCGTAGTAGGAAACAACCCAATGATTTGTGCCTAATAGTCACTAAATATATATGGCAGGTAATAAGAAAATATACAGTAACAAGGAAGTTCTCAGCAATAAATAGTTCAACATATCAAATAAGAAGCAAATCAAGCAAGGTAACCATCTAGGAAGTACATGTATCCTAACCCCTCTAGTTCAGTCATTAGATGATATAAATAGACTATAAGGAAAAACATATAGTCAATACCCCTTATAGACAAAAGTGATTCATGACTCTCTGAGGAAGCTCACACGGTGGAGTCACCTTATAGTCTAGATAGTCAATGACTCTTTGAGAAAGCTCAATCAATAAATTTCCCTTATATCCCTAAGTGGTCCTAGGCCCTCTGAGGAATCTCACTCATTAAATTCCTCTTATAGCCCAAATTGGTTCACATACTCTTTGAGGATGCTCACTCGGTCAATCCCCCTTATATTCTAACGTGCTGAAAGAATCCCTGAGAAATCTTACTCATTAAATTCTCCCTATAGTCTACTATAACAAGTTATCACAACCATGTGTAAGTTAATGAGAATATAAATGAAACAGGGAAAACGTAAACATCACGAACTACTTGGCTAATGGGTATACAACATACAAGAATGTCAGAAAATAAACACTCCTCCCTAAAACCCTTCGCATGGAAAAACAGACATGGCGGCTATAATGGCTATGTAGAACCAGATAGTCGTAAATAGAGTATGCATGGGAAAACAATTAAAAAATATAGCAATCAACCTTATTCATATCCAAATAAACTCAAAATTGGAATACTTGAATGATAGAAAATCAACAAGGGTAAAATGGTAAACACAGAATATCTCGTTCAAGGGTATTGGTCAAAATTGAACATAATATTTAATGACGTTAATCAGAAAGGAACAAACAACCAACATTTCCCTTGGGAGATCGATATACTCTGTAGTCGGCCCTTGGATTGATCTATAATGTGGTAGATCTACAATAATATCTAACACGTTCAACATATGATAACAAGGGAAGGAAGAGGAATTGGGAAACTGAGATCAAATGGGATAGAGAGCTTACCGAGGCGATCCCAATGCAATCAACATTAGTCTAATAGGAGAATGGATGCACAGTCTAGGGCTTGGAGGAAGAATGTAATCATACGAGGAACACTCATCTGAACGAGGCCAAGAAGATGATCGTTCTGGTGATTAGACACAACGACAGTGTGTTTAGTGGAAAAAAAAAAGAAATTCATTGCGTGTACTTTTGATGTACACGACATATTATTCCCTTTTCTGTACTCCACATTAGGTGGACTGCAAGTCACCCCCACATGGACGTGTTCATGTCTAAAACATGTAAATCAGATGAATACCTATGTTAACCAAGTACACGACATGTATTCATAAAGAACGTGGTCTGTTCTTGGAAAAATTTACATAAATTCTTCCTTTTACGAAAAATGACAGAAAAAGTAAAACATACTTGAACAAAAGGTCCAGTTTCTTGAATCCTTTATGTCAAATTTTCTATATCATGAATTGGTTTTCATGTTTATGATTCTAACCCCTTTTAGGATTCATTTATAATCCTATGGTAAAATATTTAATAAAGTGATATAGTTATGATGATTTTAAATTCCCTTGTGTATCATTATTTTTCACCCTTTTATTATATATCGTCCAATTTTATTGTTTCAATAATGATGTTGTAATAAGATCTTTAAAATTAATTCATCAATAATAGAGATTTATCACATGTGTTATTTGGTTATGTTATTTACCTGATTCATGAATACATTATACTTATTTCATGAATTATACCAGGTACCATAGAAACCTGATAACTGAGTCAGCACTAACATGAACTGAAGGGCGTTCCCAATCCCACAGGTCGGAGAATTGAACCAGTAATAATAAAATAAGAATTTAGGAATGAATTTTTAACAAACAATTTCATAATAAATGCAATAATGTCAATATATATTTAAATGAAACTCCAATGGGATTAAGGTTACATAAAACAACATTTCATAAAATCCCTAAGTACTACAACCAAAGTACTAAACATGGAAAAATATCCCATGGTCCATATGGACACAACTCACCATGACCAGGGTTCAATATTTGGAGCCTCCTCTAAGCGATATTTTCCCTTACTCGATCATGGATTGAAAAAATATACCAACACCTGGTGGAAAATATTTTGGTGTGAGCCTATGCCAAGAAGGATACCACAAATGATTCGATAAAATATTCCATATATATATTATCAATTGGAAAAAAATTTCTTCCAAAATATTCATGTTTTCTAAATATAGAGAATATTTAATAAAAACATTCTATATAGATTCAAAATTATTAAAAAAATCATGCAAAGGATTTACTTTACAATACATGGAATATTTTGTAAAACAATTGATTAATTAAAATGTTAACACAAAACAGTATATATAAATCTATATAAGGAATGAAAAGTTTCATTACAAAATTTCCATACATATATATATCTCATCCAAAAATATAAATGTGAGATACCTTATAATTTAAAAAAAGATACAATTGTATTAACTAGATATAGGATTCTGCATTCTCTAGGATTTCTCTACAAAATGAGTATACTCATGTCCCCCTTACACTATCTAGAGTTGTGACATCATCCTCTCGTTGGTGATGTGACCTATTATAGGTATGATTTAGTGCATTTAATGGCATAGAGTGTATACAAATAACTCAGAAACTACCCAAGGATTGCATTCTTTGGTACGTGATTGGGAATATATTTTAAGACTATATAAAATAAATTTAATTCCAATTAATCAATTTCAAAAATACATATTTCATTACATTTTCAAATAATTTTTTTTTTCTTAAAATACATTCCATTTCCAAAATATAAAACCACTAAGTTTTAGTAAAATTATATTTGATATATTTTCAAACATTTGATATAAATTTTGAAGCAATTCTATTATTTTCAAAATTCTTTTCTACAATTAAATATTACAATAATATTGAAAACATTTCCATTAAAAAAAATTTAATGTCATTAATTTAAATAATATAATTTATATAATTACACCATAATTCAATGGAATTAGGGTTTCCCACATTTTTGTTCCAAAAACATCCCAAATATAATATTTCACTAGAATCAGGTTTTTATCAATTTATTGAAAACAAATTTTAGAAATTGAATTTCATTCCAAAATATAAATGAATAAAGAAATTTATGAATAATAAATTTGTTAATTAGGTATAGAAATACCTGCCTGTTTCCTAAAACCGAACACTGACAATGACACCAGTCAATCAGAACGAAGGTGTATATGTTCTAGATACTTAACCTAAAAGAGAAATCCAAAATCATGGGGTAAGATATAAATTTTTTAAAATGATATATTTAAATCCAAAGAGAGAAGAAAAATAGAAACATTTAGAATAATGAAAATGCATACTCGAATTCCACCCACTAAATAAATGATGATTGAAAGCCAATATATTGGATCATAATGATTTGGAAGGCTCCACGACTCACTGAGGAAGGTTTTCAATTGAGGGAATATGAATTGGAGATGAGTGAATGATGAAATTCCAAGAACACTACTACTTTTATAGGCTAATGTTGGGGCATAACAAGACTTGTACTCCAGTAACACACCATTACCGCATTATTTTTTAAATTGGTGAAAAACATAAAATTTGAAACTCTTTATTAAAATCGTGTATTACATGACTTGTAATTCTAGTACACATTGTGAAATTATTAGGTTTTGTATCCTTGAAATTTCATACCATTTTTCAATAAAACACAAGACTGTGAGTTAAAACCCATTCATTAACAACATCGCAATGTGTAGTGACCAATCAATATGTGTACTTATCATAGTGTGAAGCGGTTCATTACAAGAATGAAAAACCATTACATGATGTGTAATGCTACTATAATGTGTGTAATGCTTTGACAGTCGACATAAAATCTCTTTTAAGGATGAAAACCCAACATGTATCTGACATTACCATTAATTTTATCCCCCCGATCAATGAAAATGAAACCACGAAAATATTTATTGTTTAACAATTAGGATAGTAATGTAATTTTAGATCCTATCCACCATAAAAACACTTTCCATAGAAATATGATGATGAAACTTCCATGAAAAAGAGATGTGTCCATTTATCTTTCTTTAGTGCATAATTATCCCACATATAATGACTATTAGAACCATGATTCCCTATTAGAAGGCCCAATGGTATCACCTGTATATGTAATTCCTTGGACTTAGGATCAACAAATTTGACTAAATCTTAAGTCATAGATAAAAACAACCTCAATATCAAGATCACACTAGATGGAGACATGAGATGGTCAGAAATTCATCTTCTCTATTGTGATACCTAGAACATGTTATTTCTCTATGTCATCTATGTTGTATGTGGTGGATAGTAAAAAACATTCCCCACCTTATCAACAACATTGAAAGGGACCAAAAATTTGGAGAAAGCTTCCCATTCCTCCCAATGTGTTGATAACACAACCAGAGTGAAACAATAAAAATGACATGAACCCCTACTAAAAATCCATTGGTCTATAGAATCAATCTACAAAAACATATTTCAACATTGTGATGTCATCATTCACTAAAAAATCAGTTGAATATTAGTTTTCATCTATTGTACCAAGCTTGGTCCAACAAAGGATCTTTCACAAACCTTTGACTAACAAAATAGATATTTATAAAGTTAGATATACAAGGAATGGAAACAAGACATCCTGATCAAAGATTTGTAACAATTTTTATATGAAAACTCAACTAGTCCCATGTGATCATCTGAATCCTCATCGTTGTCAAGAATACCAGTGCGAATCATATCCTAAAAATATATATAACTCACTCTACCGGGCCATCCAACTACGGATGGTTGGCGATTCTAAAATGATTGTAAGATCGAAGTTCCTCTTAAAGGCCACTCTTAAAACACTATGTAAACCAAGGATCTCTATCAGATACTATATCTAGAAAAACATCATGAAAAAAAAAATATCTTTCACATTGAGATACCACTACTCCTCAATTTTGGTTATATCTCAAATGGGTATAAGTTGAGCTAATTAGGTCATCCATTCAATCAAAACCCATATTGCATTCTCCTTTCTCTTGTAAAGAGGAAACCCAACCACCAAATCCATTGATATCTCATCCCACATCCATGAAGGGACTAGACATGGATGAAGTAAGCTTAATGGTTTGTTGTTCTCATCTTCCACCAGTTGGAATGTATATAAATGAGATACAAATTCTTCAATGTATCTCCTTATATCTGACTACAAGAACTACTATAGTATATCATATAACATTTTCTGGGTTATAGGGTGCACTGCCCACTAGGAATTATTATAGCCCCCATTACAGACATATTTACTATTAATGGCACAATGTAGAACTGTTGATAATAGATAATTCCATCCATGGTTGAATACAACTGGGCCATTATAAACACACTATAATGAAAATATCTAATGAAAATGAACTCATCATCAATCTATTGGTCATAAATAATCGATTTGAGGAGAGTGGATTTCAACAAAACATTGGGGAAATTAAATACATCCCCATTATCCTAAACTCCAATTTGGAAATATTAAAAAATGGCTATCAAATTCCCCTCCTCTATTGATTAATTCACAAACCTAAAGAATTATTTGGCTAAGCCCAAGAATCATCAAATTTCAAATGCATTTTGTGGTTTCTCCCATGTCATAACAAACAATACCTCCTTAGGATAAACGGATATACCCTTTTCAGAAACAAAATGTAAAAATAATTATACATCCTGAATCCATAAATCAGACATTGAAAGCATGAAATAAAGGCAATGATTTGTCAATAGACTAAGTACCATTCTTAGATTTTGAACATGACTCTACTAAAATTTTGAAAAAATGAGGCTGTAACCATCAAAGAAAACCGAAAAAGTATACAATCACTCATTTGAATACATGGTTGTTAAATCCGTGAAAAATAATGGTGAATATCAGAACAAAATGAACTATCAGTTTCTCATTATGTCCATTTAATGCTACATTAAAAATAATCACTGCAGGGAAAATGGTATACATCTAAGATAATAAGAATATCCATGATACAAGAATATGGATATTTGATATATATATAATGTAAAAAACAAAAATTATCTAAAAGGGAAGAATATACCTAACTTAAAAATGATTTGGTAAATTATACGAAGTAAATCTCAATGAAATGTAAATTGAGCCAATGTCCCTTACATTTTTCTTGGAGGTGTTCTGGGCTTTACCTCAATGTTATAAATAATCAAATTAAATAAATAAATAAATTCAGTGATTAATATTTTAAATATTTATAGGATTCATTACTATTGTATTATGTTCATTTATGTCATTTTCTATGAGTTATAGGGTTTAATTTCATCATTCAAGTGCATTTTCTTTCATGGTTTTTATGATCAGTTTGACTGTTTATAAGTAAGGAAGATAGTGTAAGATGAGATTAATTATATATATTTAGGATTATTTGTTATTAATGAACATATATAAGGTTAAATGTTATTATATATATATATTTTGTTATCAATATATGAGGACAATTCATTATAAATAACTTTAATGAAAATAGTTTCAATCATTTTGGAGGTTTTTAGATAATCAAGAAATAGTTTTGTATTAATAATTGATACCATGTATTTATATTATTTCTAGATTTCTAAAGAAAATATAATGAGTATAATAAAACATTTTTCGACCAAAATTATGGTTTTATGACTAGTATTTAATCTGATAATGGTAAATTAAAAAGCAACATCCATGATGTCGATAAATTAACATATCAGTGGTGATTCTATCATTTATAAAATAAAAGAAGAGATAAAAAAGGTTTAAATAATTGATTATACATTATCATGATATAATTATAGTAAATTAATGATATTATATTTATCCTAGCTCTTTGGATAGGGGATGTGACCATTACTTACGAAATGAAAATGGAAATTGAATGTAAATTAACATGAAAAAGAAAGAGGATTTACCTCTCGATTTTTCATCTTAGAGAACCACATTAAGAGACATATATTAAGTATTTTTTATTAACTATAACCTTCAAATTTTTTTTTAAAGAAATTGGAAGTGTAATTGGGTATAATTTTGATGATTTTCCAGGTGAAAAGTTATGATGAGGGGGGGGAGGGATGGTGTTTATAGTGGAGTAGAATAGTGTTTCTAATTATTTTATACATTATTTTATATTTTTGGCTCAATAAAATGAATAAATTGAGAATTATCATGTAATATATTAATATAATTATTTAGAGCATTAGATTATGCTAATATATATTCCACACACCATATATAATTATATCATATTACAATATATAAGACTGTAGAATTTTTTTACATTGATAGATGAGGTTACTATTCCATTGGTGAAATGAATATTCATGAGAGTCATATTACTATTCCAAAGGTTAAGATTATATTTCATCTTTATATGTTCCTTATCATTTTGGAGTATACCATATCTTTTTCAATGTTCGTTTGTAGATGTTTGTTTGGTTTTAAAGAAATTTAATATGATTAAAACTCTGTGAAATAATATTTTTTAAAATTTATACTATTAAATGAATTAAATTTATTTAAGAGGATACATACCATAAAATAATTGGGCATTATATTCTTCCTCCATCCTAAATTTCTTCATCCTAATTTTTGAGAACATTGACTTATAATAATATGATGTTTATTCTTCTTCATGTTATTATCTGGTTCCCACTTTGCTTCTTCCAACATATGGTTAATTCAAGGAATTTTTACTAGTTGAGTCGTTAGATTAATCAATACATGATATATTGTGTCAAGAATCTAGGTAGGATCATCACAACCAGTAAAATCAGGTACCTATTCTAGTGCTCCATAGGTGAGTACATGTGTTGGGTTTGGAATATAATTATTTATCAATGACAAGTAAAACACATCGTGAACCATGGAGATATATGTAGTCATTTCAAAATGATAAGCTATAACTACAAATTACAACTAGAATAAAATATGTCTTGATGTACATTAGTCTTATTTTCCCTTTCTAACAAAACTATAAGACACCCATCCATGTAGAAAAATTCTAAAACACATGATCTCCACTTTGAATTCGGAATCAATTATTTGGTTGTTAGCATAACACATTTACATACATTACTATTATTTAAAATTATACCAAATTTTCATTACCTTTGTCATTGTATATTTAGTATGATTATGGAATATATGTTTCCTTTCACCAACATCATCCGAAAAAGTAGAGTTCAACATCACTTCCCACAAAATGAATCATATGGTTCCAATTGAATACAAAAGTTGAAACTATTATAATAGAAAATTTAAACCAATGTAACATAATTATCCCACATACCTTGAATGTTAAGTCATAAATATATCAATATGTCTTCAAATGATTGATTTGATGTTCTAGATTTCATGTCAGTTTGAGGGTGATACATTGTAGTCATATGAAGCTATGTACCCAATACCATCTGAATGATCATCCAAAATATTGATGTAAATCATGTATCTGGATAATAGACAGTCAATATAATTCCACTATGAGAACTTAAAAATTGATTAATATAGGGTCCTTCTAGTTTCTCCAGTGTAAAATCATCCCTTATTGCGAGGAAATGAGCATATTTTCTAATTATATCAACAATAACAAATATTCAATCATTCCTTTTTAGAGGACTTTATAGTCATATGAAATTATTAATCATATTGTTAACCCACTATTACATAGTAATTGGTCGAGTTTTCATGACTAATCTAGGATGTTGTCTCTCAACACTCACCTATTGAGGAACTAGTCAACATTATATATAGTTATAAATTTACCACTTCATATTATCCAAAATAATGAGTTCCTTAAGATATCTAAAAAACATAGTACTACTAGGGTGTATAGAGAAATTTCAGCAATGAACATCATCTAATAGTTCCTCTATCAGAACTGTTATTGATAGAAAACATAAACTATTTCAAAATATCAAAATTCTATCCTTATACACAAATTATTAAAATCATAAATCGTTAACATCTTTGATTTTATTTTGAATATATTCATCATATGATTGAGATAATTTTATTTTCCCTTATAAGGATGGTTTCAAAGTCAATTGAAAAATGAAACTTGTTTCAAATTCATTTACAATTCCAATTTCCATCATTAATAAATCTATATACGTAGGTTATTCCCAAATCCGTTTTCTTGATAGAATTATATGATATTTCAAACATAGTGGACATTATACTGTATTTTATTTTCATAGGCATTTTTGTATAGAACAATAGTAATCCTTTAGTGGCTTAACCCATCATCTTTTCCTCATCTTGAGTACATTCTCGGAATTTTTTTTCTCAAACACATAATATTAGTATATATCTCTCATAATTCACCATATATATTGTGACTCTATATATTCAGATAAAAAAATACTACTGCTAACACAATATCATTTATTGTATTGTTCTTTTCAGGAATATTTATTTGACATGATGCATATTCAAAAACATTTTAATTCTAAATATGGAAATAACCAATTACATTATATGATGAATCACTAAAAATCACTAATCCGTCATTTCCTGATGGTAGAGAAAAGATAATATAATTCACTATTATACTCTTCAATTAATCAAAACATTCTTCAAAATATTCTATCCATACAGAAATAACCGATTATCGAGTATTCTGGTTTAATGAGTTAGATAACGAAGAATATTTTTATATAAAATGATGTAAGTAACCTACTAATACATTGATTCTAAAATCCTCATTAATATTTTTGGGTGTTTTATGTTCATTAAATTCATTGCCCTATACATGATCATGTGAGATTCCATCATTATATATAATATGGCCATGAAAAGAAATTATTTGATGCCAGAATTCACACTTACAAAAAATCCCATATATGTATATTATTTTAAGACTATTTATGAAATCCCCCAAGTGGTTCTCATAGTCCACTTATATATTGGAATATATGATGATATCATCAATAAAAACACCAAAAAAATAAAAAATATTCACCTTAAAAAAATTTCATTAGAACCCTGAAAAGGAGTGTCCATTAGTTAGTCCAAATGGCATTACATGTAAAATTGTAAGGTTCATACTTGGTTTGTAATGTTTTATTAGTAATATATTCCATCCTCATATGCAATTCAAGATATTTTTATTGATGTTAAATATTTTGAAAATATGGATCTCTTTGAAGATGATTAAATATATCATAAATCTTGTTAGAAAATATTTTATCTTTATTATAATGACTTTTATTTCTCCATAGTATATGCACATCCTCAAGAACCCATCTTTTTTATTGACAATTATAATAGGGGATCCCGATTTAGAAATACTAGGATGGATAAACCCCTTATCACCAAATTACTAATGTTTTTTTGATCATATAATCTAATTCCTTAATGTTCATTCTATTTGTAGCCTTTGAAATAGGTATTGGACTAGAAATTTAACCAATAGTTTACTCAACATCTTTATATGAATGTTATATTGGTAAATACTCATGAAATACATTTGTTTTTTCTTATACAATATGTTCCCCTTCAATTTGAGGATATAATTTCTCATCCATAGATGTTTCTAATTTTCCCACCAAGATTAGAATTCTATAGATCCAATGGGGGTGGTTCATGATTAGATTTAGACAATGTGGTTTATTCACTAAATGTACGAAATTATAAATCATTCTAATAAAATGTATCTTATTATTTATTATAATAAATCTTGAGATTATAGATTGAAATCTAGTTCATTTAGATGATTATATAACATTAAATCATATATATGATTATAAGGATATCAACTAATGTATTTTTATGTGTCATAAATGGGACGAATCAACAAATATTTTTTTGTAGTGACACAATCCTTAAGAGTTTTTTAGACAAACTCGTTTTTAAATAAAAATAAAATGACTGATTTTATTGGAAAAAATGGCACGCTATTATAGAATCTGATTATCTATAATCAAACAAATAATTGGCTATGGTTGAGGAAACTATTAATGTACCTGGAACAACATCATTAGGAACATCATCCTCCGCAGTTGTTATCACATAATCTTGTAAATTCATTCTTGTAATTTTTAGGTAAATTTATTTCACACATTGAACAATAGTTTGACTACTGTCCCTTAATCCTACAATTGTAAAATTGAGAAGAAATTATTTTCATCTTACCCTTGCATTCATTAGCTCAGTTAACCTTTTTTATACTCTTATAACAAACAACCATGTCATTCAAGCATTTTCTAGGATAATTCGTTCCAAAGTTTTCTCATAATGAGAATAGTTTTATTCCCATATTTTTCATTGGAACATCACCTTTCACATTATTATTAGAATATATTTTGCTATCTTTATTTATCATATTAAAAATTGATCTAGAAAATTCCTTCTTTGTATTGATTTATGCTATAACTATTACTTCATATGTTGAAAATTATTGAGAATCCAATTAACATTTGAGACTTGTCTTAAGAAAATAAATTAAATGTTCCATATTGTCTTATGAATCATGAACTTAATCCATTGTATACCTATTTAGACTTGTCAATGTATCCTAATAATCTGCAACACTCTCTTCTTCCCTTTTCATTGATATATGGAATTTTCTATTCATTTCATTCCATTTATCATGAGGGAATTATTTTTCAAAGCCTGTTTCATTAAAATTTCTCCAAACTATGTATTTCGTATCATCTTCCTCATTAGTAATTCGGATCAATGAACATTACTAAAAAACTTCTCCCTTAAAAAATTATACTTCTAATACTAAATTTTCATTTTGATTGCACCGCAATACTTGAAATATCTTTTCATGGGTCTTAATCCAAAAATAATCTTCCATTAAAACAGTAGTCCAACGAAAATATATTGGATTCTACTTCATGGAATAATCCAAAATAAGATCAATGTGGTTATTTTCCATAACTTGATTATGTTGTCCTAATATGATCATGATCTGTGCAGCTCCAATAAAAATTGGGTTGACTTGCATAGTGGGGAAATCTCTAAATTGTGGATGATTAACTTTCTTCTATTAGTATCATTCTCTAAACAATGACACACACTAAATTTGGTTATGAATCATAATTCATAATTTCAATCACATAAGTAAAATTGAAAATTAATGAATATCAAGTCTCATAATAATACTCATGGTATCTTATAATACAGATTTACTTTTAAACCCATAATAATGATTTGTAATTAAAATATGAATTATACTAATCATATCCCACATGAGTGTCAAACCATGTGCACTTTAAGGTTCATTATCATGTTCCTAGATACCCCATGATAGAATTAAAACACCTTTTCTGAGTTTTTAATCTTAGGTACAGCAGTGCCTAAACCATATCCACATGTAGTATCCAGATAGCGATGTATTTCATGGAAGACCCACATTATCTATACTATACCAAAATTATATGATATTATTCTACCATTTTCCACAATGTATTTATTAGAGTTACGTTACCCAATTTTTTTCCTTTCTAAAAATATATTCCAATGTTGCTACTTAACATTCTCTATTACCAACTATAATGGCTACAACCTTGAATGTCGGAGCTAGTGCACTATTTTATTACTATTGAAATATTATGAGTAATAAAATCCAGAAGGACCATTAGTTAATCATTTTTTTATGTCCAGATTACATACATGATGTAACATCACAAGTAAATAAAGGATAAAATATATGCATTTTTATTAATATTTGTGAATTAAATTAAATTTTACATTATGGGGGATGCTATATTTGGTGGCTTACATAGTATGCAACAATTGGTTTCTCTAAAATCCCATGTTTCACAAAATAATGAGTCATACTGAATAATAATAATATAATATTATTTTAAATTCTAGTAAATGCATTTCCATTGTATTAGTTGGAATGAACAAAAATTTAACACCCTGATCCCAGTTACCCTTAGTTAGTGCATTATTTTAATACATTGGCATGATTACAGGGAATAAATTCCTGAAGGACAGATCAGTTTAGGAGTCTTGGAAACAAATTACATACATAAATGTTACATTACACTTTATAACATACAACACCACATAAATAATCCTTTATGAACATCATTATTCCCTAAGCATAACCCTGTATATTAATCAATATACACTTCTTGGAATACTAGAAATAATAAAACATAGAAAGGGTGAGAATAAACCCTCCATAAGGGTCAGCAATACAGTGGAAGATAACATAAATATTAATCATGATGAATAATTGAAACCACATGCCTTTACTAATAAGAAACATGAATACTTTTATTGCAGGAATATGTGGTGAGTAAATAATTCCATAGTAAAATATAATCATGGGTATTCTACTAGTCTAATGACCACATGAACCATCAATATTATTTTTATAATGAGGGAATTTATAATGCTGGAGATTTTGAAAAAAAATTCAAGGCCTCGGCCAATACGTCTAAAAATTATTAAGGCCTCGTCCCAAACCACATATCGAATTGGGAAAGGGCCTCATCCAATTCAACGTCTAGTTGTCTCATGAGACCTACTGATGCATCAAGGAGCTATAGAAGGCTCCACCCATTACTTAATAAGTCCAATACATTCCTCATATGAAAATTTTGAAACATAACATAAACATTTATCTTAAAACTAGCATACGAAATGTCAATACATTTTCCATAAACCATTAATGGTATAAAAACAACACGTCCATGGTAAAAAATATCTCAAAACCTTCAATACTATATGGATGATATTTATCATAATAAATAAATTTCAAACAAATTTAAAATCCATCAAAGGATGTTGACATAGATGAAAATGATCAGTAAAATGCTTTGAGAGAAAGACCCCTTTTTCATGATATCGTTTTTATGCCTCACAATTTATAAAATAAGTCATTTAAAATAGTCTTTTAAATAATAGTGTCCCATACCACATTGAAACTTTTGAAAATAGTTATAATTTCAAAACATTCATGTCCATATAAATTTATCCTTAAAATCATTTTGAAAATATCGACATTAATTAAAAGGGTTTAGAAAGATAAATATTTAAAATAATGATCTAGTTAAATAGACCCTATCATAAAACCATAAAATATTGATTTTGGAAATTTTTTAATGAAATATGGGTATCTATGATATATATGTACCAGAAAATATTTACATATGAACAATCTCGGATAATAATGACATTGAGGAAATAACCCTTACCAATTTGGTATCTTACGAAACATACACCCTATAAGATAAGTATCATTAAATGAATATGTAAATACACATAAATTAAATTGTATTAAACAATGAATACAATTATTGGAATTACATACACCATACAAAAGGTAAGAGTGGAAATAAGGCATGAATATCACGGTAATAAGGAGTGAGATGTAAACCCCTTACCTTGCACTTTCCTTTAGTTGAGGGTGCGTTTAAACTCATGTATGATGATAGTAATATGTTATTAAAGTATACCAGAACAATATTAGTAATTATGATATCATAAATGATTCATTAATGACATTATAATACACATTTAATAATAATTTTCTTGTTAAATTAACATTTCGGGTAATAATCACTTTCTTTATTGTACGTGTTTTAACTTGTTACTCTTGATTGTATCACATAGAAAATGATTTGAATACATTCAGAATATAAAACATGATTTATATATCATATATATTTATAATTTAAATATTTATAATAGATATATATATATATATGAAATTATAAACACCGTTTATGGAGATGGCAGTCTGTACGTACGCATAAATGCTTTTTTCGTTTTCATATCGTATTGAACTGAACAAAGAGAATAAAAAATATATAAGTACATATATATATATATAGTATCATTATTATGTCATATGTTACAGATTTATTGGTAATATATATTTTTATAATCATCGATGAATGGTGATCATGGAATTGAATCTCATCGCATCGTGGAGACGGTAATCCGTACATACGCACAATCGACAATATAATTTCCTTAATGGTGTGGAATTGGATGGTATATTAATTTTACAGAGACATTATCATATTATTTTAATTATTTATATACATATTACTCATCATTATATCCATACAAAAAACATAGTGTTGAATAACAAATTACAACACGTCGTGGAAAGGGTATGTCGTACGTACACACGCATGGTGACATTATCATTCATAAGATGGGTAGAATAATGAATATAGTTGTGTCATATTTATAATAACATCACGGTATATAGATGATACTGGAGTTATTATTTTATAATGGAAACAAAAAATAATTATTAAGTGTAAGAATAAGAGAACTTGAAAGAGGGTGGTGAAATCATTACCTCTTATTTGGGTTATTTCTTTTGATTTGATCAAAAAGGATTCATATGTGGGATTACTGTCCAAAGGAAGGCCTCTAAGATGAAGTTAGGATAGTTTGAAGGATATTTGGGCAGGGTTTGGCTGAGCAAAATGGCTTGGAGGTGTGGTTTTTAGATAAGGAGAAGTGCCTTTTTATAAGAGGGGTTACAAAAACTTTAGGAAAATATTAAATTATTAATTTATTATACAGCCATACTTAGTTTACAATGGTTCCAAATGAATTTATTTTGAGCCTTAGGTGATTATGGGTAAAAACCCTCTCAAGAAATAGGTTTTAGTCACGTTTAGGATACCATTACAACCTTATCTTTTAGATTTACCTCTTTGTTAAATAATTTATCTTTTTCCGTGTCTTCCTTTATTCATACTCTATATGTTTAATAAACTTACTCTAAAATTCAATAGAACCACAAGTGGCTTGTTAATGAAATAAATAATATTATTTACACCATTTGGCCGAACCATACATTTTTAGGAATATTATATCAACAAATAATATAGTATTTGTTTTAAATATTAATTTATGTTAATTTTGACACTATTTGGTATAGTGTTTTTTTTGAAAGTTATAACAACTTGATTACTTCGAAAAAGATACATTGAATCATCCATGACATGTCATTTTCACCTATAAAATTTGTTGATGTCATTATAACATTGATATTATATTTATTTTAATATCTATAATACCTTTTATTTGCTTCATCCATTAATAAGGTAATTACTGCATCATCATTGTGTCATAAATAAATTTATTTATTTAATGTCTAAAAATTATAAAAAAATTCCATTATGTGGGAAATATTTTTATATTTTCAAATAATTTTTTTTTCAAAATTATTACTTATATAACACTATATAAAAATTAATTACTAAATGATTTTTGTTTATGTCAATTTTGTCTTTACATTACATTTATAAATCTAATGTGCCATTATCCTTCATAAGTGGCTCCATGGGGTCCCAAAATCAACCCAAGGTTGTACATGGTCGGCCATTACTCATCCAATAAGGTTAGTACATGTGTTATTGTAATTTTTAATTATTAAAATATTATTTTTACCTTGAAGTACCCTATTTACCATTAACATCGGTAAGTAAAAGTCAAAATTTACTATTCACCAAAAAAAATTCTTCATATTGAACCATATTTTACTTACTATGTTGAACCGTGTCTCTTGGATTTTTGAAATTCTACTCACAGAAGCAGTAAAAATTTTTTTATGTGAATTTGTTAATTTTTCAATGAGATTGGTAAAAAATAGTGAAAAGCTAAATAAATTTTTTATATATCTAAAATTATTATAAACTTACTCCAATGAATTAAATTGAATTTTTATAAGTATTATATATCTCTTTTGACATAAAATTAATTTAAATAAAATAAATAATTATGTAAATAAATAGCCGGTTTTAAACAATAACTCAGTGTTTTTGACTATTCAACAAAAATTGAAAGTGTTCAGAAAAATACCAAAATTTCACCCTAGGTTAATTTCGATATTCCAAATCAAAAAATAATATCTATTTCACCAAATTCAAAACATATAAGTTTCATTTATTAAATTAAAATTATTTTTCATTGTCAAAACCAAAAGTATTATTTTTAACAAATAATAACTATCAAAAGATTGACACTTGTTTATGTCCAATTTCAATGTAAAATTATTTACAATGACCAAAATTGGATTAAATGGTAAAAATATAATCTATTTCTACTTACAAACCATTAAATTGTATAATTTAACATTATAAATTATTTTGATTAAAAAAGTTGTTTTCAGTTAAAATATAGTATTTTTCACTATTCACCAAAATATGAATGTTATCCGAAAAACATAAAAAATTTATTGAACACCTAGATTGGTACATCATTGTGCGCTTGAACTCGGTGTTGCATATTGTGCGAGTTATTGAATTACTTTGAAGAAACAACGTACTATAAAATCTTGGGGTTTTAGAAGAACTATATAAAATATGATTATACATTTTTTTAAATGACTTAAGATTTATCAATAAAAAATTAGATGTTCAAAATAAGAATGTATCCACTTTTAAGCATAATACTACAATATTTTTAAAAGTCTTTTTAAAGCCTTTTAATGGAAAACCTATTTTAAATCTAGTTTTTTCAACTTTTATATGTTTCATATGACAAAATAAACTTCTTCTGTGGAGTAAGGATATAAAAATATACATTTGGTATTTTTTTATTTTTATGATAATGTTCATTTTTAATGAATTATAAAAAATACTGCATATTTTTTCAAAACTATCTTTTCATATGATTTATTTATATAGTTAAATTGATCATTTAATTGATTTTATAGTATAGTTATTATTTCTTAAAAACACACTCTTTTGTTTTGACCAAAGTAATTATTATTAAATAAATTTCCGAAACATTTGGGTTTTGAATCTAGAAAAATTGATTCTATATTTTTAATTAGGGGGTCTAAATTTTTGAAAATAGTTAACTTTTATTTGTAAACATTATGAATAGTATCATTAGTAAAAAATTTATTTAACATGGTTAAATGTTAAATCTCATTAATATGGGTGTAAAATAATGTTATAATAATATCAAATTACCCTAACATGTATCCTAATCCAATTGAATGATGCATATCCGACCACGGGAATCCTTTGGTCTATTTTGGGACCCCATGGAGCCACTTGTAATTAAAAATGACATTTTTAAAATTTATTTATATTTTATGAAAATATAACATAAACATGTATGTTTTAGTAAATCAAATTTATATGGGGTTATATAAGTGATATTTTTGAATATAAATAGTCATTTGAAATCTAAAACTATTTAAAAAATCAAGATATTTTATTTATAATTTTTAGACATCATATAAGTAAATTTCATTATGACACAATGATGATGTAATGTTTACCTCATTAATTAATGTTATAAATAACTGATCTTATAAATATTAAAATAAAAATATTTTGAAACTTTTCAGTCCATAATCAAATTTTACTAATGATTAAAACATATTATATTTGAGATAATGTTGTTTTCGAGAAATATTTTTTTTGTTTACTTTAGAATTCATGATATGAATAGATTATAAATTTACATAAATGATTTTTTAAATGAATCATATTTTAGTGTAAGATAAAATAATAAAAAATTCAAGTAATCCTCATAATTACATATATGATATTATAAATGTCATTAATAATTCATTTTGGGTCGCTTCTAATTTTATTCTTACTATATAAACCATATGGTATGAATATAACAAAACCATGGTAAAAGGAAAATTAGATAACTAAGGGTTAAATCTAAATGATATGGTTTAAAATGAAGACAAAACTTATCTAAAACCTATTTGTTGTGACTATTTCTAGTAATATTCATTTTAGATTCGAATGTAATGTGATTGGGACCTTTTTAAATTGAAATTATTTTTATAATAAAATAATATTTTCAAACATTCCTAAAGAGCCCATACCCCTTTTTATTAAATTTCACCACCTCTAACTGATTATTCACACCTCTCATGCCCCTAGTCATATCCAATCTCTTACCAAATAATTTGCCAACATACCAATATTTCTCCTAGTTTCTTTACCAAAGGCAGAAGGCACTTCAATAAAGCCTTTTGGTTCAAACCAAAGGGAGTTACCATATTTAAATGTAACATCTTCCCTCGAGTTCTCTGATTTTATTTTACTTCATCACTCTCTATGCTAGTCATATAATTTTTTATATAATCACACCAGTATCTAAATATACTAGGTTTTTTTATGAGAATTATTTGAACAACACTTACATAAAACTCAATTTAATAGATAGAAACATATTTTTTCGGTGTACGGAGAACAACTACTTCATGAAATGATGATAGTTTAATTATCTTCTACCGCCTCTCATGGTGGCCATTATGATGGAACATTATTTATAGGTGTTATATATTATATATATAGGTTTTTTCTATGATTAAATATTTTTAATTTATATTATACCTTTAGGGTTTCCAAATTAGGTAAATATGATAATATCATTTGAAGAAATGCGGACTACCACCCCTCAACATAATGTGAAACATTCATAACACACATGAAATGTATAAAGGATAGTTTTAATGAACTTATGTAACATATATAAAATATTATATTATAATGGAATAATAATATACCTATTTATCATTTGGGTTTCATTTCTTTAAAATTTTAAAAAAATGAAATGAATGTAGAGTTCATGCATACGTACGACTTACCGTCTCCATGAAAATTGAATTTCATTTTCATATATCAAAATGATATGGACTTTTAAAAATAAATATATATTGGATATAAATGATATATATTATATTTAAAACAAGAATAAAAATCTGTAGATAATGTAATTATTACCATGTGAACAATTTATAATTATAACGAGTTCATTTTTTACTCAATTTGTGATCATTGACCAAATGTATGTTTGAAACTCAAATAATTAAGTAATTGTTTCAGAGAGGTAATAAGTGATATAAAAGTAATAATAATATGTTAAATATTTTTGAAGAAAGTATAAATTTACTTATATTCATTATTCAAGAAGTAAAATGATCATTAAAGACACGTCGTATGTCAGGTATGGGGGTTTCATCTCAATTCTTATTTCCGTGAGATTCATTATTTATTTAAAAATATTTCCTTTTGTGTGTTGTATTTACTTCCCATGATTAGATTATTTAGGAAATATAATTTATTTTCTGTGAATTTAAACATTAATTTTATTATCCTTTTATCATGTGGCTTATATTTCGTAAGTTACCAAATCTGTAAGGGAACCCTTCACCGTCCTTTTGTAGTCAAAGACTTCTTTCTATTGTGTCTTTTAATTACCTTTTTTATAATGTTGGGATATGTTATTCACTATCATTATTGATATAAATAATGTATAAAAGTGATTATAGACCATTTTCTATTCCATCAACTCATTTTTGGAATTTAATGTGATGCTACTTGGTTGCCATATTTTTGTAGGGGGTCTTCTTAACCAATTTTCAATTCTTTGGGTTAATATTCTACTTCTTGATTAAGTTGTTCTATGAATAGGTTTTCATGACCTCTGATTGTTTTACATTTAATATAAACTTATATTTGGTGCGTTTATAATTGTTAAACATATTTTTTTATTCATTTATCTTTAATCTAATGGTACAATTTTGTATGGGATTACGTCTCAATCTATTTTAATTAGGGAATATCATGATATTGTGCACCTTTATTATCCTATAATTTGTATATACAACAAATTCAAAATAATATATCATTAATTTCAATATTCTCATGTTATTTATTATTTCATTCTTGTTATTATTTAATTACTTTCCTTCAAGAGTTTTTGATGTGGTAAAGGGTTCATTAACTAAAACATAGTTTTAAATGTTTTTATGATTTAATCTTCATAATACTTCTCTTTCAGGTCCATATTTTTGAAATTATTTTAAGCATTTACATATATGGACATGAGTGTTTGAATGTATAAACTTCTTTGAAAATATTCATAGTGGAATTCGACACTTTGATTCAAAATTATTCTTTTCAAATGTTTTATATGAATTGATTATTTCAATATCTTGTACTGATATCTTGTGATTGTAATATGTAAATATTATATTTAAATTCTATTTTTTCATGTGTTGTGATTATTTTATGATTCAAGATGAATTTTTTACATATATGGGTGGTTTTTTGAAAAAGATAGGGCATGTTAGCCCATGATATCTTTCCAATGTATTGGGTAACATGATAGAGGTAAACATTAATGTTTCTCTTAAGATATTAAGGTAATATACCATGATGGGTTTTCCAAACCTAACTCTATGTGTAGATGTGAATGTTATAATTTATTTCTGATATGTATACCATAAGTTTCATTATTGATTTATCATTTCAATGTGTTATTCATAAATTTTATGATTTTTGTGAGGTATGTTAAAGAACATATTATTTTATAAACTTATGCATTGATTGAATATTGCTTTCTGTCATTATTGTATAACCCTTACAGAGATTTTAATGCCAATACCATGTTTTTGAAAAGTTTTTCATAGGGTGTGGGGAAGGATAAGAGAAAGGAATAATTAACAATGATTTATATCAATAAAATAATTCTTTTTTTCATTTATGAGATTCTATTTATAGAAAAAATGTATACTAATTAGAAATGTTTACATTATAATACATGAGATTTAATGTAATTGTTATGGCCTAATTATCTAAAATTCTAAACCTCAAAATATCTATAATGTGAATTAGTAACATAATTCAAGATTATGTAATATTTAAGGATGGGTCATTAAAGTTGGTATTAGAGGTCAATTTTGTCAACTTCAGAGATTATGAGTTTTTGTTAGACACATGGTTAGCCTCTATATCAACTCTTTAAGATAAATCCTTTTTTGTAACTTTTTCAGATCAAGTAATATCTATGTAAAATAGAAAGAGGATGATATCAAATGACATTCTAATCTATTCCTGATGAATTTCATGAAAAACTTATTGCAAATCCATACCTATATGATTCCGAATCATTTTCAAAAATACAACTCATTTGGAAGAAATTGTTTGATATATAAAACACCACCGATATACCTATATTAGATCGGTGATCCTGGGATGTGTTAAATAAAATCCTATTTTATCAACATTAACATATTTTAATGAATGGTAAATATTAACAGGGCATTTTCAAATATAATACTTTATCAAATGATTTTGAAGCATATTATGATTTTGAAAAAGGTGCTGAAGAGGGAGACCCTTGAAAAACCTATTTATATTTGATTTTAAATTATTGTCACTCAAAGAATATATAAGGTATTTTTAATGTACCATTGATTGAAATTTTCAAATCATACTCCGTCCGAAAATTTTATTAAAATAAATATTTTATCATATGTTTTGATATTATATGTCATACACGATTATTTCCTGAAATTATTTTTTTTGGGAACACATATATGACCCTTGTTGTATGAGGTGTATTTGGATAATGGAATCATATGATTTTAAAGGATCTATAAATCATTTATGCAATGCATGGACCATATATATTTGTGAACTAAATGATGATGAATCTAGGTGGACACGACAACCAATGCATGATGTTCTTTCATTGGGAATAATGTTATATTATCGAGGTAAAAAATGTTTCAATATAGGCTGGCCTTCATGTATGAAGATATTGAGGTCATAATGAGTTGGGATGAAGATGAGAGGTATAAGAAAATTATTTAGGTCAAATCATTTTCCAGTTATTTTAGAGTTTTTTAAAATGGGACAACTAACAACATGGGTGACAAACCATTGCTTCAGGCAATGATGTAGGAATTGAACCCACAATGCAAGGGTGACAAGGGTGCATCCCTTACCACTGGCCTATGTGATGTTGCTAGTTAGTATAAATTATTATTTTTAGCTGAATAATTTTATAGATCATCAATGAGTTGATTTCTGGTATTATGTTTTATCAAATAGATATTTTTAGTATAAGAAAATTATTTGGTGATTAAGTCATAAAGGTTATTTTTGGAGATCTTCTGTATTTTTGGAAGACTATATACATAAGGAAAATAGAATGCTACAAACTTTTCATAGAAGTGTAATACTTGAATTTTATTTTGGAAGAATATATGTTTTTATTCTGGACATATAGTGATTCATGTTATTTATTGAAATTAATAACCTATCATAGAGAATATTTTATTAGGTTAATAACACATCAGTTTATGACATTAAGAGTAGTTGATGTTATTTGGAAAAAATTGTTAATATTTACTATGGAAGACAATGTGATTAAATCATTCCGAGTCTTGGGTTTTAATCATATATTGGACTACATTTATGAATTTTGAGGATAGTTATTTATTAAACGAACTTTGATGAACATTGGTTATTTTTCGATCAATTTTAGTGATTAAGAGTAGTTCTTAATACCTAGTTATCCTTTTTTGGGATTATATGATCTTTTACTAATAATTTTGGTCTTGGATAATGTCTAATGAAATGGGAAATATATGGTTCATCCTATATGTATTATGTGTTTCTCTATATGTTGAATTTATCACTTTATATGTGACCAAGTAATCTTGAATACTCATAGTTTGGAGAAAAGATGATTGTTTGGTGGAAATTTATAAAACGGTGAAACTATACTAGAATAATATGTATATTTCTTTATCTTTATAGAAAATCTCATAAATAAATTCTATAAAATTAACAAAGGTAACATAAATCCAAAAATTATTATCCATTTACATTTCCTACTAGGTAATCAAATAACATTTAACCTATCAAAATTTTGTTTTTTTATTAACATTCTCATCGTCATGTTTTCTATCACACTCCATCTTTTCTTGACACTTAGTTTCTCCTCGAAATTCATGATTTCATACATGATATACTTGTTTGAGATATCATAGGAGGCGTTTTTACTAATATTTCATTACTTTAAAGTTATATTTTTATTGACTTTTTTTTTGATTTGGGACTTTTAATGAAGTTTCTATGCTGAATTATAAAATTTCTATGGCACAATTTATAAAATATAGGAAGGATATAACATCCATGGTAAATAAAGGATATGATATTTTTATATTTAATAAAATTTCATAATTAAATGTTAATTTTACTTTAATGGAGACTCTATGTTCGATGTAGTACCCGACATGCAGCAATTGGTTTCTCTAAAATATCATTTTTCACACAATGTTATGTCATACTAAAAAATAAATAAATAATATTTTTAAATGGTAGTAAATTCCTTGGAATATTATAATAGTGAATGAATGGAACCAACTAAAATATCATTATAAATTTTTCATAAATGGCTTTAGTTATATCCAATCAATTTTGATGTCTTAAAATGAAAATGAAGTCAATTTTAACCATAAAAACTCTAATATTTTTCAATGGTAGTTTTACCGCCTTTGGTGGTGAACACCTTTTGAAATCTAGTTTTTTCACATTTATATGTTCAATTTGATAAAAAATAAAATTCTTCATTACAATTGGGATATCAATATTTAATTTGGGTAATTTTTTCATTTTTCTGATAATGGACATTTTTAATGAATAGTAGAAAATTCTGCATTTTATGTCAAAATTGTATTTTCATCTAATTTATTTATATATTTGCATTGAATGTTTAAATTATTTTAATGTGTAATTGGATTTTTATGTAACCATTTAATTCAAATTTGTTCATTGGAATTAATTTTACATTGAATGTGTACATAAAAAATGCATATCTTTTGATAATTAATATTTCTTAAAAAACATGCTATTTCGTTTTAACAACAGGAATTAACTTTAAATAATTTTTTTCAACATATGTATTTTGAATTTGAAAAAATAGATCCCATATTTGGAATGAGTATATCGAAAATAGTTTAAATATATAACTTCAATTTCTAGAAATTATCAATAGTAACATCAGTAAATATTTTATTTACCAGGGTTATTGTGTAAATCTGGTAAATAAGGGTAAAAAAATGTAATAATAATATTAAATTACACAAACACGTATCCTAATATTAATGGAGGGTACATGTCAAACCTTGGTAATCCATGGTTCAATTTAGGGACCTAATGGATCCACTTATATATGAAAATGTCATTTTGGAAAAATTAATTTAAAGTTAATAAAAATGTAACATAAAAATATATCATTTTACTAAAAAAACAATATGGGGTTATATAGTGGATATTTTTGACTATAAATAGTAATTATAAATATAATAATGTTTAAAACAACATTATATTATATTTTAAAATTTTAAAATTCAAAAAAAATTATTTATTTATGACCCAATGATAATGTAATGATTAAGTGATTAATGAATGTTTTAAATAAATTAGATTATAAATATTGAAATAAAATTATTTTGAATCATTATAGGCCATAAAAAATTGTATGGAATATTATAAATTATTATATTTAAATTAATGATGTTTTTAGTAAGAATGATGCTTTTATGGATTTTCCAAAAAGTCATGATATGAATAGTTTATAAATTGACAAAAATGAGTTTTTAAATGATTACAAATTTATTAAATGATAAATTAATCATAAAAATCTAATATTCATAAAAATTACATATGTGATATTAAAAATTCCCTTAATTATCCATTTTGGATCACTTGGAATTTTATAGTAATTATATTAACCATATGGTATGAATAGACAAGAAGACAAGGTAAAAGTTAAATTAGTTATATAAGGGCTAATGCTAAATGAGAAAGTTACAAATGAAATCAAAAGTTGTCTAAAAAGAATTGGTTGAAAGGATTTATAATACTAATTATATTTTCATCAAATTTAATGAGTTTGAGAACTTTTAAATAGAAATTCAGTTTATAATAATATAATATTTTCAAATTTTCCTAAAGATCCCATCATCCCTCTTATAAAAGGACACCACCTCTAACCCATTACTCTCTCCTCTCCAGCCTATTAGATCGTCCAAAAACATCCTATATTAGCTCCCAACATTTTTATCTTCCACCTAGAAGACTTAATTTAGTTAAATGGAAGTTTAATAAAACCTTTTGGTTAAAACTAATGGGAGTTACCCAATTTTAAGGTAATGTCTTTTTTCATGTTCCCTTATTTTAATTTACTTCATCCCTCGCTATTCTCTTCTAATTATTTATTAATATAAGAAAAACATTATCTTAAATATAATTGGTTTTTTATGATATGTATTCTAACTAAACAAACAAACGCCTCCATCTAATTGAGATAAACATACAATTTTGGTGTACAACGAACTGCGACCTCACGAAATTATGATTGTTCAATGATCTGTAACCACCAATCATGGTGTTTATTATGATGGAAAATTATTTATATGTGATAAATAAAAATTATATTTATATATTATATATTTTTCTGTATTTTTCATATATATCATATCATTATGGTTTCTATAATGGGTAAATAAAATAATTTCTTTTGAGAAACTGCAGACTACCACCACCTCAATGTGATATGACTCGTTCAAACCATACTTGGAACTTATAAAAGAGAGTGTTAGTGAACATATGGGAAGTTAATTAAATATTAAAATTTACTGGAATAATAAATTACCTTGGTATCATTTTTTTTTAATTCTTTTATAAATAAAAAAATGAAATGAAGGTAGCATTCATGCACATGTATGACATACTGTCTCCATGAACGATGCATTTAATTTTCATATATCCAAATGTTATAAACTATTTTTATAAAATACTTTTTAGATATCTATGATATCTATGATATCTATGACATTGATAAAAATCTGGAGAAATTTTTATTTTTGACCACATGGACAATTTGAAATTATAGCATGTTCATTTATTACTCAAGAATTGAACATCGACCAAATGCCTGATATGAACTAAAATAATTAATTAATATTTTTATCAGGGTAATAAGTGATATAAATTTAATAATTCACAATAAAAAGGTTCATAATCATTTATAAATTAAATTAATTTTATTGTTCATGAAGGATACGGATCATAAAGTACAAGTCGGACTTGAGGTAAGGGGGTTTCATCTCACTTTTTATTCCTATGAGATTCATGAAATATTTTCCACTATTACCTTTTATGTGGTGTATGTAATTACCCTGATTGTTTTCTTTGTGTAATTTACTTTAATTTATGGGAATTTAGATATTCATTTTTTGATCCTTCTTTCATGTGGTGTATGTTTCTTATGTTACTCAATCAGTAAGGGAGCCTTTCATCGTCTTTTTTTAGTGAAATACATATTTAGGTTATGAATTTTAATTTTATTTTTCTTATGTTGGGATATGTTCTTATATATACGAATTGTAGTAAATATTATGTAAGTTCAATGATATAACCTTTCCTATCCCATAAAATAATTTTTTTAATTTTGAGGTCAAGTCTTTAGGATGAATATTTTTTGTAAGGGTACTTCTAAACCCAATTTCAATTCTTTGGGTTATACATTTAATTCTTAATTATGTAGTGATATTAATATGTTTGAATGAAAACTTATTTCATTACACATAATATTCACATTATTGGGTATATTTATATTTTTCACACATAATAATGTGATTTTTTTATCTTGAATCTATTGGTAAAATCATTTTAAAGCACTACGTCTCAATATCCATTCATTGGGGAATATCTTGATATTGTGTAACTTTATTATCATATAAGTTTTATATACAAAAAAATTTGTCATTTTAAATCCTTAATTTCTATATTATCATGATATAAATAGTTTTCTTTGATGTTATTCTTCAATTATTTTTATTCAATAGTTTCTCAAGTGGTAAATAAATCTTCAACTAAAAAATTATTTAAAATATTTTAGAGATTTAGCCTTCAATATCCTTCTATTTCATGTCCATATTTTATAAATGATTTTATGGATTTACTTATATGGACACAAGTATTTTAAACTATTAATTTATTTCAAATGATTCTTAGTGGAATGTGAAACTTTTATTCAAAACAATTCTTTTCAATTGTTTTATATAAATTGATTATATTAATATATGGAACTGATGTCTTCTGATTGCAATAAGGAAATGCTATTTTTACATTACGATTTTTCATGTGTTATGATTACTTTATAATTCATAGGTATTGTTTATGTATATGGGTGGTTCCGTGATAAACCAATGACAGATTAGCCTGATGAATCTCTCTAATACATTGGGTAACGTGACAATGTTAAACTTTAATGTATCTTCTAAGAGATTTGGGGAATATACTATGATAGTAATATCAAACGTAACACAATATGTAGTTGTGAAAGCTACAATATATGGATGAAATGGATTCAACATGTAACTTTTATGATTTATTATTTATAGGTGTCAATCATAAATCATATGTTTTTTTGAGTTATGCTAAAGAACTTATATTTTTATTGATTGTATGTTTTGATGCACAAATGTTTTCTTTCCTTATTTTATAACCCTTAATGGGATTTTTATGCTAATACCAGGTTTTTTAAATGTTGTTTGCAGGGTAAAAGGATGGGTATAAGAAATGAAGAATTCAAGAATATTTATTTCCTGAGAAGAATTCATGTTTTCTCTTAAGAGTTCTTATTTTATAAAAAAATTTACACTGAGTAGAAATGTATACTTTGTAATACATGATATATATTTTAATAGTTATGTCATAATTCACTAAAACAATAAATCTGAAATGATCATCAATGTGAATTATTAACTCAATTCAAGATTATGTAAATTTTATGGTTGGGAAATTAAACACGATACGTATAATAAAATGGAAAATAAAAAAAATATAAAGATTATACATAATAATACAAAAATATACTTGAAACATATTCAAAGGACCCTAATTCATAACCCGAGAAATGGAAAAATAAAGGTTAGATCAAATGCTTTGTAATATTTACATGAAACAATTATAATAAGAAACATGTCAATAAGGCATAGAAATTATAGAAAGGTATATAATCTAAAAAACATTTCCCATGAATAAACATGGAATAAAAATTCATCATTAGATTTTACCACAGTGAAATTCTCATTGCAATAGATAAATGAATATTAAATGAAGAAAATTATTAATTAGTGGATGTCATATTTCTAGGACAGGATCAATTTAGCCATCATGACATTTTATGTCTATGGGTAGAAACCCATCTAATTTCGTTTGGAAGCACACAAAAATGTTTTTCACAAACTATTTTCTCTCTGTACACAAGTATATGAATCATGCACCATTAAAAGTCCCTTAATATCACTAAAATACCATATCATTATTATTAAATATATTTATTTCCCAAAAAAAATCAGTACTAAAATATCCAAATTAATTAAAATTTATTCATTCATCAATATGTCCTAAATTAAAATAACATTAAAAATAAATACAACATGTAAAATATTATATAGCTATGAAAATAAACATATAAATGAAACAATAATATAGATATTTAATATAAATATAATTTCAAATGATATTTGATCTCCACAGTGATGTACATACACTACAAAGAAAGTATAAGGTGTATAAAACCAAGTATGTCACACTGAAATGGAAATTAAGTCAAAGTCCCCAACCATATGTCTAAATGTTCTCTACAAGGTATCTTAATGTCCAAAATAATAAAACATAATTAATTAATTTATTAATTCAAAACATTTTTCAACATTTATTTGATTCATTATATTTTTATTAACTTCATTTATGGCATTTTTTATTAATTTTAGAGTTCAATTTCATCGTTTTTTAGCAATGGGTTTCTTAGTTTTCATTATCGATTTGTTACTATATAAGTATTGAAGTTCATCTAAAATGGGAATAATTATATAAAATTGGAATTACATGTTATTAATTAACAAAAAGAATAATTAATGTCCTTTTTTCAAAAATGGGGTTGATTCATTTGATAGAACTTTAATGGTAATCTATTAGACATGTTGGTGATTCTTATATCATCCCAAATTTTTTTTCCTTTTTAATTAATACCATGTATTTATATTGTTTTAAAAAATACTAACTATCTTTTAATATGTGCTATAAAATTTTAATAATCCATAATTATGGTTTTATAACCATTCTTTATGGTGTTAATGGAAGATTAAGAAGAATCATTCATGATTTCTGAAAATTGACACATCACTTGCTTTGTTTTAATTTATTAAATAAATCAGAGGTAGATAGGAATATGATGATTGATCAATAATTAACATTATATAATTATATTATATTAATTATAATAGATTTATCATGTCTATTTGGATAGATTATGTGATGGGAGGATAATAAATGAAAAAACTGGAAGAAAATTAATATAAAAATAAATAGTATTTACCTCTTCAATTATCCTCTTTGGGAAAATCCTTAAGGGACCTTGGTTATAAATTAGTTTAATCCAGAAACTCTTTGAAATGTGGGAGATACATTATAATTTTTTTTTGTTTAATTTGTAAAAACATCATAACATAGATGGTTGAGGAGAAGAGGTGGTTAGGGGTGGTATTTATAGTGAAAAAATAGTGTTTTCTTAATATTGTATTCATTTTTTATTATTTTGGTTCATTAATTTTAATATTTTTAGAATTATTTAAAAATTTATTAAAATAATGATGGATAGATAAATATTATTGGTCTATATTAGCCATTCATAGTCTATGAACCAATAATTCTTGTATTTATCAATTATCATATATTATCATATTTTACTATTCACCAACAATTCAAAAAAAAATTATAAATCCCAAAAAATAATACAAACCATTTTTTTACAAGTATAATTAAAATATGAAATATATATTCATAAAAAATATCAATATTCAGGAAATTTAATTTTTGAAATCATTATTTGCAGAAATTTTTTTTTGGAAATTATAAATAATTTTATAACACTTCTAAATATTAAATAAGGTATCATAAAATTATAATATACTCATAATATAAAAAAATAAATTTATTTTTATAAATTACAAATATTTATAGTTATAAAACATTATTTTGATTATTAAAATGTAACTAATCATTTAGGTTTCATAAAAATTCCAATACCTTTTTAATAATTTCTCGACCATTTATTTACTTATACGATTATATAGTTACATTATATTACAATTTATAAGATTACTAACCACGTTTTATAGTTTCATAGGTGATTATAATATTCCATTAGTCAAATTAGTATTCATACAGGTCACATTACTATTCTTATGGTTAAGAAACTATTTCATCGACATAAGTTCCTTAACTTCATGGAATAGCAATTTTTTCTTCGATTCTAAATTTATTGAGATTCTTATATGGTCTATATATGATTTAATCTGATTTAAACTAAATTAAATAATTTTTGGAAGAATGTTAACTATTTAATGAAATTAATTTATTTACGAGGATACATACCATAAGATCATGTGACGTTTTATAGTGACCAGAAAATACTATGGTGAAAATGGTGTTGAAGTCCATTCAAATGTACATCAATATCCATTTGGGAACATCATTTGGTTGAGGAAAAACACCAAAAACATGATTCATAGCAATCATATTCGAGGTCATGAGACATATCGAGATATAATTTGTATATGAATTTGTTAACAATAACTTAAAAAACAAATCTATAAATTCATGATAAATATTCATCACTCTATGATTCACCAATATAGGTAATCTATTGTACTCATAGAGGAAAAATCACATATCACTTTTTGAAAAAAAATTATTCCACAATAAAAACATGAAATGTTTCCCATATGCTTTTAATCTACCATGAGAATCACCACATATAATGTGACAACAAATAACATCTAATTCAAGATCCCCAATCTCAGACTCCTCCTCCAACTTAAATAATTATGAATTCACTATAGTCTAATAAAAATGAAACAATTTTTTTGAATAACCTATTTCATAGTGTAATTAATCCTACTTCATCATTCTCAAATTTTATCATGACTCATGAAAAAAATTGGAACATGATTTAAAAATAATAATTATCTATAACATCACCATACAAATTTTAATGGGATTATTGAAATAATTATCAGTTATAGAATCCATCCAGAATCACTTAAATAAATTTAATTCATTTCCTTATAAGGAATTATTTTCGTATTTTTTGATCAATTATTACCACATATAAAATTCCAATATGATTACACTACAAAAAATTTACGAAATATTTTCGAAGTGTGTCCATGATTAGGGGTGGGATAGTTGCAATTTTTATGGTTGAATAGGTATAACCCATAAATGTTAACCACCAACTTCTACATCAACACACAAACCAGGAAGAGGTTAAAAATCTATTAATAAAAATCAAACACAATTACACTCTATGATAATTGATAAAATAGATAAATAAATACTTTCACAAATAAATACTCAAAATAAACCTACTAATGGTATTTCATCATTAATTATTAATACTTTGTAGTAAAAATTGTAATAAGAGACAAAAAAATTTAACGTTGATAATAATCCTCATAAAATATCATATTTGAGTATTGAAACATTTCACCTCTGTATCATTTGTATGGGATTCCCAATAAAACATCACCTAAATCATTGAAATATCTATGGATATAATAAATATAGGTTTTTTATTCCTTACAAATATTACTATAGAGGACAAAAACTCAATCTTTGAAAAACTCATAAATATATAATGAAACTAAATAATTAGAAAAATACATCACCGATTCTATTTTTTGTCTTCCCAAAATGTTATGAACATTGTGATATCATTATTAAAGACATAAATTAAATGATATAGATTCTCATTGAGCAAAATATTCAACATTACAATGAAAAATACCAGAGTATTTGTTACACTGAAGGTCATCACGAAAAACTTTTAATCCACATAATGATTTATGAATAATTTCTCAAACTTTCCTCATAATTTACTCACATATTATGATGCCAATACCTAATATTGATCATTATAGACCATGATGATCTTCAAAACTTATCAAATAGATTTTTATTTTATGAATTAATGTTGTTTTAATAAATTTAATGTACTTAACCTGATGATAATTGATTAATAAATAGATTACCATATTCCTTGAACTTAAAAATAACAACATATACCCATAATGACACATCATCATGAGTATAATTCATCCATAAAAGATAATAAATATGAATCTAAAGCTCTTGAATCCTAGAATGAACCATTATATTTTGAGACAATGATAGAGCTGAATCACCCTATTGTGTCCTTACCAGAATTTCATTATCTCATTGAGGGGTTATGTAAACAACCTATATAGTGAATACATCATGTTAAATTTCAATAACTATAGGAAACACATCCATATTAAAATTAAATGAAATCATATTCATAATTTCTATAATAATTACTCATAATAACCAATTCCTAATCTTAGATATCGCTCACTGACAAACACCACAGGGTTTTTTTCATTATTGTGGAGTATGAGATTTCGTTTTAGCTACACACAATATCCTAACCAAATAATTCCAACCTATTTTTTAGATGATATATTATGGTAATAATCATAATCTTAGAAATATACCATTGAATAATTCTTCCAAGAATCATTTTAAAAATATATCTACACAGTATATTAGTAAGACTAACCTTCAATTAGCATAGTCAAATACCAGATCAACACAATCTATCTCCAACTCATTTAACAATCCATTGGATAAGTTTGGAAAATAATGAATTTTCTATCTAGTAAATCAAAAAATTCATAACCCCAAATAGAAAAATTAAGAAATACGTTCAATGAATTTGGATCCTTTGATTCGGGAAAGGTTAAAGCCTGAATTTGAATACTCATGTTCCACATCCTCTTTGTAACCAATTGAGACCACAACCAATTATATTATATAATCATCATCCCTATAATTGATGTATATCATGTGGAATTCCACTTCTTTTCACATCCACTCAAAGATGATTGTATAATGAATTGATTTTCGTTGTCCCAATTACTGTTTATACTAAAAAGAATGATGTCTCTTTAATAGTACACTAGATACACATTTAAAATATAAAAATGTTCTATAAATCCCAATTATAATTGATGAGTTTTTTAAATTAAAGTATATAAAAAATATATTTTAATGTATTTGAGTGCTGAAATTCCCAGAGAAACATTTTGAAGAATGTTCAAATAATATCCAATGTGACATGACCTCCAGGTTCATGATAAAAAATTGACAATAGTCATTCAAATATATTTTCCATAAGTTTTATTATAGAAAAAATATATAATGAAAAACTAGATTTTAGAAATTTTCTCTTGAATAACGCTATCATCACATGAATTTCCACATACGAATTCAATATACATGTGGTGGCGTAGTGTAGAATATCTTGACTGATGCTCAAATTAAATGACACTAGTTAACCTCTCAATCATGATGAGATTTGGAATAATATTTTGTATGATACATGTAGATAACAATAAACATTTAACAAATAAAATACCCTATAAAAGTGGATCAATATACCACTATGAAGTTACTTTAACATGCAAATATATAAACTTAACCTAAAACTATTCATATTTTTTTCCACTAAAAAATATAATCCATGAAATCCATAAGGTACATAATCAACATCAATCAAGAGAACAGATTTAAAATCATCACGTATGTAGAAACCCTAATATCATTCCAATCACTAATAAAATAAATTATATCCCTAAATCCACTACCCAATTCCTTATCTCAAAATATAGTAAGGATATTTCATACCTCTGAAGTTAATGGGCATATAACTCTTTGATTTTCCCCTATAAGCGTTTCCCTCATAATCCTCAACATTTTAATGAACCACAAGATCATTGTGACGAATATACTCTACACAAACCATACAAGATCATTGATAAAGTTAAATATAATAAATAAAACAAATTTTAGTACCCATAAACCAGATATGTAAGTTCATTTTATAGTTATGTAATTAAATCCATTATTTTATCCTATTTTTGATAAACTAACCTATTCAAACATAGTTGAAAACATCATGGTAAACTACCATGTCCTAGGTATATCTCAAATATGAAAAAACACACCTCATAGAATTTAAAATAATCATAATTGTCCTTACATGGGAACATAAGTGGTTATAAAAAGACAGGCTATTATCGATCTCCCTAGTTTATAACATGTACTAATCCCAGTGGTACTAGTTATTTACAAACCCATGCACCCTCAATAGCTCATAAATCTTAAATATATGTTATATCCCAAACATTTTGATTTTATATTAACATATCCTGACTCCATCCATAAAATCATACCCCACAAAGGATAGTAACAATGTTAGGATATAATTATTCTAGAATCTCTCCCCTAGTAGCCCATGGGTTGGAGACTACCACTAAGTGTATAAAAATTTCACACTTTGGAGGATTTGACCTGTATAGATTTAAGGATTAATATATTAGAAGGGTAAAACCAATAATTGAAACCTAATAAATTATCAAAAAATTAATTATTATCTCTTTTAATGACAAAAATGAATAATTCATTAAAAATTATAAAACATTATATTAAAATATAAATCTAGAGAAGAAACCATGAACCTAACCACCAATCACTAATAAAAAAACTCTTTGAGTTGGTAACATCAATCCCATTCATACACAATGTTTAAACATTCTTCAGTATAGATTCTAATAGTGATGTTTGTCAAGAGCTCATATGAACCACCGAAATGTAACAATAAATCATGTTCACAATGTTTACCCTTTGAGATTTATTTTATTCTAAAATGATCCTATTTGGAATTTTATAAATGACTCAATAATAATATTAAATTTTTTAGATATTTTTTCTTGTCTCTACATAATGATATTATTAGTGACTATTATAGAGGAAAATGTCCTCCATTATATGTTAATAATGTGTTTTTTGTTTCTGGTGTTTTTAAAAATATCTCATTCATAGAATCACATAGTAGTTTCAATTCTTTGGGAATAGGTATCTATAAATTTCAGTTTAATGGGATGATTAAATTATATACATCCTTTAAAAATAAATTCACCAAATATCTATAAATAATGTCAACATTGATTAGAATATCCATTTTTATAACCTTTTCCCTATTAAAGATCACATTAATAGATTACATCTCATTTGAAAATATCCACCCATTATTAAATCCATAATATTAAAAAATAAATATTGATAAATATATTCAACAATGGAAACCATCCATATTTAAAATAAATCCTTCATGAAAATCATAAAATTTTATTTTTTCCATTATATATCTTTGACCCTTTGAGTTTTTTCGAAACCACGTTGACATTTTTCATTAGAAAGCAATGGGTATCTATTTAAAACCTATATCAAGAAAATCATTAGGAATTTCATCACATAATTTTTTTAAAAAGAACATAATACCATTGAAACACTATCCTAATATTTTTTTTCTAATAATCATTCCATAATGGTTTGATAAAAACACTTTTGGCCGCTTAAAATAATCAACTTTTTAAATTTAATTTCATTAATTTGTGAACATTATCTCTACTCTAAAAATAAAATATTCATAAAATACATACACAAATGTGGTTTATGATTACATGAATAATGTTATTATTGATAAATAAGTAATATATAATTACTTTTAATGTATCACGTTGTATGGATATTGATGTCCCCTCGATCATTCAAATATTTTGTATCATGATATTTCTTTATGGTATATAATCAATTAACACAATACATAAAAAATTCATGTATTAAATTATTACCCTATATAATTTTATTATTAGAGGATTAATCCTCCATTTTAATATTGGATCATCCTATTATTTTGTTTTGATAAATATCTAATCTTTCAGGAACTATAATTATCTCCCTTTTTCATTGTTCTTATTGTGCACTCTAATGTTGTTTAATGAACACTTATAAGTACACAAGGAACTATCACCATAACATGTAATCTCGGGGGGTTGAAAAACACATTATATTTGTGTGATGGGTCTATAATTATCATTGTTAATGTTAATATATCTCAATATATTAAATTAATAACACCATTTTCATGATATTTATATATAGATGTTTTGTGGTAATATTAATTTGTTTACTAACCTATAATCAAGATTATAATTTCATAATTGATACATGAGTTTAATGATCTTAATCATTTAATTATGGATGATATATTTTAAAATATTAATATAAAACAAATTTTCATTTATCATTATAACATGATATATCACTTTTACTCCCACATCATCAAGATATAGCTTCATCCACAATAATCACATTCATTCTCGAGTAATTGAAATATATTGAGATTTTGTAGTGCTCAATGAAATGTTATCTAGTTAATTTTAATTTCATGAAATGAATAATATTATATGATATATAATACCTCATAATATTTAAATTAAACATTATATTTAACCCACTAAATATATGTATGTATGTGTGAGAAGATATTTTTTATGTTTCTATGTAAATATAAGAGATATCCATTATTCTTTTGACATACACTTATATTGTTTTAACATATGAAAAAAAGGATATTATTTAAATTAATTTGTTTTAATGTAAAATGTTATTTTTTATAGAAATTACCAATTCATGTAAATATATAATTTAATATTCTCTAAATTATCAACCCACATTTAGTGAATTTGACTATTTCTCCATCACTGTCCCATAAAAACACTATCCAGGTAATTAATTATTTTTTAATTACCAGGGAATCTTATTTGAAAAATATTATTACAATATAATTGATATATTTTTATTGCGATACAAATGTATCACATATTCAATGTAACATGTCTATGATTAAAAAATGGTAACTATTAATTCATCAGTATTTTCAATCATCTCTCCTTTGAACCCACATATCATGAATTCTAAAAAAATCACTCAAAATGTTCTGTTATGTCATTAATATATTATATTTTAAATATATAAATAGATGATTATACATTTTCCAATATCCTACATGATTTATGAATTATAATAAATTCCACAATCATAGAAATTTATATATATTAATGTATCGATCAAGTTATGAATACAATTCTCTATGTTTCACCTATTACCAATAAAATACCTTATTCTACTAGAAATAATTTTTACGATCGTTGTAGATAATAAAATAATTTTTTCTAATCCATATATACCTCATTAAAATGTAATTAATATTAATGTTATAATAATAAATCCATATGAATAAACCATATATTTCATTTAAGTGCCAATACGGGAGAATATATCATTTATTTCTATTATATCAACATAAATAATAATAATAATATATTTTGGAACCATTAATCTTTTACTACCACTTCCACACTATTCATATATTATTTCTAATCAATGTATCATATTCATTAAATTATTTTCAGAAGTCCAATTTAGTAATGTTATAATTATGGTCAATAAACTTTAATTTAATCTACCACATGAAATTCTTTTCAATTTCGTTGTGCATTTAATTAATATTGTGATCCCAATTATTATATTTTTAAACTTCTTAAAACACAATAAATCATCCTGAGTTAAGTATGAAGGTTTCTAAGAGACTTCATTCAACTCAGCTGAACTACTGTTATATTTTCACTAATGATATTCTCCTCACCATGATTAGAAATATCATTAGGGATCCATACATACATAGTTCTACCTTCATATTTCATATCATTAATTTGATCATCAATATTATAATTTGTTTCTTATAATCCTCAGTTACTTTTCATATACTAGTCACTCTATACCATAATATTATCACCATAATGATATTTATTCTTCTAATTATCTACTATACTGTATTCATTGATTTCAACTATATTTAATTTAAATTCCTTGAAACACATATATTCCCTATTTTTATATATATATACTACGAAATTCGATTCATCTATATGTGAATGAAATTTTATGTATCTTTATAAATTAATAAGGATCACTAAAATTATTTTAAAATACTCTATATTTTTACTCATCTTATATAATATCAATTATAGACAAAAAATTTTATACAAAATATATCAGGATTGATAATATATGTGTACATTTATATAATCATGAAAAATTTACTGTTGTAGTGTCTTCATGAAATTAGATACATAGAAAAATAAAATGAAACATTGATACAAAAAAATTATATAAAATCTACATAACATTATAGAATATTACATTGGAATTATAATATTTCATGTGATAACTGAAAGAAATATAAAAGAAATTAGTTAGAATTAATTCTTTATAATGTAATAACCATGGAATATAATATTTTAAATTAGTTCATTTGAGGAATGATAAATTACAGAATGACCTATAATGGCGAGCATCATAATAATGAATTTCTAAGCCTGGTATACTTTTATAACATCAATGAATCCTGGGAATGTGGAAAAAACATAAAACATGACATTAGAACATAAAATCCAGTACAACCTCCATGTCATCATAATGTTAAATTCTTTGTCCAACCACCCATGTACCATTCATATATATACGGAGAAAAAATATGGCATAATTAATTACAGGTATATATAATTTCATCCTCTTATCCCATCAATGACATTTATATGAATTTATGGGCCAAAAATATTATGCAACATTAGAAGGTAATTCATCACTTCTAATATACCTATTTATGGAATGAGTGATACAAAAATAAAACACCCATTTCATGGAAGGATAAATACAAATAGGTGAATACCATTGAATGGGAATGTGCATTGATTCAAAATATAAACATATTTTTATATTAAATCATTAAATAATTATATCAATGTAATCATTTTACCTAAGTTTTCAAAAAGGGATTAATGTGAGAGATGTTTAGAGGGGGTAATTTCATTATTTCTTTAATTGGAGTGATTATGAGCAGGCGGTTGGGTGGTTATTTATAGAAAATAATAGGGTGTTCATTTATTAATTTATAAACATAGGTTTTGAAAATAATGTAATAAAACAATCAACACCTTAACATTTCCTATGATTCATCCACTATGAAGTGGGTTTCAATATTTTATTTGGTCAAGAACCAAAACAATTAAAATAAAACCATTTTTGATGTAGAACTGAGGCATGTTCTTAAATAATTGTTTTCAAAGAATTCGAATAAAATATTATTTTTGCAGGATTCATTGTGGGTCTCTATTGTTAATGAAATTATATAAAATAATTATAGGCAAAACCATGTTTTAATAAATTTTTCCAATTATAGTTTTTATTAAAAAAAATTAATACAATTATATTATCTTAGTACATACAATATATATATATATAATGTAGTTGGTTTAAAAAATTCAAAAACCTCATACAAATAGAAAAAAATTATAATTACCGATTTTTATTTATATATTTTAAAAATGATATTTATTTTACAAAAATAAATTAATATATATATATATATATATATATATTTATTTACAAATTTAAATATTAATATGTTTTCATTAGAAAACACTAGTTTTTATAGTACAATCAACTATCTAATAATTAGAAAAAATGGGGAACCATTTAATTATATTTAAATTTATATGTAAATAAAAATTACTTAATTAAAAATATCACGAAAATAATATATATTTTATTAACCTTGGATTTATAGATAATTGGGTTTTAATTGAAACTAAATAATTTCCAATAAATACTATTTTACTTTCGTCATTTTAAAATATAATTTTTATCAGAAAAATTATAATAACATGTATATATATAGCAAAAATGAAAGGGGATAAATATAATAATTATTATATTAATAATAAAATATATGAGTTCATAATTCAGGTTTCTTGATACATAACACATATATCATTGCTTTATTCCACAAGGTTATGGTGTTCTTTATTATTACATTTTTGAGGTGGTTTGTTTAATATTCTTTGGGTGGTGATCTTCATAATCTTGATATTGTCCATTAAATATTTTCACTCTAGTTACATTCATTAAATATTGTTAGGGGGTTTTTAAAAGGATAATTACAAATATGACACATCTCTAAGAATCAATAAAAAATGGGATTCATATGGTACCATCCTATGGTTTGAGCAAAATATTATCCCTATATGTTGATAAGATTTTGATAAACCCCTTTATAAATATTAATCTTCATGGAAACTATTGGGTGTCTAAATTAACAATAGTTATGATGTGTAATGATATTTTAAACACAACAATAAAAACATTAATATTTTGAATAATAGTTTATGATAAAAATGAAATACGAAGCACATTTTATTATAACTAAAATACATAATCCATTATTTATTCATAAAGTAGTGGATTTTATTTAAAATTCTTTGTTTCATTATAGTATCAACACATAAGAAATTTATCACTCAAAATTTACATCTGTACACTAAAACAAAAAACAGTGCTATGGTTTCATCACCTCTCTAGGTTCCCATAATTACCCTTAACATTTTGTAAGGTTTTATAATACATTGACTGAGAAAGATTTACTTTTTCATAAAAATTGCATCTCTATGATAAAATATTTTCAATAACTTCACATCATAGTATATAATTTTTCCAAATTTACTACCACTACATGTAATATATGTGATGGGTGTGGTGCTTTTTGAAGGGGATACACAAAACACGTTATGTACCTTATATTTCTTATGTATGAGTTTATTTTCATCAAATAACTTCATTGAAATAAGGGTCATAAATGTATGTTCTATATCTCGGACTATGATTTCCATTTTCCAAACCACCTAAATTTATTCATTGGTGATATATAATTAAAAACCATTTCTCTCACCAAAAACTCAAGATATAATCAATGATTGTTTCTTTTTCATTATAATGAAAAATGTTTGGATCTTATTTGACAATGAATTGTTGGAACTGTCAATATCATCTCTTAGGCATGACTTGGCCTGGCCTACTTTTACTCCATAATATCATCCTGGAAAACTAGTTTATGAAACCAATTTCTATTTAATTCCACCTACTGATTTATTTGAATAATTTTATAGAAATAGTTTTTATATGATAACTATTCCAGGGGAAGGTGTTGATCCAAATATATTTCAATATATATTGAATGAAATATTCATGTAAATTACTGTATTTTAATGGTCATCTACGTACGATAATCCATCTAAAAGTGATAAGAATTTTAAAGACTCAACTCTGTATACAATACATTGGGAACATTTAGGAAGAACATTGAGATAAACCTTATATTTTAATCAAATATAATGGATAGTAGTACTCCAGGAATTATTACCACATTAATTATTTATATCATAGTATGTTGTTTAGTAGGGAAATATTCCTTGATAGAAATGAAATAAAATGAATCTATAAAGTGACTAACTACCACTTAAATAGTTTTATGAATTTCATATGTCCTAGGTATTCCTATAACAGAATCCATAGTTATGTTTTTTCATTTCCATAATCACATAATAAATATTTTCATCATATAGTAGGCCATCTTTTGTTTATACTTCATTGATTATTCTTCCAAATTTCCAGATTCAAATTATGAAATATCCCTCTTCATGTTATCCTCGTAGGTGTTTTTATATCAATATTTACATATTAATGCTTCATGTTGAATATATAAGGATTATATATGATAATAATCCAAATATTTTATCTTTTTTTTAGTTTTTTAGGACTCATGTATAGTATTTGTCCCTTATATATAAATATTAATAATCGTTTGGCACTATAATAATTGCTACATTTATTTTTATCTTCCCATTATTTTATGGGTCTCATTAATCTTCTCAATAATAATAATAATTATTATTTGTTTAGATAGGTGGGATTTTGATCCTTTAGTAATTCATATTTATATTTTATTAATATAAAAATAAATATGATCTCTTTTGTTCCTAATCATTGATTGGGTTTCATTATCCTTTTTATTTGGATCATATTCCACATTATTCATATTCAAATGATAATAATGGTTTGTCCAATTGTAATCCTTGATCATATTCAGACACCTTTTTTGGTACATAGGGATCTCTATTTTTTTGAATATATAATTAAATAATTAATGATATATATATTTGTTATAATTCATCATCATATATATATATAATGATCCCACTAATAATTGTGAATATCACTAAAACTAATTCAAACTCATGCATAATTTTGTAATACTGATGTATATTTATTTAGTTATTGGAATAGGCTATCTGTTTTTCATTATTCATGAGTACAAAATACAACCAACATTAATATGCAACAGTATAGATAAAAATTACATCACTAGTAGGGTAAATTTAGCATTGCTGTAATGATTAAGCACTAATTTAAATCATTAATACAATCATCACTTGTTTCATTGTAGAGAATTTTTAATCCCTCTTAACTTATCATAGTTGATTGGTTTAAAAATTATGGTATATTCATCATGAAATTCTGGTTGTTCCCAACTAATACAAGGAATATATTTTTCTCTATCCCAAATTTGGTCTAAGACATACATATAGTGTATTTTTATTCAAAGATCCACTGATATCCAATTCTAGTTTATATAATTCCCCGTGAATGCATCATTCTCCATTAAACCCACTCATTTACTAAACAACACTTATAACTTATACATTTTAAAATGTATTTTGTACAATATTGAACTATTTCTCATGTTCCACCATGCCTTGGGAGTAGTAAATTATGTCATCTATACATAATTTGAAAAAATCAGTTAATCCCTAACGAGTGTATTTATTATGACAGTGAACATTGATAGAGCATTATTGAGTTTGAATTGAATTACAATGAATTCAATGTCATTGTGCCTTTTATGAAAATAATTCTTAGATATATCATATTTTTTCACCTTTAATTGTTAATATATTTATCAAATATCGACCATATAGAATTAATGTGATCCACATAGTTTATCGAACAAGTCCTTAGTGTTGGGAATATGATATATTTTATTTATTGTGATTATTTTTGATCTCATGATAATCAATGTAGAGGTATTCTATCCAATCTATAAGATTTTTTTTTAAATGGATAACCCCTGGTGAAGCACACGGATGTATAAATCCTTTATTTTTATTTTATTGTAGTTTGGTCATTGGATCTTCATGTTCAAAAGCTGTCATGAATATGTATATTTGGAGGTTGGAAAATATATTTTTTTTAATTTTCGTTGAGAACTCAACCTCTCGACTAATAGATAGATATGATTATTATTTGGGGAAGAAATAAAAATTTAATATATAATAACAAATGTAATCAATGGTGTTCTTCACTTCTTAGTAGTTTTTTGGATTTCTTTTCTCATAAGTATTTAATATCCATTTTTTATTTGATTATTCAAAAAATTCCCATAATATTTTATAAAATTATTTAGTGATACATAATAGGGATGGTTATAAACTTATCAAATAAATTTTTGTTATATAAATGTTGAAAAATATAATGAAAATTTATAATAACATAAAATCATTTTCTAGGGTGTATCACAAGGTTCATATGGAAAACCACATTTCACATATGGACGAGGAAGAAGGTATTTTCTAGAGATCAAATAATTGGCCCATTTTTCATGTTGGAAAAAACTAAACATTCATGTTTTGAAGATGTGTATTATTAGTTATATCGAGCATGAATGATATAGAATAATTCCTACAATTATATACATATATGAAATTTGATATTCATTAATGGATTATACGCCAAAAAATACTATTTAATTTTGTTTCTTATCAATTATATCATCCGAATTATTTTTAGTGTTTAGTGTTTCAAAAAACAATTATTTTATTAAACAGAAATATTAAAAGTCTATGTGAGGAACTATAAATGACATGAATTACATAATATATTATTTTTATGGTTTCAATTCAAGTTATCCACAAAAAAGACTAAAAAAATTTGTTATGCATTTTTTTTCCTTTTTAAATAATCTGAATAACTAAATAATTACACTAGGGATATTATCTCATGTTTTATAACATAGTAATCTTTTTCAGAAAAAAGGTACAGGTCAAGTTAATACCAAATTATCTTTTTTATAAATTATAAAATATATTTATATCTAAAAAAATCCCATGTCTTGTTGTTATTATCTTCACAATGATGATTTTTCTCTGGAAAGTAATCAATATATACATTAATAAAATGAAGGTACGTTGTACCATTCATAATAATATAACTATTGTGTTCACTAAGCTTCTCTAATCCCAATCCAAATAAATCAATAGAGCCAATTTTGATACCAACTATGAATACCTATATAATTTTACTACAATATTTCATTATATTAAACATAATTATATACGTAATAAAAAACTATAAAAATTATTTTTCACGAAATTTTTCGAAACAAATTATATTGGACAATAAAATTATAAATTTATAAAACAACACTATTTAAAAAATACATAAAATGCATTCAAATTCTACCGACATTCTAAAAATGTGCCAGATAACCATAAGATATACATAAGATGTGGGTATGTTATGAAACCCAGTAAGGGAATAATCCAGTTAAATAAAAAATTAATGAAATATATGAGATATAATAGACATAATATGATGAAATATAAATGTTATACTCATAATCATGAACATTGAAGAATGTTATCAGAAAATAATTTCAAGGCAACCTATCAATGTAGAAAGAAGATAAAACATGAATTAATATGAATAATTCAAGTATACTTATTGATACATCCTAATATTGTGGGATGCAGATGTCCTATCAATGATCATGCATAGTATCCCATGAGATAAATAAATAATAGTCATTGGGGTCTATTTAATTATTTCCCTACCAGTAACATTCAAATTCTGCACTTACATTTTTGTTCTACATAGATCATACAATATATGTTATTATTTCAACACATAAAATCATGTTATTAATGATTTTACATTATATACATAGAATTAACAAAATACATTCATGATAGATATAATATTTTTAATAACCTAGATTAATGTTTAATGTATATTCAAAACAAAAATATACCTGGCATGAAAAAAAGAATTTTGACATCATAATTTGTGTACATAAACAATAATTGATGTTATTAATAAGATTTAAATTTATTAACTAATTACTCAGAAATAATTATCAAATTAATGGTATTTTTATGATATTATAACATAATTGAAAATTAAAAATAATAGGGATGAATTCAAAGAGTTTTCATGAATAACGAGGTAGAGAAAGTGAATCCCTTATATGAAATGAATATTTCAAAACAATCGGAGGCACATAATAATATAAAGGGAACACCATGATTGTTTATTAGATATTTATAAAGAATGAAACCTATTACCTAATTGAATTGGTGTGAAAAATAAATTGAGGATTGGGGAGTATTTATAGATACTATAAGGGTAATATTTTTATTTATTTTTGGACATTGGGTTTTGACTGTATTTTATGAAATAAATAAAAGAAATAAACCTACCATGATTTTATCCCTTAAGGGTTTTATATGAGGATTGGATTTTGATCTATTATTAGTTTAAAAACTGAACTCCTTAAAATAATAGCATTCATGATATGGATGTGATTAATGTTCATAATGAACTATTTTTAAAACCATAAAATATAATACACTTTAGAAAGATAAAATATAGGAATTAAAATTAATAAAAATCAATAAATATTATATTTAATGGGATAAAAAAATTTTGTTGAATATTTATATTATAGTATTTAATACATCACTAGTACACAATTATTATGTGATGATATTTATTATGAAATTAATTATTATTTACTTATAATAAAATTCACTATATTATAAAATTATGAAAAATCACTTTAGGATATTTTTATAATTAAAATTTTAATAACATATGTTTTTCCAAATTAATTTCCTATATATATATATATGAATTTACACTTTATAAAAAGTGAATATTATTAGAAAAAAATTTGTTTAGGACTCTAAAAATTTTGACTGCCATTTAAAAATTACATGGTGCTCAATTAAAATATATTAACATTTATATATATAAATAATACATAATAATCATATTTTAGGAAAATAAAATATATTTCAAATCTATTAATTTTATCAAAAATCATGATTTCATTGATACTAATGATTTCCAAAAAATAATTTTTTTTATCATTGAATCAAAATATTATTTTCAACAAGGTCATCAATATATTATATATATATATATAAAAGAACAATGAAATGTGATTAATATAGAAGTTAATTTTTGAAATGTAAAATATGAAAATTAAAAGAATTAAGATATTTATATATATCCACTTATTACACCATCATTTTAACTAAGTTGGTGGTTTGTGAAAGTATTATTTTATTGTGGAGGTTCAATCATCATGGTTGGGGTGTAATTATTTATATTCATGATATTATCATGTAAATGGTTTCTATCATGTTTTATTTGGGAATTCTCACATTATGATTCATTAATAGTAATACATATTGATTCTATCTCCCTAGGAAACATAATCAAATAGGCCTTATACATTATGATCATATAGGTCCATCCTATGAATTCTTAGTTGTCACTAAATAACTATTTAATATAACCATTGATATATAATAATCATAAAATTATCTTCAGAATTATTATATTAACAATAGATATGATTTGTAATAAATTTTTATGTATGATTGAAATATTATAGTAATATTGTATAATAGTCCAACATAAAAAACAAGGTGTAATACATTTTTTCTATAACAAAATTACATTATGAAAAAAAATCATTATAAATGTACTTTTATTTTTAATAATTAGGGTCATTAAAACATGTAATATATAGTATAATATTCTATTATGAATAATGAATATATACTGTATCTGTAGACTTATTTGAGGATTACCTCATTCTAAAACTTCTTCTGTAAGTAGTTCATTATAAGATACATTATATATATTGTTGATGATATATTTTCATTTCATCTATACTAGTTTTAGTGGTATTTAATCAATTGACATATCGTTACTTGTAACATGATTATATTGATGATCCCTAAGCTTGATATTGCTAAATTTTGAAGCTTATTGTTTAATAAATTCATAATATTCTAAAAACCAATTTTTTTCCTCTGGCATTGGTTATTTAAACTAAAAACACTGGATATGTGGGTTAGGATCATTATAAATGAAATCTTTTTCTAATAGTCAATGCTGAGTATTTTTTACATCATCCCATTAATAGATGTTACTGATATTTTTCTATCTACACCATCATTCATCAATTTATAATCATTGTTTATATACTTTTTTATCAAATATTAATTTCAAAATATTGCCCATTTTATGATAGCATATTTTTTTTCAAAACATTCATTTGAAATTTTATATATATTATTAGTTCCATCATTAAATAGAAGAATATTCTATGACTTCTAGATTAATAATTCTTGCTTCTTCTGCCAATTTTTTTAGTTTTTCTATTTATATATAATACATGGAAACATCACCAATGATAATATATTTATTCATACTCATTAGATTTTATTATATTATTGATTCCCCATTATTTCATATTATGGTAAAAGTATTCATGGTAATTTTTATTTTATTCCCTAAGTAACACAATTGAGTAAAAAATATATATTTTTTAAAAAAAATTATTCAATAACCAAGAAATATTACAATCTCTTTTATATAACCAAAGAATAAAATTTACGAGACACGAATTATTGATCCTTAATCACTTAAAAAGCTAATGTAAACATCAATTATATACATTATCTCTATTTTATGATCTTAATTTTCAAGAATATAGGAAAAATATCTACTATCAAATATCCACACAATTAATCAATCTGAAACCATTAAGAAAATGTATATAACCATAAAATATTATGTTCATAAATTTTTTATACATTCATTTTACTACATCATTGATGAAAACATATATGAATGATCCCCCTAATCATAATATGGTAAAAATCCACTTATAGACTAGTATATTGATTTTTAATTTATTGATCAATGTTACATTATTTAATCTATTCTTTAATGTATCCTAAGGTCATCAAGAGAACATTATCCCATATTGTAATCTAGAAATAATTATTACATGTATATATTCACACAAAAAATAGTGACCCTCAAATTCATTTCCATAAATGTTGAAAATATATTACTTTCTGGTGTTTCTCTTATTCCCTCAACTTCATGTTAGTTTTGGAAAAATATTAAAATAATGATCCATTTTTCCACATAAATAACATAAAACCCTTTGTGTAATCATTCTTATATTTTTTATCAAGCAAGTTATAATTTGATTTATTTGTGTTTTTTTAATTTTGAGTATCTCCCTAATAATTATACATCATTAGAGAAATTTATATTATCACTCTATCACCCGAAACATCCACATGAATAAAATAATAAACCGTATCATCGTTTTTTACTTCTCATGTGTCTACTTACACTTCATAAATTTAGTATACATCTTATAAAACCCCATTTTTCTACTTCATATTATCAACAAATCTTTCAGTAAGACTCCATGATTCCATATCAAGACTATCAAGTCCCTCTAGATCATCTATTTTCAATTACCTATAAACAGTTTCTCCTCCTATATCATCAATATGTTTTACTAAATATCTCAATTTTTTATCAAAATAGTAATTTATTTGGTCACCAATTTTCTTCATATCATATTCTCAAAAACATTTTATATTTTTTTTCCTTCCATATTGTATATTTTATAAATTTTATTGAAAAGGATATATGTGTTATTATTATAAAAAATAATGAGTTTGTAATCATGATATTATTTATTGGATTTTTTTATTTTTCCTCTCAATATATCATGACCTTCAAGAGAAGATTTAATCATTTCATGGACATCAGCATTCCATTATTCATTTCCTTTTGTCTTTGGTGAGGTTTTTAGGGTAAACATTAGAATATATTCTATATGATAAATATTTTTCAAAATATTGTCATCATAAATATGCCATGAGTTATTACTATATAATGAATATTGGATCATTTTATTGGTGGGAGATTTACATAATCAAATATTTTGGATTATATTAGTATGATATTCTTTTCATGGGAACATCATCATCCATTTTATTTTCTATAAAATTCTTTTTTGAAATATTTATTATATGGAAAACCATTCAATTTTAAAAATATTTGATTAAATTTTCACCCTTGAACTTGGATTTTTAATATTTTAAATTGTAGGAAAGGAATGAAATTACATCAATGACCACTTATTCTTATTTTCTATCATTATGTGAGTTATCAAATAGTGTGAATTCCATCACTATATAATTCCACCTTTTCATAGCCTCATTCTAATTATTTCTTATATAATTTGTGATATGTGTACTATAAAAAATATCCAATGTCAAATCCATTATAACCTTATCACAATGTCATGAGGATATCAAATATAATCACATATTCTATATTTTGAAGGTACACTTGATGATATTTATATAATCAATGGTTTTTATAATAATATTTATATATTCCATGATATCCTTATTACAATCATTGAATACTTCTCTAAATACAATTTGGTGAATCTTTATGTCATAATACTTGATCTATACAACATGAAATTTAGATTACTGTACTTTTAGATTTCTAGTATATATATTAATAAATATCTCTAACATATCATGTGAGGATTTAATCCACATCATGTCCATCTATATTTTAATAGATAAGGCTCTAACTAATGAATTTATTAATCTATATATGATATCATATTCCACAAAAATTCATTATAATTATGATATATTTTCTATGCAAAAAAATGAAATTATTTTAATCTACAAAAACACAATGCCAAAATTTTGGATGCATTTTCATATCTTATTCATCCATAATTGAAAACTATTTCCTTAAAAAATAATAAAAGTATTTGTGATTTAGTGAATCCATGGATACCACTATGAGTTAGTTCCACTCACATTTCTCTTTAACTTTGATACCATAAGTTTTCTCAACTAGCCAAAAATTGTTATTAAATAAATGCGTTATATATAAATATAATATACTGTTATTATTTTTTATCATTTTACAACAAATAATTCTCTCTTTATATCATTGAAATATATTATGATAGTAAAATTATCCAAGGGAAATTAATATTTTCTTGGATCACCAAAAACATACAAATTATAAGGAACATACAATATCATTTCTTTGATATGAACAATTTAATAAACGACATAGATGGTTTCACTGTTTTGATTAGACTCACAAACCCATATGTTTTAAGGCCTTTTACATAAAAAAAAATTTCAATGTAATATCAAATTAAAAGAACTCACTTCTCCTCTAAGAAAATATACATAATATATATATCATATCAATGTGAATAATTAAATACACAAGTGTTCCATGAATTGTAAAGACCCAAAAATTTCAAGGGGAATTTGTTTTCTTAATTACTTAGCAATTTTACAAGTCTATGCCTTCTGACAGCACTTGATTCCGAGGCCCGGTGTGCCTGGAATCAATTTCTAAAGTTTAGCTCGGGTACGTTTAGTAAACAAACGAGCGGGTTTTTCTATCTTTTGAACCGGTGCTCGGAATTGAAATATGAGGGCACTGATGAACTCGCAGCACATGTAATTGCATAAGGGGACCTTTAGTGCAGTTTTTTTGAGTAGGTTGAGAATTATTATTTCGGTTATTTAGTTTTAAATAACTAAAAATGTTGAAGAATTTTATTTTGTGACCTTGAATGTTAAACCCTACAAGGGGAAGTTGTTGGTGGAGCCCACAACCACCCAAATTCCCGTGTATGGTTTTATGAGAGGTGGGGCCCACACATGCCCCAACCATTCATTTTCCCCAAACTCCCTTAAACCCCCTTCATTAATTTGTTAACTCCTCGTTAATTTTGTAACTCTTCCTTTCCCCTCTCCCTCTCTTTAACTCTTCCCAACAAACATTAATTAATAATTTGAACCTATTCAATTAATTAATTAAGTGATATAAATTTTAAAATTTAAATTGCTAGTTTTAATAAAATAATAGGATTGGCCTATTATGTTACTTTGGAACTTGTTGGGTAGGGGGATTTTGAGAGAGCTCATGTGAAGAAGAAGGAGAAGGGGATTCCACTTTTGTTGATGAACAACCCCACTTCAACGAAGAACACTGGTTCCACGAAGACCGATGATGCACTTCCTTTTCTTCCTCCGCATCAAGGGTGGAAATATAATCACAGGGAACTCGCCAAAAACTTCGGTTCTTTCCCGATGCTGATGGACCGATAACGCTTTCCGAATCTACGACAAATGAACCATATTTGAGGTATGGATTAAGTTCAATTTTAATTGATTAAAATTGTGCATCGGTTCATTGTTGTATAATCTTGTTTTTCAGACCTATTTTTATTGGTTAACGAGGAGGGTGAGGGCCGAGAAAACATGGCCAGAAGGCACTCCGTTTGATCCTGTTTATTAATGGAATTGGAGATCAGAGGCGGAACAATGAAGAGACCGGCGACAGAAGGGCCGCTATCACATAAGATAGGAAAAGCCACAGCCAAGAGGGCCACAGTGGAAGAAGCATGGTGCCGTTGCGCCATGCCGGGGATGAGGAACTGCGGCCAGCATTGGCCATGGCGGACGAAGACGGCTCTGTCACACCTGTTGTGCAGCGGGAACCGCGGCATGTTTTGTTGGCCACTTCTGTAGAAGGACCGGCGGGGCCATCGGCCGGCTGGGCGAAGGAGAGCCACGACGCCAAGAGGGCGTCGCACTGGAAAACCGGTCGGCCCATAAGCCGGCCGGGCAGAGTAGATTTACGGCACCGGGAGGGTGCCACGCTGGAAGAGCCTTGGCCCACCATGCTGGCCGCTTATGCCAAAATGTCGGCCGGTTTAGAAAGGGCAGCACCAAGTGGCGCCACCGGTTCGGACAGTCGAGGGGTTGCGCCCCTCGAACCGCTCAGCCTTCGGTCTGAGCCAGCCTGACTACAGGCCCCACCGGGCTGGCCCGCTCCACTTCGGGCCTTTCCGCGCCACTTAGAGAATGTCTGCACCACTAGGGCTAGGTGACGTGACTCACCGGGCTGGTCTGACCCCTTTTCTGGGTCGGACCTTCCAAAACCGAGTCGACCCGACCCGTCATCCCATCGAGTCTAAAGGACCGGGCCCATTTTCACTTAAACATGAATAACATGAATATCGTGCATCCGATCGACATGTCGTATTCAGCACCGAGACCCTCGTGATGAGGCGTTCCTTTTGAGATACTCTATCTTTGTTTTGGATGACTTTGAAAAATGTCCAGGTTTGGAACGAATGTAATTTTAACCGGGCCCTCGGTGCAGTAACTCTTATAACTTAAGGACCAAATGTCTGATTGACATGTCATCAACTATGTTGGATTCTTCATGATGAGATGGTTATTTTGGAATACTTCACTTGAGGTTCGGACATAGTTGGAGTATGGCCGGGTTGGATGGTACCTGAAATCAAATCGGGCCCCTAGAACGTAAATGCTAATAACTCACAGATCAGTCGTCTGATTGACGCGTCGTCTTTTGCGTTGAAACCCCAATGATGAGGAGGTACATTGAGATACTTCCACTTGAGATTACCTAACACTAGGAAGTATCGACCAGTGGCTCGTGGAACGGATCCTCCCAGAGATGAGCATACAGAGTACGGTGACCTTGTAGTTGGCTGAGACCTGACGACTGCTTATCTAATTCGATTTAGAGTGACTTGAATAGCCCAGTGGGGACCACTACTAATAGTCATTATATGAATACAAATTAATATTTATTGATATAAAATATATATATTTCATATAATTAATTTTTTATGAGGTATTATTTTAATTAATTTAAATGGAGAAACATTATTCACTTTAGAATGGTTTTACAAAACACATTTTTAACGCTAAAAATAAAATTATAATGAAATAAAATACACAATTGATTGAAAAATAATTATGTGGGATAAAAATTACTTAATAATACTAATGTTACATTGAAAAATAATTGGTAAATTATATTAGATAATTTATTTAAAATAAATGATAGTTTTACACAAATATGTATTTTACAATATTCAATGAAAAATCAATATTATCTGGGAAACCTAAATATTTCAACATATGGAAATTATGATATGAGGATTTCATAAAAGATGTACAATTTATGAAATTAATTTACAAAATTTATAAGTTATTTAGTGATAAAAATAAATAAATTTTTTTTTTAATGAAAACATATTTTAGAAAATATAATCAATTTACTAAAAAAAGACTTATTATTTAATAAGAATCATTAAAAAAAATTTAAATTCAGTAATAAATTAGTTTATATGATTTTTAAAAAATTTAATACTCTATATATAATTATATTTAATGTCTATGTTATTAAAATCATATTTATGATAATACAATTATATTTTTTATTAAAATAGGGTGTTGTGTGCCATTATCACTTTCAAGGAAACTTATTAGTTCATTTAACATAAGCAAAAATCAATATTTTGTATTACATAATATTTACACAATGGTTCATGTAACAAAAAATATAGGACACATTATATTTGTTTGAAAATAATAATTTATTTAATAAATTCAACGGGTTTTATAGAAAACGTGTAGTTCATCAAGAATAGGTTGGTCAGAATGAAGAGCGATAAAAATATTCAGTGGACCTTCATCACTATCTTATAGGGATTGAGGTTGTTGTTTGGGGATTTCATAGAGTTTTTCCTTTGTGGATATATTATTTTTTGGCTTGGTATTTTATGTTGAAAAAATTATTGTTGCCCCTTTGTGATCAGGTGAATCCCTCAAAGTAATAATATCTACTGGACTGAAATTTGTCACTGAAATTGATTCAAGAAGTGTTTTATGCTTCCACGATGTAGAGGTGTCACCCAAATCCATTCCATGTTCTAAAATGGTTTTATGTAGATCTTGATCCTCATACAACCATTTTTGAGATACCTTATGAGATTATATATTTGAATAGTGAGGTACTAGGCTCTAAAACTAATCCCATTGTCCATGTACAATTGTAGTGAATACTGGATTTTCAAGAGTGTTGGGAGAGGGAATCACTGATAATGTACCAATAGACTTCTATCATTGTGGGTCCAACATCTTGAGTACATTATGAGGATAAAAATCACATATTATAGGTATAATTGTAACACCCAATCAATAATATGTATGCATTACTTGAGACATGGTATTTCTGTTTTGGTATTATGAGAAAATTAGGGGATTAAAGGATTAAAATTATTTATTAGAGAAACTGATGATGCATATGTTTAAGTGTTGAAGTAATGTTAACAATGCAAAGAATGTGGTGTAATACAATGTGATTTTTCATTGGTGTTTCACATAGTTTGATATTGATGAGTCAAACTGTGTGATATTCCCAACGAACCCTGAGGGGTAACTATGTGATATTCTTAATGAACTATGAGGGGTATCTTGTTGTTATATAGGGTTTTTATAGTAATTGAGGATAGTATTCATAAACCAATAACTCCCAATATGGAAAAATTCATCCCCTATAAAAATTTGAAAATATGGCCACACTGTTATAGTGCACAGTTTTTTAAACCATGAAGCCTTCCCCAAAAAATTGTGTTGCTAAAGTTTGAATTGTAAAATTATGTCATTTAACCCTTCACCTCTCAGTATTTTGAAAACATAATCACACCATAATATCAAATTTTAGTACCTAAACACATCCCCAGTTCTTTGGAGGTCTCTCCATTTTGGTTCAAGAATGAATTCCCTCCTTCCTCATGGACCACATCATGGGGTGTTTCATTTTTATATGATTTACCCTATTCATTATAGATATTTTATAGATAATATGAGTAATGTTAAATATAAACTCAACTATAAAAATTTGGTAATTAATTCGATAAATTTCAAGCCTAATATTTTAATTAAATAACTTTTTATCCATTTCAACATTATCCATATTAATTTTAATAGTTACCATGATAACATAATCATATGAGAAAAAACTATTGTGTAATTATAAAATAATTAATTAATTATGATTACTAATTTGAAATCCATTTAAACATATTTAATTTCTAATTTGGGAAGAAATTAGCTTTACTATAATAATAAAAAAATAATGAAAACAAATTTTTAAAAAGATACATGATGTTGTAGTAAAATTAATTTTTTCTTGAAATAATGTTATAAATTAACATTCATTAATATTTTTTGTTGAATAATAATATGATTAAGTCTTATATAATTTTCAATCAAGAAAACCATTGGTTTCTTCCAACCATGCTTTTAAATGTGGTGAATCAAAAATAGCTTCTAGTTTATGAAGAACATATCATATCATTCCAAAAAATCTTGAATGGGTTCCTAAATCAAAATAAGGATATTAAATATAGTATTTAACTACATAATAGAAAATTTTACCAATCCCATTCATTTAGTAGGAAAATGTAATGTGTTTGATATATTTTAATTGTTTACCCTGTGATTTAAAACCATATTTACCTCTTTTACCTAAGGGAAAAATATTAATTATAGTTACATTCAGAATGACTACAAAAATAAGATGATCAAATTAACTTTTATTAATTATTCAGAATAAAAATATATAATCCAGTATTGGAAATTATTTTAATATTAGTGGCGGGAATATATATATCAAAAAATTGAAAAACATAATGAATACATGTTTTTCAGAAAAAATACATTTTAACTCCAAAAAAGGAATTATAAAAAATATGTTATATTGATTATTAAAATTAAAATATATAAACAAAATTAGAATTTTCTTTTCTTTTTAATTTTAAATCATTTATTAATAGTTTTTATATAATTAAAAGTTGTGTTTTATGGGAATTAGTATTTTTCAATATTAATTAAAAAATAAAACTTTTTTAAAAAACCACAAAATATATCAAATGATAATTTTTGTATGATAATTATAAAAAAGAAATAATTTATATAATATAAATATTATAAAATCTTCCTAAATTATAATATTTTTACTCTAGAAGAAATGAAATTAAATTTTTATAAAAATTTAAATTTGAGTATAATTTTTTTTTTTAAAAAAATTGATTAATTTTTCATCAATAAATTTATATTATAAAAAAATATATAAATAAATTTCAAATTGTAGTTACTGTTATTCATAAAAATAATATTTTTTCCTTCGTTATAATTGTCAAATTTAGATAAAAATATTGTAATTGTACATCAAGGTTCCTTTATACCAATTATTGTAAGTGATACATGATATCAATGAAAAATTCATTTAAAATTAAATATATATAAAAATAAAAGTATGTAACAAATGGAATTCAATGCATGAAATGAATATGTTAATAAAGACAATCGATATTTTAAAAAATAGTAGACATTGTCTCCTGTAATCATAAAAGTGTCATCAAGCTCATGAATGTAAAGGAATGGAATGAGTTCCTAATGATGAATGAATTAACTATAATAATATGGGGAAATATAATAACAAATAGCACTATTATGATTTGAATTTATGTTGGGAAATAATGATGAAAATTTTTTAGAATATGTTTTGCATATAGTTGTGGTTCAGGAACCAAATTTAATTATTGTATGAATATTGATATAAAAATATATGTTAGTGAATTCATTATTTGATTATTAAACTACATGATCCTTTATTTTGTGAGTGTTTTTTGAAAATTATGAATCACATTCTAGTGTTATCTTTGTAGATTTTTAAGTTAATACACTAAATGGGATACTTTTGTAAATGATGATTTACCTTGGGATCTCATTTATGCTGATATGATAAACCATAGTGGAAAACATTATTGTAAATCCTTATGGTTGGTTTTAACTTATTCCTTTTTATATATAGGGTTTCAATTTATAATTAAATAAAATATTATTGATTTATATTGAATACCAATTTTGAAGACATATAGAACACCTCAAGTTCATGGGAGGGACCTAACCATTAAATCCATTTGTAGTCCCTCCTCTAGTAGCTCATATTAATAAAATTTAGGAATAATATTAATATAAAACATTATATAATGTTGGAAAATCAATACAATAGTTATATTATATACTCCATGTATAGAAAATAATTTTTATTATTTTTAGAGGAGTTACCTCTTCTTCCACCAAAATGATATATTGAATTTTCCATTGATCATATTACTCATGTAAGAACCATATGAAATATCCCAACATAAATGAACCAATGGAGTTCATATAGTGAAATAAAAAACTACATGGGTTGTTTTAAAATTAATTTATACACACTAGAGTTTGAATGTCACAAACCAGATCTGGTCACCATCAAACCAGCACCAAACCCAGACCGTTCCAAGGCCCGAAGGGCTTTCCCGATCCCCACGGGCTGGAAAAAGTGCCCAGGTATCATAAAATAAAAATTGGGAACGATTTACCCGAGTTTATAAACAAAAAACAATAAAAGAATCCAATGAAACAAATCTATAATTTTCAAACCAAACAATGTTTTACAGAAAATAGGAACTGAATTACATAGTCTAAAACTACTCAAAAAGACTATAACAAAGGAACAAAACAAAAAAATGAACAGACAAAGAGCCTTATCATGGCAAGAGGCATTTCCCTCAAGCCATCTCCACAACACCTCATCATGAATGACCGGAGAAAACCCGAACTGTTGGCAAAAATGTTATACCCAAACCTGTGACAACAAAAATAACCAAGTCTACTTACACCCAAGGGTGTAAGTAGGGTCTGATACAATTACGAGTAGGATACCACCACTATGATATTCCATGTGATAAACATTCGAAGAAAAAAAGCATTTATGTTTTCAAAAACATGTAATTTCTAGTTACACTATCTAAAAGTTGAAACTTAAAAAAACAGTTTTCAAGTGGGATAATTTAAAGAATCAACACATCTAAAATAAATTCAAAAGATACTGAATTTTGCATCCAAATGTACCGTATGTTGATGGTATGTATAAAGGATCTAATGAGCACAAGCAATAGGAAATAACCCCTAGTCACTAGCTAGCTGTGGGTCCCAGGTACCACGTATCTCGGTGAGAGTAACCACAAAAATTATCATTTCTCATGCACGAGCCACTAGTAGGGAACATACCCATAACCTAGTGGTCCCAAATCTTCATCATCATAGTTTAGATAGAGTTGTAAGAGTCAATCCTGCTATGTGAAACTGAGTCCAAACCCCACGGATTCACTAGCATAGTAGTACACGTCCACCCACCTAGATACCTGGGTTTTCCATTTGTGATCAAACAAGTTCAACAAGCCAAGATATATACTTTTCACAGCAAAATATCACTTCCACATCACAAATTATCCAAACAGCCCCATTCACATCACACAAGTCACAAATTTCACTTTGAATTCAAATTCATTTTGAAATCAAACTCAGACCAAAATAGCCCACAACACTTTTTTCATAACATTCACAATCCAACACATCCTTTAACAATTTTATAATGTCCCTAAAAATATGATAAACATCACATAACAGAACTATTAAGATTTAAAATGGTTCATTTGAAAGTATAAATAATCCAAAATATCTTTCCAATATGGTTTCACCTCTTACATAAATCATTGAACCACTCAAAACATTCATAAAACAATTCTAAATAGTGTACCAAATCTTTTCAAATAAAACCCATTTCAAAACCTTATTTGAAGGACAAAATCACATCAATACAAATTAAAAACATAATTGGAATCCCCAAAAACATTTATTAAACAACCCCCATGTTTTATACAAACACCTCACACAATAGCACAAAATATCCACATGAAACACAGACGTTTTCAAAATCACTTTCAATAAGTACAATAATGTTTTACACCTTAAACCCTTAAAAAATCATTAAGAACTAGTGGCACACCAATACCCCACCAAATCATAATTTTCATCCCAAACAAGTTTTATTAAACCAAATTCATATGTTATAAAACAATCCCAAACAATACCCAAAGGGTTACACATGAAAAACACCAAATTTTAAGCTAAAATGAAACCATAAAAATACATTATTATCCAAATCCAACATAATTTTTTTTTGCACCACACAAAGCATATTATGAAAATGTCTAATAAGTAATTAAAGAAAACTAAATCATCTAGAAATGATTACACACGGAATCACCTACCATAAGTGTCAAATCCCTCAAAACTTGGTTCGAAACGTCAACTGCACAACCGCCGCACTACAAGGAAGATAAATTAAGACCTATATCACAATATTTGACCACAAATACACCAAATGAAACCCTAGGATCAAAACCTAACTTCTGGAAATTTTATAACATAATGAAAGAGAGAGGAAACCCTAAGTAAAAAATGAAGAAACCAAGATGGAATCACTTACCCAAAACAATCCTGAAGCAAACGTCCCAAAATAGACCATAATATTAATTTTAAAACAGATAAAAATTTAAATGATATTCGAACAAAATGATAAGGTCATGTAGGAATTTCAATGGGGGAAAAAGAGTAAGAATAGAAGGAGTTATGAAAGGATCAATTTATCTCTCCAAATCTGGATGATTTCTGAAATCTAGAAAAGTTTCGACCATTTTCGCGATTCTATCGAGCTCCAAATTGTGGGAGGAGGGCATGGGGGTGTGCCTTAAGTATGTGGTCTCGGGTGAGAGTTGGAATCACGAAAAAACGCAAATAGTGAAGGAGATACTAAAGAATTAAATTTTATTTTTAATGCAGAAAATGGGCCTTCGGGCTGGCCCAATTCCATAAATAAAAACCCATATCCACCATGATTATGGATTTATAAATGGTCCAAGTTATTGTAGTGGTGTTAATATGTCATGGTATGACAATTAGGAATTAGAATGGATGAAAAATGTTGAAAAATGAAGATGATATAAAGGAATCAAAATTTATTTTTAAATCTGGAATTGGGCTCACGGTTTGGCCCAATTCATAAAAACTCACCCATTCCTCCATAAATGCTTGGGAAACCCTCAAAACAAAGCATGAATGGAAATTAAATAGAATTTAAATTTATAATATTTCATTTATGTCACAATTCTCCCCACCATGAAAACTTTACACCCCAGAAAGTCACATCAAGGACAAAGCAACAACCAACCCAACTAAGAAACCAAGAGGTACTCTTTTGCCAGGTTCCACCCCCAAAGGCCAAAACACATCTAGTGATAAATTAAGGATTAATCTCACAAGATAAACATATACCAATTTCCTGAAATGATAAATCATTTTCATACATTATCCCAAAAGAAAACTCCTCAAAAACTATCCGAATAAGACTCAAGCAATTCACCTAAACGTACAATAACATTGAACAAGGATACACTTACCTTACTTTAACTAATCCATTGGGCGCTCTCCAGTCCCAAAGATGACCCATTAATTATTTTGGTATCTAGATAGCTCTGAAAAAGACTATCCACACCAATCCAAGACCATGGATAAATGTATGTTACTGGTACAGGGGGACACAAATATGCTCCCCACCATAAGAGACAACCAATATTTTCTTCTCTGAGACAAAAAATAGGACACTAATAGGGGAAGCCTTAACGGAATCCTTGGTACATAGGGTAGACTTCCATTCAAAATTTCCATTGTAACATGCATGATAATCATAGTGGTTCTCTCCACCATAAATACCAACCATCTTAACTTACTAGCATGTGCTGACACAAAAAAAACCCAAAATTTTCAAGATTTGGGAAGGTCGCACGGTTAGCCCACACAGTTTGTGAAACCATGAACTAACTATGCAGATAAATATTTCATAATGAATTCTAGGAACACAGTATCTCTTAATCATTCACAAACCATGTGCTCATCCTGTCTAGCCATATTTCCAACCATTCTCCAAATACTCAATGGAAACCAAAGGGGGAGGTAATGACATTGGGCGATGTCATGTGTATAAGTCCCTCCACCTATTTCCACCAAAAGTGAAAAATAGAAGAACGATAATGAAACCATGGGTTTAAAAACTTCATATATTTCATATTTAGGATAGTACTTTGTACAATGGATTAAATGACCCTATGATTTCCCATGACTACGAGCCAGCTTCTCTCCGAGACCTATGGCTGGAGCTCAAATGAATGAAGCATCTTTGACCTCACTATTAGTCTTTGGAATCCCACTGAATGAGAATTCTTCTTTTGGTGCCACGAAAAACTACACCGCAATCCCAGATAAGTTTTCCATACATAATTCATTCCAAACTCACTTAACCATATCCTAATATTTCACTGAAACGAGGGCTAAGAAGATGCCCACACATGACACCTTGTTTCTTATGGTGAGAAACAATATCAGTAACGAACACCTAGACTCACAATCCTCTAAAATGGATGATTTTGAAGTTTTTACAAGGGAGATATTCGTCCAACATAACAGGGACTCTCAGATGATTTCACTACTTTCACCTATACGGTCAATCGAGCACATGACATCATAAGGCATCACCGAACATGACCATTGCGACTGATATAAACAATTCATGGTTAGGGACCTTATACAACATCCCCAAACAACACATAATTATAGAAAGTGGCCACAATATCTTCTCGTGAGTAGATTTCCCACACTGGTAGATTATTGTGAACTCTTTCTGTGAAGAGACTACGAAGGACTCAGAGGCCCTCTTAGACACTATCCATACTGACAACCCCAGAGAAATTCCACCTTCGACGAATCTGGTAGCTTAAGAAAATATGGTCTCTTTTAACCATCCACAGGCAGTCTTCCAGAAAAAGAGGATAAAAAATACCAAGGATGTAAATTGTGTAGACTCATTCTACAAAGCTCAAGAAAATATTCCTTACATTGATCAACTGGAGGATTTTCCAACAAAGAAACAATCTGAGTTCCACTTCAGTTTTGCAATAACTCTAAATGGGGGCGTATATTGTAACACCCCAAGCTTCCACGGTACGTTTCCCTTTGAATAAAGCAATAGCGTGGGTTGTACGCAACCTCGAGTTCTAACACACACCACAACTAATTAAACTAGTCGTTGTGAATATTAATACCTACTTTTTGAAATTTTATAAAGTTTATTTATCAAAATGGACTTCATTTTTTGATTTGGAATATCGAAATTAGCCTTTGTTGAATTTTTGGTATTCTTCTGAGAACTTCTCAATTTTTATGAATAGTGAAAAATACTTAAAAACAAATTTTTTAATAAAAATAATTTATAGTGATAAATTATACTATTTAGTGGTTTTAAATTATAATTAGAATATATTTTTACAATTTTATCCAATGTTAGTCATTAGAATTAATTTAACATTGAAATTGGACATAAACAATTGCCAATCTTTTGATATAAATTGTTTCTTAAAAACACGCTATTTGTTGTAACAGTGGGAATTAATTATAAAATTAATTAATGAAACTTATATGTTTGGAATTTTGTAAAATAGACATCATTTTTGAATTCAGAATATCAATTATAGCTTAGGGTGAAATTTTGGCCGTATTCTGAAAAACTTCAATTTTTGATGAATAGTGAAACCACTAAGTGGTTGTTAAAAACTGATTTTTCGTTAAAATGAAACATTACCACTTCTGTGATTTGATTTTCAAAAATCCGACATACATGGTTGTCATTAAGAAGTAAAATGTGGTTCAATGAGATTAAAATAATTTTTTGGTGAATAGTAACTTTTAAGTTCTTAATCGCGATTAGAGGTAATTACTGTAGTTTAAGGTAAAAATAATGTTTTAATAATATGAGATGAGCTTGACACTTGTCCTACTCCTATTGGATGAGTCATGGCCGTCCAAGACAACCCATGGGTCAACTTGGGGACCCCATGGAGCCACTTTGGTTGGAAAATGACATTAATATATATTTATTTAATGTTAAAATTAAATTGACACAAACATGAGTTGTTTTACTAAACCAGTTTTTAAGTGGGGTTATACAAGTCAAAATTTTGACTATAAATATTCATTATAAAGGTAAAAAGATTTACTAAATCATAGTAGTTTTTTTATAATTTTTAGACATTAAATAAATTAAATTATTTATGACATCATTATGATGCAGTGATGACCTCATTATTTAACGATTCTAATAAAATGAAAAGATAATGTAAAATCCAAGGCATAAACTTGTCCAAAGACTATTGGATGGGTAGATTTCGAACCCTTATCACCTTATCCATGAATTATATAAGTGTGGGACCTTTAGAATACGAAAAGCATTGTATAATAATGTAACACTTCAATCTTTCCAAAAGAGCCCCTCCTCTCCTCTTATAAAAGGCCCCCACCTCTACCACCTTATTCACACTTTCAAGCCTTTTTGATCGGCCAACCTCTGCCAAAATACTCTCCCAACTTCTATCCCTTAATCCTAGAAGCTTTAAATTAGTCAGAAAGCCATCCTAAGGAGTCCTTTTTATCAAATCAAAAGAAGAACCCGAAGAAGAGGTAACATTTTCATCACCCTCTTTCAAGTTTCTTTCTTCTTCCACTCCCTCTTTGTTTATTATTTCAATTCTAAAATTATAACTCCAGTATCTTCTATATACATTGATGTTATTATAAATATGGAACAACCATATTCAGTATTCTACCCATCATTTGAATGACATGTCACTATACGTGCGTACGTACAGCTTACCGTCTCCACGTCGTGGTGTAATTGTTATTCAATATATTATTATTTAGATGGGTATAATAATGATATGTAATTCATTTAAATAATAAATATAACATGATAATGATTCTGTATATATGATATAATATCCAATTATATATTATTTTAATATCAAAATAATGATATTGTCGCTCGTGCGTACGTACGGACTACCGTCTCCACGAACGCGATGAGATTCATTCTCCGTCGTATCCATTCAATTATAATTATCATTTTATGATTTAAAAATAATGTTTAAGGACATGATATCATTCTATATATGAATAAGATACAACCTATCCATGAAAAACACGACTTACGTAACAAAACATATAAAAGAAAACGAGTAAGTTAACTCCCGAAACAACGATAAATCTAATATATTGTTAACGAAGCAATGTTAAAAGATCATATATGATATCATATGAATGTATATGATTCTTGTATAATTTAATAAAAATTATTTCACCATTATACAGGAGGTTAACCTACCACAACCAAGGAAAAGTACAAGGTAAGGGTTTACTTCACAACCTCTTCATTATCCAAGGTTGTTTATACATAATTATCTACTGGGACATCGTTATCATCCACATCCATGTTTCTTAAAAATGTATTTCAAAACATTTTTACTATTAAATGGAAAATGGGTTAAATTCATTTATACCCTTATACGTTTTTGAAAGGATTCTTACCGTCATTTTCCAAAAAATGTACTTTTTGACCATTTTGACAAATTTAAGGTAAGAATGTTTTTTTAACTTATACAGCGGGTGCGGCTATTTTCTGCCATTATAACTTCGTCGAAGCTTCCCTAACAAGCTTATAATAATACTTTCAATGTAAATGTATTATTTTATAATTATGGGACTTTTAAAGGATTTCAAAAAGGAGAGATATTTCTCTCAAATAGCGTTGATTTCATCCATGTCAATATCCTTTGATGGGTTTTAAGTTTAATTGAAATTGATTTATGATACAAAACTTCCATTGAACATTTTGTGAAATATTTGACTGTGGATGTGTTATTTTTATACCATACATAGTTTATGGAGAAATTGTTGACATTTCGTATGCTAGTTTTAATACGAATATTTATGTTATGTTTAAACCTATTCATATGAGGAATGTATTGGACTTAATATGTGATGGGTGGAGCCCACTATAGCTCATCGATGCATCGGTAGGTCTCATGAGACAACTAGATGTGTAATTGGCCGAGGCCCTTTCCCAATTTGATTTATGGTTTTGGCCGAGGCCTTAATCATTTTAGACGTCTTGGCCGAGGCCTTGACAAAATGTTTCAGAATGTCTGGCATTATACATTACCTCATTATGAAAGTGGTTATTGATATTTCATGTGATTATTCGTCTAGTAGAATATCCATGTGAGTAAGTAATGGCATTATTCTATTTTACTTTTGCCATATTATGCTGATGTTCAAGTTCAATAAGGCTTTTGTTTTATTTATACATTGCCTTAAATGTTTATGTTTTCTTATGAAAGTTTCCGCTATATTGTTATCCTTACGGAGCATTTGAGCTCACCCCTTTCAATGTTTTATTTTTCCCAGGATGTGAAGAAGTGTATTATGACTGACTTGCAGGAATAGTCAGTGAGGATATGAGTGTGGACTAGGGAGACCATGTTATTGTAGTTTTCATTTTTATGATGTAATGTAATGTTTATGAATGTATCTAGTGTTTCCAAGGATACTAAACTAATCGGTCTTTCGAGACTTGATCTTTTGTGATCATGCAAATTTTACGAAGTAATGCACCGACTCTAGGTAGCTGGGGTCGGGGCGTTACAGGTGGTTTCAGAGGCAGTTTAGTACTATCCTTGGAAGCTAGATTTAGACAAACTCTGATTAGAGCACGTAGACCTAAGATGATCTTTGAGGATTCGTATAGAAGAACTTCCTGAAAATTTTGGTATTGTATAGATTTTGTGAGTTTTCCAAGCAATACATCCTTTCTGGATACGAGTAGGTAGAGGCGGCTCTAGCACAGATGTACCTAGGGGTAAAACCCGAAAACACCGCTTTGAGCTAGAATCGAATAGGAACTGGTGCACGACAACAGGCCTTGCTGCACTCTTGGTTACGACACTCCCGGGGGATATGCTTAGGATAATTCCCATTTTCTTTACAAACCACTATGAAGGGTTACGAGTATATACTTCCTCAAAGAAAACATTTTTATAATTATGGATTATATCCATAATTAGTTCAATTTATGTTAAGTGTTTTACAAGTATGCAATTATGTATTTTGATTCATAAACTAATCCAGTTTATACCATTATTTAGAAATGGCGCCTAGTGGAAGGAATGGAAACCGTATCAATGCACGCACTCCGTGTAGGGATTTCCCTCATGCTCAAGATAATTATGGTGGAGATAGTGATACAACTGGTGCTGATCAGCTTCTCACCGTACTGGGACAACTCACGCAGGTTATGAATAACAACCTTACTCATATGGAGCACCCTGATCCTCAACGTGGAGGATCAATGGTAGACCGTTTCATGAGGCAACAACCACCAACCTTCAATGGGAGTAAAAATACTATAGTAGCTGAGCAATGGATAAATTCCTTAGAGAAAATATTCCAAGCCTTGGGGAGTAGTGAAAGGGATAAAGTTGTCATGGCAGTTTACCGCCTCATTGGAGATGCCGATCAATGGTGGTCACTAATTAAAAACACAAAGGAAGATGATGAATTAACAAACATGGAATGGCAGGAGTTCAAAGAGTTGTTCTTAGAAAAATACTTTCCTCGAGACCAACGAGCGGATATGGAAAGGCAATTTCTGAGTCTGAGGCAGAAGGAGGATGATAATGTCGCAAAGTATGAGGCTAACATTACAAGGTTAGCGAGGTATGCTGCAGATTACATACGTAACCCAAGAAGTAAGACTGATCGTTTCTGTGATGGGTTAAAACCATTTCTCTGTCGAGATTTAGTATCACAAACCTTCTCTTCATACGAAGGTATCGTCTCGTGCGCTATCAAGACGGAAAAGGAATTCTCGAAGTCTTATGACTTTAAATAAAAGCAAGATAAGAAGAGAACCGCTGAAAACTCTGGGAAAGGAAATAAGGAAATAGGGAAGAAGGGTAGAAATGAATTTCCACTCTGTGATAATTGTGGTAGGAAGCACCATGTTTCCTGTCTAAAAGGAAAAGGAGTATGTTACAAGTGTGGTGAAAAAGGCCACCAAGCTCATGAATGCAAGGGAAAGAAAGCGGTTGTCAATGTGGAATGCTATAATTGTAGAGAGAAGGGACATTATGAAAATGAATGTCCTAAGAGTCAGGGGAACTTACCTTAGAAGAGGCCAAGGGATCAAGGCCAGGCTTATGCTATCACTACTGCTGAGGTGGAAGCTCTGAAAGACGTGGTGGCAGGTAGTTTAATGGTTTCCTCACGTTTAGTAAATTCATTATTTGATTCTGGATCATCGCATTGTTTCATATCTTCTCAGTTTGCTAAGAAATTTAGATATTTCCAATTTGATTTAACAAGGGAGTTGTCGGCCAAAACCCCTAAGGGAAGTATTGTCGCAACAATGTTTTGTCGATTAGTTCCCATTAGAGCACCTAAATGTTTTTTACCTGCTGATCTCATCGTCATACCCATGATTGAATTTGATATAATCCTCGGTATGGATTGGCTTTCGGACCATGATGCAAAAATTTAATGTAAGAGGAAAGAGGTTACGATTCTTGATGATGATGATAAGGAACACCTTATCTTTAGAGCAGAATCGTCGCCACATAATTCTTAACTAGATCCACCCCCAGTAGCTCAACTAAATTCAATTATTGGGGAGGAAGAGAAGGAAATTACTAAGGGTGAGGAAAGGAATATTCAAATAGAGGGTGTACCTACTGTGAGAGAATATGTTGATGTGTTTCCGGAAGATTTACCTGGACATCCTCCAGAATGATAAGTTGAGTTTTCCATTGATTTAATTCCTGGATCAAGGCCCATATCGAAGACCCCTTATAGAATGGCCACTGTGGAATTAGTTGAACTAAAGAAACAACTAGAGGAATTGAGTAATAAGGTATTTATTCGCCCTAGTGTTTCTCCTTGGGGATCCCCTGTTCTTTTTGTTAAGAAGAAACATGGATCTATGAGGTTGTGCATCGACTATAGGGAGATCAATGCTATAACAATAAAGAACAAGTATCCCCTACCTTGCATTGATTATTTGTTTGACCAACTACATGGATCTCAATACTATTCAAATATTGACCTTCCGTCTGGATACCATCAGTAGTGTGTGAAGAAGGAAGACGTTCCAAAGATAGCATTTCGAACAAGGTACGGGCATTACGAGTTTACAGTAATGCCTTTTGGATTGACTAATGCACCCTCTGTTTTCATGGATCTAATGAATAGAGTTTTCAAGGAATATCTTGATGACTTTGTAGTGGTATTTATTGATGATATCTTGGTATACTCCAAAAGCCACGAAGATCATAAAAATCACTTACGCATTATCCTCAAGACTCTTAGAAGACATGAATTATATGGGAAATTTAGCAAGTGTGAATTCTGGCATCAGGAGATTTATTTTCTTGGCCATATTATCTCTAAGGATGGAATTTCCGTTGATCCTTCTAAAACCAAGGCAATCCAAGAATGGCCAGCACCGACAAGTATAACTGAGGTATGCAGTTTTATTGGTTTAGCAGGTTATTATCGACATTTCTTCCAGAATTTTGCCAGATTGGCTAACCCATTGACAAAACTCACACGTAAAGGGATTAAATTTGTCTGGAAAAAAGAGTTTGAAGAATGTTTTGAAGAACTGAAGAGAAGATTAGTCAAAGCCCCTGTATTGACTCTACCATCGGGGAATGATGGGTTTGTTGTTTATAGTGATGCATCGAAGAAAGGACTTGGTTGTGTCCTTATGCAGAATGATAAGGTTATTGCCTATGCATCACGACAGCTAAAAATTCATGAGAAAAACTATCCTACTCATGACCTTGAGTTAGCAGCTGTGATCTTTTCTTTAAAGATATGGAGACATTACCTCTATGGTGAAAAATGTGAGATTTATACTGATCACAAGAGTTTGAAGTATATTTTCTCACAAAAAGAACTCAACATGAGGAAAATGCGATGGCTTGAACTACTCAAGGATTATGATTGCACGATAAATTACTACCCGGGGATGGAAAACAAGGTGGAAGATGATTTGAGTAGAAAAGACCATGGAGTTTTGAATGTGATGAGAATTGAATGGGATCCAATTTTCATGGATCTAGTGAAGATGGACATGGGAATAACTAGGGAAGGTGAAACATCAATGCTTTTTCAAATGGTTTCCAAACCATCATTACTAGAAAGGATTAAGAGTTCTCAGACCAATGATGAAGAATTTCAGAAGAAGATTAAAGATGTGAATGATGGAAGATTGAGGGACTTTGTGTATAAGGATGGAATTTTGAAATTCGGTAAGAGACTTTGTGTTCTCGATATACCTGATCTAAAAAGGGAATTGCTGGATGATGCTCATAGTTCCAATTTCTCTATACACCCTGGGAGCACAAAAATGTATAGAGATTTGAAGGAACATTTTTGGTGGGAAAATATGAAGAGGGAGATTGCTGATTTTCTGTCGAGGTGTATGGTTTGTCAACAAGTGAAAGCTAGAAGACAACATCCTGGTGGAGTATTGCAACCTCTTCCCATACCTGAGTGGAAATGGGATAATATTACGATGGACTTTGTCATGGGACTACCAAAGACTCCTAGAAGGAATGATGCAATATGGGTCATTGTTGATAGTCTTACTAAGTCAGCACATTTTCTAGCTATACGGGAGGATCTAACACTTGAACATCTAGCAAGACTATATATTAATGAAGTTGTAAGTCTTCATGGAGTACACATATCGATAGTTTCTGATCGTGATCCTCATTTTACTTCAAGATTTTGGAAAAGACTTCAAAAGGCCTTGGATACTGAACTTCGTTTGAATACTGCCTATCAACCTCAAACAGATGGACAATCAGAACGGACTATTCAAACCTTAGAAGACATGTTGAGATCATGCTCTCTTGACTTTCAGGGAATGTGGGATCAATATTTACCACTAGTAGAATTTTATTATAACAGTAGCTTCCATTCAAGCATTCAGATGGAACCTTATGAAGCGTTATACGGAAAGAGATGTCATACACCAACCTGTTGGGATGACGTTGGTGAAAGAAAACTTGTGGGACCAGAACTGGTGGAAGAAACAATGGAAAAGGTGAAGGTAATCCAAAACCACATCAAATCAGCTCAAAGTAGGCAGAAGAGCTATGCCGATAACAGAAGAAAGGTTTTGGAATTTCAGGTGGGAGATCATGTTTTCCTAAAGGTATCCCCATGGAAGGGAGTTATACGTTTTGGTAAGAAGGGTAAGTTGAGTCCCAGGTACATCGGACCTTTAGAAATTCTAGATCGTATTGGGGCTGTAGCTTATCGTTTGGCGATGCCGCCAAATCTCTCCAAAGTTCATGAGGTTTTCCACATATCGCTATTGAGAAAATACATGCCCGATCCAATACATGTACATACCTATGAGGAATTAGAACTGGAACCTGATCTATCTTATTGCGAAGAGCCCATCAGGATTCTTGATGTGAGGGAGCAGGTGCTGAGAAACCGGACGACTCGTCTGGTAAAGGTTTTGTGGAGAAATCATAAAATGGAAGAGGCAACGTGGGAACCTGAGGAACATATGATGAAGAACCACCTGAGTCTTTTTATACAGTAATACCCTAGAAATTGAAAGGATGCAATTATTAGAAGGAGGGGAGAATATAACACCCCAAGCTTCCACGGTACGTTTCCCTTCGAATAATGCAATAGCAGGTGTTGTACGCAACCTCGAGCTCTAACACACACCACAACTAATTAAACTAACCGTTGTGAATATTAATACCTAATTTTTGAAATTTTATAAAGTTTATTTATCAAAATGGACTTCATTTTTGGATTCGGAATATCGAAATTAGCCTATGTTGAATTTTTAGTATTTTTCTGAGAACTTCTAAATTTTTATGAATAGTGAAAAATACTTAAAAACAACTTTTTTAATAAAAATAATTTATAATGATAAATTATACTATTTAGTGGTTTTAAAGTATAATTCGAATATATTTTTACCATTTTATCCAATGGTGGTCATTATAATTAATTTAACCTTGAAATTGGACATAAACAATTGCCAATCTTTTGATTTAAATTGTTTCTTAAAAACACGTTGTTTGTTGTAACAGCAGGAATTACTTATAAAATTAATTAATTCAAATTATATGTTTTGAATTTTGTAAAATAGACATCACTTTTGAATTCGGAATATAAATGATAGCTTAGGGTGAAATTTTGGCCTTATTCTGAAAAACTTCAATTTTTGATGAATAGTGAAACCACTAAGTGCTTGTTAAAAATTGATTTTTCGTTAAAATTAAATACTACCACTTCTGTGATTTCATTTTCAAAAATCTGAAATACATGGTTGTCATTAAGAATTAAAATGTGGTTCAATGAGATGAAAATAATTTTTTGGTGAATAGTAACTTTTAAGTTCTTAATCGCGATTAGAGGTAATTAGTGTAGTTTAAGGTAAAAATAATGTTTTAATAATATGAGATGAGCTTGACACTTGTCCTACTCCTATTGGATGAGTCATGGCCGACCAAGACAACCCATGGGTCAACTTGGGAACCCCATGGAGCCACTTTGGTTGGAAAATGACATTAATATATATTTATTTAATGTTAAAATTAAATTGACTCAAACATGAGTTGTTTTACTAAAAAAGTTTTTATTTGGGGTTACACAAGTCAACATTTTGACTATAAATATTCATTAGAAAGGTAAAAAGATTTCCTACATCATGGTATTTTTTTTATAATTTTTAGACATTAAATAAATTAAATTATTTATGACATCATTATGATGCAGTGATGACCTCATTATTTAACGATTTTAATAAAATGAAAAGATAATGTAAAATCCAAGGCATAAACTTGTCCAAAGACTATTGGATGGGTATATTTCTAACCCTTATCACCTTATCCATGAATTATATAAGTTTGGGACCTTTAGAATCCGAAAAGAATTGTATAATAATGTAACACTTCAATCTTTCCAAAAGAGCCCCTCCTCTCCTCTTATAAAAGGCCCCCACCTCTACCACCTTATTCACACATTCAAGCCTTTTGGTTCGGCCAACCTCTGCCCAAATACTCTCCCAACTTCTCTCCCTTCATCCTAGAAGCTTTACATTAGTCAGAAAGCCATCCTAAGGAGTCCTTTTGATCAAATCAAAAGAAGAACCCGAAGAAGAGGTAACATTTTCATCACCCTCTTTCAAGTTTCTTTCTTCTTCCACTCCCTCTTTGTTTATTATTTCAATTCTAAAATTATAACTCCAGTATCTTCTATATACTGTGATGTTATTATAAATATGGAACAACCATATTCAGTATTCTACCCATCATTTGAATGACATGTCACCATACATGCGTACGTACGGCTTACCGTCTCCACGTCGTGGTATAATTGTTATTCAATATATTATTATTTAGATGGGTATAATAATGATATGTAATTCATTTACATAATAAATATAACATGATAATGATTCTGTATATAAGATATACTATCCAATTATATATTATTTTAATATCAAAATAATGATATTGTCGCTCGTGCGTACGTACGGACTACCGTCTCCACGAACGCGATGAGATTCATTCTCCGTCGTATCCATTCAAGTATAATTATCATTTGATGATTTAAAAATAATGTTTAAGGACATGATATCATTCTGGATATGAATAAGATACAACCTATCCATGAAAAACACGACTTACGTAACAAAACATATAAAAGAAAATGATTAAGTTAACACCCGAAACAACAATAAATCTATGATATTGTTAACGAAGCAATGTTAAAAGATCATATATGATATCGTATGAATGTATATGATTCTTGTATAATTTAATAACAATTATTTCACCATTATACAGGAAGTTAACCTACCCCAACCAAGGAAAAGTACAAGGTAAGTGTTTACTCCACATCCTCTTCATTATCCAAGGTTGTTTTTACATAATTATCTACTGGGACCTCGTTATCATCCACATCTATGTTTCTTAAAAATGTCATTCAAAACATTTTTACTATTAAATGGAAAATGGGTTAAATTCTTTTATACCCTTATACTTTTTTGAAAGGAATCTTACCGTCGTTTTCCAAACAATGTACTTTTTGACCTTTTTGACAAATTTAAGGTAAGAATGTTTTTTTAACTTATACGGCGGGTGCGGCTATTTTCCGCCATTATAACTTCGTCGAAGCTTCCCTAACAAGCTTATAAGAATATTTTCAAAGTAAGTGTATTATTTTATAATTATGGGACTTTTAAATGATTTAAAAAAGGAGAGATATTTCTCTCAAATAGCTTTGATTTCATCCATGTCAACATCCTTTGATGGGTATTAAGTTTAATTGAAATTGATTTATGATACAAAACTTCCATTGAACATTTTGTGAAATATTTGACTGTGGATGTGTTATTTTTATACCATACATAGTTTATGGAGAAATTGTTGACATTTCATATGCTAGTTTTAATACGAATATTTATGTTATGTTTAAACCTATTCATATGAGGAATGTATTGGACTTAATATGTGATGGGTGGAGCCCGCTATACCTCCTCGATGCATCAGTAGGTCTCATGAGACAACTAGACATGGAATTGGCCGAGGCCCTTTCCCAATTTGATTTATGGTTTTGGCCGAGTCTTTAATCATTTTAGACGTCTTGGACGAGGCCTTGAAAAAATGTTTCAGAATGTCTGGCATTATACATTCCCTCATTATGAAAGTGGTTATTGATATTTCATGTGATTATTAGTCTAGTAGATTATCCATGTGAGTAAGTAATGGCATTATTTTTTTTTTCTTTTGTCATATTATGCAGAAGTTCAAGTTCAATAAGGCTTTTGTTTTAGTTATACATTGCCTTAAATGCTTATGTTTTCTTATGAATGTTTCCTCTATATTGTTATCCTTACGGAGAATTTGAGCTCACCCCTTTCAATGTTTTATTTTTCACAGGATGTGAAGAAGTGTATTATGACTGACTTGCAAGAATAGTCGGTGAGGATATGAGTGTGGACTAGGGAGACCATGTTATTGTAGTTTTCATTTTTATGATGTAATGTAATGTTTATGAATGTATCTAGTGTTTCCAAGGCTACTAAACTAATCGGTCTTTCGAGACTTGATCTTTTGTGATCATGCCAATGTTACGAAGTAATGCACCGACTCTGGGTAGCTGGGGTCGGGGCGTTACATATATTATCCAACAGGAGAACCCAAGGACCCAACCAAGATGGTCCATTGGTCAAAAAAACCAAAAATCAGATCCAAACACATGAAGGTAACCACCATAAAGGTGTCCCGAAACATATCTAAGAGGAGACTACTAACTGGTCCTTCTACCCAGCTTACCGACCAAACATAAACCCAAAACGCAGTTCAAATTGGAGGGGTTATTGGACTAAAAAAACATCCCACAAAAACAACATTTTCAAAACCCATAATACAAACCATCTCAAAGTATTCATCAATACATCATGTTTTTCTTTAAAACCATTTCTTTAAAAACAAACTGTTCAGCAGTAAGAGTATCAACCGATGGTACCCCATGGGCCTCACACATGCATGTTTTTATGCCACACCAGACACCATCCTCATATCCGTCCCGGAACTCATCCAGTAATGCCATAAACTATCCATCATACCATATAACCCCATTCATTTGGTCGCTAATGGAAATACCAAAGGTTAAGACAAAAATTCTTTCCACTTTTCTAAACCAAAACGGTCAACCAAGACATCCTTTTTCTCAAAACCGCTAACCATGAGATTTCAAATCCCAATTCAAATATTACTAAAATTTTTAGAAAGAAATAACCTTTTATAACTGAACTCACATTTATGTTATTCAAACAAATCTCATAACATATCATCCCATTAAAACACCCTATGATTGTTTAGAAAACTCTATCAGAAACACTTTTTCAAAACCAACTTCAATAAAGTTTCTGCCTTCAAAAGAGGTGTAATCACACCATTTTCCATTTCAAAACAATTCTGAATATTCAGTTCCAAAATTTCATAAATCATACCATTCCATCTTTATTTAAAAATCATTTTACAAAAACATTACACTTATTAAAACCAAGTCACTTTAAAACAAATGTTCCAAGATTTTAAAACTAATGAACACAAGAAAATGCAAGATGAAACTAGTTTCAGTGGGTGACTTGGAAATATGGTTGGCAGCCATATTCCAATCACTTCACAATTACAGAGAGTGTTCTAGGGAATATCCCCGACTCCACATGGCTTGCCAGGCCCCGCGAGCTCACTGAGACTATTAACCCAACTCTCTTTTCATTTCCCCTAATCATAATTAAACCAAGAAAACCAAAGGACTATGAATGGTCCCGACATCCCCTGGAGACCTGAATCCCATCATGAGGTGTGGTGATTAGACACAATACTCATAATCGAAATTCCAAGTCCCAAAATTCCTAACTACAGAATATCCCGACTGTTCCCCAAATAACATGAATCAAAGACGGCGAACTTGCTCTGATACCATTTTGTCACAAACCGGATCTGGTCACCATCAAACCAGCACCAAACCTGGCCTGTAACAAGGCCCGAAGGGCATTCTTGATCCCCACAGGCTGGCACAAGTGCCCGGGTAACATAAAATAAAAATTGGGAACGATTTACCTGAGTTTATAAACATAAAACAATAAAAGAATCCAATGAAACAAATCTGGATTTTTCAAACCAAACAATGTTTTACAGAAAATAATATCTGAATTACATAGTCTCAAACAAGTCAACAAGACTATAAAAGGAACAAAACAAAAAAATAAACAGCCCAAGAGCCTCAACATGGCAATAGGCATTGCCCTCAAGCCATCTCCACAACACCGCATCATGAATGACTGGTGAAAACCCGATATGTTGGCACAAATGTTATACCCAAACCTGTGAAAACAAAAATAACCAAGTCTACTTACACCCAAGGTTGTAAGTAGGGTGTGAGACAATGCCCAGTAGGATACCTCTACTAATAGATTCTATGTGATAAACATTCGAATACAAAAAGAATTCAAGTTATCAAAAACATGTAATTTCTAGTTACACATTCTAAAAGTTGCAACTTAAAAAAACAGTTTTCAAGTGGGATAATTTAAAAAATAAAGACATTTAAAATAAATTCAAAAGCTAATAAATTTTAGATCCAAATACACCGTATGCCGATGGTAAGTATAAAGTATCAAATGAGCACACACAATAGGAAATAACCTCTAGGCACTAGCTAGCTGTGGTTCCCAGGTACCTCGTATCTCGGTGAGAGTAACCACAAATATTATCCATTCTCATACACGAGACACTAGTAGGGAACATACCCATAACCTAGTGGTCCCCAATCATCATCATCATAGTTTAGTTAGAGTTTTAAGCATCAATCCAGCTAAGTGAAATAGAGGCCAAACCTCGCGGATTCACTAGTATACTAGTACGCGTCCACCCACCTAGATACCCGGGTTTTTCCCTTTATGCTCAAACTAGTTCAACAAGCCAAGAAATATACTTTTCACACGAAAATATCACTTCCAGATCACACATTATCCAGACATCCCCATGCACATCACACAAGTCACAAATTACACTTTTCATTCAAATTCATTTTGAAATCAAACTCACACCAAAATAGCCCACAACACTTTTTTTCATAACTTTCACAATCCAACACATCCTTTAACAATTTTATAAAGTCCCTAAAAATATGATAAACATCACATAACAGAACTATTCAGATTTAAAATGGGTCATTTGAATGTATAAACAATCCAAAATAGCTTTCCAATATGGTTTCACCTCTTACATAAATCATTAAACCACTCAAAACTTTCATAAAACAATTCTAAATAGTGTACCAAATATTTTAAAATAAAACCCATTTCAAAACCTTATTTCAAGGAAAAAATCAAATCAATAAAAATTCAAAACAGAATTGGAAGCACCAAAAACATTTATTAAACAACCCCCATGTTTTATACAAACATCTCAAACAATAGCACAAATGATCCACATGAAACACACACGTTTTCAAAATCACTTTCAAGAAGTACAATAAAGTTTTACACCTTAAACACTTAAAAAAATTTAAAAGACCTAGTGTCAGACCAATACCCCAAAAAATCAGAATTTTCATCCCAAAAAAGTTTTATTTAACCAAATTCATATGTTTTAAAAAAATCCCAAACAATACCCAAAGGGTTACACATGAAAAACACCAAATTTTAAGCTAAAATGAAACTATAAAAATATATTCTTATCCAAATCCAACCTAAACAATTTTTTCACCACACACATCATATTATCAAAATTAATAATAAGTAATTCAAGCAAACTAAATCATCTAGAAATGATAACACACGGAATCAACTACCAGAAGTGTCAAATCCCTCAAAACTTGGTTCGAAACGTCAACCACACAACCACCGCACCACAAGGAAGATAAATTAATAACAAGATCACAGATTTGACCACAAATACAGGAAATGAATCGCTAGGATCAAACCCTAACGTCTGGAAATTTTATAACATAATGAAAGGGGGAGGAAACCCTAAGGGAAAAGGAAGAAACCAAGATGGAATCACTTACCCAAAACAATCTTGAAGAAAATGACCCAAAATAGACCAGAATAAGATTTTTAAAACAGATAAAATTTTAAATTATATTCGAACAAGAATGAGAAGGTCATGTAGGAATTTGAATGGGGGAAAATAGTAAGAATAGAAGGAGTTATGAAAGGATCAATTTGCCTCTCCAAATCTGGACGATTTGTGAAATCCAGAGAAGTTTTGACCATGTTTGTGATTCTATTGAGCTTAAAATTGTGGGAGGAGGTCATGTGGGTGCGCCTTAGGTAAGTGGTCTCTGGTGAGAGTTTGAATCTCAAACAAAACGCAAATAGTGAAGCAGATATTAAAGAATTATATTTTATTTTTAATGTAGAAAATGGGTTTCGGGCAGGCCCAATACCTTAAATAAAAACCAATATCCACCATGAATATGGATTTATAAATGGTCCAAGTAAATATGGTGGTGTTAATATGTCATGGTATGAAAATTAGGAATTGGAATGGATGAACAATGTTGACAAATGAAGAAGTTATAAAGGAATCAAAATTTATTTTTAAATCTGGAATTGGGATCACGGTTTGGCCCAATTCATAAAAACTCACCCATTCCTCCATAAATTCATGGGAAACCCTAAAAAAAGCACGAATGGAAATTAAATGGAATTTAAATTTAGAATAAGTCATTTATGTGACAATTCTCCCCACCATGAAAACTTTCTGTCCCGGAATGTCACATCAAGGACAATGAAACAACCAAACCCAACTAAAAAAATGAAGAGGTACTCCTTTGCCAGGTTCCACCCCCAAAGGCCAAAACACATCCAGTGATCAATTAAGGATTACTCTCACAAGAAAAAAATATACCACTTTCCTGAAATGATAAATCACATTCATACTTTATCCCAAAAGAAAACTCCTCAAACACTATCCGAATAAGACTCAAGAAATTCACCCAAACGAACAATAACATTGAACAAGGCTACACTTACCTTACTTTAACTAATCCATTGGGAGCTCTCCAGCCCCAAAGTTTACCCATGAAAGATGTTCATAGCTAGATAGCTCCGAACGAGACTATCTACACCAAGCCAAGACCATGGAAAAATGTATGTTACTGGTACAGGGGTACACAAATATGCTCCCCACCATAAGAGACGACCAATATTTTTTTTCTGAGACAAAAATATGACACTAATAGGGGAGGCCTTAAAAGACTCCCTGGTACATAGGATAGACTTCCATTCAAAAATTCCAAAGGAACATACATGATAATCATATTGGTTCTCCCCACCATAAGAACCAACCATCTTAACCGACTAGCATGTGTCGACACAAAAAAACCAAAAATTTCATGATTTGGGAAGGTCGCACAGTTAGCCCGCACAGTTTGTGAAACAGTGAACTAACTGTGCAGATAAATATTTATGCATGACTTCTAGGCACACAGTCTCACTTAATCATTCACAAACCTTGTGCTCATCCTGTATAGCCAAATTTCCAACCATTCTCCAAATACTCAATGGAAACCAATGGGGGAGGTAATGACATTGGGCGATGTCATGGGTATAAGGCCCTACACATATTTCCACCAAACGTGAAAAACAGAAGAAAGATAATGAAACCATGGGTTTAAACACTTCATATCATTCATATTTTGGATAGTACTTTGTACAAGGGTTTAAATGACCCTATTATTTCCCTTGATTGTGATCCAGCTTCTCTCCGAGACCTATGGCTGGAGCTCATATGATTGAAGCATCTTCGGCCTCGCTGTTAGTCTTTGGAATCCCACTGAATGAGAATTATTTTTTCGGTGCCACCAAAAACTACACCACAATCCCGGATATGTTTTCCATATATAACACATTCCAAAGTCACATTACCATATCCCGATATTTCACTGAAACGAGGGATAAGAAGATTCCCACACATCACACCTTGTTTCTTCAGGTGAGAAACAATAGAAGTAATGAAAACCTACAATCACAATCCTCTAAAATTGATGATTTTGAAGTTTTTACAAGGGATACATTCACCCAACATAACAGGGACTCTCAGAGGATTTCACTACTTTCACCTATACGGTCAATGGAGCACATGACATCATAAGGCATCACCAAACATTAACATTGTGACTTATATAAACAATTCATGGAGAGGGACCTTATTAAACATCCCCAAAAAACACATAATTCTAAAAAGTGGCCACAATATCTTCTTGTGACCAGATTTCCCACTCTGGTAGATTATTGTGAACTCTTTCGGCGAAGAGACTACGAAGGACTCAGTGGCCCTCTTAGACACTATCCATACTAACAACCCCATAGAACTTCCACCTTCGACGAATCAGGTAGCTTAAGAAACTATGGTCCCTTTTCACCATCCACGAGCTGTCTTCCCCAACAAGAGGATAAAAAACCAATGATTTAAATTGTGTAGACACATTCTACAAAGATCAAGAAAAAATTCCTTACATTGATCAACTGGAGGATTTTCCAACAACGAAACAATCAGAGTTTCACTTCAGTTGTGCACTAACCCTAAATGGGTGCGTACATTATCCAACGGGAGAACCCAATGACCCAACCAAGATGGTCCATTGATCAAAACAACCATAAACCAGATCCAATCACATGAAGGTAACCACCATATAGGTTTCCCGAAACATATCTCAGAGGAGACTACTAACTAGTCCTTCTACCCAGCTTACCGACCAAACATAAACCCAAAACGCTGTTCAAATTGGAGGGGTTATTGGACTTAAAAAACATCCCACAAAAACAACATTTTCACAAACCCATAATACAAAACATCTCAAACTATTCATCAAGACATCTTTTTTTTCTTTGAAAGCATTTCTTTAAAAACAAACGGTTCAGTGGTAAGAGTATCGACCAATGGTACCCCATGGGCCTCACACATGGATGTTTTTGTGCCACACCAGACACCCTCCTCATATCTGTCCCGACACTCATCTAGTCATGCAATCAACCATCTATCATCCCATATAACCCCATGCATGTGGTCGCTAATGGAAATAAAAAAGGTTAAATCAAAAATTCTTTCCACTTTTTAAGACCAAAATGGTCAACCAACACATCCTTTTTCTCAAAACCGCTAACCACAAGATTTCAAATCCCAATTCAAATATTACTAAAATTTTCTGAAAGAAACAACCTTTTATAACAGAACTCAAATTCATGTTATTCAAATAAATATCATAACTTATCATCCCATTAAAACACCCTATAATTTTTTAGAAAACTATATTGGAAACACTTTTTCAAAACCAACATCAATACAGTGTTTTTTTTTCAAAAGAGGTGTAATCACACCATTTTCCATTTCAAAACAATTCTAAATATTCAGTTCCAAAATTTCATAAATCATACCATTCCATATTTATTTGAAAATCATTTCACAAAAACATTACACTTCATAAAACCAAGTCATTTTAAAACCATTGTTCCAAGATTTCAAAACTAAAGAACACAAGAAAATGCGAGAGGAAACTAGTTTCAGTGGGTGACATGGAAATATGGTTGGAATCCATATTCCAATCACTTCACTATTACAGAGAGTGTTCAAGGGAATATCCCCGGCTCCAAATGGCTTTCCATGCCCCACGAGCTCACTGAGACTATTAACCCAACTCTCCTTTCATTTCCCCTAATCAAAATTAAACCATGAAAACCAAAGGACTATGAAAGGTCTCAACTTCCCCTGGAGACAGGAATCCCGTTATGACGTGTGGTGATCAGCCACACTACTCATAATCGAAATTCCAAGTCCCAAAATTCCTAACTCCAGAATATCCCGACTGTTCCCCAAATAACATGACTCAAAGAGAGAAAACCTGCTCTGATATCATTTTCTCACGAACCGGATCTGGTCACCATCAAACCAGCACCAAACCCAGCCCATTCCAAGGCCCGAAGGGCGTTCCCAATCCCCACGGGCTGGAACAAGTGTCCGGGTATCATAAAATAAAAATTAGGAACGATTTATCCGAGTTTATACACATAAAACAATAAAAGAATCCAATGAATCAAATCTGTATTTTTCAAACCAAATAATTTTTAAAAAAATTAATAACTGAATTACATAGTCTAAGCCAACTCAACAATACTATAACAAAGGAAAACAACAATAAAATGAATAGCCCAAGAGCCTCAACATGGCAATAGGCATTTCCCTAAAGCCATCTCCACAACATCGCATCATGAATGACCGGTGAAAACCCGAACTGTTGGAACAAATGTTATACCCAAACCTGTGAAAAAAAATAACCAATTATACTTACACCCAAGGGTGTAAGTAGGGTGTGAGAAAATTCCGAATAGGACACAACTACTAAGAGATTCCATGTGATAAACATTCGAAGACAAAAAGCATGCAAGTTTTCTAAAACATGTAATTTCTAGTTACACTTTATAAAATTTGCAACTAAAAAAACAGTTTTCAAGTGTGCTAATTTAAAGAATCAACACTTTTAAAATAAATTCAAAAGCTACTGAATTTTCCATCCAAATATACCTTATGCTGACGGTAAGTATAAAGGATCTAATGAGCACATGCAATAGGAAATAACCCTAGGCACTAGCTAGCTGTGGGTCCCAGGTACCTCGTATCTCGGTGAGAGTAACCACAAAAATTATCCATTCTCATGCACGAGCCACAAGTAGGGAACATACCCATAACCTAGTGGTCCCCAATCATCATCATCATTTTTTAGTAAGAGTTTTAGGTGTCAATCCTGCTAAGTGAATCTGAGGCCAAACCACACAGATTCACTAGCATACTAGTACACGTCCACCCACCTAGATACCCGGGTTTTTCCCTTTATGCTCAAACAAGTTCAACAAGCCAAGAAATATACTTTTCACATGAAAATATAACTTCCACATCACACATTATCCAAACAGCCCCATGCACGTCACACAATTCACAAATTAAACTTTTCATTCAAATTCATTTTGAAATCAAACTCACACCAAAATAGCCCACAACACTTTTTGTGATAACATTTACAATACAACACATCCTTTAACAATTTAATAAAGTACCTACAAATATGATAAACATCACATAACAGAACTATTCAGATTTAAAATGGTCATTTGAAAGTATAAACAATCCAAAATAGCTTTCCAATATGGTTTCACCTCTTACATAAATCATTAAATTGCTCAAAACATTCATAAAACAATTCTAAATAGTGTACCAAATCTTTTCAAATAAAACCCATTTCAAAACCTTATTTCAAGGAAAACATCACATCAATAAAAATTCAAAACAAAATTGGAAGCCCCAAAAACATTTATTAAACAACCCACATGTTTTATACAAACACCTCAAACAATAGCAAAAAAGAACCACATGAAACACACGCGTTTTCAAAATCACATTCAAGAAGTACAATAATGTTTTACACCTTAAACCCTTAAAAATATCATAATGACCTAGTGGCACACCAATACCCCAACAAATCAGAATTTTCATCCCAAACATGTTTTATTAAACCAAATTCAAATGTTATAAAACAATCCCAAACAATACCCAAAGGGTTACACATGAAAACACCAAATTTTAAGCTAAAATGAAACTACAAAAATAAATTCTTATCCAAATCCAACATAAAAATTTTTTGCACCAACCACAGAATATTATGAAAATGAATAATAACTAATTCAGGAAAATTAAATCATCTAGAAATGATTACACACGGAATCACCTACCGGAAGTGTCAAATCCCTCAAAACTTGGTTCGAAACGTCAACTGCACAACCGCCGCACCACAAGGAAGATAAATTAAGACCTAGGTCACAATATTTGACAACAAATACACCAAATGAAACCCTACGATCAAACCCCAACTTCTGGAAATTTTATAACATAATGAAAGTGAGAGGAAACTGTACGGGAAAAGGAAGAAACCAAGATGAAATCACTTACCCAAAACAATCCTGAAGAAATCGACCCAAAATTGGCTAGAATATGAATTTTAAAACAGAAAAAAATTTAATGGATATTTGAACAAGAATTATAAGGACATGTTGGAATTTTAATTGGTGAAAAAGAGTAAGAATAGAAGGTGTTATGAAAGGATCAATTTACCTCTCCAAATATGGACGATTTCGGAAATCCAAAGACGTTTCACCATCTTCGCGACTCTATTGAGCAGAAAATTGTAGGAGGGAACGGGGGAGTTCCTTAGATAAGTGGTCTTGGATGAGAGTTGGAATCACCGAAAATACTAAAATAGTGAAGGATATATTAATGAATTAAATTTTATTTTTAATGCAGAAAATGGGACTTCGGGCAGGCCCAATTCCATAAATTAAAACCCATATCGACCATGATTATGGATTTATAAATGGTCCAAGTAAATATGGTGATGTTAATATGTCATGGTATCACAATTATGAATTTGAATGGTGGAAAAGTGTTGAAAAATGATGAAGTCTTAAAGGAATCAAAATTTATTTTTAAATATGGAATTGGGATCACAGTTTGGCCCAATTCATAAAAACTCACCCATTACTCCATAAATGCTTGGGAAACCCTCAAAACAAAGCATGAATGGAAATTAAATGGAATTTAACTTCAGAATATGTCATGTATTTGACATTGAATATGCTGATCAATTCATTTATTCATGAAAAATAACGAATTAAACTATTATAGTTTTCCATCATTTGATGGAAATTAAAATTCAATACCATAAAGAAAAGGTATCATTTACCATGATATGAAGATGTGTTGGATATACATCAATGAGATCATTTTTTTTCAAAGAATGATAATTATTCTTCTTATAATTTGTAAATTATATAAATAATGATATACTAGTGTTTAAATTTCATATGATATCTTAGAATTATGAGTTTACATTAATTCTATTTAGGATGAGTAATGAACTGTATATTTTTATGGATTTGATGAATAAGTTATTCTATAACTATCTAGATGATTTCTATGTGGTATTAAATTATGATATACTTATATAATCCAAAATATATTTAACTTTGGAAGACCGTATGTGAAAAATTATTGAGACCCTTAGAGAAAAATATTTATATTTGGATTCCAAGAAGGGATAATTTTAACATGGTGATCTATCTTTCCTAAGGTATATTGCCTCACAGGATGAAATATATGTTGATAAATTTATTGGTGAGGTATATGATGAATTCAACTATGATATGTACATTCCTTAATTTAGTACGACCCTGTCATCAATTGTTTCAATAAATCCACTGATTTTTTTAACCAACTTTCCATAATGACATATGAAAATGATAAATTCAAATGGTCATAGGAATGTGAATAATGTTATTACCATATTTTGTGGAGATATATTGTAATATTTTTTTTAACTTTACATAATGATTTTAATGGTTCATAATATATAGTTACACATTTAAGACTTTTATTTGGTTGCGTCCCTTTAAAGAATGATAGAGTGGTTCAATATAACTCAATGAGAATTTAGAATCATGTAAACACTCCTCCATATAATGAAATTTATTTGAAATCTATAATATTATAATTTATTAGATAGGAGAAATTTTTCTATTGAAGTAATATTGTCCAATATACAGCGATCAAAAGTTAAAAGCATATTTTATTCGAAATAGAAATCCTTGTGAGACAATGAAGATGGATGGATCTTGTCAGGGACTAGATTTATTGATACATTTACATGATGGAATGGTAGAGGAGGTTTATTATTAAATGATTATGGGGTATAGAGTTCTATCAATGATGATTTTTAAAAATGATCAAATTTTTAGGGATATGGAAAAAATAGATATAAACTTTTTGAGAAAATGGGATCTATCATTATTATACAAAGATAAGTTAAAACATCAATATAATAATATATAAATTAATCTGTACTAGATTATAAGGATTTATAATTTTTTATTAAATAATTTAGTGATTGTAAATTGAAATATGTCAATTATATATGTGGATTTTTTTTGAAAATGGTTAATGAGTTCGATCCAAATTACAAATAAAGATAGATCTGAAAGATGATGTGTGTATCTCAAATTATTACACACACTAGTATCCCATAAATGCATTAGTAATTAAGATGGAATTTCACAATGTTTATTATTAAGATATAAATTACAGAATCTATGCCTTGAATCGTAGTTTTCTAAATTGTAAATGATAAAATTATAAAACCAATGGGATTCACGGAAACCAATAAATTGTTACATTATTTAAGAGGAGTAATATTATTACATTCCTTATAAGTATAATTAATAAAAATTATTGGAAATCGTAATTATTCAGGGAATCATTTATAAATATACCAGAATTTCACATTTCATACATGTAATGAAATTCCAACCCCTTTATAACCATTACTACATCTTTGTAAATTATAACATTGTACATTAGGTGGAACTACATTCATTGGTTTCCGATCCTGACCCTCATTTCACAAATAAATTCTCAAGGAGTATTACAATTTATCACAACATCATATTGCATTTATTAATATTATATAATCCTTAAAATGAAGGTTAATATGAATGAAATATGACGATAATATAGGAAATTATGCGATCATATACTCTAAACATTAACAGATCAGAGGATTAATTTCTGACAGTAGTAGAATTTTATTACTCTATTGGTTCCCAATTTAGAATATATATAGAAGAGTATGGTGAATTATATTAGAAGTGATATTTTATACCAAGATGTTGGTATGAAGTAAAAAAATATAGTAGGACTACAACTGTTGTATGAGACAACAAAGAATGTATATTATATTAATAATCATATCAATGAAGCTAATAGATGTCCAAAGGGTAAGAAAGATAATCAATGGAAATATATATTTTAAATTGATGTTTCATGAATTGTTATATTATTCCCCACATAAGTGAGTTGTATGATTTTGTAAAGAGGGGTAATTAATTCCTTGATACATTCAGTTCATTGAAATTATTGAAGGATCAGATCAATAGATTACTAATTATCCGTTATTCCCAACTTCCCTAAAGTACATGAAAAAAATACAAATTTTCTTTCTGATGAAATAAATTACAATCAAAATTAAAATAATTATATTTGTGGGAGTATATTTTAAACCTAAAATTTCATTTAATAAGTAAAATTCCTACATTATTTACACTAGAGATAATGTGTCACAAAATCAAAGAAATAGTTGGATGAAAGTACATCACAGAAATAAAAAACCTATAGAGGAAACATTGGTTCACAAATAATATATAAGGAAGTAATAAAAATAGTTTATTATTAGTTGACACAAATCCAATGATGATAAATAAAGTATTCTTGGGGTGTAATTTAATACTTGAGACCCTACTATAGTAAGTAAACATTGTATCCTGAAATAGTCACATGACATGACCTTTAATGGGTCGTTATTCATGGAATTAATAAAAAATTAGAATTTAATTTTAATTTAATAAAATCATATTCTCTCTTTGATTTATAAAGTAACTATTAATTATGAATAAATTATTCTTTTTTTACAAATTATATGACTTTTAGGGGAATTATAATAAATACTGATTTCAGTAAAGATATAACATTTTTGGAATTATCAAAATCCATTAATAAAATTAATTATTTTTATATCAATGTGATGAAAATATATATATTTATAAGTTAATTAAAATATTATAAATTACACTTTTTTATTTATAACAACCATTATTATCTTCATGAAAAAAATTAATATTTTACACTAAAAATATATTTATTTTCACATATTAAAAAATTCTTTTTCATCACATGTATCAGTTAAATAAATAAAAAAAAAATATATATATCGACATGATTATATTTTGTAATAGGTCCAATTTCATTTCTTGTAATAATATCATGATTTTTATGATTTAATTTAATGATCATGAAAAAAGTGAGACCAAAATTATAAAAGTAAGGTTTCATTAACAATGTGTAATTTTAAGCTTATAAAATTAATTTTTCAGAAATAAATTTTGTAGTTAATTAAATTTGTAGTTATATGTTTCAATAAATTACCACTCATTGAATTTTTAATAAAAAAAATTAAATTAAGGATACTTGATGGTGAAGACAATTTAAAAAAAAATTCTAAAAATATAAAAAGTTGAAATTTAGAAGAAAGTTATATCATAATTAAAAATGTAATTTTTTTAAATATTGAATAAAATTTGGGTTTTAAAACGCTAATTTTATAAATTTATTATTTTATATCTTTGGAATAAAATATTTAAATAGGTTAATATATAAATAACACTGTAAAAAAAAATTAAAATTAATCATATATGAAAAAATGACATCCAAGGTGTATAAATATTTTTCAAAATATGTGGTTTTTGATTTATATAATAAATCATAACCCAAATTCTATTATGGTACCATTTTTCCTTTATTCATGTAATTATATTATTGATAATTATTTGGTATTAGAAAAAGTTCCTTATTCTGTAGTCAATAAAGGGTCCACTTCCAAAATTTTAGATATCCTTTTCTCCTTGAACGAATCTTCAAAACCTTATAAAATACTCCTCTAATTTTCATTTTATTTTTCCGAATAGACATATTACTAAGTTTCACTATGTGTCAGTGAATAGTAAAGAGTTCAACAAGAGGATGTTAAATGTCTTGATGTAATAAATATTCACCACTTACATTTTATAGTAAATTTTTGATTTCAATCATACCACAACCAATATAATAAAACTATTTTAGGATCTTTAATATAATTTTATTTCTTTACATAAATAGGTAAACCCTTATTTATTCATTTCGGTATATATAATAATAAAAAAATAACATCAATTTTGTGTTTTACAGTCTTTGGATTTCTCAAAGAGACAACTTTAGTTTTTCACAAACAACTATCATCCCAGTTATAAATTTTTAATTGAGAAATAAATGTCATATATATAATATAACAATTTTTCTTATGAAAAAAATCCACCACATTTTCTTATGATTTATTAAGAAATTATAGTGTTAACCACGGGTTTTGTAGAATATTTCCTCCACATGGTAATATTTTTAATTTTAAAACATTATTTTAACTATTAATTCAATGAAAATAAAATATGATTAAAATTATTTAAAAAATAAATAAAATATTTTTACTTCATTTATAATTATATTAAGTTAAACTAAAGAATTAATTAACCATACCAATCTGTTGAATTATTGAATGTTCAAGTTTTCGTAAGTCTAACCACCTATAAGAAAAATGATAGGGAAAATTGACTTGGATAAATATGGGAACATAAATTCATATAATTATAATTTTTATTAATCAAATTAGACCATAATTAAATTTTTATTATTATATTATTTTTTTACATATTATTAAAATATTTTATTTGATCACAAAAACTACTAAAATAAGCTAACACTGAATCCATGTTCATTAAAAATAATTAAAAACTTATGGAATAAGGTGATATATTGATTATATATATATGTATATATATATATATATTCTATTTGAAAACATTATATTATTGATGAATGTGATACCGTAATTCATGGGGTAATTCCCCTTTATTAAAAAGTCAAAAAAATAGTAACACCTTTTAAATTGGGTATGTTTAAACCTATTACAAGCCAATAATCTTAGAGGCCCATAGCCTCAAGATACTTTGGGCCATGAGCCCATAAGGACAAAACCCCTTAAAAATCTAATCCAAAGACAATACAATGTAAAATGCGAGTCAATTGTGATTACTTGATAGGGCAGCCCATCACCATCCCATGCCACCACTAGTCCATCATCTCCCACGAATGACCTCCCACATTAACCACTGACATACGTGGTCATTGATGAGGACATATTTAATCCATCCTAGAATGAAATGTATCGAGTTTCTACCATAGTTAGCATTACCTAGTATTTGTCTATTGAGAAAACCCCTATCAAACTCGCCATCATCGGTGAGTCGCCCCCGATCAATCTTATGTGTTGAATCTTCCTGAGAAGCTGGTTCTCCGTCGTTTGAATCCATTAATGATCCCTCCATCTCTAATATTGTAGCAATACTTCCACCTTGGGATATTTCTGTAACATTTCATAACTTCTCTAAAACAATAGCCGCGTTGAAAAATCGATTATTTCACGTTGTGCGATACACTAAGAGCCAAATGAATTGACTGGAGGATATAAAATTCCAATGAGATCTAAACAAAAACCATATCTGTAACATATATGAATTGACATTGAGGCCGATCATCACTGCTCAGGTCACAACTGAGCTTAAATCCACTAAGGGGATCGAAATACTGACACATACTTCCAATAATGTTTCTATGAAACCGAAGCCTCCATTCCACTAGAATACATTTAAGCAGAATTCCATGGAAACCCTATAAGCTCTCTATCGAAGCTGGGTGCCCCCAACTATTAATGAGATACATTGGTATAAGAATATATGTTAAAACTTTTATTAATATTAATGTTCAAACTATATCAAGTTTATTCACACATGATATCAAATGATGATAATAACCAACTTATAAAAATATATATAATAGTCAAAAATTAATTTTATTAAAGGATATTTATATATATTTATGAATATGTCGCAAAAATAGGATGTTTATATTTTTATTTATTTAATTTTGGATATTAAATTTCATTAGAAGAAAATCTGAATAAAACTAGGGGTATTTCATCTCAAATTCATTTTCTCAACATATTTTTTTTCAACTAAATCAAATTATATAATATATATATATATGATACCTATTTTGATCTATTTTATCAGGAATTATATTTTATTATTGATAATTTATGAAAAATTAATACATCTTTATTTCAAAGTATTTTTGCATTAGAATGTTACCTAATTTTTTATAATACCTAAAAGGTATTATTTTATAAGGTAATGTGTATATTGTTTTCATCGAAATATTATTCATGTTTAGATACAAGTATGTAGGTGCAATTATAAATGAGATAAACATTGGGTAAATTAACAATATTTTTTGTATCAATGAAATCATCACTCGCTGCACAACGACTGGGCTTAAGACTAGATACTCATCTAAATAAATACTATAGGTATGATATATAGAATTTCACGATCATTATGAACATAACTGAATTATTCTCTAAACATTTATCTACTATCCAGTCATTTAGTACTATTGAAATAAATTAAAATATTTAATTGATAAATCAAAAAATTTAAAGTATTATATCCACCACTTTATCGTTATTTTAAAGAAAATGTTACAACATTTTACATTTATCATACACTATAGATTTCGATATTATTTTTTAATATTTTCATCAAGAGACACATTATTCCATTAAATGTGGATTTTTTTACATTCTATATTTAAATGTCACAAACAGTAATTTTTCTTTTTTCCATTATTAGGTAATAATATGCCTAGGTAATTTTATGATTTTTTTTGTTAAATCATATAATTAATTAATTTTCCTCAATAAGTGATTTGTGGGGCCTGATAATGATATCCATTCGAGTCATTGAAATATATCCATAAACAAATAAGCATTGATAAATGATATTCCATGAACATTAACATTTTCTTTATTAGTAGAAGCCCTTGAAATTATGTATAAGATATCATTATTTCTTTCATTCACTTAATTTGCGATTGATTATTATTAATTATGCTTTAATATATTTTCATTGATAATGTATTCTTTTAGTTTTATTTTATTATTAAATAATATGGATAATTTATTATTTATAATTAAATATATATTTTATACTAATATAATGATATATTACACTATATTCTATTCTATACCGAGCATCTAAGCTCACCCTTATCATTTTTATTTTCCATATGAATCCTTGGAGATAATTATATGTAATTTTCATGAATCTTCTATATTGGATAAAAATGACCCCATATATATTTTTTATAAATTACTTTCTCATGTGTAACATCACAAATATATATGTATCTAATTTTACCGGACTATAATTATATTGGACCCTTCCATAAATCTTGTATATAATACCTGTAATATAATTCAACTATTGGAACTAGGTTTTTCGAAAATGTGTTGTTACAAATAAGTCATCCTAATAAATAAAATTATTTATTAATAAAATTTGAATCTAAAATATTTTTTTCAAAAAAACTATTATATTAATAAAAATTATATAATATTATGCCCTTGATATTTATTTAAGTCATTTTACAATTGTAACATCCTCGTTACGGGTGCTGCCCAAAGGTGCCCCATACCCTATAGGTCACTTTTCCTCAAGTGCATTTCCCCGAATGCCAATGGATTTCGAATAGTAGCGAGGGACTTGGGTGTGATATTGGAGAAAATATTCCTTCATTGGAAGAGTTACATAAGGAAAAAAATAGTAAATAGTATATGAAGCAGTAATATCATATAATAGAAGTAAACAGAAAAAAATGAATAGAATAAACAACTACAACAGGTATAAATAAATAATGCATATCATAAGTGTCTTTCAAATTATCCAAACAAGTAAAAATGCTGTATATTAAATACTAAAACCAAGCAATAGAAAATCAGTAAACTCCAAGTGCATCAGAAGCCACATCTTGGTCCCATGCTCTTCAGTTCGAGCATCCATGAGGTAACAGATTAAGAAGGGAGTTTCAGATATCTAAACGTACACAAATATCAATTTTTTGGGTCCAAAAACATGAAGAAATTAGTTTGTGATATGAATCCTAGTAGACAACCACCATAGGATATATGCCTAACTTCCAGTGAATATATATAACAGGCAATATATAGGAATGAGGCAATACATGAGAAGGTAATGAAAAGTAAAAAATCCAACAATTTTCAATTGTATTCATTTCATTTCATAATTATTCAAACTATGGAATAAGGTAATTTCGGGATCTAGACTAATCTCTAAAACTCATGTGTAATAGAAAAACAAATGTCTCCAACGACCATCTAAACAATCTAGTAAGACTGAGTCCAAGCTTGTGCTTTGGAGTGAAAGCCTTGTAAAAAACATTCTATCAATCCAAAATCAACCCTCTGGGAATTATATCATAATCTAATCCCACAATTTCACCATATCATCAATTAAATAAAAGAACAATTAACCTCTAGGAAATCTCACACAATCTAAACCTTATTAACCTAAATGAATTATTCTCCAAACATTTATCTACTATCGAATAATTTAGTACTATTGAAATAAATTAAAATATTTAATTGATAATCTAAAAAATTGAAAGTAGTATATCCATCACATTATCATTATTTTAAAGAAAATGTTACTAAATTTTCCATTTATAATACACTATAGATTTAGATATTATTTTTTAATATTTTCATCGAGAGACACACTATTACATTAATTGTGGATTTTTTTATTTTCTATATTTAAATGTCACAAATAGTAATTTTTCTTTTTTCCTTTATTAGGTAATAATATGCATAGGTAATTTTATGAATTTTTTTGTTAAATAATATAATTAAATAATTTTCCTCAATAAGTGATTCGTGGGGCCTGATAATGATATACATTCGAGTCATTGAAATGAATACTTAAACAAATAAGCATTTATAATGTATATTCCATGAATGTTAACATATTCTTTATTATTACAATCCCTTGATATTATGTATATGATATCATAATTTCTTTCATTCCCTAAATTTGTGATTGATTATTATTAACCATGTTTTAATAAATTTTCACTGATAATGTATTCTTTTAGTTTTATTTTATTATTAAATAATATGGATCATTTATTATTTTTCATTAAATATATATTTTATACTAATATATTGAAATATTCCACTATATTATTTTCAATACCGAGCATCTGAGCTAACCCTTATCATTTTTATTTTCCATATGAATCCTTGGAGATAATTATCTATAAATTTCAAGAATCATCTAGATTGGATAAAAATAACCCCATATATATTTTTTATAAATTATTTTCTCAAGTGTAACATCACAAATATATATGTATCTAATTTTTCCGGAGTATAATTATATTGAATCCTTCCATAAATCTTGTATATAATACCTGTAATATAATTCAACTATTAGAACTAGATTTTTCAAAAATGTGTTGTCAAAAATAAATCATCCCTATAAATAAAATTATTTATTAATAAAATTTGAATCTAAAATATTTTTATTCAACAAAACTATTATATTCAACATTTTTTCATATAATATTATTCCCTTGATATTTATTTAAGTCATTTTACAATTGTAACATCCCTGTTATGGGTGCTTCCCAAAGGTTCCCCATACACTATAGGTCACTTTTCCTCAAGTGTATTTCGCCAAATGCCAATGGATTTAGAATAATAGCGATGGACTTGGATGTGATAGTGGAGAAAATTTTCCATTATTGGAAGAGATGCATAGGGAAAAAATTGTAAATAGTACATGAAGCAGTAATATAATATAACCGAATTAAATAGCAAAAAACGATTAGAATAAACAACTACAAAAGGTATAAATAAATAATGCATGTCAAAAGTGTCATTGAAATTATCCAATCAAGTAAAAATGCTGTAAATTAAATACTAAAATTAAGTAATAGAAAATCTGTAAACTCCAAGAGCATCAGAAGGCTCATCTTGGTCCCATGCTCTTCAGTTCGAGCATCCATGAGATAACAGATGAAGAAAGGAGTTTCACTTATCTAAACATACACAAATATAAATTTTTTTGGGTCCAAAAACATGAAGCAATTAGTGTGTGATATTAATCCTAGTAGATAATGACTATATTATATGTGCCTAACTATCAGTGAATATATATAACAGGAAATATATAGGAATGAGGCAATACATGAGAAGGTAATGAAAAGTAAACAATCCAACAATTTTCAATTGTATTCATTTCATTTCATAATTATTTAAAATATTGAATAAGGTAATGTCAGGATATAGACTAATCTCTAAAACTCATGTTTAATAGAAAAACAAATGTCTCAAAGGACCATCTAAAAAATCTAGTAATACCGAGTTCAAGATTTTGTTTTGGAGTGAAAGACATGTAAAAACATTCTATCAATCCCAAAGAAACCCTCTGGGAATTATATTATAATCTAATCCCACAATTTCAACATATCATCAATTATATAAAATAACAATTAACCTCTAAGAAATCTCACACAATCTAACCCTTTTTTCTCACATAGAACAAAAAAGAAACAAAGACCACCTAAGTAGCTATCACATTCAATACCCCTTGATCTAAATATAAATAATATAATTTATAATAACCCTCTGGAATCTCTCTCTGTCAATGCCCTATGATCAAATGTTCATTTAATAACCACCTTCTGAGTAGCTCTTATAGTATATCCCCTCTAATTTATGACCCCATGGCAGTTCTCATAATCAATACATCTGGTCATTCATAAAAACAATTATTAAATAAAAGTCCCTACCTTAGGAAAATCTCACAGTAAATTCCCTATAGTCATACTTTCATAATGTGAATCACACAAATCTCATTTGAACTGCAACTCAATCGTAACAACACTACCCATGAAAAAAATTCCAATAATAATAGGTAATTATAGACAAAATGGACATAGACAATCAATCCTGGGAAACAGATGAAAAATCAAGGTATTAAACCATAGGCATAAGAAATGTTGGTTTCTCAATCAAAAAAACTATAATTGGTATAAAAGAGTTATAAATTCCAAACCACGCAATACCCTAAACCTGGGAATTCCTCAATTTATGCATATATAATCCGTAGACAATCAAAAAATGTCACAAACCACATAACTAGATGTAGTTCAATCAATACTCCTAAAATTCATCCCTTGAATTGTCCTAGAACAACATAGATCTACTATTAGGTAACAATCGTTCAACCATGAATAAATCATGAGGGAGGAGAAATCGAGAATAGGGGCTTATCTGAAAGAGAGAACTCACCGCTGTGAATCTAATACACCCAGTTACATCTCAATCCGAGAATGGATGGAGGGACAAGAGGAGACTAAATATCTTCATATATACATTGCTTTCTTATATGAGAAACGAGACAAATAAGTGTGTTCTATAGATGACATGACACTCCAGTCATATTTTACAAATAAAAAAATTACATGGCTTTTTCATTTAATGTATATTCCGTGTACTAGTCTCAAACGACCCCCACATTCGGCGGTCTTCCAGGTCACCTCACAAAGCCATGTACTCATTCTTTACATGATAAGTACATATATACACACAATAATAGAGTACAAAATGTGTACTCAAGAGTAAAAGGAATGTACTCATAAAATTTCCCAATTTTCCATACTTCCTATGAACAACCAAAAATAAATATCCTTAACTAAAAAGAAGATATGGGTTCTTAAAAACTTCCCCCCATAAATTAATCTGTCACTGAATTTCTAGTCCAATGGTGGTGAAGAATAATCCTCAATATGCACCTCCCATTATGATCAAACGTCAGCCTCCCCATCCCAAACCTCGTATTGTAATCGCAAGTGATTCTATAGAACCTATATAAGAGCAAATTACTGGTCATAGAGAACCATATTTTTATGATTCACAGTCTGAATGGGGTGATCTTAAATGATGTATCCACCACCAACTCAACCTTTTTCTGGTTGAATACATGGGAACGGTCTGAAATGTTATACAGTAAATGAGAAACAAGGAATATTTCAGGCAAAACCCTGTACCACTAAGGTAACTACAATTGATATACAAATGGCCGGAATCTCTATAAGACCTCAAATGGACTGACTTATCTCAGTGAATGATATCCATGTATCCTAATCCTATCGTGTCCCTACCTCGGTGTGACATGTAAGAAAACCTAATCTCTGACCTCAAACTATAGAGGTCATCTTGGTCGATCAACTAAAAATTTATAGTGAGATTGTGCAGTGTCCATCCTATTGTAAATCAACTACACCAACTCTGTGGTCTCCTAGATAGTACAAGGTCCCTTCTTAGAAACCTCTACTGCCACCAGCCAACGTAGGGGTGATCAGTATGGCCTACTATAAAAAGCCTCATAAGGTGACATCTGAATCATTTCCTGAAAAATGTTATTGTAGGAAATCACATCAATGGGAATGTGTCTCCCCCCAAAATTCCCTAAATCTGGGATGTATTCTTAAAGCATGTCCTCTAAAACTATAATCTAGTGATTGGACTGGACATCTATATGGGGATGGTAATACACACTCAGAATTACCTATAATCCAAAATCCATTTGTACTATCTGTTTGACCTGAGAAGTAAAACGGGAGTCCCTATCTGAAATGATAGAGTGGGGAACCCCATGAAAACATACAATCACTTAGATGTACAACCTTCCCATATCATCAAAAATGATGGTTCCATTATTCCACATGAAATGTGAAACCCTTGAAAGTCTATAAACAACAACCCAATTTACATCATTCCCTTGAGGAGACCTCAGAAAAACAATTATGAAATTCATTTCGACATCATTCCACTTTTACTCGAGAATTGTTATGTTCTTTAAAATCCATACTGGTCGATGATGCTCTGCCTTCACGTGCTAATAGGTTTAACATCTCATACCCAAACTAGCTACATCCATATTCAGACCTAGAAGAAATTATTAATATGCAAATCTCGATACATCTTGGTGGCACCTGGATGAACTTCCCAAACTGATAAACAGAAATATCACATAACCTCATCATGAATGTCCGTCGACACCCATACACATCCATGAAAATAGAAGACCAAATCCTGAAATTTGGTCAACCTATATGTAGGGTCCTCTCATGACACACACTACCATAGGACTACACTTTCAAAATCATTTTGATTCCTCATTCGTACTTGATCCAGTAGAGTAGATGTAATAGCTATAGAAGAAAGAAATGTCTTCTCATGACTCCTGTGTACCACCAAATGCATCTCGTAGAATAGTGTCATAATTTTCCAATCATTGATGGCCTTTTAATCTGCATGTATCTATTTCATCCCACTCATGACATCAACCACTACGTTGCCTTTCCCAGGAGTGTACGAAAGCTCAATGCCAAAAAACATAAGGTTCTCAACCCAACATTACTGTCTCAAATTTAAATCATGTCGATTAAAGATATACTGGAGACTTGTGTGGTCAGTGTATACCAAATAATTATCTTCCAAAAGATAATGACTTTAACAGGTTAAAGCATGTACACCGACATCTTACTAGGGATCGTGTGTTGGGAATTTCCTCTTATGTGGCCTCAACTACAGAGACTCGTACACAATGACTCCTTCCCCTTTCATAAGAACTACTACTAGCTTGATACCAAATGCCTCATATTAAATAGTGTATCTCATTCCAGGATCTATTAAAATCAGTATTGGTATAGAATTCAACCCCACCCAGAAGTTAATGAATTGATGAATCATATGAATCTGTACACTTGTACTTTACCCTCTTCTTAGTCAGGCCCATCAGTGGCGCTTCTAAGCATGAAGAGTCTTGAATAATGTTCTTGTAGTGACCATCCTTCCCCTAGAAACTATCTACCTTAAAGAAATTTTTAGCTGTTACTACAAACTACTACCCTCACATTCTCAGGGTCTACTTGTACTCCTGTCTCTGAGATAATATGACCCAAGAAGTAAATCAGGTTGATCCTAAGGGGAATTTTGAGAAAATATTATATTACTGATTCTCTATTAGTGTACTCAAATTTTTCTCATGTTGGGTTGCATGGTCATGTTGAATGTGAGAGTACACTAAGATATCATCCCCAAAAACACCCACACAATAGTCCATGTATGTATAGAAAACATGGTTCACCAGTCCCATAAAGACAATTGTTTCTTTCATGAGACCGAACGATATAACCAAATACTTGAATAAATAATACCTTCATTGAAAGGCATAGAGGGATATATTTGATAGTGTGACATGCACCTAATGATAACCACATCTCAAGACATTCTTTGAGAAAACTCAGGATCCATAAAGATGATCCAGGAGAACATCAATCCTAGGCAACTGATATCAGTTCTTGGCCGTCAAATGGTTAAAATTCTGACAATCCACACAATGTCTGAGGGTACCGTTCTCCTTATTTGCAAAAGGACTGCTGAACCCCAAGGGGAATTAAAGGGTCAGATGAATCCCTTTTCTTATAACTCCACTAACTGTTTCTTGAGATATTGTAACTCTGGTGCAGCCATCCTATAAGGATGAATAGACACTAGTGTTTCTGCTGGTACCAGATCAATAGAAAAATTTACCTCCAACTCTGGAGGTAATCCTAAACATTCATTTGGAACGAAATGTCATAAATGATCCAACACTATAGAAAGATCCTTCTATATAGTCCCATAGTGATCTAGATATAAACCACCAATCTATGTAGCAATTCCTCCACGTCCAAGATTCTTATGTCCAGCTCTGCTCACCAGGACATCCCATTCACCCTTGTATAGAAAATACCCACCTTTGGTTTACATGATACTCTCCCAGTAGTGATTGTAGTCAATAAGGTCCTATAATGAGACTAACAGGCCTATTAGAAGAATGATAAAGTAACATATCATCTCTAATATTTAAAGGTACCATAAAAAGTGACACCCACCAACTGCAAAAGGGAACTCCTTTCACTAATGCAAACCAACCATCCTAATACCACACAAAGTGTCTAGCATCATTACATCTTGAGAAGTAATGATTTATAACCCATGGATCTCCACATAGGCAATAGATATAAATCTATGGGAATCCCTTATATAAAAAAGGGAAGAAGCTAAAACTGAGGCAACTATAATCGTACATCTAACTATAGAGGTTATGGGATCCTACTCTGGTTAGGTTTGCTAAAAAACAATAGAATGAATTATACTATGGATATATGACCCTTCCTGACTTCCTTGAGCAAATCCACCCTGTTTTTATTTAATTCATATAGCCTAAATACCACTACCATGAGCACCTTATAGGCCCGAATGGCCTGACAAACTCCAATTCTCTGACTGATGGGAATCTGGTGGTCCTTATCCTAAATGTTGAGTCATAACAGAATCCCTATCCCTAGCTACGGGTGGGGATGTTAAGAAAAAGCGCAGAACATGACCCTTCTTACCACATGGTCGGCACTCGACACGATCCGTAGTGAAATGTGTTCCCTTATGCCCACTCTTCTTGCACAGGTAGTACACGAACAAGATACATAAAAAAACTTCATGAGAAGGCTATTGACGTCGCTCCATGATATCTTTCTAAGGAGTATTAGCCTTTGATAATGAACCTATCTTTGTATAAAATCCCAACTCCCTCATATTTCACTCGGTAACTAGTACTTGATTCTCGATATCCGTCATCGGTGTCAGCCTAAAAATACTCACCTATGATCAGATTTCATACCCGATACCATCCTCAAATCAACTAGGAAATGTTAATTGATCACAATACAAAATAATTATGAATCATTAAAACTCTTTAAAATGAGGAGAGTAATCCATCACTTAAAGTGCACCCTAATCCAATTTTATGAAATCTCAGGATCGATCATCCCTCAGCAGCTTAGGTAGAAGTATTCCTAAAAGTACCTTTGAAACTTTTCCCATGACATTACTCGATGAAAAAAATTGTGTGATATAATATCCCACCATCTCTTACCTGAAGGACAAAGAATGCATGTAGCAAGTGTCACCCACCTCTCCGAAGGTATCTCTATATTCTTAAATATAGCAACCATGGCCTCCAACCATGACTCTGCACCCTGTGTTCCTCCATCACATAAAATGCTAGAGGATTATACTACTAGAACACTCTTTTCAACACTTCCATTGATGGTACAGGATGTGATTATCCGTTAAAATATTATAACATCCTCATAAGTCAAAAATAGAACTCTGCATCAGCACATGCATCCAATATAATAGATGGTGCCAATATTGGATTGACTGCAGGATCACTTGGTAGTCATTGTACTACCAATTATTGTGTCTGTTCATCTCCCTGTATCTTGTGAAAAACTGGAGGAAGTCTCGGTATCTTCATGCTTCATGGTCAGGTGCACACCTGGTTTCAATATTATCAAAAACAATTACATAAAATTACAATAAATGAGTAGGATAAAAATAATTCATTTTTTCCAAAAAAGGGTTACATGGAATTTACAAACCCTACATGGTGTGTCACCTTAAGCATTTAACATGGTGTGTACCTATTCCAAATTTCGTCATGTTACACTCATACACACGGTGTGTTACTCATCAGACACAACATTTATGTGAATTTACCCACCTTTCTAGGTTCCTCTACAAGGATAATGATACACGAAACATTCCTAGGTAACACTACACAACATGTTTACCCTTGACACAACGTGTACGACTATCATTCTATCTACCTATTTCTTTACTCATGCAGCCAGATACATGGTTCTATGAAACCTGACTTGAACAATCATAACAAGTAATGTTCTAACAAAAAACATTCCAACCTCGTGTCTTTGATCATATATTTAGTCACATGGATAAATACTACATGGAGTGTACATATAGTACATGCACGTTCTTAAAAAAGTTGTTTATTCTAGAATAGAAGAACACATGGTGTGTGTTCCTAAAATAACATGTTGTTTTGTCTACGTTTCCATTCAGTCAGACTCCAAAAATCTTCTTGAATGATTAAAAACATAATATGTAGTCCACGGAATGACAATTATTTACACTTGAGTTCCCATAATCCTATAAATCCATGTTTGGAATCCTTATTCACTTCATAAATTGACAAAATCCAACATAATGTTTCAACATGATCCACCAAATTGCAATATAAGAGGGGTCATAACACCTCAAGGACCAAAGTTTGGTGATCATCTAAATGAAACCTTACATATTCCAATATCGATATTATGATGGAAGGTATTGTATAATGTCATCATTCAAAACAACATGCATATCTAGAATAATATCTATCACAATAACATACAATCTGTAATACCTCCTAAATGGCATGACAAGAATGCATAACATATGATCTTTATCAAGTTCCTATATGATTAATGATATGTCATACCGTTATCTAATCAAGATATAATATAAATAGATCCTAAATCGGATCAATAACAATGGCACAAAACAAGTGTATCACCCAACACTGGAGTCAAATCAACAATAACAATTGTAGAACCCAAAAAATCAATATTCAAGGTAACTTGGCTTTTCCCTATGCATGACTTAGCGACTCCCGGACACATCTTATTACCAACTACCTATTCCTTCCTATCCCTATCTATAGGAACCAAATAATAATGAAAAGCATAAATTAACTTCATTTGATAACACATTTTATTTTTTTAGTTTTTGGTGCTACTCAAAGGTGCCCCATAACCAGTAGGTCAGACAGCCTCACGTGCATTTCACACAATGCATGGGTTTCTCAACTAGAAGTGAGGGCCTTGGATATTATAGGGTGATGCTATGCCCTAATTGGAAGTGCAACATAGCATAATGATATAATAAAAAGCAGTAGGGGAAGTAATATCATTAACAAAAGTAAAAAAGTTGAAGACGAATAATACAAACAACATCAACATATATAAATAAATGATGCATTTCAAAATTATCATTGATAAAATAAAAACTAGTCACAGTGATGGAAATAATATACTAAACCCAAATTACAGAAAAATAGTAAACTCCAACAGCATCACAATCCTTATCTTGGTCCCATTCTCTTCAGCTCTTGTAGCACTCAAGCTCCTAATAAATAAGGGATCTTACCTTAACTTCACCCGAATCAATATAATCTATTTGGGTCAAAGGAATGACCCCAATAGCGTGTGAGAGAAATCCTAGAAGGGAACCACCATAAGATATGTGTATAACTGTTGGGGAGTATGTATATAGAAATCATTATATAAAAATGGTGCAATAAACAAGGTTGTACTCAAAAGTAAACAAACAAACAGTTTTAAATTACATTCATTTCCTTAATTAACTATTAACAAGGTTTAATAATATAACATCAGGATAAATAATAAGCTCAGTATCCACCAAATTAATAGAAACACGAATGTCTTGGAAGGCTATCTAAAAAATCTATTAAGTATGAGTTGAAGCATTTACTTATTCCTTGGCAGACTCATCACAATAATTCCATTGATCCAAAATCAACCCTATTGGAATGTCCACATAGTATAACCTGAAAGAGCGTTGTCGCACGCGCTCTCAAATGAACTTCAAAAGTGAGTTACGTTGGATAAAACTCCAAGCACAACACTCTATGAAGCTAATGTTTAGTTTACTTGGTGTAGTATAGGGGGCTAACCAAGGTCGTCTCTCAAAGGAGGAAGTGAATTAAAACATCTTATTAGAGGTATTCTAAAAATAAAATAAAAGAGAATAAAAACACTACTAGAAAAGGATGGGGGTTGTTTATAGTTTATGAATCTAGAAGAAGTTTGCTAGAAGAAGATTGTATTTTTTCTGTTTTTAGTTTTGAAATGAATTCCGATTAAAATAACACAACAAGAAGATGTTTTTTTTAGAAAATATTTTAAAAGGCGTAATCGATCTAACTCTACCTCTTCATTTACATATTAATCATTATCATTTAGATGAATATCCACTTAATTATGATCCTCTAATTTGTTAACCCTCGAACCCTACAAGAGTTAACTTAACCACAAAGATGGAATTACTTAAACCCTAGGCTAGCTTCGGAACATGCAATCGCAGAACCCTGCTTTGATTGTTGTTCTAAGGTTAGCTTATGGTCAGTGGTTAATTAGAGCACAAATCCATTCTGGAAATGAGGATGAGTTGTGTTTAGGGATTATATTTGAACTCTACAAATTTATCCCAAGTGGTCTTGTATTACCGATTAAGCTCGCACTCTCACAATTTACACAAAATCTCGACCTCGCGTGTTTTTGTATTAATTGTTCAATTGCTTTCATAGTTTCTTAAAATTTAAAAACATAATTCATGGATCATATTAAGTGAATTACATTAGGCTCAATGATTCAAAATAATTAAATGAAGAGGGTAGAAGATAGATCGATCACTAAAAATTACTCTTCCATGGGTGGCGTAATCATCGTAGAAGCGTTTTGCATGTGCAAAGGTTTATAATGGGTATAACCCAATATCGCTTCTACTCAAGAATTCCAGCCTCAAGAGGAAGATTAAGAGAAGAATAAATTTAAATAAAACAGAGGAAAAGAGAAGAAATAAAAGAAGAACAAAGAAGTTTATTACACAAACAAAACAATTACAACATGAAGGAGAGAAGGAGGCTTCGATGAGAGGATCCTTGCTTCAAGAGCTACCTCTCTTACAATGGTTGTAGAATTTGGTTGAAACCAATTCTCCTCTGCCTCCAATCTCCCAATTCACGAAACAGCCTCTCCAAATGAGAAAATCACTAATTTATAGAGTGGAGGGGAGGCTAGGTTTAAAGTGGTTTCAAGTGTGAATGCAAAATCTCGGCCAAATATTTTAATGAAACTTGCACCGCCCATTTGACCTCCAAAACGCGTGAATTGACCGTCCTTCCAGAAGGATGATTTGTGCCACATCATGTCCCCGAACGTTCCTCAAAATTGGGGCTCAATCTAAGCCCGTATGTAGAGGATATGGCCCAAATACAGAACCTTCTCCATTCTGGCGAGCCCAGCCCAACTTTGACTTCATGGCCCAATTTTAACAACCAAATTAACTCTTTAGCTTTAGTGTCCTGAATAAAAGTTGTAGATAATTAAGTTAGTAACACTGTTACAAAATTTAAAATTCAAATAATAAATATAAAAATATTTATCTTCGAAATAATACAGTGCACTATTAAGGGTAAAACTGGAATTTTCACCAAATTTTCAAATGAATGATCAAATCCCAAATATTTTATAAATAAACATATTTAACACAATGTGAGGAAATTATATCATTTATTATCAATAAAATATTCAATAAAATAGTGTTTTATCAACTCCCCCACACTTACCCTTTTGCACACCTGGGCAAAACCTCATATCAAGTAAACATCAATATCAAATCAAAACCAATTTTAAAACACATATCTTTAAGATCAATCAATTTCACACCAAGAATAAAAAAAGATATCATGCCTCATAAAAAACCTTATTTCAGGTTCTCCATTTATATCATTCAATATATTTCCACTTCATTTATCCACCCATGCACAAAACACTTACCTCGCTTGAATTTTCTGTCATCACTCAAATATCAATTTTTTTGCAATGTCTTTCTCATCCAAACTCATACAAGGGTCACCATAGGCTTGATAGATTCCTACATCGCTACCCGATGTGAGTCAAGGAAATATGTTTATCATGAGGACTTTTCAGGGTTGTTATGTGGCTTTCGGTTGGTAGGATTAAGATGTGAAAAACTCTGAGGCTGAATGAGGAGGGCTTGACTCTTTTAAAGAAAAATTGCATTAATCAAATTTTCACTTAAATATGGTCTTCTCTTCAATACCCATAGTATCAATTCAGCTCCATCATCATGAAAAGTCATGAAAGGTTTACACCATTCATCATTTCAGCATAAAAAATGTCAATCTTCTAAAACATGATTTTCTTGAAAGCTCCAGATGGGCACAACTTTCCACCTCAATTAGAAGCTCCAGAAAAGGCACAGCTTCACTTGTCATGAAAGCTCCAGAAAAGGCACAGCTTTCATTATAATGACTTTCTTTAGCAGCAAACACATCTCTTCAGAATTTAATTTTCCACCCAAAGTATCACATAATGTGGTGGCACAACACAAGACAGCTTCCCCCACACTTAAGCTCAACTAGATTATGCAATTTCACTTCAAGAGTTAGTTGGATAGGGAAAATTGGCTTGTAATGTGGCTTAACCTAACATGCTGTGCATGGCTTCTAAGGGCTACAAGGATTAAATATTCAAGGTAGGCCATTATAAAAAAAGGATTATTTGAAATAGGGGTTTTAATACAAAACAAATGCCTCAATCATTTAAACACAAGTACCTCAAACCCTCATGTTTTGACATGAATAGATCAAATTATGGTTAAATAAAGTATGGTTTGGCTCTCTCAAGAAGTGAGGTGAATGTAAAGAATATGAAAATAATGGTTTAGAAGCCTCACAGGAAAGTGATTTCAAATATAAAGACAGTGAGATTGGCATGGGATTCAAAATTCAGCGTACTTTGCATGAAATTACTAAATATTTGAACTTGAAACAAAGTCATTTCAGCATTCATTTAAGCTTAGTTTCAAGGGGTAAATTGTTTCACTTATTGATATGGATTTAAAAATGGTGATGAGAATCATTTCAGCTCAAAAGTTTCAAAAACACACAGAAAATTGTAAAATAAACACAAAAATTTTGAAAAACACACAATTTTTGTTTTTTGGTTTTTTTTTAACAGGAAAACAATTGAAATTACTAAACTAAAAGGTTCCCTCCCCCACACTTATTATATTGCATTGTCCTCAATGTGAACCCGTGAGATGATATATGCACATGAAATGCAGAATTTTTAAATAGGACAAATAATATAAAAGTGAAAGGGTTAGGAACAGCCTGATGTGATCAAGTGATGATGGGGTCATGCAGTGTGATAAAATCCACTGCATCAGTAGGATGTCCCTCAATGTATCTCTTCAAACGTTGACCATTGACTGTAAAGCTCCTTCCAGTTTCCTCTTGTGTGATCTCCACTGCACCATAAGGAAAAACATTAGACACAATATAAGGACCTAACCATCTGGAACGCAACTTACCAGGCATCAACTTCAGTCGTGAACTATAGAGAAGTACTTTATCTCCAATATGAAACTCCCTTTGTTGGATCATTTTGTCATGAGCTGCTTTTGATCATTCCTTGTAGAGCCTTGAGTTCTCATATGATGACAGGCGAATCTCCTCAAGCTCTTGAATTTGCAACTTCCTTTGAATTCCAGCTTGGGCCAAATCCATGTTACATTTCTTTATAGCCCAATATGCCTGATGCTCGACTTCCACGGGGAGATGACACGCTTTCCCAAAAACAATCCGAAATGGGGACATACCAATGGGGGTCTTGTATGCTGTCTTATAAGCCCACAATGCATCATCCAAACGCTTGCTCCAATCCTTCCTATTTGGCTGCACGGTTTTCTCCAGGATTTGTTTCAACTCACGATTTGAAACCTCAGCCTGGCCATTTGTTTGGCGGTGGTATGGTGTTGATGTTTTGTTTGTCACCCCATACTTCCGAAGGAGGGAAGCAAAATTCCTATTGCAAAAGTGTGTCCCTTGGTCACTGATGATGGCCTTTGGTACTCCAAACCTGCAAAAAATCTGGGCTTTGAAAAAATCCACAACAACATGAGAATCGTCAGTCCTGGTGGCCTTGGCCTCCACCCATTTACTCACATAATCGACAGCAACAAGGATATACAAGAAACCAAATGAACTAGGAAAAGGTCCCATAAAATCAATTCCCCAAATGTCAAAAATCTCACAGAATAAAATGGGTTGTTGGGGCATCTCGTGTCTTCTTGAAATGTTTCCAGTGTGTTGGCAACGAGAGCATGACTTACAAAATACATGGGAATCATGGAATAAACTAGGACAATATAATCCTGAGTCTAAAAACTTCCTAGCTATCTGTTGGGGTCCAAAGTGTCCACCACAAGCAAGTGTATGACAGAAATGCAAAACAGACTCAAACTCATGATCGGGAACACACCTCCTAATGACTTGGTCACTACACATGCGCCAGAGGTATGGATCATCCCACACATAATACATAGACTCACTTTTTAATTTTTGGACTTGATGCTTCTTCAAATTTACTGGGATTTCAGAGCCAACAATGTAATTAACTAAATCAGCATACCAAGGATGCTTACCTGAGATGGTATAGAGATGCTCATCGGGGAAAGTGTCCCGAAGTGGTACCTGGTCCAAGGTGTCACCCTCTAGTGTGTGAGTAAGCCTACTCATGTGGTCTGCCACCAAATTCTCTGACCCCTTCTTGTCCTTTATCTCAAGGTCAAACTCTTGAGGAAGTAGCATCCAACGGATAAGTCGTGGCTTTGCATCTGGCTTCTTTAGGAGGTACCTCAAAGCTGCATGGTCAGAAAAAACAACTACTTTAGAGCCCAATAAATATGAACGAAATTTATCTAAAGAAAATATAACAGCAAGAAACTCCTTTTCTGTTGTGGTGTAGTTTGATTGGGCTGAATCTAGTGTCCTCGATGCATAGGCGATCACATGTGAACGTCCCTCCACCCTCTGAGATAAGACAGCTCCAACCGCGAAGTTGGAGGCGTCACACATAAGCTCAAAAAGAATCTCCCACCGTGGGGGCTGTATGATCGGTGGAGTGGTCAGACACTTCTTTAGCTCATCAAATGATACCCTGCATGAATCATCAAAATTGAAGTCAATATCTTTTTGAAGCAATCGAGATAAGGGTAGAGCGATCTTACTAAAATCTCTGATGAAGCGTCGATAAAATCCAGCATGTCCAAGGAATGATCGAACATCACGCACACATGAAGGGTAGGGTAAGGATGAAATGATGTCTACCTTAGATCTATCAACCTCTATCCCATGTTTTGACACTACATGCCCTAAGACAATGCCATTCTCTACCATGAAATGACACTTTTCAAAGTTCAGGACTAGATTCTTCTCAATACAACGATTCAACACATTTTCCAAACTACTTAGACATTCATCAAATGAAGATCCATACACTGTAAAATCATCCATAAATACCTCCATGCAGGTCTCAATAAAATCAAAAAAAATACTCACCATGCATCTCTAGAAGGTACCTGGGGCATTGCAAAGTCCAAATGGAATCCTCCGATAGGCAAATATCCCAAAGGGACAGGTAAATGTAGTCTTCTCCTGATCCTCCGGAGCTATAGGAACCTGAAAATATCCAGAAAATCCATCCAAGAAACAATATTGTGTCTTCCCAGCTAGTCTTTCAAGCATTTGATCAATAAATGGGAGGGGGAAATGATCTTTGCGAGTGGAATGATTTAGTTTCCTATAATCAATACACACGCACCAACTGTTTTGTACCCTCATTGGAACTAACTCATCTTTCTCATTTTTAACAACAGTAACACCACTTTTCTTAGGCACAACCTGAATAGGACTTACCCACTGAGAATATGAAATGGGATAGATTATACCTGCCTCGAGCAATTTTTCAACCTCTTTTTTAACAACCTCCAGAAGGGTTGGATTGAGTCTCCTTTGTGGTTGCCTCACCGGTTTAGCTCCATCTTCCAAAAGAATCCTATGCATGCAAATGGAGGGGCTAATACCTGATATGTCAGCCAAGGTCCACCCGATTGCCCTGATGTTCTCCCTCAAAAGATTCAAAAGTTTTTCTTCATGTTCAAAAGAGAGATTGTTAGCAATGATAACACGTAATTTTTCACCACTTAACAAGTATGAGTATTTGAGATTTGGTGGTAATGGATTTAGTTCCAGTGATGGTGGCTGCTGAATGGATGGAAGCATGAGTGGCGTAGACATCTGTGCACAATCATACATATCATCTGAATGAGAGAACAATGCATCAAATCCATCAGAAAAATTAGCAGCCATATCATAATCAGAGTATACATGCTCAGAATTCGAATATGATTGGACAAATGAACCAATCCCAAGATCAGAAAGATCATGAATTAAAGGGGATGAAGTAGAATGAGTCATCAAGTTGGACCCAATACTCATTATTTCATTAAGAAGTGAATAGTCCCCAAGAGATTGGGAATCAAAAAAAGAGGGACTATCACATGGAGACTCAGAATGAGAGAGAAAGAATGCTGAGTGTTCCTCTGGTGGGTACTTCATAGAATCCAGGATTTTAAACCTCACGATTTCATCCCCGAATTCCATGGAAAGAGTACCCTCATGAACATTGATAATGTCTTAGCAGTTTTGAGGAAAGGTCTACCAAGAATGATAGGGGCATGAGAACTTACCTGGTCATCTTCCATGTTTAGTACATAGAAATCAGCAGGGAAGATCATGTCCTTTACCTTTACCAACACATCTTCAAGGACACCAGCTGGATATGCTGTAGCTCTATTCACTAGCTGCACCACTACCCTTGTAGGCTTGAGCTCACCAATCTGCAATGAAGAGAAAACAGAGTGAGGCATCACATTTATTGAAGCTCCTAAATCACAAAGAGCATCAGAGAAGTGAAACTCCCCTATGGTGCATGGGATGGTGAATGTCCCGGGATCCTTGCACTTTGTTGGCATTTCTAGAGTTGGTGTAATGAGTGCTGAGACATTCCTTCCAAGGTTGATCCTCTCATTCCCTTGAGCCCTCTTCGATTGGTACAAAGTTCTTTTAAGAATTTGGCATACCTTGGGATTTGCTTAATGGCTTCGAGTAGAGGAATGTTGATCTCCACACGCTTGAATGTGTCCAAAACCTCCTTTTGCATTGCTTCTTCAGCCATCTTCTTGGTTTGAACAACCCTGTTTGGAAAAGGAAGTGGTTTAGGAGGAACATCATCAATCTTTTTCTTACCTTTATCTTTCTCCTTGGATTGTTCATCAGTTGGTATGGAATGTGGCTTCTCTGAAGTTGAGGTGAATCCCGGTGGAATGGTAGGTACAGCTGTATCGTTCATTTGCTTCCCACTTCTCAATGTTATGGCACTAACATTCCCCTTTGGATTTGGAGTGGGTTGGGAAGGTAGATTTCCAGAATTCTTACTTACAAGTTCATGGAGGGCGGTGGCAATCTGGCTCATTTGAGTCTTCAACTCCCTCAGCTCCGAACCTTGACTTTTCAGCTCATTCTGTTGATTAAGAACAATTTGTTTCAAAAGATCATCAATGTTAGAGTCTACCTTGGGTTGGAGATTCCCTTGTTGCTGACTTGTTGATGTTTGAGCTTCAAATCTCCTTTGGGGTTGTTGGAAACCCTGTTGGTAAGGTGGAGGCTGCTGGATGTTTTGTTGAAAGGGGGGCCTTTGTTGTTGTCCAGAGCCATACCTCATGTCCAGATGATCTTTCCACCCTTGGTTGAATGTTGGATCGAACTTCTTCTGGGGATATGGTTGTTGCTGCTGCTGCTGATATGGTCTCCCAGGGAACACTGCTGCACAATCTTCTGTTTCTTGGGGTTGTGGGCAACAGTCAGTTGGGTGGCTTGTCTCAGTGCAAATACCACAAGGCCTTGAAGGAGGAGGTAAAGATGTCTTTTGTGCCAAAGCAATCTGCCTTACCATAGTTGTCAATTCTTCTAACTTGGTATCAATCAAATGACTCTCAAGAGAAGAAGGACTTACCTGATGTACTCCCCTGACATGTAGTGTACCTCTATCGCCAAATTGTTGGGAGTTTTGGGCCATCTTGTCAATCAATGCACGTGCGGCTATTGGTGTCTTGTCCACCAATGCCCCTCCAGCTGTGGCATCCACCATGCTTCTCTCCATAGCTGTGAGTCCTTCATAGAAGTACTGAATGAGGAGTTGCTCACTGATTTGGTGATGTGGACAGCTTGCACACAACTTCTTGAATCGCTCCCAATACTCATACATGGACTCCCCTTGTGCTTGCTTGATCCCCGAGATCTTCTTACGAATGGAAGTGGTCCTCGATGCTGGAAAAAATCTCTGCAAGAAAAGTCGTTTCAAATCGTTCCAACAAGTTACATCTTCAGGTTGTAAATAATACATCCAATCTTTTGCAGCTCCATCAAGTGAGAATGGGAATGCTCTTAGTTTGATTTGATCTTCAGAGACATTTTTAGGTTTTAGGGTTGAGCAAACCACATTAAATTCTTTCAAATGTTTATTCGGATCCTCACCAGAGAGGCCATGAAACTTTGGAAGTAAGTGAATTAACCCTGATTTTAGTTCAAAGTCCGATTCGAGATTTGGGTATGCAATACAATTTGGTTGATAGTTAATATCAGGTGCAGCCAATTCTCGAATGGTTCTATTAAGTTCATTTCCATTATTATCAGCCATTGGTTCCTCTTTTATGTTTGAATTTGAATTGCTTCCAATTTCAATGTTCTGATATTGGAGTAATTCTCCAACTGGTTGAATGTTGAAACTTCCCGTAGACTGAGAATGTCTGATTCGTGCCCTAAGGCTACGTTCAATCTCAGGGTCAAGATCTAAGAGATCTTCGGGATTAGTTCGTGTCATAGATCAAATAAAAATGAAAAGAAAGAAGGTGGACCATAGTAAAATAAAAATGAGAAGTTTGAGTTGATGGTCCACAAAGAAGTAGGAGAAAATATAAGAAGAGGATGAAAAATCAGATTGGGTAAAGAAGGAAGAAAGAAGAGAGGAAAATAATAAAATGTAAAATAAAATAAATACCTCTAGTTGGTTGAAATAATTACTTGCCTCCCCGGCAACGGCGCCAATTTGAAAGAGCGTTGTCGCACGCGCTCTCAAAAGAACTTCAAAAGTGAGTTACGTTGGATAAAACTCCAAGCACAACACTCTATGAAGCTAATGTTTAGTTTACTTGGTGTAGCATAGGGGGCTAACCAAGGTCGTCTCTCAAAGGAGGAAGTGAATTAAAACATCTTATTAGAGGTATTCTAAAAATAAAATAAAAGAGAATAAAAACACTACTAGAAAAGGATGGGGGTTGTTTATAGTTTATGAATCTAGAAGAAGTTTCCTGGAAGAAGATTGTATTTTTTTTGTTTTTAGTTTTGAAATGAATTCCGATTAAAATAACACAACAAGAAGATGTTTTTTTTAGAAAATATTTTAAAAGGCGTAATCGATCTAACTCTACCTCTTCATTTACATATTAATCATTATCATTTAGATGAATATCCACTTAATTATGATCCTCTAATTTGTTAACCCTCGAACCCTACAAGAGTTAACTTAACCACAAAGATGGAATTACTTAAACCCTAGGCTAGCTTCGGAACATGCAATCGCAGAACCCTGCTTTGATTGTTGTTCTAAGGTTAGATTATGGTCAGTGGTTAATTAGAGCACAAATACATTCTGGAAATGAGGATGAGTTGTGTTTAGGGATTATATTTGAACTCTACAAATTTATCCCAAGTGGTCTTGTATTACCGATTATGCTCACACTCTCACAATTTACACAAAATCTCAACCTCGCGTGTTTTTGTATTAATTGTTCAATTGCCTTCTTAGTTTCTTAAAATTTAAAAACATAATTCATGGATCATATTAAGTGAATTACAGTAGGCTCAATGATTCAAAATAATTAAATGAAGAGGGTAGAAGATAGATCGATCACTAAAAATTACTCTTCCATGGGTGGCGTAATCATCGTAGAAGCGTTTTGCATGTGCAAAGGTTTATAATGGGTATAACCCAATATCGCTTCTACTCAAGAATTCCAGCCCCAAGAGGAAGATTAAGAGAAGAATAAATTTAAATAAAACAGAGGAAAAGAGAAGAAATAAAAGAAGAACAAAGAAGTTTATTACACAAACAAAACAATTACAACATGAAGGAGAGAAGGAGGCTTCGATGAGAGGATCCTTGCTTCAAGAGCTACCTCTCTTACAATGGTTGTAGAATTTGGTTGAAACCAATTCTCCTCTGCCTCCAATATCCCAATGCACGAACCAGCCTCTCCAAATGAGAAAATCACTAATTTATAGAGTGGAGGGGAGGCTAGGTTTAAAGTGGTTTCAAGTGTGAATGCAAAATCTCGGCCAAATATTTTAATGAAACTTTCACCGCCCATTTGACCTCCAAACCGAGTGAATTGACCGGCCTTCCAGAAGAATTATTTGTGCCAAATCATGTCCCCGAACTGTACTCAAAATTTGGGCTCAATCTAAGCCCGTATGTAGAGGATATGGCCCAAATACAGAACTTTCTCCATTCTGGCGAGCCCAGCCCAACTTTGACTTCATGGCCCAATTTCAACAATCAAATTAACTCTTTAGCTTTAGTGTCCTGAATAAAAGCTGTAGATAATTAAGTTAGGAACACTGTTACAAAATTTCAAATTCAAATAATAAATATAAAAATATTTATCTTCGAAATAATACAGTGCACTATTAAGGGTAAAACTGGAATTTTCACCAAATTTTCAAATGAATGATCAAATCCCAAATATTTTATAAATAAACATATTTAACACAATTTGAGGAAATTATATCATTTATTATCAATAAAATATTCAATAAAATATTGTATGATCAAATCCCAAATATTTTATAAATAAACATATTTAACACAATGTGAGGAAATTATATCATTTATTATCAATAAAATATTCAATAAAATAGTGTTTTATCATAACCCCTCTGGTTCAACGTGTCAACAATTCAATAAAATAATAATTTCCATATGTGAATCTTACATAGCCTATCCCCATTATCCTTACATAGAACAAATCAAATACAACATCCACCTGGGTAGCTCTGAAAGTCAATAGCCCCTTGTATTCAAATAAAAAATATAATTTATAATGACCCTATTGAATCTCGCACCGTAAATTCACTATGGACCATAGTTCATTTAATAATGACACACTAGGTAGCTCTCACAGTTTAACAATACTATTCTCTAACCCCACGACATCCCTCACAGTCTATACCTCCGGTCATTCATAACAACAATTAACAAATAAATTACCCATTTTTGGGAAGCTCTCACATTCAATTCCTCTTGGTCATATTTTAATAATTCAGAACACATTAATCTCATATAAACTAAATCATAGTCCTAACAACACTGGGAATGGAAAAAAATAAAACAATTCAAGAAATTATAGACTAACCAGTCGTAAATAATCAATCATGGGAATCACATCCATAATCGTGGTATTAAACCTTACGCCTAAGGAATCACCTTTTATCAATCAAAAAACCATAACAGGTATTAAAAAGTGTTAAATCCCAAACCACACAATACCTTAAACATGGAATTCAACAGATTAATAATATATAATCCATATACTATCAAATAAATTCCCAATCCCCCTACCTAAATGTTTTATGATGAATAATCTCGAACGTAGGATCTTGACTCGACATTAAATGACGTAGATCTTTAAAAAGGTCAAAATAGTTAAACCATTAACAACACATGGGGTAGGATAAATCAAGAAGAGAGGCTCTAGGGAATGAGATAAAACATCGGTGGGAATGCAACACACCCGGCAGTGTCTCAATCAGAGCTCAGAAGGAGGAACCTGAGGATCCCAATGATCTTCAATCGTATGTTGCACTCCTATACGGGAAATGAGAAGGAGAAGTGTGTTATAGAGATAAGATGTGGCTATGTTACAATTTACAAAAGAATAGAAAAGTTCATTGTGTGTTAATTTAATTTACATGTCGTGTACAATCTTCAATAGGCCCTTTATTTCGGTGGTCAGCTATGTCACCTCACACTTCCATGTACTCGACTGTTCCACAACCACTACACTGCTACAACCAAAATCTGATGACACAACATGTACTCATGAGTACATGTGTATACTATAAAAATTTCCCAATTCTCTATTTTTCCTAAAAAAACAACCTGAAATAAATATCCATACCTAAAGAATAAGACATAGTTTTTACAAAAATATATATTTGGCTACAATAAACTATCCATTTTTTAAATTTATTTTTTATCATTTTCACATGAAAAATAATTATTTACATAAAAAATATTAATAAAAAAATTTAATGGAACACATATTAAAAATATTTTTTTGTATTAAATGTACAAGAATTTATTAAATAGAAAGACCATTTTTCCATTCTCAGAAGGTCCCTTGGCTAAACAGCTCATTGTTATTAATATAGATGAATCATTATTTTTATTCTCCTTATAACTATAAAATTTTCATGTCTTATTCCCAACCATAAAAAACAAAAAGATTCTCTTCGTATACGATGATTTCGATACCAAATTAAACGATATTATATATGGTTAAAAATGATTCATTAAAAGGTAAAAAAGATCCTCAATTATTTATTCAATTGATATATATTTTATATTTATCTCATTGATCACCTTACCACAACAGATGACTCAATCTAATATTTATATATATATGGAGATAAATGTTATTCCCCTCTTTTATGTAGATAGTAATACACTATCCCACCTCCTCAAATATAATATTTTTTAAAAATATATGTATTTATTTTTGTTGATTCTTAATTTATCCCCTTTTAGTATTTATATTACATTCAACTAGATAAATAAATATGAAATATATTGGTCTATAAAACAATAAAATCAATGTAATAATTTTTTAAACTATTACATTAAATATTTAAGGTGGAAAATAAATACCCTGTGGAAATAATATTATTAGTGTTATTTATCTAAAATATTTAATTTATTTTTCCAAATGTGATTTCTAAAAATTGAATAGTCAATGAACAAAAACTTTATTATAATTTCTTTTACACATATAAATTATATTCCATGTGGTATAACTGATAGTAGGACTTCCATCAATAAAAAAATGAATACATATAATTTCATTTGAATTAAAATCCTTTAATGATAATATAAATACTTTATATATACCTCAATAACATATAATAATTGAAAAATATCTTTTCTTATCATGGATTCTTTTGACTTATCATGGGTGTGTATGTTCATTTTTACTTTAAAATAATGGAATTACTATATATATTTTTTATCGGATATTCATTAAAATATTTTTTTAATTATATCCCTTTTCACCCCCTTTATATCTACTATGGAATTGAAAAAGTAGTTACATTAGTTTTTTTTTCATGACATGAATAACATCCTTGTTAAATTAGACCTCTAAAAATTACCAATAACCTATATATAATATGTTTTAATGTTTCATATATTTTGTTTCATTACATGATAATTATGCCAACTATAGAAAAATTACGCATTTAACCATAAAATATTATTAATTAGTAAGAAATAGTTTTATGATAATATTATTCTCATATACTCCATTAAATGTATATTTTAATTGTAATTATTTGTGATCATTTCATAAATATTATTGATGAACTATCAACAATACCTCCATCCATAACTACATTATATTATTTAATTTTCCTTCATATTAAATTAGAATTGATTTATATCCATTAAAATTATATTTATTAAAATTTCAATGTATTATACATTTAATTATAGTAAATATCATTGTAGTATAAAATGAAAATATATTTTTTCTCTTGGTCAATGATTAAACTACCTTACCCCGTAAAAATACAAAACCATCAATCAATGGTTATAAAAAATTTATATAATTTCAAATAATTCATGATACACAAGTCATCTTGATCATTATAAAATATTTCTACATTATATAGATATATAGGGGAAATTGGAAAAAACAATTATAATAGGAGTTCAATTCTGCTTTATATTTATTATTGGATGTGTATTTAATCTAGTCATTTATAGTCTCAATCCCAAATTTCCTGAATAATTTAAAAAATCATAAAATTATTTGTCAAATACCTTTAATTATGGTGAATCAATTAAGTGATGTATCATTACAGGGGAAATTATGAAATCTATGTTTCAATGATACATATTTACAATGTTTTAATAGGAATATAAAAACATTAAATATAGAAATATTAGACTATATCAGATTTAATTTTTTAGAAATATGATACTATGCCATAGATATGAATCAAAATTGGATATTTTATCTAACTTCATTATTGATAAACTGAAATTAATTTACTTTGGAAATAATTTAAACTCCATCCTATTAAATAAATCAGAGGTGAATAAATGCATCTTCTTATAAATTTGTACCATCTAACATAATTTTTTCTAAATATCATAATTTGAATGAGGTTGTGAATTTACATTTAAATATTTTCTATTCAAATTTTCTATAAATTCAATGAATATCAATTCAATCTCAAAGCATATATACTTTTTGTTAGAAAACCATTGTATAGTAGATAGTAATATAAATTTCATAAAATAATTGTAGAATAGTTTCAAAAATATCATAATATAATCAACACTCATCTATAATTTTTTATATAGTTTTACTTCCAAAAAAGATAAAAATTAATAAATTTGATTTTATAACTCATATTGAAAACCCGTGTCATAATTATATTAGGTTTTTATAATATCCATATGAAAAAAGGTTTGTAACTAATATTAAAACCGTAAAAATTCAAATGATCATTAATTTGAAAGATCTTTTATTTTATTATACTCAGTCATTTCATTCATATATAATAAAACACAACTCCATTATCAATATATTATTTCAAATATATAAAGATATTTTAAATCAAATTTTCTTATTTATAAATCATTACCAATGAATTTATTGAATCATTCTCAATTAGTAACATAATAATTTAAAATATATGTTTATTTTGTTAAAACAATTTACTAATTAATAGAAATTAATTTAGAGAGAATAAATATTTTACAACCCCAGATATATATATATATATATTAAAAAAAATATTCTCATAATTTATTCATTTTTAATGATTCTCTATTGGGATCACATTATGTGATTCTATATAAAGATAATTAATGGTGTTCCATATTCCCTCATTCAAATGTCTTGTAGCCTACAATGACTTTGGATATGATGCTGTTAAATTTGATAGGAAACATGGGATGTAAGATCAAATCATCTCATAATGTGTCTATTTTCTTATTCTACAAATCTCATATATTTAGTCATGTGTTTTAGTCAAGTTCCATATTTCATCATTATGTGTATAGATAAATTAATTTTCTTACTATTTTACATGGTAAAGGTCGAGAGGAAAATATTAGGACTTATGGATCATAAGGAAGGAGGAGTGAATCATTTGTATGAAATGTATTAACAATTATATGTTTTATCACATTATCCAATTATCCCTATAATGAACATGATTATATTAATCTATATTATTTTTTAATACAATGATATGAAATAATATAAATATTGAATTATATATTTTTACATGTCTAACAACACAATAAGTGTATATATTACTTTGAATGGTTTGTAAATAATTCATTACCACATAACCAATCGAAAAATTTATTTCAACAAGGTTAGAGAAATTAGGGAATAACCATTCACCTGTGTCACACTATAATCAATTGAGTGTTTTTGTCTTATTGCTCCATGCGGTTCTTTATGATAACTTTTGATACAGTTTTCACCTTCTTATTAAGATACATAGTAAAAACCAAAAAAATATTCCACTAAATGAAAACTCTATTAGATTTAAAAATGCAACATTATTCATAATGTAACATAACTACATGTTACGTTCAGAGTATTATTCAAGAAACTCTTCTTCAAAATAATAGTCGAAAAATGAAAGAAACTATTTCAAAATTATCTAATTTTATTAACATTAATATAAATATGTTTGGGACTAATAATCATAGGATTCTTCATAATCCCAAATGATAATTACTAGATAAAAACTACATCACCAACACATATTCTATTATTCGTGAATGAATCATTGTTATCCCTAACTATTATATAAACATTAACTGTATATCTTAGTATCACCATAATTAATATTCTTGTTTGAAAAAATATCAAATAATACTGATGTATCAGTTATCTATTGTTATTCGTGGTGCATCAAAATTTATACAACTAAATCTGTCCACAATTAAAATATTATCAAGTGCATATATACTATACATAAAATGAATACACTAAAAACATAGATATGATTATGTCAGATAATCTATCATGATTCAGTCTCAATAAACCCTAACACATATGGGAAATTTTTTCTATTTTTTGTGCAATCTATTTAACTTTTTTGAAGAAGTTATGAAATTATTTTTTCATTTGCATATCTATTCCAATATACATGCATGTACTCCCTCTCCTTTAATTATATTCACTCATATATATATGAACCTAGTTTCACATAAGCTTGAATTTATATTCATGTATTGTATTTTCAAATCATAGTGAAATCCTACTTCAAATAACTTTATTGAACTCTACCAATGTGGAACTAGTTAATGTTTCACAAAATTGATCTGTATGGAGGCGTTTCTCTCTTTATGTAACTATGTATGCAATATCACACACTATTCTTACTTCTGAGAAACCAATTGGATTCGTGATAATATTTATAGTTCCCCCATTTACCTTGTATTCTTTTTAACATTTTCAATGTCAATCATGAAATATAGTGAGGATATTACACTATATTGCAGAACTCATACCATTATAACATGCTCATGATGGTTTTGGAAATCATTTAATTATAATAAAAGAACCATTTTTATTCATATAGGATGTTCACGATTCTCCCCATCTCTATGCTGCCAAGAGAATCACATATCTAAAAATCATTACATAAGGGAATGAGAAGTGATACTACATTTTAAACAAAATAGAGTCCCCTTATATATACATATATATAAAACATATTATCATTGATGCTTCAGTATTTATAGTCTAGTATAACCAACTTTCATACATTCATTAATTGACTAATAATCCCAATAGAATATTGTGTTTTAGTGATATTATGAAACCCTAAAATATATATACCTTCAATATTATTTCTAAAAACGTTTCCTTTTTTGTGTAGCAAAAAAACACAACATCACTTATTTCATAATCCACTTAATGTCACAATGATTATATCACATTCACATGATTGGGATCAAAATCTCCATTTAATCATTAAATCATCTATGCAAATCAGATATACAAAATCCATTAGTAATTATGTTTTAATCTGGTAGGATCACATTATTAAACAAACTATATACACACATGAAGACGATTTCATGCATGGAAACATGCCTTATATAATGTTGGAATATTTTAAAAATATAAATATTATGTTTGGAATTTTAATTTCTCTATGTAAATAACTCTATTGAAAATTTGTCCAAAAAAGGGAGAGGTTGATAAAGATTTGAACTGCAATTAAGAACCCATGATCAACCTGATCAAGTGATCCATGTTTTATGCATTCTTTTTTAATGCATTAATAGTGGTCTTATTTTTTCATTTCTTCCACTTATATATGGAACAAGTTTTTGGAATAATATATTAATGATTCATTTATAACTATACATTGAGCCACGACACCCGGGTCGACACCTGGAAAAAAATTCACATACCACCACACAATTTCATTTTGGCCTACATGGTGTCATTCTAACTTCCATGTGAACTCTATAAATACTATTAAAATTGTTATGAACCAACTCATGTTACATATATTCATGAACTCCCCACGTGTTATATGATATCGTTGCCTACTACATTATGATTTCATTGCTCATCTACCATCCATATGTGGTTGAGTTGTTCCTAGGGAGGCCTAAGATTGGAAATATTTTTTTTAAAAATTCATTTAAATATATTTAGAAAAAACATTATTATAAAATGAAATATAATTATAAATAATAAATTATCAAACCAACATAATCATCAAATATAATTTATTGAAAATATTATTTTTCATGGCATTCAAGATCATTATCTTCATGTCATTTCGGAATAAAAATTCAATAGAGAACATAAATATAAAATAATACTTCTTATCATATTCTTCATTGTCAACAGAAATATAAAACCACTGATAGAATTTTTTATTATGATGATCATTTCCACAGTTGTCTCATTTATATACAAGTAGTCTTTAAAGGACATCCTTAGGAAAATAATTGAAGATTCATTATTCTTAATGACATTGTATAAGATACATTCATATTCCCATATTAGTTTAGTGAATTATATTATTGAGAATATTCTTTATCTCTATCATCTACTATATGTTGACATTAATGAAATACTAATAAATCATTGATCACTATTGAAAATAGACATTAATCGTGTACAATAAATTTTTGGAACTTTTTTTTCTAACTATAACATTTAAAAACATTACATCTATGGATTGTTAGGATATAGATTCAATAATTTTCAATACATTATCACAATGAAATATAAGGAATACAATGAAGATGGAACAAAATATCATTATAATGGTTCACTATTTAGTAATAGTTTCTTATCCACTTTATGTATTGGAAAAAATCCAATTCCACAATACCACTATAAATTTATCCTTTAGGAGTTTTTACATGATGGAGGAATAAAAAATTGTTTACATAAAATTATAATCAATAGTCAATGTTGGATTTAAAACTCCTATCTATTCTTTTCTACATCCACTAAAGATATATGTAACATAATTGATATGTTAAAAAATAATAATATAATGTAGTCAACTTGATGATAATAATATTTTATGTCTTATTTCATTATTTTTCATCCACTAAAATCTTCACTTGTTGCTTGTAGAAAAATTTCCAATTGAATAATCACCATCAACACAATAGATAAATTTATGATTCTATAATTTATATTTTTTTGTCATAATTATATGAATATATATTATTCACTAACAATATCATAATTCTTCTTTGAGATTTGTTATAACTAAAATATAATGATTTATTAAATGACTCTTCATTTTATCTTCATTATAGAATCCAAAACAATTATTTATTTTATATAGAAAACTAAATTTTATCTCAAAAAAATAATAATTGTTTTTTTATATTTGGTACAATATATATATATATTGAGTTTATTATATTTTCTCATTTCTCATTCATTGTCCAATAATTATTTATCCAATAGATTCACACATTACTCTTAGTATTATCTTTTCAATGGATAGTATTACATTAAAAAAATACACTAGAAACTCAAATATGAAATCTTTTGATATTTTTCATAACTTGTGTCTCCAAAAAACCAATAACATATAATTTTTTTGGACTTATTATATATTTTTTCCTATATATAATTTCCAAAGAGGTTATTAATTTTCTTTCTCATGTGAATTTGAATTTAGATATACATTTAAGTAAACATACTCATTTTTTCTATTTGAAAATCAATATATTCAAGGGTTTCACATGTGAATGAGTTTCGATTCATACAACATGTTCTCTCTTCTTATTGAACTTATCCTTTAATCTTGGTGAAAATCCAACTAACCTGATCCACTTCTTAAAAAATAAATGAATCGTTGAAGAAATAAAAATTTACCTCAATTAATGTAGTATAAAATAACACATATTCTTCTTCCATTACACAAATAAGATCGATTCCTAGAAAAATTCATTGATTCTTCATGTAACCATGTATATATTGTATCTTATAAATTTTCATTCATGAAAAATAGTAGGGTTATAAAACTATTTCATGTAATCCAAAATATAAACAGGTGATCATGAATGTTTTGGAATCAAAAGCACAAGAACATATAAATATTTTTAATTTTGGATTTAGTTTATTATACTCCATCAATTCATCTATCTAGTAGGATTGTGGATATATTAATATTTTAATGTCATAATAAGAGTAGATGCTCTATTTTAGAAAAAACAATCTCTGGTAAAAATAAAAAAAATTAGTAATCATTCTCAATATCAGGGATTTAGTAATTATAGTCATGGACCACTATATATCTTATTTTCATTCATCAACAAAAACCATGGATAAATAATTCATGTCATGTCTATTATTAAAAACACATCGATCCTGGAAATTGAATTTTTTTTGACATTGTATTCCTTATTCTATGACACCGAATATAATTTTGTATCTTCCCTTCTTATTTGATTTTTATCAGGGTGGGTATATCACATCCACATGAGATGATCACTATCTTTTATTAAATCTCATACTCTTCGTTTCATATTTAATTTATGAGATTCCGTTTGGAAATCAATTTTCATTTAGAAGTGTCTCATTTTAAGAATAATAGCATTAATGAAATGTGATGATTTTATTCCTTCAAATATTAATTCATATTCAACCAAATTTTATCAAAAGACTCATGGTCGTGTCATGTCATGGGAGTTATCAGTATGATAAATATTATCATGAAAATACATGATGAAATTTTCTATTTTAGAGGATATCAACCTCGATTGGATGAACATGATCAACCAAATTGTGTCCCATGTTTTAGGTGAATGTTTTTATCACCTAAAATGATTTTTATTTCAATCCATGTCCCACATAAAAGCAGTTATTATTTTTTAAAACACTTTATAATAGATTTCGTGACCATAGTTCTTTGAGCCATGACAATTGGGTTAGAAACAATACACACATTCACATATCACCACGCACTTTCATGATTCCTCGCATAGTGGAATTAGAACATCCATGGGCATGCGTTGCAAGCTCCTACTATCCCTATTCACCAAAAAATTTATTGTACCAACATGAACTCTTAGTGTATGTTATTCCCACCTTTCCTTCGGACTTAGGCTATCCTGTTCATGTACCTCTTACATGGGGTTTTTGTTTTCCATTGTTAGCCAAAGGATTTCCCTATATTTCAATAAACTCCCATAAAAATGAGTTAGAAAAATATTAGACATATATTACAATATAATTATAAAGTATAAATTTCTAATAAACATAATCTTCAAATATATTCCATGAAATAATATCATTTTAAGGACATAAAATTGATCCTCTTATATTGACATGGTAATATAAATTCCATAGTGTTCTATAACATAAAATAATCATTAGTATCATCTAATTAATTATTGAAAATAATTTGTCCCCATTCACTGAATACATTCAAAATAATATCAAATCAATTATCATCACATATTTTAACTCAGTGTCTTCATAATAACACCCCTTATGATAATATGACTTTATCATATTATTCATCTATTTACCCATGGAACATATATTTTTTAACCAAGAATGTATTTCATGGAGACTTTAGAAACTATTTTTTTTCTATAATCATCATCTTATTAATATCTTTGAAATAATTAAATTCATTGACCACTATTGACAACCATTAAAGCCCAATTATAACAAATAGAACTCAAAAAAATGGGTTACTCAAGGGAAATATGGTTTAATATGATGTTTTTTCTTGGTGATTTTGATTTTGAATATATATTTGTTTATATTTTTATAATACTATATAATCATATGCCCATCATATATGGAAATTATGAGTTTAGAGTATTGTTTTTGAAATAAATGATCTTTAATATTCTACATGTTTGTAAATTAGGTCAAATTATAATCATGAAATAAATAATACAATTCTTATCACATAATAATAATATCTTCATCTCATAATGAATCATATTCATATCACAGAAGGCATTGAATTGCCCTCAAATATTGAATCTGATGCTATTATGATATGAAATTATTTTCATTTCACAAAATTAATATTATGATCATCACATATATCATTATTTTTAGGTCACAAATTTCATGATATTTTCTTTACAAAGAATAATATATTTGTCCCTTTTATAAACATTACAAAAGGGTGATTGATCCTCATTTGATCACAATATATAGTTAGTTGACCTATAATTCAGAAAACATGATTTTGGTAGGTCATATTGTTCTTTTAAGATAAGAACAAATAATATTCTAATTCATTTCACATAATACTAGTAGATACATTTTTCCCATAACATATATGTGGATGGTATTTGGTAGGTAAAATTTGGGTAGAAAGGTGATCATGGATTAATTTACACTGGGAACCCTTTCAAAGGTTTGGTATTTTAATTGAATAATAAAATCATGGTGGGAACAATTTACCATAAATTATATGGTATTTATTGGGTGTAGGGATTGATCATAAGGGATGTGTCATACATATATTATTTTAAAATAAATCCAAATAGGTGTAGTTCATGTTTTGTAGTTTATGGTCACTCCCAAAACCCATAAAAAAATTAACTCCATGTTTAATAGATACATGAATCATAAAAGGACTGGTAATAAGATATTGTGTGTGTAATATACATATGGATATCAATACAATAATTATATTGGATAAAAATTTGTATAAGGATTGAATATTTATTTTATAGTGCTCTGTTAATTTGCATATCCCAACTATGAGATTCTATAACTATAGTCAAATATATCATGTATATATAAATGTATTGGTATTGGTTGGATGTGATACATAGGAGTTATGAACAATAATATAACTTTTATTCATGAAATAAGATTCAAATTGGTTTACATATCTCGCTATCATTCTAATATAGGGTTTTATATGACTTTCTGATTTAATAGGAATTCTCCTATCACGAATGTTTCATTTTAAAATAGTTTGATTAGTATGAATTTGTATCACGAATTTTATAACATATCAAATGTTTTTTGTTAGGTATTTAGATATATTTTATCACACAATGAAGTATATTGAAGTAAATTATTTTTGTATTTTTTATTAATTTATGTTGAGTTTTTAAAAAATATATATATTGAATTATTCCAATGAATAGAATTATTAATATAATTTTTATAAAATAGTTGATTTAATATGAGTTTAGAAGCTTCAAAGATTATAAAAAATTGTTCTTATATGAGATTTTCCATGTAAAACTTTTGAATTTTTTGTTTAATGAGTAATGGACAATGAAAAAAAAATTCTAACATATGCATAACGTGTATACTGAAAAATGATACAATAACATGAAATAGTTTCATCCACGTTCCACTATGGATTGTGTGGTGTCAAAATTTATAGGCTCATGAAACATTTATTTCCTGAGAATGTTTCAATTTGAACTAAAATAACTTGTTTTTTCAATATTTAATTAAATATATTTCTATTATATTTTTACCAACATGATAAAATCCCCCACCCATATGAGAATAATGCTCAAATATTATTATAATGATTAAATTTTAATATTCATATTCAGATATAAAAATTTCTTCAATCATTTTCATAATACATAAAAAACTATAGTGTGTCAATTTTAGTCATAAAAAGTGGTTGTAACTATAAATTAATCCATTGATAATTAATAAAAACATTTTAAATAAACACCTCCAAGTTATCCATGTGATTAATTATCTAGGATTTCATGTGAAATCACATATGTGAATCAAAAATTATTGACCAATTATCTGGTAAATTTCCCAAAACTGAATTTGAATATATGGGTTTTAAAAAATTACTGACCTCTATGACATGAAAAATAGTTGTATAAAATAAACCCAAACATAATAAAATCAATAAAGAATCATTTAACTATGATGAAACTTATCAAACCGCATATAACGTCACTGCTATGGGGATGATTGTTTTGGAGAATAGAGGAGTTGGATCTTTTGCGATTGTTATGTCTGTACAATAGATGATGGATAGTTGTAAAAATAAAAACAATATTTAATACACATTATCCTATTGTTTTTCATTTTATGATTTTAGTCTACTAATTGATGTCGTAATATAAAAATCAAACTCCAACTATCCTGTTCATTAGTGTATAATCAAAACAAAACATATCCTATAGAACATGGGAGACATTATCCATAATCTGATATATGAGAACTCAGGGTTGTAATAGGAATTCTATAATCTTATTTGGATATAAAAAATATTAGGACCATCTATGTGTATTAAATTTCCATAATATACCTGTACCTAACAGGAAAACATATAAATAACATTTTTGGTTGGACTATAGTGTGTGACCTACAACAATATGGGAATACCATGAATGAATTATCTTGCAAAAACAATTTTTGATATAAATTTTAGTTAATAATATAAATAATAAATTAGATTGGTCTACATGGGGTGTTTTGAACATCATAATTCCATTAATATAATCACATGGACAATCATCCATTCATATTTACAAGGGTTTCATAAGTCAGAAATTACATTTACTAGCATTATAGAGTGGTTGGATCACCTAATTGTATATCCACATAATTTGTTTTCACCCCAATTATGGATAAATTTTTTAATTGTGCTTAATAGTGATTAAAACATTGGGAGATTCATTAGGACAAACTACATGTAGGAATGGTAATTTTGGAATAGAGGAAAAAATAGTAAAATGATAATAATCATTATGAAGATATATTTTTTGAAAGTGATATAATATATTTTTAGAAAATCATATAGGATGAATGGTGTGTTGTTCTATGCAGTGTATGAGTATTCATAATCCGTGATAACATAGGTTATAGTGGTTCTTTTTACATTACAATATGTTTATAGATTATTGATTCAATGTGAACAAACTGGAATCTATATAAAATAAGATGGATATATTCAATGGGTTTATTCATTAGAATATGGCTCTAATGGTCTTAGAATATTATAGTAGGAGAAGGATAGACACGTATATCATGGTTAAATAATGGAAGATTCAACACTAAAATGATCACATTTTCTTAGAGTTGGTATGGAATTTGAACTTATTAGTGATATAATACAATAAGAGTATTCATATAAATCATTATTTCTCATTCCAATTACTCTATGAGAATATCATTACATATTTATGGGGGTATAATTTCACAAAACCCATATTTTCCCAAAATATGGACTCTATGAAAAAACCACAAAACATTATATGGGTGTCCCCCAAAGCAGTTTTCAAAAATGGTTTTTGTTCCATTATATGTTATTATTAGTATTTCAACATCATTCCCTTTAAAACACTCACTAATATAGCCACAGAATATATAATTGGATATTTTTAGGAGAGTTTTTATTTCATTTTATTCAAGAGTGGGGTATTTTTTACTTATCTCAATGAAAAATTAAAAAATAATACATAATCATAGTGGTATTTTTTTTAATAAATTCAATTACCTTTAATTATATAAATAAATATTTAAAATTATATATTCCATTACAGAAAAATCTATATTAGATTATAGTACAGAAAAACCAATACAAAATGATCAATGAAACAATATATACCCTTTAAATTGTTGCAGTATAATATTTCGTATAAAATTAGATATATGTTAATTATCCAATATATAAAGAATTAACAAATTATCATTAATAATATTAATAAAATGGTGAAAATTCAATTATTGTAGATAAATTAATAATAACAATTATTTATGATTAATTTTGAAACTATTTAAAAACATTCCTCATAAGTGTGTTATTATATGAAATTAATATTATTTAATAGAAAATATATTTGTGATATTAATTATATATTAAGACATATTTTATTAGTAAATAATACTATCTATGATTAGGAATAATTCATATTTGTTAAGGTCATTTTCCTATAAAAATATTCAGATTATATTTCCATTTTATAATTTATTAAATAAATACTATATTTATAAATATTTAATTACAAAAATTACCTTCATTTTTGGATTATGTAATTTAATTTTATTCTAAGGGGAAATTTTGTTATTTTTCTAAAATAATTTATTTCTATCTAAATAGTTAAAAATAAATTTTTTATTAATGTTGTAGTGTATATGATTGTATAAATTAGTATATGTAATATAAAAACAAATTAAAAATTTTAATTAACAAATAAATTTATGTAGAAAATTTTCATATTTTGAAATTATAAAATTACTTCAGAAAATATATATTCAATAACTAATTATTCTTTCTCAATTAAAAACTATTTTTTTTCTTTTTGTTAATCATATATTTCTATTATAAAATTATTTTTTTATTGATTTAAAAGAACTGATATTTGTTTCATTATAATAAAACAACGTATATAATTAAAATATAATTAATTGATACTTTAATTCTATTAATATATTTATTAATTAAAATACTCTGTTTTGGAAAAATTGTTTTAACGCGTTATATGTTTTCATAATAATTTTTTTAACATATTGAATTTTTTCCTCATAAAATGTCTTCTCTATTTTTAATCATTATATAAAAATTATCTAATATTGTATATTTTAATTTTTTTAAAAAATTTATGTATTTTACATGTAAAAACTATTTATCATGGAAAAACCAAAAAGGAAAAAATTGAACATTAAAAAAATTATTGAAATTAAAACATGGTTAATCATGTTTATAAAGTAATGGTTAGTTTTTTGACCTTATCTCATCTCAATTTTCTTTTTTTTCAATGCAGTAGTCCACTTTTCATGTGAAATTGTTGATCTTCCTTTAATTAGTTGAAATATTTATGATAATATAATTCTTCATATTTAATAAATGGTCTTCTCCCCACCACTTCAAAATCAGTGCAAAAAAATAGTTTCCAATACAAAATATACCCATTTTCATTCAAATATATAAATATTTATTTTAATTGAGAATTTGGGGACATAGATAAATTAATAATATCACAATCACCAGTGAGTCTTCTAAGGGAATTTTCTAGTCGTCATCACAATTTCTTTTTTAACTTCCTTTTTCTATTTTCCCTATTACATTCCCAATACTATTTTTTAATCATATACACTTAAATAGTAATTTTTTTGTATTTATAAATATTTTAATATATTTTAATAACCATTATCCACCTATTTCAATTATAATTCGAAAAATTAAACCATCATTTTTGCATCTTATGTACTACCAACATCATGAATAGAAGAGTTTTATAATTCACCACCTCTTCCCTCAACTATTTATAATGTTGAAATCAAATATTAAATTTGAAATATATAACAATATTTTTATTATGTAATGAAAAATATATTATATATAACTTTCCACTCATTCATTGGAAGATGATAACATATATCATTCTTTATATGAACTATCTCCTAAAGGGAGTAACATATCTCATTATTCAGATATTTGAAATCATATTTAACAAAATATATTAAAATATTAGTCATCAATATAAAAATATATAAATTATATCTTTATTGTTATATAAAATAATATTAATCATCAATGACATCAGTTTTATAATAATAATTATCCGTTAATTATGGTATGTTTATGTTCAGGTAAGTCTAACCCCTAACAAGTAAAGAAATATAATATAATTTAATAGATTACAATGGGAAAATAATTTCTTATAATATATATATAAATTAGAAATTACCATTTTATATTGGTTCATTAATGGTAATATTAATTTTAAAATCATGAATTATGATTCAAATATTCTTTCATGAAAAATAAATGAAACATTATCCCTGACTATTTTATCTCTAATAATAAAAAAACCATCAACGAATATTATAACATAATATATTATTATTATTTAAACACAATTATAGTACATTGTATGATTATTTATGGATAGAAACTGTGAGAAGAATTATTTATAATGAATCCATTATGAATCCATTTCAAAATGTATCAGGATTACCCACCCCTTGTTTTTAAAAAAATGATAATAAATATAAAATTACAGTATAATTATAACATATGATTATAGAAAGAAATATGGATATAAATTAGTTTTTTATATATACTATTGAGATTGATATTTTTTATGTATGAAATTGAGGAACTTTAGTAGAATTAAATAATTATTTTAAGGGTCTCTTGTCTCAAATTTTCATCCCTTGGAAAAAATACCATTTCTACACCATTTTCCCTTTGTATATTTCATTCTTATGGACCAATAATATTTTTATCATGATCTCCCAAGTAACTATTTAATTTTATTTCTCAATTGATGTCATATACCTCAATTTTTAATGAATTGAATGATTCTATTCTTATTAGGGTTTCATTGTCTCATTTTAATCTCCATGGGAATTTTTTTCTATTGTGTGTCATCATTAATTTTTTATTTTTTATTTATAGAAATATTTCATTGATGAATTACATCCATTTCATGAGATTTTAATGCACAATTCATGGTTCCCAATTATATCACTTTTAATTATATAGTTACTAGTTTGAGGATGATTTTATCACAAATGGAATTCTCAGTAAGTTATTTATAACTAATGATAACCCATCATTTGATTTTTATACTTTTCAATCTGAAACTGTATAATTTTATTCTCCTCTGGTTACTACATGTGAATTACATGGGTAATCGTTATTTTACATTACTCATTGGTTTAGTATTTTACCATTAAAAGGAATGTGTATATTCCTATTAATTTTAGTATGGAATCTCCCTATCTCGATAAATGCATTATTTGAATTATTTTGATAATGTCATTATCTTTTCATCAATAATTTATTGAGATCTTATTCTACTACTATTCAATATTTAAATAATTTAAATAAATATTTAATGTTTTTTTTGATTATTTTCAAACAATACTGAAAAGTTTTTTTGTTTTTTATCCAAACACGTATTTCATCTACCATTATCATGTTATTTGAAACTCTCTCTACTTTTCCAATGTACATAAAATAAATTAATTTTTTCCAATTTTTAACAAATATTTTTCATAAATATTTTTACAATGTTGAATGATATTTCTCATTTTCCATGTGACTTTTCTAGAACAAAAAAATAATATATTCATATCAGATATTATTATTGACATGTTTTATTTCACATCAATGAATTTAAACAAATGATACATTATGATTTTTTTTTTCTAGAGGTATTTTTTATTTTATTTTTCTATCAAAGTGATGTTATATCACTATCATTGTATATACAAACCATCCTCTATTGTAAGTAATAATTTATTTCCAATGATTTTACATCGTGTGAACATGGAATTTTATTCCATGATTAAGGTATATTATCTTATATTACATATTTATATTTGTTGTGGAAATTCCAATAACACATCCCCACTAATGGTATAACTCATAGGATCAAAAATCGAGAAGAGAGAAAGTGAATATCTGAATCCAACCTATAATATCCCAAATTTTACAAACAAGTGCTAATGGTATATTATATATAAATAAATGGAGTTAATTACCATATAATTAATTTTGGGAAATGTGTGATACGATTGGTACAACAATCAAAAGCGTCATGGGAAATAATTTAAAACAACACCATGTACATACACGTAACAATACAAATATAATGAAAATAAATAATAAAAGGTGAACATGAAAACCCATGAATCCCCGACATCATTAAACATCCACAAGACAGTAATATATATCATAATTATAAAACAACTCCTAAAGAACTAAAAAATAGCATTCAAATATTTTTGGTGAGAGTAACATTTATACTCAGTAGGATCCCCCACCTATAATTTGTTGAGAAATATAATAAAATCATTCAAAATGTCAATGAAAATCAAGAGAAATTACTCATCAAAAAATGATTATACTAAATTATGATCCTAATTGTCACTATCTATAACAATTTTTCCATATAAGAGATAATATTTTATAGAAATAAAAAATGGTACCCAATAACTGATTCCCTACTGGTTTTCCACTCATCTATAATGTTATTTTATCCTGATCCATCTCTCTCTAAAATAATACAACCAAAATACACATTATACCTACAAAATATATTCCATATAACATATTAATGAATTATATCATCCAATCTCAATATTAATATAGTAACAAAATAGTGTATAGGATCCAAAATATCATGTAAGTTGTGTATTATTCGTCAAGTATTATATCTCATGCCATCACAACATAGATATTTATTATTATACACTGTGATATCAATTTGAATGTAAAACATAAATAAAATAAATTTTTTATAAAAATATAAAAATATACAGGTGTTAGAAATAAAAACAATCCATTATAGTTCCCTATAAAGATATTTGGATGAAAGATAACCATTGGGTACAAAAGAACAACATTTTACTAGGGGAAGACAGTGGAACTAAAGGGGACACTCAACCACATATTCATGTTCAACAATGATTTTTAGAAATAAACACTCCCAGCGTTCTTTGGGTGTCAGTATTCCAATTGAAATCGGTGGGGTATGATATAAAATCAAAAATCATGATGTATATATTATATCTCACAAAGATAATATGGTTTTTTAGTATTATGTTAATATATATATATATATATATATCTTCTATTTAAAACCTAGATTCTACCAGTAAAAACTAGGTGTCTTATAACCAGACTTGTACTCAAGAGTTCATAAAATTAGTTTTTGCTTTCTTTATTTACCCATTTTTAAATTAAAACATTACCCATTAATTGAATATATTATAATTACATTTAATTAAAAGTTATATTGAATTCTATACTTTCTAGGAATAATCCAATATATTCCATGGATCCTCATGATTAATAACTTTTGTATTGCAATAAACATCATCCCTTGAGATAATGAATTTAATAAACCTTTCCATTGCAAAAGCACATGTTGTTTATGAAGAATCTAAACCTAGCTTGAGTAGATAAAAAAAGAATAAATATATTCATCAAGAATTTGGGAAATGAATGATGATAACCAGCGAAATTGTATATCTAAAATTTAAGTAGAACATTTTAATGAAAGCATCCTAGATTTATGGAAAACAATCAAAATGACCAACATTAATATATTCTATCATCTTGATTTCATAACTGATGTAATCATGATTATCACAATGCCTCATTCAGTAACATTCATCAATAACATCCAAATTCTAGAGCCTCCCCAACAATATCTCATCAAACAATTTGCAATTTATTGTTCATATAAAACAACACATAAAGGATGAAATCTGAAATAACGATAAAGTAATATCTAAACAAAAAAAACATGTAATCTATGTAGTAAAAAATTGTAATTTTATGTTTTACATATTATTGATCTCACTATAACCAATGAAGTATGAATTCAACATTGAAAAAAAATATCCTCACACAACCCCAAACAAATATATTTATCACAATTCTTGATATTATTCCTTCATTATTTTTCAAATTTATTTATCACATGTAACATCTATCTGTGGAAAGGGGAATCATCAATAAAAATATATTAAATTCTTAAACATTCTTACTTTTATAACTTATATGATAAAAATATTTTTAGAAGAACAATATTCATTTACCATTAAATTATTTATTATGAAAAATAATAATTAAAACTTCATGTTTGTAATCTATTTCCATTAATGCATGGAATAAAAATTAAAAAAAAATTATATAACTCATCAATTTAATTTAAATAGAATTTCATGGATCTATGGATTTTATAATCATTCCTATTTAATTATTTTACTAGATAAAAATTGACATTCTTAATTTCAAAATAAAAATACGATCAAATTAAAATTATAACCCATAAAATAAAAATTATTCTAAACATGTATAAACCTAGAAAGAAAACTATCTATAACCACAAGAGGTGAACAATTATCGCAATGAAAAATGACATGTGTTCACTAATAAATAATCATTATTTAATTAATCTGAATTATAATGTATTATGGTTAATTACACCACCACTCCGGAATCTAAATCATGTTCAATTTATGATCAGAAAAAATTAGTAGAGAAGAAGAAAATACACAACCAGAAGAGGTATAATTTCTTTAGATGATAACAAAATCACATTGCAGATCTATGATCACCTCTCCAAAATATAAAACAATACCCTTTAATAAAATTATGACACAAATAATTTAAAAACATCAAATAATAATCAATTAGAAAGATTGAGAATAAAACCCATAATATAGAATGATTGCGTGCGAGAAGGAATGATCAAATAGAGAATAAACTGTTATAAATGATGAATAAATTTCCTCAGAACTAAATTGAATAATCCATTTATGGATTGGGTGGATTTCATAAAATAGGTGGTTCATTGTCCTTAAACATAACATTGTAAACCTTGGTATCTAGAGAGAATTTGGTAGAAAAGTTGGTTCTATGGTGTTTTAGTAATTTATAATCATTTTTTGAAACACAGTACCACAACATATCCCCCTTGAACACACCACATATTTGGATAAAATAGATTAACTATAATGATAAAATATATCCATTCCATATCCTAACTTTCCTTACCCACCTATGTGAAACAAAAATCAAATCACACCCCAAAACATATAAATAATGAAGAGAACCACAATGCTTGGAAAACCACTAGGCTGTTGGACCTATTCAATAAAAGGGTGGTTTTTGTGCATCTAATCACCCATTATGAAGCTACCCCAAACATGGAATCACCACTCAAATTCACCCATTTGACTCCGATTCAACATCCCATAGCTTTGGTTCATATATTAAAAAAGGCATGTGTTTTTACAATCCTTACTCTTATGACCTTATGTCATAGTTGGGCTTTATATGTTGTAGCAATCTATTATAAAAAATATCCTAAAACTCTAATCAATATAATCTACTCCATCTGAATTTTCATTATCTAACTTTCTATGTCCACCTCAAACCTCTAATAAACACTTATATCCCCAAAAAACGCACAAATGGAGGGATTCATGGATCTGAATCCTCTCATTAGTAACATATAAAAGAATCACCTTCCTCAAGATTTTAAATCAAATCAAAAGGTGTAAAAATAGAAAATAGTGTGGTCTGAATATCCGTAGTAAAGTTTCAAAAATTTCTGTTAAATTTTATTTAAATTATATGTAATTATATAGAGGCAGAAGATATGAAGTCACCTTATTATGAGGACCAGTTATCCTAGATTATAATATAAATCTATTTTAATTAATTTAAATAAATGTGTGAGTGATATTTTCTAACATTTAAACCAGTTCTCATATAATAAATTTGATGTCCCCATTGAACACATAACTCTGATATTTTTATAGAATAGACCTCTCGTTTAATGATAAGGATCGACTGGAATAGTTAATTTTCAGACATTTCTGAAAAAATAATAAAATAACTGAAAAAGTTATTTTATTTGTTTTCCTGAACTGTTGGGTGATGGAATGTTGCTATTGCGGTGTGGCAACAATGTGACGATGATTTTCATTAAATGATGCTCATTATTGGATCGTAAACATTTTGCGTAATGACATATTAAAATAATCATCATACATACAATGTTTAAAAAATGAAACAACATAACGTTGTGATGACGCAATGTAACAGAAACATTGCAACATGTTTTCTTTTAATGGGTTAATAAATTTGAGATAACTGGATTAATGGGAAGAATTTATCTAATGGAACTACGTTGGGAATTCTCTCTTACAACGAATGACGAATTCCAGTCAATCATTGGCGACATCGAAGCACCTCAAAGAATAGTACCAGAGTGCATTGAATGCCAATGGATATTGAATCCCTAAGGATATATTTCTTTAATGATGAAATTCAATGAGGTACTGTTTTTGTTGGTTTTATTATCATTTTCCCTTTATTCATTTTAAATGGTGAACGTGGATCAATCCACAAATAGGTTGATCCAGGGATCACACGTTCTTTCGGGAGGGTGCAATTTTCATGTGATTTATGTATCAAGATTGAATAATTGTGTTATAAATTCAACAAATATCCAATTTTTCTATGAATCTAATGTGAAGGTAACTAGATAACTTGATTAAGGATAAATCCCCTTTACATTGTGAATTTTTCTACATTCTTCATCGCTTCATCATTGAAATGGTTTCAAAGAGGATTCATTACAATCATAGAGAAGCATGCATCCCTAATAGGCCGTAGGGACATGTGGCTTGAAGAAGGGACCACTAAAGGGGAGTAAGTGGTCTATAGAAGTTTTCATCGGCATGCTGGCACCAATGACCGCTAATGGTGGCCTACAAAAGTGGCCCCAAGCAGGAGGCGTCGCACAACGATGGTGCGCCAGTTGAACTTTTGTGGCCATATCGGTTCGTGGTGGTGCAGTTGGAGTGGCTAGCCTCTGTGATGGTGGATGGAGGTGGGAGGACATGGCCAATGTTCCATTTATGAGGCACCACAGACACCGCCCCAATCTGAGGTGCATGAGGCAAGGCTGCCATCAATTGACCATAGAAGATGTGATGAACCCGTGGATGACTCATGGGGTTGGGTGGCAGACGCAGTTTCCTATCTCATCTCAACCAGTTAAGAGATGGATGGCCCTTGGTAGTCCAAGCCTGGGGAGTATTGTCGCATAGGTTCGGGTAGCACCCATCACCCAATGGGCAGGGCCGGATTCGGGACTGGCCAGATCAATGTAGTGTCATACCTGACCCAGACCCGACCGGTCCCCTTTCATAAAAATAAAAAATATATACAAATTGTGTTTCTGATTAACGGTCCATTTGTGGCATTTAAACCTTCACAATGTGGTTGATATTTTGGAATACTCTAACACGGATTTCATGGATGTTTAATTATGATGAATGGATTAAGTACCAGTTCTCCCGGAATCATGTGTACAATGTTTAAAGATCATATGGCTAACATAGACTTAAAGACTGCTTTCAGGCGACCTTTTGTGGATCAGCTATGATGGCCTAGAGGGAAGAGCATCTGTGTGACCTTTTAGGCCCATGGTGGGAATCAGATCATTATGACCCAGTTAACCCATAGTACTCGAGAGTGTGGTGGACCTCACTATGATGGCCAAGGTGGGAAGAAGCACTATGTGACCCATCATTCCCACGGTGTGGAGCAGCTCCGTGTGACCCAGCAATGCCACCGATCTCAATAGGAATGAGTACCACAACAGTCCAAGGTTAAGGGGAAGCAGTTCTATGTGACCTGGGCAGCCCACAGTGGGGGTGGCTCTGTGTGACCCAACATACCCACGATACTAATTGGGAAGGAGTACTCCATCAACTCAGGGTTTTATGTGATGCAATTGATAGTATTACCTTCCATACTCTATATTATACATGATGTTAGCTATCATGTTTGGTGGACTTTCTTCATGATTGAGCCTCATGATCATGATTCATGGTTTTATTATGTATTTTTTTATTTTTTTATTGGTATTGAGTCCCTAGTGGAAATTTTTTTAGTCAACCCTATACTATATTCACCCATAGGTGTTGTGTCTGGTGAATATGACCGATGACTTGGGGGAGAAGATAGTGGAATAGGATATGGAAGTGCCCATTGAGATCAGTCAGGTAAGATGTGATTTTACAACTTATGGCAGTTACTCTATACATACCCATCATGTGGGGTTTATAGTGGATGGATTTCTGTCAATCTCTTACATTCCCTTCTTGTCTTTTCCTATTTTTGAGTCTGTATTCTGGCCAATTTACTTTTGGTTGTACTATTACACTCAATGGTTGTTTAGTAGCATGTATGTTCTTTTTTCCAGTTTTCAAAGGACGTGGTTGGAGGTGTGTGTGTCCAAGTAGTCAAGAAAATTCCATTGACCTGTAGGTCTACGCCTTTTGTTCTAGTTTCCAACCATTCTCCTTTCACATTTGGGGAGTTTAGTGTTGGTGATGCAGTTGATGTATCCATACTCCGAGACCTTGAATTTTTATTTTTATAATCTATTCATAAAACACTAGTTGCATTCAAAATAGATGAATAGAGTGTTTCCATATGTTCATATTAAATTACAAAAATCTCACCATGTATAATCAATTGACCATGGTACATCTTGATCTATAATAGGATTCCATCATACATATATATAGATAGGATTTTGATGTGTGACCATGGGGAAAGACTGTCGAATGATGAGGCATCAGTTTAGGGACTAGTACTAGATATGGTCCCTATAGGTGGTGCACTAGGGTTTCCACCACCCATTGATCTATATTTACTACCAGCGTTATCAATGGAGGATATATGCAGACTTCTTTCCTTGAATGGGTGTCAGAGATAGTGATCTCATAGGTTCTGGGGAGAGACAGATCATTAGGTCACTAAGGGCTGGCTAGAGGTAGTGACGTGGGTAATCCACATAGATGGTATGTTGGTCTACTAAATGGTGATAATTTCTATGATACTTCTTTAAGGAATGGTAGGGAGATGATGGAGCATGGTAATTCAGTCTCATGATTAGAATACCCTCTCTTGGGATGACATCGTGCTTCATTTTTACGAGGAGTTCGTCCCCATTACCTTGCGTTCATTGGCACACATGAGTCTTTTCACCTACAGTAGGGAAACATGTCAGTGTGTGAGTACTCTACGAGGATCACAGACATATCCTACTACTCTAATGTTATGGTGAATGACCCTTTATTTTGGGATAAAGCCATTGATGGGGGATTGTGAAGGGTTATCAGGGAATCCAGGGTGTCTCTCAGTATCCCCACCTAGGATGGGGTGATGGAGTGGTTCCTACCTATAGAGAGTATCTGAGAAGAGAATCCAAAATTTGATGGAGCCACTAGTAGACACGAGGTTTTTGAGTCTTTAGTTGTGATTTGCAGGGAGAAGTTATGGGGACCCAAGTGGGTCCAATAATTTGGGGTACGACCCCAACACTAAGAGTTAGTAGTGTGGAGCTCCCAGTGTTAAGGGAGTTATTATGGAGACAAGTTTTTCTTCATCTGTGGCGGGCAGTGACACATGGATCGTGGTTTCCCACCCCACAACCCAGATGATCAACAAATAGTCGAGGGGACGCTGAGGTAGAGGTAGAGTTTCGAGCCAGGAGGTCTACAAGGCGATAGACATGGAAGGGGAGCTGACCGAGTTGCATGTGGTGGGATACAGTTTGAGGTACTACCTCAACCACTACTAGGTGGTCCCACAGGGCCTTAAGAAGAATATTCAAAGGGGCCAACAGAGCTTCATGCAGTGGAGGATAATGTCCTCAATGCTCAGGAGATGACAGAAGATATAATATGTGTTTTCTCCACCGTTTCTAATGATTATATAGATAGTGGATCTAGTCACACATTTTTTTACTTTGACCCCCTTTGGAATTCCTAGATTCTAGTGGATATGTGGGCTTGATCCTTACAATTATATACTCTAATGAGAAGGGATTCGATTATAACACACTAGTGCTGGAAGTTTGAGTTTACTCAGGGAGGTGAGAAATTCAGATTGAATCTCCTGGTAATGATGTCGAGGCCTTATGACATCATCTTAGGAATGGGATGGTTATCCATAATTATTGCTCAAATCTACTGTAGTAGTAATAGGGTGCACTGTTTTTGTGAGGATGGAACTAGGTTTTCCCTTACTATTGAAAAGGGAACTCCTACAGCACCTGACTGACTTACTTGGAGAAGGGTGCAGCTGATTACTCACTAGTTGGATAGACTCACAATATGTTAAGTGGAGAAGAGTTCTGATAGAATTCTTGTAGTGGAGGATGAGAATGAATATGTATTCCTCGATAATTTTCTAGGAAAAATTTCCCATAGATTGGATGACTTTTACATCAATTTTTACCCTAGGAAGACACCGATATCGACACCAGCATATCAGATGCCTCCCATAGAGAATTGTGAGTGGAGGGTATAGCTAGGGTATTATAAGAATAGGACTTCATGTAGAACATTGTTTCACCATGGTCATCCCAGTGATTTTTTCTAAGAATACATACATGATTTTGAGTTTTTACGTTGACTTCCAGCGCATTAACTAGGTGACAATGAAAAAAGAGTATCCACTTCCAAGGATTGATGAACTCTTAAATCAACTAAATGGAGTGATGTGGTTCTCAAAGATAGAACTCAAATTAGGCTATCGTCAGCTTTAGGTAGGGGATGAGGACGTACTGAAGAGAACCATTAGATGCTGGAATGAACACTATGAGTTTTTGTGATTTTTTTTCGGGGTGACCATTTTCGCATTAGTGTTCATGGGACTCTTCAATAGTATATTCTCTCCATGCATTGACCATTTCTACATCATCTTTATTAATTTCATCTTTTTGTACTCTTCGTCAGAGGAGAAGCACACTACACACCTACGAATAGTAATGGGAACACTCTGAGAGCATCAGTATCACAGTAAGCTCCCTAAGTGCTCATTCTGCATTTTATCATTCATCTTTATGGTAAAAACAATCTAATATGATAGTGTTGTTTTGGATCCATCAAAGATAGCGGCAGTGAAGTATTGGGAGCAACCTAGCTGTCTGAATGAGGGACATTGTTTTTTTGGGTTACCTAGATACTACATGAGGTTCCTGTCTGTCTTTTCTCGAGCAGTAGAACCTTCATCAGCATAGACACAAAGGGAAACCTTTCATGTGGATGAAGAATTTCTAGTAGAGTCTTTAATAGCTGAGGTGGAGACTGATTAATGGCCATATCCTGAGACTACTAGAGTTGGGAACCATTTATTTATTTATTTGTGATGCATTTGTAAGAAAATTGTGTTGTGTTCTAATGAAGGAGTGAGCAGTGATCACCTACGACACATGGATGTTCAGGAAACATTAAACGAACTATGAAACCAATTGCCTCATGTTAGAGGAGGTGTTATTTTCATTGAAGATGTGGATGAACTACTTGATGGGATAATGGTTTACAATTTACACCAACCAAAAGATTCTCAAGTATATCTTCTCATAGATGGACCTGAACATGAGAAAATGTCTATTGTTGGGGTTCTTGTAGGAATATTACTTTGAGATAGTCTATTCTATTGAGAAGGGGAATGTGGTGGTAGAAATTCCCATTTGGGAGTTTTGCTTACAACTACTGGGTGATGCGAAATAACAATTAGATGCAATACAGATATCCTTCATGAATGATGATGGTGAATCTTACCTTTAGTTGATGACTTTCCCTCATCCACTCTTATAGAGAGTTAGGGAGGCATACCTTGTGGATGTTGACTGTGAGGCCCGACATGGTCAGTTATCCATAGGACAAGATCTGGATAGATTATTTACAGGTGTTGAATATGTAATCCTTTTCAGAGAGTACACTATAGTAGCAATGATGTTGCCTAAGGATGCATTGAGGGTTCCATATATCAATTTTTGAGGTACATATTTGTGTGTAAAGATATACCAAGACCTCTGATGTCTGTAATAGTGTCCATAGATGAAAAAACTGGTCATAGAATTCATTTTATAATGACTCACTTGTTAGATAGTGAAGGATAAGAATCATGTTCTGGCAGGACGGGTGCAGCCACATGATGTACCAGCATGGAAATGGGATGGTATCCCAGTGGAATTCATGAATGGGTTACCACACAGATCTGGGGGACACACTCTTATCTGGTTGATCACTGTCCGACTCTCCGTGTCAAAATTATTATACCCTTCTGAGAGTAGGGATCGGTAGGGGACCTCGGATGCCTCTAAATCCAAGAGTTAATGCATTTACACAGGCTACCATCAATGATCTTCATATACATTGTGGCACAATTTACATTCTTGTTATGGAAGGGATTGTAGTAATCATTTTGGAAGATGCTGATATTGATCTCAATCATTCATCCACATATAGATATTTAAATGGAGAAAACCATAAAGACCATGGAAGACATTATTCATGCTAGAATTCTAGATTTTGGTCGTAGTTTTGAGGACCACCTTCCATTGGTGGAGCATGCATAAAACAATAGTTATCACCCCACAATTGGCATGGCACTATTGGATGCATTGTACGAGTAGCCATGCAGATCACCTCTACGCTAGATTGTCCTAGGTGAGTTAGTACTCATGGGTCTACAGCTATTAATGGATATCACTAAGAAGGTTTAGTTCATCCAATTGCGGATGAGAAAAACACAGGTCAGACAAATATCCTATGGGGATATGAGACAGAGGCCCATGGTGTTCTACGAGGGACACTATGTGTCCCCTCTTGTCTCACCCCCACTGGGATTGTCGAGATTTGGACAAGGAGGAATGCTTTCTCTAAGGATCATCAGACCATTGTAGAGTCATAACAGAATTGGAAAGGTGGCGTACAACATTTATGTTATACCATATATGTGTCAGGATCACAATTTTTTCCACGTGTTGTATCTATGGTGGTATATGAATGATCCATCACATTCATCGACTGGTGTGAAATAGACATTGCCGATGGGGTGTCATTTCCAGAATTACGAGTAGAGAAAGTGGATTGAATATAGTGTATCCTACATAGATGGTCTATTCCACTAGTGTACATTAAGTGGAAGCATAGGAATATTCATGAAAAAACATGGGAGAAGGGGGCTCAGATTCAATCATATTACCCTCATTCTTTCATTTATATTTTTATTGACTTAAGGGTACGTAAAGTCCTAATGACTGGGGTAAAGTATTTTCCCAAATAATCTGTGTAATTTTTTAAAATTATATAGAATTATTTTGAGACCAGATGCTCTAATGACACAAAATTCTAATGCATGATGAGCATAGAATAGAAATTTTATTTTTTTAGTTAATTTAAATATATGTGTGAGTTAGTTTTTCAAAATATCAAACTGGTGTTCTAATATAAAATATGAGGGAACTAATGAACTCTAAATTATGGGATTGTTCTAGAATGTAAATAATGTCTATCGGAAAGGGTTGACCAGAAAATTAAATTTTTAGGTATTTCACAAAAAATAATTTAATTCATTTTTTCCTTCCAATGGGAAGAGGAACATCAATTATTTGGTTCATAAATATATTGATAATGAGTTTGATTAAATGATGTTCATTAATATGTTGTCAAAATGTAGTGTACCAATGTAATAAATGAAGTGTAACAGATATGTTGATTCAGAAATGAAATAGTTTAACAATGCGATGATTCAGTGTAACAGAAAAGTTGCAAAATGTTTTCTTTTTATGGGTTAAAGAATTAGATAAATAAAAATCAATGGTTGTACATTCACCGATTAATCTACCCTGAAAATTATCTCCAATGATGAATAAATAAATCATGAAAATCGCCAACGACATCGGCACACCTATAAGAATGGAACCAGAGAGCGTTGAATGCCAATAGAACATGAATTACCGCAGACGAATCACTAGAATTATGAAATACAATGAGGTAGGGGTTGGTTTTTATTTTATTCCATTTTCTCCAGTCTTTGTTCTAGAATGAAATATGTGAATCAAACCACAAACATGTTGATACGTGGATCACTCATTCATTCATTGGGGTGCCTTTTTCGTGAGAGTCTTGTATTGGGAATTAATAATTGTGATAGAACTTCAATTCTTTATCCCTGGTTTCTAAGCCTCTAACACAGAGAGAACATGCTGACATGAACAAGGCTCAATCCCCTGTACCTAGTTCATTTTGGTGCATTCTCTGTGGTCGCATCTTTGAAATGGAGGCAATGAGGAATTGAGTCCATCGATGGGGAGATGGGATCCCATAGTGATTATAGGAACAAGAGTTGAGAAGAACTAACGAAAAAAGTGGACCAGTTGGTCTACTATAGTTATCGGTGACGTGTGGGTGTCAGCGGTAGTGCCGGTGACTACCGACAGTGGCCGCGGGTCGGTGATAGAGTGCAAAAATGGGATGCTGGATGATACTCTGCTCTGGAACAGGAAACTTCAGTACATTAGGAGCTACCGGCCTCTATGCTGGTGGCTTGCAGCGAGTGGGTTTGGCTACCCAGCCACATATTTGTCACTATAAACAAGGCTTGAATTCTGTCGTGAATGACAAGGTTTTGGAGAAATGGCCATGGGGGAGGAGGTGGCCTTGTAGATAACCCGAGGGGAAGGTGGGCGGAGATGGCTTCCATAAGAATCCCAGTTAGGTAGGATTTGGTTCACCCTTGGTGGGATGGGTAGGGTGTCGGCCACCCCCAGTAGGTCAAGATGGATCTAGGTCAGGTCGGGTTAGGTCTGTTTGATGTGGTCGACCCAAACCCTTACCCGACTAGTCCCCTTTCGGTAAAAGGATTGTTTCATACAAACCAGACATCCAATTGATAATCCATTTGTGTCTTTGGAACCCTCGTGTGGAGGTAGATATTTTTTAATACTCTAAGGAGGATTTAAAGGAAGATGAATTATGATGAATGGTGTTAATAGTTGATCTCCCAAAATCAAGCACACTACATATAGAGGACCGACAACTGAATGAGACCTAGAGAGTATTTATAAGATATCCTATGTGGATCAACTATGATAGACCAATGGGAGGTGGCTCATTGTGACCCAGAAGGCCTATGGTAGTGAGTGGTTGTGTGTGCCCCTACATACCCACTGTACTCGATGGGAAGGTATTCGTCATTTTGATGGCCAATGTGGGAAGCCACTATGTGGGACCAAGTATGACCATAGTGGGGAGAATCTATATGTGAACCAGAATAAACATAGTTTTTGAAATGTCCTAGAATCTCAATTTTTTTTTAATTATATGGAAATATTTTGAGACTGGAAATTTTGACGACGCATGATTATGAGGCCCATAGTGCCCAGAATGATCTGTCAATGTTTTGATAGACATTAAATAGAATGCGTATATAGTTTTACTAAAAAAGTGGAATAGCTCTTAAAAAGCTTCCATGATCATAAATATGATGGAAACGTTACTCTTAGGATAATTGTTTTACCCTATGCGTGACTTATGTTTTGTCAGTGCGGGGCTCTTGTGAGAAAACAAAAAAATATATTAAGCATAAATTAAATAACAAAATAAAATTATTTTATTTTTCAAATACCCATAACTCAATAATGGTAACTCAGATTGAAAATCCTATACCACCTCTGACTTCGTGACGGTATACATTATTTAGACTAAAACTGACATTGGCCGGCGTAGGCCACCAATGAAAGTTAGTTTTTTGCTGTAAATAAAATAATTTAGTGGCAGTTATTTTATTATAAAATATATAACTTCTAAATGGTATCTTAGAATGAATATATGAGAGTTCCATTATGTTAATTTCATATTTTTGTTCTTAGGTAGAGCCTAACCTCGACTGGCATGGGTCATGGGTGAACATTAATAATTTATTGAACTTTTTTTTAGGTACGTTGAGTAAACATAGGAGCGGCATTTTCTAACATTTTAAGAGGTTCTCAAAATAAAAAAATGAGGGCACCGTAGAATCCACAACGCTGGGATTATTATATGATCCACTTTATATTAATCAAAGTAGGTCTATAGAAAATGTAATTTTTTGTGACATTAAAAAAGGAAATAAAATAATTTTTGCTATTTTATTTCATATCATTCAACGAACAAGAAAAGTGGTGTGTGGGGCCAGCGATGTCTCATGCCAACAAATGGATTGACTTGCCTTCCTTAATTAACGATGTCGTTGGGGAAATTAGAAGCTTACTAATTAGGGAGCCCCATTAAATTCCAACGTTCTTACTTACCCTACCCATCTCCAATATATTGGGAGCTTGGGGGAGGTACCGGCATAGCTACATCATGGAACGAAGTGGTGAAGGATCATCGTGATGCTGTCACCTTAGAAAATGGATTCGATCGCAATTGGAGGTGATAAATGATGTCGAACCATAAACCGAAGGGCGATGTATGAAAGGATTCATTGGGAACCGGGTCCAGGAACGAAGAACACAATCCAACATCAAACGCGGGGGTCCCTCCAAAAAGGGTGTGACCCTAATGAACTAGGTCTAAAACCTACGCTATCTTTTCTATATCCTTGGGCCTCCATGGATGACCTACAACATGACGACACAAACTGGGTACATGGTGGATAGTGCTTCGACGAATGCCGCACGAGGAGGACATGACACAAAGCCACAGTGGTCATCAGAGTGGCTGACACTAGTCGGTCCTCGAGGAGGAATATCGTGCTGTCACTTTCCCCTAGTGAACAATGTGGGTCGCGGCTCGTTAGCTGCAGTTACTGGAGGAAGACAACATACCATCTAGCCGGCCACAGGTGGCAGTGCGGTGCACCACTAGAGAGGTCAGCCGACACATTGGCTGACTAAAATAGAACTGAAAAACCCCACCCCAATATTTCCCATGTGCCTCCTATCACTGCCATGTGGCACCACCGCTATGGGGAAAAACAAAGGCCATCGGCCATTCAGGAAAACCGGGGGGAACTCCCCCAATGGCAGCAAGGGAAGACCCCCTTGTGGGTCGCACCCCATGTGGACATGTCATTATCCCCTTGAAGGCTGAGTCACCCCCTTGCAGGCTGGCCCATCATGTCCTGCCACCCTCCTGGGCCACCACCCTACTAGGCCACCCCCCTCGTGGGCCGGGCTAGGATGGTCCGACCGGGTCGGACCATACCCGGGCCCAACCAGGCCCAAAATCACATAAAGGGATGTATCTTGAGAACCAAACATCTATTTAACAAACCATATATGTAGTTATGATCCTTGGAGATAGATATTCCTTTTGACTTAATACATGAATGGTTTGGAGAAACATCGAATATGGCTTGGTTGGATCACACCCGAATACTACCATGCCATCGACACTGAAATACCAATAACGCACAGCCCAGATGTCTGATTGACACATTATCTATTGTGTTGGAATCCTTATGAAGTGGAGAATCATCAAGTTAATTTTTTGTGATACATTGTACCCAATTTAATATGGCCAATGGCTTGAGGAGCGGTTCTCCTAATCACACAGCCTATGGTACACTATTGTTGGATGAGACCAGACGACTGCATGATGATGGCCCAGTGGGAAGCAGATATGTGTGACCAAACAGGCCAATGGTGGGGAGCGGCTCTGTGTAACCCAGTAGACCCATAGTACATGACAGGAAATGTACATTATTTCATCCAAGGTGGAAAGTGGCTCTGTGTAACCCAGCAGGCCAACGGTGGGAAGCATTTCTATGTGAGTCAGTATTCCCATGTTACTCATCCAAGATGAGTACCATAAAAGTTCAAGGTTTGTGGGATGTGGATTTGTGTGCCCTGGCTATCCCAATGTACTCGATAGTGGAAAATTTCAATATCTGTTGGGGAGATTGAATTTTTTGACTGACGATTCTACGTTTACTACCCTAGAATATACTTTGTGTTTACTTACTTGGATATCAAGATGTGACGAGTGTCTTGAGGAGAAGTTCTACAAAGAAGAATATGAATGTAACCCTATGGTTTTCTGAGACCTAAACACTACTTGATGATTGGAATAGTGGGAAATAGCTCTGTGTGACCCTGTAGGCCCATGGTGGGTAGCAGCTTTGTGTGACCTGGAAGACACACAGTACTCGACAGGAGGAGTACACCAGTTCAGCCAAGGTGGAAAGTGTCATTGTGAGGCCCAGAATTCCCATGGTGGGAAGTGTCTTTGTGTGACCCAGCATGTCCATAGTACCTATTAGGGATGGGTACCACAGTAGTTCAAGTTAGTGGGAAGTAGCTCAGGGTGACCTGGAAGGCCCACTGTACTCGATAGAGGAGGAGTTCTCCAACTGCAAAGGATTGTGATGATGTGATAATACTTATATCCTTGTGATAAAGTTTTTCATTTTTTGAAACGACTTTTTTTGTGTACTTTGCTTTAGGATTTATGGTTTATTCCTTTGTGAAACTCTAGGAGACCTATGAGGTTATCATAGTCCCTACTAAGTATCATTATACTCAACACTACATGAGCTCCACCTACATCTTTTTTGGTCTGGTATAGATGACGTACAAAATTGATTGAGGCTAAGGGATATAGGATGGGGCGGTTCATGGCGCTAGAACATTATGGAATGATGTGACATAGGGACTACATATCATGATCAATACCTATCCTTTATGTAGGATCCTTGGTGGATGATACATGTGATTCATTTCAATTTTTAGCTATTTTTTTTCTTTCAGTTGCAGTTGTCCTATTTCCAGTTTGGATTGTATCCTGGCCCAATTTTAGTTTTTGTATTCTTTACTACATCTGTTTACTTCGCAGTTTCATTTATGGTGTTCTAGTCTGTGTGGCTGTCTCTCGTTTCATTATACTATGTGTGTTTTTACAGGTTTAGAGGCAATGCCTTCTCATTTTAGGGATACTATTTTCTAGTGCTAGTCACTATCCCTTGGCCTATAGAAGTCGGGCTTGGGGTAGTCATGACACCTGCCCCAGGGAATGGATCATGACAAAGTGGTATCAGAAGAGTTCTTTTCAACAAAAGAATTATAACCATATTATTTTCACATTGTCTATAATGATTACTATTATGAGTTTGGTTTTCTGTCTGGGGAGTCCAATGTTGGTTCAGTGGCCAATGTATCCATACAACAGGACCCTAAATTATTATTTTCAACTCAGTGCATGAAAACACTGATTGGATGTTTTTTTGAAGCGTTGTTCTTGTGATTTATTTAGTGTTATCTCACCAAGAGTATCTTAATGACCATGGAACACATATTATTTAACAGGATGCCATTGTGAAGATATCCAGATAGGATTATCATGAGAGTACATGATGACGGCCCACTAAGCAATGAGGCTCTAGTTAAGGGAACTCATACAATGATAGAACATTCAGGTGGTGTACCAGTAGTACCATCATCCGTTTGGTAGAAGTTAACACTAGCCACACTAGTAGACGATGCACACTGACTGAGCTCATTTCACGAGTTCCAGTGGTAGAGGCCACTGAGGATTCAATGTGTGATAGATTCTAAAGCAGTTGAGGACTAGTGAGAGGCTATGGATAGTGTTTTCCATGTATTTGGGACTCTAGATAATTATATGAAGATCCTATATTCCATTCTTTTCCAATACGTGACCATGAGGATAGTCCATAGGGTAATGAGGAATTAGTACTTGGATCTTTGCTCTATATGGTACATTTGGGAAATGTTCTGGCTATGTAACTACCCGTTGGACAGTAGTTACAACCGAAAATACAAGTAGATGACACATGTAAGAATAATGAAATACATGTGTTTCAACATCAGATAACCATCATGTTATTTGGCGTTCCCAACTCACATGTGGTTGAGGCCAGGCTTGAGGTGGTGTCTATGAGTTCCCTCGAGCTTCTACAGCTTCGGAAGGACGACATGCCGATGGCTGAGTATTTTTCGAGGCATACTGACCATTCCTAGTACTCGATGAATATGATACAATTAGTGATTCAGGGCTCAGACTTCCGAGAATGGTATGTTTAAGAACAACCGAGCAAGAATTATTCCTCTATGAATTTCTATTTATGTTAGTGTTCAAGAATGAACCTTTGTGGATGAATGTTCATTGGATGAGCGTATATAACCAGAGAATGTTAGCAGTGTGAAAGTAGAAAACTAGGGCATGTCTCAGATTCTTGGGCATGTAAAATGTTTCGGTAAGAGGATGTGATTGGGACAGACGAATATGCAGGGCTAGAAATGTGGAAGCATAGTAAAGAGAGTAGCATGAGGTTTTGTACATTTCGTTATGTTACAGCACCCCCATGTTTTCCTTAATTGGCTTAGGGAGCTTTAGGACAGGGGAAGGGAGTATCTACATGGGGCCAATGAGTGCGAACCAAGGGCTCTAGGAATGATTCGAGGTATGCCATGTGTCTAATACTAGCTGTCATGTCTATAGAAATAGGTACCAAAAATTCCTTCCTCACATGAATCTTTTCAAAGACCTAGATTTTCTTGTTAAATAGTTGACTTGAACCTCATGTCTGGAGATAAATTTGGGATTAGACTCGATAATCACACATACACTGATTGTGTGATATGATCCGTGATGTGAGAGTTTCAGTTGGATCCTCTTGATGGCAGTGTTGAGGCCTTATGACAATAGTTAGGGTATGGACTAGAAGAAAACTATTTATTCTCAGATTGACTATATTACGAAATTGGTTTTCATTAATCTAAAATGTTGTAATGTGGTTTTCCTTGGTTGGAGAAAACTGAAACATAGGAAGCAGAAGAAAAACTCATGCATAGTAGGGTGCAGACGTTCACTCTTGAGTTTATGTTCCTTAACCATAGGGTAGTGGGAGTTTTGTGTTTTCAGTTCCCAACAGGAGTGGAAGAGTGTGAGGAAATATTTTCAAATGATGTTTCTAGGGTTACCTCTATGAAGGGAGATGGGCTTCTTCTTTGGAAGGGTACAACCAGAGTTTTGAACAAGAATTATTCTGGGTGGAGGTACCCTTGTCAGCTTTGACAATGAAGAGAGAGCCTTTCCTGTGGAAGTACAAGATTTAGTAGAGCTTTTAGGTGCTGAATAGAGACTGATAGGATGAACAACGCTAAACATGACATGGAGTTAGCAAAAACTATCTTTGCACAGAAGATGTGGTGGCACTACCTGATGGGTGAATGATATACTGTTTACTCCGATCATAATAGTCTCAGGTGTATGTTCTTACAGAAGGACCTCTACCTGAGACATTGAAAATGGCTAGATTGTATCTCGGACAATTTCCTTGAGATATCCCATACATCATGGAAGGGGAACATGGTAGCAGATGCACTTAGCAAGAAGTTTTCCATATAACTGCTGAGTGAGGATTTAGAGCAGCTAATCCCACTACGAATAACCTTCGAGGATAAATATGGAGTATCATACCTCCAGTCTATGACTTTATCTCATCCAATTATTAAGAAATTGGGGGGGGGGGATCATGAGATCCTGATTATGTGGCCCGATGAGCTTAGATATCCTCAAAATGGTATCCTAAAAACTTTTCTGAAGGTGGGGAGCACGTCATCCTCTTCAGAAGAGGCGCAATGGTTACAGTGTTGCTTTAGGAGGATGTTTTGAGGGAGATCCATACATCCCATTTAACTATACATCATGGAGTGATGAAGATGTATCAGGGCCTCCGGCCTGAGTAATAGTGGCCATGGATGAAGGAACCAGTGGAAGAATATGTATCATGATGCCTCATCTGTCAGAAAGTGATGATTTTATAGAGCAGGCCTAACCAGCGTTTTGGAGATAGAGATCAGTGGAGATTGAGGAGGGAGACCATGTCTTCCTATGGAGATTTTTCCATGTTCGGATGTTATCACCACAGTTTATTGGGCCATTTCTGATACATTATGGGATAGGTGATGGGGCATACCACTTGGCACTTCCACCATAGTTGGAGAGGGTGCATGATGTCTTCCACATTTCTCAACTGAGAAGATATGTGCAGGACCCATCTCACATCGTCGGCCATGGTGAGAAAGAAAAATATAATGGTGGACATTTACAGGGGTTTCAGTAGTGATTTAGGATCGATAGGAGAGATTCAATCATGAACGATCGATACCTTTGTGGCGAATTACTTGCAGCACTATAACCTCCAAGAGAGAACATACGAGATGGAGGCTCAGATATGAGCTCAGTACCCCCATTTGTTTTTTAATCTGTGTTTTGGATTTTGGTGATGAAAATCATACATTGAAGGGAATTTAATCGCTCATAATTTCTGTGTAATGTTTTTAATTATATGAAATTATTTTGAGACGGAGAAATATAATAGCGCATGATTCCAAGGCATGGAGTTCCTAGAATGATCCATCAAAGTTTTGTTAAACATTAAATATCTTGTGTAAAATGTTTTCTTTAAAATGTTTAAGAACTCATAAACATTTACCGAAATCATAAATATGAGGGCATATTTGCGCTCAGGATGGCCGGTTTACCCTAGCCGCGTCTTAAGTTTATTCAGCACGGGCTTCCTGTGAGAAACCCCAAAAATGGAATTATTGTAAATAGAATAATTAAATAAAATTATTCTATATTTAAATTTATTATCACTAATGAATGGTAGCTATTATTGAAATTTTTTGACCACTACTGAACTCATGAAGGTATTCATTCCTTTTTATGATATTAAGATTGGCCAGTGCGGGGCACCAATGAATGAATGTTTTTGGACATAAATAAAATAATTAAATTGAAATTATTTTATTTTGAAATTCATAACATCAAATTAGTAACTCAGATTGAAAATTTGAGAGTAGTTTTGAGTTCATTAGGCCGTGTTCTCTTAGGCAGAGCCTATCCCCGACCGGCACAGGTCGTGTGTGAACGTTAATAATTTATTGAATTTTTTCTTAGGTACATTCATAAAACATTCCATTGGTGTTTTCAAACATTTGAATTGGTTCTGAGATTACAAATCTGAGAGAACTGTAGAATCTGTTTTTCCCTAATTCGCTTAAGGGATAATTTAAATTGATCGAAGAATGTCTTGAGAAAAAGTTGTATTTTTCGAATTTTTAAATGAAATGAAATATACTATTTTTTATTTTATTTCAAATCCTCCAATGGTCAAGAAAAGTGGTGTGTGGGGCCTGCGATGTGTCACGCTAATATATGACTTGACCAGACAACCCTATAAAATGACGTCGTTGGGGAAATTTGAAGCTTATTAATTAACGAGCCCGATTATATTCCAACATTGTTACTTATCCTCCCCCTCTCATTTATATATAGATCTTGGGGGGAGGTTCCAGAAGGGAATTTCCAAAAAGCAATGTGTTGAAGGAGCACCGCAACGGTGGACCCTTAGAAGATGGAGCCGATCCGAGTGGCAGGTGGAAGAGGAAAATGAACCATGAACAGAAGGAGGATGTGCGAGAGGCGTTGTTTGTAACTAGTCGAGGGATTGAATAACATGATCCACCATCAAGCTCGAGCATCTCACCATCAATTCTAAGTTGGGGTTTATTCGTTTATAATTTTTAATTGATCTTCCTCTTCTATATTCGTGAATGGCGGGAAGAACGCTGGTCAACCAACTAATGGGTTGACCCACAATTAATTCATATTTGTGGAAGGTTTTTGCATGGTATATTGTGGGGTTTATCTTCTTTTTAAATTCAATTGTTTATGAAAACCTTAACCCCCTTCATGTTTACAAGCTAACGTAGAGCTGGAGGCCTAATGAAGCCATTGTGAACCCACTTCTATCTTTGCAACATCCATGTGGCTCCATTGATGATAGTAAGTGTGAGGACATTGGCTGGATACACGGTGGATAGTGAATCGATGCACGCCGCAAGATGAGGTTGCGACACAAAGCCGCTGTGAAGAAAACATAGCGGTTATCTGGAGTTCGGGAAAATCGAGGGTCACTCCCCCCAATGGTGGCTTGGGTGGACGCACTTGCGGGTCGCGCCCCATGCCGTCAGGCCAACACCCTATCGAGTCGCCCCTTCATGGGAAGACCCCTTGCAAGTAGCCCCTTCGCGGAATGTGGCCCTCCTGAGCCGCCCCCTCATATAGCGGCCAACCACTCTGGGGGTAAGGACGCCCCGTTGAGGGTCAAGATGCCACTTTTTCATGCTGGGCCAGACATTAGCCCTGTGGGCTGAGTCATTCGAGGCCCAGAATAGACCAGGATTTGCGGGGTCGGTCCGATCTGGTCAGACCGGACCTGGGCCCAACCGGGCCCAAAAACACTTAACGGACCTTATCATGAGAACATGGCATCCGTTTGGGGAAATTTCTATGGTGTTCGAATCCTTGGATCTATGGGGTAATTTTGACATGATCTATTAATTTTTGGAGAAACATTGAGTTTTTTTAGGTTGGATCAGACACGAATCTAACTATTCCCTCGACACTAAAATGCCAATAATGCATAGGTCGGGTGTCTAATTGACGTGATGTCTATTGAATCCTAACCCTTATGAAATGTAGAACCATCGGGTAATATCTTTGTGAGACATTGTAAAAATTTTTATATGACCAGTGGCTTGAGATGTAGTTATCCCAAGCGTTCTATGAACGGAACACTACAACTGGCTGAAACCTGAAAACTATTTGACGATTGCCCTTATGGGAAGCAGTTCTATGTGACCTATAAGAATAATGGCGAGGAGTGGATATTTGTGATCTGGTAAACCCATGGTACTCAATATGATGAGTTACAATATTCATCCAAGGTGGAATGCAACTCTACGTGACCTAGTAGGCCAATGGTGTGAAGCAGCTCTGTGTGACCTGGCATGTCAACAGTAATCATCAGGGATGAGTACCACAACAGTTCAAGGATAGTGGGTGACTAGGAATTCCCACTATACTGAGTAATAGAGGATTTCACTAGCAGTTGACGAGTTCAAGGTTTGTGACTAATGATACTCTAAACACTACCCATTAATATACATTGTGGTGACTTCCATGTATATCAAGATGTGGCAAGCGGCTTGAATAGTGGTTCTCCCAAGAAGTATGATCTTGGAACCTTGTGGTTGGATGAGACCTGAAGACTGATTGATGATTGACCCAGTGTGAAGCAGCTCTGTGTGACCGAGTAGGCCACAATAGGGAAAGACTCTATGAGACCTGGAAGACCCGCATCACATGACATGAGGACTACCTCAGTTCGTCAAAGGTGTGAAGCGACTCAGTGCGACCCGACATGCCCATGGTGTGATGCAGCTATGTGTGACCTAGAATGCCCATGTAACCCATCAAGCATGGGTACCAAAACTATTAAAGGTTAGTGGTAAGTAGTTATGTGTGACTCGGCAGGCCCACTGTACTCAGTAATAGTGGAGTTCTCCAGAATATGAGGATTTTGATGATGTGATAACCCATATATCCTTTACCTCAAGTGATAGCTGGTGTGATATGGCTTTTGTTGTGTTCTATTTCATCATTCATTGGGTTTTTTCATTTTTCGAACAGTAGGAGACCTACCGAGGTCTCAGGGTCCCTAATATGTATCCGTATACTCACCCCTGCATGGGCTTCGCCCGCACCATGTTGTGTATGCTACAGATGACATACAACATTGATTAAGGTTGAGGGACCAAAGACTAGGTGGTGCTTGGAGCTGGGCCTTTTTTCTCTGATGTGATGCACGAACTACAGATAGTGAGTTATACCTACCCTTCAAGTAGGATCCATGGTGGAATATATAGGATCTACCTTTCACTTTTATATTGTTTTGTACTTTTTCAGTTGTACATGTACTTTTCCCAGTTGGGCTTGTATTCCGGACCACTTTTACATTCAACAATTTTAATTACAATAGTTTACATTGAAGATTATTTTCATGAGTTCTAGTCTATGTGGTTACCTCTTATTGTTTTCTACTCTATGAGTTTGTACTAGATTAAAGGAAATGACTTCTTGTTTTGGGGATACGTCTTTCTGGTGCTAGTCGATAGCCCCTGGCCTACAGAAGGCGGGCTTTGGGTAGTCACGGCACATGCCCCGGGGGATGGGTTGTGATTGTTGTAATGTCCCAACCCCAATTACCCAGAGTTGGTGCATTCTATTAATATTTTTTCATGATTATAATGAATAATGTCTCAAAGGACTGATCGGTTTACCTGTCTTGGAAAATAGATTACATACATGAATGTTACGTTACACTTTATAACTTGCAACAATCATAAATAATACTTCGAAATTCCATTATTCCCTTAGCTTAACCCTGAATATCAATTATAATACACTTCATTGAATATTTGGAAAATAAAACATAAGAAAGGGGTGAGCACAGATGCACAGTAACGGTAAATAATTTAGCTGAAGCTGTAAACTTTTAATGATGGTTGTGTAATAAAAAAACATTTAAACATATTTGTGAACATAAGGTGACAAGAAATCATCACCATATAAACATGTACATGGATATTCTACTTGACAAATAATCACTTGTAATAACTAATTTAATAGTATGGGAATGCATAATGTCTAACTTCATTACCATATAGTCAAGGCCTCATGCCAAGACTACAAAAAAAATCAATGCATTTTTCCAAAAAAAAATAATTTCTTTCACAAGACCTACTAAATAATCATGGAGCTATGGAGGGCTCCACTAGTCACTTACAGTGTTTACTACATTCCTCACATGAGATTTTTGTATGATAACATAAAAATTCATATTAATACTAGAATAGGAAATGTCAATACCTTAACCATAAGCCCTGAATGGTATAAAAATATTACATCCACAGTAAAACATATCAAAACTCATTCAATGAAATATTGATGATTGTTTTATAATAAATCAACCTCAATAATTAAAAATATATAGTAAAGGATGATGATATAGTTAAAATTATCAAAAAAACCTTTTGAGTGAAATACCCCTATTTCATGAAATAATTTAAAAGTCGCACAATTTATAGAGGATGAAATTTAACAGATATTTTTTAATCAAAGTGTGTGATACCACTTTAAATATTTTTTAAGAAATTTAAATTTTAAAACACTCTTGTTTGTATAAATAAATCCTTAAAACCTTTTTGAAAAAATGGACATTACTGAGAAATATTTTTATAAATAAATATTTATAATATTTAATATGAAGTATTAGTTAAATAGTACCCTAAAAAATCATTTAGAAAATGTATTTTATGATTAATTAACATGTATAATATATATTTTCATAAAATAATTATACATAAAAAATCGAATATAATAAATATATTAAATAATTAACCCTTACTGTGTACTTGCATTTGGTCGAGGGTCGGTTTAACCTCTTGTATAATGACCACAGTATGTTTTTCAATTATAAAAGAAACAAATTAATATTTATTAAATTATATATAATTCATTTTTGACTTTATAAAATACATTTAATAAAAATTTCCTCGTTAAATTATCATTTCAGGTAATAATAGCTTTCTTTATCGTACATGTTTTTACTTGTTATTCTTGATAGTATCACATAGATCATGATTTAAATATTTCCATAATATATAATCTGATTTATATAGTATGTATATTTAGAATATGAATATTTAGAATATATAGATATATGAAATGGAAAACACCATTTATGGATATGGTAGACTATACGTATGCATAATCACAGTTTCTGTTTTTCATATTTTATTTAGTGGAACTAAGTACAAAAGATATATGTAAATACACACACACACACACACACACATATATATATATATATTTATATAAATATGTATATCCATCAACATTATTATTTAATATATTACATAATTATTAATAATATAAAATTTTATAATTATTGTTGAATAGTGAACATGGAAAAGAATATCATCGCGTCGTGGAGACGGTAAGTCGTACGTACATACGAGTGATGATATAATTTCGTTAATGATTAATATATGGGTAATTGGATGGTATATTAATTGTACTAAATAATTTTCATGTTATTTTTATTATTTATATATGTATTACTCATCATTATACCCAACCAAATAACAAAGTGTTGAATTATAAATTACACAATAGTGTGGAGATGGTATGTTGTATATACGCACGCATGGAGACATTGTCATTCATATAATGGATAGAATAATTATTATAGTTATACAATATTTATAATATTATAAAATTATGTATATGTAATTATAGTTATCATATTTTAATGGAAATAACAATGAAATTAAACGTGGAAGAAGTATAGAAAATTGAAAGAGGTGATAAAAAATAAATCTTTTTCATGTGTTTCTTTTTCATTTAAATAAAAGGGATCAATATGTTGGATTTATTCTCAAAGGAATGCCTCTAGGTTGATTTCAGGGATGTTGGGATGTGATTTGGGTATGGTATTAATGAGCCAAATTGCTTCGGAGGTGTGATTTTGAGAGAAGGGGATGTACCCTTTTATAAGAGAGATAAGTGTCACATTAGGAAAATATGGAAATATTATTTTATTATAAAATTATTTTCGGTTTCCAATGGATCCAAATGAATTTATTTTGAGAATAAGGTGGCGATGGGTTGAAAAAATCCCATCCAATAGGTTTTATACATGTTTAGATCACCATATTAATTATATCTTTTATATTTAACCCATAGTTAAATGGTTTATCTTTTAACATATATTCCTGTATTATTATAATAAATGGATTATGAACTTAATATAAGAGGCCAAGGGAACATCAATCGGTTCATTAATGACATAACTCTCATTATATATGTCATTTGGCCGAACCATTGATTTTTTATGACTATTATATAATTTCGTAAAGTCAAATTTCTATTAAAAACTCTTTTATGATAATCAAATTTCCTCAAAAAAAATTCATTAAACTAACACGAAAATTTTCCTATTAACATATAAAATTTGTGTAATTAATCAATGTATCAATTTATATTTATTTCAGTATTTATAATATCAATTATTTTAATCATTCATTAATAATGAATTTAATGCATCATCATTGTGTCATAAATAAATTTAATTATTTAATTTAAAAAATTATAAATAAAATACCATTATGTAGGAAATTTTCTTAGCATTATAATGAATATTTATTTCCTAATTTATCTTATATATAACCCTAAATTTAAACTTTTAAGTTATTAAATATTGAATTTTACACTTTTAACTCTTTATTAAATAATATAATAATAAATTTCTTTATCTAATTGACTAGAAGATAAGAATCATATATAATTTCTAGGGTTGTTTTTTGTCAAAATTCACTCATCTAATAAAATTAGAACTTGTTTTGGGTAATTAGAACATCATTTTTTACCTTTAATCGCCATATATACATTTAACCCTGGTAAATAAAATTAAAAATATAGTATTCACAAAAAAAAATTCATCTTATTAAACCACATTTTACTTTATGATATCAACCGTGTCTCTCGGATTTTTGAAATTTAATTCACAGAAGCGGTAAAATTATGTTTTATGCAAATATCCAAATGTTCCTAGAAGGTGGGTAAAAGAAGTAAAAATGTAAACTAAAATTTTATATATCTAATATTATTATAAAATTTCTCCAATTAATTTCATTAGAATAATGTAGGTATTTTTTATCTTTTATTCTTTAATATAAATTTTAATAAAAAAATAATTATATAAACAAAATATGGATTGAAAAATAAAAAAGTGATTTTCACTATTCATCAAAAATTGAATGTTTTCAGAAAAATAACAAAAAATCAGTATATGATATTTTTTTAAATATGAATTAAAAAAATAAGACTATTTTACAAAATTAATATCATAGATGTTTCACTAATTAATTTAATATTAATTCTTGTTGTCAAAACAAATGAGCAGGTTTTTTAAAATGTAAAAACAATTAAAAGATTGACATGTGTTAATATCTAATTAAAATGAAAAATTACGTATAATGGCATATATTATATTAAATGATGAAATTATAATCTAATAATACATTAAAACCACTCTATTGAAAAATTTTACACTATAAATTATTCATATTAATAAATATATTTTCTTTTTAAATTTATTGTTTTTCATTATTCCTCAATTTTGAATGTTCTTAGAAAAGTCAAAAAAATTTATCGAAACTGTTTTTTTATATCCCGCTTCTAATGAAACATTTTATTTTTATTCAAATATAGTATATAAAATTCTCAATTATTGGATTTAATAAGGTTTCCCCATTAAAATGTGAAAAAATTGCATTTTCTGAAATAGACATCTTTTATATAAAAATTTAAATATTTACTTCTATTATGTCTAACAAACAAATAAAATGAACATTAAAATTATAAAGGATATATATAAAAGTCGAAATGTGGTTAATACTATTCATAACCACTTTTTGAATAACTAGTTTGGTAAGTCATGGTGCACTTGAACATGTTGTTGTGTGTACCGCAAGCTATTAAATTGATTTAAAGAGATAACGTACTATGAAATCTTGCGGTGTTACATTCACACATCCTTAAATAAATTTCACCCTTGTAAAAAGATATTTGTCTTCTAAAATAAACGTTTAAAAATAGAAAATTTATTTATGGTAAGCCCACATTGTTAATAGGGATAATAAAATTTATTCTAAAATAGAGGGAAATGGAAATGAATAATTCACCGCCAAATTATGATCTCGAATAAGTGAACATTGGCAGAAATTACAGACACATAATTGGTGGAAAATGTAGATATATTTTGGGAGTGATTGAGTTCATCAATCAAAAACAAGTGAACTATATATTTAATATTGATGGCCTCAATGCCATAAATCTATGATGATTTAATTACCATCGGTTCAAAAAAACCTAAGGTATTATGATAACACATTTTAGTTTTTAGGATCCATTTTCTAATGTTTATGAATTAAATACATCATAGAATAAGAGAAAAAAATACTTGATGAGTAGAGTTCCATACTTCAACTAACTTCTTCTACAAACTAATATTTCACTTCAAAAGATAATAGAATTCGAAAAATATTCTATTTATCTTAATTGTATAGGGTTTAAAATAAATGAATTTATAATTCATTATTCAGATAATTTAAAAAAATCTATATTATAAAAACCAGGACATTATGTATGCTAGTGGTAGGTGATGCACCCTTTTCACCATTTAGTTGAGGGTTCAAGTCTCGTGACCTTTCTAGATGCGACAATTTGTCACCCAACCTAAGGTTTTTCCATTTTATAACAATCCAAAAATAATCTTATGAAATTTTTAAGATTAAAAAACATTATCAAATGTCCTAATTAATTCATTCAAACCATTAGACTTATCCAAATTACATCTGTCAAAACTCACGGTCCATGATTTTTATGGAAGGTAAAAATAGTGAAGATATCTCTGTCAACATAATAACATTTGAATACATTCATCATGCATAAACGTAATACTTATTAACACCCTAAATTACTATAAAACCATAATAATTACATTCACACTCCTTTATTCATTGTAGGATACTGGATTAACCCCTTATATCCAAAAATGGTGTAAACTCCAACAATGATGGAATAAACAATAAATTTATTAGTTTGAAGGTAGTCAAGAATATCTAATATTATTTTTCCAAATCAATCTTATATTATTCTAAAATCATTATATCAACTTCAGAAACAAAAGAAGGGTTATATTTTTCCCAACAATATATTTTCTAAAATGTTTTACTTGAAACATTGTCACGTCACTTTGTACCATAAAATCACAAAATCATTAATGAAAATGTACATTAATACAATCCTTATATATATTATAACTCTTATAACAAGTAAATCATTAATGAAATACTCAAATGATAGAATTCTATAATAATAACATAAGAACACTAATATTTTTTTCATTTGCAGTATTATAATAACTTGATTATTATCCAATAGCATCATTTTGGGTATACTCTGATGATTGGGAAATTGATTTGCCTAGTTTCTGATATTCTTGAAGATGAACCATTGTATATTTGAAACCATTTTCTTACCCATTCAATCCCGTACTTGGTGTCCTTTTTCTCAACAATTATAACAAACTCTCATTCCCTTCAAGCTTTTACCAAGGTGATTCTTTCCACATTTATCACATATAGAAAAAAATTTCATTCCATTAATTCCTTTATTGATCATTCTCTCTATCATCCTCTTCTTCTCCAAATTCCGTTCAAAGCCACATGACTCAGATAATTCATATAATATCTTATTAAATCATGATACTATTTATTCATATAATGAGAATATGTGGGATACTATTTTTCTTCTAAATGTTGGCATAAAATCATGAAATATATAACCCTTCTTACTATTTGGATCAAGAATGTTGTTGGGGTTCTCATTCCTTATACATGACACCAATTCTAAATTATGAAATACACTTGGATATATGATATCATAATTTATAATAAAAAATCTACAAAAATTCCCAACATTAATTGAATATTTTCCACATATAGTCTCATAATCCAATAAATGGGTTCTTTACTGACTTATTTAATCATACAAACTTCATAATGGCTTGTAATGAAAATGATAATTGTCATAAACATATCCCATGGGAGTGTCAAAATCCAGAGTGCAGTAAGGCCCGTTGTCGTGTACCAAGATACCCTTGGTCAAGACTGATTCTGCTTGAGGGAGTTTTCAATCAAAGTTAAATTTGTGCCAGAGCCGCCTCTACCTGCTCGTATATAGACAGGTATGTATTTTTTTTTGAAAAATCACAAAATCTCTACATTAAATAAAATTATAGGACGTTTTTAAATAATAATTATGAAATCCTATCATTTGGGTAATGTTATATAATAAGGGTTTTTCTAAATATTTTTTCAAAAGTTATTACTAAACATCCTCTGATACCAACTGTAATTCCTCCTCCCCAGTTAACTAGATTTGGTGCATTGTTTTAATATATTGGAATGATTACATGAAATCATGTCCCGAAGGACCGATCAGTTTAGCAGTCTTGGAAAATTGATTATATACATGAATGTTACATTAAAAATTATAACATACAAAACAACATAAATAATATTTTGATAACACCACTAGTACCTTATCTTGACCCTACCTGTCAATTATTAAACACTTCTTAGATTTCGGGGTAAATAAAACATAAGAAAGAGGTGAGATTAGATGCTCAGTAAAGGTAAATAATTTAAAAAATCTATAAAATTTTAATGAAAGATTTGTAACAAAAACTCAAAAATATTTTAAACATAAGAAAAAACATAATATGGAACAAAAAAATCAATCATGAGTATATAAACAAGCACATGGTTATTGTACCAGTGAAATAATTATAAGTAAAAAGTAATTTCATAATGATGGAATGCCTAACACCATATATCATTACCATATAGTCAAGGCCTTGTGGAAAGAAAACAAATTAAATTTCTCTCATGGTCTTATGCCAAAACCCTAATTTGACTAATGAGACATACTAATGCATCGAGGAGATATAGAGGGATCCACCCATCACTTATAATGTTCAATTCATTCCTTATATAAATTTTTTGAAACATAACATAAACATTTGTATTAAAACTAGCATATGAAATGTAAATACATTAGCCATAAACCATGAATACTATAAAAATAGCATATCCACAGTAAAATATATCATTACTCATTCAATAAAATATAGAATATTTTATTATAATAAATCAACCTCAATCAAAAATAATGTCATGTAAAGAACGATGATATAGTTGAAAATGATAAGTAAAACTCTTTGAGTGAAATTCCAATTTTTAATGAAATCATTTTAATGTTGAAGAATTTTTAAAAGATGACAATTGACTGATATTATTGAACCAATGTGTCCCATACAACATTGAAATATTTTAATGTAATTAGCATTTTAAAAAATTCATGTCCATATAAATAATTCCATAAAACCATTTTTAAAACATGGATATTAATGAGAAAGATTTAAAAGAATAACATTTCAAAACATTTATATTTATTTTTTAGTTAAAGTGTACCTTAAATGAATAATGATTTAAAATTATTATTTGAAACCTGGACATGGATAATAAATATTACCATGAAAATACTTACACATAAACAATCTTAGATAATTATGATATTGATGAATTATCCATTACCTTCTACATCGTATTGGTTGAAAGTATGTTTGACCTTATTTATAATGTTCAAAGTCTGTTATTTAATTATAATAGAACCATATTAATATTAATTATATCATAATTGAATCATTTTTGAATTTTTATTACTTATTTAATTATCATTTCCATGATAAATTAACATTTTCGGTAATAATCTCTTCCTTTATCATATGTGTTTTTACTTGTTATTATTGATCGTATCTCTTCGATCATGATTTAAATATATCCAGAATATGAAACATGATTTGTATATCATATATATTTAGAATATAAATACATATAATATATAGATATATGAAATTTAAAACTACATTTATAGGGACGGTAGGTAGTACGTACGCATAAACTATGTTTCTATTTTCTTATCATATTGAATAGAACTAAGTGAATATGTTATATATAAATAAATAATTAGGTAAATATAAATATATATTAATATATATCCAGTAGACTTATTACTTCATATATTACATAATTATAAATAATATATATTTTTATAATTATCATTGAATGGTGAATGTGGAAATGAATCTCATCACGCCGTGGAGATGGTAAGCCATACGTACACACGAGTGACGATATCATTTCCTTAATTATTAAATGTTGTTCAATTGGATGGTATATTAATTTTAAATATACTTTATCATTTTATTGTCATTATTTATATGCATTTTTTCATATTTATATCCAACCAAATAATATATTATTGAATAATAAATTACACCACAACGTGGAGACGGTAAGTCGTACGCATGCATGCATGGTGAACTTATCATTAATAGGATTGATAGAAAAATGAATATGGTTGTACCATATTTATAATAACATAAAATATTTATGTGTTACTGACTTTATTATATTGTTATGTAAAAAAAATAAATATAAAGTGGATGAAGAATAAAACTTTGAAAGAGGTGATATAATAATTACGGCTTCTTCGACTGTGTCTCTTGGATTTGAACAAATGGACTCCTTTGGTTGGATTTATATATAGGGGAAGGACTTCAGGTTTTATTGAGAGATGTTTTGAGGGGATTCAGTTAGATCTTCACTGAGAGAAATGGCATTGGAGGAATGATTTAGAGAGAAGGATAAGTACCCTTTTATAAGAGAGGTAAGGGTCATTTCAGGAAATGCATGAAATATTATTTTATTATAAAATATAATTCAGTTTCTAAAGGAAAAAATTTATTTATATCAAGGGTAAGGTGGGGATGGGTTGAAAACATCCCATCAAATATGTTCTATACATTTTTAGATCACCATATTAATCTTATCTTTTTGATATAACCTTTGGGTAAATAGGTAATATTTTACCATGTCTTATTGTATTATAATTATAAGTCTATAATAAAGTTAATATAAGATTCCAAGAGAACCTAAATTGGTTCATTAATATTATACCCATCATTATATAAGTCATTTTACAGAGCCTTATATTTTTAGCACTATTATATAATTTAATAAAATAGTATTTGTTTTAAAAACTCATTTTTGTCAATTTTGACACTATTTAGTTTTTGGTTTTTCTTAAAGATATAAAAATCTGATTTCTTCGTAAAAAATTCATTGAATTAATATTTATAACATCAAATATTTTAATCATTCAATAATAAAGTAATTACAGCATCATCATTGTGTCATACATAAATGTAATTATGTAATGTCTAAAAATTATAAAAAAAATACTCTAATTTAAGAAAGAATTTTATTTTTCTAATTAATAATAATAATCTAATTTATATTATGTAAAACCCTATATTAGAAATGTTTTAGTTATTAAATTTTAAAATTTATTCTTTTGACTCTTCTTTAAATATAATTATAATAATTGTCTTAAACTAATCCATGTGAATGAAAAGGATCATATTTTATTCATAAAGTTGTTTTTGGTCTAGAGACAGTTATCCAAATGAAATAAGACAAGTGTTGGGGTAATTAAAATGTCCTTTTTAACATTAATTAATATATTTACATTAAACTGGGGTAAATAAAAATCAAAATGTTACTATTCACAAAATATTATTTTCATCACATTAAACAACATTTTACTTAAATATTTTAATAGTGTCTCCCGGATTTTTGAAATTAAATTCATATAAGTGGTAAAATTATGTTTTTTTTTAAATATGTTAATGTGCCTAGAAGGTGGGTAAAAGATGTTAAACTGATCAATAATGTTTTATATATCTAGTCTTATTAGAAAATTACTCCAATGAATTACATTTTACTAATATATATATTTTGTGTCTATTTTTTATTTAAATTAAATTTAAATAAATAATAATAATTACATAAATAAAATTTGATTTGAAACAATAACACAATGCAATTCACTATTCATAATAAATTGAATGTTTTCAGAAAAGTAACAAAAATTCACAACAAAATATTTTTTATAATACAAATTCAAATATTAAGTTTATTTTACCATATTATTAGCATTGATGTTGCATTAATTAATATAATATCAATTCAAGTTGTCAAAACCAAAAATCTTGTTTTCAAAAAAGTAAGAACTATCAATAGATTGAGACATTTTTATGCCCAATTTATATGTGAAATTACATTTATTGATCTATATTATATTAACTTATAAATATATAATCTAATAATACTTTAAAACCACTCAAATGAATTATTTAACAATATAAATTATTTCTTTTAAAAATGATGCTTTCAATTAAAATTTAGTGTTTTTTATTATTCATCAAAAAATGAATGTTATAAGAAAAAAATCATAAATTTATCAAAACAATGATTTTATATCCCGATTCTAAAGAAGAATTTAATTTTGTAAAATGTACTATTAATTTTTTTTAAATATTGGATTCAGAAAGGGCTCTCCATTAAAAGGTTGTAAAATTGAATTTTCATACAAATAATTATTCAATTTGAAAAATAGAGTTTGTACATATATTATATTTAATAAACACAAAATATGAATGCTAAAATTATATAGGAAATGTATAAAAGTCAAAATGTGGTTAGTACTATTCATAATCTCTTTTTGAAGGGCTAGTTTGGTGTGTCTATATTTTCTCGAACTCAGTGTTGCATGTACCGCAAGCTATTAAATTAATTTAGAGATATAACGTACTATGAAATCCTAGGGTGTTAAAAAATTACTCATTTGTGATGAGTACCATAGTAGTCCAAGGTTAGGATGTAGAAGCTATGTGTGACCCGATAGGCCCACGGTGTGATGTAGCTCTATGTGACCCTGTATACCCATGATACTCATTCTAGAGGAGTACTCTAGTAGTACAAGTTATTCAGGGATTTTACTGATAGTCATACATTCATTACTCTAGATATTACCAAGTGTGAGGTATCATTCTTCGTGATATTGCTTCGTGAATGAGTTTTGTGATTATGTTTTTTGGTTTCCTTGTGGATTACTTTGTAGTCTTTCGTAGATGGGTTGGTGTCCTGACTAAGTATTTCGTCTCTCACCCCCTACACAAGATTCTCTCACACATGATGTGTCTATTTCAGATGATCGATGACATGGAGGATGAATTGGTGGCCATAGACCAGGTGGTTCCCAGTGAGATTAGGAAGGCGGGATGTGCTTCTATGGCTTCTAGAAGCTTCAATATACATACCCATCTGGTGGGGTTTTCAGCAGACAACTTCCAATGATATTGCACAATCTATTTTTGTAGTTTTCTTTTAATGGGTTTGTATTAATTACCATTTTATTTCATATGTATCTTTACAACTCATGGTTCTTTACAAGCATGCATGTTCCCTTTTCCAGTTTTATTTGGACGTGGTTTTATGTGTGTATGTACAGATACTCTGGAAAATGCCTCCTAATTGCATGCTGATGACTTCAGAACTAGTTTCCAACCCATGGCCTTTAAAATATGGGATTGGGGGAGTCAGATAACATATCATATTGGTTGGGTCATGACATCCACCCCATTAGACATCTCTATTGATTTATACTATCACTGGGCCTTAACAACCTCACTTAGAGAGATAAATTTTGAATTGACACATCAACAACAACCCATTTCAAAACACTCTCCAAAGGGGGATTACAATAAAAAAATCAAAGACACTAAATAATCATCATGTTAGGTTAAATAATTTCATAAAATAGGTAATTGAAAATGTCCAAAAACAACAGTCTCTATATGGAAAGAGTCCAAAAAATAGCTATAGTTAATGAACGAATATTAATGAATCAAATTCCTATACGCACTTCTCTATAACATTGTACTGCAACAAGCCATGAGATAATTGAATATCATTCCGTTATAACATATTATAATTAATGTATTGGATCTCCATAATCTTCTCATCGATGGTCACATTACCGTCAACATTATATCACCCCAATCGATGAAAATATATTTTTCATGAAGATAATTGAATAGTACGAACACAAGAATAAAATATAATATATATAATATATTGGTGATGTTCTATTTAATAAACCATGACTATAAATTGTTTTCACACCATGAAATGAAAATAAAACTAGGGATCTTTATTACTCCCATGACTGACCCTTCACGACCCATGATGAGGGGTCACCATTAGTGACACAATATCTACAAAAAAATTGGAAAAGGCATCCTTCTATGATCAGTATAGATCTAATTATTATATTTCACTACCTTTATCGATAAAAAAATCATATGAACCATCACTATTATGTTTTTTACTAGGTTTGGACCAATATATGTTGAAGATATAACCCCAATCCAGCACAACAAAAATTTGAATGGTTAGTCTATAAAAAAATGATCCCATTCAAATTGTGGAGTGTTAACTAATATTGTTAGACAAATATACAATATAATTATCATCATCGAATAATATCCCAAATCATGGACACAAGAATTAAGAATGGCTCTAAGTGTCTTGAGATCCATGTTTTTCTGAAATACTATTTATTGTATAAAATGAATCATTATTCATAAATAATATCACAAATCATAATGGAGTAATCACAAAAACATTTTAGTTGAAAAAAGGATCATAACAAGTGATGAATATCTTTGAGAGTCTATCGATTATCAACCCCACCTTTATAAAATTCACTAAAAAACATCAACTCACCTAAAATCATTGAGAAAAATTTTATTTGATGGTATCATCAAATGGGCCACTATCTCTTATATAAAATAAAAGATACCCTAGAACGTAATGAAAATAATTTATAATTACAATATATATTCCACCTCAATACAATCGAGGAACATATAATTGATGGAGAAAATAACTTAAAATAGAAAACACAACCATAGTCTTTATGAAGAAATAATATTGAGACATAATCTCTTTAATTAAATTATCAATCGTTCATCATAAATACTATAATATCAGATATTGGTATAATTTTTTCATGCAATGATGCATTTCAATAGATGATCTATGTAACCAAAAGAGAACTGGCTCATTCACTACAAATGGAAAAAAAATATCCCTTTTAATAACACATGGTGATTATTATTCCTAGAAAAAAATTAGGGGATTCATTTATAATAAATGGGTCTCTCCAAACATCACCCTCAATGTCCCAAAACATGGAAATATCTACCAAATGTTTTATAGTTTACTGCATATTCATCTAAATAAAATTATTAATCTATCTAATCTCATATAAAGATAGATCACTATATGAACGTCCATAACCCTTCAAAAATGTCCAAATTCATGCATGATAAAAATAAATGACTTCCTAATTAGTACATCATAAACAAAATTTTTCTTTTCAGACATATATAAATTCATAAATACATTGCCTATGGTGAGTTTAACTATAATTGCAACCGAAATTTCAATTTAAACTGAGAGACTACATACCTTAGTCTCTTATGATCGATAAAAACTATTCATTTCTCACTAATGAGCTAATGTATACCTTGATTTATGGAATGTATTGATACAAATGACATGAGATCATGGATGAAATAGTCTCTATCATGGAGATATAATTGTATATATCTATAAGAAAAAATAAATCAATACTAAATTGCAACAATATCCAATTGCGGACATGAAGCATCACGAAAATCATACAACCGAACTCCCTCTAGTAAAAAAATAATGTTGAAAATATTTCCTATAGGTACATGATTTTTTTGAAACTTGTATGTTCTAATATAATAATAATAATCCATCCTAGTTAAGGATGATAAATATTTAAACCCCTGATATATGTTCCCTATGAACCACCTATAATATCATTCAACATAATGGAAACTCTACCACATGGAAATATTCTAGGGGGATTCCTACAAATGAAAGCCTTATTCATAAATTAAACAAATGATACTCCATGGATTGACCAAACATTCCCCATGAAATAAACATATTGATCCCAAAATTCACACTTTTACTTCAGCAAAAACGATATACTGAAGATGTATAACTCCCAAAACAACTCACATAATCTATATGTTCTATTCCTAAGGTAAATTTTACACATGGAATTCAGGGAATAAAACTTCCATGATTGATCCACGAACACTCTGAATAAGTATTTAAAAAAACCAATTATCATATATATAGGATTCGTCACATCAAAAAAAAAATTCATCTCAATGAACTCCTAATTCCCAAGATGACATATTAATAGTCTTCAAAACATCCTCATATTTCAATAACATTTTATGATACCATGACCACATATAAGTCTTCATGAACTAAATATCTTCATTATATGACCAAATAAAACATCAAATAGTTGATGTTGTTAGAAATTCTTCACATTCACCAATTTCAAGGGATGATAATTAATATAGATATTTTAAAATTTTATGCCATATTTATGAGAAAAATATTTTCTCATTAATGTGAATAAACTTACTAAAAATATCCCAATATAAACATGTCATCAAGCTATACTTGATGCTATTTTGAAATAGAAGTGTACAATATATATATATTCCTCATGATCAGAGAAACATTTCATTGTAGATATATACTATACACGAACTACAATTGAGGTGGAAATTCCATATAATATTCTAAAAAACATTTAAATACTCTTAAAAATATCTAGGATACAGTAATATATTAATCATTGACTAATATAGAATTACATTAAACAATAATAAATAAAATTATGTGACATGGCATCAACACATCCAAGGTTATCATCTTCCAATGGACATATAAGACATACAATCATCATTAGAAAACATAACCTTCATCTTGATGAAATGAACTATAGCCTACACCAAACAAAGATAGCCCAAGCCAAGGATGTTGTGGTATGTATGAATTTGTAATCCTATAAATTCGCCTAAAGAGGATTTCTACCATAGAACTATTTCACCAACTCTATATAATACATACAAATAAATTTGACCCTCCAACTAGAACTATCAAAAACCATGAAACTAAATAGATTCCCAACTATTTTCCCAATGGATATATTAGGGAATGTTAATTTATCATGTTAGTAACACCTGAATAAGAGAATGAAAGAACTCTTATAGAAATAGTGGTTCCTCAAATGACATATGTCACACTTAACATTGTTAACACTATGGCATGTTATAATCCATGGAATACTCTGCAACATATATAACACCAATGATGAACAAAAATATGTTCACAAACCACACTTTGTGTTTGTTGATAATCTCGTTGATGTTCTCTACATTCTCTATCTAATATCTATTGGTCCCATGCTTAAGCATCATGTCTTTGGTTCATCAGCCAATACATCCTCAATAGAGGAATGCAAATATGAACACCTGTTTGAATTTATTGTCATTAGAAATTTCAAGCACACATTCCATAGATAACATCATACACACCAACAATACATATCTTTATATTCATTAGACGAATCATCTGATCGACCAACAATATTGAATTCAGATTATTTGGTTTTGGACCAACCCATGGATATCCAAAAGAACTTCTATCATGGTAAATGGTAAGAAAATTACATATACCTGGTTTTTTAGGAAACCTAATGACTGCACTCTCATGATAATCTGATTCTAGATAGAGTCCTCTCAATAAAATCGTATATTTCTAGCACCTCATGGTATGTGTGTAGCATAAAAATGATAACCTAATGGAGGATCTCTATATGGGGAGTCTCCTTGATGTTTCTCACCCTACACACCTCATGAAGGAATAGTTTTAAAGTATACCATTGTAGTTTCATAAAACTGATATGACACTCATATACACCTTAATTATCCAATTTCTCTATAATCATCTGGGAACCAAGGAATTTATTTATTGGGAATGGATTTTGGGTTATTTTTGTTATCAATCATCCCAAGGATGATTTGGAAGGTTTCCAAGAAATGTATCATATAGTTCAAGACAGAAATAACATTAAAGGTGACATTATATCCTACTATTTTCCATATTTTTGGTGTCCAAAATATGTATAATGGATTTCAATGTGAAAAGTGATTTTTCTTAAAGTCCTTATAAAAATATGAAAAATTCATGAGTTTTTTCACGATTGGCTTTGAAAATTGTTTTTTTTAAGGATTAAATAATTCTAATTGTGTTTTCTGTTATTATGATGGGCCTGAAAAATAATTATGGATTGGGGCATTGCAATCTATGATAGTGATCCACATGATTATGAGAATTTGGGAATCATAGAGGAGTGAAGGGATTAATGGAATGCTTCATGATAATTTCGAATTTAACAGGTGAATCATGATAGCAGGGTCACTACAAAGATATTTCTGAATGATCCATAAAATCCGCAAAGAGCAGGTGGATATTTTCAAATGGTAGATCATATAAAGAAGAGGTTTCCACTATTCAGTTATTACAAATTTGCATAAAGAATATTTGGAATCGCCTGGATTATATAAAGCTGATGGAGCTCCATGAAACTAATATTCCATTCATTCATGAGAATCATGAAAAGACCTGTATTGTATTAACTAATGATAATTCTTTTGAGAAATAGTTACTTCACATTATTATGGTTTACCATATTGACAATGTGAGATTCATGAAAGAGATTGTTCTATAATGGAATAGGTGATTTGTAAATGATTTATTTTCCAGGAAGGAAAGGGATCATTAGGTTGGGAGATTTTTTAATGAGATTCACAAAAACGATTCACAAAAGTTAGTTTTAGAACATTTTTATTTATGTGAAAAATTATTTGAAGTGCATAAATTTAGGAATTCGATTCAATGGGTGTATCATGTTGGAAAAATACATAGACATTGATGAAAATATAATGAGGTGACCTTTAAGTTGATAAATTGCTTAAAACATCGCCGACAATAGTGAGCAAGTTGGATTCAACAGATTTGTTCTGAATGATTTCGTGATCTAACCTTAAATTATTGTAATGGAAATGTGGATGTAACAATGTGACTATAACCAAACATTTTTATTACAAAAGTTCGGAAGATTAATGGATTTTGGTACGTCTGACACACCATTAGTGTATGCTTTTTTGATTTTTCCGTTAGTGGTGAAAAAAGTTAACATGTTGTGTTTTTATTGTAGTGAAGTACATGTATCCACTACCTTAGATCTATGAACTATTCCACCAACTGAGAGGGGTATAGTGGTTCTCGATGTTTGACCTTCGGTCTGGTTACCACCAATTTTGATTACGGGATGAGGATATACCAAAGATGTCTTTTAGATGCCACTATGGTCTCTATGAGTACATGGTGATTCCATTTGGCATGAGAAACTCCCCCTCAATGTTCATAGGAATGATGAACTGGATAATCCAGCAATACATAGACAAGATCATAGTATTCTTCATTGAAGAAATCTTTTTGTACTCTATGTCAGAGGACGAGTACGTGTGATAGAGGTAGATTTTTCTGGACATTCCCTGAGAGAACCATCATTATGGGAAGCTCTTGAAGTGCTAGTTATTGATTCTAGGGGTCTACATTCAAGGAAAAGTCATTTCTGCTGATGGACTAGCTGTGGACCCAGCCATGGTAGAAGAATTGTCACCATGGTAGCCACCTCTAAGAGTGATGAAGGTGTACATAATCCATGGGTTCGTATGATATTATCAGAGATTCATTCCTGATTTCTCGGGAATATCATCTCAAATGACAGCCTTGACCAAGAAGGGGAAACCCTCCATGTGGACAGATATGTTCTAGTTGGATTTTGATCAGTTGAGGTAGAGTTGGATGAGCACCATGATCATGAGATTTCCGGTGGAGGGTGTCGAGAACGTAGTTTATTGAGATACATTGGGGACTGGGCTTAGAAACATCCTAATGTGGAGATAGGAAATGTTTGCTTATGGTTCATTCCAGGTTAGGCCACACGAGACGATCTATGTGTACCATGGTCTTGAGTTTGAAGTGGTAGTATTCACATTGCAGATGTGGAAACACAACCTTCTGGGTGAGGAGTTCATCATTTGATCTGACCAAAAGAGCCCCAAGTACATATTCTTGTAGAAGGAAATGTATATGAGATATCAGTTTTGGATAGAGTTCTTCATGTAATATGATTTATAGATCATCTATACTCCTGTGAAGGGGAACAAGGTTGGTTATAAACAATGATGATGGTCAAGATCACTATTGTTGAGTGAGGCGACCGAGTAGTTTGCCATGTTGCAGTCATCCTTCATGGCCATAGAGGATGCGTCTTACCTTCAGTCGATGGTTGTCACCCCTCCACTTTTACAACAAGTTTGGGATTCATAACTTTGGGATGTAGACTATGAGGCGTTACGTGAAAAGTTATCCACATGACATCCTCCTAATGAATATTCGCAAGGTGGTTAACATGTACTTCTTTTCAGAGGATGCACAATTGTACTAGTGGAATTACGAGAGGAGGTCCAAAGGGAATTTAATACATCACTCATGGATGTATATACTGGATTGGTGATGATGTACCAGGATCTCTGATGACAGTTCTGGTGGTCAGGCATGAGGATGTCAGTAGCAGAGTTTGTATCTCGATGTCTTACATTCGAGCAAGTGAATGCTGAGCATGAGGTTCCAATGGGATTAGCTCTCCCCATGGAAGTTCCGTAGTGTAATTGGGATGTAATATTATTGGATTTTGTGATGTTATTACCACCAACATCCATGGAGCCTGATTACATACAGGTGATCATTGACTGACTCACCATGTCAGACCACTTCCTTTATATCAAAGAGCAGAGTTCTGTAGAGAGGTAATAGAAAATATCCAATAACAATAGCCTTTATTTTCCAATAGTTCAACAAAATAGGTATTGTTAATGAACGCATGTCAATGAATCAAATTCCTATAAGCACTCCTCTATAAAAGTTTACCGCAAAAATACATGAGATAATTGAATATCATTCCATTATAACATATTCTAAATAATGTATTGGATCGCCACAATCTTCTCCTCGATGGTCACATAACCGTCAACATTATATCACCCCAATCGATGAAAAGATATTTTTCATGAATATAATAGAATAGTACTAACACAAGAATGAAATATAATATATATCATATATTGGGGATGTTCTATTTGATAAAACATGACTATAAAATGTTTTCACACCATGAAATTCAAATAAAACTAGGGATCTTTATTACTCCCATGACTGACCCTACACTACCCATGATGAGGGGTCACCATTAGGGACACAATATCTACAACAAAAATTAGAAAAGACATCCTCCTAGGATCAGTATAGATCTTATTATTATATTTCACTACCTTTATCGATTCAAAAATCATATGAACCATCACTATCATTTTTTACAATGTTTGGACCAATATATGTTGAAGATATAACCCCAATCCAGCACAACATAAATTTAAATGGTTAGTCTATCAAAAAAATGATTCCATTCAAATTGTGGAGTGAAAACTAATATTGTTAGACAAATATTCAACAAAATGTTCCCCATCGAATAATATCCCAAATCATGGACACCTGAATGAAGAATGTCTCCCATAGTCTTGATATCCATGTTTTTTCTGAAATTTAATTTTTTGTATAAAATTAATCATTATTCATAAATAATATCCCAAATCATAATGGAGTAATCTTAAAACCCTGTAGTTGAAAAAAGAATCATAACAAGTGATGAATATCATTGAGACACTATGGATTATCAACCCCACTATTATAAAAGTCACTAAAAACTTCATGTCACCTCAAATCATTGAGAAATTTTTTTTTGGTGGTATCATCGAATGGTCCACTATCCAATATATAGAATAAAAGATTCCCTAGAGATTAATGAAAATATGTTATAAATACAACAGATATATCCCCTCACTACAACTGAGGAACATATAATTTATGGAGAAAATAATTGAAAACACAAAACACAACCACAGTCTTTTAGAAGAACAAATATCGAGACAGAAGCACATTAATTAAATTATTAATCCTTCATCATAAAAATAGATTATCGGAGATTGGTATTATTTTTTCATGACATGATGCATATCAAAAAATAATCTATGTAACAAATAGAGACCAGGATCATTCATGTAACACCCTGAGATTTTATGAAAAATATTCTTTTTAATTTCATTAATGTCTTGTGTTATACGCTACACCAAAAAGAGCTTTCACAACACACATCTCTGACTTGTCTTGAATTACACGCAATCGCGACCTTCCATGATAGTGTGTGTTGTATGCAACACCAAGTTTCGCTAAACAACGATATGCTATTAAGATATTATTAAAACTAGCCGTTATGAATAGTAATAACCACTTTTTGAAATTTTGTACATTTTATTTTTCAAAATGGACTTCATTTTTGGATTTGGAATATCAAAATTAGCTTAGGGTGAAATTTTGGTAATTTTTGGATAACTTTAATATTTTGATGAATAGTGGAAATTACTAAATTTTAATTAAAAACAACTTTTTCAATCGAAATAATTAATAGTGATAAATTATTAATTTTAGTGGTTTTAAAGTATATTTAGAATATATTTTTAAAATTTAATACAATGATGGTCATTGGATGTAATTTCACATTTAAACCACCTATAAACAAGTTTCAATCTTTTGATAGTTATTATCTCTTAAAAACACGCTATTTGTTTTGACGACGAGAATTAATTTTTAAATTAGTTAATGCAACTGATATGTTTTGAATTTGGCAAAATAGACATCATTTTTGAGTTCATAATATCAAATATAGATTAGGCCTAATTTTTGGTATTTTTCTGAAAACTTTCAATTTTTGATGAACAGTGAAACCACTAAGTGGTAGTTAAAAAACTGAATTTTTCATAAAACTTTATTTTACTGCTTCTGTGAATGGAATTTCGAATATCCGACAGACACAGTTAATATCAAGGACTAATATGTGTTTCAATGAGACGAAAATGATTTTTGGTGAATAGTAACTTTATACTTTTTTTTACCACGGTTAATAGTAAATAGGGTAACTAAGGGTAAATATGATATTAATATTACTCTAACACATGTCCTAATTCTATTTGATAAGTTTAATTCGACCAAAAAGAACCTTATGAATATAATAGGACCATTTAGGTCCACTTGGATTAGATTATGACATTTAATATTATTTTATATAATGAATAGTTAAAATAGTTAAAATCAATGTTTAATAACTAAAACATTTTTAATATGGGGTTATACATAAGGTAAATTCGACTATAAATATTCATTAGAAAGCTAAAAATATTTCCTATATAATGATATTTAATTTTTTAATTTTTAGACTTTAAATAAATTAGTTTATTTATGACACAACAATGATGCAATAATTACCCTTTTAAGGAAATGTTAACATAATTGATGTTATAAATGCTCAAATAAATGTAATTTGAGACTTTTTATGAATTCCACTAATTTTATAGGTTACTATGATAAATTATTGTTGATTTAATAAACTTGGTTCGAACATATAATTCTGTTATGACTTTCACAAAAATCATATATCAAATAGTGTCAAAATTGACACAAAATAGTTTTTAAATCAAATATTATGTTATTAATTGTTATTTTATTCCTAAAAATCTATGGTTCGGCCAAATGACTTAGATAAGGATATATATATTAATAATAGACCACTTGGGGTTCGTTTGGCATGTTATAGTAAGTTTATTAACCATATAGTGTAAGAAAACAAAAAGTCACGGTAAAAGTTAAATTATTTAACTTAGAGTTAAATCTAATTGATAAGGTTAAAATAATAACCTAAACTTGTCTAAATCTTATTGGTTGATAGGATTTCGACCCATCCCCACTTTACCTTTGAAATAAGACCATTTGGAACCATTATAAACCGATTTTGACTTTAATATAAAATAATATTTTGAGGTATTCCTAAGGTGCCCCTCTCCTCCCTTATAAAAGGACACCTCCTCCCCCTCCTCCTCACACCAATTTGAGCACTCAAGCTCAACCAACCCCTTCCAAAATACCTTCTACACTTCCCTTGTATGATCCTAGAGTTCCTGGTCATCTTCAAAGACCATCCTTAGTTCTTTAAGTGGAGGCTATGAAAAGGCGCGTCAAAAAGAGGTAATATCCATTACCGATCTTTTTCAACTTCTTTCTTCTTCAACTTCTTCTTCTTTAGTTGTTTCATGATAAAGTAATAACATCAGTATTTCTTATATACTGATATGTTATTATAAATATGAAACAATTCTAATTAACCTTCTATCCATCCCACGAAAAAAGGAAATCACCGCGCGTGCGTACGTACAGAATACCGTCTCCACGGCGTGGTGTAATCTATTTTACGCCACCACCTTAATTGGATGGGTATAAAGGTGTAATGGGTAACTATATATGATTATTATAAATTGATATTGATACTGAAATAGTATACATACACTTCAACACAATTCCACGACCATGGGAACGATATCATCACTCGTGCGTACGTACGGACTACCGTCTCCACGACGCGATGAGATTCATTCTCAATGATTAACCATTCATGAATGATTATAAAGTATATATAATAAGTACTAATTAAATATATGACCTGATAATGATACTGGAATTATTTATATTTATATGTATGTCATCTACTTAATTCCATTCAATTCAATAAGGAAACAAAAACAGCGTTCATGCGTACGTACGGACTACCATCTCCATGAACGGTGTATTTCTTTCCATTTACTGATTTATTATATATGTATATTCTGAATATATATTATATATAAATCATGTTTTATATTCTGGAATTAAGTAATTATTATCTAACCAATCATATGAATAATTACAAGTTAAAACACGAACGACAAATGAGACGATTTTACCCAAAATGCTACTTTAACATGAATTTACAAAAGAACGGGTAATATAAAGTCATAAGTGGACCATATATGATATAATAACAATGAATATTATTCTGGAATAAGTCAATTACATTATTTAAATCATTATACAGGAGGTTCGGACACTTACAAAGCAAGTCGGACCTAAGGTAAGGGAAATATCACAATCTCATTTTTATCCGAGATTGTTTATTCGTAAGTATTTACTGGGGTGTATTTTATCATCCACATCCATGTTTCATCAATATGTAATATTTATATGCTTATACAATATTTTATATCCAATTTTACCCTTTGATGAGTTTTTAGTAAAAGATATGAAAGGAATCTTTTGTCATTTTTCATACGAGGTACTTTTTGACTTTTCCGACGAAAGTATGAGAAGAATGTTTTTTTAACTTTTACGGCATGAATGGATTTTTAAAACATTATTTCCAAGAAGCTTCCTTTAAAAGTTTTCAAGTTTATTTTTAATCAACTTATGTTAGTTTAAAATTGTATGACATGTTAAGAAAGGAAAAGTGTTTTTAAAGAAGAAAGGATATTTTCCTCAAGAATGGAGTTCAAGTGTTTTATCAAAATTATTTTCCATCTAAGATAATAACGGGTTCTATTTTTATCCCTATTATTACATTGGTTTGATTATGTTGTGATGGTAATATTTTTATGAATTCCTTTATCTTATATGAATTGTTTTATGATGTCATGTTGTTTAAGAATCCCATTTTTATTAAATGGGTTACGCTATGATGTATGGTTTATGATTATGTGGCACACATAAGAAAGGATTCATTATAAGATGGGTGGGACCTATATCTCCCTCCAATTCATTGGGTAAAGATTTTATATCTCATGAGATAGACATGGCTGGAATGGTAGGTTATACCGGTTCAGTGAAACAGGACTAAAACGAGGGTTACTCGATTCAGAAAGGGACTTTGTCCACTAAGATAGTCTTGACAATGAGTCTTGACTAACAAGAAATGATTCTCTATGATTATGTGTGTATGCCACAAAGTTTCATGTTTTATGATTATTATTATTGTGATTACATTTCACTGCCATGATTTATCCCATGTTATGAAAATATGATCTCTTTTGGAGGTTAAAATTTCCAAAAGTTATGTGCTTGTTTATACGATGAGATTTATATTTCTTTTGTTTACCCTTACTGAGCATTTGAGCTCACCATTTTATGTTTTATTTTCCCCAGGATATAAAGAAAGGTTTTAGGTAAAAAAAGGGAAGATCTTTATGGGAGATATTGGAGATCTTTCACGACTATTAGAAGATTACGTTCCGAGTTTCCAAAGACACTAAACTATTACGATCCTTGTGTGTGTGTTTTTGTTATGTACTAAGTATTCCGCAAAAGTAATGTAATGTCCATGTACGTCATGCTTCGGGTCTCTACAGTTGGTATCAGAGGAAAGGTTTAGTCAACCTTTGGAAACTAGGATGCGAGAACTTTAGTGAGATCCCTAGAGATATTTCTAAGGTATGTCTAGGGATGTCTCTAAGGTTAAGTATACGTATAGGTTATAGTCCTAGAATTGCGCTAATGATCTTAAAATTTAACCTAAGATGTTAGATAATGAGTGTACTCCCCCTTTATTATGTTGTTTTCCCTAGCATGATTTTTGCCTCTCACACTATTCTTTTTGGGTTTTAGACGATGGATGGAACCCGAAGGAACCGTGTTGATCAATGCAATGGACAATGAAATGATTGCCCTCCTGAACAAACAAATGTTATGGGAGATGGAGTGCAAAATCTTATTTCTATACTTACACAAGCTATGAATCATTCTGGGCATCCAAATGAGCAGAGAAGGGAACAATATTCTATTCAGTCCTTCATGAGGCAACGTCCACCTTCTTTCAGTGGGACTTCCGATCCACTTGTTGCTGAACAATGGATCAGTACCAATGAAAAGATATTTTCAGTTCTTCAATGTTCTGAACATGATAAAGTCATCTTAGCAGTATATCGTTTGGAAGGTGAAGCTGATCAATGGTGGAATCTTATCAAGAATACAAGGCCAAGAGATGAAATTGAGTCCATGAAATGGGACGAGTTCAAGAAATTGTTTTTCAGTAAGTACTTCCCTCGTATTCTTCGAACAAAGACGGAAAAGGAGTTTCTTGAGCTGAAGCAAAAGGATGATGAATCTGTTGGTATATACGAAGCTAATTTTACAAGACTTGCAAGGTATGCATTTGGCATTATCATCCAACCTGAAAGTAAAGTTGATCGATTTTTCAGTGGCTTAAAACCAAGTCTTCGAAGGGCATTAGCTATAAGAGACTTCAGTAGATATGAAGAAATTTTTGTGTTGTGCTGTCAAGGTAGAAATGGAAGTTGGTGTTACATATCCATCTCATGTTTTTGACAAGAAACGAAAGATGGAGTTCAAGGAGAAATCTCAGAAAAATGGTGAAAAGAAGATGAATGTTTCCTTATGCACAAAGTGTGGAAAGAAGCATGGTGGAGATTGTCTTAAAGGGACTAGAAAATGTTTTAAGTGTGGAAAAGAAGGTCATCGAGCAGCTGAGTGTCGAAGTAATGGAAAAAGGGTTTCTAATGATGTGAATAAAGCAAACACTGCAGAGAATGCACCACCAACACTTCAATGCTTCAAGTGCCAGGAAATGGGGCATTATGCTAATAAATGCCCTAATCCAAGGGTTAGTGATGATCAAGATGAGAAACCGCTTAAGGCAAATGACAAAGGGAAGTCACATGCGATCACTATTGGCGATGTTGAATATGACAACGATGTGGTGGAATAATTAAGTGTTTATGTAATGGGATTCCAAAATAATGTTGTATCATAAAGTATTGGAATATTTATGACATTTTTGGAAATAAGATGATATGCGCATCATGAAGGGAAAACAAGAAAACGAAATGTTTAACAGTATTCATGAGCTCATGATTGATATAAGGACTAAGTGATATCATGGTTTGAGTATATAGAATTTTGAGGATTTTGGTATGTGGAAAGTGTTAGCTTTTAACTATTTTCACTAAGGTTCAATGGGTATTCAAGAGAATACATGATTAAGGACTTTGAATGTTTAGAATGTGACCAACAAGACATATCTTATGATATATGGGGATCAACGATGGTATTAAATCTTTGGTAATTGTTTTCACTATATTATGAGAGTGGACTGCAGTATTATGGGTAAGCCTAAAGATTGGAATGGATTATGTTGGACATAAGTTATTATTGTTTAAGGATAGATTTTTTTTTCGATATTATTGATGGTATGTTATAGTAATATAGTTTTAGAAAAAGGACAACCTGCAGGACGGGCGACAGCCCATCGCGTCGGACAAGGCTGTGGGAATCGAACCCACAACCGAAGTGCGACTGGCCTTTATCGCCTACCACTAGCCTATAGGAAGTCCCTGTTTAGTAGAAACTAGTTTTATTATATTAAGCAGTATGATATATGAAGTATAAGTTCATTTTTGGAACCATATATGATTAATCTAACCATAAGATGGACTTATAACTTTTGCTAACCTTTTGTTTGAAAGATATGGAATGACCCATCATTCTATCACATGATCTGCTAACACTTCACGAATAACAAATTCAACTTCATTTATTTAAGAGATGAAGTGTAAATTGTTCAAGGCAAGAACAACAGTGAGATTGTACCAAAATAAAGTAAGTATTTATTCTAATTCAAATTCTTCAACTTTAGTGAAACGATCTTGAAAACCAAAAATGTTGTCCTAGTGCTCTTATATCTGATTAATCAGACGGTACCTTAGGTTGTCACAAATTTATGGATTTGTGATTGCTGGATTTTCCATAGCAATGTTCTCTACCACTCTCCATCAGAAAATGATGGTTAGATTTCTCTTCCATATCCATATTTTCACCTATGTGGAAACCCAGTGATTAGTTTATTTGGGTAACCGTTACGTTTCATACTTTTGTTTTTTAAATTTTGGTTTTGGTATTCCTTTTTACGATGTGGGTTTCGATTAAAGAAACTTTCGAATAGTAATCCATTTATAACCCCGACGAATTTCGAGGGCGAAATTCATTTTAAGGGGGGTAGAATGTAACACCCTGAGATTTTATGAAAAATATTCTTTTTAATTTCATTAATGTCTTGTGTTATACTCTACACAAAAAGGAGCTTTCACAACACACATCTCTGACTTCTCTTGAATTACACGCAATCGCGACCTTTCACGATAGTGTGTGTTGTATGCAACACCAAGTTTTGCTAAACAATGATATGCTATTAAGATATTATTAAAACTAGCCGTTATGAATAGTAAAAACCACTTTTTGAAATTTTGTAAATTTTATTTTTCAAAATGGACTTCATTTTTGGATTTGGAATATCGAAATTAGCTTAGGGTGAAATTTTGGTAATTTTGGGATAACTTTCATATTTTGATGAATAGTGGAAATTACTAAATTTTAATTAAAAACAAATTTTTCAATTGAAATAATTAATAGTGATAAATTATTAATTTTAGTGGTTTTAAAGTATATTTAGAATATATTTTTACAATTTAATACAATGATGGTCATTGGATGTAATTTCACATTTAAACCACCTATAAACAAGTTTCAATCTTTTGATAGTTATTATCTCTTAAAAACACGCTATTTGTTTTGACGACGAGAATTAATTTTTTAATTAGTTAATGCAACTGATATGTTTTGAATTTGGAAAAATAGACATCATTTTTGAGTTCATAATATCAAATATAGCTTAGGCCTAATTTTTGGTATTTTTCTGAAAACTTTCAATTTTTGATGAACAGTGAAACCACTAAGTGGTATTTAAAAAACTGAATTTTTCATAAAACTTAATTTTACCACTTCTATGAATGGAATTTCGAAAATCCGACAGACACGGTTAATATCAAGGACTAAAATGTGGTTCAATAAGATGAAAATAATTTTTGGTGAATAGTAACTTTTTACTTTTTTTAACCACGATTAATAGTAAATAGGGTAACTAAGGGTAAATATGATATTACTATTACCCTAACACATGTCCTAATTCTATTGGATAAGTGTAATTCGACCAAAAACAACCTTATGAATATAATAGGACCATTTAGGTCCACTTGGATTAGATTATGACATTTAATATTATTTTATATAATGAATAGTTAAAATAGTTAAAATCAATGTTTAATAACTAAAACATTTTTAATATGGGGTTATACATAAGATAAATTCGACTATAAATATTCATTGGAAATCTAAAAAGATTTCCTAAATAATGATATTTTATTTTTTATTTTTTAGACTTTAAATAAATTAGTTTATTTATGACACAACGATGATGCAATAATTACCCTTTTAAAGAAATGTTAACATAATTGATGTTATAAATGCTCAAATAAATGTAATTTGAGACTTTTTATGAATTCCACTAATTTTCTAGGTTACTATGATAAATTATTGTTGATTTAATCAACTTTGTTCGAACATATAATTCTGTTATGACTTTCACAAAAATCATATATCAAATAGTGTCAAAATTGACAGAAAATAGTTTTTAAATCAAATATTATATTATTAATTGTTATTTTATTCCTAAAAATCTAAGGTTCGGTCAAATGACTTAGATAAGGATATATATATTAATAATAAACAACTTGGGGTTCGTTTGGCATGTTATAGTAAGTGTATTAACCATATAGTGTAAGAAAACAAAAAGTCACGGTAAAAGTTAAATTATTTAACTTAGAGTTAAATCTAATTGATAAGGTTAAAATAAAAACCTAAACTTGTCTAAATCTTATTGGTTGATAGGATTTCGACCCATCCCCACTTTACCTTCGAAATAAGACCCTTTAGAACCATTATAAACCGATTTTTACTTTAATATAAAATAATATTTTGAGGTATTCCTAAGGTGCCCCTCTCCTCCCTTATAGAAGGACACCTCCTCCTCCTCCTCCTCACACCAATTTGAGCACTCAAGCTCGGCCAACCCCTGCCAAAATACCTTCTCCACTTCCCTAGTATCATCCTAGAGTTCCTGGTCTTCATCAAAGACCATCCTTAGTTCTTTAAGTGGAGGCTAAGAAAAGGCGCATCAAAAAGAGGTAATATCCATTACCGATCTTTTTCAACTTCATTCTTCTTCAACTTCTTCTTCTTTAGTTGTTTCAGGATAAAGTAATAACATCAGTATTTCTTATATACTGATATGTTATTATAAATATGAAACAACTCTAATTACCTTCTATCCATCCCACGAAAAAAGGAAATCACCGCGCGTGCGTACGTACGGAATACCGTCTCCACGGCGTGGTGTAATCTATTTTACGCCACCATCTTAATTGGATGGGTAAAAAGGGGTAATGAGTAACTATATATGATTATTATAAATTTATATTGATACTGAAATAGTATACATACACTTCAACATAATTCCACGACCATGGGAACGATATCATCACTCATGCGTACGTACGGACTACCGTCTCCACGACACGATGAGATTCATTCTCAATGATTAACCATTCATGAATGATTATAAAGTATATATAATAAGTACTAATGAAATATATGACCTAATAATGATACTGTAATTATTTATATTTATATGTATGTCATCTACTTAATTCCATTCAATTCAATAAGGAAACGAAAACAACGTTCATGCGTACGTACGGACTACCGTCTCTATGAACGGTGTATTTCTTTCCATTTACTGATTTATTATATATGTATATTCTGAATATATATTATATATAAATCATGTTTTATATTCTGGAATTAAGTAATTATGATCTAACCAATCATATGAATAATTGCAAGTTAAAACACGAACGACAAATGAGACGATTTTACCCAAATGCTACTTTAACATGAATTTACAAAATAACGGGTAATATAAAGTCATAAGTGGACCATATATGATATAATAACAATGAATATGATTCTTGAATAAGTCAATAACATTATTTAAATCATTATAGAGGAGGTTCAGACACTTACAAAGCAAGTCGGACCTAAGGTAAAGGAAATATCACAATCTCATTTTTATCCGAGATTGTTTATTCGTAAGTATTTACTGGGGTGTATTTTATCATCCACATCCATGTTTCATCAATATGTAATATTTATATGCTTATACAATATTTTATATCCAATTTTACCCTTTGGTTAGTTTTTAGTAAACGATATGAAAAGAATCTTTTGTCATTTTTCATACGAGGTACTTTTTGACTTTTCCGACGAAAGTATGAGAAGAATGTTTTTTTAACTTTTACGGCATGAATGGATTTTTAAAACAATATTTCCAAGAAGCTTCCTTTAAAAGTTTTCTAGTTTATTTTTAATCAACTTATTTTAGTTTAAAATTGTATGACATGTTAAGAAAGGAAAAGTGTTTTTAAAGAAGAAAGGATATTTTCCTCAAGAATGGAGTTCAAGTGTTTTATCAAAATTATTTTCCATCTAAGATAATAACGGGTTCTGTTTTTATCCCTATTATTACATTGATTTTATTATGTTGTGATGGAAATATTTTTATGAATTCCTTTATCTTATATGAATTGTTTTATGATGTCATGTTGTTTAAGAATCCCATTTTTATTACATGGGTTACGCTATGATGTATGGTTTATGATTATGTGGCACACATAAGAAAGGATTCATTATAAGATGGGTGGGACCTATATCTCCCTCCAATTCATTGGGTAAAGATTTTATATCTCATGAGATAGACATGGCTGGAATGGTAGGTTATACCGGTTCAGTGAAACAGGACTGAAACGAGGGTTACTCGATTCAGAAAGGGACTTTGTCCACTAAGATAGTCTTGACAATGAGTCTTGACTAACAAGAAATGATTCTCTCTGATTATGTGTGTATGCCACAAAGTTTCATGTTTTAAGATTATGATTATTGTGATTACATTTCACTGCCATGATTTATCCCATGTTATGAAATTATGATCTCTTTTGCAGGCTAAAATTTCCAAAAGTTATGTGCTTGTTTATACGATGAGATTTATATTTCTTTTGTTTACCCTTACTGAGCATTTGAGCTCACCCTTTTATGATTTCTTTTCCCCAGGATATAAAGAAAGGTTTTAGGTAAAAAAAAGGGAAGATATTTATGGGAGATATTGGAGATCTTTCACCACGATTAGAAGATTACGTTCCGAGTTTCCAAAGACACTAAACTATTACGATCCTTGTGTGTGTGTTTTTGTTATGTACTAAGTATTCTGCAAAAGTAATGTAATGTCCATGTATGTCAAGCTTCGGGTCTCTAAAATTCACTACAAATGGAAAAAAATCCCCCCTTTTAATAACACATGGTGATTTTTAGTCCTAGAAAAAAAAATTTAGGGGATTCATTAATAATAAATAGGTCACTCCAAACATCAAACTCAAAGTCCCAAAACATGGAAATATCTACCTAATGTTCTATTGATTACCGCATATTCATCTAAATAAAATTCTTACTCTATATAATCTCATATAAAGATGGATCACTATAAGAACTTCTATAACCATTCACAAATTTCCAAATTCATGCATGATAAAAATAAATGACTCACTAATTAGTACATCCTAAAAAAAAGTTTACTTTTCAGACATATATAAATTCTTAGAGTAATTGTCCATGTTGATTTTAACTATAATTTCATCTGAAATTACAATTCAAACTAAGATAATACATACCATAAACTCTTATGATCGACAGAAACTATGCATTTCTCACTAATGATCTAATGTATCCATTGATTTAATGAATGTATTGATACTACTGACATGAGATCATGGATGAAATAGTTTCTATCATGGAGATATAATTTTATTTATCTGTAAGAAAAAATAAATCAATACTAAATTGTAACAATATCCAATTGCAGACATGAAGCATCACTAAAAACATCGAACCGAAATCCCTCTAGTAAAAAAACAACCGTTGAAAATATTTCCACTTGGCACATGATTTTTTTTGAAACGGGTATGTCCTAATTAACTAATAATACATCCTATTTAAGGATGATAAATGATTCAACTCCTGATATATGTTTCCTATGAACCACCTATAATATCATTCAATATAATGGAAAATCTACCCCATGGAAATATTCTAGGGGGCTTCCTATAAAATGATGGCCTTATTCATAAATGGATCTAATGATACTCCATGATTTGACCAAACATTCCCTAATAAATAAACATCTAGATCCCAAAATTCACTCTTTCACATCACTAAAAAAAGATACTGAATAATTATAACTCCCAAAATAACTCTCATAATCTATATGTTCTATTCCTCAGGTAAATTTTACACATGGGTGTCGGGTCATAAAAAACCATGATTCATCCCCGAACACTATGAATAAGTAGTTAATAAAATCAATGATCATATATATAGGATTCATTATAGCAAAAAACATTTCATCTCAATGAACTCCTAATTCCCATGTTGACATAATAATAGTCTTCAGAACATCCTCATATTTCTGTAACATTTATTGATACCCTGACCATATATAAGTCTTCTAGAACCAAATATCTTCATTATATGACCAAATAAATCATCAAATAGTTGATGTTGTTAGCTGTTCTTCACTGTCACCAATTTCTAGTGATGATAATTAATATAGATAGTTTAATATCTTTATCCATTATTTATGAATAAAATATTTTCTCATTAATGTGAAGAACTTTTCTAAACATATCCCAATATAAACATGTCATCACGCTATATTTATGCTCTTTTGAAATAGAAGAATCCATTCTATGTATATACCTCATAATAAGAGATACATTTCATTGTAGATATATACCATACACAGACTACAATTGAGGTGTAAATGCCATATAATATTCTAAAAAACATTTAAATACTCTTAAAATATTAACGATACAATAACATACTAATCATTGACTAATATAGAATTAAATAAAAAAATTATAAATAAAATTATGTGACATGGAATCAACCCATCCAAGGTTCTCATCTTCCAATGGACTTAGAAGACATACCATCATCATCATAAAACATTACCTTCCTCTTGATGAAATGCATTGTAGCCTACCCCAAACAAAGACATCACATGCCATTGATTTTGTTTTAAGTATGAATTTGTAATCCTAAAATTCACCTAAAGAGGATTTATACCATAGAACTATTTCAACAACTCTATATAATAAATACAAATAAATGTGACCCTCCAACTAGAACTATCAATACCCATGAAACTAAATGGATTCCAAACTCTTGTCCCATTGGATATATTAGGGATGTTCAATTTATCATGTTAGTAATAGATGAATAAGACAAAGAAAGAACTCTTATAGAAAAATGGGTTCCTCAAATGACATCTAGCACACATAACACAGTTAACACTATGGCATGTTATAATCCATCGAATACTCTGCAACATATATAACACTAATGATGACCAAAAAATTTCCACAAACCATACTCTCTGTTTTTTGATAATCTCATTGATGTTCTCTACATTCCCTATCTAATATCAATTAGTACCATTCTTAAGCATCATGTCTTTGATTCCTCATCCAATACATCCTCAATAAAGGAACGTAAAGATTAATACCTACTGAATTTCTTGTCATCCGAAATTTCAAGCACACTTTCCATAGATAACCTCATACACCCCCAGAATACATATCTTCAAATTTATTGGATGAGTCTTATGATCGACCAACAATATAGAATTAAGATTATGTGGGTTTGGACCAACCCATGGATATCCAAAAGAACTTCTATCATGGTAAATGGTAAGAATGTTCCACATATCTGGTTTGTTTGGAAACCTAATGACTGCACTCTCATGATAATCTAATTCTATATAGAGTCCTCTAAAAAAACTCTTATCTTTCAAGAATATCATGGTATGTATGTAGAATAAAAATGATAATATAATGATGGATCTCTAGATGGGGAGGCTCATTGATGTTTCTCTCCCTACACACCTCATGAAGGAATAGTTTTAGAGTATACCATTGTAGTTTCATAAAAATGATATGATACTCATATACACTATAATTATCCAATTAATCTATAATCATGTTGGAACCAATGAAGTTATTTATTGGGAATGGATTTTGGGTTATGTTTGTTATCAATCAACCAAATTATGATTTTGGAGTTTTCCAAGAAATGTATCATACAGTTCAAGATTGAAATAATATTAAAGGTGATATTATATCCTACTATTTTCCAAATTTTTACTGTCCAAAATATGTATGATTTATTTAAATGTTAAAAGTGATTTTTCTTAAAGACCTTATAAAAATATGAAAAATTCATGAGTAATTTATGATAGGCTATGCGAATTGTTTTTTAAGGGATTAAATAATTCTGATTGTGTTCTATGCTATTATGATGGGAATGATGAATTATGATGGATTGGGGAATTGTGATCGGTGTCAATGATCCACATGATTATGAGAATTGGGGAATCATATAGTCATTAAGTTCTTGATGGAATGATTCATGAAAATTTTGAATTTAACTGGTGAATCATGATAGGACGGTCACTACAAATACATTTCTTAATTATCTAGAAAATCCGCAATGGGGATGTGGAGATTTTCAAATGGAAGAGCATATAAATAAGAGGTTACCACTCTTCAATTATTACAAATTTGTACAAGGAAAATTTGGAACCGCCTTGATTATACAATGCTGATGGAGCTCCATGAAACTAATATTCCATGCGTTCATGTGCATCATGAAAAGAAATGTAATGTCTTAACTAATGATAATTCTTTTGAGAAATGGTTACTTCACATTATTAGGGTTTTCCATATTTACAATGTCAGATTCATGAAAGAGATTTTTCTATAAAGGAATAAGTGATTTGTAAATGATGTTTTTTCTAAGAAGGAAAGGGATCTTCCAGATAATATATTTTTTAATGAGATTCAGAAAAAATGATCCACAAAAGCCAGTTTTAGAACAATTGGAATTATGTGAACAGTTATTTTAAGTGCATAAATTTATGCCTTCGATTCAAGGGGTGTATAATGCTGGACAAAGACATAGACATTGATGAAAATCTAATGAAGTGACCTTTATGTTGATAAACTGATTAAGACATCACCGAAAATAGGGAGAAAGTTGGATTCAATGGATTTGTTCTGATGGATTTCGTGATCTATCCTTAAATTGTTGTAATGGAAATGTGCATGTAACAATGTGACTATGAACAAACATTTTTATAACAAAAGTTGTGAAGATTAATGGATTTTTCTACGTCTGATGCACAATTAGTGTATGATTTTTTGATTTATCCTTTAGTTGTGAAAAATGTTAACATGTTGTGTTTTTATTGTAGTGAAGTACATGTATCCACTAACACGGATCGACGAACTCTTCCACTAGCTGAGAGGTGTATAGTGGTTCTCTATGTTTATACTTCGGTCTGGTTACCACCAATTATGAGTACGGTATGAGGAATTACCAAAGTTGGCTTTCAGATTCCACTATGGTCACTATGAGTACATGGTGATGCCATTCGGCATGAGAAACTCCCTCGCAATGTTCATAGGACTGATGAACTGGATAATCCAGATGTATGTAGAGTAGATCATTGTTTTCTTCATTGAAGAAATCATTGTGTACTCAACGTCAAAGGAGGAGCACGCGTGATAGTGGTAGATTGTTCTGGACATTCCCTGAGAGAACCGACATTTTGGGAAGCTCTTGATGTGCTAGTTATTGATTCTAGAGGTCCACATTCAGGGACAAGTCATTTCAGTTGATAGAGTAGCTGTGGACCCAGCCATGGTAGAGTCATTTTTAGCATGGTAGACACGTCAGCGATTAATGGAGGTGCACATATTCCGTGGGTTCACATGATATTTCCGGAGATTAATTCTTGATTTCTCATGAATATCAACTCCAATGATAGCCTTGACCAAGAAGGGGAAACCATCCATGTGGACGAATATGTTCTAGTAGGGTTTTGATCAGTTGTGGCAGAGTATGATGAGCACCATGATCATTAGATTACCGGAGGAGGGTGTCAAGAACATAGTTTACTGAGACACATTGGGGTCTGGGCTTGGCTGCATCCTAATACAGAGATTGATAATGTTTGGTTATGGTTCTTTCTAGGTTAGGACACATGGGCAGATCTATGTCTCCCATGATCTTGAGTTGGCAGCGGTATTCTTCAAATTGAAGATGTGGTGACAGAACCTTATGGGTGAGCAGTTCATTGTCTGTTCTGACCAAAAGAGCCCCAAGTACATCTTCTCGAAGAAGAAAATGAAACCGAGATATAGGTTTTGGATAGATTTCCTCATTTAATATGATTTATAGATCATCTATACTCAGGGGAAGGGGATTTAGGTGGGGGTATGCTCCTACCAATGGTCAAGATCGCTGTTGTTGAGTGAGGAGACCGAGTAGTTAGCCATGTTGCAGTCGTCCTTTATGGACAGAGAGGACGCATCATACCTTCAGTCGATGGTTTTCACCCATCCACTCTTTCAAAAAGTTAGGGAGTCATATCTTGAGGATGTGGACTGTGAAGATTTACGTGAAAAGTTATCCACATGACATCCTCCTAATGAATATTACCAAGGTTGGTAGCATGTACTTCTTTTCAAAGGATGCACGATTGTACCAGTGGCATTGCGAGAGGTGTTCAAAATAAATTTTAATACATCCCTCATGGTAGTACATACTGGATTGGGGATGATGTACCAGGATCATTGATGACAGTTCTGGTGGTCAGGCATGATGAAGGTAGTAGCAGAGTTTGTATCTCGATTCCTTACATTCGAGCAGGTGAAGGCTGAGCACCAGGTACAAGCGGGATAATCTCTCCCCATGGAAGTCCCATAGTGTTAGTGGGATATAATATTAATGGATTTTGTGATAGTATTACCAAAAAAATCCATGGATCGTGATTACATACAGGTGATCATAGACCGACTCACAATGTCAGACCACTTCCTAGATATCAGAGAGAAGAGTTCTGTAGAGATCATGGGATCCCACTATATGCAGGAGATATTTTGGATTCATTTCGTCCATTTGAAAAAAGTCTTAGATAAAGATTCCTGATACACATCCTGATTGTGGAAATGATTTCCGGATGATTTCGGAGCTTAACTACGCTAGAGCAGTACATTTTATCCCCAGATATATGGTCATACGGAGAGGACCATTCAGGTTCTGTAGGATATGTTGTGGTCCTATATCATGGTATTTGGTCATAGTTGTGAGCACAACATACCACTAGTGTAGTTTCCATATAATAATAGCTACAACTCCACCCTTGGTATGGCACCATTTGAGCATTCATATTGGAGACCCTACCGGTAACTGCATTGCTGGAATGACACCGAAGAGTCAGCACTCACGGGTCCAGAGTTGGTACGAGCAACCACCAAGAAGGTGAAGATCATTCAGGGGTGGATGAAGACTGCAGAGAGCCAGTAGGAGTCTTATGTTGAAAAACGGAAGAGACCTCTATATTTAGAGGATGGGGACTATTTCTTTTTTTGGGTATCACCTCGGCAAGGGTTACAGAGATTTGGCCAAAGTAGAAAGATATCTATGATTTTTGTTGGACCTTTTTAGATACTTTGTACAGTTGGCGAGGTGGTGTACCGCCTAACTATAGCGCCATTTTTGCAACAGTAAAATGATGTCTTCCACATGTCGCAACTGAGGAGGTATGTGCATGACCCATCACATGTCATCGAATAGGGTGAGCTGAAAATCAAGGATAGAGAAACCATTGCTGAGTGCCCAGTGGTAATTGAGGATTGACAGGAGAGGATCCTTCTTGGGAAATCTATTCCCTTGGTGCACATTCATGAGAAACATGAGAATCTTCATGAGATCCCATGGGGGCGGGAGACACCAATTCATGACTAGTACCCCAATCTTTTTTAGTAGCACATGTTTTGGAATTTTGGGGATGCAATGCCCTAAGGTGGGGAGAATAAAATGTATCTGATTTTCCATGTATTATTTTTAAATATTATATTGAATTATTTTCAGACCATAACTATCAACGGAGTGTAATTTTGAGGCCCGGAGTGCCTTTAATAAATGTTTGAATTAATTTAATCATCAAATAGCGTGCACAACCAGTTTTCTTGAAAATGTGGAATAACATTTGAATGAGTGCATGAATTAGAAATCTTATGGCACCATTTAATTCAGATCATCGACTTTACCTTAGGTGGGGCCTAACATTAACTAGTGCAGGTAAGCTATGAGAGTTAGTTTTTGGGTGCTTTAATGGAAATAAATTAATGTAATAATTTTTTTAAATTTTCTTTTTTAAGTAATGCCCTAATTCCACCCTCTTAAATACATGCTTATGGAAATTTAGTAGGGTTATCCTTATAACCTTATGAATTTATAGAGAGAGAGAGAGAGACCCTCTTACAGTATTGAATGATAACCGAATGACGTATGAGGACAATGCGATCAATTGAAACCTCTCAAGTTTGACAAACCACGCCAAGAACGCATCTCGGTGATCGTTCGACAAACCTGATCAAGGTAGGGATTGTTATTTATATTCTTTTCTTCCCTGTTAATTGATTAAACAAAGAACATAGATCTACCCACCAAACGAATGATCCGTTGATTAAGAGTTCTTGTAGGAGGGTGTTAATTTCATTTTCTTTGGTGGTTTTGATTTGGGAATTGATTTTATGATGATTGATGTTTTTAGTTTTGATTCCCCTGTTAAACCTATTAATATTTTTGGATCGACACTGTGATGAATGATGACCATGGTGTATTCCTCCTTTCTTTATTATTTTTCTTCCTCCCTTTTTATTCTAGTATACTTCGCGTTCTTCGTAGGGTTATGAACAACGGATCATTTCATGTCCATAACACAATGAAAAGATCAAAAATTGGGGATATGACATCACAATAACCTTGTTGGGGTGCTTATTTGACGGAGTCAGAAAAATATGTGTGGTTTGGGAGTTCTTGTTATTTGAGTGTTCTTCGCACGAATAATACAAACATGTTTTTGGGACCGATCGGATGCCTGAAACCTCTTGAAGCATCGATGTCATGGCCCGGGACCATGGATCATGAGTATCATGATGATTGGTTGGTAGGATCAAGGATTGGAGGAGCCCCATTGCCAGAGATGAAGAATGGCTGTTTTGAAAATTTACGAAGAAGACGACATGTATCCCAAAGAACAAACCGTGTGGGGCCGGCTCTATGGCCGCTAGGGTTCCGTGATGCGCTACACGATGACAAAACATGTTCTATTAATAAAACATTATGTGGGTCATTACGTGGGACTCTCCATGTATCTTGGATGATACACAAACACGGGGAGGAGTACATGGTTGTGTACTCCCCCACACGACCAGACTAGGCCTGCTGCATGGGATACCCCATGAACCAGTTACACCGGTTGTAACATATGGGTTAAAGCCGTGTATGGGCACATGGCCATCATACACAATGTCCTCTATGGATAGGGGAACATGGCATTTCCTTCCCTTACCTATCATGTATATATGGTATAATTTTTTGGAATATTACAAATCATAGAAAATCTAGTATTTTATAAATATTTATCTAATACATGTTTTGTGAATATTGTTTTGAATACATAAAATATATATAAGAATTAGGTTTTGATTAATAATTTCCATACATCACATTATCAACATAACAATAATAGTCATGACTCATATTTAGAACATATTAATGAAATCCTTGATTTAAATTTTTTACATAATAAAAATATCCATGTAATATATTGTTAAAAAAATTTAGATGAATTATTTTTATTATGATAATATATTAATATTTTCATGTTGTGAACATTACAATAATTTATATTTTTTTGTGAACTCAACAACAAATTTTTTGATTCCAATGATTAACATAAAAATATAGTACATACATAATCTATAACTCATGATATATTAAAATATAAATAATATATTGGATGGATATGTAAGTATCAATTAATTATATTATAATCTTCTATAACTATTAGAGATAAAATAAATAATTATATCCTAAAAACCCATGGAATAAAATTGAATTTGAATCATTTTAAATATAGATCAAATATTATGTCTTCAAGATTATGATATATTGATACATAGAATCCAATTAATGACTATGTGTATTTCATAATTAATGTAATATGGTATTCCATGAATCATATCAACATATGATGGAGGTTTTTTTTAGATTTATATTAAAATGGATTAAAAAACATAAAATGAAACCTCATAATATATCATAAAATTTTTGTGTAAAGATAACTTGATGTGTAACATTAAAAAAACTATTTCGTGTGGTTTCATGATAAATAAATTTCCAAAACAATTCTAAATTATATACCAACAATGAATCATTGGATATTATTAATGTTCCTATATTGATATGTGGGGTGGAGGATAAAATAACGTAAAAATATAGGAAATGTATTTAAATGTTTTAAAATACCCTTTCTAAAACCTATATATTTAAAAAGCCTTATAAAGGTCATTTTTAAATGAGGTAAATAGAAGTAAAAATATCATAAAAGAAATATAATATATATATTTAAAATAATATAATGTTAAACAATTGGAAATAAATTATATGTATAATGAAGAATAATATACTTTAGAGATGAGATTAATTTTTCTTCCCAATGTTCCATTTTTATTAAAAGATAAATTTCGTCCTTAAATTTGAATTGATTATAAAACCTTCAAATAGAGGTCTATGTGATATAATTGTCTTTACTATAACAATGTGATTAATAAAAATATAAATCATTCATATTATAGGTTTTTCACAACTATTTAAACTAAATTTAATGAAATGTGATCATAACTCAATGAAGAGAAATTTAGTTAGCAAAATTCCTTACATTTTTAGAAATATTGTAATGAATTCCAATAAATTAGAAAATGTTACAAAATTTTAAATACCATTAATTTACTTATAGGTATTATTGAAATAATCAATTTAGAAGGATATATATAACTTAAAGTATACCAATAGTGAATTTGGAAATATGTCTAAAAAATAAAATTGAGGTGAGAAAACCATTAAATTACTTCTAAAACCACTAAATTACATTAAACTACTTTATAATAGTCAAAAAAATAAATATAAAATATTTAATATCCTTATTCCTATCCATTAACATTTTATGATATATTATTTAAATAATTCATTATATATTAATAAGTTTGGTATTGTATATTTTCATAACTACATGTTATTTATTTAGATGTTTTGATACATATTTCGTAATTTTGATGTTGATACCCATTGTTATATACCATGTTCAACATTTTTATGTTATTAAAGATGATAAAATAGATGATATATAATAATATATAATTATTTGAAATTAACTCAATGATAGTTTAATCTATAATTCAATAAGTTTAAATTAGTTACGATATAGTTTTAATAATTTTAGAAAATAAATGATGGAATTATAGTAATGAGAACCATGTTAATATTAAAATTATAGAACCAACAAAGAATTATTTACATATTCATATATTATACTGACATTGATTGTTTTTTCATAACCTCTATGAAAAAAATATAGCATTGTTTATTTTGTTTATTAAAATAACCCATCAAAGAACATGCTATATCAAATGGATCAGTTTGAAATTTATTTTATTATAATTTATATGTAAATTAGTATAATTATATTAGTTTAAATTTCAAAAAATATAAAGAATCATTATTTATATGTAGTGTATGATAAAATAAATACTACCAGATATCATCTATAACAAAAACATTTATTTCTACATGGTGTGTTTGTTATCAATGGTAAACGTTACAGTGGTCTCCTATTGATAATATTCTTAATATAATTCCAAATTAATCATTAATATAAACTAATAGTGTTATATATATCATATTTATTCATTATATCAATTTTCATATATATCGATGGAATGTTGGGATGAAAAATTAATGACATTGTTTACGGATGGAGTAGTTCGTAGTTAACAAGAAAAACATTTTGACTATTTGAATTCATTGGAGGATAGTAGAAATTGGGGTTTCATCTAATAAAATAACAATTTTATATAATATTTATACTTATTTAATTATATTATTATTTTTACTATATATTTAGTGGACAATGATAGAGAATAAAATTTTAGGGAGTGGATATTCCTCTTGATGAGGACATCATTCTTCTCATAGTAGGTATCTTCAAAAATGAGGACTTGAGACACCTTATATTAATAGAGAATAAAATTGTGTAATTTAATACTATTAAATGTGATATTTGCAGAAATTAATTGGAAATTATAATAATATGTTTTCTCTATGGCTGATGAAATTTGTGTCTTTTTATAGGTAAAAAATAGGGGATTTTTCATGGTAACTAATCTTAGGTAATCAGAAAATATGGAAAGACATGGGAGAATGATGAGTTAAGTGGGGAATAGTTGTTGATAAATTTTCTTAGGAAATTAATACATAACAATTAATTTTTTTTTGTTATATGTTTCAATTTTTTATTATTAAAATTCCAACAATATTATTTTATATATTTTTACCTTTATAAACATTGTTAAATACATAACATTGTTATTATTTTATTAATAATGATTATGATGACACCAAATATATAAATTAATATTATTTAATTTAATATTTTTACCATTTAAAATAAGTAAATTCATATATATTATTATATTCATAATGAAATTAATAACATATTATATAGAACAAATATTTTGTTAAAAAATACATTTTAATATATTAAGTGTTTTTATTCATATTTTTTATTAATTAATAATTAACTATGATTTAATATAAATTTTATTTACTTATTAATGTAATATAATAGTCATTATAAATATCAATTTTATTAATTTACAAATATTTATAATGAATATAAAAATAACAATTAATATTTGTTTTCATATTTTCAAGGCAATTAACCGTAACATGTATTTATTTTAATTTCCTAAAAATGAAAGTTCATTTATAACCTAATTTTAATATCATAATTCAAAAAATTGAAACCAATTTATTTTATTGAACTTCTATTCTGGATAAAAATTTAATCATAATATGTTGGTGCATAACGCATAAAAAACTATAGAAAATATATATTTGTAATAATAATCAGAATATTCACATACTAATTGTATGGTGATATATATTATTGGAATGTTAATAAATTTTCTCATATATAGTAAAAATACATTTATTTGTAACCATCATTTGGTTGTCATTAATTATATGAGGAATAACATACACATTATTTTTAAAACAATTGTTTTAAAAATATTGCTTGTCATAAATCTAAACCAAATACCATTATGATTAATTATTTATATCCTAATAATTTGTTTTTTTAATTATATATATTTTAAAATATTTTTCTAAACTATTAAATACATAAAATCATAATTTAATATTAATAATATTATTAATTCATTTAAATATTTCTATCATTAAATATTATATTTAAATATTAGATTTTTTATATTCAATATTATTTTATTTATATTATTTGAAAATATTATATAAAAAAGATAACATAAGTATACCTATCCGATATATGTATATTAAATGAACATATTTCAATGGACTAATTTTACTACAACAATATTTCCATTTATAATGACTATATTTTCCCATAAATATTCTATAAATTCTTTTTATTTTTACTATATAATATGTACATCTAAATGTGAAAATTTCCTTTATGTATTTATCATAATGATTTAGCCTTTGTGTTACTTTATTAATTTTATATTTTTCCTAAAAATGGTGATTCTGACAGTTTGGATTATTTACGGAATCTCTAAGTATATATTTTATTATTCTTCGATATTTATTTTCCCATTTTAGTTTATTGACATTTAATGTTTATAATCATACATGTTATGTAATATTATAAGGAGTATACACATGGTTTCCTATATATATTTTTGAGATATTTAAAGTGAATGAATAATGTATAGTTATATTGATTAATATCTTAAATATATATATATATGTTATTTTTTACTCATCTATAACTATCTTAAAAGAATACAATTTATTCTTAAATAATGTACATATTATTTTCTAAAAGAAAATGGGTCTTAAAAAATTGGCTTCCACATTATCCACATTAAATATTTTAAAGCTCTAAAATTTTAATAATTTTCCATCAATAAAAATAGTTATGTGAATCCAAAAGTTAGGCAAGGCTGTTGATATGATTTCCACCCCTGTATCATAAGTATTGACATAAAACATAATTTTTTGAACATAACTGTCATATAATTAAATTATTTTTCATTTTTACAAATATGAATCATTTTCTAAATACAGGTCATATGATTTTATAAGGTATTGAAAATCACACATTCATTTTCAGGATCATTATAATAACCCTCCTCTTTGTTACACACATTAACATTATTTATTATAGAAACATGCAGTTAAGACAACATTGGGAATCAAGAGGACTAGTGTCTTAAGAAATTACGAACATTATAAGACAACATAAGACATAAAATAGAACATCTTTATTGAAAACATTTTTTACATGACCACAAAAATCCATCATAATTAGCATTGTAGTGGATAACCTGAGGACATTCTTATGAAAACGATGAGATATAAAGACTAGTAAAGAAGTAAAAAATTCAAAACATAAATAATTAAATTCATGTTAGGAAACAATAATATCAATGGATCATAAAAGAAAGATACACCTAAAAGCATCATATATCATGATTATCATAACATGGAGATGTCACAAAGACATTTAACATGATATTAGTATGATCAAATGCTCATTTCACATGGATCATGAATAAACCCTTATTTTAAATGAATTATATTGAGTAAAAACTAATTTAAAAATAATTATCATGGGTCATCAGTCAATTCAAATGATGTATCATGATATTACTCTATACCCAATGCAATACATCGCTATCTGGGTTCTCCCTTAATAAACATGTTATTTCATGAATAAGTGTGCCACATCAATCATAAAACATCGATTAATTAATAAACATAATTTATTCAATGAATAATATATTTGAAACAAATTAATGTATGTCCTAAATAAATAATTACATGTGAATAATGGTTGATACCCTTGATTGATAAATATGTATGGTATTCACTTACTTGATGATTTTGGCATTGGATGTTTCAGGTGATTAATAATGTCAAATGGAAATCATAAAATGGGATGGTGAGAGATATATCGGTATTTCATCATTTAAAAAATATATTTCTAGTATGGGGGTAATGAAAAATAATATTCCATCTTATTTAGTGGAATTTACATGCATGTTTTAAAATAATTTCATGAATGTAAATAGGGAGAGGGAAATCACTTCTAGAATTTTGGCATAGTAAAGGGTGTACACAGGCGAAATTAATGGGATATAAAGGGGTATCTCATCATTCAAAAACATTAATGGAAGTATATGCGAGGTGATAAATCAATCCCCAAAATTTTTAATTGATAATAGGAGGGAATAATAATATTAGGAAACATGGACACAAATATGGAAGGAAGGAATGTGAGGATTCATTACATGAAAGTGTGATCCAAAAGGCTTGGGAGAGGCTGGATAGAGGCTTCTTGGGAGATTAGGGTGCATTCAGATGATTATAGAGAGAGTAAGGAATAGTTTTGTTGAACTCTAAATGGATTGAGTTATGTTGAATGGGATTTTGAGTGGTTTTATTTTACAAATGAGTGTTTCATATCTAATATTTAGGGTTTGGACATTGAAAATTAAACTTATCAAAACCACAAACCATCCAATATATTTAAACCAAATTTTTCCCAATTGGAGTGGAAAAAATTATTTTATATGTCCAATGTCCAAAATTATTAAAATTATAGGCTTTCTTATGTGGAGGTGAGTCTCACTCTCAAGGAAATCATTTTAATAAGTTAATATATTTTATAAGTCAAAGAGTGTCCTTTAAGGAACCCTAAAATTAGAAATGATAATATATAATGACGTTATTCTAAATAAAATACCTATAGTTTCCAAAAATATAATTTATAGTTTTTTTTTACAACATAATTGATTCATTATTATTTCATAAAACATATTACATATTTAACAGGTGTTTAATTTTTAAATAAAAATTTGACTACCAGAGAAAATTATAAAAAATTCACCATTAGATAATATGGACATCTTAAATCCCGAAATGATATTAATTTAAAATAAATAATTCTATAAATATGTGATATTTTACTTTTAAAATATAAACCAACATTTATACAAAAATTCATGGGTTTTGACAAAAACATCATCCAAATCATAATAAAAATTACAATTATATTCATAAATAATTATACAATAATTTATATTTAATAAAAAGTAATTTAGTAATAATAGTTTGTTAAAACATTATTTAATTCAGATATCCATTAATTTTTTAAAATGTATTTCTGAACTGAGTGTTAACTAAGTACACTATTTGTTCTTTAATACCAATTTACAATGTAAAAATATTAAAATGAATGATTATTATTTATTCTATACAGAAAAATAATGCACATAATTATAGTGTTAGGATCCTGTAACGTAACCCCTTATAAAACTTACAAAAGACCTAATGGTATGGTTCTTGATGGTGAAAGACTCATGGGGTGGCTTATATAACATCAATCAGGTGGTAATCTGTATTAACATCCACTTCTCCCATAGGCAGTTTCATTCAAGCATTACGTGTCAAAGATAGGCTTGGGCTAGGTCAAGAGCGAATCCTAATGACGCTACCTTCATTATGATATCTGAAATATGGTCATTGTATAGAGTAATTATACTAGATGAGGATATCAATTCCATCGAATTAGAAATTTGGATTGGTTAATAATTATAATTAGACCAATACTATGATTACTTTCAATGTCTATATTACCAATGATAAAAATTCATAATATTATTTTAAAATTTATAAAGATAAAATCAATGAAGTTAATATGTTTTTTATAAACATTTTACATAATAATAAAATTAATTAGTTCAATAGGTGTTTTTGTTAACAATTTTTTGGGTTGTTACAATCTTCCCCCTTATGAAATTTCGCCCTCAAATTTTCTTTTTCCCATACTAAAATAGATGAGGGTAACTCTGCTTCATCACTTCCTCTGATTCCCATGTTGCTTCTTTGAAATATCAGTTTCTCTACTACACATTGATGAAGGAAATTGTCTTATTTCATAGAATGTTTTCCATATTGTCTATGATCTTTACCATCCTCTCTTCATAAGAGAGGTCATTTTATAATGGTACGACCTCTGGATTTTGTATGTGAGATGGGTTAGGTATGTACTTCCTCAAGAGTGATACATGGAATGAATCATTTACTTGAGATGGATTCATTAGGAGTTCTAGTTGAATATCCATTGCTCCAATGTGATAAAGGATCTAAAAAGGGCTGATATACCTTGTACTAAGCTTTACCTTCTTCCCAAATCTAATTACTCACTTCCATGGTGATATGCAGAGAAATACCATGTCCCCAACATCAAACAATAGGCCTTGTCCGCAATTATCATCATATATCTTTTGTTGACTCCGAGCCGCATTAATGTTCTATTTGATGGTCTTAACCTTCTCTTACATTTTTTCAACCATTTATTGACCAAGGAGTTTTCCATCCCCAACCTCAACCCATCATTTCTGTGTTCAACACCTCTTCTAATAATGGGATTTATAAGGATCTATTCGGATGCATGAGCATAATCTGTTATTTTTAAAGAACTCCACCTGAAGAATATGTTGATCACATCCTCCATTTTGGTCCATTGAGAATGCTATCAACATGACCTTACGTTTTTAGATAGTTCAATTAGATTTTCCATAAGTTTGAGGATTATAAGTCATACTAAACTGCAGCTCAGTATTCAGAGCATATTGGAGACTCTTCAAGAACATAGTGGTGAATCATGGATATCAATTGGATATAATAGATAGTGGAAATCAAGTCAGCCTTACCACTTCTCTGATCTATATCCGTGCTTGTTTATCCAATGATAAATCCCCTCGAAATACAATTAATTGTGCATTATTTATTAAATGATCCACAAAAACCTAGATAGATATGTTACTTTTTGATTTATTTCAAATTCCAATGAAAAATTCAATGGAGATATTCTCCCATTTACACATTGGTATGAGTAATGGTTGAATTATACACATATACGTATACCTCTATTCATTCAAATACTGACATACCAATAATAATGATGTATATTTGACAATCTCCTACTTCATATAATCACCCCAATAATTATCTTATAGATCTCGATACATATTTGTATTTTATGGGATAATGGAGAAATTAAAACTATGTAAATCATCCAAATCTTCATTCTTTAACACTTAACTTGTTGTAACACATATTATGTCCCAAGTCTCACAATTTCTTCTTCATTAACATTAAACTCTAAGGATTTCGATTTTCTGATTGCTTCCACTTTCCTCTAAATTCCCGCATTATCTTTTTGAGCATCCATTAAACAATCCAAAAGACACAATTGAGCAATAATTTTTGAAAGGAATTATTATGTTCTGAACATTATTATTACCATGTCCATCTTCATCAAATTTAAGAAGATTAGATCCTATTTATTATTCATTAATCATATATTCACTAGGTCCTTTCTATATAGTGTGACTTCCACATTATTTTTTACCAAGATGGTAGTGAATTGAGTAATAATAGAATGTGGTCAGCTCTAAGAATCTTCTTTAGTTCATATTCACCTATTTCTATGTGATGATATTCTAGAGGTGTTTGTGATGCATATATATTTCACCCTTATCCCAAAATTGGAAATCTCACCAAATATATTAGGTGAAGATTATTTTATCCAACTCAAGATCATGTGTTGGATAGTTTTTCTCATGACTTTCAATTTATATGATGTATTGACAATGAATTTTTCATTTTTTTGCGTCAACACATAAACATGCCCTTCATCGCAGCATTACAAAGTACCACAAAATATTTTCCACTTTTTGGTAGTGTGATAATTGGTATAGGGATAAGCCTCCTTTTCAATACCTTGAATCTATCTTCGCGTTCATCACTACCTGAATACTTGACCCCCATCTGAGTAAGAATGTAAAAGGGGTTGAAAATCAAGAGAAAATTCTCACAAATCGGTGATAATAGGCAGATAAACCAAGGATGCTATAGATATCCATCGTAGATGTGTGCCTCATCATTCACCAAATTGAATTTGTCTTTGAGGGATCAGATGATATCCCATTACATGTGTTGATAAAATCCCAGAATGAGACTTCTTTCAACTAGAACTCACACTTGTTGTACTTTTCATAGAGCTTCTACTTTGGAAAGGTCTCTAGTATAGTGCTTAGATGTTCCTCATGTTCCTCCATGGTTTTAGAGTATATTTTAATATCATCTATAAAGAAAAACAAAATCTTTTTTTGGTAATATCTATAGACTCTATTCATCAACAACAAAATGTTTTTTGGAGAATTAGTGAGTCTAGAATGCATAACTATGAATTCCTAGTGCATGTGCCTTATACGAAAAAAATTCATGGGCATATCCTCTTTCTTCACATTTACATGGTAATATCCCAACCACAGATCTAACTCAGAAAAGTATTGTTCTTGACATAGCTGATCCAACAAGTCATCAATTCAGGGTAGATGATACTTGTTCATCATTGTGATTTTTATAAGCTCGTGGTAATCAATGAAAAGGTTATTTGACCCATCTTTCTTCGTAACGAAGAATATGGGTGCACATCATGGTGAAGAACATGGGTGTATAAACTTCTTATTCATATTCTATAGTATTTTTTTCATCATTTCCTCAAGCCCCATAACATCCATTCTATATAGAGTTGTGAATATTGGAAATGCACTAGGTATACGGTCTATCAATAATTCAACATATGTTCATGGAAGAAGGGCAAACAATTCATTGGAAAAAATTCAGTGAATTCCCCCACAATAGGCATGTCTTAATGAATGGTTTCATTCTTAGAATTGAACATCTGAGAAATATACACATTCTCCTATGGAAGTATTATTAACGCTTGAGATGATGGTGTTAAAAAAGCTCCATCCCTCTCCATGCACTTGTACAGAATCGGTGGTCGGTTCACCATATAGAGAGTATTTTTTCTATCATGAAATCTTAGGTTGGCTCTATAGAGGGAAATACAATCCATGGAATGAATTGCATCAAATTCCACCAAAGGGAGTATGGTGAAGATTTATGGGATGCTCAATCCACCAATTGTGACATGTGAGGAGTTATATTCATGGAATGTAATGAATTTCCATTTTGTTATTCACTCCATCCTCTAGACTTCCATGATTAAATTAGTGTTGGGATTTTTATAAAAAAAATACTCGATATAAATGAATACATAGAACCAAAATCAAAAGTTACATTCTCTATTATTAAATGAATAGCTATTGTATCTATCACCACTTTGTTTCCAGGGTTTTCATCAGTGGTATTGGTGGAAAAAGCTCTCCTTTGTTTCCTTTAAGTTCATTGGTTTCCTATGATAACCATTGGCTTAGTGAAATGTTTTTCAATGTCCCCTGGTTATTTTCATATGAAAAAATGTACAATGTTTTGAGGGTCTAATGAAGTGTTCCTCTCTTAAATCACAGTAGAGGGGTTTTCTTGTTAGTAGTTCATGGCTAGGATCGCTTATCCTCTATATATAAATCATTTGTTTCACCCCCTTAAAGCAATATATGGGGTTATTCTTTAAATACCATTGGAATGTGGGGTGCTGTAATTACATATCATTTTTGGAATTATACATAAAACAACTAGAATTAATGTCAACATTTTACTTCCTATCTTAATGATACCCCTGTGATTAACCTTTCTCCATTTCGACATTGAGGATACATCAAAGAATCTGAATCAACGATCTGATGGATTCATCTTATTTTTTATTGAGGGAAAGAAAGTTCCATTCCATTTTATGTTGGATGGTGAGGGGACTATATTTATTAATTTGTTGTTTTGAAATAAATACATTACAATGCCTTGATTTCTTCCTCATGCTCCATATTTTTTTATCAATTTCCCCCATTGATCAGCATCACCTTATATATGATTTGCAGCAATAATATCCTTCTCTTTCTCAGAATATTGAAGGATTGATAAGATCTTATCAGTTGAGATGATCCATTGTTCAATGATTAAGGGATCAAATGATCCATTGAATATAGACGGCCTTTATCTCATTACATCTTGATGGAATCTTATTATTTCTTAGGGAGAGTATAATGTTCCCCTTGTCCCATGTTTCTATTCAAAATATATGTTTACTAATAGAGTATCATGAATAATTTAGCTATTACCACACCCATCTGATTAGGAATCTCATTAGAAAAAGCATCACATTGATCAACACTTTATTTTTTAGCATGATTCCTCATATTACTCGGCATTAGCTATAATAAAATAAAATTTAGGGGAAACACATAAGTGGAATCCAATGAAAAAATGGATATCATATAAATTTCATATATTTACTTTACTTATGAATTTATAGGATTTAATCTATGTTATTCATGATCTACATTCCATTATATATTCTTAGGGACATCTTTTATCCCCTTATTAATGGTTCATACAATGCTTATGAATTTACGGATAAATATAACATGATTGTGTCCAAAAAAGTGTGTAGCAAGGTCCGTTGTCATGTAGTAGTTCATGTTTGAGTCTAGCTGAAATTGGTGTTTTCAGGTTTTACCCCTAGATAGATATGTGCCAGACAAACATCTACTTATCTGTATCCAAATAGGGATGTATTTTATTGATAAACCAATTAATCCTTAATCACAAAAATATAGGGATGTTTTTATTATAAATATTCTTATCTCTATTGGTTACTCTAGGGTTTTCTATTCCTAATCCAAAAAATACATAACATATCCTATGATACCAACTATAACAACCCTACTCATCATTAATCCCTATTAATATCATTTATTACATAAAAATGAACTTAAAAAAACGTTTTTGATCGAGAGGTATAGTCTCTTGGAAAATTAAGAACATTACATGGCAACATAAGTCATAAAATAAAACATCTTTATTGAAAATTTCTTTTACATTACCCCAACAATCCTTCATAATTATCATTGCATGGGATATCCTGAGGACCTTCATATGAAAATGGAGTGATACAAAGCCTAGTAAGGGAGTAAAAAATGCATAAATTTATGAATACAATGAATGTTAAGAAATAGGAATATTATTTAATCATAAAAGAAACACGAACATAAAGGCATGATATAGAATGATTATCCAATCATAGATATGCGACAACAACCTTTTACCAGATATTATCATGAGACAAATCTCATTGTACATGGGGCCTAAGTAAAGTCTCGTTGAATAAGAATTATCATTAGTCAGAACTCATTTTAAATGTTGTATCATGATAATATTCTATACCCAATGAATTGGTGCATTATTAGGGTGCACCCTTTATAAACAGTTCATTTGATGCATAACTGTTCCGCATAGATCATACCAGATGGATTCATAAACATCATAAATTATTCCACGAATAATAGATATAGAAATCATAAATGTTAGTCCTTGATAAAAAAGTACATGTGCACAAAGGTGAATACCATGTAAGAGAGATGGGTAATGTATTCAGTTATATGAAGCTTTTGACATGTGATATTACGGCAGAATAACAACATCAAATAGAAATCGTAAAATGTGTAGATGAAAGATAAAGTGGTCTCTCATCATTTATACATGAAATGGAAAATAATGGGTTCATTAAACATAATATCCCAACATATGTAATTTAATTTAGTTGCATTATATAAAATAAGTTTATAAATTTAATTGTTTATAGAGAAATCCCTTATGGAATTTTGGTATAGTATTGGGTGTACATAGGAGGCATTAATGATAATGGAAGTTGTATCTCATAATTAAAACATAAGGGGGGAAGTATGGGGGAGTTGGGAAATCATAACACAACACTTTTAATTGAAAATAATATCTAATAAAAATAAAATGAAACATGGACATAAATATGGAAGAAAAGTGATGATCCCATACATCGATGTGTTACCCCATATGCTTGGAAGTGGCTTGAGAGAGGATTCATGGGATCAGAGGAATTGGACTATAAAACATTATGTTATAAGTCAAATGAAACTAATCAAAACCAAAATCTGTCCCATGGTTTTTGACACGATAAATAAAACTACACATGAAACTAATCTAATCCACAATACATCCCATGGTTTTTCAAATATTTTTTTCCATGATGGAGTGTAAAACATTATTTTATAAGTCAAATGACAGATATTATAAAAATATTGGACTTTCTAATTTGGAGGTGACTCACACTGTCAAGGAAATCATTTTAAAAAGTTAAAATATTTTATATGTTGGTAGGGTCCACTAAGGCACCATAAAATTAAACAAACAAATCTAAAATCTCATTATTTTAAATGTAAAAAAAATATTTGAAAAAAAAATCCCATTATTGTATTTTTTTACATAACTATATGGTCATTATGATTTTATAAAAGGCATTATATTTTTAAATTGTATGTATTATTTCCCAAATATTTAATTATCTTATTAAATTATGAAAAATTCACCATTAGATAATTTTGATATCCTAAATCAAAAAAAGAAGATCATTTTATCTAAAAGAATTTATTAATATGTGAATTTATTCTTTTTATATTAAAAACAACAATTTATCTAAAATTCATGTGTTTTGACAAAAACATCATTCAAATCTTTATAAAAATATATTTTTATTCATAAAAAAATAATACAATCATTTATATTTAATAAAAAGTAATTTATTAATAATATTTTATAAAAAAATTATTTTATTCAAAAATCAATTAATTCATCCAAATAGAGTTCTTAATTGAATAAAAAATAAAAATAGTATTTGTTATTTGATAACCATTTACTATGTAACAATAGTAAAATTAATCTGTATTATTAATTCTAAAAAAATAACCTAATTATTGTGGTTGGGTATTGTTATATAACCCCATATAACACCCACATAAAACCTAAGGGTAAGGTACAATGTGGTGAAAGACTCTTGGGGTGACTCGGATAATATTGCTCGGGTAGTACTCTCAAAGAACTTCAACTTTCCCCGTAGGTGGTTCTGTTCAATCATAACGTGTTAAAGCTCAGATTGGGCTTGGTCAAGAGCAAACCCCATTCATTCTACCTAATTTATGACCTCCAAAAAAATGTACTTTGTGTGGAGAAATTCTAATGGATGAGGGCATTACTTCCATTTTCTGAGTAAAATGGATTTTTAAAGTCATATATTTATAGTAATCATGTGATCGATGTTCAACAATAATATTAGAAATGGTAACATTTCATAACAGTATTTTAGTTTTCAAAAACCTAAATCCAGGAATGTGAATATGTTTTATATAACTATTTTACATAATAATACATTTTATATGATCAAAATAAATTTTCAATAACAAAATTTTTGTTTTTGAAAATCATGTATCCAAAATATACTAAAAATAAATGGTTATAATAATATCTGAAAAAAACTGAATTATAAAATGAATATGAAAAAAAATCCATAATATATCCAACTGTATGAAAAATTCTATTCTACCAATTACAATTCTTATTTAACTATTATATATGTGGATGAACCCATAATTATATCAGTTGAACATATGTTTTCATATATATTTTCTTAATAGGTTATCTAAACTAACTACTCATTTTCTACATCATCAAATATAAATTCATTATAATTATTTAAAAAATATTTGACACTCATCAAAAGTATATCCATAGGAGTGTGAAAAAAATATGTGTATTTAATCCCATTATTTGTACATAGAGGGATGATCATGTTAATACCCCTCTATCTGTTGTCTTTGTTATTACCCCTAGTTGTATATGAGGTATATTAAAATCTACTGCTGTGTATATATTTTTAGGATTTATTTCTAATAAATCATAGTCTTTATAGATTTCCAAATTATTAGACTAAATTATAAAATTTTAACATATTAGTAGGGTTTTAAATTATTTTCTCTATTTCTAAATCCTTAAAACAAATAAAACCTTCCTTGATTCCTCTCACGTCCGGTGATAACAACACATACCTTATATTAATGATTTAATACTATGTGATACGGCACATGATAAACTAGAATATATTTCACATCAATGTTATATATTATAATTTTCATCTCAAAATAATCGCACAATCTGAAAAACCAAAAGTTTAATATCTACATGGTTTATATATATGATCAAATTATTTTATAATATTATTAATATCTCTCCACAACATCACTAAACTAGACACCCTTCAATAAATATCAAATGTCATTGTCATCTTATAATCATATTGAATGAAAAATACAAGGAGGGGTGAGGTCAAATTCATAGTAATGGTAATCATATCAAATAGTAATTAAGGTTACCAGCATGAGAATATTATAAATAATGATAATCAGAGAAATATAAAACAATATGAGGTTTACATAAAGAATTATTAAACGAAAATAATTTCAAATTATCAAACATATACTAGGTTATTGGTTTTAAGAAGAATGAGACAACAAACATGATCTATAGATCATATTATAGACATATAAAAAAACATAAAAATATTACAGAAGATTGTGATATATACATAATTAAAGGAAATCATATATTTTTGGAATTTTATCTTTAATAATGTTTCATAATATAGTATAATGATTAAATAAAATTTGTACATCTTGTTTTGAATAATAATTAGTAATAATAAAATAATGAAAAAAACTATAATTTCCGGACATCAAATTTTAAAAATAAATCAAAAAAATCCATGACTCATATTATCAACATGATTATTATGTCTACACATCATAATGTTAATAAAAATAGTTATTTCAATGCATTATATTGTGATCAAAAATGAATAATATCAAATATGCATGCCATGAACATAACTATAATGGAATTAATTAATGTTTTGAACATAATTGAAATGTCCACCCATTATGTAGTAGTCAAAATAAAACAGTTTCATGAATCGATTTTTGAACATGATATAATTATACCCGATTCAACCATATCCCATGGGATATAAAACCTTAACAAATTCTACATAGGGTGATAAAGGATCCTTCTATTCACATAATAATCATCCATAACGGAACTATATTAAATAATTCTACATATCAAAAAACCCCCATGGTATTATAGTTTTTTCATAACATTTTCTATATGGTATCTAATAAAATGACCTCAATAATTATATTGGCTATGGAAAAAAATAATTAACAAAAAATGATTATTTAATAATGTTTTTTATAATTATTTTTAGATACACATCTATAAAGGAAATAGTATTCTATGTTTATTGGTAATATATTAGTGAAATCATGAAATAATGTATGCTAGAATTCCATAAATTTTTTATAATACTATGATTTTACTAGTTAGATTCATATATTATATTCATAAATGATATTTGAAAAAAAATTCGAAATATATTTTGAACAATTCATCAATAGTTTAACCACAAAATAAAATTATATTTAATTTAAATAAATATTTAAAGGAAGAAAAAATATATAAACAAGATATTAAAGGCCTTCTAGAATTTGAATTTTCATTAATTGAAACCCACATCATAATAAAGGATAATTAAAATCCCGCATTAAAATATTTAATGATAATTATTAATATCTAAGTATCTATTAAATATTTGTAATTAAAATTGTAAAATAGAAAAATAGAATGATATAATATGGGGAAAATGAATGAGTAATTTTATATAGGATGAGAATTATTCATAACAATGAAGAGTTTTATTTATGGATGAAATAAATCAATGGAAAAGAACTTATTAAACTATCCATTGAAAGTGATTTAATGAAAAACAATTAATATCAATAAAAACATATATTAAGAAAAATTTAATTCAATCATATGGTAAAATTATTCTATCATTTAAGAATTATTTTTAGGAAGAATCATCAAAATTAAATGAATAAAAATTAATTTGTCATAATTCATTATAACTTTAGTAAGACAAAATTTAAATCCCATAAAAATTCATACATCGTAAATATATATATATATATATATATATATATATTCACTAACAAAATGACAATTTCTATTTAATTTGTTTTATATAAACTTAAAATTTAAAATGTGGTGAATTTAAAATATGTTTCATTGAATTAAAATTGAGGTTAAAATGGATGTCCTTTACCCCCAAAAATTAAAAAACCATCGTAACTGCTATAAAAATAAAAACAAATCAACCTAATATGTTATACCAAAAAAATATTATCCCTATTAAAATATAATTCATTATAATTATAATTATTCATTTTATATTTCTTATTTGGGTGTTTTTATTTTCCTCACATGATGTTAGTGAACTCAAATGTTTTTTATAAGTTTCATAATGTCAATGTCGATCCAAATTCATTCATACATTTCTAATAATTTATTCATTATTTCTGTTACTGTAATAGATTTTATATAATTATTTGAAAAAATATATTATCATTCAATGAAATTTTAAAATATTATTATTGAATATGAAATAAAAAACATTCATGTTTCTATAATTTTTTGTGAACAAAAAGTTCTTTCATAAGAATGAGTTAAAAGTAACGAATACCGGTAGTGCAAAAACAATTAATTATATATTAATTAGATAAATTTCCTTTAATTTAGATTCCAAAACAAGAATTGTATGAAGTCATTTTGACATTCCTGTAGATTGATAAATTTTCCAGAACAAGGACATGTTATTACAAAATGATTAGTATAGAAGATACTTTATAATAAAATAATAATTAAAAAAATCCTAATTTTATTATAGAGGTGTTATAAAATATATTAAATTTTAAATTACGATATTTGGATAATGAAGATAAATAATAATCTACTATTTATTATGAATATATCTTTTTATTCTTATTGTTCTCGTTTTAAGAGGTTAGTTTTAGAGACATGGATTTTTGTTATTATTAATAATAGAATGCCTAATTATCCTTCCATAATATTAAAGAAGAAATAAATTATATATTTATTGAGTATAGTTATTCTTTAAACAATACACTAAATTTAGTGTTGAAAATAAAAATACATCATTCATTAATGTGGTATTCTTCCCATATAATGGGTTATGTTTAAATTTTTGAATGGATTTTAGGAATATATAAATTTGTTTTTCAAGAATTACATTACAAGCCTCAAAAAACTATATAAATTTTTTATATTTATCTTCTCAATATTATCTCCCCTAGTTATCATTTCATTGAAATTCTCATATTCAAGTAATAATAATGGTAAATTAATTTTTCATTATAATCCACTTGATTATATCCTCTCTATTAAAAATGGGTATTTGTCTACCCTTTTCTGAGAACTCAAAGAGTTAAAATTCTATGATTTTTAAGGAATAAATATTTAAATAAATTAATACATTAGAGATGCATACATTGTCATAAAAAACTTGTTTAATGATGCATAATTTTAATTTTTTGATGGGTAATACAACTAATATTAATATATAGTTAGAAAAAACATTAGGGGACTTAGGGATGTTATATGAACAATGATGTGGATGGATAACAATAATTTCTTAAATCCATAAAAATAATTTAAAATCATTATTCTCATCGGGTATTTGATATAATATATGTATGTAGAGTGTATATTAACACATAATACTATTTACTCATCCATATCCAACTATTAAAAATTATAAAATGATATTAAATGTCTATGTGTACAATTCTAGAATGATGTAGTAGATTTATGCTAATATTTATAGCATCCAATAAATCATAGTTAAATATTACTTGAGAATTATCATAACACCTATATATTCAATAATTTTTATCATGATTAATTTTATATATAATAATAAGTAGTAATAATATTCTCAAGGATCTTTGGTGATCAATAATATTTATTTTTTTCATTCTTAACCAGAAAATATTTAAATCCCCATGATAAAACAATTTTTTTATATTTTACATCTTAATATCTAACGATACAATACAATATGTGTATGTGGTTCTAGAAAAAACCCATTATTTTTTTCATTTATCAAATTACATAGAACAAAAAACAATATTTTTCTTACATATGTTTTCATTTCACCACTTGAATGTAGTTTTTTTTGGAATACATCTTTATTGTGTTTTTAACATCAATAAAACACTATTTTATGTATTTTATCATATATATAATAAAAATCCATTTATTTTCAAATTTATTATAATATAAAACATATATCAATGAATTTTTTTTGAGTATTTAAATTTCTAATAGACTATGATATCATAGTTTAATTTTCCCCCAAGAAATTTCATTTCATCACTTTCAATTCAAATTTATTAAATGACACATTAGTCTTATGAATTACTTGTGGCAGATATACTCCATTCAAGAATGTTAACTCACAAATCATGAACATGAAAAAATCACTTGTAATGAATTAAATGAATCATATGCATTTAAATAATTATTTTCCGATGAATATAATTTAAATCAAATATATAAGACCCATTATCATTTATCAACACTCATTTTTTATATATTGATTATGATCAAATCCACTACATTGGAATCCATTATGTTTTAAAAAATAATATATAAAATAAAAAAATTCCCTTGGTGTTTTATATACCATCAATGTCATGTACTTATTATATAAATCCAATTACAAAATATCACATCTCCATAATTATTGGATTATATATATAAGAACAATTTATTTGTGTATTTGTGAAATAATCCATGCATCATATCGACAAAGTCTATATAAATAAAATGATTAATATCAAATAAGTGAAATCATACACCCTAAAAAATACAGTATTTTCATTATTAAAAAATATAGTAAATGATAACAATGATATAATTATATTATTTATTTACTATATGTGTATTTATAATATTATAGTAAAGAATGAAATTGGAAATGAAATTTAATGATCATGAAGATGGTAGAACGTATGTACTCATGAATGTTGTTTCACTTTTTTATTAGATTGAATGAATGAAAATTATATGATATATTATCACTAATGAAAATTTTAATATAATATCATTCACAAATATATATTAAAATAATATTTAATACATTTAATTTAAATTACTAAACAGTCACATCACTTCGCAAGTCGGTAATCCTCCGTACGCACGAATGATGTTATCCTATATCCAAAAAATTGAAATAGGGATGGAATATGTTATTTATAAAGTAAATAATAATAATAATATAATTAAAATCATAAATATCATATATAAAAAGTATTAAATATCATTATTTTCATCCATGATAGGTGGTAATGGAAAAAAAGAAAGAAACCAGTTCACATGGAGGTATTTTTTCGTACACAAGAAGGATGATTTCATTGAATATTTAATGTATGTTGGGGTAGTTAAAAGTAAAACCCATTTAATAAAAAAATTCTATTTATGAAATTTATGATATTATATAATCATGATATATAAATAATTAAATTGAGTTGTGGAAGATATAAATCAAAAATCTTTTTGGATGAACATTGCCTCTTCCTCGTGTATTTTTTTGCATTTCATCAAAGTACTCCCATGGATATATTTTTCATAAATTAATTATTATATGATGAAGGGAGATAAATTTTGTATATATTTGGATAGGTCGTGGCTGATATAATTTACATTATAGGTGTTAAAAGAGGAGGAGATGATGAATTTATTTATGAGGTATGTGAGTTGAAAACAAGTACTTTTTTAATGAGATAATCCCGGATACATTTTTCAAGGATTAGTTTCTACAATAATAGACCCATATAGATCCAATAAGGGATATCGTGTAAATATGGATAACCAATAGGTGTTGAAATTTTTTATGTCATTTATCTCTTGTGTTTAATTATTATACCATTAATTAACTTGTTTTCTCTCTCATTCATTGTGAATAATTTTATCTTATTTCAATAATAAATATGGTTAAACATTGAGTTACGGAATACATATTTATATTAAAATTTAATTATGATTGGTATATTGGTTATGATTTTTGCCTAAAATGTATATCATTTCATTTTTATGGCGTAGTATGTTGAATAATCTGATTTAATGGGAATTAATAATAAATCTCCATTATTTACTCAATATGGATGTTAGTTGGTTGGGTGATTTTTTGATAAATTAAATCAATCATTTGATATGTGAGTATTTTATTTCACATGCATTTCGGGTGGGTCTTGGAATTAGATATCAAATCTATGCATCAATTTGTCTCATTTCTAAATTATTTGGACAAACTAAATTGGTCTTTAACAATAATTTTAAACATACATGGAACTTGGTCTTCATGTTATAGATATAATGATGTATGAGATCATAAAATCCAATCATTTTAATTTCCATCAATGATAATTTGGTTTTTATTATCAATGTTATTACTTGATTCATATTATCTATGGATTCATTTTTTTCAAATATTCTATAAATGAGCATGTGATTTATGATATTTACCATTCCAAATTCATTATGATATATATACTAAAGATACATTTCACTTTGTGTAACCATTAATTTTTATTTTATATTAACATTATTTTTTACATTCATTTTTTATAAAGAAGAAATATTTAAAAGAGTTTAAAAATGATTAATTTTTACTTATGATATATTTATATTTTATATCCAAAGTAAAATGGGATGTGTGTGTTTCTATATGATTCTTAAAAAATATAAAACTATTAATTCCTTTGGGATATGATCTCTAGTATCTATTATTGTAGGACCCCAGGACACCCTGAGAGGGGAGGAGTGAATCAGGGTGTCAACTTTCTCATCATAAAGTTATAGATCATGTTCCCACGTTGGTAGGAACCCGTTAGACTTGTATGATGGATACGATCAGTAATGAAACATTCACATGCAGAGAGATGACACAACTATTTTCACTTAGTTCACCGCTAAGGGCTACGTCCAAGGAGCATACGCCGACAGGTCGTCAGTCATGCGAAAATCCACTATGCTTCACTAGCTATAGATTACAAATGTTCGGGCACAATAACTCTGTCCCAGGCTCAGTGCCCTTACAAAGGTTCAGGGATAGCTCACTGTGTCCCTTAGGTCACTCTCGTTGACTCTCCCTGGCTCACTCCCATTGGTGAAGTTCCACTCGGTTTATAGATGTCAAGGTATCTTCAATAGATAGACATGAAGTACTTTGTCTCCTTTTTAGCATGAGACTTTTCATGCATCAGAGTCCTGAGTTGATGCTCTGTTAAAGTCTAAATTTCATCCACTAATGAATACCACTTTTTACCTTGTCCACTGGGCAAACAAACTTTTGAGAGGGCATTTGCAAAGTACCCTAATTCGCAAGGCACCCAATTTTTCAAAGCTCAAACAAGGATTCACGGAGTCCCTGCCGTTTCGCGAAGCTCAATCGCGAAGCACTCTCATGATGCAGAAGACTTATCAATGCATGGCTGTCATGGAGCTCCTGCCTCTTCGCGAAGCTCACTAAGCCAACGCAGGGTGCACGACATTCGCGGAGCTTAGAATAGCCGCCGCAAAGCTCCTCTTTCTCGAAACACACTGCCTTCACGAGTGACCTTTGCGAACCGAGAGCAAAAGATTTTCGTTGAGATCTATATGTCCTACTCTCGAGGGGGTCGACCTGTATTTATAGGCGAATTTACTGACCCTCGACCCCTCCGTGTGAAGTTAGCGCCATGTCATCTCAAATCGTGATTCTCCTATGTTCCGCCTTAAATTCTCTCAAAATCGCGAAGCACTATGGAAATTTTCCATTTGTGGAGGACGTCGAAATTGTAGAGTGTTCCATCATTTCATTCGCTCCACCTTCAATACTGTTGTCTGCTTGAACTATATGATCTCTTTGCTGGTACACTTTCCGAACTTCCATTGAGGACTGAAAAAAAACACAAACCATACTCCAATTAATTAATAGAAGTCAATGGTTCCAACAATATCCCCCTTTGGGTTTGTTGGAAATCCGAAAAAAATTCAACAGATCTCCATCCATTGAAAACCAAAAACGTAGGAATCAACTCAGCCAACACTCTAAGTCTATGTGTGAAATTCTCAGTGTAGAAAACAATAGAGGAGGCTTGAATTGGGTTCCACTATTTTCCTTCTCATTATTCTCATCACAGAAGTTGCCTGAATTTATTCCATTCTCCTTTCTCCCCCATTGACAATAAATCCAAAGACTAGTAATTTGTTCAACGTTCTGCTCAAACCATACTCCCCCTGGATAGTATCTCCCCCATAAACCTGCATTATTGCCATAAACAGATAAAAACAGTTATCACAAACTAGGAGAGGGGTATTGTGGAACCTCCTTATGCACTGGGAGGTGGCTGAATGCCGAGGTTCAACTGATTCCCCTAAAAAATAGCAGCAGACAGTGGCTTGGTCAGGATATCGGCCACTTTCTCATCAGTTCCCACATGATCCATTCTAATAACCCCTTGTTCCACTTTTTCATTGTTAAAGTGATACCTGATTTCAATATTTTTCGTACAGGAATGTTGAACAGGATTATTCTTAAGATCAATTGCACTCTTGTAATCACAATAAATTACCATTGGTTGCTTTACCTCACCACCAATATCTGTTAATTGTTGCTTCATCCAAAGAATTTGAGTGCATGCCTTTTCTGCATAGATATACTCAGCTTCAGTAGTACTAAGAGAAGTACTTTCTTGTTTCTTTCTCAACCAGCCAACACATTTATGCCCAATATAGAAATCCCCACCTCCAGTGGACTTTCTGTCTACTACATCACCAGCCCAGTCAGCATCAGAAAATGCTGATAATTCACTTTCCCTGCCTGTAGAAAAAAATAACCCGAAGTTATGTGTACCTTGAATGTACCTCATGATTTTTTTTACTTCCTCGATATGTTCCTCCTTTGGATTACTCTGGAAGTGGGCGGCAATACATGTGGCAAAGACAATTTCTGACTGTGTCGTTGTTAGGTACAGTAGGCTCCCAATGATCCTCATGTACATGGTGGGATCAACAGAGTCCCCATCCACATGCATTCCAAGTTTAGTTCCAACTACAATCGGATTTGACATTGGTTTGGAGTCTTGCATATTAATCTTCTTCAACAGCACTCTTGCATATTTTTCCTGAAAAATGAAAGTGTATTCCTTCTTATGAATCACATGCAACCCCAAGAAATATTTGAGCTCCCCAATCATAGACATTTCAAATTCTGATTTCATGTGGTTGGCAAATTCTTCCACTGATTTCTTCCTAATGCCACCAAATATGATATCATCAACGTAGACTAGAACCATGAATTGATCATTTGGGGAATTTTTCACACAGAGATTGTGATCAAATCCCCATATTTTGAATTCCAGATTCTTGAGATATGAATCTAGCCATGAGTACCATGCCCGTGGTGCCTACTTCAAACCATATAGAGCTTTCATCAGTTTGCAAACCTTTGTTTCATCAGTACCCAAAACAAAGCCCACTGGTTGTTCAATGTGGACTTTTTCTTCAAGTACACCATTCAAGAATGTTGTCTTGACATTCATTTGATATACATTATATCCTCTTTGGAGTTCCATGGAAAGGAAAAGCCTGATTGACTACAATCTAGCCACTGGTGCAATGGTCTCTTCAACATCAATGCCTTCAATCTGGGAGTATCCTTTACATACCAGACGTGCCTTGTTTCTGATGACACTTCCATGCTCATCAAACTTATTTTTAAAGATCCATTTGATACCAATCACATTGTGACCTTCGGTTCTCTGGACAAGATCCCATGTTTGATTTTTGTCAATCTGATCTAATTCATCATTCATGGATTTCACCCAAGATTCATCATTTTCAGCCTTTTCGAATGAGGATGGCTCTAGAACTGATAGAAATAAAGATTGTGTATTATTCCTCATCCTTCTTGTTTGAGTGGGTTCAATCCTGTCCCCAATTATGTTGTATGTATCAATCTTGGCTCTTCGATTTCTTCTTTAAGGTTCAGTAGCATTCTCTTCAGCCACAGTTTCTTATTCATATTCTTCTTCTCAGTCAACATCATGATGTGACTGATGAGTGTTTTGAACAACTTCCTCTATTTCGGCATTTGTATTTTCTTTACGCTCACATTCTTCGTGACTTTCTATCACATCAGCAGATGACGTCCTTGAAGCATTTGTGCTTTTATCTTCTATTATCTTAATATCACTACTTTCCACAATCCTTCATAAAAAATTATTGAAACATTTGTAGGCTTTTCAGTTCATTGAGTGACCGAGGAAAAATCCTTCAACTGAATTGTCTCTATATTTACCTTGATTTCCTTCTTTGTTCTTGATGAATAATTTACTTCCAAAATCAGGAATTTATTTTAAAGAAGGCTTCCTTCCATGCCACAATTCATATGGTGTCTTTGTCTCACCCATATAATGTCATATTCGATTCTGAATGTACACTGCAGCTTGAACATCCTCTTTCCAGTAATGGCGAGAGATACCACTCTCAATCAGCATAGTCCTAGCCATATTGTTGACCTGTCGATTCTGGCGCTCAAAAACTCCATTTTGTTGCAGAGTTCTCACAAAAGCTACCTCATGCTGTATTCCATGTTTTTCTAAGTAATTTTCAAACTCGATGGATGTGTATTCCCCTCTATTGTCAGATCGCAAGACTTTTATTGTCCATCCAGTATCATTCTCGATAATCCGTCGATAATTTTCATATAATCAAGTACGTGTCCCCTCGTGTTGATCACCATTACACAGGCCATTCTGCTATAATCATCAATGAAAAGAATGATGCAACTTTCTCCAGAAGTTCCAGCAACATTTATTGTGCCACATACGTCTGTATGAATGAGATCAAGAAGACGCGATGCCCTTTTCTTCTTTGGCCAATATGAACTACAAACCAGTTTCCCACGAATACAAGCATCACAAGACTTTTCCTGTTCACGTTTTAGAATGGGAATATCCATGACTATCTTAAGCTTAGATATATTTTCCATGTCTTGTTGGGTAATGCGCCCCAGCCTTCGATGCCACAAATTGTTTTATTCTTCAACAGACAAATAGCATGAGTTCACTTTGCTGTCAACCTAATATAAGTTTCCATCTGTTATAAATCCTTTCATAAGATAATTTCCTGTTTTTCCTTTTATAGTGAAGCCTTTTTGATTGGCGGTTACTATGATCCCTGAGTCACAGAGTTGAATTACACTAAGGATATTGTTGCATAGACCGTCCACAAAAAGAACATCAGTCTTCTTCAGATCCCCATTGTCGAGAATAATATTCCCACTGCCTTTAATCTTCAAAGCACCATCATTACCAAAACATACTATTCCATCAACCTTATTTTCAATGTTTTTTAAAAGGTCAACGTTTCTCATCATATGGGATGTGCATCCACTATCAAGGATCCGGGATGCCTCATCTCTTTGTAGCTTTGAGTGCCACTTCTACAAGATTGGATTTCTCGATCTTCTTCTTCTGTTTCAATGAGATATTGGATTGATAATAGGATAATGATGGCCTTTTAATACATTATTCCAAATAATCTGATTCTTCATACCCATAATCTTCTTCCAGAGGGGAAAAACTGTTTGTGAGAACAACAACATCAGGAGGATGAAAACTTGTCCATCATTGAGTGTTGTATGAATTTCTCTGGTCGTACCGCAACCTGCAATACATAGCTTTTTGGCCAATGTTCGAACAATTAAAACAGTAACAATAGAAGCTATTTCTTCAATAAGATGGAGTATGTGAAATCGGTCTCTTTTGTTGACTTTCCAGATCTTCTCCATTCATGTAGCTCCTTGCCTCTTCTCAATATGACATGGTATGGCCAAGATAGCCACAGAAATGACACATCATGAGATGAAATGTCTTCTCACCGGAATTTATCCTCATACCTTCATCCTTGGGAGAAGAGCTGAACTGCCTGTCAGTTCTGAACGTTTAAGGATAATTGTCAGTTCTCCTCCTAGTTTAGATTGATTGTTTCTTTTTCAGCACTTCAGGAAATGTTTCAACATGTTCAACCTTTGTTTTGTCTTTATTTTGGCTATCTTTTTTTCCAGAAGATGATGTCTCAGTTTCACAACCAATTCCACTCTTTCCCATGCAAGTGGGTCTTTGAACAGTCAAGATTTTTTCAACCCCATCTGATCCACACATGGCACTTTCCAGTAATTTTATATCTGAGAATATTCTAAACTGTATTTTCTTCCCTGATTCTTTTGAAAATGACTTAGTCTCAAGTTTACTCCTAATAGTAACAACTTACTCTTCAAGACCCTCAACAGTCTTGGACTTTTCTTCCAGTCTAGACATGAGGTCATTGATGACCTTTCCCTGCTCCTCAATTCTCAGCTTTAGATCCACTACATCAACATTTCTTTCGAGTATATTTTACCGATCTTTCAAAAATTCTTCCAGATGTTCAATTTCAGTTTCATGTTCATCATTATATTCTGATGATTCTTCCATCATTTCCTTCCACTTATTACATCTCTTACATTTACTCTCATGCTTGGAAAAAGAATCCTTAATTTGAATCATTGGATTACCAATAACAGTAATCTGATTATCACTTCTTTTACTGAATAAGGATTCTGATATTTCAGTGGTATCCATAATGGATGCATGGTTTCCGGTTTAAAATTTTGGTTCTTCTTACTCACAAAATTCAATATCATAATCTTCTTCTTCACAGACACAACTCTTCCTCTGAATTTTCGTTCCAGATTTGAAGCCACCCTTTTTGAAAAACCCTTTCCAAGGCTTCTCAATATCTTCAGCTTCGCTTTCTTCTTAATCTAACTTTATTTGGCACTGAGAGTCAATGTGCCCAACTCTTCCACAACGGAAACATGCAAGAGGTACCTTACCTCTAAATTTAACTTTTCCCTTTTTCAGCTTCTTGGCGATTAGAGAAAGAATTTCTTTTTCCTCATCATCTTCACCACAACTGTATTATGAAATCTTCAGTTTTTCCATGGCTTTGAATTCCATTTCCTTGCTCACACGAGTCATGGAATCTTTGGGTTTTACTCTCATATCATATGCCACTAAACTGCTTAACAAATCATCCAGAAATAGTTTAGATAGATCTCTTTCTTTAAGTGCTAACACCTTTGCATTGTACATGGGAGGAAGTCTTCTCAATATTTTCTTTACGATGTCAATGTATTTGATTTCTTCACCAAGACCTTGAATTGCTCCCACTAATTCAGTAATTCGATTGAAAAATGAATCTGCATTCAAATTAGGATGCATCTTAAGATCGTCAAACCTTTTGTGTAAAACCTGATGTTTTTCCTCCATTACCTTGTTATCTCCTTCATAAATGTTTTCATGTTTATCACACATAGACTTTTCTGAAGCCCAACTCATCACCTTTTGATAGATCTGATCAGAAAGAGCTGCGGTGAGTGCATTTTGTGCTTTAGCATCTACATCAGGAATTTTCCTATCTGTGTCAGTCATAGTAAGGCATGTTGGATCAGTGACTTGTATTCCTTGCATAGTGGAAAACAGAACTTCCATTCCACGATATTTTAGAAGAGATCTCATCATGTTCTTCCAGATCTGAAAATTACTTCCATCGAAGAGAGGAACTCCCCTAATGTTGACCACATTTTCCATGGCGACAAAGGACAGATTCAACGCCAACAACCTTTACCCTCTGATACCACTTGTTGGACCCCGGGATACCCTGAGAGGGGAGGGGTGGATAAGGGTGTCATCTTTATCTTCTTAAAGTTATGGATCTTGTTCCCATGTTGGTAGGAACTCGTCAAACCTGTATGATGGATATGATCAGTAATGAAACATTCACATGCACAGAGATTACACAACTATTTTTACTTGGTTCACCACTAAGGGCTACGTCCAAGGAGCATATGCCGACAGGTTGTCGGTCGTACCAAAATCCACTATGCTTCAGTAGATGTTGATTACAAATGTTCGGGAAAAATCACTCTGTCCCAAGCTCACTGCCCTTACAATGGTTTAGGGATATCTCACTGCATCCCTCGGGTCACTCCCATTGACTTCCCCTGGCTCAATGTCGTTGGTGGAGTACCACTCATTTATAGACCTAAAGGGCTCATCAATAGATAGACATGAAGTACTTTGTCTCCTATTCAGCATGAGACTTTTCTTGCATCAGAGTCCTGAGTTGATGCTCTGTTAATGTCCAAATTTCATCCACTGATGAATACCTCTTTTTCCCTTGTCCACTAGGAAAACAACCTTTGGAGAGGGCCTTCGCAATGTACCCTACTTCGCAAGGCTCCCAATTTTGCAAAGCTCAAACAGGGCTTCATGGAGTCCTTTCCTTTTCACGAATCTCAATCGCAAATCACTCTGGCGATGCAGAAGACTTCGCAATGCTTGGCTGTCGTGGAGCTCCTGCCTCTTCACGAAGCTCACTGAGCCAACCTGGGGTGCACGACTTTCACGGAGCATAGAATAGCCACCTCAAAGGTCCTCTTTCGCGATGCACACTGCCTTCACGAGTGACCTTTGTGAACCGAGAGAAAAGGATTTTCGTTGAGAGCTCTCTGTCCTTCTCTCGAGGGGGTCGATCTGTATTTATATGCAATTTCACAAACCTTCGACCCTTCCACGCAATGTCAGTGCCATGTCAGCTCAAATCGGGAAGCTCCAAAGTTCCTGCTGAAATTCTATGAAAATCACGAAGCACAATGGCAATTTTCCATTCGCGGAGCTCGTCGTAATCACGGAGTGTTCCGTCATTTTATTCGTGCCTTCGCCGTGAAGCTCCCTCGCAAAGATCATCATTGCTGCGATGTTCTTAAACCTTGGCCGTTCGCGAAACATTAACATAATCGCGATGAATCACCGCCTCCACAATTCTGGTCTTCACGAATTCCAAACCATTAAGCCACTCTTCGCGAAATTCATTCCAGTTCCATATTTAATTATGCTCTTCATGGAAATCCTAATTTCACGATGATCACCAACTTCCAAATTTTGGACCCCAAAAATTTGGCAAACACTGGGAAACGACACCACCTTCAATATTGTTGTCTGCTGAAACATTATGATCTCATTGCTAGTACACTTTCCGAATATCCATTGAGGATTGTCAACAAACACAAACCATACTCCAAATCATGCATAGAATACCATGATTCCAACAATCTCCCTCTTTGGGTTTGTTGGTAATTAGAAAATAAATTCAATAGATCGCCATCTATGTGAAAACAAAAAACACAGGAATCAACTCAACCAACACTCTAAGTTTACGTGAGCAATGATCGGTGTAGAAAACAAGAGAGCAGGCTTGAATTGTGTTCCACTGTTTTCCATATCATTCTTCTCATCACAGAAGTTCCCTGAATTTATTCATTTCTCCTTTCTCCCCCATCGACAATAAATCCAATGACCAGTAATTTGTTCAACATTCAACTCAAACCATACTCCCCCTGGATAGTATCTCCCCCATAAACCTACATCATAGACATAAACAGATAAAAACAGTTATCACAAACGGGGAGAGGGGTATTTCGTAACCTCCTTATGCACTGGGAGGTGACTGAACACCGAGGTTCAATCGATGCCTCTCAAACACAGCTGCGGATAGTGGCTTGGTTAGGATATCAACCACTTGCTCATCAGTTCCCACATGATCCATTCTAATCACCCCTTTTTCAACTTTTTCTTTGATAAAGTGATACCTGATTTCAATATGTTTCGTATGGGAATGTTGAACAGGATTCTTCATAAGATCAATTGCACTATTGTTATCACAGTAAATTACCATTGGTTGCTTTACCTCATCACCAATATCTATTAATTTTTTTTTCATCCATAGAAGTTGAGTGCATGCCTTTGTGGCAGAGACATACTCAACTTCATTAGTACTAAGAGAAGTACTTTCTTGTTTCTTGCTCAACTAGCCAACACATTTCCGCCCAATATAGAAAGCTCCACCACTAGTGGACTTTCTGTCTACTACATCACCAGCCTAGTCAGCATCAGAAAATGCTGATAATTCCATTTCCTTGCCTGTAGAAAAAAATACCCCGAAGTTATGTGTACCTTGAATGAACCTCATGATTATTTTTACTGACGCCAAATGTTCCTCCTTTCGATTACTCTAAAAGCGGGCAGCAAGGCATCTGGCGAAGAAAATATCTGGCCATGTTGCTATCAGGTACAGTAGGCTCCCAACGTTCCTCTTGTACATGGTGGGATCAACAGAGTCTCCATCCTCATGCATTACAAGATTAGTTCCAACTACAATCTGAGTTGACATTAGTTTGGAGTCTTGCATATTAAACTTCTTCAGCAGCTCTCTTGCATATTTATTCTGAGAAATTAATGTGTATTCCTTCTTTTGAATCACCTGTAGCCCCAATAAATATGTGATATCCCCAATCATAGACATTTCATATTCTGATTTCATGTGGTTGGAAAATTCATCCACTGATTTCTTCCTGCTGCATCCAAATATGATATCATCAACATAGACTAGAACCATGAATTGATATTTTGGGTAACTCTTCACATAGAGATTGTGATCAACTCCCCCTCTTTTTAATTCCATCTTCTTGAGATATGAATCCAGCCGTGAGTACCACGCTTGTGGTGCCTGCTTCAACGAGATAGAGATTTGTTCAGTTTGCAGACCTTTGTTTCTTCAGTACCCAAAACAAATCCCACTAGTTGTTCAATGTAGACTTCTTCTTTGAGTACACCATTCAATAATGTTGTCTGGACATCCATTTGATATAATTCATATCCTCTTTGGAGTGCCATGGCAAGGAAAATCCTTATTGACTCCAGTCTAGCCACTAGAGCAAAGGTTTCTTCAACATCAATGCCTTCAATCTGGGAGTATCGTTTACATACCAGTCATGCCTTGTTTCTGGTGACACTTCCATGCTCATCAAACTTATTTTTGATGATACATTTGGTACCAATCACATTGTGTCCTTCGGGTCTCTGGAAAAGATCCCATATTTGATTCTTGTCAATCTGATCTAATTCATCATTCATGTCTTTCACCCAAGATTCATCATTTGCAGCTTCTTCGAATGATGATGGCTTTACAACTGATAGAAATGCAGATTGCATGTTATTCATCATCCTTCTTGTTTGAGTGGGTGCACTCCTGTCCCTAATTATGTTGGATGGATCAATCTCAGCTCTTCAATTTCCCCTGCGAGGATCAGTAGCATTCTCTTCAGCCACAATTTCTTCTTCAGATTCTTCTTCTGAGTCAACATCATGATGTGAATACTGTGTGTTTTGAACAACTTCCTCTATTTCTGCATTTGTATTTTATTCACACTCACTTTCATCCCGACTTTCTATCACATCATCATATGACGTCCATGAAGCATTTGTGCTTTTCTCTTCTTTTATCTTAACAACTCTGCTTTCCACAATCCTTCCTAAACCCTTGTTGAAACATTTGTATGATTTACTATTCATTAAGAAACTGAGGAATAATTCTTCATCTGCATTGTCAACATATTTCCCTTGATTTCCTTCTTTTTTCCGGATGAAGAATTTACTTCCAAAGACACAAATATATTTTAAAGAAGGCTTCCTTCCATGACACAATTCATATGGTGTCATTGTCTCACTTATATAAAGTCATGTTCGATTCTGAATGTACAATGTATCTTGAACAACCTATTTCCCGTAATTGCGAGAGATACCACTCTCAATCAGCATAGTCCTGACCATATTTTTGACCTGTCAATTCTGGCGCTCAACAACTCCATTTTGTTGCGGAGTTCTCACAACAGCTACCTCATACAGTATTCCATGTTTTTCTAATGAATTTTCAAACTCGATGGATGTGTATTCCCCTCCATTGTCAGATCACATGACTTTTATTGTCCATCCAGTATCATTCTCAGCAATACGTCGATATGTTTTCATACAATCAAGTACTTGTCTCTTCCTGTGGATCACCATTACACAAGCCATTCTGCTATAATCATCAATGGAAAGGATGAATTTCCTTTCTCCATAGGTTACAGCAACATTTATTGGGCCACATACATTTGTATGAATGAGATCAAGAAGATGCGATGCCCTTTTCTTATTTGTTCGATATGAACTACAAATTAGTTTCCCACGAATACAAGCATCACGAGACTTTTCCCGTTAACATTTTAGAATGGTAATATCCATGACTATATTCAGCTTTGATATCTTTTCCATGTCTTGTTGGTAAATGTTCCCTAGCCTTCCATGCCACAAATTGTTTTCTTCTTCAATAGAAAAATAGAAAGAGTTCACTTTGCTATCAACCTGATATAAGTTTCCATCTATTCTACATCCTTTCATAAGAGAATTTCCTGTTTTTGCTTTTATAGTCCATAATTTTTGATTTATGGTTACTAAGAGCCCAGAGTCACAGTGTTGACTTACACTAAGGAGATTGTGGCCTAGACCGTCCACAAAAATAACTTTAGTTTTCCTCAGCTCCCTTTTGGTGAGAGCAGTATTCCCACTGCCTTTAATCTTCAACGCACCCTCATTACCAAAATGTACTGTTCCATAAACCATCATTTCAATGTTTTTCGAAAGGTCATCATTTCCCATCATATTGGAAGTGAATCCACTATCAAGGATCCATGTGTTGCTGCTCTTTGTAGCTTTGAGTGCCACTTATGGAAGATTGGATTTCTCGAACTTCTTCATCTTTTTCAATGAGATATTGGGTTGAGAATAGGATACTGATGTCCTTTTAATACATTCTTCCAAATAATCTGATTCATCATACCCATAATCATCTTCCAGATGGGAAAAAATGATTGTGAGAACAACATCATCAGGAGGATGAAAATTGGTCCATCTTTGAGTGTTGTATGAATTTCTCTGGTCGTACCACTGCCTGCAATACAGAGCTTTATGGAAAAAGTTAGAACAATTAAAACAGTAACCACAGAAACTATTTATTCTATAAGATGGATGATGTGAAATCAGTCTCCTTTGTTGACTTCCGAAATCTTTTCCATTCATGTAGCTCCTTTCCTCTTCGAAATATTACATGGTATGGCCTAGATAGCCACAACACTGACACATCATGAGAGGAAATTTCTTCTCACCTGAATTTCTCCTCATACCTTCATCCTTGGGTGAATAGTTTAACTACCTGTCAGTTCTGAACATTTGAGGATAATTGTCAGTTCTCCTTCTAGTTTGGATTGAGGGTTTCATTTTCAGAACTTCAGGAAATGTTTCAACATGTTCATCCATTGTTTTTTCTTTCTTTTGACTCTCTATATTTCCATAAGTTGATGTCTCAGCTTCACAGCCAATTCCACGCTTTCCCATGCTAGCGGGTCTTTGAACACTCAAGATTTTTTCAACCCCATCTGAACCACACTTGGCTTTTTCCAGTAATTTTGCATCTGGGAATATTCTAATCTATATTTTCTTCCCTAATTATTTTCAAAATGATTCAGTCTCAAGTTTACTCATAAGAGTAACAAATTCCTCCTCAAGACCCTCAGCAGTCTTGTACTTTTCTTCCAGTCTGGATGTGAGGTCATTAATGACCTTTACCAGCTCTTCAATTCTCATCTTTAGATCCCATACATCATCATTGCATGAAAATATTTTGGATTGAACTTTCACAAATTCATCCAGACATCCAATTTCAGTATCAAGTTCTTCAACATATTATGATGATTCTTCCACCATTTCCTTCCAGTTATTACATCTCTTACATTTACTCTCAAGGTTCAAGAAAGAGTCCTTAATTTGAATCTTTGGATTACCAATAGTAGTAATCTGATTATCACTGTCTTTATTGATTGAGGATTCTGATATTTCAGTGGTAGCCATCATGGATGCATGCTTTCCGGTTTTAAATTCCGGTTCGTCTTCCTCACAAAATTCAATATCATCATCATCTTCTTCACAGACCAAACTCCTCCTCTACATTTTCTTTCCAGATTTGAAGTCACCCTTTTTGAAAAACCTTTTCCAAGGCCTCTCAATGTGTTCAGCTTCGCTCTTATCATCATTTAACTTTCTTTGGCACTGAGAGTCAATGTGCCCAACCCTTCCACAATGGAAACATGCAAGAGGTATCTTACATCTAAATTTACCTTTTCCCTTTCTCACCTTCTTGGTGATGAGAGAAAGAATTTCTTTTTCCTCGTCATCTTCACCACCACTGTCATCTGAAATATTCTGTTTTTTCATGGATTTGAATGCCATTTCCTTGCTCACACGAGTCGTGGAATCTTCGGGTTTTACTCTCATCTCATATGCCACTAAACTGCATAACAAATCATCTAGAGATAGTTTAGATAGATCTCCTTATTCAAGGGATGACACCTTTCCATTGTACTTGGAAGGAAGTCTTCTCAAGATTTTCTTTATGATATCAATGTATTTGATTTATTCTCTAAGACATCGAATTTCTCCCAATAATTCAATAATTCGATTGAAAAATGAATCTTCATTCTCATTAGGATGCATCTTTAGATCGTCAAACCTGTTGTGTAAAACCTGAAGTTTTTCCTCCTTTAACTTGATATCTCCTTCATAAATTTTTTATTGTTTGTCACACATAGACTTTGCTAAAGCTCAACTCATCACTATTATATAGATCTGATCAGAAAGAGCTGTGGTGAGTGCATTTTGTGCATTAGCATCTGCATCAAGAATTTTCCTGTCTGTGTCAGTCATAGCCAGGCCTTTTGGATCAGTGACTTGAATTACTTGCAAAGTGGAAAACAGAACATCTATTCCAAGAGATCTTAGATGCGATCTCATCCTGTTGTTCTAGATCTGAAAATTACTTCCATCGAATAGAGGAACTCCACTAACATTGACTGCATTCTCTATGGCGACAGAGGACAGATTCAACGCCAACAACCTTTACCCTCTGATACCACTTGTAGGACCCCGGGACACCATGAGAGGTGAGGGGTGAATCAGGGTGTCAAATTTTTCTTCTTAAAGTTATGGATCTTTTTCCCACGTTGGTAGGAACCCGTTAAACTTATATAATGGATATGATCAGTAATGAAACATTCAAATGTAGAGAGATGACACAACTATTTTTACATGGTTCACCACTATGGGCTATGTCCAAGGAGCATACACCGACAGGTCGTCAGTCGTACCAAAATCCACTTTGCTTCACTAGCTGTAGATTACAAATGTCCAGGCACAATCACTCTGTCCCAGGATCACTACCCTTACAAAGGTTCAGGGATAACTCACTACGTCCCTCGGGTCACTCCTGTTGACTCCCCTGGGCTCACTACTGTTGGTGAAGTCCCACTCAGTTTATAGACGTGAAGGTCTCTTCAATAGATAGACATGAAGTACTTTGTCTCCTGTTCAGCACGATACTTTTCTTGCATCAGAGTCCTGAGTTGATGCTCTGTTAAAGTCCAAATTTCACCCACTGATGAATACCTCTTTTTCCCTTGTCCACTGGGAAAACAAACTTTGGAGAGGGCCTTCGAAAAGTACCCTACTTCGCAAGGCTCCCAATTTTTCAAATCTCAAACAAGGCTTCGGGGAGTCCCTTCCTTTTCGTGAAGATCAATCGCAAATCAATCTTGTGATGCATAATCCTTCGCAATGCATGGCTGTCGCGGAGCTCTTTCCTCTTCACGAAGCTCACTGAGCCAACGCAGGGCGCACAACTTTCGCGGAGCTTAGAATAGCTGTCACGAAGCTCTTCTTTTGCGAAGCACACTGCCTTCGCGAGTGACCTTTGTGCAGTGAGAGAAAAAGATTTTCGTTGAGTGCTCCATGTCCTTCTCTCGAGGGGGTAGACCTGTATTTATAGGCTATTTCACCGACCCTCAACCCTTCCCTGTGTTGTCAGTTCCATGTCAGCTCAAATCACGAAACTCTTAAGTTCCGACTGAAATTATCTCAAAATCGTGAAGCACTACGGCAATTTTCCATTCGGGGAGCTCGTCGTAATCGCAGAGTGTTCCGTCATTTCATTCGCGCCTTCGTCGCGAAGCTCCCTGGCAAAGATCTTCATCGCCATGATGCTCTTCATCCTCTGCCGTTCGCGAAGCTTTGACGTAATCATGAAGAATCACTGCCTCCGTAATTCTGGTCTTCGCGAATTCCAAACCATTAAGACACTCTTCACGAAATTCATTCTAGTTCCATATTTAACTATATGATCTCTTTGTTGGTACACATTCCGAACTTCCATTATGGATTGACAACAAACACAATACATACTCCATGTAATGCGTAGAATACCATGGTTCCAACAATTATATCGTAATAATATATACACTATTTATTTTTTACTAGATTTATGTTTGTTATATATGGTATTAGGGAATTTTTTTTTGATATAATGGAAAATAAATTTTAAATAAACGTAACTCACATGAGGGATATGGTAATCCCTTATATAATATCAAAATTTAAACAATTATATATAATTTATTATATTAGTCAATATTTATGAGGTTTTTCAGAAAAATTAAATATTTTCTATTATTTATTAGTAGAACCTAACAAAATAAAGTCAATCAATACACATGGTCAATACAGGGATTGACTCAATAAGCAAGCTAAAGCAGTTGTGGATTTAGTTGGGAATATCATGACTATATTAGGGTAGCTGATAATGATTATAAAAAATGTTATATAAAATAATTAATAAAAAATATAAGAAATTTATGATTTCTAATGAAGATATATAAATCATAATAGTTAAATCATTCAATTTAGCCTAATAATAATATTGAGATCCACCAAAAATGTTATTATGAATGAAATTATTGTAGATGAATAAAATACATCAACTAAAAATCGAAAAGAAAATCTTAAAATAATGAATTTTCTAATAGTTAAGGAATTAATCAATATAATTTCTATCAAATTACCTAGATATCCTCTGAATTATGAAGTTGTGTTTTCTGTTGATATTATTTATAATGTAAAGCATATATCATACACTCCATGTTGAATAGAAACCAAAGATTTTTTTGTTAAAGAAACAACTATAAGAGTTATATAGAATGTTATTTATATATCTTGTTGTATCTCATTGGGGCCCCCAATTCTTTTATATTAGATAAATCATGCATCTATGAGGATATTCAATGATTTGAAGGAATTATATGATATTATGACAGAGAAACAATGTAATATATCTTTTTATTGATGACATTAACAATCAATATTAGGGATCTCTTTTTTGAATATTGAATTTTATAATAGGTATAAATAATGGTAATAAAATAAGGATTTTATCCAATAGAAAACTTTTAGAATGAGGTATGGATATTATGATTTTACATTAATCCCAATTGGGTATGTAATTTCACTATATGTCTACATATATCTAATTAATATTGTATTTAATTTCATATTGATATACTTTTTGTGGTATTTACTGATATTAGGTTGGTATACTTAAAAATCTATGAGAACCAAGATAATAAACTATAGATAATTCTTGATACTATTATAAGTACAAATATATTTGGGAACATTAGGATGAATAAATATTCTATACATAAAAAATTGTTTTTCTTTCCAATTATCCACATGGATATGATTTCAATTGATCTAGAAAATTCAAAAGTAAATCAATGAATGGACCACACTGATGTATGTAACTAGTGTACATTGTTTCATTGGGTACAAGGATACTATCGACGATTTTTTCAAAATGTTCATGATTAGAATAATAATTAAAAAAGATTACTCAAAAGGGTTTATGTTCATATTGAAAAATAATTTTCAATAGTTCTTTAATGAATTGAATTGGATATTAGTGAATCTTTCAAATTTGAATATATCATCAAGAAATGATTGATTTGTGATATATATTGATGAATCATGGATGAGACTTTGTTTTTACATTCTAAAAAATGATAATTTTGTTCCCTATGAATCCATGATGTTTATGTCTAATGAAAAAAATATCTATCATATGATCTTGAATTAATTGTTAAAATATTTTCTCTAAATATATAAAGGAATTATATCTATAGTGACTGATGCGAGATATATACAGTTCAAAATAGATTAAAATACATATACAAAAATTGAAATCAACAATAAGTAACGATGACAGGTCATGATAATTGATGATTTTTATTCCTCAATACTCTACAAACTAGGAATAAAAAATAATTCATTAAATGTAGTGATATGAAAAAAAGGGATTCTTAGAAAAATGAAGAATTAAATGAATCCTTTGTTCATAGTTATTCATGGTGTGGTGTATAAATTTTTGTATAAGAATATTTACACACCACGATAGTTGAAGGATGTTCCATAATTGATGTTTAAATGACATTTGGTATACTAGGATACATGAGAGGACAAGTTGTGGATAAGGGAATTTTAGTATTTTTGGGTACATGTCTTTTTATTAGTGTTTGGTTGAGGACCACACCATATCAAATTTCATTACAGTGTGGTGGGTATTGAAGGATTGTAAACTCATATAGCATGACATATGAAAATTGAGCGTGATGATCAAAACCTTCTAGTTAGTGTCACACTATGATTAAAACAGTTATTTACTAAAAGATATGGTATAAAGATAACTTTATATGACCATCACATCATGAAGGAGGGAATAAAAATGTGATAATAACTATTATATGCGATGATCATGGGTATGTATGTCTTTATAAATATACAAACTAAAATATTAGATATTCCATTTTGATTTTTATGTAAGGTATGTTTTAGATTCGATATACCATGGGTAATTCTTTAAATGTTAAATAGGTTGTACTATTGGATATAGAATGTTCATTAACGATGCAATAAAATTAATGTTTATTACACCCTTATGGAATAAGGAATAATTATGAAGGCCTGACAGTGAGGGTATTAGTTCAACATGAAGGTTCAGTTCCATGCGCAAACACCTTAAGGTTATTCCAGTAATCCTGAGGTTGTTCTATGTAGTACACATCCATGATCTAGGTTTCGAGTGCCATTTTTTTGGATTCCCAAGAAGGATTATTTTAACTTGATAAAGGGGTTCACATTGTTTTCTATGTTTTTGGATCAATTACATGTATATTACTCATTTTGGGGGAGTAGTGTCATGCAGTGACATAATGAAACTCTTTAGGGATTAACAAGGAAATGGATTCATTCCATGAACTATAGGGAAAATGTTCTGATTGGAACCTTTATGAATTTTTAAAATCAATGTAATAATTACCTCGTGGAATTTAAATATAATATCAGTGTTATGATTCTTCATTTTTTGGGTATGAGCATATGAATGCATATTTTCTTCATTATATCTAATAATCTGATTAAAAATCATGGATCTATAGTGATTAGAGGAGGGTTTCTATTTTAATTAATTAATGATATAAACCATAGTTTTTGTTTCATTCTATTCCTTATTAGTTTCTAATTATAGTTTCTATTCTCTATGGTTTAATGTAGATTCTTTTATGGTATAAATGATTCATCTCGAAATAATATGTTATTCGTGTGATATTGCTATTAGAATTATATAGAGGATAAAAAATAATATTTCAAATTAATTTGATGATGGATGCCAGTCCTAGAGTAGTTAATGTATTTCCCTAAGTTTTTTTAAAATTAATGGATGTGTTGAGAAGAATGTTTGGGGATTGTATATGCTAATGATCTCGTGGGGATACCAGTTGTGGTAAACACCTCATTTCATAGTTATTAATTCATTGAAGATCATATAATGAATAATTAATTGATTATTCATGAATAAGTAGTCATGAAATTAATATTATTTTAATTTATATGTTAGTAATAGTTCTTATTAAATTAATTTGGATGTTTATTTTTGGAGTGTTGGCCACAAGTTGATGGATTATCTCTGATGTAGGTTGATCAAACCTTACAATATGTGGTGGATATTATTTTAATAACTTTTTTAAATCCATATATTTTTGGGGAACCTACAAATATCGATATATTATATTCATTATGTTAATCAAAACTGATATTTTGTATCACAACATAGCTATGAAAAGTAATATATGGAAAATAAATTTCTTCCTCTAAATAGTCTATGTATGAATATATATAACATTTCTTATTAAAAGAAACTAAAATGTTATTCTTTATTCCTATATCACTGATGGCCATGATATTGACCATAGAATTGTGTCATGTTATGAGGATAAGAGGGGGTGTGAGCTAGATGAATAAATCACTGTCGACCAAAGGATATGGTCCATATTTCTTTCTGTGTACATGATTGTGAGGTATTTGAAATGTATAGAATAAAAGTAATCCATATGAAACATTCAGTTCCCTTTTATCCTTTATAATTTTTTATTATAGTGGGTGGTGAGTAATTATCACCCACTAGTATATGTTTTCAGAGATATTCTCACCAATAAGATGACATATATATAGTTAGGGTGTGAGTGAATTGACATGGAATGGATTTGGATATGATATTTTCATTATCTCATCCATATTTATCGTATAGATTTTTTGGGGATGTATTTCTATGATTTTTTATTTGATATATTATCTAATTTCATTCCTTTTAGTCATAATCATTGCCCCTAGAGATGGAAATTAAATAATGAAATCTATTTGGGTTGTTTGAGCCTTTATATTACCCATGGGGCCATGGTTGTTGCCCCATCCATATATTGACTCTGTGGAGTATAGGAGTATTGGGGGTATCAATGGTATATCATAGTATAAATGTGTTTGTGGGAATTGAATTTCTACATGGCATTATGACCAAGGTTATGTGTATCATTTTAGAGTAATTCAAACCCATGTGATTTGGATTTATTGTAACATCACGATAAGCCTATCCTCCACATGATTATTAAATATATGGTTGCATATGTGTGGTACAATTATCCCATTATGATAATGGGATATATTGATATATGGGACAAATTATTGTACCATATTATTATAATATATGGTGATTTTATGTAAGGCTACATATCAAATATTTCTAATAAAATATAGTGATGTCAATGTGGTCCACATATCGCCTTGAAGAGAAAAATATATGGCAATATTATAGTGGTCCATGGTTCCCAAAAGTTAGCATGGAATACAGTGATATATAGGTATATCCCTTTTATCCCAAATGAAAATGATATATAGTAAGATAGGGGTCGCATTCCTATCCCCTGATGAGTACGAAATATGGTTATATGTATGTATGTTTATTATCCCTTCAATGGTTACACATGTGGGATGTAATTTCCATCTGATTATTGTATATGATGGTTATATGGGTGGCCCAAAACCCGTCAATGATTTTTTTCATATAGGTTCTATTGGGATTGAGTTATATTTGGAATATCTGTTTGGATGTATTGCTTTCTTATTGACATTTGACATTGGATTAAGTAGGTATGACCTCAACATGGTTACATGGAGAGTACCATTGGTAAAAATAAGTATTTATTTTTCTTATTTATTTTTAATTAATAGAATATGTAAATATATATTATTTTAACATAGTGTTTATGTTAGGAATATGTTATTTCTTCACATTATTCTCCCACTCTACTTGAGTGGATTGGTCTCATGAGAACATGTGTAGTCATTATAATAGTAGTAAAATTTGTTTAAATACCCAGACCCTAGAATTTTAGTGATGGAAGATTAATTTATTAAACTATCTTGATTTCATGGATTCAAATCCTGAAATATTGTTTAGTCTAGATGTTTTTGAATGCCTTGTTACAAACATGATACCCATAATAATTTGAGAAATTAGAAATACATAAATGATAAATAATATAATCAAATTAATAGAATCCTTGAAAATCATTCAAAGGATTCTTATTAAAAAAAGTGGAAAAGAAACATGACATGTGTGACCTCAAATTATTAGTGAGGTTATATATTTTGGATTAAATAAGGCATCAATGGTAGTAAATCAACATAGAAAAGCAGGTAGCATATAACAAATTTTAATCAAATTACTAGATATTGATTTATAAATTTTCCAATGTATGAAACTGAAAACACATTTCATAAAATCAAAAAAAAATTAAATTCATCTATATATTTTTTTTCATATCAAAACGTTACATATAATTACAATTATAACTGGAATTTGGATTATGTAAATACATAATTTTGGACATCATGTCTTAATAAAATGATAACCTATTCTATAACTATATATCGTATAATAATATTACAACTATAGGTAGAAACTAGTTTTATTTTTTGATACCTATTTGTCTCATGATAACCCTTCATATCATCAAGGGCTATATGGATTCTGGGCCCCACATGCTAATTAAACTCCAAAGAATTATTCATATCCAGTATTAAATAAAAAAATACTACATATAAAATATATATGTTGAATATTTGATGAATATCTATCAATGATAACCTAGATAATGACATGTAACATAAATGGGTGTTCACTGTGATGAATGTGAATACCATTGAAAGATCAGATATGAAACATTCTTGAGGAAAATATTCCTTTAACATTTTAAAGTGTCATATACCACTTTGAAAAAATTGAAGCATAACCCACTACAAGAATAAAATTAAAAAAAATATAATATAATTATAATAAGGTGTTTTAGTAAGTAACATGTCAAATGTCCATATATACACCTTATAAAATTGAATTATTTCTTGAAAACTAATAAAACTAAATAAAATGAAAATTTGGAAGAAAATAATTACCTTTCATTTCCATTTGTGTGAATAGCCTATAAAATTTGGTATAATGGTTTTAAGAGTGTTAATATCTAATTACATAATAATATTAATATTTTTAATATCATATATTATTTCTTGATAATATATTAATATGTGTTTGATAACAATATTTCATTATTTTATCTATTTTGGGTGTCCATTTCCATGATTTTTGATTATGTTATCACTTGTTAATGGTTATTATTATTAATTGGATCATGGATTAATCTTATAAAAAATTCAAACATTGACATAAAAATCATATATATTTATTTTATATTTATTTTAAAAAATCCATAATATTTGGAGATGTGAGATGAAATGCACCATTCATGAAGTTGTTAGGCCATACTTTCGCATAAATGCCACATTCATTTATTATTAATTTTAGAAGAATGAAAATTACATGATTCATATTTATTTTATAATTAAACTATTATATTTGTGTCATATATGTCACATTTGTTTAGTAAAACCATCCTTTATATGTTCCATATATATTGTAAACAAATTAAATTTCTTTCAGGGGTTGGTAGTCCACACACTCACAAATGATGTTATCGTTTTTTAAAAAAAAGGAAAAAGGGTATGTGTTATATAATAATTACATAAGAATAAAAAATTTAGGAATATAATAAATATCATATATAAATAACATTTCCATCATAATTCCCAATATGATATGTGGTAATAAAAAAATGAGTAGTCATCATCTAATGAAGTGGTAGTTCACCAAAAACATAAACTATATCTTTATTACCAACTAGTTTGATGTGTGAGTAATTGATGGTCTAACCCTTTAAATAAAAACACACTAGTATATTTATTATACTGATTCTATTATATAATCTTGCAATTAGATGATTTCACGATGTGTTGAATGATAATAAAAAAAAGAGTTTGAAGAAAAATGTTACCTCTTATCGAGGTAACACATTTTTGTCTATACCAATGGGATTCAATTTATGGATTTCATCCCTTAGAAAGGCTTGTAGTATTGGTCATGGAATTTTATCTTGATATATGTGATTATGTGGTATGATTTAAATACTTTTTATTTTATAGTAAGAGTGACATTCATTTAAATACCAAAGCGTAAGAACTAATGGGTTGTCTCTCGTATATAATGTGATTAAAAAAATTGAAAACTAATGAATTAAAGTTAATTTATGGTCTAACCAAATCTCCACCATGAATTTTTTTTCATATTTTATTAATTTTTTTCACTACCCCTTATGTTTCCTAATATTTTTCAATTTTATTTATTTTGGTAGGCAGTTGTCCTACCTTTTTAATTTAATCATTAAGACTAAATTATGATTTTATTCATTTTAAAATATTGGAACCATTAATTATAATAGTATATCTAATTTAGATTATTAAAATATCGTGTGTGATGAAAATTAATTTTAAATCAAGTGCATGTAATAGGCACATACACAACATTAAGTTGAACTTTGCTAATATTGTTTTTAATAAATAGGGGTAAAAATGGATATTATAAATGAAAACATGGTCCATTATTATACCATATTTTATAAATGTAAGCACTTTTAAATATCTTGGAAAAACATCGGATAATTAATAATTTTATATCTTTTAATACTATTTAATTTTGTTGTAAAATAACATTAACATTAATTTTAACATTATTTATATAATCGTGATTTACAAATTAAGGAAATTATTTTATAAAATACTATTATGTTTAAATCTATTTACCATGATATATTCATATACAAAAATAATGTAACATGTTAATTAATTAAATTTACATTAATTTTTATGTTTTTAGCATGTTTTCATTTATATAATTATTAATTATATAATCTATTTGATAGAGTATTTTAAGCATTAAATGTTACTAAGTAATCTAAAAAATTAATGAGAAATTATTCTGATAAAAATCATATTATTCATTAAAAAGTATAACCTAATATATGTAGTTGTTTTTAATATCTCAATATTTAATAAATGTTAATGGTAAGGAATGTTCTCTTTTTGTCTTTTTCCATACATAACAAATGTTATATAGAAATCACATCAACATGTATCCCACTACCACATAATATTAAAACCAAGAGGGGATTTGGTTGAACTGTTAGAAACCAAGGGCCTATGGAAAAGTGTACTATTCATTTTTTCCTTGATTTTAAGCTTATGTTCTCTATTAAGATTTATTTTACCTTAACAACTGAAATTAATTTTAACTTGTATCACTAAAACAATTTCAATTATTAAGTTGATATTATTATTAAAAAATATATAATTGATTACAACAATGTATGTACATTGGAAAATTTTAAATTTATATAATGGATACAATTATGTTTAATGCTAATCATACAGATATTGCGAGAAAGAGGGTATTTAATGTAAAATCACTCAAAAGCCTATAATGACTTTATATATAAATAAAAAATAATTATTCTTATGACCAACATTGAATTAATAGATATATAATTCATCTTTTTTATTCACCCTCCAAATATTTAAAAAAATAAAAAATTTAAATATATTCATTGTTGTAAGGTAATAAAAGCATTTAGATCAAAAGTAATATATTGATTAATGGATGGTGTCTTATTTTAATCATATATAGGTACTGTTCAAATGAAGTTTTAAAAATAGAAATCACAGAAGGGGACATTACCTGAATTTTAGATTATATGTCTTAAAAATTCATTGATACCCATTAAATTATATTTTTTATCAAATCGAATATAAAAGAGTGTGTGAGATAAAGGTATAATTTAATTATTAACTATTTTATAGTTAAATTTAAATAGGTTACGTTATTGTTAAATAATACCATAAAATGATTTTATTATTCTAAATGGTTTAGATAGAATTTTTTTGAATTTTAAAATTTTTATAGTCTTATAGAAATGTTTTAATAAATATCTATTTAAATAAATCAACATTGTTGGTAGCATATATATTTAAATATTATTATGTATCTTTCCAATTTAAATAGTTCAATTATTTATCTTGAGTTAGTTCCATATTTTTTTACAATAATACTTAAAATAACCATTATAAATTTGAATTCATAAAATATTTTCTCTAAAAAATATTAATGGGATTGTTGATATAATGCTTTTTATAGTGGAAAATTATTGATGTATCATTTTCTCAAATATGATCTATCATATTATATGATAAATCTAATTGTATTGTCAAAAATATGAGATAGTAATGGTAATTAAATATTTTATATGTTATGAGTGACTCTAATGTATATGGTGTTCTATTTTCATTAATGTTTAATATATTTTATACAATTAAATCAATTAAGAATACAAAAAAGGTATCATGATTTTGTTTCTAAATTCAATTTTAAGGGTTTCATTTATTTATGAAAAAGGAAAACAATACATCGGATTTGGTACGATAAATAATCCCTCATAGATTAATTATTTTATTTTTCCCTTTGTGATATTCATATATGAAATGAATATTTAAGGTGTTTATTATGTTAACAAGACTAGGGTCTTTTATTGATATATAATGTTCAATCATTTATACCATGTTTGACATGTTTTCTAACAAAACCATTACTAATATTATTTCATGGAATATCATATATAAAGACATTTTTATAAATTTAGTGTTTATTTCCTATTACTCTTAAGTATATAACATTAAAAAGTAACACTCTATTTAAAACAATAGTCTCTGAAACCTTTCATATGCTTGTATAAAATAATGAGATTTTTATGGGGTTATTGGTCATTTGATAGCTATTTTATTGCATTTTGTTTATTAAATAATGTATACATCATACTATATACGAGGTATCTCTTTTAATACCATTATTTAGTTTGTATAATATTGTGTCGTTCAGACCAATTAGATTCACTTGAAATTAATCATACATTTGGTTGTATACAATGATACATGTTTTTTTATTTTCCCTATTAAAAAATATAGTGTTGAAAATGGATGGGTTTATATTTATATCAATTAAATGATATATTTCTCATGGATATGCCTAATGACCCTAAAAATAGAAATTGATCGAATATATCTTAGGTACATGGATATATCTGCAGAATATGGTCATATAATGATATATGTATTTGATTAATATCAATAAATATCCCATTATATATTTATTATTTATAATATTTTATTCCATGTCACTCATTTTTTTATTATGAATTAGGAATATAAATTAAATTTCAATGATACAATACCTCATATGGGAACACATTATCATATCTACTAATTTTCATTAATTTTGTAAAATATATATCAATTATATAATGAATCATATATGATTATGTTAAATATATCAAATGTATTTGGAGAATGGTTATAAATATTATTGAATATAACATAACAAAATATGAATTAAAAAAAGAATATTTATCCAACTTATAAGGTATATTTAGGGCATTATTCACAAAATCATAAATTAATGATTGGTGTGAACCATGTCAAGGAAGGCTCAATGGTATGGTAGTTTTTTCTACAATGTGGTTAATATTATTCCATATAATACAAATGTATTGCTTTAAAACCATATTCTACCACGTCTAAAAAATATTGTATAATGTAAAATATATTAACATACACAACAAAATATTAGAAACATCTAGTTATGGAGTGGTACTTTAATTATATATATTATTGGGTGATAAAAATTTGGATAATTGATTACTTAAGTGAATATAAAATTTCGGAACACTTATGGTTCATACTTAATTGTTTTAAGCACATTATTAAAATTAAAATTACATGTTACAAAGTTATATGATATATTTTTTTACTATAATGAACTCCATAGTCCCATAACTTCATTCACAACTTATAATATTTTAATTATATAAGCTATATAATTTTATAAATATAATAAAAAATCTATATATTAAATCTATAATTACAATTTTAGTGGATCATATATAATGATTTTATACTTTTGGATAAAAAACTAATATTCATTATATATATTATAGAAGGGGTGAAATGTTTCATAAGAAACTATTATATATAATGCCAGAAAATTATTATTATTTACTTTTTATTACTAATTCCACTACAAACTAATCCAATTTAATTTAATTTTCAATTATTAAAATCTAAATTTGTTATATTGGATGTACAACGAACATATAACTAATTCTCGTGAGATTTTCCATATTGGATATTTATGATCAATGATGTAGACTATATTATGTGAGGATAATTAATCATCATTGATAAAATGTTCATAAATGATTTAAAAATGTAATGAATCACCATGATTGAGCTCATTAGTCATGATTTCAATTAGGTGTATTATTTCATTGAAAATGTTTTCGTTTTACAATATTTTTGTTGGATAAAATACTCAAACAAAATAGTTCATTAATTTTGTAATTAATAGGATTGTCGCATTTGGGGGAATAAAATGGAGTATATAATTTCCATTTTATTCTTGCATAAGGACACATTTCATTTTGTAATGTGTACTCATTTAAATTAATATATAAGTAATTATAATTAATTATTTCATAATTACCATTTTCTTTTGTAAATAAAAATTAGTCCTTATATTATTCTAAAATAAGATAATATATACTTCATCGCATAGTTTACTTTTATATAATTAGTCAATATTCAACCAAATAAAAAATAAAAATAATAAAATAATGGAGTTATTTAGACTCACCCCTGTAACTATCACTATATTCTTGTTAGAATAATCTCTAAATGATATATGATGATGTTCACATTTTCATGTTAAATTACTATGCATAGAGTACAATTTTTTATTTTTCCACTCTTACACATAGCATACAGTATAATATTATAGTATATTGTTGGTTTGAGATTAATCCATTAAGGAACATATGACCCTAAATATATTTATTTTACCATTTTATAAAATTAATCATATCATTTGACAGATTGAACTTATTGTAATCATTGTTTAATTTTATAGTTATATAAATGGTTGATGTTATAAGAAAAAAGGGAAAAAATTAAATAGATCATAATCAGTAAAATCTTTAATCTGATTTATTAATAAACTCTCCAAGATATCGTGATTATATTTTTTCAGTGGAAACTGATTATAATTATAAGGACATAACATTAAAACATCACATTATCTTGAATTAAATCAATAAATCACATTGAGGATCTTTTAGGTTTAGATTTTTAGATAATTTTGACATAACTATTACATCTCAAAATATTTCAAAGTAGACAATTCTACTCAGTTTCCATTTTTTCATAAAATTAAACCACATAAAAAAGAAATTGTTCAAGTTCCATGTTTTAGATAGCATGTCTTTCCATGATCTCATCCTTGACCTTATTCATATTAAATTCCTATGGAAAACATTTCAAAAACATGAGATGAGAAAAAACAGCTCAGTAAGGGATACATAAAGAATGAAAAAATTAGATCATCAATATATATATAACATAGGCTTTTTAAAATGTCCAATTAAATCATAAGATTTGTGAAATACAGAATGAAATCATAAAACATAAAGATAACCTGAGGCATTCATAACATTCTTACATAGGGAATAACACTCATGGTTACGTTTGGAATACCCATCATAGTATATTCCCAAGATATCTTCGGAGAAAACATACTGTTTAACTCCTTCATGTTGCCCAATTCATTGGAGAGCTATCTCGGGCTCACCCACCCTTAGATTATCACGGAACCACCCGACTTCATAAACAATTTCCTGAACCATAAAATAATTGTATCACATAAAACATGAATAAAGGAAACAAAAAATTTCTACATTTCAATCAAAATATATAAATACAAAACATTCATATAATGAAAAATTTATCAAAACGATTTTCAATAAAAAATTAAAAGAAATGTAAAATAAGGTATTTATTTTTCTTTTAAAAAAAATATGGCTTGAAGAGGAAGTAGAAACTCAAATAATGGTAATAGCGGCAGAGAAAACGTTGTCACCGCAAATATAAGAAAAAAAATATTCCTTTTGACATTTAGAAAAAAACATCATGTAAAAACATTTCTTTTTAATGAAATGAAATGTAAAAATGTTTTTGAACAGCATATAAAATAAAGATGTGTACAAATCAAAATATGCCTCAATAAAAAGATATTGAGACGAAGACCCATACAAATATGATATCCTTAGATTAAGGATAAATCAATTACTTAATTGTGTGTTGAAAATATAAATACACCAAATATAAGTGGATATTTATTGTAAAATAATCCAAGGTCATCCACACATATTCAGAGATTCATATAATCAAGAAGTAGAGGATCAACCCAAACAATTGAAATTGGGTTAAGAAGATCCCTTAAAGAAATTCGACAGCCTAACGACGTCACTTTAAAATTTAGAAAATGGGTTGATGAGAGATAAAAAGGGTATCTGATCACATGAACATAAAATTTACAGAAATAAGGATATATACAAACATATCACAACATTAAGAATATGTAAATTAAGAGACCTAACAAAAAGAAGTCTTTTAAAAAGAGGAGGGTTAAAGGTTCCCTTAACGATATGGGTAACTTTCGAAATGTACACCCCATGAATGAATTAATATACAAAATTGATGTAAATACCCATAATTTAATTTATATTATACAAACAGTATAATAATTTTCAGTACATACAACACTCAAAGGAGATAGTGCCAAATATAGCATGAATCTCACAGTAATAAATAGTGAGATAAAAACCCCTTACCTCATTGTAATAAATTGATTCGTATGACCAAAAGACAATAAGATCCAAATGAATCACATAATAAAATGAATATAAATAATATCATGATAATATATATCAAATGGAAGTACCCAATATACCACGTGCAATAAATAATTGGCAAACAATGGAAATCTAACTGAATGAATAGTGAGATAAGAAATCCCCTTACCTCAAGTGTGACTTTTCTTGTTCACTTATTTATATTCTTGAATAATAAACATAGGTCAATTTATAATTTCTTCATTAAATCCTTTAACGTTTATTATCCTATTCATATCAAATATTATCATGTTATAATAATTAGTTAATTATGTGAGTTCATATCATACGTTTTGTCAATGTTCGGTACATGAGTCAAAAAATAACTTTTTTGAAATGAATTGGCCAAGTAGTTATAATTAAATCGTCTCCAGAATGGTATTCTTGATTTAAATATCATATATATCCAGTATATATTCATTTTATACAATTCCATATCTTTTGAAGACAAAAAATAAAATGCACCGTTCATGGAGACGGGAGGCCGTATGTACGCATGCACGCTACTTTCATTTCTTTTTTCATATTAAATGAATTAAAAATAAAAGAGACATAGATATATTATAATTCCTGTATAATATAAATTTTATATAGGTAAAATATTTTCAATAATTACATTCTTTATAAATTCCATGTTTGGAATGAATGAGTCACATCACTTGAGGTGGCGGTAGTCCACACTTCCTCAGATGAAATTATCGCAGTTCCACAACATGAAAAGAATAATGATGTGATTTAAAAATAAAATTAATAATCATAGAGTAAAAATAAGACCATATATATAATATATAAATATATTTACATAAAAAATGGACACCATGAAAGGTGTTAAAAGCATATTGAACAATTATCGTTTCGTGATGAAAGAATTTTCCACCCACAGAAACAGTATGTTATTTAACCATTAGACGGTGGTGTGTGTAAGTGTAGGTATAATCCTAATCATAACAAAATCCTAGTATATTGAGGATAATTTTTTATGGGATCAAATAATAAGAAGATAGTGGTGAGTGAAGAAGGAAATTAAATGGAAGAAACTCGAGAGAATACAAAACCTCAATACCGGGTAATGATTTTTTGATTTGATCCCAAGGATTCCTTGTAAAGACTAATGCCCAAAGTGAGGATTCTAGTAGTAATAGAGGGATTTTGAGAGAAAATATTTTCAGAGGTTTGATGAGCCAATGGATTGAGAGGTGTGGGTAAGTGGGTAGAGTTGGGGGCATTTTATAAGATGGAGGAGGGTCAATTTTGGAATTTCATGAAATGATACATTTTTATAAAATGGTTTTCAGGTTTTAAAGGTCCCACAATGATATATTTCGAGTATAAGGTGACAAGAGTTATAAATCCTAAAATCCAATATTTTTTGAGAAGATTATGTCTTAGATTTTACCTTATCATTCCATTTTATTTAAATCGTTCATTGATGAGGTAATTACTACATCATCATGGTGACATAAATAAATTTATTTATTTAATGACTAAAAATTATAATGAATACCATGATGTAGGAAATCATTTTAGCTTTCTAGTGAATATTTATAGTCTAAGATATCAATTATTTAACAAAAATTAAAATTGTTTTACTTAGGTAATACATAGTTTGGTTAGATTTTACTTTCTTTAAAAATAATATTATAAAAGGTTACTATCACACAAATGTGATTCCATGGGGTCCCTAAGTTGTCACAAGGTATACCATGGTCGGACATGTCATAAAACAGTGGATTGGGACTCATTTTGGGATCATTTTATATTATTATGTTCTTATTTTATTACTCTTAACTACCCGATTACTAATTAATCATGATAATTAAACATAATTGTCATTGTTACTATTCATAATATCCAAAAACAAAAGAGTCTTAATTACATAATTTGGACCTTATGATTCCAAATATGGAATCAATTTTAATAAATTCCAGACACATATATTGGTATAATTAATTTAAAAATAATTCCCATTGTCAAAACAAAATATGGGGTTTTTAAGAAGTAATATTTATCAAATTATTGGCTTGTTTTTACATCCAATTGAAAAGTGAAATTACTTCCAATGAAAAAAATTGAATTAAGTTATAAAAAATAATTAAATTACTCTTTTAAAATATTTAAATGGACAATATAACTATATAATTAAATTAGATGAAAAGGCAGTTTTGAAGTAAAATGTAGTATTTTTCACTATTCATTAAAAATGAACATTTGTCTGAAAATACCAAAAATATATCCAATGTAAATTTGATATTACAAATTAAAAATTTATTTCCATTTTACCCAATTCAAAACATAAAAGTTTCATTAATTAATTTTATAACTAATTCCCGCTGTCAAAAAATAGTATGTTTTTATGAAACAATAATTATCAAAATATTGACACTTGATTATGTCCTATTTCAAAGTAAAATTAATTCCAATGACCACATTTGGATTAAATGGTAAAAATATATTTCAAATACACATTAAACACAATTAAATAGATAATTTATCCATATAAATAAATTTTATTGAAAGGATGTTTTGAATAAAAATATATCATTTTCAATATTCATTAAAAATGAACTTTATCAAAAAAATAACAAAAATTTACACAAAGTAAATTTTGATGTCCCAATACTAACGAAGGATTTTATTTTGTCAAATATAACATATTAAATTGATAAAAAGTACTTTTAAAAAGGGTTCTCCATCAATAAAAGTTAAATCAATATTTTAATGAAAATTAGAATATTTATTCTTAAAATAGAATTATTTTTTTATATTAAGCCTCTAAATTTTATTGGATAAATGTAAAAATATTTAACAAACATATATAATAATTTTGTAGTTAGTTCTAATAATTACCTCCATTATAATGTCTAGGCGTTAACTACCATTTAAAATAATATTATTATATTATTACTGTGAAATGTAAGGTTTCAAAGAAACTCGTTGTTGTGTATTGGGTATGACATCGAACATAGAATTCTATTTAAACTAATATTAAAATTTTATTCACAAATATTAATAAATATGAAAATTTCATATTCTTTATTTACTTGGGATGTTACATCCTTCCCCCCTTTTGGGAATTGTGTCCTTGTAATTTTAAAATTGGCCATGGAATCTTCATTGAAAGCCACACATCAGAAAAAGAAGTAAATTAAACAATCACTTTAAAATAATGAAAGAAATGTAAAAAGGTCACATGAGACAACTGATACTATGATTCCATGAAAACATGCATATGGATGTGAAAACAAAGGGTCATGTATTGATGGAGAGTGATAGAAAATATGTCTAGGAGAAAGTTAACCACCCGAAAATCACAAACATGTAATGGGTTAAACTGTATCTGATTCCCCTGTAAGAAAAGTTAAAAGAAAACGTTTTTTTAATTTACTTTTCATTGAAGAATTTATTTATGAGTTTAACTTTAATATAAGTAAACATACTTACTTGTCATGTATAATTTCACCTCTTACAATATTTCTTACGCAAACTCATACTTTCTCCAAAAGATGAGATTTTAGGATGACTTGTTCACTTTAAGAGTGTTATAATCAATATATTTAGAATCGCCTACTCCGCAAAAGAAAAATATATATTTCCCATGTCTTCAGACCACATCCAAAACCAAAATTTTTAGTACGAGATCAGATAATACTTGAAAATGATAATCTTTTACAAAAAGATAAACTACTCTTAATCTCCAAATTTTTTCAAACAAACCCCAAAGTTTAACAAAGACCATTAAACAAAATATTGTCCATAAAATTATTTAAAATTTATCAAAACTAATAATGAACCCCAAATATCATAGGTATTAAATTACATAGTCTTCCATAATAAATCTTAACATTTATCTCCATATAACATTATTTACTCACAACGTCTCATATTGAAAATTAATTAACTGAATCACATATTCTCCATGATAGGTTAATCATTTTCATTAATTAACCAAATCATCATTTGACCCCAATAAAAATATAGATTCATCCAAAATAAAATTTCATTCCTTATTCCACAATTGAAATTCCATAGAATTCTATCGTCCTTATAGATATAGTGTTTCTTCAAAAGAGAGAAAATCTTTCACAACAACATTTATCACTTAATCACCAAATCATTTTATTAAACTATCTATATCCATTTGATAAATCATAAATTCCCAAAATCAACTGATTATTGTTACATAAAATCATATTACTAATATAATAAGTTATACTAACCAGGGACTTCAAGTAGGCAAGTGGTAGGTGATGCGCCCAAGTAGCACTCTAGGTGTGGGTTCGATGTAACACCTAGAGATTTTATGAAAAATATTCATTTAATTTCATTGATGTCTTCTATTATACACCACAACAATTTTTTCTTGTACTATACGCAACACCGTATTAGCTTGCAGTATACGAAACACTATTCTTGGCTCGTGTTACACACAATTTCAAGTTCGTTTGATAGAAGTTATTCTACGCAACATTGAGTGTATATATATATATATTCAATTTATAAATAAAATATTGTTGGATTCTGTTATACGCAACAACTATGGAGTCTTTCACTACACGCAACCCTAACATGGCTTACCTTACACGCAATCTCGAGCTTCTTCGATAGCGTGTGTTGTACGCAATATCATGTTTCATTAAAAAATGATATATGGTTATCATATTGTTATGAACTTGACTTTATAAATAGTATTAACTAAATTTTTAATTTTATAACATTATTATTTATCTTACACATTTTCTAGGACATGGTATACGAACAAAAAAAATTCGGGTAAAATAAGCATTTTTAAAAAAATGCAGTTTTGCTACCTTTTGATGGCGCACCCACTTTAAATCTAGTTTTTGACATGTTTATAAGTTCAATTTTAGAAAATAAAATTATTCTTTGGAATCAGGATATAAAATTTTACCTTGGATAAATTTTTCATATTATTCTGATAACATTCATATTTTAATGAATAGTAAAAACACGCTATATTTTAATTAAAAACAAATTTTTTCATCGTAATAACTTATGTCGTTAAATTATAATATTTAATGGTTTTAAAATATAAATAGAATATATTTTTACCATTTAATATAATGTATGATATTATCATTGATTTTACATTGAAATCGTATGTTAAACTAAATTCAATCTATTGCAATGTTTTAAACAAAACACCCGTTTTCTTTCGACAACGGGATTAATTTTAATTTTATTTATGAAACTTCTGGGTATTGAATTTGGAAAAATGGATTCCTTATTTGGAATCAGTGGGTCCAAATTATATTAATAGACTACTTTTAATTTTCGGTCTTTATGAATAGTAACAACGATAAATTTTATTTACCATAGTAAAAGGTAAATTGGGTAATTAATGGTAAATATAATATTATAAAATTATCATAATACTTGTATTAATACAATTGGATGATTATAATTTGTCCTAAGTCATATTTGGGTAGAAATGGAATCCATTATAACCCACTTGGAGATGATTAAGACCTTTAATTTATTTTATTTAAATTAGAGTGAAATATGTATCACTCAAACTTAATAATTAAAGTATTTTTAATATAAGTTTATACAGAATATAAATCGGTTATAAATACTCATTTGAAATATAAAATGTTTTTCTTTATCATTGTAATTTATTTGTAATTTTTATGATTTATTTAATTACTTTATTATCTTATACATTAATGATGCAGAAATAGTATATTTAGTGAAAAATCAATAATATAGTTTTTATTGAAATAGAAATACATATCAAAAGGCCCAAATTCTGAAAAAAAAAACTTATTATTAGTATATATATAAACCCTAATCATCCCCTAGACTAATTTTTGACCATTTGGATACTTATTAAGGCGATTATGACACTTATATTATTTTATTTTAAATTATGCCAAAGTTGTCACCTTCATAATTTAATAAATATAACAATTTAAATATTGTGATTTTAAGATGGTAAATTCGAGTAAAAGTATTATTGAGAAATTTAATAGATTTATATTCATCATAGGATTTTATTTTTAGTTTTTATGAAACAAATAAGTATAATAAATAATTATACAATAATGTTGCAGTAATTATTTTATTAAGAGATAAACCAAATAAATGGTTTTAAAAATAATAAAATAAATATTATATGAACTGTTTAATGTACTCCACTACATTTATAGATACATATGACCTTTTATGAATCTATTAATGCTTTTAGTTCGAAAATATATTTTGTATATATTTTATTTAAATTCAAATAAATGAATAGTCTCAAAATTGACACTATTGTTATTTTATGAAAATAACATATTACAAAATTATTTAAAAATCACAAAAATATTTAAACATTAGAAATTTAAATTTATATGGTCTAAAATGTTATAAAGTATCCAATTATGGAAAATTAACAACAAATAAGTATTTATTTTTTATAATTTAAAATTTAGAATGTTATTACCACAAATAAAATTAAATTGATTAAATATGGATAAATCAAGTTGATAATGTTTACAATAAATTCCTAACATGTCTAAATTTTATTTTTTGATGATATTAAAACCCTATCTCATCTAATATTCGGATATGAGTCATTTTTGATGTTTTTACGTGCGGTTGGTATTTAATATAAACTAATATTTCTTATATTTCCAAAGGTGCCCCTCTCCTCCCTTATAAAAGGGCACCTCCTCCCTCTTCTCCTGAGACCAATTTGAGAATTCAAGCTCGGTAAATCCCTGAAAATTTAACTTCCCCACTTCTCTAAAAACATCCTAGAGGTCCTGGTCCTCTTCAAAGTCCAATTTTAGTGCCCTAAGAGGAGGTCTCAAAGAGGCGCTTCAAAGAAGAGGTAATGTCCGTTACCCATTCTTTCAACTTTATTTCTTCTTCTACTTTTTATTATTTATATGTTTCATTATGAAGTAATAACATCAGTATCATTAATATACTGATATGTTATTATATTTATGAAACAACCCTATTTCACCATCTATTCATCCTACGGAAAATGAAATCACCGCGCCTGCGTACGTACGGAATACCGTCTCCACGCCGTGGTGTAATCTATTTTCCATCACCACCTTACTTGGATGGGTATAATGGTGTAAATAATGACTATATATGATTATTGTAAAGTGATATTGATTCTGAAATAGTATTCATACACTCCAATACAATTCCATGGGAATGATATCATCGCTCGTGCGTACGTACGGATTACCGTCTCCACGACGCGATGAGATTCATTTTCCATGTTAACAATTCAAGAATGATTATAAAGTATATATAATAATTAATAATGAAATATATGAAATAATAATGCTACTGTATTTATGTATATATATATATTTATATGTATTTCATATACTTAATTCAATTCAATTCAATAAGGAAACAAAAACAGCGTTTATGCGTACGTACAGTCTATCGTCTCCATGAACGGTGTATTTCATTCCTTTAATCGATCTATAATATATATGTATATGATGAATATATATTATATATAAATTATGTTTTTCATTATGGAATTATGTAAATCATGATATAAGTAATAATATCAAGAACGACAAGTTGATACACATACGATAAATGAAATGATTTTACCCAAAACGCTTCTCTTACATGGAATTTACAAAAGAACGGGTAATATAAAGTCATAAGTGAACCATATATGATATAATAACAATGGATAAGATTATTTAATAATTCAATGACGTTATTTAAATCATTATACAGGAGGTTCGGATCCATACGAAGCATATCGGACCTAAGGTAAGGGATAACTTTTCCAATGTCATTTTTATCTGAGATTGTCCATTCGTAAGTATTTACTGGATTTATATTTATCATCTATCTCCATGCTTTATAAAAGTTTTTTCATATATGTTTAAAGTACTTTTTAAACATTTTTTAATTCTATTACATGGTATGAAAGGAATCTTTTTTTACCAGACAAGGTACTTTTTGACTTTTCTGACAAAAGTATGTGGAGAGTGTTGTTTTTAACTAATACGGAGTGAACGGTTTTTTACTGTTTTATAACGCCTCATTTTCATGAAGATTACTCTAAATGATTTCATGACCATTTTCAAAAAAATCATTTTCTTTTAAAATTGCATGACATTTAGTGAAAAGAGAATTATTTTGAAGAAGAAATGATATTTTCTTCAAGAATTCATTTCAAATGTCTTATCAAAACCATTTTTCATCTATGATTACATTGTTTCATATGCGTATGTTTCAAGTATCATGTCTCTATGATTTACATGGTTTCACTTTTCTTATTATGAAATGATATCAATTTCATTTATATGGATTATGTGATGATGGGGTGATGTTTATGAAACCCATTTTATTCGTTGGGTTATTATGAATGATGTATGTTTATTTTGTGGCACAAGTAAGAATGATTTAATTATGAGATGGGTGGGACCTATATCTCCATCAAATTAATTGGTTAATGATTTATATCACATGAGATAGACTTGGATGGAATGGTAAGTTAAAACGGTTCAATAATACAGCACTAGAACGAGGAGTGAACTCGAATTAGAAAGGGACTTTGTCCACTAAGATAGTATTGACAGCAATGCCTTGGATAATATGGAAATCATAACATGTGATTAATGGTTTTCTACAATTACATGATTTATTCCCTTACTATTTTATCATGATTTATGGTCTTTTATGATATATGCCTTACGTACTTCCACGATTTATGTCTTTTCTCAAGATTTTGATGTTTAAATTTCATGTTCATGTTTTTGTTTTCAAATGTTTATGGATTGTTTTATTTTCTCTATGTTTTCCCTTACTGAGCATTTGAGGTCACCGTTTTTGATGTTTTATTTTCCCCAGGAAATAAACAAAGGTTTTAGGTAAGGAAAGAAAAAGGGTAAGATCATTATGGGAGTTTTTGAAGATCATTCAATATGATTAGAAGTTTATATTCCAAGTTTACAAAGAAACTAAACTATTATGATCCTTGTGTGTCTATTTTTGTTATGTATTAAGTATTCCACAAAAGTAATGTAATTTCCATGTATGTCAAGCTTCGGGTCTCTACAGTTGGTATCAGAGGAATGGTTTAGTCAACCTTTGGAAACTAGGATGCGAAAACATTACTGAGATCCCTAGATATATTTCTAAGGTATGTTTAGGGATGTCCCTAAGGATAAGTATACGTATAAGATATAGTCCTAGAACTACGGTTACGATCATAGAATGTATCCTAATATTTTAGATATTGAGGGTAATTCCCCTTTACTATGTTGTTTTCCCTAGAATGATTTTTTCCTCTCACACTATTCTTTTTGGGTTTTAGAAAATGGCTGGAAACAAGAAGATTCACGATATTGGAGGACATGACGGACAATGGAATGATATTTTTCATGAGCAACCAAATGAAACGGTATTTGGAAGTCCAAACATCGTTATTATTCCCAATCAGAAATCTCATAATATGATCAATAATGTCAACTTTGGTAAGTTTCTAGACTCAGATAATAAGAGAAAGATGGAGTTTCATGATGATCATAGAAAAAAGAAAGATCAATTTCCCTAATGTAAATCATGTGGGAAGAGGCATCAGGGAGAATGTTTCAAAGGAACTGGAAGATGCTTTGGGTGTGGAAACGAAGGACACAAAGCTAGTAAATGCAAAGGAAAAGGTTCAGTTAACACCATGGACAAGGATAATGGTATTGCTACGACATCAAAAATGATTAGATGTTTTAAATGTGAAATGTATGGGCATTAGGCAAACTAATGCCCTAAGGGAAATCTCATTAAGAGAATCATCATGGTCATATGGGTAGTATTTATGTGGATGATAATGAAGAGACTACAAATGAAATATGAGATGAAAGAAATGATGAAGCTCAATTAGTGGTTTCAGAAGTTAGTGGAATGATTGTATGTTTATAAAGAATAATGTATGGTACTATGGAATAAAGAATCATCTAAGGATTGTTACACTGTTGTTTTTTCAAAAGTATTTGAAATTATATGTTGAATGGTACCGGTAACCATGAAAGGTTATTCAGATATTTTTGGAAAGTAGATGATATGCGCATAATGGAGGGATAAGAAGATAATGAGATGTTTGATAGTATTCATGTGCTCATGATTGATATAAAGACTATGTGATATCACAGTTTGCGTATATAGAATTTTTGGGATTTTGGTATGTGGAAGGAGTTAACTTTTTATAGCATTTATGTTGTCACTAAGGTTAAAGGGGTTTTTATTTTTTTCAAGAGAATACATGATTAAGGTATTCACATGTTTTTAATTTTACCAACAAGATATATCATATGATATATGGGGGATAAATGATGGAATTCATGTGATTGTTATGTGAGATTTCAAGTAATCATTTTTTTATACAATGATCTTGGACATAAGTATTTTGGATAAGCCTAAAGATTGGAATGGATTATGTTGGATATAAGTTATTATTTTTTAAAGATAGAAATTTTTCCGATATTATTGATGGGATTTTATAGTAATGTAGTTTTAGAAAAAGGAAAACCTGAAGGATGGGGGATAGCCCATTTCGTCGGACAAGGATGTGGGAATCGAACCCACAACCAAAGTGGGATAGGCCATTATTGCCTACCACTGGCCTATAGGAAGTCCCTAGTTAGCAGAAACTAGTTTTATTAAAAAGTATGATATATGAAGTATAAGTCCATATATGATTAATCTCACTATAGACGGACTTATATATATTTGATAACTTTTGAGGCAGATGGAATGACCCATCATTCTATCACATTATCTGTTATCACTTCAAAAATAACAAATTCAACTTCATTTCATTAAGAGATTATGTGGAAATTGTTCAAATCACGAACAACAGTGAGATTGTACCAAAATCAAGAAAGAATTTCTTCAAATTCAAAATTTTCAACTTTAGGGAAATGATATTGAAAACCAAAAATGTTTTCCTAGTGGCCTTATATCCGATGAATCAGATGGTACCTTAAATCATCATAAATTTATGGCTTTGTGATTGATTTCTTTTTCATAGCCATGTTCTCTACCACTCCCCATCAGAACATGATAGTTAGATTTCTCTTCTATATCCATATTTTCACCTATGTTCTCCTATGTGGAAACCCAGTGATTAGTTTATTTGGGTAACCATTACGTTTCATACTTTAGTTTTTAAATTTATGTTTTGGTATTTCATTTTACTATGTGGGTTTCAATTATAGAAACATTCCAGTAGAAAACCGTGTAAACCCCGACGAATTTTAAGGGAGAAATTCATTTTAAGGGGGGTAGAATGTAACACCGCGAGATTTTATGAACAATATTTTTTTAATTTCATTTATGACTTCTATTATACACCACACCAATTTTAGCTTTTACTATACGTAACACCGTATTATCTTGCAGTTTACGCAACACTATTCTTGGCTCGTGGTACACACAATTTCAAGTTTGTTTGATAGAAGTTATTCTACGCAACATTGAGTGTGTGTATATATATATATATTCAATGTATAAATAAAACATGGTTGGATTCTGTTATATGCAACAACAATGGAGTCTTGCACTACACACAACCCTAACTTGGCTAGCATTACACGCAATTGTGACCTTCTTCGATAGCGTGTGTTGTACGCAATATCGGGTTTCACTAAACAATGATATATTGTTATAATATTATTATGAACTTGCAATTATGATTAGTATTAACTAAATTATGAATTTTTAACATTATTATTCATCTTACACATTTTCTAGAACATGGTATAAGAACAAAATAAAATTTTCGGGTAAAATAAGCATTATTCCAAAAATGCATTTTTGCGGCCTTTTGATGGCGCACCCACTTTAAATCTAGTTTTTGACATGTTTATAAGTTAAATTTTACAGAATCAAATTATTCTTTGGAATCAGGGTATAAAACATTACCTTGGAAAATTTTTTCATATTATTATGATAACTTTCATATTTTAATGAATAGTAAAAACACGATATATTTTAATTAAAAACAAATTTTTTAATCGTAATAACTTATGTGGTTAAATTATAATATTAAAATGTTTTAAAGTATAAATATAATATATTTTTACCATTTAATATAATTTATGTCATTATCATTGATTTTACATTGAATTCGTAGGTTAAATAAATTCAATCTTTTCTAATGTTTTAAACAAAAAACCTGTTTTCTTTCGACAACGAGATTAATTTTAATTTAATTTCTGAAAAATCTGTGTATTGAATTTGGAAAACTAGATTCCATATTTTTAATCAGTGGGTCCAAATTATATGAATAGGATACTTTTTATTTTCGTGCTTTATGAATAGTAACGACGGTAAATTTTATTTACCATAGTAAAAGGTAAATTGGTTAATTAAGGGTAAATATAATATTTTAAAATTAGCCCAATACTTTTCATAGTACAATTGGATGATTATAATTTCTCCTAAGTCATATTTTGGTAGAAACGTAATCCATTAGAACCCACATGGAGGTGATTAAGACCTTTAGTTTATTTTATTTAAAGGAAAGTGAAATATGTCTCACTCAACTAATAATTAACGTATTTTTAATATAAGTTTATACAGGATATAAATTCGGTTATAAATACTCATTTGAATGATAATATGTTTTTCTTTATCATGGTAATTTATTTGTAATTTTTTAGAGTTATTTAATTACATTATTATCTTATACATTAATGATGCAGAAATTATTTATTTAGTGAAAAATCAATAATATAGTTTTAATTGAACTTGTAATACATAAAAAAAGGCCAAAAAATCCTAATAAAATTTATTATTAGTATTTATATAAACTGTAATCATCCTCTGGCTGAATTTTTGACCATTTGGATCTTTATTAAGTTGATTATGACACTTATATTATTTTATTTTAAATAATGCCAAAGTTGTCACCTTCAAAATTTAATAAATATAACAATTTAAATATTGTTATTTAAAGATGATAAATTATAGTAAAAGTATTATAATAAAATTTAATATAATTATATTTATAATAGGATTTTATTTTTAATTTTTATGCAAAAAATATGTATATTACTTAATTATAAAAAAATGTTGTAGTAATTATTTTATTAAGAGATAAACCAAATAAATGGTTTTAAAAACAATAAAATAAATATTATATGTACTATTTAATGTACTCCACTAATTTTATAGATACGTATGATCTCTTATAAATCTATTAAAGCTTTTATTTCGAACATATCTTTTGTATATATTTTATTTAAATTCAAATAATGGAATAGTGTCAACATTGACACTATTGTTATTTTATAAAAACAAAATATTATAAAATTGTTTAAAAATCACAAACATATTTAAAAATTATAAATTTTAATTTATATGGTCTAAAATGTTATCAATTATCTAATTATAGACAATTATAAACAAATAAGTAATTATTTGTTATAATTTAAAATTTAGAATGTTATTACCACAAATAAATTAAACTGATTAAATAAGGATAAATAAAGTTGATAATGTTTAAAATAAATTTATAACATGTATAAATATTATTGGTTGATGATATTACAATTCTATATCATCTAATATTCGGATATGAGTCATTTTTAAAGTTTTTATGTGGGGTTGGGATTTAATATAAACTAATATTTCTTATAATTCCAAAGGTGCCCCTCTCCTCCCTTATAAAAGACAACCTCCTCCCTCACCTCCTCACACCAATTTGAGCCTTCATTCTCAGCCATCCCCTGAACAATTCACTTCCCCACTTCCCTAGAAACAAATTAGAGGTAATGGTCTTCTTCAAAGACCAATTTTATTGCCCTAAGAGGAGGTCTCAAAGAGGCACTTCAAAGAAGAGGTAATGTCTTCTACTGAATCATTCAACTTTATTTCATCTTCTACTTCTTCTTATTTAGTTGTTTTATTATGAAGTAATAAAAACAGTATCACCCATATACTGATGTGTTATTATAAATATGAAACAGACCTATTTCACCATCTATCCATCCTACGGAAAATGAAATCACCGCGCGTGCGTACTTACGGAATACCGTCTCCACATCGTGGTGTAATCTATTTTCCACCACCACCTTACTTGGATTGGTATAATGTTGTAAATAATGACTATATATGATTATTGTGAAGTTATATTGATTCTGAAATATTATACATACACTCCAATAAAATTCCATGGAAATGATATCATCGCTCGTGCATACGTACGGATTACCGTCTCAACAACGCGATGAGATTCATATTCCATGTTAACAATTCAAGAATGATTATAATGTATATATAATAAGTAATAATGAAATATATGACATAATAATTCTACATGATTTATGTATATATATATGTATGTCATATACTTAATTCCATTCAATTCAATAAGGAAACGAAAACAGCGTTCATGCGTACGTACGACCTACCGTCTCCATGAACGCTGTATTTCATTCCTTTCTTCAATCGATAACATATATGTATATGATGAATATATATTATATATAAATCATATTTTACAATCTGGAATTATGTAAATCTGGATATATGTAATATTATCAAGAGCGACAAGTTGAAACACATACGATAAATGAAATGATTTTACCCAAAACGCTGCTCTTACATAGAATTTACAAAATAATGGGTAATATAATGTCATAAGTGAATCATATATGATATCATAACAATGAATATGATTATTTATTAAGTCAATAAAATTATTTAAGTCATTATATAGGAGGTTCGGATCCATACGAAGCATATCGGACCTAAGGTAAGGGATAACTTTTCCAATCTCGTTTTTATCTCAGATTGTTCATTCGTAAGTATTTACTGGGGTTATATTTATCATCCATGTCCATGTTTTATAAAAGTGTTTTAATGTATGTTTAATGTCCATTTTAACCATTTTATACTTTTACTACATGGTATGTAAGGAATATTTTTTTACCATACGAGGTACTTTTTGACTTTTTCTACAAAAGTACGAGGAGAATATTATTTTTATCTTTTACGGAGTGAACGGATTTTTACAGTTTCATAACGCCTCATTTCCACGAAGCTTACCCTACATGATTTCATGACTATTTTCATAAAAATCCTATTCTTTTATAATTTCATGAAATTCTGTGAAAATAGAATGATTTTGAAGAAGAAAGGATATTTTCCTCAAGAATTCTTTTCAAATGTCTTATCAAAACCATTTTTTCATCTAATATGCAATTATTTCATATGATTATGTTTCAAGTATCATGTCTCTATGTTTTACATGGTTTCACTTTTCTTATTATGAAATGATATCCATTTCGTTTATATGGATTATGGGATGATGGGGTGATGTTTATGAAACCCATTTTATTCGTTGGGTTATTATGAATGATGTATGTTTATTTTGTGGAACAAGTAAGAATGATTTAATTTTGAGATGGGTGGGACCTAGGCCACCCTCCAATGCATTGGTGAACAATTTATATCTCATGAGATATAAATGGCTGGAACGGCTAGTTAAACCAGTTCAGTAATACAGGACTAGAACGAGGAGTGAACCCGATTCAGAAAGGGACTTTGTCCACTAAGATGGTCTTGGGAGCAATTCCTTGGATAATATGGAAATCATAAATGTGATTAATGGTTTGAAACAATTAAAAGATTTATTATGATGCTATTTTATCATGATTTATGTTCCATTATGATATATGTCTTACGTGCTTCCACGATTTCTGTCTTTGATCATGATTTTGATGTTTAAATTTCATGTTCATGTTTTTATTTTCAAATGTTTATGGATTGTTTTATGTTCTCTATGTTTTCCCTTACTGAGCATTTGAGCTCACCCTTTTTTATGTTTTATTTTCCCCATGAAATAAAGAATGTTTTTAGGTAAGGAAACAAAATGGTGAAGATCATTATGGGAGTCGTTGAAGATCATTCAACATGATTAGAAGTTTATATTCCATGTTTCCAAAGACACTAAACTATTACGATCCTTGTGTGTCTGTTTTTGTTATGTATTAAGTATTCCGAAAAAGTAATTTAATTTCCATGTACGTCATGCTTCGGGTCTCTACATTCGATTCCTACAGCCTTTCCAGATGTGACGGGTTGTCAACCATCCTACGAGTTTCCTTTTTTATAAAACTCAAAAATAACCCTAACATGTTATAACTTCAATGGTTTCCTTATACCTCTCATTTTCATAAAAATTCCTTATGATCTCAACATCTTTATTCTTGAAGTCTTATTTCACCATATTAAAATAAAATAAAATGATCCCCAAATAAAAGAACATCATACCATGATCATGGTGTCTATTTGGTTTCATCTTCATCTTGTTCACGTTGGTAGATGGTCCATGCATTGATACAATTATTTAGAGATACATCAAAATCATTTTCTTCTTCCATCAAAATACACCTTTTACAAGAAGTTTCAAATTCATGTTCCCAGAAAAATAGTTTTGGAATATAATCATGTATTACATATAATTTCAAAACATCTGAAAAACAATGATTTCTAAAATATAGTCGGAATGAATTTGAGTTGAAACATTCAATTAATGGTCCTTTTAAAATACCATAGGTATGTGCTGAGAGACTATATTGTAAAAGAAAATATATATAGGTTGCGCAATGGTATCCTTCCTCAGAACCTTTTTTAAAATCATAATATTCTTCAAAATCTTTTGATAAGGTAAAATATTTGAATAATGCCTTGATAATATTTATCTATCTGGAAAATATGAGAATATAGTGAAAATAGGATTTGTCTAAATACAACCTAGGATCCATGATGATAATAGAGGTATAATTGAGGTGTATGATATCTCAAAAAAGTTCTTTCAAGTGAGTTTTATGCAAGAAAAAATTTCACAATCATCCGAACATGACATTGCAATAATTATTTCAAGCATGTCCTCCGGAAGAGATAGGAATGTCATTTGAGATCCTCCTCCTTCCATTTGTAACTAACTTTACTTGATCTATAAAATTTATAAAAAATGGATTTAACTGAAATAATAAACATAAGGACTAACCATGTGTCTCGCGAAATCTCTTTATCCCTAAATCTATTTAAAAGGACTTCTAATACCAACTATAAGGACCCGGCCTTAAAACATAACATAATCTTGAATTAATTTCATAATTCACATAGAGTGTCTTTTCAGGTTTAATGTTATACAGAATTACAACATAACTATTACATCTCATAAGATTACAAAGTAGACTCTTCTACTCAGTTTACATATTTTTATAAAATAAAAACACTTAAAAAGAATCTTTTCTAGTTCCATGTTTTAGATATCATGTCTTTCCATGATCTAATCCTTGACCCTCTTCATTTTTATGTCTTGTTGATAAGAATTCAAAAACGTCGGATGCACATAAAAAGCTCAGTAAGGGATACAAATGGAAACAAAACATTAGATCATCAATATATACATAACATTATATTTTTAACATATCTCTTGAAATCATAATATTTTTGTAATTCTCATTGAAATCATAAAACATAAAGTTAACATTGGGCATTCATAACATTTTTATGTAGGGAGTAACCCTCATGGTTACGTTTGGAATACCCATCACTGTATATTCCCTAAATCTCGTTAGAGAAACCTTAGAGTTCAACTCATTCAAAATACCCAATTCATATGAGAGCTATATTCTTCTCACCTGCCCTTAGTTTATCACTAATCGAACCGACTTCAAAAACAATTCCCCAGAACCATAACATTATCGTATCCCATAAAACATGCATAAAGGGAAAATAACATTTCCATATTTCAATCACAAGATATCAAAACAACACATTGAGATAATTAAAACATTATCAAAATCCCTTTCAATACAAAAATAAATGAAAAGTAAAACATGGTATTTATTTTCTTTTAAAAAATGTTATGGCTTATTGAGGATGCCAAAACTCAAATAATGGTCTTGGTAGTGGAGAAGTCATTGTCACCACATACGTAAGACAAAAAATATATTACACTTCTAGTTTTGTAAAACTCATCATGTAAAAAGATTAATTTTGAATGAAATGAAAGGTAAAAATTGTTTTATACACCATATAAAATAATGTTGTGTAGAAATCAAAAGATGCCTCAATGAAAGGAGATTGAGACAAAGTCCTGTACAAAGACAATATCCTTAGAATAAGGATAAATAAATTTCATAATTATGTGTGAAAAATATAAATACACCCAATATAAGTGGATATTAAGTGTAAATAAATACGAGGTCATCCACACATATTCATAGAAAAACATAATCAAGAAGTAGTGATTTAACACAAAGAATTGAAATTTGGTTATGAAGTTCCCTTACAGAAATTCGACAGCCTAATGATGTCACATTAAAATTCAGAAAATGAGTTGATGAAAGAAAAAAGGGTATCTCATAACATGGAAATAAAATTTATACCAATAAGGATATATAAGAACATATCCCAACATTGGGAAGATGTAATTTAAGAGACCTAATATTAATAAGATTGTTAAAAAAGGAGGGTGAATGGTTTCCTTACCGATTTGGGAAACTTTCGAAATGTACACACCATGAAAGAAGGACTATAAAAAGTTAATTTAAATACCCATAAACTAATTTATATTACACAAAGAGTATAATAATTGTCAGTACATACACCACTCAAAGAAGATAGTGACAAATATATCCTGAATCTCATGGGAATAAATAGTGGGATAAAACCCCTTATCTCATTGTAATAAATCTTGTCGTAAGACCAAAAGATAATTAGAAACAAATGAAACAAATAATAAAATGAATATAAAAATAATCATGGTAATATATATCAAATGGAATTACAAAATACAAGACATGCAGTAAATAATTGGTGAATAATGGAAATCGCACAGAATTTAAAGTGAGATAAGAAATACCCTTACCTCATGTCTAACATGTCCTGTTCGTTTCAATATATTCGTGAATAATAAACATAGTTAAATTTAAAAATTTTTAAGAACATACTTTAAAGTATATTATTCAATTCATATCACATATTATTATTTTGCAATAATTATTTAATTATGTGGGTTCATATCATACGTTTTGTCGATGTTCGGTACATGAGTCAAAAATGAATTTGTTTGAAAAGAATTACCCATGTAGTTATAATTGAATCATCTCCAGAATGGTATTAATGATTTAAATATCATATATATCCATTATATACTCATTTTATACTATTAAATATCATTTGGAGATATTATATGAAATTCACAGTTCATGGAGACGGTAGGCTGTACGTATGCATGAACGCTACTTCATTTCTTTGTAATATTAAAGGAATTAAAACTAAATGAGACATAGATATATTATAATTCAGTATAATATATATGTTATATAGGTAATATAAGTTCATTAATTATATTCTTTATAAATCCCATGTTTATAATGAATGAATCACATCACTTGAGGGGGCGGTAGTCCACACTTCCTCAGATCAAATTATCAAAGTTCCACAACATGAAAAGACTAACGATGTTGTTTAAAAATAAAATTCAGAGGCATAGAGAAAAATAAACACCATATATGTAATATATAAATAAAATGGCTTTATAATGTCCACCATGAAAGGTTTTAATAGAAAATTGAAAAATCATTGATTCGTGAGGTAGTAATTTGCCACCCACAGAAACTGCATGTTCTTTAACCATTAGACGGAGGTGTGTGTATGTGTAGGTATAATAATTATCATAAAAAAAATTCTAGTATATTGAGGATACTGGTGTTTTTATGGGATCAAATAATAAGAAGATATTGGGGAGTGTAGAAGGAAAATTATAGAAAGAATCTTGAGAGAAGACATTACCTGTAAATCGGGTAACATTTTTTTGAATTGAGCTAAAGTCTTCCTTTGAAAGGAATATGCCAAAAGTGAGTCTTCTAGGAGTAATAAAGGTAAATAGACTGATAATATGGGCACATTTTGGATGAGAGAAGTCATTGAGAGGTCTGGGTAAGGGAGTAGATGTGGGGGCCTTTTATAAGAGGGAGGAGAGTCACTTTTGGAGTGTCTTGAAAAGTTACTTTATTATAAAATGGTTTTCCGATTTTAAAGGTACAAAAATGATATATTTAGAGGATAAGGTGATAAGGTTTCAAAATCCACCCATCCAATGGGTTTTTGAGAAGTGAATGTCTTATATTTTACCTTATCTTTTCATTTCATTTAAATCTTTCGTTAATGAGGTAATCACTACATCATTATGGTGTCATAAATAAATTTATTTTTTTTATTGAATAAAAATTATATAAAAATACAATGATGTAGAAAAAATAATTAAATTTTGAATGACTATTTATAGTCTAAAATATCATTCCTGTAAAAAAATTAAAATTGTGTAACTTAGGTGTTATATATTTTGGTTATATTTTCTTTTCTTTAAAAATAATATGATAAAAGGTCACTATCACACAAAAGTTAATCCATGGGGACCCTAAGTTGTTACAAGGCATCCCATGGTCAGCCATCACACAAAAAAGTGTATTTGAACACATTTTGAGGTCATTTTATATTATTATGATATTATTTTATTACCCTTAACAACCATATTACTAATTAATCATGATAATGAAAGATAATTGGTCTCGTTACTATTCATAATGTTCAAAAACAAAAAATTATTAATTACATAACATGAACATTATGATTCCAAATATAGAATCCATTTTACCAAATTCCTGACACAGAAATTGTAGTAATTAATTTAAAAATAATTCTCGTTGTCAAAACCAAAGGTGAGTTTTTTATGAAGTAAAATTTATCTAAAGATTGACATGTTTTTACATCCAATTGAAAAGTGAAATTAATTAAAATTAACAATAATACATTAAGTGATAAAATTTAATTCAATTACAATTTAAATCTAATTAAAAGGTAAATCTAACTATAAAATTATATTAGATGAATAAGCAGTTTTGAAGTAAAATGCAGTATTTTTCACTTTTCATTAAAAATGATCATTTATCAGAAAAATTCTAAAAATTTATCCAATGTAAATTAGATATTACAAATTAAAAAATGATATACATATTACCAAATTAAAAACATATAAGTTTCATTAATTAATTTTATAATTAATTCTCTTTGTCATAACAAATAGCGTGTTTTTATTAAACAATATATATCAAAAGATTGACACTTGTTTTTGTCTAATTTCAAAGTGAAATTAATTCCAATGACCACCATGGGATTAAATGGTAAAAATATATTTCAAATAAACATTAAACCCAATTTAAAAATAAAATATATCCTTATAAATTGATTAGATTAAAAAGAGGGTTTGAGTTAAAATACAACATTTTCACTATTCATTAAAAAGTGAACTTTATCAAAAAAATAACAAAAATTTACGCAAAGTAAATTTTGATGTCCTGATTAAAAATAAGGAATTTGTTTTTTCAAATATAACATATAAAATTTAAAAAAAGTAGTTTTTAAAATTTAGATCCATAAAAAGGCGGTTAATCGACCTAATAAGGAAAATTATAATATTTATGCTTAAAATCGAATTTTTTTCTTATTTTAAGCCTCTTACTTTTGTTGGATAGTTGTACAAATACCTAACAAACATATATAATCATTTTGTAGTAAGTTATGTTAATTCCCAACATTACAATGGCTAGGAATTAACTACTATTTATATTAATATTATTATATTATTAGTGCACAATATAAGATTTAAATGAAACTCGTTGTTGCGTATTGGGGACAACATCAAACATAGAATTCCCTTTAAAGTAATATTAACATTTTATTCAAAAATATTAATAAATATGAAAATATAATATTCTTTATTTACCTGAGATGTTACAATAATATGACTAATTATATCAATATAAGATTAATAAAATTACATTTTTTTTAATGAATAAATTCAGTGAGGTCACATTAAATTTTTTACTCATGACTTTTTCATTGTAATGATACATTTCATCTAATGTTTTAATGATACCCATAGAATAAATTTTGAGTCATATTGTCTAAAATTAAATAGTAAAAAGTAATTTTATGAAATAAAATATGTGGACAAAGTGTGTTTAAAAACTAAATTCTAATAAAACTGAAGAAAAAAATATTTAAAGACGTGTTCTACAATGACCGATATAAGACATATAAGAATTTTACAACATATAATGAAAATATACATAACAAAACATGATTAAAAATCACACCCAAAATTTAGGTTTTAGTATCATTAAATATTAACTATTTGATTTATATTTTTATATTAATACAATATATTTTAATTATAAAATATGAATACATAAATTATTTATTTAGATGTCACTATATGGGGAATCCCATTGAATACATAAAAAAATAATTTATATTTTAATTTCCAAGGAAAGTGAATAAAATTGGTGATACAAATTGGAAATAAAAGAAGGATCATATGGTCTAACATCGCATAATAATAATTCTGTAATAATGTAGATGTAAAATTCATGAACCTGATACTTGAAAATAGCGTGTTAAAATAGAAATGGAACAACTATGAATCCTTGAAACATAAGAAAATATTATAATGTTGAGAAAAATTATAATAGGTTAATATTTATATAATTTAAATCCATCTATTAAGATAATTATAATATTGTAGAAAAACAATTATGGATTAATACATTATTATTTAAAATTAACAATTCATTAAAATTTTAATAAAAAAATCAAACCACTATTGTATTAATTTATTATTTAAATACAAAAAATAATTTTCAATTATCTACAATTAAAATATATAGATTTATAAAACATAATAAAATATAATTAAAATCTATAAAATTGAACCATAGAGGAACATATCTAGTATATAATAACAACTCCTAGTGACGGTGCCAATGGGTCACTCTCAGGCATTAAAAAATTAATTAATGACATGGAATTTAGAAAAATAGTTATCTACATTGAACAATATCCTGATAATTCATTTTCATTTTATTGAGAATATTCTATATTTTATCCATAATAATTGATTTTATTAATAGAAATATTTTATAGGGAATGGAAATTTTTGTGTAGTAGTTAAAACTATAAATATATATTAAAAGTTATTAAATAAAGAGAAAAATAAGAATGAAAACAAGTGATTAAATTCTCATTATAATAATAAACCATATTGTATGGTGTTTTTGAAAAAATTGAATTTATAATTTCATGAAATGTTTTTTAACTCATTTAAAAAGGAAAAATAGAACGCATAAGTGATTTTTTTGAATAACTAACCAACTCCCTAATAATATAGAAACCACACCACCCCCTGATGACTCCTATTGTGATATGATATGTTAATCAAAATTCTATAAATACTCCCTAATTAATTTGTGTTACATCATAAGACTTATCCACTAAAAAATAATCATGTAAAGATACGCTACAAGTTAAAGGAAGTATAGAATGAGTATGAAGTAGAAAAAGTTAGCATTCTGGGAGAGTTGAGATATTTCACTTCACATAATCCCATGACTGATGACATAGATTTCCATAAAAATTTGAAAATTTTAAATGATATGAAAACTCATACTCCATTCATGGATTATATTCCAAGCAATAGATACTATATGTAAAGACAAATTTGTTACCATGTATGACATTGAAATATTTCTATATATTTTAATATATCATGACAGTAAGACGACATGTGATTATGTGGAAAAGAGTTTCCAAATTTAATTTTAAAAATGTTAATTATATTATATTTTCCCCATACACAATAAAAAAGTATAACTCTTAAATAGAATATCAGATGATAAATTTGAGACCACGACTGAGTCTAAAAGTGGTTTTTAGCCTAGGAATGACATAAAGTATGTTTTCTAATGATGTTCAGACTCCTCACTCATTAGTGGTGCATTTAATGAGATAATTAATTAATTAATTAATTAATGACATTTTTTCAATGCAAGTGCTAAATATATAATAATATCCCTAGTCCAAATTTTCTATGGTTAGCTTCGTAAATCCCATAATGATTCCACAGCTCTCTATTTTATATTCTATTAGAAAATCTACTCGAATGTCGACTGAATTGGGGGTGAGGTCAGATCTGGGTACCAAAAATATAACAACATTTATCAATCATAGAGGGACATTTTATTCTTCCAATAATGATAGATAAATGATCATGGACTCATTATTTTATTTTTATGCACATGGATTAAACAGACTGAGAGTATTTTTATGTTCTTCGATCTGTATCCTTTTGCAGCCTTTGTATATTCCCAAGTACTAAAATATTTTTTTTATTTCATTTGTTTCTATTCCATGCATCGTTTTTATTTATCATTGTCAATAAACACTTGGAAAATTACCATTTTATAATTTTTTATGGTTTTCTCCTCGTATATACATTGAGTTCTTCATAGGATGGACCCCAGAGTCTTGATTCAAAATTACATGGTGGAACCAATCCCAATCAAACCCTTCAAAACTCTACAGATCATGAAACATGGAATGGTTATAAGAACGATTCATTAATCTAGGAATACTATGATGGATGAGTTTTTGTTTAGTGATTACTGATCATTAAATTGAAAATATAAAATTAGGTGGCGTGTAGAATGAATGACATACCCTAATTGAAAAATAAGGGCATTTTTTTAAGAATAGTCCACTATCTACGAACCATGGCTAGATTCATAATATTTTTTCAAATATATGATAAAATCGAATGAATAATGGGAATATTCATGGTCAATGATAAGATATGGAATATATAATGAAAACATACTACATGTCATGTTTATATATGAATACACGAAATGTATCTCTCATCATTAGCATTGATTACAGTTTTTTAAATCATATGGATGATATGTAATGTATGATCCCCAAAATATTGTATTCGCCATACGTAATTGGAAAACTAGTGTGATGGGTCACATGGAGCGCATTTAGTGTGGAAATACAATGAGAAGGCCACATCATGTACTAAAGTAAATGGACACAGGGTCCGTTATATAGACATGGAATGTGTGAGAGAACCCTAGTGCTAAATAGAATGGACATTCAGTGTAGTCCAGCTACACTTAGATCACTTCTATATACAATGGGGTTGTGCTCTTGATATAGAAACAGCTGGGTGGTGAAATAGGACAACACTCCTTTTGGTCCCCCTAAGATGATGTGTACCCCAATTTCCTTTGAGGAAACATTGAAATTTGATATATCATTTGTTTGAACTAAATATTTGACGTATGTGTAGCCAATATTGTGTTTTTTATCATATAATACAATGCTTCACATTCATTTTTTACATTGGATATATAATGTGAAATTCTCTATGCATAAAACATTGGTGGAAAGCTCAATGATAAATGTGATATAGCCCGATCACCAGAGGATTCTTCTCAGTAAAACCCCCAATCAGATAGGGTGTATGTCTCTAATGATTATAGTGGAACCCCCTATCACAAAAGGGCATGTATCATTGACCATTAGAGTGGAATCCTTCGCTCACACATGGAATATTTCCGCGACAACTAGATTGGAAACCCATATCAGCATTTTTTGGGACCACAATAGCTTCCTTATGAGTATAATCTCCTTGAATCCCTTGGGTACGAGTAATTGATGACCTCGTGTGGAGCCCCACTATCATTCCAGGGCATAGGTCCTTGACCGATATAGTGGACCCCTCCCAATCAGCATGGGTGTAGGTTCCCTTTCATACCTAGTTGGACACCCTACCAGTATAGGGAGCGAGTACTAATTACTCCAATGAGGAACCCACCATCGGCATGGGAATAGGTACTCTATGGTATCTATTAGACTGAAACCCACTAGAAAAATAGACAAATATTCTTCTACATTATGTTTGTGCCCCCCTTAAAATTGATTCATATTGATAATGTGTGAATTGACATTTATTTTAACTTCTATGAAGATGCATCAGATGTTTGGAATCATTGATAGACTATTAATAACTATTGTCAGCCCTTCTTCCAGTGGTAATCTATGCAATGTAGATCCCCTATAGCTCTCGTTTCGTATAATTTTAAAGAGAAAAAAAACACACGCACACACACATATATATATCTTTTTCATCCAAGAACATGTATTTTTTACTCTCTTTCTAGGAGGGAAAACAATGCACAAGGTATTCCCGATTCATTAAGTGATTTCCTCTAACGGTTGGAGGAGTATACTCTCCTAATACATGTGGAGAAGACTATACGAGTAATCAATGATCTCACTATCTTCATCCCCTAGTGTTTGGACAATATTTCATTAACTCTTGTTTTGGTTTGAGATATTCATTTTTGATACATCTTTCATTTATTATCATAATTTTTTTGTTGTATCTCATACTACTCCCCCATTAGATTTCATGGAGTCAAACTAGGAATATATATACTAACTATGAATGGGATTTCCCCACATGCATTGTGTCTTATATATAAGACATATAGGTAGACTAATAATTTAGATTTGGTTAGGGATATTGGGTGCTTCGACAACATACAATAGTAATTTCTTGCGATTCATGAGCTTGGATATATCAACAGTTTAATCATCTGAATTTCAATCTATTTTGCCCATATTTCTTGTTGGGTGTGTATTCTCCCCCATTTATTTTCATTTTACAATTCTGTGCATCTATAATATCTACTGTTTCATTCATTGTATGTTTACCATATAAAAGTGTTTCATATTTTAATCGTTCCCTATACCATTTTTCATATATAGGGTTGTTTTTGTGTACATAAATACCTTGGAAAAGGCCTACTAGTGTAAGTTATGCCTTTGGAACTAGTCTCATTCACCATATCATATTGAGTTAGTCTTGGAATATTTGTGGTGTGTGACCTATCATGGGTCATGTTGTTGTAGATAGTTATGAAAAGTGATTTGACAATTTGGATGTTTTTTGGACTATTCACCTTATAAGTATTTGGATGAGTATATTGCAATAGTGCTGATGAATATTGAGTGTGGCTCTCATGATAGAGAGTTGACTGATGGTGAATCATCTGATGTATACAATCATAAGGACCATGACTATAGTCTTGTGGACCCAGCATGTTGAGACATTTATTACAGGGACCAATAAAACTTGCATCATATAAGATTAACTCTTTTTATTTTCATTCATTATTAAAATCTATATTTTTGTTTCTTTATATTTATATAATAATATGCCTTTGTAATTCCTTGATATATCTTAGGATACCTCCATGATGATATATGGTTAGTTTAGAAATTCTTAATTGGGATGATGACCCGATGAGTGAAGATCCCTCAGTTCAAGGTCCTTCATGTAATCACCATACCTTTTGTGTGTAGGTAGTAGCTCATCCACCTATCGAGCAGTATATCATTCTAGAAAAGAAGGTCTATGATGAATGCATTCTTAACGTTCTCTATGAGTTCCAATTCTGGAGGCTGTTATGATTCTATGGAATTCCAGAACCTCTGAAAATAGATGATTGGCTAGACAAGGTTGTCCATATATTCAGGTCTGTTTAGACATCAATGGATCAATTGGTTTCAATAGTTGCTACCCTATTCTATAAATAATTTGTGCATTGGAAGATCCACATTTCATAGATTCTTAATTAATCCACATTAATGATTCTTATTTTCAAACAGCATTTTTAGGAGTATTACCCCTCCTTTTTATGCTCGTTCTAGATCTAGAAGCTTTTGGAGATATAGAAGAGATGGATGAAAATGAATAGTTTTGTAGAAGGGTTAATATACATTATGTGATACTCCATTTATATAATCTAGTATTTCCACAACCAAGAACATTAGATTAATAAACGACTCCAAATATATATATTTGATACCATGGACCCCTTGTGAATTACCACCAATGTAAGGGTGTTGGAGTGAGAACTGGTGAATGAGATATTCCATTCAAATTGATGCTTCATAGTTGGATCTGGCATAATGTTCGACCTAGTTCTGTATTATGTAGTAGCTATCATATTCTAGGCACTATGTTCATAGCACAAGAGACCTATCCATGACCAAGATCAGGCATGTGGAAGGGGAAGTGTAAGGGAAAAAGGTAGCTCATATTGGAGTTGTAATTTACATATTGAAGGATATGTCACATGGAATGTGACTATCTAACTAAGTGTGATGAGTAACACAAATAGATAGTTGATGAACCTCTATAGTAGAGGCTTAACTATGATTAGTGATATTTTATGCGAGGTCATGGTGGTCCATATTTAGGTGGAGCTTGCTGAGGATTTGGAAGATAAATGGGTGATGGAAGTCTATATGTGATCCTTCCACCACCCCCATTAGGGGGCCCACATAATTCTCAGGGATCTAAAGGTCATGGACATCAATAGCTATAGTATTTCAATATCTTGTTTCTCATAGTACATGAAATTATAAGAGGTATGATATATGTATATTATAATGTTCATATAGTATTAGTTGAAAAAGGTGTTATCCATTCCATTATCTATAAACTCTATGTGTGAGTGCTAGAGATCCTAGTTGACTCGCCAGCCTAATAACTTTATCATGAGGTTCCTATAGGGAACAATCCTTCTTTATATTTCAACTACAGGTAGATTGAGATATCTCTTGGTGGAGAGAGGTTTACATTGGAACTTTTTTCATCATGGTGAAACCTTACAATATCATCATGGGTATGGATTGGTTTTCCATGAATTGAGCCCAGATTGATTTTCACTATTACATGTAAAATTCCTATGAGATGATGGGTCTATATTCTCTGTTTTCTGTGAGAGAGAACTTTGAGAAGGGGAACTAGTTTTTGTGATCATGATTCTCTAGACCATCACCCATCAGCTTGAATGTATAGCCCTTGGATTTGAAGGATGTTCAAGAATCATGGATCCATCCAATGATGATGATTTCATGAATGTGTTTCCAAAATATTTTCTAATATTACATCAAAGGATATAGATAGAATTTTAATATACTAGCATTCCAAAATTTCTCTTATATGTTCTATGGAATATCAGTTATTCCCTACCCAGATTTGGGAGCTACTGTTTTAGTTAATGGACCTCTGGGGGGAAATAATTCATAATACCCATTGCATCCTCCTTGACAACAACATCACTAATTATGAAAAATTTGGATCATTATATTTGGATTTCATGGATTAACATTGCCAGAATTAGGCCATAATAAAGAACATGTACTTCTTTCTAATAATTGATAGCCTCTATGACTTGTTTCATGGGGTGAGATGGTTCTCAAATATAGATATTAGGTTCGACTATAATCATTCAAGGGTATACAAGGATAATATTCCAAATTTTTTATTCTAATGTCGCTACAGACCATATGAGTTCTTAGTGATGCCCTTTACTATGAATAATGGTCATGGTATGTTTATTGATTTCAAGAAGCTGTTCCTCTTGATGTAAATGGACTAGTCTATTGTTTTATTCATCCAAGACATACTATTATACTATAAATCAAAAGACTATCATTATGATCACTTGGGTATGGTTCTAGACTTGGGTTTATATCCATAGCTTAACGGAAAGCTCTTTGAGTTATAGTTATGGATTCAATAGGTTCACAATGTGGGCATTTAATTTATGAGAATGGATTACAAATGGATCCATCAAATATCAAAGAATTGATTAATTGGGATCCACCCAAGATATTTTTATAGGTTCATAGATTCCATAGATTTTCATGGTACTTAAGTGGATTTTGGTAGACACCTAAATAATTTTATCCCCATTAACTTCCCTCATAAGGAAAAGGGAAATTGTTTACATGTTTTGATCAGCACTAGAGGTCCTTTAAAGAATTTAGCTGGAGGATAATTAGTGATCATATGTTTATAATACACCAGGATGATGTGGAGTTCATATTTTGTTGATATACCTTGAGATATGGGCCTGACTTGGTGTTGATGCGGTGGTTGAAAGTTATTTATTTTGGGTTGAGGTAGTTGCGACCCCATGAGAATAACCATGTGACTCATTACCTATATATAGATACTGTATTATTCACCATGAGGATGTGGACTCACTACCTTCTGTGGGAGAATTTTATGGTCTACTTAGACCAGTATATTCTGGGGTACGACTTCAGTTAGAGACACTTAGACCTGAGAAAGAGACATTATCTTGATTTACTAAAAGAATATGTCTTTTAAATGTTATATAATTTATTTGAAGGAAATGTGGCAGACGATTCCATTTACAAGAAGTCCCATGATCACTTATTTGAGGAGGAATCATCGTTTTTTTCCTTCTTATAGTTGACCCTGTTGAAGTAGTATTGTGCTGATTTTCTTGTAGTTGATGGTTGTGAATCAATGGTTCCCTGAGAAAGTGAGAGAGTCGTAGTTGTGAGATATCTAATACAAGGTCAATAATGATTATAAATCCAAATGTGACACATCATATTGATATTCTAATAGAGGTAATCATGTTATATGTTTTCATGGGTGGAAAGTGGTTTCAGTTATGTTATGGGAGGAGGGGATGTGGGAGTTCCACGCTTCTCTCAAAGCCCTCCAATGGAAGTTTTAGTGGTTGAAAATAAAAAAAATTATATTTATGTTCTTTTCCCAATGTCTCAACTGTCAGTATGTGAAGTCCAAACACAAGGTTCTAGATGGTTTGTTGCAACCCCATGAGATCTCAGAGCAGAAATAGGATAGAGTTTTTATAGAATTCGTCACGGGGTATCCACACACAGTGTATATACATTACACCATTTGGGGGTATTTTTGACCCCTCATAATGTTTGAATACAACCTTTCTGTTAGGGGATATTGTTAGGTTGAGGGTTTGGGGAATCTATTCCTATAAGAGATTGTTCAATATCATGGGGTCTCCACAATGATTTTATCTGATCGTGATGAATAGTTTACGTCATGAATATTGAGTGGCCTACATTATGAATTCATGACCCCCAATTGGATGAGAAAAACATTTCACACCTAGAGATATGGGATTATTGAGCACACTTTCCAAGTGATAGAAGATATTTTGAGGTATTTCATATTGATTTTTTTGGAGCTAGGAAATCACCTTCCATTTGTATAGTCGTCATAAAACAATAGATATCACTCTACCATAAAAAGAAAACCTAATGAGTCCCTATACATGAGACCTTTTTGGACATCCTTTCTCTTGATAGAGATTATATATACATCTCATATAGGCCTAAATATGGTGCTGCTGATAACAAAGAAATTCCAAGTCATATGTGTTCTAATGAGGATGACCCAGAGTAGACATATGAATTATGCAGATCACTTTAATTGGCTCGTGGTGTTTGATATGTGAGATCATTTTTTATTTAGATTATCCCCATGAATAGTATTTTAATGACTATGTCTTTGAGGAATCCTTTACCTGGGGTTTATTGGGCTATTTGAGAATTTGAAGAGGGGGTTTGAGGTTTATTATCAGGTAAACCCACCCCCACATCAAGGTGTTGTTTAAGAAATCATCCATGTCTCATGGATGAGGTGGTATGTTGATGAGTCCCCACACATTATTAAATATGTATGTTTTTCATTGAAGATGGATACACATTGTTGGATAAAATAGTAGTTATCAATGTTCATCAGGTTTGCACACTATGTAGAAGAAACATCCCCTTGGATTGCATTATACAGTAGCAAAAAATGTGAATGATTGTTCTCATAAGGTGTAATCCAATTACGAAACAATATATTGAGTTGTTTCCATTTTTTTATTTTTGTGGATTAAAATCTTGATGGCGGGAATAATAAAGCGACCAGTTTTTTTTCATTGTAAGACATTGAAAATGATAAATTTATATTTCCATAGTTAGGCGTAGAGATAACATGCAATTCTAAGACTCGGTGTTCCCAAAATTTATATTATAAAATACTAAATATAAATTATATTGCGTGCATGTATATTCTTACCTAAAATGGGAAAACACTTAATAGAAATCATATATTAGTAATATGACACCACAGTTGAGTCCAAAATGAAGTGTTCACCTGAGATATGACCTAAATTTGGTCTTCACAGTACTTTTGGACTCCATCGTTGTTGGCTGAGCATTTAATGAGATAATTAGTTATTAATTTAATTATTTAGTTTTTTAAACAAATAATATAATAATATAATAATATTATCAATAATAATTATCTAGGGATTTCTTCATAAACATAAGGGTAATTTTGTATCACTCACTTATCCCGGCTATAGAGAAATATCGTCGAATGACAATGAAGCTCTAAATAATATCAGATTACGAAGAAAAAAATGAAATGAATTCACAAGATCATTGGATAATGAATTCTATTTAAATTAATGATCTATAACTAATTTAAGATTCTTTATTTTGTGTTTCAATTCCCTTTGATTAAATATATTTTGCATATCATTCATTTTACTTCGATATGCATCCTTTTTAATCCATATCATTTGGAGATGACAAAATATATATGTTTAAATCTTTTTTTCTAATCTATGGATAATAATTACTAATTGGTGGGTCAGAACTCTAGGAATATTATAATTTATGACATTTTAAAGTGCTTATCTACCCCGTTGCTTCGTGTTCTTCACCAGTTGGAACCCACAGTTCCAGTTCATGTTTTTCAAGCAATGCTGAGCCCAATCGAACACTATATATATATAGAGAAATAAGGAATGGATAGACGAACTGAGCATAGATATTCGAATCATGTGAGTCATATGTTTTTATGTTGGTAATTAATGATCAATAAATCAAACATTGAAGCACTAAAAGGATGGAAAATTAACGACGAACACCTACGAATGAATAGAGTCTACTTTCAGTCTAGAAAAAGAAGAGATCCATGAAACATTACAAGATCCACCATTTTTATCAAGTGATAGTATTAAATAAAAATAATAGTGGATTAATTCACGTTGAATGTTCATATTTGGATGTTGTATGGGAAACCTAACTACACACCATGTTTAATGATAAAAAATTGCTTGTAGCCCCCTGAGTGGTGGCGGCTATGGTTTTTGAAATCATTAAGAGGATATGATGTATAATATATCCAAATTTCCATGTATCCATTTCTTGGTTTGATTACTATGTAATGGGTCACACAGACGGGGTTCCATGTGGATGTGCACGACCAAGGCATGCTGTGTACTGAAGTACATAGAAACAGGGTCTCATACATTGACATGGGCTTGGTCTGGTGTCGCCTTAGCATGCCATGTAGTCCACCTACACTTCTTTTAATCATACATGTTATGGAGACACATTCCATCCATTGACACAACCTAGATGTAAAGTGTGATCACATGTCATGTCGGCCCCCTTTTAGATATGGTGTTGGGTCCTTGATGATTATTGTGTAACACATATCACATAGGGCATGGGTAACTGATCATTAGATTGGAACCCATTATCACACATGGTGTGTGGATTCACCCACTAGAGTGGAACCACCATTAGTTTGTAAGTGGGTCCTCAATAGAATCGTTATTTATAGAACTGTCATGATGCACTAGGGAGATGGTCCTAAGAGACCTATATTTGGTCCCCTATCCTACCATGGCATGTGTCCTCAACATATAGAGTAGATACCCCAATCAACCTAGGGAGAAAGTTCGCATTATGGGAATGTGGAACCACCCATAGACATGGGAACACATATTATATGGATATTATTAGTGTGGAACCATCCGTACACACTATGAGGTGGGTTATTTATATCTGGGTTGTGCCCCATCAGCAATTTAGAACATTAGAAAAAAATGGCTTGAATTGGTGGGATATATCTGGGTAGAAGAAATAATGGGTATGCGACATTATTTCCATTTATATCTTCTCATGTTAGGATGAGTCTTCTCACATGATATATTTGATAGAGACTCAATGAGTAGTTCATATACTCACTGTTTTTATCCCCTTGTGTTTGGATGACCATTGATTCACCAATGGTTTTTGTTCATATTTTATATTTGAATGTGTCTTGTGTGAACATTCGTTATTTTTCCTAGAGATAATATAATGTCTTATAGTGTTTTATGGAAAAGGATATAGGTATAGTTTCATGATTCTTATGTTGACTATTTTCAATGTGATTTTTCGCATGGAAGGTTAACTAATTATCAAGTGTGCATTGACTAAAAAAGAGTCATGTATCATTTTATAATATCAAGGGAAAATATACTTTTTAGACTTTTAAATTGAATGATGTTGTATATTGAGTGGGTTTGGACTTGATTCAATTTGGATTGATTACAATGTTGTTAGTAAGCATTGTTCCTATAGTAGATCAAGAAAAAGTACCTCTAATAATCTATTTATTGTGATATTTTATCATTATTTCTTCCCTATTGACTTCTATATGATTACTATTTATCAAGGAGAATAGTTAGATATTGAACACACAACAAGGGTGTAAAAACAATGATTCATCGATATCATAAGAAATTATGTAAAATATTAAAAAAATAATATATAGTTTAAGTATTTATATCTTTAGGGATTTATTATAATGAATAAATCTCGATGGTGTAGACTTTTTTTGTTCAAAATAAATGAGGATTGAAGGCATAATTATCATTCTACTTTAGAAAATAAAAAAAGGTGACCATTATAGAATGATACAATTTATCAAGAAGTGCTAAAATATTTAATCAATTATAGTTAGCATATTGGTTCTTTAATTTTTTTCTTTAAACAGGTGACCGCAAAATTTAAATAATAGATGATGATATTCCTATGAAAACATTCATTAATAGATAAAGATTATATTGTTATCTTTTCTAGCCTTCTTAGTTAAAATTAATGAAATTATAGTGTTTGAGGATATCATGAATTGTATTTTCCTTCCATATATTTGCTTCTATGTTTTAACGATTGTTTATGATATCATAATATACTCACATAATTTACCGATTCATTCGAGTTACCAATAGACTATGGTGAGTACACATCATGCTCATTTTCTCAATTCAATGCCCTCAAACTGTCACTTCTACATTTTTTAGATACATTTTCTTAGGAATATGATATTTGAATTAGTAATATCAATATAATCTAAGAATTTAAATTTTTTAATTTATTTTGAATTCCCTATAAATGTATTTTACATCAAAATTTTCTTTGATTTAGATGAATCTTACAGGTAGATCCATCATGACTTCTCCTATGTCATATCTTCAATGACAATTATTAAAATAAAAGGGTGCAGTTATAATATTTTTAAGTGTGAGAATATGCCAACTATAATCTACATATTAGAATTATGATATCACTAATACAAATATTTCTTGGGAATCAAATTAGTTATGCATTAAATTATAATTTAAAAAGTTATTGTTTCAGAAGTATGCATGTTCAAAGGTATCGTATAGTGTCTTACAGTTCTCTCAAGATTTTAACTCATGGGATAACTACTCAATTAATGATATAGATTAGGAATATATGTTTTATAATCCCATGTGTACACAATACTATATATTCATTGAATTATTTGTTTTACATAAAAGCCATAGGATATTCCTTTTTGTATTATAAATATAATACATGAATTTTCAGAAGATTTATTAGGTGAATCATTTATAAATATTTAAATTTTAAATGGATTTTCCACTAGGGAAATGAAATATTAATGCCATATATCTTTGTAAGAAATTATAGGGTCATATATATGGTACACCATTTGATGTATATTGGTTGATGATCTTATTATCTAGATGTTGTGTGGATGCATCTAAGTACTGGGGGTGATTACTTTTGATTCATTAATTATCATTTCAATGATGGGGAACATGTTATATAATATCAATTTGACAGATTTTAAATAACTAGTTAAATGGGCCCAATTGGATTGTAGTGACCATGTTATAGTATGGTTAATGGTCAGAGATGATGTGAGCTTTATCCTTGGGAGAGTATATGATGTTTATTATTTAGTGGAATAGTTGATGGGGGACTCCATGCCTCTTAGGAAGAATTGCACCTGATTGTGATGATGATGTATTATGATGTTGGATGAGAGTTATAATGGGTTTTAAAAATAGGGATATTTAGTGATTTTTCTCTCATTTCATAGCCTATTATAGTATAATTTCATATCATTTATGACAATTAGTGTTAATTCTTCCACATCATTGGACTATAAGAAATTGGTATGATATCATGATAGAATTCAAGATGGGGTTTCCTTAGAACTAGCGAAGCAGGAATGTTGTTTGTGTGAAAATTTATTAACTGATGATGTATCACATTACTTGATGATCGATTAATCTCATTCTATGTATTTTTTATTTCTGATTTTTGTTTAGAATATTGTATGAATATATTTATTTCCAACCCATATGATAGTAAATATGGATATTATTTTTATTAAATGATTTAGGAAAATATTGTGAATGAATTTAGAATATTAGTTAAAACATAATACGATGTATCACCAACAATTATAGAGATGTTATAAGGGATGATCCAGATCATGTGGCATGCGATTATAGGATCAGCGATTCAATTCATATTGAACAATTTATGGATCTTTATATTCATTTCATTCATTCAGAATCACGTTAACATGAGATAGGTGGGGAATATATTTTAATGTTTATAATTGAATTAATTTCCACTAAAAGGGTGTAGTTGAACAAGAAGAAGTTGTATACAACTCAGATTTTAATGTTATCAAGTGATTTTTAGAGGATATGACCCTCTGAATTTGTTTCTATGATTTAGTTTTTATGTGTGTGTCACCTAAGATGGATAATTGTAATTTATAATGGAAAGGGATATTGATGTATTGGTTTTTGGGGTCTTTTTAGATCACCATGAATTAAAAAGAAAATCTTATTTGACTAGACCTTTATCCATGATATCTATGTATGTGTAACATGATCCATGTCTCTTGGCCTTGGATATATGAGCCTAATCATGTGTATATGATCAAATTCGAGGATGTTGATTTGAAAAAAATGAATCATTTCTGGATTTCGGATAGAAATATATAGATTAGAGGTAAAGGGTGTTTAGTTGGAATATCTATATCTTTTTCGTGTCTTTTGGTTGAATCAATGAATATAAGAGGATTATTTTGAATGAGAGTCTGATTACTAGGATCCATAACTTGATTTTCCAGAGTAATACAATGGACGAATATTATTGATGATGATAATTAATTACATGCTATGAGTTGTTACACCGTCAAGGTTATATTTATTAGGAAAAATTTTTGTTTAGAGAATATATATGTAATTTGGAAAAATTATTTAGATATAATATTATTCCATGATGTTAGGTTTATTATGTATCTTGTATGGTATGGTTGTTTTATTTTTGGGGAACATTATCATGGTGGATAATTTAGAAAATATTTTTTTAAAATAGGTTTTTAATGATGTTTTTTCATATCATAAATACAAGGAAGGTAGAGTCTAAGAATTTTTAAAAAATCTGGCATCATTTCACTATAAAGGGTGGTTGTAAAATTGGGTTCTTATTAGATAATTGAGGCTATAGTTTGGTGATGACCATTGTGTATTAGTTCTATTTTTTTATTAATAGGATCTCATTGTTTACCATGGTATGGAATATGGACCCATATTCAACAAGGATCCATTTTAGGTTAACAATATACTTTTTATCAACATTCCTTGTCATTTTGGATCCATTTTAGCATTTTAATATGTGGTGTCCCTGACTCTTTATTTATAACATTTATTATTAATTAAAGATGAATCATGGACCCTAATTTTTTTAATATTTTCTTTTAAATGAATGGGTGACTATTAAGAATATTCAAGTGAAAATCATACCCCCAAAATCATTAAGTCATCCTCAATATTGGAAGATAATCTCTTCGTGATCCTATGTGAGTTACCATTTTGTTATAATAGGTTTTACACCCTTATTCATATGATTCTCTTCATATAAAGGTTTTATATACAAAATATAATGCAGTTATTTTTGGGAATTTTTATTTTATTCTAACCCATATTTGAAATATACTTTTGTAATATTGGGTTATAATGACTTTGATGATAATTTGGTATCAATTATTATTACCCTTGGGTATGAGTTTAATCTAATTAGTGTGAGATTTTAATTTCAGTACAATAATTGACAATATTTGATTTCTTCATAATTTAGTTATGACGTTCATTACTATTAATAACACTTTTTTAATCTATCTTACAGGATTTTGGTGACATTTTTATTAATTTTTATCACATGAGACCCAATCATGGTATTTATTTCATCTCTGTGCATTTATAACCCGTGAGACCATGAAAAATTATAACAAAATTTGTTTATGTGGGTGTGGATACTCAGCCTTATTCATGATATCTTATGTTGTAACTATATATGTTATTCACTATTATTATGTGAATTGAGGGACATTAATGTATTCTTTCTAGAATAAAATAAAAATTTTATCATCATGGATTTTTTACATATTATAGTGAGAATATATACACCATGTGGTTATTATGATGAGCGAATCAAACCTATGGTAAAATTAATATGGACATAAGACTCAATCCATTGTTGAGACTCAGCATGATGGTCTTGAGTCCTAAAAATTATTAGAGAAGATTATAATGGCATTGTGGTACAACTCATGAGAGTGAATTGGACCTAAAAGAATAGTGGTATGGACCAAATGTTATTATTAATATTTCTAATCAATAATATAGGAGTTTTTATTTTAGCTTACCCTTGAGCATAACCATTTTTTGTACTTTTCTCCCCACATGGAGTCGAAGTATGTTTTACTAGGGTATTTGATAGATTATTTGGTTCATTACTATTGGTACATAGTTGATTTATAATTTCTAGCACAAATAAAAGTTATCATTCCATAATCCTATTATTCTTGTTAATATATGTTAAAAAAATAATATTTTTGACCTACTAGGTGTGTACTCACACAATGTATAGGAATCTTGATGTGCATGTGGACTTGAAGAACATGGTTCATGAAAAGGAAATGGAAAATTACATTTTGTTGAAGATATAGATATTATTATTTATAGTTTATATCAGGTTGGACCCCAAAGTGATGTTTTAGTAGATTTATTTATTTTTATTTTTCTTTCTTGAACTCTGGTTTGACCAACCAAAATGGGGGAAAATGGATCATTAATTTGAATGAATTTCATTCCTTCCATTTCAACAAATATATCAAAATTAATGTTCTAAATAATTATTCCATTTTTGATATTGTTATTAATTTTTCAATGTGATTATGATTTAGATCTTTCAATACAGGCAATATTCCCCCACTAAACAATTTAGGCCATCATTTTGATTCAGTTATCACCTGTGTATTTGGAGGATAGCATGATTTCATATGACACTCTAGACTAGACAGTGTGATTCGATTCACGGTGTTAAACCAATTATATTTTCATGAGTAGATAATGAAGTCTCAATAATATAAAAATGGACTATAATTAAATATTAATTATATATAAGATGAAAATTTTCATTCATCACTAATGAAGGGTAGGTTTTAAATTTAAAAAAGATACTATGTGTTCCAATAAAAAATGAAAAAATGCAAAAAAATAAAGATTATTATCTTAACAAAAATATATATATCCCCCGCATCTTCTATATGAAGAGTGATTTAGTAATAAAAATAATGGTGGCATAAAATTATGTTGGTGATTAATGATAGTGTTTCATGATTCAAAGTATATGAACATTTATAACCAAAAATACAGTTTCAAATTATATCATGGAACCTCTCCTTATACCAACATGCAAATGATACAATATCACAATGAAATAAAATATTAAAAATCCTAATACTATCATTTATAAGAATTAAATAAATATTATCAATAAACAATTTAAAAAGTAAATGTATTTCTATGAAATAAGTGAAAATATACCACTTATGTGACTTTCATGAGAATATATTGATGAATTTTTTATTCTTACTTTTGATAAATTATTGATTGTTTACAATTATAAAAAAATTACATTAAAAATTTTATTTGATTATTTGAAATTATTTTAAAACTATGGTAGTTTGTGAAAATTATATCATCACCAGAAAAATTGAAAAAATGTACAATCCAAACATTATATTGTGTGAGGAGGTAATGATCATATTGCTTCCAATATACCTTATACGAGTGTCTATCTGTGGTGGAATTTGTATAGAATAAAATATTTTATTTCACAATAAAAATAGTAATATAAATATATATATATATATATATATATTGGTTTCTAAAATTATGTATTTAAATCTTCAACCCATTTGGATAATTTGTTCTAAGGTGGACTTATTAGTCCAAAACACATTTAGGAGATGATAGAGAATGTTTGATCTATCCAGATACATATCATTATTATCAATGAAAATAGAAGAAATATACCAATAAATAAATGAAGGATTAAAAATTTTAAGGATTAAATTATATATTTATAAATGCTTCACCATATAAAAGAGTTATATGGTATTGAATGAGGAGGATTTTATTCAAAATGTATAATTGGTTTTATGAGATTTTGTAGACAATTGTATTTCTGGGATTTATTTTTTTACATTATACCAAACTTCTTTTGAGTACATAAATCTTCCATGTATCACAATTTGTAGTTAAAAAAAGAACTATCCCATATAATAACTCTTAAATAAATTGTGATAGGTCCTGACATGTCTTATTTCAAATATCCTATCATCCATGACAATAATATAGAGAATGTGTTTCCGAAATAGAGGACCTGAACATTAAGTAATAATGAATGATTCACATATTGTTTAAATATTTATATAGGTCCCAACATTTACATAATAAATTATTTTATGATGGTGAATATAAAACATGAACTTCTATAATTATAAACAAGAACTTCATTACAACATATTTCTCGAACTCCAACCATTTTATTTCATCATAGTTTTAGTCACACTCTAGAGTGTTAAATTCATTGTATTATAAAAAATTAGTGTTATAGAACAATTAAAATTTAATTACACATTTATAAATAAATAATATAAAAAAATATTAAAACGTAATTTTTATTTTGTAGTTCTAAATTCATGATGTTAAAATCAATAAATAGATTTATTTCATAATTAAAATTGTAATATAGATAAAAAAATTATAATTTTTTTGAATCAACATATCATTATGATGAAACAATTAGATTTTGATAACTTCCATTTAAATTATATTTTTCATGTGAATAGTAAAATATCACATTTGTATGCGAGAAGTATTATGGAATCAGTTTGATATAAAAATTGAGGTCATAATTCATTTAAATTAATCATGGACTTAAAATATGTTAATTTTTATAATATATTAATTATATATATAGATACATTAAATTATGTACTACAATATATATATTAGAAATTAATAATTAAGTAATATAAAACATTTCTATACTAAAAATGACATTTCTATAGTAAAAAATAACATAATTTAATAATTTTATATTTCTAAAAATCATAATTTCAAAAAAAATTAATAAAAGTAAAACAATATTATTTAGAAAGTGGGAAATAGAATTATAAACAATTTTCAACAAAATATATTTTTAGAGCCATATACCATAAACTTTTAGACAACTCTCCTTGATTTCATATTAATAGTCACCAATCCACTCATTACACTTCCCCCAAGAGCAGTTTATAATTTGTTACATATTCATATCCATCTCTAGTGACATATACAGATATATTTTTATTAAATATACTTCATCTATATGTTTCTACGAGCTCAATAAGAAAGATATGGCTTCAAAATCTCAACATTAAATATTTTTAGTTGTAGTCATTTTGAACTCTATAAATATCTATATCAAATTTTCATATTATCACTTATTATAAATACCTTGTTCTATTTTTCATTATTCAATTTTATAAACTGTCATGATAAACCTTGATATGTGATTATGGTTTGATAATATTTTATTAGACATGGACGTCATTATCCATGTATTTATTCATACCATGTTTTTAAAGAATTATCGTTGTATTATTTTTATACATGGGAATTTATATAAGGAAGTATTATGGTAGTATACCTAGTGGTTCAATTCCATGGTGGATTAAACTCTATTCATATATAAAAAATCATTAGTATCAATATATATTGATCTATAATTTTCTTATAATGTTAATATTTCTATTATTAATGAAATCAAAACATGTGAGTTATATACTCCTAATTTTTTTCGCGAGTTATTATTTTCTATGTTGGTCTCTTAAAATTATAATGTAATTTAGTCATTGATAAATCACTTTTTATATACTTATAAAATAAAATAACCTAATCCATTATTCTATTATAATTACTTTTATAAGACTATTATCTATTACATTATAACAATCATATAGATTGTAATTCAGTAAATTGATATTCACCAAGATTAGCAAAACATTAGATTAGTTGGAAAAAATATAACAATCTACATATATATTAACTATATATATATATATATTTATTAAATATTGATCCATATTTGTTGAATGGGTACCCTAAAGATAAACTATATACTTTATTAATCACATATTCTTTCATATGATGGATTTCATGGAATTAGTATGTGATAGGTGCAACCTATAATTATATTTCCCCTTGAAAAATTAGTATGTGTCATATATAATTCTTTTTTGGGTACCTAGTGAATGCCAACCAATATATATATATATATATAATCATGGAATGAGTCTTTGATAGTAAAATAACACTATTTTGTAATATATTTTCCATCGTTAGAATTCTAGTTTTTTCTTTCCATGTGATAATTTAATTTATTTGTTTTTTCATCCAATGATATATTATGTTCATGTCATTTATTAGAGAATAAATTTTATATTTACTAAAGTAAAATTTCATATGTCATATTAATTTCAAGTTAGATTTTGAGTAATTATTCCAATTGTTATGTGTCTAAAAACAAGAATTATATTTTTGCTAAATTTTTACTCAAACTTTGAACAACACTACATATGAAATAAACAGATAATGAGAGAAAAAATAGTCGATCATAATATTTTGTGTTCTAATTTTTTGTTTTAGATGAAATTTAATCATCCCAAATGTATCATGTTTCATAAACAACTAATGTCCTTAATATAATATATAATCATATTATATATTTAAAAAAAATGTAATAAACACCTATATTCAATAGTTATGCAAGCATGGTTTGATTCATTCCGGATGCCCCATGTTCTGTAACATGGTGTGTAAGACTATAAACCCATATCTCACGTAAATAATATATTAATATGTTATTATTTACCCAATTTTTTATATGGATAATGTTTTTAATAGATAATGATATAATACCATTATCAAAATTCCTTGAATGGTTTAATTTTCTAAAAATACTATCATATAATAATTTTTTTAGGTTTGAAAACAAACCAAATAGAGGAATTAAATAAAACCTTGATATTAAATTTCCATTTATTGAGATAAAATATATCAAAATAAAAATTCAAAAATGTTCAAAAAATAACTATTTTTATATGATTTTACATCAGCGGAATGATAATAATTATTTAAAAAGTAAAAAAGTAATTTAATTTTCATTTTTTTCTTATTATAATAATGAAATGGATGCATAAATTTGATAAAATGTAGATATAAATAGAAATGAAATATTAAAAATATAATGGAATAAAAATAATCTCAAAAGGTTGTATCATGAATAAAAATCAAAACATAAGTGAGATGGAGAGGGAAAGTGAGAATCATAATATAAGAGAGTGAAAATATTTCATTACAAACATTATTTGTATGTTATAATCAATTGAATAATGTTTGAAATAACAACTTAAATAATGAATAACAATGAATATATGAATAAAATAAATTATATATATATATATATCACAATAAATACTTAAATAGAGGGGAATGTTATAGTTGAAAATATAGGTTATAAAATGTTGCACTTATATAAACTCTGGAATTACTCAAATGTGGTATTTCCACCAATGAAAAAAAAGTATGTTTCTTTATTATCTTATTGTTAATAATTTTTTAAATAAAATAGTTAATAATTATTCATTTTTTTTATATTTTTTAGGTATTAACCATTTATATCAATCATTAGATGTTAGTAGAAATGATTATTAAATGATTATTTCTGTTTGAATGCCTCGATTATAAATCTTTAGGGATATGTAAATCATATAAAAATAATATAAATTTTCATAACAAAAATTTTATAATGAATTTTATTGTTAATTTTTATTTAATATTTTTTATCGATATATTTTTCATGTGTGGAATAAAAAAACTTTTAGTTTAGGTAATTTCATTAAATGTATGGACAAAATAATAAATACAATTTACTTGTGTATATCCATTAAAAATGATAAAAATAGCATTACTTAATATCTAATTTAATTTTTATCTAGTTATTTTTTTTTCATTTACCAGATATTATTAATATTTTAATATTACAATAATATATATATTTTTTTTGCATTAAAAAACCCCAAATATAAATGTTCTATATGAAAATAATTTGAATGAAGAAATTATTATTTAATTTATATTGAAATAATAAATAAGTATAAACATATTTTTAAAAAATGATCAATGATATTAATTATATAATAAACGTTTGGAATGATATTATTTTAAAATAAATTTATATTAATATGATATGAACCTTGATAAATTAGATATTTTGTTATTTATTTTATTTATAATGATGGCCTTGAAAATCCATCATTTAACAAGACACATGACTACATACAAAGGAAATGGAAGAACATAAATTTTTTCTAATTGAGATATAAAAACCCAACATTATGTGTGTTGTGGAATGGGTAGTATATAGTTCCACATGTACTAATATTTAAATTGAATTATTGCTAATACTAATTCCATAATTTTTAAAGAATGCAATTTTTATATTAAAATTTCCAATAAATATATTAAATATTTTTGGACCATGATTCTTTCCATTATTTTGCTGTGTTTATTATTTATTGGGTAAAAAACCATTTTTACAATGAAATTTATTTTATCACATCTAACATCTTTTGGAGTATTTTATCTCACACCTTCATAAATTAATATCTTCACTAAAAGAATGATATTAATCAAATTTCATATTTAACATGTAATTATTGATGATAATAAGTCCATTTTATTATATTTAAAAATTTAATAAGTTAATTTTTTAAAATAAACAAATAATATATAGAAAGTATATTTTATAAATTAAAAAAAATATAAAAATGAATTATTATATTATAGTTTAAATTAATATTTTAATTATTCTAAGTATTCAATTTATATATTGTTAAAAATAATATATATTATTTATTAGAGAACATTATCTTTAATATAACTATTAAATTTCAATTATAAAAACATTAATATAGGAAATTTTTAATTGAATAAACAATTGCTCTATGTACTAAACGACTATAAAATGTTCACATTACCGTTTTCTATTTCTATATTTAATGTTATACTTCACTCATCAAAATAGTTCATATTATTCTATTACTTCATATAAAAAATTGTTTTATATTATTATTCTCTATATTTATACTTATCTATATGATATTCATGGTAGAATATGAATAACAAAAATTATGGTTTATAGTGTTTTTTATTTACCATTGTTTATTCTCAAATTTTAACATTATTAATTTTATTTTTTGTATCATTATTTTAAGTCCATATTATAATGATGTATATTTAATTTTATGATGTCATATTCCACCATTTATTAATATATAATGGCTCATATCAAGCCCATATACAATGTAATTAATTATTTAACTATGATTAATTCATGGAATTGATAAAAAAAATATTTAATTATGACACACATATAATTATTGCAATTAAAATAATAAATTAATCATCTTATGTAACATTATTCCTCCTCTATTTATTTTACCTTTACTTTTTTTAAATTTTTACTTGGATTTTTAAAATTATATTCCTATCATAAAAATACTTATAACTCTATACATAAGTTTTATTGAGATATCTACCTTAGTATTTGGTCTAGGATTAGAAAACTCATCTTATTAACTCAAAATGGAATATATAGTTTTTTTGAATATTTATTTAAACATGAGTGAGTTATATACTATTAGTACATAAAATGACTCATAATTGTGAATTATTATATATAATTGTTCCATTATATTCTAGTGACACTTTTCTCATGAGCTATAATGGATTTATCATTTACATTGATTAAAATAATTTTTTTCAATATTTTGATATAGAAAGTAAGAGGAAAATATCGATTGATTCAATTCTATAATGTTTATTATATTCAAATAGTACATAACTCACAAATATCATTTTTATTATGTTTTATCATCGTTAATTGTTTTTTATAATTATTATGTTATTTTATTAAATTATTGTTGAGGATTTAACTTCTTGGATAAGAAAATAATGAGGTTTATTATGTTTGGAGATTATGTTTTTGGATATCGTATGATGCAAGGAAAACATTAAATTTTACTATTTAGTTGGATTGAATATTTTTTAGGTTCTCATGATTCATCTAACAAGTAATCCACTATTTTGATGAAATTAGATGTTATGATTTACCAAGAATTAAAGATGTGTTGTTTACACTTGTTTCATTGACAGTAGAGTGTTATGTTATGAGATATATATGTATTTTATGAAGGGATTTATGTTTCATAAACCATCATGATAATCAGTTAAGGCTACAAATATTGTCCTTAATGTATATTTAATGCATTAGAGTTGAGAAGGAGTATTTGTTATTTCTTAAAATAATTTGATGTTTCTTTTTGAATATATAATAAAATGTAAAATTTGATGAAAACATAATAATTGGATATGTAATTTCTTTTAAGAGACATTCTATCTTCAAATGATTCATATATTAACATGAGATATCAAAAAATAAAAAATAATTGATTTTGAATTACTCATTTTATGTCTCAATAAGACTCCTAGAAGAAATATGAAAAGAATTGAAGGACTTTTTAAAAGTCCCCAGTTGAGAATTTTATTAAAGATAACATTGTTATATAAAATCTAAGACATCATATGTTTCATTTCATGTCATTTCAAGTGTAATGTTAACATTGGGTGATGATTTTAAGACATTAAAAGAGTAACGTGTTACATAAAAATAGTAACCCCAGACATCGGTAGGGTGGATATAATATTTTTAAGGGTGATTTAAAGGTTCAGAGAGGTCATTTATTATTAAAAATTCCTTTACTATATCAATATTATAAAACAAGTAAATAAATAGATATTATTATTTCATTTTATTATAATAAAAAACATCATTTTAGGCACTGTATGAAGATCATAAGGGATATTTTTATACATCATAAGAGTCATTATGAGCCAAGAAAAATACAAAACATTACATTTCTAATGTAATAAATATAATAGAAAACCGAAATAAATGTATTATCGTTAAATAATAATATAATCATTATAAAACATTTATACACTGATTAAAACATAAAAAATTAAATTGTGACTCAGTCAATTTATTTGATAAAATTAAAAGTGGATCACATCTCTAATGGAATGGTGTATCCAAATGAAATCATATAAAAATTTCAATAGTGGTAGATAATGGATGATTTTATAATTATTGCATGAGTTTATGTTGTCTTGTTCTTTACATTAGAAATCAAAATCAAATGATTATGTCTCTAATATATATATAACTATAAATGTCTGTTATGTCATAATGAGTTGTGTTATACAACATTGAACTAAAGAAATATATCAACAAAAGATAATATAGTGAATTGAAGAGGAAAGATCATTATTGGAACTCTAGGGAATTATAAATTTAATTATTAATGATTTATCTTATATTGTGATCACTACTACTATAATAAATTTATAAATTTTTAGATTAGTTGAGATTATAGGAAGGGTATATTCAGAACGTCAATGGAAACAATGGTATAATGAAGAAAAAAAATATATGGATACCATCGTTGATTAACCATTTTATCAGTAAATTGACGAAATTAAATGAATTGTTTTACTATTTATTTATCAGAAATCAACAGATTTTGAGTTGGAAAAGTTTTTATAATTTGATGAATTATAGAATATTGATAAATCTTTGTAAATGGTTGTTTTATCAGTTGAACTGTTGTGTGAAACTGAAATAGTGAAAAATATAGTGAAAAAAATATACAAAACTATAGGGTCCTTAAATAGTATCTGAACACATAGATCATAAGTATAAGTTGTGCTAATAATGAGAAGTATATTAAGAAGAAAATACAAAATTGATTTATTATGGTTTTGAAATAACTATTAGAATGAGTTTATTAACATACATTAGAGGTCAATTTCATTAAATAATTTTGCATCATGTGATCTGATTTTCATGGAGGCTTGATAGGATGATTAATTAGAGTTGTTGAAGCATCCTAGACTAGTATATAATCCTCCACAGCTTGTTGATATCAGATTGAAAACTACATTATGTTATAACTCTAGTGTGTTATTGTGTAGTATTGTAATAAATACCAATTAGGAGTATGATACCTTGATAAAAAATTATTCAGTTATTATTTATTTCAATAAATCTATGTCATGGACCGCATTATCAAATTAAGGACCTGATACCCACATTAAGACAAAAAATTATAAAAATTAGCATTTCATTGTCTATTTACATTTTAATATTTCTTTCCAAAGGCTATGTATTATATTTTTGTAAAATAAATATTAATAGTATTCATAGGAAAATATCAATATAATGAAATTATAAAAAATTATCACCATTGATTTGTCCCCCCATACTTATTAATGGGGTATCAATTCCTAGTGCATTTCATGTTGAATAAATAATTAAAAATTCACTATATCCAGTCTTTGAGTTCTTTTAATATATAATATAAATAGTATGAACAATATTGTAATTCAATAATTTTATGAAAAATATATAATAGATGGAATAAATAAATTTTGTAATATCTTTTAATTATTTTACAAGAAATTTTTTATGTTTCCATTATGGAATTCCCCCAATTGATAGAGTTAAAAACTATTATTCTATGATAATATATACTAGGATGTTTATGGAAAGGTTACTAATTCCATTATTATGTTATTATAACAAATGGTAAAAACCAATGTGTTGAGACATTCATGGAATATTAAATACAAGAAAACATTGAATCAAATTTATGATGAAATACAATAAAATGGAATATATGTTGCCAATTTGGAGGGTGTAGATTTGATAATATAAAAATGGTTTAAGATGAAAACATAGATGAAAAAAATATTTGATTAAATGATAGTCATAGACATGAAATAGGATATGGAAAAATTTCAGAAGATTATATAATTTTAATGAAGATAATGAGAATTATTCAGAAAGGATTTTATCATAAAATTTATTATTAGATATAGATAGGGTATTAATCATGAAAAATTGCGAATTATTCCCGCTGTATATAAATGTAGAAAAAATAATTCATTAATAAATAAAATTATATAAGAAATATCATTTCAATTCATGATAAAAATCAATGTCAAAGATGGAATTGTTGAATATTCCAGTGAATCTTATGTCGATGAAGAAAATATAATGATTATAAGAGATTAATGACATTTATCTCAATGAGAATAAAATATTAAATGAATATAATAATTAAAAACTCACACTTATGTGTTTCAAACATGGTTTCATAAAAAACAACATATTAAACTATACAAATTAGAAAATTAATGGGTTTAAAAATTGATAAGAATAAGCAATCACATAAATAATAAACGGGGTTAAATAAATTAAATATCCAAATATGATAATAGAAAGAAAACACTTCCAGAAAGACTAAAATTAATTTTTAAGGACTAAATATAGGTAGGATGGGATATCATCTTGCATCAAATGAGAATAATAATATGCTGAAAAATTGACCAAAATAATGTCGAATGTGGAGAAACATAACAATTCCCCAATAATAAAGATAACAAATTATAATAAACATAAATAGTGAACATATTGATATTATAAAATGACGAATTTCATAATAATAGTACAAAATTTGAAGAAAATAGAATTAATATATAAAGAAAATTGATTTATGGATTAACTGGTCATAAAGGATGCAAATAACATTGATAAAATCAAAAACAGAATGTTAAAAGTTTTTGATAATGGATATAAAGTATACATCTTGAATAGATACATATAATAATATAATAATATCTATAAATGAGACAATTAAAATTTACTAAATATGAAAAATCATTGATGAAGGTGAAATGTGACAAAAATAGGAATGTATAAATAAATTATGATACATCAAAAGAAACAGTGGAATTAGAATAATAGATAAGGTTAAAACAAATCAGGAGAAGTCATAAATAAATGTGTTGTTACTGATTATGAGGGTTTTAAATATATTTTCTTTTAATTTTAGGCCAAAATGAGAAATGATAAACACTCTTACACATCAAAAAAATAAATCATGTTTCATGAAGAACATTCTCCCTAGGACAGAAGCAAGAAAACTATAATATTTCTTGGTTGGATTAAAATTTTAGAAAAAAATTATATTATCATATTAATGCAGGTTAAATGAATATTATTGATTATTTGGAATTATTAAGACAAATAACATCTAAAAATGTTTTTTATACCTCTTCTAAAAACCTAAATTTTGTAAAGGACATATCAAATAAAAGAAGAAACAATTAAAAAACGACGTATGTTATGATAAAAAAAGCATCATAACTATTCGAAATATATATATATATATATATGAATGATTGTGTAAAATATGTGTCCTATGGGAACAAAAATGTTATTGAGATGAGGAATTATTGACAAACTTTCTATGATAAAATTCTAATAAGGTAAAATGGAATGTAATTTAAAGGGTAAATAAGGAAGAATAATATATTATACATGATGTTTATTTAAAATAATGTAATAATGAATGGGATTAGATTCATGAGAATATTTTTTCATCAAATATGCATAAGATTTAACAGTTATCATGAATATTGACAAACATGAAGGAGGAATTGAGAAAATTTAAAATTGTAGCACCCAAAATAGTTGTCGAGTTATATAAAAAAAAATTAAAACTCAATGATTAAAATATATTGATGTTATTTAGTATTAAGGGATAAAAAACTATATTATATGTTCAATAAATTTTTTTTGATAATGGTACAAAATACATATACTACAAAAAAACATTAATCGTTAAGAACTGAAAATAGGGACGGTTTATCTGAAAGAGAGAAAGAACATGTGGAAATTAGTATCAAACATGTTGTTTCACAAGTCCATACTACTTAATTTCAAAATATAAGAATAAAATATGGAATTTTAGAATTATCAACCTTTTTCAAGGTGACCTGAATAAAATTATAATTCAACATTTGGTTGTAAGAATACCTAGTGTTAAAAAGAAATAAAATATAATTTTCACTACAGACTAAAAGGAAAATATAGTTTAAAGAAACCAAAAAATATGTGATATTGAATCCTATAGTCCATTAGAGTTAATGAATTTAGATATATGTGGTCCTTTATGAAATAAATAATTTAATGGAGATATATATTTTACTAAATTCAATAATTTTTCCACTCAAATGAGAAATTTAGTGCTCTTGAGACACAAGTATAGTGATGTTAAATATTCCCTATCCTATGCAAAAAAATTTACAACATTCCTGGAGTATACATCCTGAATATAAGAACCGTTGATTTAATTTTGTTTAAATTTAATTACTTTAAAAATTATCATTAAATTCAGGGTCTTAGAAATTGATACAGTACAAAATAAACTTCATAGTAGAATGGTGTAGTGGAGACAACAAATTTGATTGTTATTGATATAGGATAATGTAATATAGTTGTGTAAAAAACTCTAGAAAGTTATTATTTATAATTATGTTAATATTAAAAATTAATTTATAGTTTGACGTGATATATACATTAAACCTCATGAATTTTTGTAAAATAATGAACCATTTGGGAATTTCATCAGAATTTTTTACACTCCTAGTTACATAGAGGCCAAAAACAATAATAATTAATTGTTTAAAGAAAAAACATAAGAATAAATCATAATTTGATACTTATATAATTTATGTGGTTACAAATTATATAATAAAAATTTCTGAAAATTTTTTGATTTATTTTATATGAAAATATTGAAAATATTGAAAATATTTCAACGATAGAAAATAATTTGGATGTAAGTGATCAGAATATTTAAGTCTACATCTTGTAAATTATCAATACCATGAATTATTAGAAGAATAAAATGATTAATATTTTCTTAGTGTTAATTCATTCCAAAAAATAAGATAATATGTAAATATTGAATATAAAATTTTAAAAAATATAGAAAATTCAGGTTTATTTGTAAAATATTATTTGTTGTCGAGAAGGGATATATCAAATAATAATAATATTGAGGCTTGAAGATCAGAATGCTCTAATATCTCTAGATGAATAAAAAATCATATATCTACTTAAGAATAATGAATGTATAAATTCCATGAATGAAAAACATAATAAAATTGAGAATTATAATACATAAAAACATCTCCATAACCCACAAATTAAAATAAATTTCATAGAGTGTGGGTTTCCATAATAAAATTCAATATGAAATTTGATGTGTCAAGAAAAAAAAAAACTTGTATATAATGTCCACATTCTAATATATGGTACAAAAATAACCAAATTTTTTATCAATAGTTGATGTAATATAATCAATTTGAATTTTAATAGAAATGAAGTAGCACAAGAATTACAAGAATTGACATTTTGAGGTCATATTTAATTATTAATAATACATGTTGATGTTTCCATTTTTGATCATGAGTGTTTAATTCATAACATCGATAATATTATATTTTTTATGTCAATGAAACGTCAACATTTATTAATATTAGACCCACATTATTATTACTGTAATTGGATATATTAATGAGATTTATGAAATTTTCAATTTTAATTTTTTAATAGATAACTATATGTAAGATATATGTCTATAGTCACATTAATTTTCAATGTATATAATGAAAAAATTATATTAACTTGAGAGAAGTACTGTTTCTGTCAAGAATTTTCAAGTCAAATGATGAGTCAAATTGAGATCTCTCTATTGGTTGAGAAGAAATTCATTATTGGATTTTATAGAATATGTAAAAAAACCCTATGTTTTCTTATCCTATATGATATATTCATGATAAATATTAACGAAATTGGTCAAGGATGATTAAAAAGAAATATTCACACCAATTTCATTAGGTAAAACCCTTAGTATAGATAAATATTGAAAATTTGTTAACAAAACATACATCAGCATAATCATTTGAATTCTACATTATCATAAATTTTAATGAATATACACTTTTTGAACGAAATCTTAATTCTTGGTCCTATAGTGGTCCTTAACAATATCACATGTTGGACGATAATGGATTTTTAAGACATGATAATTGTACTATGATCAATAGATTATTTCAAATTTATAGTTAAGATTATAAATTTTATGGTTACATAATGTACATAAGGTTATGTAATTATTGATATAAATTCCAATAATAGTTGATAATTCTATCTTAGTGACAGTTCTGTGAGTTTTTATAGAACGAAACAAAGTTCGATAAAATTATGAAAATTATGGGTAGAATATATTATAACTACACTTTTTTTAATATAATATAATGTCGATCCACTATGGTGTGAATCTAGGATGGATGATGTGATTTTCCTCCACCTGGAGTGGTTTATATTCAAAGACTAGTCAAATCCCTTCCAAGGTTTTGTTAGTCCCTACATTCCCACATTCCAAAAGATGATGAAATCTATTAACATTGATAAAGATGTTGGTTCTTTAACCAGAACAAGATGATGGGGGGTGTCAACACCACCATCAATCAATCTGTCCCTACATTTCATTGCTTTTTTATGGTATACCACGTTGATTTGATATATGTTTCTGTTGGTCATAGTGGATACTCAAAAGGGGGGGGGGGGGCGAATTGAGTTCCAATTAAAACATCCGTTAAAATATTGTTTACTAAAATCCCACAATTTATAAATAAAGTTAAAAACTAGTGAATTTATACAGATTGTAAATTTTCACATAGATTCTAAAATAATGATTAGGTCTCAGTTAATTTAACCACAAGAGTAAAATAACTTATGAAACTAACCTACTGATTTACAATAACTATAAACACTTTCTAATTTCACTATCAATGTAACTTTAAAATGGTTTTTTTTCAAATTAAAAGTAGTGGAATATAAAAGTTATATGTAGTATACAATAAAGTTAAACTAAAGATGCATAGTAGATATAGCAAGAGGTTTAGTCTCATGCTGAGACTTAGACCACTAAAATTTATATAAATTGGTTCCAAACCCAGAATCAGGGTTAATAACAGTTTAAAAAACAGTCCAGGCCATTCAGGGACCTCTACCATAGTTCATCATGGGAAAAAAACAATGACCAGGCCACACAGGGACCTCTTCCATAGTTGTCATGGGTAAACAAGAGATATGATTTTTGAAGTGAGGATTTTGATATCCTCTAGTTCAGTGCAGGAGATAGTGTGCCTGTGTGAGATATACAGAGTACACCACACTGCTCGAATGTAAATAAACAAATCACATAGAGAGAAGAAATAATGGTTTTGAATGATCTAGTGATTAAAAATGTAGTTGTGGACTCGTTGGACTCAGCAGATATGCTTTTGAGTCCTTCCCTCATTTTTCTGTCAAAAAACAGAGTGTTGTGCTTTAGCTTGTGTTCCACCAGTGAGAATGATCTCTTGATTCTTCATGTGTTCCTCAGTTGTGTTGGATTGCACTCATGAGTGTTCTTTGAAAGTCCTGCAATCTCTTTCTTACTCAGGATTTTTCTTCTAGTTCATCACAATTCACATGAGTGTATGTATATTTTTCTTGTTTTATCATCACAATTGCGCACATGTACTGTATCTCAATCTTCCTTATATTCTTCCATTTCTGAATGTATGAATGATTCCCTTCTCATAGTTACGAGATACGGTTTCCTGACATGCCAGCATCTATCATTAAATAACAATAATTGCTTTAAAAACATTAAATATGAATGTTACTGTAACACCCGAGACTTTTATGTTATATAAATCATCAAAGGAATCTTTTTCTACACAACACTTGCTCGGCTTGCTTTACACGAAATCGCGAGCTTCCTCGATAGCTTCCGTCGTACGCAACACCGAGTTTCACTAAACAACGATATGCTATTAAAATATTATTAAAACTAGCCGTTATGAATAGTAATAACCACTTTTTGAAATTTTATAAATTTTATTTTTTAAAATGGACTTCATTTTTGGATTCGGAATACCGAAATTAGCCTAGGGTAAAATTTTGGTATTTTTCTGAAAACATTCAATTTTTGATGAATAGTGAAACCACTAAGTGGTAGGTTAAAAACTGAATTTTGCATAAAACTTAATTTTACCGCTTCTGTGAATGGAATTTCGAAAATCCGACAGAGATGGTTAATATCAAGGACTAAAATGTGGTTCAATGAGATGGAAATAATTTTTGGTGAATAGTAACTTTTTACTTTTTTTTACCACGGTTAATAGTAAATATGGTAACTAAGGGTAAATATGATATTACTATTACCCTAACACATGTCCTAATTCTATTGGATAAGTGTAGTTCGACCAAAAACAACCTTATGAATATAATATGACCATTTAGGTCCACTTGGATTAGATTATGACATTTAATATTATTTTATTTAATGAATAGTTAAAATAGTTAAAATCAAAGTTTAATAATTTAAACATTTTTAATATGGGGTTATACATAAGATAAATTAGACTATAAATATTCATTAGAAATCTAAAAAGATTTCCTACATGATGTTATTTTATTTATAATTTTTAGACATTAAATTATTTAATTTATTTATGACACAATGATGATGCAGTAATTATCTTATTAATGAAATATTGACATAATTGATGTTATAAACACCAAAATAAATGTAATTTGAGACTGTTTATGAATTACACTAATTTTCTAGGTTACTATGATATATTAGTGTTGATTTCATTAACTTGGTTTGAACATTTAATTCTGTTATGACTTTCACAAAAATCATATATCAAATAGTGTCAAAATTGACACAAAATAGTTTTTAAATCAAATATTATATTACTAATTGTTATTTTATTTATAAAAATATAAGGTTCGGCCAAATGACTTAGATATGGATATATAAATTAATAATAAACAATTTGGGGTTCGTTTGGCATGTTATAGTAAGTGTATTAACCATATAGTGAAAGAAAACAAAAAGACACGGTAAAAGTTAAATTATTTAACTTAGAGTTAAATCTAATTGATAAGGTTAAAATAATACCCTAAACTTGTCTAAATCCTATTGGTTGAGAGGATTTAGACCCATCCCCACTTTATCTTCGAAATAAGACCCTTTGGAACCATTATAAACCGATTTTGACTATAATATATAATAATATTTTGAGATATTCCTAAGGTGCCCCTCTCATCCCTTATAAAAGGTCACCTCCTCCCCCTCCTCCTCACACCAATTTGAGCACTCAAGCTCAGCCAACCCCTTCCATTTTCTCCTCTTCACTTCCCTAGAATAATCCTAGAGGTCCTGGTCTTCTTCAAAGACCAATCTTAGTTCCCTAAGTGGAGGATTCAAAGAAGTGTTCCAAAGAAGAGGTAATATCCATTACCGATCTTTTCAATTTCTTTCTTTTTCAACTTCTTCTTCTTTAATTGTTTCATGATAAAGTAATAACATCAGTATTACTTACATACTGATATGTTATTATAAATATGAAACAACCCTAATTCACCTTCTATCCATCCTACGGAAAAATGAAATCACCGCGCGTGCGTACGTACGGAATACCGTCTCCACGCCGTGGTGTAATCTATTTTCCACCATCACCTTACAAGGATGGGTATAATGGTGTAATGAGTAACTATTTATGATTATTATAAAGTAATATTGATAATGAAATAATATACATATACTCCAATACAATTCCATGATCATAGGAACGATATCATCACTCGTGCGTACGTACGGAATACCGTCTCCACGATGTGATGTGACTCATTCTACATGATCATCATTACATAGTAATTATATAAATGAATTGAATGAATAAATATGATATATGTTACACTAATACCATTCTGGATATAAGGTGTCTATAACCTTAAAAGAAGAATAAGAATTTATTCGGCAAAACACGCATAAGAACAAAAGTCAATAAAGACCCGTGTAACAAGTAACAATGAAATATTACTAAAAAGAAGCTAAAAATATGACCATATATGATATCATATCAATATGTATGATTCTGGAATAAGTCAATAACATTATTTAAACCATTATACAGGAGCTTCGGACACGTACAAAGCAAATCGGACCTAAGGTAAGGGAAATATTACAATCTCATTTTTATCCGAGATTGTTTATTCGTAAGTATTTACTGGGGTGTATTTTATCATCCACATCCATGTTTCATCAATATGTAATATTATTTCCATCCACCTACAATTGTTTAAATCCATTTTTACCCTTCGGTGAGTTTTTAGTAATTTGTATGAAAGGAATATTTTGTCGTTTTTCGTACGAGGTACTTTTTGACTTTTCCGACAAAAGTACAAAGAATGTTTTTTTTAACTTATATGGCATGAATGGATTTTTTAAAACATTATTTCCAAGAAGCTTCCTTTACAAGTTTTCAAGTTTATTTTTAATCAACTTCTTTCAGTTTAAAGTTGTATGACATGTTAAGAAATGAAAAATGTTTTTGAAAAAGAAAGGATATTTTCCTCAAGAATGAAGTTCAAGTGTTTTATCAAAATTATTTTCCATCTAAGATAATAAAGGGTTCTGTTTTTATCCCTATATTTACATGTATTTGATTATGTTGTGATGGAAATATTTTTATGAATTCCTTTATCTTATATGAATTGTTTTATGATGTCATGTTGTTTAAGAATTCCATTTTTATTACATGGGTTACGCTATGATGTATGGTTTATGATTATGTGGCACACATAAGAAAGGATTCATTATAATATGGTTGGGAACTATATCTCCCTCCAATGCATTGGGTAAAGATTTTATATCTCATGAGATAGACATGGCTGGAACGGTAGGTTATACCGGTTCAGTGAGACAGGACTGGAACGAGGGTGACTCGGTTCAGAAAGGGACTTTGTCCACTAAGATAGTCGTGGCAATGAGTCATGACTAACAAGAAATGATTTTCCATGATTATGTGTGCATGCCACAAAGTTTCAAGTTCCATGTTATGATTATGGGGATCTCATTTTCACTTCTATGATTTGTTCCATGTTAAGATATTATGATCTCTTTTGCAGGCTATGATTTTCAAAAAGATATGATATGATTTTTATTTCCTTTATTTTCCCTTGCTGAGCATTTGAGCTCACCCTTTTATGTTTTCTTTTCCCCACGTTAGGAAGATGGATATTAAGTAGAATATGCTAAAAGGGACCCTAGATATGATGAAATAAATGGGAGACACTGTAGAAGATTTATGAACCAGTTGTTTATGTTTTTTAGTTTCTAAAGACACTATACCTATACGGTCCTTTGAGGTTTTGTCATATGTTGTAATAAGTGTACTTCAATTTTGAAGTATTAACAATGTATGTAAAGTATGGGTCGTTATAGTTGGTATCAGAGGAAAGGTATAGTCAACCTTTGGAAACTAGGATGTGAAAGCCTTAGTAAGAGCCCTAAGGATAAGTCTAAGCATAGAACACAATCTTAGTGTTTTAGAAATGGCCATGAATAACCTAGGATAAGACCTTAAGCGTGAAAATTTTATTCTTGAATTATGTGGTTTTCCTATTATAATTAGTGTTGCTCACACTATTCTTCTTGGTTTTAGTCAATGGCTGGAACCCGAAGGAACCGTGTTAATGCGGAATGCGATGGGCAATGCAATGATTGTCCCCCTGAGCAACCAAACGATATGGGAGCTAGAATGCAAAATCTTGTAGCCATACTCACACAACTTTCACAAGCTATGAATCATGCAGGACTTCCAAACGAGCAAAGGAAGGAGCAACATTCTGTTGAATCCTTCATGAGGCAGCGTCCACCTTCTTTCAGTGGGTCTACTGATCCATTAGTTGCTGAACAATGGATTAGTACTACTGAAAAGATATTTTCAGTTCTTCAATGTTCTGAACATGATAAAGTCATCCTAGCAGTGTATCGTTTGGAAGGAGATTCTGATCAATGGTGGAATCTTATTAAGAATACGAGGCAAAGGGATGAAGTTGAGTCTATGGAATGGGACGAGTTCAAGAACTTATTTTTCAATAAGTACTTCCCTCGTATTCTCCGAACAAATATGGAGAAAGAGTTTCTTGAACTAAAGCAAAGGGATGATGAATCTGTTGGTACCTATGAAGCAAATTTTACAAGACTTGCAAGGTACGCTTCTGGTATTATTATCCAACCTGAGAGTAAGATCGATCGATTCTTTAGTGGCTTAAAACCAAGTCTTCGAAGGGCGTTAGCCATAAGGGACTTCAATAGCTACGAGGAAATCGTTCGATGTGCTCTCAAAGTCGAGATGGAGATTGGAGTAACCCATCAGTCACATGGGTTTGATAAGAAGAGGAAGATGGAATTCAAAGGAAAATCTAAAGAGCACACTGAAAAGAAGATGAGCTTTCCCTTATGCTCAAAGTGTGGAAAGAAACATGGAGGGAGTTGTCTTAAAGGGACAATAAATGTTTTAAGTTTGTAAAGGAAGGTCATCAGGCATTTGAATGTCACGATAGTGGGAAGAAGACGTCTAATGATTCAAACAAAGGAAGGGATACACAGAATGATCCTAATACACTTCAATGTTTCAAGTGCAAGGAGATCGGGCATTATGCCAATCAATGCCCAAATCCAAGGGTTGATGATGATGGTCAACGCCAACAAAATCTTAAGGCTAAAGACAAAGGAAAGTCACATGCAATTTCTATCAGCGATGTGGAGTACGATAACGAAGTGGTGAAAGGTACACTTACCATCCACTCTAAAGTAGAAAATGTTTTATTTGATTCTGGATCCACCCACTCTTTTATTTCTGAAAACTTTTCTACGGGTATCACCGTATTACCTCAACAATTAGATGTTGAGTTAGCTGTGACAACACCTAATGGCACATCAATCGCATCAAAAGTTTATAATTCTTCTCCGATCGAAGTTTGTGGGAAAGTGCTTCCTGAAAATCTTGTGATCCTTCCTATAGTGAAATTTGATGTGATTCTTGGCATGGATTGGCTTTCTTTATACGGAGCTCATATCAATTGCCAAAGAAGGGAAGTCACATTTCATATTCCAGATCAATCTACGATCGTCTATCGATGCAAGGATGAATATAACCTTCCAGTGGAAATTTCTTCCATCTTATGGGTCTTGATTCCACTAAATTGAGGTTATTTATCTCAAATGGTTGGTGAGAAACTCACAATTAAGAATATTCCCATAGTACGGGTGTTTGATGATGTCTTTCCGGAGGAATTACCGGGTCTTCCACCAAATCGTGAATTTGAGTTTTCAATAGAACTCGTACCGGGTGCTTTGCCTATTTCAAAGACACCTTATAGAATGGCCCCAAATGAGTTGCAGGAATTGAAGAAGCAACTCCAAGAGAATCTTGATAAGGGATTCATATGCCCTAGTGCGTCACCTTGGGGAGCACCTATTCTACTTGTTAAGAAGAATGATGGATCAATGAGACTCTGCATTGATTATCGAGATCTTAACAAGATCACTATCAAGAACAAATATCCTCTCCCATGCATTGATGACTTATTTGACCAACTACGCGGAGCTCAATACTTTTCCAAGATTGATCTTCGTTCAGGGTATCATCAATTAAGGGTAAAAAGGGAGGATATACCAAAGACGACTTTCCGTACAAGGTATGGACACTATGAATTTATAGTTATTCCATTTGGTCTTACTAATTCCACTGCTATCTTCATGGATCTAATGAATAGAGTCTTTAGAGACTATCTTGTTCAATTTGTGGTAGTCTTTATAGACGATATTCTTGTCTATTCAAAGAGCAAGGAAGAGCATGAAGACCACTTGAGAATTATATTGAAGACCCTGAGAAAGGAGAAGCTTTATGCCAAATTTACAAAGTGTGAATTTTGGCTTCAAAAAGTTGCATTTTTGGGTCACATAATCTCAAAAGAGGGGATATCTATGGATCCAGCAAAAACAGAGGTTATCAAAAGATGGTCAAGACCAACAACAGTAACTGAGATCCGAAGTTTTCTTGGTTTGGCTGGATATTATCGACGTTTTGTAAAAGATTTTTCACGATTATCTAACCCACTCACCAAGTTGACTCGGAAAGGAGTTAAGTTTGTTTGGACAGAGGAATGTGAAGAGAATTTCAAGGAGTTGAAAAGAAGGTTATCCAGTGCACCTGTGCTCACACTGCCTTGTAGTGGAGAAAGGTTTGTGATCTACAGTGATGCATCAAAGAAGGGATTGGGGTGTGTTCTTATGCAAAATGATTTGGTGATAGCTTATGCCTCATGACAGTTGAAAATCCATGAGCAAAATTACCCAACTCATGATTTGGAGTTGGCTGCGGTAATCTTTGCATTAAAGATTCGGAGGCATTACCTTTATGGTGAAAGGTGTGATATTTATACTGATCATAAAAGTTTAAAGTATATTTTCACTCAAAAGGAGCTGAATATGCGTTAAAGAAGATGGTTAGAGCTGATTAAAGATTATGACTGCTCAATCCATTACCACCCTGGGAAAGCAAACAAGGTGGCAGATGCATTAAGTCGACAAGACCATGCTAGTTTATCCATGATGAGGATCACAAAAGATCCACTATTGATGGATTTACAAAGGATGGATATTGGAATTATAATGGAAGGGGAAAAATATTATCTTTCTCAAATGAATGTTCAACCATCTATACATGTGAAGATTAAAGAGGCACAGAAAGAAGATGTCGAGTTACAAAAGATGGTGAAAAATGTTCCTGAATTCAACCTTGATTGTGATGGGATAATAAAATTCAGGAATCGGGTTTGTGTTCCTCCCATCCCCGAATTAAAGAAGGAGCTGCTGGATGAGGCTCATAGTTCATCATTCTCTATTCATCCTGGAAGCGCGAAGATGTATAGGGACCTGAAAGAGTACTTCTGGTGGGATGGCATGAAAAGAGATGTTGCTGAATATGTCTCTCGATGCTTGATTTGTCAACAAGTTAAAGCTGAGAGACAGAAGTCTAAGGGGATGTTACAACCATTACCCATACCCGAATGTAAATGGGAAAACATAACTATGGACTTTGTCACAGGGCTTCCTAAAACATCCAAAGGCAATAATGCTATCTGGGTCATAGTTGATCGTCTTACAAAGTCTGCACACTTCATTGCTATGACAGAGGATTTCTCTCAAGATCAGCTTGCCAGGATATATGTAAAGGAAGTGGTAAGATTACATGGAGTACCACTTTCTATTATATCTGATCGGGATCCGAGATTTACCTCGAAGTTCTGGCGAAGTCTTCAGCATACTCTGGATACAGAGTTGAGTTTGAGCACTGCTTATCATCCTCAGACAGATGGTCAGTCGGAGAGAGAACAATTCAAACCCAAGAAGATATGTTGAGAGCTTGCTCTATGGATTTCAAAGGAGGTTGGGATCAACACCTACCTTTGGTGGAATTTTCTTATAATAATAGCATTCACTCCAGTATTCAGATGGCTCCTTATTAAGCTCTCTATGGAAAGAAATGCAGGACTCCAACTTACTGGGATGAAGTTGGGGAAAGAAAGCTATTAGGACCTGATCTCGTTGATGAAATGGCAGAAAAGGTCAGATCTATTCAACAACACATAAGAGCAGCTCAGAGTCGACAGAAAAGTTATGCCGACAACCAAAGAAAAGACCTAGAGTTTGAAGTGGGTGATAAAGTGTTCTTACGAATATCTCCCTGGAAGAGGGTTATGAGATTTGGAAAGAAGGGGAAGTTGAGCCCTAGATATATCGGTCCTTTCGAAATACTAGATCGTGTTGGAAAGGTAGATTACCGATTGGCGCTTCCACCGAATCTCTCTCAAGTTCACGATGTGTTCCATGTATCACTCCTGAGAATGTACATACCTGATCCTTCACATGTACTCAGCTCAGAAGTTGTACCGCTGGAGCAAGATCGTTCTTATGAAGAACAACCGATAGAGATTCTGGATCGTAGCGAAAAAGTCCTACGAAACAAGACCACTCGCCTGGTGAAAGTTTTATGGAGGAACCACCAACTTGAAGAAACTACATGGGAGCTTGAGGATATGATGAGGGAGAAGTACCCTCATCTGTTTGTTACAAAGTGACGAATTTCGAGGGCGAAATTATTTTTAAGGGGGGTAGAATGTAACACCCGAGACTTTTATGTTATATAAATCATCAAAGGAATGTTTTTCTACACAACACTTGCTTGGCTTTCTTTACACGAAATCGCGAGCTTCCTCGATAGCTTGCGTCGTACACAACACCGAGTTTCACTAAACAACGATATGCTATTAAAATATTATTAAAACTAGCCGTTATGAATAGTAATAACCACTTTTTGAAATTTTTAAAATTTTATTTTTCAAAATGGACTTCATTTTTGGATTCGGAATACCGAAATTAGCCTAGGGTGAAATTTTGGTATTTTTCTGAAAACTTTCAATTTTTGATGAATAGTGAAACCACTAAGTGGTAGGTTAAAAACTGAATTTTGCATAAAACATAATTTTACCGCTTCTGTGAATGGAATTTCGAAAATCCGACAGACACGGTTAATATCAAGGATTAAAATGTGGTTCAATGAGATGAAAATAATTTTTGGTGAATAGTAACTTTTTACTTTTTTTTACCACGGTTAATAGTAAATAGGGTAACTAAGGGTAAATATGATATTACTATTACCATACCACATGTCCTAATTCTATTGGATAAGTGTAGCTCGACCATAAACAACCTTATGAATATAATATGACCATTTAGGTCCAATTGGATTAGATTATGACATTTAATATTATTTTATTTAATGAATAGTTAAAATAGTTAAAATCAAAGTTTAATAACTAATACATTTTTAATATGGGGTTATACATAATATAAATTCGACTATAAATATTAATTAGAAAGCTAAAAAGATTTCCTACATGATGGTATTTTATTTATAATTTTTAGACATTAAATTATTTAATTTATTTATGACACAATGATGATTCATTAATTATCTTATTAATGAAATATTGACATAATTGATGTTATAAACACCAAAATAAATTTAATTTGAGACTTTTTATGAATTACACTAATTTTCTAGGTTACTATGATATATTAGTGTTGATTGCATCAACTTGGTTCGAACATTTAATTCTGTTATGACTTTCACAAAAATCATATATCAAATAGTGTCAAAATTGACACAAAATAGTTTTTAAATTAAATATTATATTACTAATTGTTATTTTATTTCTAAAAATCTAAGGTTCGGCCAAATGACTTAGATAAGGATATATATATTAATAATAAACAATTTGGGGTTCGTTTGGCATGTTATAGTAAGTGTATTAACCATATATTGAATGAAAACAAAAAGACACGGTAAAAGTTAAATTATTTAACTTAGAGTTAAATCTAATTGATAAGGTTAAAATAATACCATAAACTTGTCTAAATCCTATTGGTTGATAGTATTTCGACCCATACCCACTTTATCTTCGAAATAAGACCCTTTGGAACCATTATAAACCGATTTTGACTTTAATATAAAATAATATTTTGAGATATTCCTAAGGTGCCCCTCTCCTCGCTTATAAAAGGGCACCTCCTCCCCCTCCTCCTCACACCAATTTGAGCACTCAAACTCGGCCAAACCCTGCCATTTTCTCCTCTGCACTTCCCTATAATAATCCTAGAGGTCCTGGTCTTCTTCAAAGACGAATCATAGTTCCCTAAGTGGAGGATTCAAAGAAGTGTTCCAAAGAAGAGGTAATATCCATTACCGATCTTTTCAATTTCTTTCTTCTTCAACTTCTTCTTCTTTAATTGTTTCATGATAAAGTAATAACATCAGTATTACTTACATACTGATATGTTATAATAAATATGAAACAACCCTAATTCACCTTCTATCCATCCTACGGAAAAATGAAATCACCGCGCGTGCGTACGTACTGAATACCGTCTCCACGCCGTGGTGTAATCTATTTTCCACCATCACCTTACAAGGATGGGTATAATGGTGTAATGAGTAACTATTTATGATTATTATAAAATAATATTGATACTGAAATAATATACATATACTCCAATAAAATTCCATGATCATAGGAATGATATCATCACTCGTGCGTACGTACGGAATACCGTCTCCACGATGTGATGTGACTCGTTCTACATGATCATTATTACATAGTAATTATATAAATGAATTTAATGAATAAATATGATATATGTTACACTAATACCATTCTGGATATAAGGTATCTATAACCTTAAAAGAAGAATAAGAATTTATTTGGCAAAACACGCATAAGAACAAAAGGCAATAAAGACCCGTGTAACAAGTAACAATGAAATATTACTAAAATGAAGCTAAGAATATGACCATATATGATATCATATCAATATGTATGATTCTGTAATAAGTCAATAACATTATTTAAACCATTATACAGGAGCTTCGGACACGTACAAAGCAAATCGGACCTAAGGTAAGGGAAATATCACAATCTCATTTTTATCCGAGATTGTTTATTCGTAAGTATTTACTGGGGTGTATTTTATCATCCACGTCCATGTTTCATCAATATGTAATATTATTTCCATCCACCTACAATTGTTTAAATCCATTTTTACCCTTCGGTGAGTTTTTAGTAATATGTATGAAAGGAATATTTTGTCGTTTTTCATACGAGGTACTTTTTGACTTTTCCGACAAAAGTACGAAGAATGTTTTTTTAACTTATATGGCATGAATGGATTTTTTAAAACATTATTTCCAAGAAGCTTCCTTTACAAGTTTTCAAGTTTATTTTTAATCAACTTCTTTTAGTTTAAAGTAGTATGACATGTTAAGAAATGAAAAATGTTTTTGAAAAAGAAATGATATTTTCCTCAAGAATGAAGGTCAAGTGTTTTATCAAAATTATTTTCCATCTAAGATAATAAAGGGTTCTGTTTTTATCCCTATTATTACATGGATTTGATTATGTTGTGATGGAAATATTTTTTTGAATTCCTTTATCTTATATGAATTGTTTTATGATGTCATGTTGTTTATGAATTCCATTTTTATTACATGGGTTACGCTATGATGTATGGTTTATGATTATGTGGAACACATAAGAAAGGATTCATTATAAGATGGGTGGGACCTATATCTCCCTCCAATGCATTGGGTAAAGATTTTATATCTCATGAGATAGACATGGCTGGAACGGTAGGTTATACCGGTTCAGTGAAACAGGACTGGAACGAGGGTGACTCGGTTCAGAAAGGGACTTTGTCCACTAAGATAGTTTTGGCAATGAGTCATGACTAACAAGAAATGATTTTCCATGATTATGTGTGCATGCCACAAAGTTTCAAGTTTCATGTTATGATTATGGGGATCTCATTTTCACTTCTATGATTTGTTCCATGTTAATATATTATGATCTCTTTTGCAGGCTATGATTTTCAAAAAGATATGATATGATTTTTATTTCCTTTATTTTCCCTTGCTGAGCATTTGAGCTCACCCTTTTATGTTTTCTTTTCCCCAGGTCAGGAAGATGGATATTAAGTAGAATATGCTAAAAGGGACCCTATATACGATGAAATAAATGGGAGACACTGTAGAAGATTTAAGAACCAGTTGTTTATGTATTCCAGTTTCTAAAGACACTATACCTATACGGTCTTTTGTGGTTTTGTCATATGTTGTAATAAGTGTACTTCAATTTTGAAGTATTAACAATGTATGTAAAGTATGGGTTGTTATAGTTACATTTATTTAATTATTATTGACAAAATATTAAGAAATGGTGTCATAGTGATTATGTAAATGGGGTCTTCTTCATAGTATGTGATTCATGGTATGTGGTTCATGGTATGTTCTTCACGGTGTTTGGGTCATGGTGTGTCATTCAAGGTGTCTGGGTCACGGTGTGTCCTTCACGGTGTCTGGGTCACAGTGTGTCCTTCAATGTGTCTGGATCACGGTGTGTCCTTCACGGTGCCTGGATCACGGTGTGTCCTTCACAGTGTCTATCTGACTGTGACTCTGACTGTGACTTATACAGAGTTTGTCTTACTCTGTCAAACTTCACGGTGTCTCTATACATTGAGAAATATCTATATTAAGACATAAACAGTAATGTAAAGAATATGGATTTAGCTTAATTATTTGAGAGTAAGAGAAGTTAAAACATAAATATAAATCCTTGATAATATAAGTGTGATTTTTGATCATTCATAAGACATGTAAATAATTAAGGGAGTAATTAACATCAATAAGATTTTCTATTATTAACGTGTAGTTATTATTGAGATTGGTAAGCATTAACAAGATGTTCAATAAAGATTGTGATTAATTAACAGTAATATGAATTGTGATCATTAAAACAAGATTAATACATGAGGAGTCCAACAATCTCCCCCTTTTTGATTATCACAAATCATGTATAGTTAAAATAGAAAAGAAATGAAAAATTGGATTATATAATAGATTCGACAATTAGAATACTAATAATTGTACTTTTACTTGGTATTTTTCTCACCCTTTTGGGATTATCAAAAAGTAGAGAAAGTGAAGTGAAACACTTCTTTATTCATTAAAAAGGTTCAGAATAAATCATACATGAGAAATACAAATATTAAACAGCAAAAGATATCCCCTCAAAAAGAGAAAGGACACTTGACACTTCAGGGATCGACATTTTCCTTGTGTTTATCAGCAGTAGGAGCTAGGGTTGATGTAGAAGAAGGCAGAGATGTGGTAGACAGATAGGGCAAGGGTAGAACTTCAAAAATGGAGGGAGCCAAAGATGGTGTAGTAGAAGATCTTGTCTATGTTTGGTCAATAATGACTTGCCAGATCTGAGAAAGAGCTTGGCAGACTGACATGGCAGTGGAGGCGAGGGTAGGTAGACTAGGTCAGTGGGGTGCAGCAGCAGGAGAAACAAATGCAGTACTCTGCACATGAAGACATGGATTCAAAAGATTGATGAAATCAGTAATGATTTCTCCACCATATTGCATAGGCTTTTCAAAATCGTCCTTATTCTGTATGATTTTTTCTAACAATATGGTGAACTCTGTAAGCTTCTGAAATTGAGATTTAAATTCGTGAGTCACCGGAGGGATTTTTATGTTTTCTACAAGAAAATTAATGTGATTTGTCATATCACTTTCAGAGAAAATCTAGGTAAGATAAAAATCTATCTTCTTGGTGATCTCTTGTTGAGCATCATTGGATACCTTATAATGGATCTGGACAATATCAAGTGCTCTATCACTGTTCTTCATAACTTCAGCCAGAGGAGAGAAATCTAATCCACTGAAAACATTCTGAATTTCTTCCTTGATTATGGATCTAAACATAGAATCATCAAAAGAAGTTGTGGAGGTCTGACCATAGTGAGAAGAAGACTTGACTACTTCAGTTAGATCATTGAGCTATTTTAAGACTTTTTTCCGACTTCCAGATTACTAATCTATAAGATTATTCAGATTTTCTACAAGCTCCCTCATGCGTTCCAGGATTTTTTTGTGTATTTTTTCAATATTCTCATCAAAATATGGTAGATATGGAGGCACATGAGACACAATCTATCTAGAAATGGTGGAATCAGTTGGTTCAGAAGAAGTATGAATAGGTGCAGGGGTAGAAAAAATATTAGGCATAGGCACTGATCTTGAATATAGTTCTGATTGCAGGTTTTCAATCAAACATTTCAAATTTACAACATCAGCACAAGGAAATCTATTTTCAACACTGACTTATTGAATCTCATGGATCATCCATGGTGGAATATGAAAGATAATGTTTTCCAGCAGAATTGAGGCATCTTCTTGACATAACTGGGTCACATGACGAGGTTGAGTGAATTAAATATTCTCAACACCATCCAAGATAGTCTCTCCAAATACTTTCAAATCATCCTTAGTTACAATAGAGTGTTTCTTAGGTAAGAGTGCAGGTGAAGGTAGTGGAGCATGTTATGGTTGTGTTTCAGAGTCATCTTCACACCCAGATTTTGATTCAGATTGAGGCTCTAGTTCTGGTTATGGATGAGCTACAGACTTCAGTTGAATCAAAGAAGAGATATATAAACCAGCTGCAGTAACTTGTTGTGACTCACTCACATCATTGAAACTTGTAAATTCATACCGAGTATACAGTGAATATGAGATAGTAGGTTGAGATGTTTCAACAGATCTAGCTTCTATAATCTCAAGGTTTTGAGGTTCCTCCCCCTCTAAATGTGCTCTCATTTCAGATTCTTGAGGCTCAGGAAATGGGTCATGATCTATGAGATCATCTCTAATCTCTTCAGAAAACTCTTTCCATAAAAGTCGAAAGGTAATTTCTATCCTCTCTTCAGCAGAGTGTATGTACTCAGGAACCTATTGTTCCACTAGTTGTTCTTCCAGATTTTCTTCATTTTCAACAGGGAGATCCTCTTCAGCAGGATCTTTCTCCAATATTACTTGCTGCTCTAAATTAGAGAAAACCAATTTTCTGGCAGCTGTAGGATGAGTTTCCGGATTGAAATCCTCACTAGAAGAACGAGCTTCTTCTTCTCTAAAACTAAGACCAACTTCCTCTATTTAATGCATTTCAATAGGAACATCAGCAGGGACATTAGTCCTTTCTTTCTCAATAGGAGCTTCTTCCTCTTGAAGTTTTCAGCCACTTCTCTAGGTGGTATTTCAGCTACCACTTCCTCTTCTTCTTCTTCTTCTTCCAAATATTCAGCCACTTCATCTGGTTCCAAACCAGGATCATCTAGGTTCTTAGGTCTTCTTGGATAATAAACAGGAATAAACTTCTTATACAATTGAACATTATCCTCAACCCATTGCTTCTTCCATGGGTTCCAACTAATCTACATCCTTCTAATGATAGGCTTGGATAAGAAGAAATCAATGTCATTTATCTTTCCTTCATTCAGTCCAACAACTCCTTCTGCAACTAGCATGGCTGAAATCATCGTTGAGTAAAACAAGGAGGAGGATTTGGAAGTGAATTTAATCAGCTCCTAGATATGTTTAATAACATAATTTCATAGGTTGATCTTATGGCCATTCTTTAATAGGTGAATCAAGAAGATATCCTGATACTTCATCACAGAAAAATCCCCTTTTCATAGACTAATAAAATTTTGAACAAACATGAATAGTAATTTAGTTTCTCCATCTAGCTCTATAGCTATATCCCTTCTCTTGGTTCCATTACCCGTTAAGGTTTCCAAGTCATTTTTCAGATCAAATATGTCTGATGATGAAGGAGGGTCTCTCTGGTAATCCTCACAAACTCCTTCATGAGGAATCCTTAGGCATGTATCCCACAACCTCGAAGAGAATGAACACTTTTGTTCATTTATCCATCTTGTCACCATAATGAATTCTCCAAAATCGAAGGAAAACTTCACATACTAGTATAATTGAGATACCAACCTTTGATAAATCGGTATATCATGTCTAGAGAACAAATCAATCCATCCTTGTTCTTTTAAAACATTAAAGACTAATGACTTGCTAGAAAGCAACCACTCAGGGAAAATATCATTTTCAGGAACTACTGTTCGGTTAACATGGTTTGGGTTGAGGGGTCCTTCAGGTGCTATCCTTGGTATCCTCTTCTGTTTCTTAGATCGGCGCTTCTCAAACAAGGGTGAAGACAGACGCTTCATCCTTGGCATCCACTGATGGTTTAGGCGAGAGAGGATAAGGTTTTCAAGAATGGGAAGATTCAAGAGAGAGTTAGGGTAAGGAATCAAATGAAACCCTAATGTTTTATCATGTGGTAATTTCAAACATCATAAAAACAAAGATGCGGTAAATCTAGTAGCGCTGAAATAAAAATTACTGCGATACGGTTTAAATTAATAGTAAAAATAATCATCATGGTGAGACCGTGAGTAGGCATTACAGTGTGATGAAAAACAGTCATCACAGTGAGACAGTTGGGGGTCGTCACGGTGAGACAATGACCATTCTGAGTAGTCATGGAGAGACTGTACGTGTACTGATCTGTCACGGTGAGATATTGAGGTGACAAACCGTGAGTACATGGTGTTAAACTGTGAGACCGTAAGCATGAAACAGTAACTATAAAACAGTGAGCATGAAACCGTAAAGTAAAATATAATAAAGGATTAATCATTAAGATAGCAATATATCTTTTTATGATTAATCATGCCAAAATCATGTATGATTTAGTCTAATCACTCAGAATATAATGGTTTAGTAAATATATCAGTAAGTTGACATTCAGTACCAATGAATTCTAAAGTGATTTCATTTTTTTGATAATGATCCCACAAAAAGTGATGTCTTACATCAATATGTATTGTCCTGGAATGTGAAATAGGATTCTTAGATATTTTAACATCACTTGAGTTATCATATGTTATTGGGGCCTGTCTGAATTGATATCCATAATCTAGTAATGTGTGCTTCATCCACAAAATTTGTCCACATCAACTTCCAGCAGCTATGTATTCAGCTTCTGCAGTAGATAATGCAACAAATATTTTTTATTACTACACCATGATAATTTTGACATACCTAAAAGGTGAAAAATTCAAGAGGTTCTTTTTTCTATCTAACATACATCCAGCAAAATCAGCATCATAATACCTAACTAATTCAAATGATTGTCCTTTTGGATAGAATAGCCCTAAATTGGGAGTATGCTTGAGGTATTTGAAAATTCTCTTTACAGCATTTAAATGTGACTCTGTAGGGTTTTCTTGAAAATGATCACCCATAAACACAATAAACATAATATCAGGATGACTAGCAGTCAAGTAAAGTAGAATTCCAATCATTCCTCTATAAGTGGTTTGATCAAAAAATTTACCATCTTCATCAAGTTCCAACATATAGATGGTACTCATGGGAGTGTCACTACTTTTTGTTCAATCCAATCCAAAACGTTTTAAATTGTCTCTAGTATATTTACTTTAAGTTAAAATAATTCCATCATCATTTTGAATGATTTGAAATCCAAGGAAAAATTTGAGTTCTCCCATTTAACTCATCTCAAATTCATATTGCATCATTTTAGAAAAATCGGTACATATTGAATTTCTTGAAGATCCAAAAATAATATCATCTACATAAATTTGTACAACTAAAACATCTATAGAAATTCGTTTTATAAAAAAAGTAGGATCGGCTATTCCTTTTGTGAAACCTTTAGAAATTAGAAATGTACTTAATCTATCAGACCAATCTCTTGGAGCTTGCATGAAACCATATAAAGCTTTTTATAATTTGAAAAATGATTTGGAAAATGAGGGTTTGAAAATCCAGGTGGTTATTTAACAAAAACATCCTCAGCAATATATCCATTTAAGAATGCACTCTTGACATCTATTTGATATTGTTTGAAATTTATATGTACTACATAAGAAAGTAAAATTTTAATGGCATCTAATCTGGATACAATAGCAAAAGTAACCTCATATTCAATTCCTTCCTCTTTACTATAGCATTGTGTAACTAATCTCGCCTTGTTTCTAACTATATTTCTAGATTCATCTACTTTATTTCTAAACACCCAGTTAGTGCCTATGGTAAAGGTGTCCTTGGGTCTTTCTACTAGTTTCCAAACTTTATTTCCTTCCAACTGATTGAGTTCTTATTGCATAGAAATTACCCAAAATTCATCATTAATAACATCATAAATGTTTTTAGGTTTATGTTGTGAAAAGAAGTCGTGATGTTCAACCTGATTTCTAAGAGAAGCTCTAGTCTGAGTCCCTCTATCCAGATTTCATACAACAACATCTAAAGGATGCTTCTTTATAATTATAGTTGATCTAGTAATGGTATGACAAGAAATTTATGGTTCATCTATAGGTTCGAGTTCATTAGGAGCAAATTATGGAATAAGTCCAGAAGTGGTTGTATTTATTGTAGGTTCGTTGATTTTATCATTAAGGTCGTGAACAGATAAATCTTATTCAAGATTTTCAAGAGAGTTTTTAGACTCATGTAGATCAGTTTCATCAAATTTGATGTGAACAGATTCTTCAACACACTTGGTTCTCATATAGAATACTCTATAGGCTTTACTTGTTATAGAATATCGTAAAAAAATTCATTCATCACTCTTAGAAGCAAACTTGTCCAGATTATCCTTTGTATTGAGAATAAATACTTTATAACCAAAGACTCTAAAGTAACTAACCTTAGGTTTTCTATTGTTCCAAAGTTCATAAGTGGTATTTTTGAGAACATTTCTGAATAAGACTCTATTAATGATATAAAAAGTTGTATGAACAGCTTCAACCCAAATGTAAATAGGCATGTCATATTCATTAAGAATATTTCTTTCAATTTCTTCCAGGGTTCTATTCCTTATTTCTATTACACCATTCTGCTGAGGTGTCCTAGGAGTAGAAAAGTTATGATTATAGCCATTGAGTGAGTAATAAGATTCAATGTCTTTATATTCAAACTCACTGCCATGATCACTTCATAATGTTTTAATCTTAAGTCCACTAAGAATTTCTACAAATTTGGAGTATTTTGTAATGTAATAACAAGCTTCATTTTTTTGAGCTAAGATGTATACCCAAGTATATCTACGAAAGTCATCTACTAAGACATAGACATAGTGCTTCCCATTTAATCTAGAAACTCTAGATGGTCAAAACAAGTCCATGTGAACCAACTCGAGTGGTTGAGTAGTTGAAACTTCTTTCTTTGGTTTGAAACAGAATTTGTGTTGCTTTCCCTTTTGACAAGGATTACACACTATGTCATTTGAAAACTCAATATTGGGTAAGTCTCTAAATAAGTTCTTCCTAGTAAGTTTTCTAAACGAGTGTATATTGCAGTGTCCTAATCTCATATACCATAACCAAGACTCTTTATGAAAATCATTTAAACAAGTAACATTTTTCATAGCGAGAGAATTCATATCAACAACATAAATATTCTCATTTCTCAAAGCAGAAAATAATAAAAAAAATTAGATTTAAAAACATTATAGGAATCATTTTCAAACATGACATTAAAATCATCATCACACAATTGGGAAATACATAACATATTATATTTAAGTCTATCAACAAATAAAACATTAGAAATTAAAACTGAATTAGTGTTACCAATTTGTCCTAGGCCGATGATCTTTCCATTAGAATTATCACCAAAGGTGTCATAGCCTCCATCAAACTTTATTAAACTCTTTAAGAATGAGTAATCCCCAAACATATGTCTTGAACATCCACTGTCCAAATACAATGTCTTCTTGTGGGAACTCTATAAGTAGGTTTCCTACAAAACAATTTTAGATAGTATATGATTTTGGTACCCAGATCTTCTTATTTCCAGACAGGTTATCAATCAATGATTTTGGTACCCAAATTTGTCTTATAGGTCTCATATAATTTACAGAATCAAAATATTTTGATATATAAACTCTATTTGATTTATAAATATGTGAATAACTAGTTGAAGCATATGAATGTCCAGAACTAGAACTAGCAGTTTTATGTCCAGAGTTAGGAATAAATCTATTCTTAGAAATATGTCTTTATTCATTTTTGTAGCCTATTCCATTAGTGTATTTAGGTGCCACATTCATTCCTAGCATTTGAGTTAGAGTGTTTTTACAATTGTGAACTTCTCTAAGTCCTTTATAAGTTGCTCATTTGACATTTTCAGTTCTTTGTTTTCCTTTAATAGTTGAGCATTTTTCTCTATTTCAGTAGTAAGTTCAGTTTTAACAGTTATAGTGATAGAATGATGTTTCTTCAATGATTTGTATTTATCCTTAATTTAATTTCATGTCTCTTCCAGCATATTACAATATTCAAATAAACCCTCAGTAGTCATGTTTTTAGAATCCAAATCAGATTCAATTCCAAAATAATAGGAATTTAATACAAGAGTATCTAAGGTTACCTCAGATGTGTTTGTCATGGGACATATGTGTGCACGTTTATTTTCAGAATAAGAGATTTCAGATTCACTTTTGCTGTCTTCAGAAGCACCCCAGGTAGCCTTCATATAATTCATGTAATTACTATCCTTATAGTCATATTTCTTCTTGAATTTTAGCTTTGGGCAGTCTGCTTTAATGTTTCCTTTTCGTTTCCACTTGTAGAAAAAAATGTCATCACTTTTATCAGGATATTTCCAGTCCTTTTTCTAATGTCCCTTATCATCATACGTTCCCTTGTAATTTGATTTTCTAAAGAATTTTCTCTTCCTGTAAAATTTCTTAATCCTTCTGGCTATTTGAGCAATTTCAGCATCACTATCAGTGCCGGAACTTTCACTTGTTGAACTGTCAGTTTGTATTTAAGATTATACTTTGTCCTTGCACTTTGAAGCAGTAGTCTTGGAAGCCACTGACTTCCTTTTTGGTTCATCGTATTTCCCTTTATTCACCTTGAGTTCTTCCTCATACATCATAAGCTTACCAATAAGCTCTTTGACAGGTAGAGATCCAATGTCACATGACACTCTGATTGAAACAGATGTGCCTCTCCATCAGTCTGGTAGACACCTCAATATCCTCAAAAAATTTTCATTTTATGGAACATCCTTTCTATGTTAATTCATTGTATTTACTATCTCATTGAACCTGAGATACATACCAGAAATGGGTTCATCAATTTTCATTTTAAAATTATCAGTTATAATAGTATATGAATTTAATCTCATTTCTTTAACTTTGGTTGTTCCCTCATGAGAATCACCCAATGTATCCCATATTTCAAAAGCTATTTTATAGGCAGATAGTCTATTTAATTCCTCATCTCCTAAAGCATAGTATATGTTATTCATATCATTACAATTAATATTGTATGTAGTATTTGTGAGTTCATCCCAAGTTGTTCTTTCGGTTTCTAGAATTTCATATTAAGACTCTATATCAGTCCAAATATCAAAACCCATACATTCCCAATGAATTTTCATTTTAGGCTCCCACTAGGCATAGTTTGTACCATTAAAGAAAGGTGACCGGTTAGTAGTAGCATCCTATAGTATACTGTCCATAGCTAGATTTTAGAAGAGATATTTTAAAGAGAAACAATTTAGAACTAAAAGAAATTTAAGATCTTTAAATAGGCAACAAAAATCACAGTTTAAAAACATATTGTTTTGAAATCATTAAAAAACATCAACCTCTGATACCAAATGTTGTTCAGAGTGGATACTCAAGAGGGGGGTGAATTGAGTTCCAATTAAAATTTCTGATAAAATATTTTATATTAAAATCCTCCAATTTATAAACCAAGTTAAACTATATTGAATTTATACATATTGTAAATGTCCACTTAGCTTCTCAAAGATTGATTGGGTCTCAGTTAATTTAACCACACAATTTAACTATCTTTTGATACTAACCTACCGATTTAAAATATGTGTAAACACTTGCTAATTTAACTATCAATGTAACTTTAAAATGGTTTTGTATTTCAAAGTAACTGCAGCGGAATATAAAAGATATATATAGTATACTTTAAACATAAATTAAAGATGCACAATAGATATAACAAGAGGTTCAGACTCATGCTGAGACTTAGTCCTCCTAAATTTATATCAGGGTTAACAAGAGTTCTGAAGAGAGGATTTTGATATCCTCTAGTTTAGTTCAAGAGACAGTGTGTGTGAGAGATATACAGAGTACACCAAACTGCTCGAAAGTAAATAAACAAATCACTTAGAGAGAATAGATAAGAGTTTAGAAACCTCTAGTGATTAGCAATGCAGCTTTGGACTCGTTGGATTCAGCAGAAATGCTTTTAAGTCCTTCTCTGGTTTTTGTGTTGAAAAACAGAGTGTCGTGGTTCAGCATGTGTTCCACCAGTGAGAATGATCTATTGATTCATCGTGTGTTCTTCAGTGGTGCTGGATTTTACACATGAGAGTTCTTTGAAAGTATTGCAATCTCCTTCTTGCTCAGGATTGTTCTTCTAGTTCAGCAAAGTGCACTCGGGCATATGTAAGTTCTTCTTGTTGTATCATCACACTTGAGCACGTAGTTCAATCTTCTTTATATTCCACTATCTCTGGAAGTAGGAAATATTCCCTTTTTATAGGTACGAGATACGTTTTCCGGAAATTCCAACAACTATCATTAAATAACATTAATTGCATTAAAAACATCAAATATGACTATTAGCATTATTTTATTAACATTGACAAAAAGTTAAGAACCAGTGTCACAGTGATTTTGTAAATGGTGTCTTCTTCACAGTATGTGCTTCATGGTATATGCTTCACGGTATGTGCTTCACGGTGTCTGGTTCACTATGTGTCATTCACTGTGTGTGGGTCATGGTGTGTCCTTTAGGGTGTATGGGTCAGGGTGAGTCCTTCATGATGTATGGGTCACGGTGTGTCCTTCATGGTGTCTGGGTCACGGTGTGTCCTTCACGGTGTCTGGGTCACGGTGTGTCCTTCACGGTGTCTATCTGACTATGACTATGTCTTGCACATAGTCTGTATTATTTTTTCAAACATCACGGTGTTTATATACATGGAAAAATACCTATATTTAGACTTAAATAGTAATATGAAGAATATTGATTTAGCTTAATTATTATAGATTAATAGATTTTAAAAAATAAATATAAGGGCTTGATAATATAAGTGAGATTTGTGATCATGCATAACACTTGTAAATAATAAAGGGGGTAATTAACATCAATAAGATTTTCTATAATTAATGTGTAGTTATTATTGAGATTAGAGAGCATTAACAAGATGATCAATTAAGATTAATATTAATTAACAGTAATATGATTTTTGATCATTAAAACATGATCAATAAATTAGGAGTACAATAGTTTCTAAATCTCATTCCTCATACCATAATTTAGATGATGATTGTTAATTGTGTAACATTTATCGTAATATGGTAGCTATATTTAATCAAATTTTACATTGATTATGTTAATATCAAATAATTTGGGAACATTTTTTATGTTTGGAATTATTAATTTGTTCATATTATGGAGTCAAAGGTATCTCACATTAGAGGCATCTCTGAAATGGGACTTAATGATTGTTATATTGAATACGGGAAAAAATTGTCATAATCATAAGAACTCAAATGGTCAACTATTAGGGAGAATCATATATTTCATTTGAGGTAATAATACATATATATTAAATATAATATAGTAATAAAATATTTTCCTTAGGTGTTGGTCAATGGTTTAACAACATATGAGGATAGATTAGACATAGATTTAATATCATGTGTGGACAGGTTGGACATAGGATAAACATACAATAGATATAAGTTTGTCATATATTTAATGCATTTTCGGGAAATGTGGGTTATATGTTTAACATCATGTGAGAACAAGTTGGATATGGAGATTTTTATAGTTTTTTCAATAACAATATGATCCCAATTTTTGTCTATTTCACTATAAGTAGGGACCATTTCATACAATGTTGGAATTTCTCGATTGATTCTCATGGAGGAATAATACATACCTTGTTAGGATATAATGATATAAAATAATAAAGTTCAATGTTATAGTTACGATCATTTAATAGTACTGGTCAATAAATATAATTTCACCTTGTAAGGATTCATAGGTTATGAATAGAGTGGAGATCATGGGGTATTGTGGGGCATATACTAAAAATAATCCAATTATTTGGGGTATTATAACTTGAAATTCATACTTTGGAATCCAATATATATCACATAAAGTAAGAATTCAATTCTCTTCCATGTGTTGTTGATGTTTTCTTTCAGTTTTACATTTTGTATCTAGGACTCCGATGAGTATAGTTGAAAGCAATATAACATAAATTTGAAATATGTGTATTATAAAATACAACACCTAAAAATTGATGGGTATTAATCCCTTGTATTCTACTTTCATATTTGGATATGTGGGTATGAAAATATCCTTCTTCAATAATGAAGAAAATCATTTTCCCATAATGGTGAAACCTTTAGGATATATTTGTCTACATAGTGGTTTTATTTATGTGGAACCTGGGGAAAACACTACTAGGATTGGGAAAATTTATTGTTCCCTAATATTATAGTGGATATTCATAGGAGATAAATTTGAATATAATTCCAAGCCTAGGCTTGAAGCAATTTTACAGATCAGTAGAGTTAATAATAAGGGTTTTTATAGGGTCGAGACCTAGATGGACCTTCTTTCGGAATGAACAACTTCACTAAGAATTACCCATTCACTATATAGTTTCTTCAAAAAGTAGTCATAATGTGGGGTCATGTGGTTTTTGTTTCTTGGAGGAGGGGTGTTTCATAAAAGATATTTTTTTAAGAATGTGGACATTTCTCATGTAGTGTATCCCTATTTTGGAATTGTATATTGGTTACTAGTGGGTAGGTCTCATTAATGGTATGAGCCTCATAAATCTCTATGAGTTGTGATAGGTTTTTATCATGTGTATAGGGTGGAAAATTCATAATGGAAATCTCCTCCATGAGGTAGGTCTCATTATAAAATTGTGATGTGGTGTCAATTTGCATAACTAGTGGTGGTTAATTTTAATGATGGATTATTATTGTTCAACCAATTACTATAATAGGAATAAGAATTAATTAGAAGATGATATGAGTAGAGAAAATCTTGAAATAATATCAAAGATGATGTTTAAAATTGATCCATTACACCATGCATATGAATATTATTAAAATTGTTATAATAAAAGTATGTACATAAAACCTAACTCAAATACTTCCACAATTATCCTATCGTTATTTTAATAAGGAGAATCAGAATGATGACTAGGTGCTAAAATATAAGGTATAAAACATTTCTGAGATAATATTTTATATATATATATTTATAAATTATGAACCCATATAATTTTCCACTAAAATCCATAGCTGAATATGGAACTTATTCACGATCTAACCATATAATTATTCTATATTTATCTAGGAAGCACAATGATTTTTAGATATATGATTCCCAAATTATCATGGGACAAAATGTAGTGGGAGATTATAGAAATTGTATAATGATTTATATTATATTTACAAGTGAAATTTAATAAATAGAAGTCCAAGAGTTTTAAAAATCCATTTACCATACATGTATGGAAATATAAAGTCATAACTATGTTTTTTTATTAGACATACGTTGAATACTATGAAAATAATTACATATTTATTGTTATCTATTTACATAAAAATTCAGTGTATTTCATTTCTATCATGTAAGATCTAAATTTTAAAAAACTAGCCACACAATAAAATTGTGAAGTAGTCTGAATGCATGGTATTCCCCTCACCATTATCTCTAATTGATATTTGAGATTGACCTTGGGGTTTTAGAGATTCCTTAATCAATAACATGATATATGGATGCACTTAAATACAACATATCACCCTCAGATAGATGGTATATTTTCGAGAAACAATAAAAATCTAGAGGAATTTCTGAGATCATGTTCAATTTATTTCAAATGATGTTGGGATCAACATATTTCCCTAGTTTAGTTCTCATATAAAAAAATATTCCATTATAGAATTCAAATATCACCATATAGGGTTCAATAGGGGATGAATCATCGAAATACAACAAGATGGGATGATGTTTGAATGGGTAATATGATTGGACCTAATATATTCCAATAGATGATAATTAATTTCAAAATCGTTAAATGTAAAATGAATTTCACACCATGTCAACAAAAAATTATGCACAAAATCATTGATGCTATCAAGAGTTTGAGGTAAAAAATAAAGTATTTCTTCTTATATCCCAATAGAAGAAGGTCATGTAGTTTTAGAAGAAAGGAATGTATAGTCCAATATACCTCAAAACTATTGAAAATATTAATCACATTGTAGTTATGGCCTATAAACTAGTAATCCCTCCATGCTTATATCATGCACATGAGTTTTTTCATTTATGCCCCTTAGAAAGTACATACTAGACCTTTCACAAATTTTAAATCCAGATAAACTACTTTTATAGAATTATCATTCATTTGAGGATCAATCAATGCAGATCATAGTTCAAGAGAAAATTTTTTTTGAAAAAAAGGCAACACACTTCATCAATGTGTAAGGGTGGAACCACAAGTTTATAGATGCATCTTATGAACCAAAAGAGGCTGTGAAATATAGTAAAATATTTTTTTTATTATATGAAAAGAAATTTCATGGTGATATTTATATGGCATGAATATAATAAAATGTTGTTTTATAATTGAAATCCCATTTTAAAATTAATAATATTTTATTAAGTAATGATGTAATATAATAACAGGTACTAATTTAGTTAATTTGGATATTAATAATTCTCTCAATTTCATATTTAAAATATAGTTTTCTATCATATCTGATTATAATATACAATTTTTTTAGTGATAGATAGGATTATTATATATTATTTGTTACGAAAAAATACTTTTGGAATATAGGGATGAAGATATAGCATTTACCTGAAAGATCATACCCTATAAAACCAATTTATAATATATCAGGAGGGATATAGAATCATTGGGATTATTGGGTGACCTTACTGAAGATGAGATTCAAAAATCACAAGACAAAATATTTATAGAAGATGATTAATCTAATTGAGATGACATTCCAAACCATGTTAACTAACCCCCCCCCCCCAAATAAAGGGTCACCATTACACCCCATATATTTAGGGAATGCAGTGGTGTAATAAAATGGTTATGTATCATGAAATTACGAGTGTGAATTTTTATAGTTTTATTTTTAATAAAAAATCTATTTTAGTTATCAATTTTAGTTTTTTAAATTAAAAAGTAAAAACAACGAGGTTGATAAAATTATGGACTCAATAAGATAAATCTCAATTTTTTTTAGAAATATATAATTTCAATTACGTCACCCTTGTCTTGAATTCAATAATATTTGAAATAATTTATATTTAAATAAAAAATAATTTTTAAAAAATATTTATTAAAATAAAAATGATAATACAATCATATACTTTCAAAGATAATTTTTACAGGGGATAAAAATATAATATCATTATAAAAGCACATATTTTTTCAGTATTTTTTGTATTTGAGAGTTATAATTATCATATGTATGATGATATTTTGATAAAATAAATAATATTTTTCAAATCAGAACATCTATATTTTCTAATGACTATTTTTTCAAAATTTTATAATATAGTTTAATATTTTGGAAAATTTGATACATTGAAAATATATTATATGTATTAGAATATTATAATAGCTAAAAAGATGTCATAAATAAAATAATGAATATTCATGACCAAAATCATTTTTCCCCTTGAAAATAATTTTATTTATAATTGATTTTATATATGTTATAAATCTTTACTAAATTTATTAAGATAGATATTATATTTAATGGATTCAAAAGTAATTCTTAATGATCATAACTAACTCCCACAAATCCAAGGTTATAAATATAATTTTTTTATGTTTTATAATTTAAAAAATATTTAATCCCAATCATATTTGTAAGAATCCCTCATAAAAAACAATGGTAATATTTGTGGTTTTGATCATTTTAATATATATTGTCTGAAACTATATATTATAAATTAATTATGAATTCCACTCTATTTTTCTTTAAAAACGATCCTAACCACCCATTGCACTTATCTCTATACCCATGGTCTAAGATGTTACAATACCTTTCCCTCTCCATACCCTCCAAATGTTCTATTTAGCAGATATGAAGCTTCTATTAATTATTTAGAGTGTCACTGTGAATGTATTGGATCCTCCCCTCTTCCCCTTTATTCATGAACAGTAATTATATAATTCATTTTGTGATTTCAAATTTTCCTTGATAAAGTATAGTTTTACCCATCCTACACACAATTCCAATAATTTACATCTGACGAGAGACCCATTATACTCTAATTAAGACCTTCCATTAATATTTAAATGCCTCGTTATGATGAAAAAATAATCTATTGATTACACTTTACAAAAATTAATGTGTTGAATAAACATCCTAATTTCTATAGAAAATAAATATGTTATATCCATTGACCCATAATTCATTGTATATATTCATTTATATATCTCAAAGTCATTAATAAACATATCAAAAGTGATAAAAAAAGAATATGTTTTATGATCTATGTGGAACAAGTTTACATTTACATGATATGAATATGATAGGTGGGATCATAAATATATTTCACTCTACTATATTGGGTTATATTTTATTCTATATTCATAGAAATAATAGAGTAACACCCAGAAATTATAACGCAATGGAGTTGTATTCGATAGTGTGTATGAAAAGCAGCCCCAATCACATATGGGAATCTAATATCCCAAGAATTTATAATATATTTTTATTTTTAATAAATTTAATCATTGATGTGTTTGTAAATTCATGAAATACTATGTTATATTATGTTACATGAACCAAATAATTTTTTAATGGCTTCCACTATATATAAGTCCATGTTTTACTAAAAAACAATGTATTATAAAAATATTATTTATTATTACAACAAGACTTAAAATATCAATCTTATTTGAGTTTATGAATAGTATTAACTAATTTATTAAAATTTATGGTCTATATACATATAAAATGAATTCATAGGATTCCTATTAATTATAAATTAATATAAAAACCAATTAAATATAAGGTAAATGATTTTCCACCCACAAAGGTGTTTTGTCAAAATAAATTCAATAATTTACAATTAGTTAATTAATATTTTTTAATATTTTTTTTATATTAAATAAAATATTTTTGATAATTATACAATATATTTTATAGTCATATTAAAAGAACCTAACTGATATTATGCATTAAAACCAATACTTTTATGAAGATGGTTTTACCACGTTTTAATTGAGAACCAAATTTAAATCCAATTTTTGTAACTTGTATATGTTTTATATTTATAAATTACCATAATTTTTTAAATAAAAATATCATAATTATGTCATGTTTAATTTTTGGTATTTTTCTAGGATGTTTCATTTTTTATGAATAGAGGAAGAATACTAAATTTTAATTCAAACAACATTTTTGTCAAATTTATTTCTATGGATAAAATATATTTTAAAATTGGTTTAATTTTCAATATGATAATTTTTTCACAAATTAATCCAACAAGGTTTATAGGAATTTATTTCACTTTCAAATTGGACATAAAAATCTGAAAAATTTTATCATTTTTACATTAAAAACCTTTATTATTGTCCCCTCTGCGGAATTAATTTTAAATTAATTTCATTCCTATATATTAAATGAATTTGTAAAATTGATTAAATATTTGGAATAAGAATACTTTATAATTTCTAAAGGAGTTAAATTATTTTTAGAAGATATTATTCTGAATGTTAGTAAAATTTAATATAGCAATTAAGCGACAAATTAGCATGACAAGTTACTAAATCATAATTCTATAGGCAAAAATTACCTAGAAACTATTTCAAAATATATTGTATCTAAATATAAAGAACATATAATAAATATTATTTTATTTATATCATTATTTGATACACTTTTAATTGTAAAACATGTGTGAAATTCTTATATCAAAAATTTTCAAGAATGCCAATACTCCTCCACTATATAAAGGTACTCAACCCTTTTACTTATTCACACATATCAAGATGTTTTGATCAGACATAATCTACTAAAATAGAATCTAAATATTCATACACTAAACCTAGAGGACTCCATATGGTATCTAATCTTTCCTAGGAAGCCTCTTTGTGCATACCAATATAAGATACCTAATAAAAACGTAACATCCTTCCCCAATCACTTTTTTTCATTTTCTTCTTCATCATTTCTCATTATGTGATTAATATATATTTAAATCAGTATAAAAAATATAATAAGATTTTTTATGTAATTTTTTTACCTAATCATAGACACACTTCCATCTAATAGGTAACTAACCTACCGTTTATGTGTATGGAGATCTATTGCCTCATGAAACAATGATTCTTCATTTTTTCTTTTCTACCGATCATGGTGGTAATTATGATGGAGAACTGGTTTATATATGAAATATATTCCATTTTTAATTTCAATTTTTTAGTATATACATATAACATAATCATAATCTTTCTATTTTTTTTAATATGATAACATCATTTTTGGATGACTCGACTACCGCCTCCTCAAAGTGATGCGATTTACAAATTATATACCAAGAATGTATATCCGATGATTTTAATAAAAATATGATACATATATAAAATGTATAATATACAGTAATTATAATATACATAAGTATCATTATCGTTCAAATATTTTATTACGACAAAAAATTGAAAGCAGTGCTCACGCATACCTAAAACCAACAGTCTCTAGGGACGATGTATTTCATTTATTATCTAGAAATATTATGGATTATTATAAAAACCAACATAAAAATTATATGATAATTATATAATGTATTATGTTATGGATATTATAAAATTAGGATAACATTTAATGTAACAACCAATAGCAAGTCAAAATTTACATGAGATACATGGATTTGACACCTAATATAGTGAAACTTTTGATACACTGATAGAATACACGTAACTAGATATAGTGAGAAGATAATATATTATATTTATTATATTATTATGGTTCTTGAATAAGTCATTTTCCAGAAAAAGTACCATATAAATAAGTTTAAATAATGTTCAATGAAATAAAAATTCATTGTAAGTGATTTGTGTCTCACTAATACATTTCAGAGGAACACAACATAATCACCATTTTTTGTGTATTAACATCCCACTATGATATATTATATAATTAATTATTTTTTATTAATAGTATTTTTTGTTCAATTTTAATTATTTATTATATGGTGATTTGATTTAAAACATTCCAAGTGGTAATGAATTTCATAACCAGATTCATTTTCATATGGTTACATTACATTTTCCTTTTCATTAATATTCTAGGATTTTCTGTATAATTTTTTTTATATATTTTGTTTTATTTAAACCTATTTTTTTGGATTTTAATTTAACACACATAATATATTAATTTATTGATTCTCGCATAAATTTTACATTCTTTTCATGGGTTTAACTCACAGTTTCATTTGTTTCTTTGTTGTTTCCACTAAAATTTGCATCATAGGGAATTATTGGATCATTGTTTAATAAACCCTTAAATTTAACTCCCCACTAGTTGTTTGAATCCTTTATCTTTTAATAGTTACATTTCTAATACATGGTACTCGAAAGTATATAATTGTTTTAGGAAAACCAACTTCATTTCTCTTATTAGTTAGAGTACATGTTTTTATCTATAAACCATATTTTCTGAAAAGTGATACAAAAAAAAATTAACCATTAAAAATGTTTTACTAAATAAATTTAGATCCTTTATTTATTTTACATGTTTTTTCACATTAATCTTATTTTTTTCATTCAGATCATGGACTTTTTCTTTCATTTTCCATTGAAAAAATTAGTTTTTACCTTGTAAAAAATATACATGTTTACACACTGTCATTTTAGTGAAGATTTCATTAAATACAAAAAAAAATTATTTTTTATGAAATTTTTTTTAAAATTAATTTTCACGAAATTGAATCTCAATTTTTTTTTCAAAAATGAAATAATATTTTCCATATAATGTTTTGAAATAATATTCTATAATATTTTTATTTAATAATGAAAACAATCGTTTAGTTTTACTCCACTTGGGATATGATGTACCAATATCATATTTATTCTTCATTTTTATGGTATATGATTTCTCCAACTAAGATCAATACTTTAATTGTCAACCTTGATCCATTTTATATCCCTTGAATTATTAAATTTACAATCCACATTCAACATTGAATTTCACATAATTATATATATCAATTATCCGAGATTTTTTTATTGCCTAAACCATATATCATTTATACATCTGATGCTTACATTGAAAATTCATTGATTTACTGGGGGAAATATTGAAATCTCTATAACCATTACTCATTATAATTATTTTATAAAGAACTTATTTTACTTAAATTGATTATTAGATATAAGAGGAATATTTTTTACATGTACTACAAGGGTTGGGACTTATTTATTTATTGAAATACGGGTTCAGGAAAATTGATTCCAGCCAAGTTGGGGACAATTTAAATAAATTCCCATGATGCATCAGCAAGATCATGATATGAAATTTCTTGGCGAGAACCCATAAAGATTATTTCTACAAAGAATTGATATGTTTATACCCATAATTAATCTGTGTTGATAATGGATCATGATGGTAAATGTGTCATAATCTATGGAAACATGAGACATACTAATTAAGAACCCATATTATTTAGAATTTGTTTATTGTTTTTATCCATGAGATTATTTCTTTTAAATTATAAATGGATGATTTTTTTTCTCACTTTATTGATTAAATGGAATGTTGTTTCTATTTCATAACTATAAAATCGATTATAGCGTACCTATTTATTTAAATGAAATTTTTAATAATTTATTTACCAATATATATTTTTTTCAAAAATCATTTTTTGTTTATTTATAACATGTCATTTGGATTCAACTCTTACTTTACCATATTGAATTTCATTTTGGATTAAATATTTATTCCACTATACATTACCCTTACTATGAAATTGAGCTCACCTATAATTTTTTTCTTCCCTGTGATTCCATGAAGTGTAATATGAATGATATTCTATGATACGCTATATGGAATATTTTTATTAACCTAAAAGGAAAAAAATTGTGTTTTAATTAATGTATTAATTTATAATACAAGGCTTATGTTTGTATCAGATTTAGTAAGACTACTAAATATTATGGCCATTATGATTTTATTCCTTTTAATCATTCTAATGTAATGGTAGTAGAGGCTGGCTCTAAGCATACTAGGCTCGGGTCACTATAGCTGGTTTTATAGGATGGTTAGTAGCATCCTTGTGATATAGATTTCTGACAACATTAATTAAGCCACATTACCATATAATATATGTTGTGGATAAGTATATTAGAACATCAAATAATTTAGGTATGTTACATAATAGGTGTGTCCTCTTAGGAATACATCCCAAAATAGATACTATGACTGGATGTGGTTCTAGTATTGATGTACCTATGGGTAAGAGATTTTACAAGGTGTGTCAGACCTGATTGAAGTGTAACCTGGAACATGATTATAGGACTTACTATGAACCTTGTTATAAAATTACATGTGATAAACTAATTATAATTACCATTTAATTTTTTAAATATTTGGAAGGATTTTTACATATGATGGGAATAAAAAACTGAGGATAAAAATAAGGTATTTTATATTGAATATATGATGTTGTGATTTTTATTTCTTATAAATGATCATATACATTTCTTAAATTGACTATTTTTACTCACATTATTCATTCATGTGTTATTTTATTGATGAAACTCAATGAATTCACATTATGAATTAAAATGGGGGACAAGGTGGTGACAATGAGAAATCAAATGAGGTGTATATTGGTGTAAAAGATGTCATATTTATTGTAAAAAAGATTTACTGAAATATGATTAAAAATATAAATTAGAAAACTCTAAAACACTAAAAATAATTGAAGAATAGTGGTTGCTAAAATATTTATTGGGAGACCATAGAGAAAATAAGGATTGAATGCTATCATCAATGATATGTGGAAGGAAACACATAGGAAAGTGCCTCAATAGAATAGATAAATAGTATATGAATGGGAATGAAAGATATATACCAATGAATTTCCTAGTAAAAATGAAGTGTATGATGTAACGAAATATATATAATCCTAAGGATACACTAAATTTATTCTCATTAAATTTTGTTATCCCAGGAATTACATGGGTGAATTCACACTTTTAAAGTATAATATCAAGAAAAAGTATGTACATATGTGGAAATAAATTGTTGATGTATTTATGTGTTGGTGTTGTTTTAAAAACCTTATTCAAAATGATATTTTGTTACTAAATTTCAATTAAGTAAATAATAAAAAAAATTATATTATATTATTATGGTTTCTAAAAATGAAAACATATATGTCGGTTCAAAAACCATCATGTCTGTAACGACCACGCACATTAACCCATGAACAAAGGATGATAAGGTTTTCATGACAACCCCGGACTAATTCAACTTCCTAATTAATATGTCAAAATTTTTAGTAAATTTGTATGAGTTAATATTAATGGGAACCTATAGTATTTATATTAATATTTAGAGACTACTTTATCGACTATATGTTCATTGGATAATAGTTAGAGGAAACTGATTGAATTGTTACCCGTTTATAGGCCTTAAAATCCATTAAATGTATATTTTAGTGCTTTAGGTTTCAAAGCTAATTTTTGGATATACAATACATTGAGTAAGGGAAAAAATATATTTTGACTCATGTTCAAAAAGATGTAACCATTAATATAAAATTAAAATCACATATAGTACGTTTATTTTTTATATTATTAACTAGTAAAATAATTACACAATATGAGTATGATGATCAAAAAACAAATGTTATAATAATACTACAATTTTGTTAAAAGATTAGTTTGTTAAATCATCATATATTTATGGATTTGAGGCTGTCAACATTCCATTGTTCAATCACTTGTTTTTTTATTGATGACCTCAATTAATCCATATAAATAATTATTATCTTCCACTATGTATATATCCCCATATTTCATAGATGTTATCCTATATAGATACCTAGTTATATGATTTTCCACATGACATATCTACAACCTATTATATCATATATATAAGTTTTTTTATGAACCATTGTCATGATTTGTAATTTCAAATTATTATATATTTAACAATATAATACAAATATTTAATTTCAAATGTGAGAATGAAATTTATTTAAGGATAGGGTGAATTTAAGTCCATGAAATTATAAATTAATAACATCGTATTTAATTATGTCTACGACATGAAACACCATGTTTGTAATAGAATATAATATCCCAAGACATGTAAATATAATTAATCTTATAATTAAATTAAATATGCAATGTATATATATTTTTATGCATGCAATACTGAGTTGCCTTTAGATACACATAACAATGACTTTCTTCAATGGTGTGTGTCACACAGAATACTGAGTTTTACTAAACAATAATATATTAGTAGAATATATTATATAATTTAATAAAACAAAATATAATCATAAATTTTAGGATATGAATAGAATTAAATAACTTATAAAAAATATTTTTTATAAAAATTTAATATTTTTTCATAGGTTACCTATTAATAAGAAGGGAATATAAAAAATAATTGAATGGAAATAAAATGTTTTTAAACACACAATGGTATTTTTTATTAATAAATAAAATTAATTAATATTACATAATAATATTAACAAAATATATATAAAAATATATTCAACAATATAATTTTTATATTCATCAAATAAATTTAATTTGGATAAGATAATGACAAACCCCATTTCACTTATAAATACCACTACTTTTATAAACAAGTTTTACCAACATTTAGTGGAGGTCATATTATAAATCCAATTTTGGCTCATCTAAAATTTTATATGTAAATATAATATTTTAAGAAATATATTCATCTAATTTTTATTATTTATAATTCATTGTAATTTTTTATGAAAATTAATTATATGTTGAATAGTGAAAATATACTAAATTTTGATTCAAAAGTTATTTTTCTAATAATTTATTTAAAAGGTATATTAATTTTTAAAATTGTTTTGAAAATTTTAAATAGAGAAACTTTATATAAAATTAATAAAATTTAGATTATTTTAATCAATTTAACATTTAATGTTAACATAAAAACATAGAAAACATGGGAAAATGTTTACTTTAAAAACCTGAATTGTCACCCCATCTACAATGTTAAATTAAATTAATTTCAAAAACTAATGTTATTGAAACATCAAAAAATAGATTCTATATTTGTAAAATAATAATTCATTATTACTAATAATTTAAACTTATTTTTTGATATAAAATTATTAGTGGAATTAATTAATATAAATTAGAATGGTTAATATAATTTTTTTAATATTGTATTAAACCGTAATCAAATGGGCCAACTAACCTATCAATTTTTCCAAAATATATTAGATGGACATATATAGACTTTTTACTAAATTTAAAATGAATTTTTTACATTATTTTAATGACTTTTTATTGTTAAACTTTTGGAGGAATTAGCCTTCAAAATATTTACAAGAACTCCTCTCATCAACCTTTATAAAAAGCCACTCACCCATCTTAAATTTTCACACCAATAAATCCATTTGGATTGACATAAATATAGTCATAAAATATACCAAACCCCTCCAAATTTCCATGAATAGTCCTCTGGTACATTAATCCATCCATGGAATATATTTTTTTGCAAACCAAAATGAGTTTTCCAAATATTAATTAACATAATTCACTATTTTCTTTTGCGTTATTTTCATTCTCCACGCTCTAAAATATTATTTTTACATGATTATATTGTAAAATAATTATCATAAACATATATAAATTTATTTATGATTATATTATGAATCAAATATACATACACATTCATTTAATGTTCAATAAGCCTACAATTTATGTGTACAAAGATATACTACTCCACAAAATGATGATTGTTCATTTTTTTCTTTTCACTTTTCATAGTGAACATTTTTATGGGAAAATGTTTACATATGATATATGAACAAGATTATTCTTATTTTATAAGTTATATACATGTTTAAAAATCTTTTTCATTATGATAAATTAATTTCACCTAAAAGGAAACAAAAGTTAATAGATTATTTTCTAACAATTACATTCATGATGCACACATCATAGTCACAACATTTTCAATTTGCATTTTTTATTTATTACCCATTTTTAAATATTACTTCATTAAATATTTTAGCTTCATGTTATTTGAGTTTCAGTTGAAGATGTTTATTCTAAGGGTATTTGTGTTAAATATTACCATGTAGTAAATAATTTCATAACCTAATGCATTTTCAGTAGGTAATATTACATTCTTATTATCAAAAATACTTTAATATTATCTATGTAATAAATTTTTATGAAATTTTATTTTATTTACAATTTTATTATTAGGATTTAAATTTGAAATGAAAAATCTATTCATTACTGATTATCACATCAACATTATATAATTTTTCTTGGATTACTTCACAAAATAATTTTTATGAGGATTGTTAAACTTGAATTTATATAAGATAATATTATTTGATATTTTTTTTACTAACTCCATCCATTTTATTATCCTCCAGTTATCATTACATCGCTAAAGTAATAGTACCATTTTCCAACTCTTTGGTTCATAAACTGATTTAGAATGTTTTTTTATGAAAACCAGACATAGTTTCTCACTTTAGTTAAATATCATATTTTCTTATATAATCTTCATATCATAAAAAGTTTCTTAAAAATATTTTTATCCTTTCAAAATTATTTATTAAAGACATTTATATCCTAGAATTTATTTTAACAAAATTTTCAATGGATGATTTTATTTCCTTCTGAACAAGGAATTATTTTAACATTTTTACCTTGCAAATAGATTGATATTTTTACCTCATATCGCATGTATTAATTTACCCTAATTTATTCATTTTAAGATAAATTATCATGATTAATATTTAAATTTTAAAAAATGTCTATTAAATTTATTTTAAATTAAAATATTTTCTTAAATATTTTTCTAAATGTGTAGGGTATTTTAATCAACTTTGATTTTAAACGATAATTTAATAGCATTTATATTAATAAACAATAAATAACCATTATTGTTACTATATTTGGGATATATTTTGTTGATTACATATTTGTTCTTCCTTTTAATTTATTAATATTTCTTTGAACAAGGATATTCTTAACATTCACTACCTTGATCCATTTTAGTACTCTTAAAATATTTAATTTCCTAGGATAACTGAACATTGAATTTACTCTAATTATTCATATCCATTATCATAGATATTTTTATGGTAGAAAATATATTTCATTTTTTAAATAAGGTGTTTACTTGAACCGTTATATTATTAATTGGGGAAATATTTATAACTCTGTACACGTTAATAAATAAATATACTTGATAAAGAACTTAGTTTGATTAAAAATATTATTTGATATTTAAGGATTACTTTGGGCATGTACAATTTGGGTTGGGGACCGGATAATTCAATCCCAATATGTCTAGGATGTGTTAATAAAATCCCTATATATTGGGGACCATTTAAATCAAGCCCGATGATGCATCATCATTCTAATATAGTGAAATTAGTTGGAACCATACCCTATGAGTTTATTTCCAAACCTAATGGATGGGTTTATACAAATAAATTTAAACTACCTTGAGAATATATTTAAAGGGTAAAGGTATGATGTTCCTAGAAAAAATGTCATCAAATAAATAGGAATTTAATTTATTTTAACTCATGTATTATTACTATCCATGAGATTGTTTCACTAAAATTATAAATGGAGGAATTTCCTTCTCATATTATTGATTAAATGGCATGGGTATTCAGTTTCTTATCATACCATATAATGTATGTCTTATAAATCTATCAAAATGAAAATAATTTTTAATTATTTACATTTGCATATTTTTTACTCTTGTATTTCTCAGTTTATTAATTAAATTGGAAATGTATTCAATTACTACCCAACAATATTGACTATTATCTTTGATTAATTTTGTATTTTTCTATAATATACCCTCTCACATCATTTAAGATCACCGTAATATTTTTCCTTCCCTAGGATTCCTTGAAGAGTAATATGAATGTTATTAATTGATACACTAGATTTAATGATGTAATTATCCTTGATAAAAAAAATATGTTTTAATTAATTTATTAATTTACAATGTAAGACACATATATGTTTCCAGTTTACTGATACTACTAACCTATTTCATCCTTTGGTATTTGATTCCTTGAAATCATTCTAATACAATTTTTATAGGAACACTTTCTAGCCTACATTGGATTAGGTCACTAAAAATGGTTCATGGGAGGGTATATTATGAACACTATGTCATGTCTTATTTGTTCGTAGTCAATGATTATGTTTTTAATTTCAAGGATTAGTTTGTTTCCTCATTCTTATATAAACATAATGTTATCATCTTATATCATGATTGTATGTTCAAGCTTATTATTATAACCTCTATTATGTTTCCTTTTGAGGCCTATATCATATCATATAATGATTTAACATATGTTATTATTTGATTATTTACATACTGGTTTTTATATCTAACACATTTCTTCTATACAACCCCAGGTCACCCTATGTAGCTTTATAAGATAAATAGAATTTTAGTGTATTGTTTTGGTGTTTTAAATAATGAATTTATAACCATTTTCTTTTAATAATTATATGTAAAATATTTCCTAAAGAGAAAAGGACTCTAGAACTATTGGAATTTATTTATTTAAACCATTGTGTAAAAAATCATGAATTATGTTGTATTAAAATATTCGTTTTCTTTATGATAACCTACCTTGGCTTTGGGTTCCTGGCCATGATGAACTTTTAATTTAGCCAAATGATGGGTGGGGTCACCTAAGTTGATTATTTAGTCTTAGAGTTATTTGATAATGTGTTTTTTATTAATCCTTTTATATCCTATGTGCTCCAGGTGAAAACATTATATTTTGGAATTGGTATCAGTATTTAGTGTGGTATCTGATTAGAAGGAATACTCTAAAATTATGATTAAATTATTTAGATATTTATTTATAAGTAGTATTTTATCCTCAGTGGAACATTTGAGACCTGATTCATGTGTATATGGATTTTTAAAAATAGACATATAAGTATTAACCTAATGTCGTTTCCCATCTTTATGTGGATTATATACATAATTCATCATTCCTCTAGTCAGATTCCTCCGATAAATGAGATTATTGATCAATATGACATTTGTAACGACCCAAAGATTCATTAATGAAAAATCCCTCTTGATCGAGTAAAATGTCTCTTTATCAAAAAAAAAATTTATAAGATTTCAACTTCTTTGGTTTTATGTGAAGAATTTTGACCGTTGTTAATATATTCGTTGAACAGTGATCACATGATTAGTATAAATATAGGACCTTATCAAATCCAATTTACTTAGACAAAAGAAGCAATGGCCTCATCCAGTAGAATTGCCCCATACAAAGCCCATTTGTCAGAGCTCGGAAAAGAGGTGGTATCTTTGGCCTTCGCCCTTGACCGAGCCCAAGCTGAGCTTCACCATGTCATGCTCGAACGACACCGTCTACAGGAAAAGTGGATGTTGATAGAGATTACCACTCGGGCGATGTTATCTGAGCCACCCCAAGATTCTGTCACCATCGCACACCTTACCCTTAGGTATTATATGGCTGTTTTAAGGGATTATGTAACAAATTAGTAGTAGTATGTTCATGTATATTATTTTTGTATATTAATGAATATAATGTCTAGTCATTTTTGATACATTGTAAATACTTTTTAAATTACAAATGTTTTTTTTAGTTATTATTTAATTAAGAAATCTATTTTATTAAATTAAGGGATTTTTTAATTAAAAAATATTTCAATAAAATAATAATAATATTATTAACTTAATTTTTTATTAAATATAAATGTTCTTATAATTTTATGAATGAAATTAAAATTTTATTAAGGATTGAAAGCCATTTCTGTCAAAACCTGTGAATTTTCGATAAATGTCGGTTTTTATTTTAAAAGTGAAAATTCACATATTTAGAAAATTATTTAGATAAAATAAATGTTATTTTTGGAATCAGGATGTCGAAATTATCCAATGGTGAATTTTTCATAATTTTCAGAGACAGTCAAATTTTTGGGTAAAAATTAAATATTCTTTAAATATATAATGTGTTTTATGACATCATAATGACCCAATGGTGCTGTAATAAATTACTATAATCCTTATGTTATGAAAATATATGTTTTAACACTAATTTAATGTGATTTTGGGTTTGTTTGAATAATTTTTCAAAGCATTAATGGACCCCTCAAGACTTATTCAACACTTTGCCATTTTAAATTAATTTCCATGGGAGTGAGACTCACCTCCACATAAGCAACCTTATTAGTTTAAGAATTTAGGACTTTGGCCTTATAAAATATTGTTTTACTCTTCCCTTTTCCAAAAACCATGGGCAAAAACCATGGTATGGTTTTTGGTTTGGATTAATTTAATATAAGAGGTCCCAAACATAAATAATAATGAATTCCCTCACCTTTCCTATATAAACCCACCCAATCACCCACTTACTCATCATACAAAGACCTTGGAGTTCTTCCAACCTCTTCCCTACTCTCTATATAATCCTCCCACGGTTCCCCAAGCTCCCAAGAAGCCTCTCACAATCCTCTCACTAGCCTTTGGAAGCACATTTCCAAGTAAGGGTTTTTTCTTCCTTTCTTATTTTTGTCCAATTTTATTTAAGTTGGTTTGCCCATTTAATTTAAATTATGAATGTTGTGGTTTGGTTTCACACCTCCCTCCTACTTCCCTATTTATATTTGAATGATGGGAGACCCCTTTCTCTCTCATTTATTGCCTCCCATGTACACCCGTTACTATGCCGAAATTCTGAAAGGAACTTATCCCTCCTCATTTTCATTCAAGCAATACTTTTGTATCATGAACCTAAATTCAATTTAAATTGTTGGGACATGTATCTATATAACCTTGTTAATGTACTTTACATGTAAATGTGATGAGGAACCCCTTTCTCTCTCATCAACCTTTTTTTTATGAATTCTTATGTCACGCCGTTATGCTGCCGAAATCACACCGATTTTCTAAGCCAATGTCATTGTGTTGTGAATATCATGCCCATTTTTCCATCAAGGGTATTCAAATTTATTCCCATTTAATTATTGATTGTAAAGAATCATGTATTAATTCCACATTCCTTTATCGTGGAATAAATTATTATGGTTTATGAATCCATGTTTTATGATCCATGTGGCACACTTATGCATGAAATGAAATGTTTAAGAAGGGTGTGCCTTTATAGAGCTCCAATGCATTGTGTAAAGTATAGTATCATGATAAATCATGTGAAATGAGTGTTTACTAAAGATAATTCAAGTTCAATGATGGTTTACTCGTGCTCCATGTGCAAAGATGATTTACTCATGCTTTATGTGCAATGAGCCTTGGCTCATGCTAATTACATGTTAAGTGTTGTTGCCACATCTCCATGTTATGATTATCATGCTTTATCATGCCTTTATGTTCATGTTTCTTTTATGCTCTACATATATTCCTATTGTATAACATTTATTTTACTCCTCATGTTATTCCATGTGTACTCCCTTACTAGGCTTTATAGATCACCCTTTTCTTATGCATTTCCTCAAGTTATCCCTTGCAATGCTAAGTACGAGGGAATGTAGTGTCCATGTAAAATATCTTTTCAATAAAGATGTTGTATTTCAGGTATTAAGTTTTTATGTAATGATCCCAAGCCCCAAAGACACTAATCCTCTTGATCTTCTTTGTTTTATCATTTGATGTTTTATGTAATGAATCATGTTTAAGTTGTAATAAAAATCAGGGTTGTCACCGTTGGTATCAGAGGATAGGTTTAGTTATTTTTGCAATTAGGAAACCCTAGTAAAGCCTTAGATACAATACTAAGTATAATAAAAACATCCCTATGTTTTGTTAAGCACTGACTATGTGGTTTATCAAAAAAATGCATCCCTGTCTGGATACGAGTATGTAGAGGTGGCTCTGGCACAGATGTATCCTAGGGGTAAAAACCGAAAACACCGATTTGAGCTAGACTCGAACGGGAACTGGTGCACGACAACGGCCCTTGCTGCACTCTTTGTTACGAAACTCCTGGGGGATATGTTTTGATAAATTCAAAAGCTTAGCATGAACCCTTATTAAGGGAATTAAAAAAACCCCCCTAAGAATATATGTTAGAATGTAGATCATGAAAATCCTAGATTCACACCTATAGACTCATGAGTTAAGGAAATGAAAGTTTATAAGTCATCAACATTGGTCTTTGGATTACCCTTTATGTGTTACCCGTAACATTCCTTTTTTTCCAGAAAATGGCCTGTAATAGGAGGACTCGGGCTAACAACCGTTGTGAATATCAGTGTGATGACTGTACTAATGAGATGCCAAATCCAATGGGAGCGGGAATCGTGAACTTTGTCACACATCTCTCTCAGCTAACTCACGTTTTGAATTGAAACACGGTTCAAGAGGAACGTTCAACCCCCCCCCCCCCCCCAAACAAATAACAAGTCTCTATCAAGAGCTTCATGAGACAAAGGCCTCCTACTTTTAGTAGATCATCTGATCCCATGATTGCTGAACAATGGATCAACTCTATTGAAAAGATCTTCTCCATCCTCCAATGTTCTGAATAAGAGAATGTTCTCCTGGATTCTTATAGTATGGAGGGTGAAGCTGATCAACGGTGGACGTTGATCAAAAATATGATGCCTGGGGAGGAGATCAAGGCTTTTGAATAGAAGGATTTCCAGAAGATGTTTTTCGATAAATATTTTCCACGCACCCTCCGGCTTAAGATGGAAAGGGACTTCCTTTCCCTCAAGAAAAAAGATGACGAACCTGTTGGACCGTACAACGAAAAATTCATAAGGCTAGTATGACACGCTTCTGGCTTTATCGTTACCCCTGAATTCAAGGTTGATCGCTTCATTGGTGGGATGAAGCTTAGCTTGCGGAAATCATTAGCGATCCATGACTTAGACAGCTATGAGGAAATTGTCCGATGTGCCCTCAAGGTTGAAATGGAGATCGGGGAATCAAAAGGCTATCATGGGGACAAGAAGCATAAGGTGGACTTCAATGCTGGTTGTCTGATAGATAAATCCAACTATGCTAAGAAGATCCAGCACCCCACTTGCCAAAAGTGAGGGAAGAAGCACCGTGTAAATTGCCTTAAGGGGACAAGGAAATTCTTCAGGTGTGGAAGAGAAGGGAATCTAGCTATTAACTGTCAGCAAGAATGACTTGCGACTGCGACAGAGGAGAGGAATTCTCCTTTCAAACCTCAACGCGTTGTTCAATGCTAAAAATGCAATGAAACGGGTCATTTTGAAAATCAGTTCCCTAATCCAAGGGTTTTTTTAGGCAACCAACAACCTCCAATGCACAAGGAAGAGCTTTTTCCATCACTTCTGTCAAAGTGAACCTCGAAAACGAAGTGGTGACCGGTATGTTAGTTATTCATTCAAGAATAGTGAACGTACCTTTTGATTCAGGTTCTACGCATTCTTTTATATCTCGAAAGGTTATTACAAGAATCTAGCACCACCACAAATCATGGAAGTAAAGATTTCAGTGAGTACAAAAAATGGGGCAATCATTGCATCCCATGAATATAAGTCCTTCCCAGTTAAAAACTGTGGATTTAATTTCCCAGAGAACCTCTTCATACTCCCTCTAGTAGAATTTGATGCAATTCGTGTCAAGGATTGGCCTTCCTTATATAGAGCCAACATAAATTGTCGGGAGATGGAAATCACACTCCATATGGAGAATCGATCCTCGATTCTATACAAGTGTCAGGAGGAAGATGAATCCACTTTAGCTCCATCATATCAAGCATGGATATTACTGCCCTACGAGCACGCGAATCTGGCTCAGATGATTTAGTCCAAAGAAGAAACCATCCTTGAAGAAATGCATATTGTGAGGGAATTCACGGAGGTGTTTCCCGAGGAACTGCCTGGTATTCCTCCTAGAAGAGATGTTGAGTTCTCAATTGAACTTATACCTGTGGCGCTACCAATATCCAATACTCTGTATATAATGGCTGTTTTTGAGCTTGAAGAGTTGAAGAAACAACTACATGATAATCTGGATAAAGGGTTTATACGCCCAAGTGCTTCACCATGGGGTGCATCAGTCCTCTTCGTCAAGAATAAGGATGTGTCAATGTGGCTTTGCATTGATTATCATGAACATAAAAAAATAATCATAAAGAAAATGTATCCTCTCCCAAGAATCGATGACTTGTTTGATCAGTAGCGTCAATCCCAATACTTCTCCAAGGTGGATTTGCGGTCGGGATATTATTAAGTAAGGGTGATGAAGGAAGATGTCCCCAAGACTTCTTTTCGTACATGGTACGAGAAAATTTGAATTCATAGTAATGCCTTTCAGACTCCCCAATGCTCCAGCAATATTCATGGACATGATGAATAGATTATCTAGATATTACCTTGAAAAATTTGTGGTAGTCTTTATAGATGATATTCTAATATACTCCAAAACCATGGAGGATCATGAGGAGTATTTAAAAACTATAGTAGAGACTTTGCGCAAGGAGAGGCTCTATGAAAAGTACAGAAAATGTGAGTTCTGGTTGAAGGAGGTCTCATTCTTAGGCCATATCATCACAAGTAATGGGATATCTATGGACCCCTCGAAAACAGATGCTATTGAGGGATGGCTGAGGCCAACATCGGTAACGGATATCCGTAGCTTTTTGGGCTTAGCTGGATATTATCGACGATTTTTAAGAAATTTCTCACAATTGTCCAACCCTCTTACCAAGATAATTTTAAAGGGAGTAAAGTTTTCTTGGAGTGATGAATGCGAATAAAGCTTCAAGGAATTTGAAAAAGAGGCTTATCACTGTGCTCGTGCTCACTTTACCCACAAGGGGGTAACTTTTTGTGGTATCCAGTGATGCTTTGAAGAAGGGATTTGGCTGTGTGTTGATGCAGAATGATAAAGTGATATCCTATACCTCAAGGAAGTTAAAAGTCAATGAGCAAAACTATCCAACGCATGATCTGGTGTTGGCGGCTATGATCTTTGCCTTGAAAATCTGGCGGTATTATCTATATGGAGAGAAATGTGAGATATATACTGACCACAAGAGTCTTAAATATATATTCACATAGAAAACGCTTAATATACGCCAGAGAAGATGGATACAGATCATCAAGGATTATGACTGTTCAATACATTACCACCCTGGGTAGCGAACAAGGTGGCAGATGCCCTATGTAGAAAGGATCCAGTGATTCTATTAATGATGAGAATCAAGAAGGATCCAATCTTCTTATACTTGATGAAGATAGACATTGGAATCATAGATAAGGGAACATCATCAATCCTTTCACAAATTATTTCTCAACCGTCTCTTTTGGAAAAGCTAAAGAATGATCAAAAGGATGATGTGGGAATTCATGAAATAGTGGAAGATATAAAAAGTGTAAATCCTCGGAGTTTAATGTTAATGAAGAAGGAATTGTGCGGTTTGGGAAATGTCTATGTGTTCCATCAAGTCCGGATTTGAAGAAGGAACATTTGGATGATGCACATAGTTCAAATTTCTCTATTCACCCAGGGAGCACAAAGATGTATCGAGATCTCCGAGAAAAATTTTGGTGGGATAATATGAAGAATGAGATCGCCGAATATACATCAAAGTGTCTAGTGTGTCATCAAGTGAAGCCAGAGAGGCAAAAGTCTAAGTGGATGATGCAACTATTGCCAATACCAGAATTGAAATGGGAGAACATCATCATGGACTTTGTCACTGAACTTCCAAGGACATCCAAAGGAAACAATGCAATATGGGTTGTTGTGGATCATCTTATAATGACTGCACACTTCACTGCTATTCAGGAGGATTCCTCATTGGATCTACTGGAACAGCTATATATCAGGGAAGTGGTAAGTTTTCATGGAGTACCACTATCTTTTGTGTTTGAACGAGATCCAAGATTCACCTCTATGTTTTGGAAGAGTCTTCAACATGCTCTGAATACTGAACTGATCTTCAGTACGGCCTATCATCCTCAAACTGATGGCATATCCGGGCAGACTATCCAAACACTTGAGGATATGTTGAGAGCATTCTCAATGGACTTTAATGGAGGATTAAATCAAAATCTTCCTCTGGTTGAGTTTTCATATAATAACAGTTTTCAGTAGAGCATCCAAATGGCTCCATATGAAGCCCTGTATGGGAAAAGGTGCAGAACACCAGAATGTTGGGATGAGGTCAGTGAATGTAAGCTGCTTGGGCCATAAATGGTCGAAGAAATGGTGGAGAAGGTGAAAACTATTCAGCAGCATATCAAGGCAGCCCAGAGTCAAAAGAAGACTTATGCAGATAATCATCGACAATACCTTGAGTTTAAAGTTGGACACATGGTGTTTCTACGCATATCTCTGTGTAAAAAGGTCATGAGGTTTGGAAAGAAAGGGAAGTTAAGTCCAAGGTACATTGGCCCCTTCAAGGTTCTTAATCGTGTTGGGGTTGTGGCCTATCGACTAGCACTTCCACCTACTATGGCCAAATTACATGATGTCTTTCATGTATCCCACTTAAGGGAGTACATACCGGACCCTTAACATGTACTCTCTTCTGAGGTGGTACAATTGGAATACGATCATTCTTATGAGGAGCAACCAATGAAGATCTTAGATCGTAGAGTAAAAAGTTCTACGAATTAAGACAATGCAACTCGTGAAGGTGTTGTGGAGAAACCACATGTTTGAAGAAGCAACTTGGGAATCGTAGGATATGATGAAGCTGAGTTACCGACATTTGTTTAAGTGTGGGAAAAGGAATATTTTGAGGGAGAAATTTCTTGAGGGGGGAATAATGTAATGACCCAAATTTCATTTATGGAAAATCCATCTTGATCCAGTTAAATGACTCTTTATAAAAAATGTTTTTATAAGATGTCAACTTATTTGGTTTTATGGTAATAATTTTGACCATTGTTAATATAGTCGTTGAACAGTGATCACATGATTAGTATAAATATAGTACCTTAACAAATCCAATTACTCAGACAAAAGAAGTGATGGCCTCATCCAGTAGAATTTCCCCATACGAAGCCCATTTGGTGGGGCTCGGAAAACGAGGGGGCATCCTTGGGCTTCGCCCTTGACCAAGCCCAAGCTGAGCTTCACCAGGTCAATCTCAAACGGGACCGTCTACTGGAAAAGTGGAAGTTGATAGAGATTACCACTCTAGTGATGTTATCCGAGCCACCCCAAGAGTCTGTCACCATCGTACACCTTACCCTTAGGTCTTATGCGGTTGTTTTAAGGGGTTATGTTACAAATAAGTAGTACTATGTTCATGTACATTATTTTTTTATATAATAATGAATATAATTTCTAGTCATTTTTGATACATTGTAAATATTTTTTAAAGTAAAAATGGTGTTTTTAGTTATTATTTAATTAAGAAATCTATTTTATTAAAATAAGGGATTTTTTAATTAAATAATATTTTAATAATATAATAATATTATTTTTATATTAATGTTTCATTAAATATAAATGATCTTATAATTTTATGAATGCTATTAAATTTTTTATTAAGGTTTGAAAGCCATTTCTGTCAAAACCAGGGAGTTTTAGATAAATGTCGGTTTTTATTTTAAAAGTGACAATTCAAATATTTAGAAAATTATTTAGATAAAATAAATGTTATTTTTGGAATCAGGACGACGGAATTATCCAATGGTGAATTTTTCATAATTTTATAAGACAGTCAAAGTTTTGGGAAAAAATTAAATACCGTTTAAATATATATTGTGTTTTATGACACCATAATGACCCAATGGTGATGTAATCAAATACTATAATCCTTATGTTCGGCCAATATATGTTTTACCATTAAAATAAAGTTATGTTGGGTTTGATTGACTTATTTTTAATATCATTAGTGGACCCCTCCTGACTTATTCAACACTTTGCCTTTTTAAATTAATTTCCATGGGAGTGTGACTCACCTCCACATAAGAAACCTTATTATTTTAAGAATTTCGGACTTTGGCCTTATAAAATTTTTTTTTCCTCTTCCCTTTTCCAAAAACCATGGGCAAAAACCATGGGATGGTTTGTGGTATGGATTAATTTAATATGAGGTGTCCCAAAACAAAATAATAAAGAATCCCCTCACCTTTCATATATAAACCCACCCATGCTCCCACTTCCTCCTCACTCAAAGACCTTGGAGTTCTTCCAACCTCTTCCCTACTCACTCTATAATCCTCCCAAGGTGCCCCAATCTTCGAAGAAGCCTCTCACAAGCCTCTCTCTAGCCTTTGGAAGCACACTTCCAAGTAAGGGTTTTTTCTTCCTTTCTCATTTTTTTCCAATTTTCATTAAGTTTGTTTAGCGTTTTAATTTCAATTATGAATGTTGGGGTATTGTTTCACACCTCCCTCATACTTCCCTCTTTATGTTTAAATGATGGGATACCCCTTTCTCTCTCATTTAATGCCTCCCATGTACACCTGTTACTATGCCGAAATTCCGAAAGGAACTTCTCCCGCCTCATTTACATTCAAGCAATAATTTTGTATCATGAACCTAAATTCCATTAAAATTATTGGGAAATGTATATATATAAACTAATTACTATAAATTACATGTAAATTTGATGAGTAACCCCTTTCTCTCTCATCAACCTTTTTTATGATATCTTATGTCACATCGTTACGCTGCCGAAATCGCACCGATTTTGTATGCAAATGTCATTGTGAAGTGAATATCATTCCCATTTCTCCATAAAGGGTATTCACCATTATGCACATTTACTTATTGATTGAAAATTTTCAGGTATGAATTCCACATTCCTTTATCGTGGAATAAATTATTGTGTTTTATGAATCCATGTTTTATTATCCATGTGGCACACTTATGCATGAAATGAAATATTTAAGAAGGGTGCGCCCTTAAATCGCTCCAATGAATTAGGTAAAGTATAGTTTCATGATACGTCATGTGCAATGAGTATTTACTCATGCTAATTCAAGTGAAATGAGGGTTTACTCGTGCTTCATGTACAATGAGGATTTACTCATGCTTTATGTGCAATGATCCTTGGCTCAGGCTAATTCCATGTTATGTGGTGTTGCCACGTTTCCATGTTATGATTATAATGCTTTATCATGCCTTTATGATCATGTTTCTTTTATGCTCTACTGATATGCCTATTTTCTAACATGTATTGTACTCCTCATGTTATTCCATGTGTACTCCCTTACTGGGCTTTATAGCTCACCCTTTCTTATGCATGTCCTCAGGTTATCCCATGCAATGATACGTACGAGGGAATGTAGTGGTCATGTAAAGGAAATTTTCAATTAAGATGATGTATTTAATGTTTTATGTTTTTTTGTAATGATCATAAGACCCAAATACATTGAACCTCTCAATCTTGTTTGTTGTATCGAGTGAATTTTTATGTAATTAATCATGTTTATGTTGTAATAAAAAGTAGGGTTTTCACAACATTCAAATTGGTCGGGGGTAAATATGAATGCTCTCCATCAATGGGTAGGGTGTCTAGGTTTTTTTTATTGGAATTTATGGGGGTAAAATTTAAGTGATATATAATTCCCCATTAAAAAAATTTTCTTGTGAAAATAATCCTCATGTTATTTTTTAACATGGTGAGGCTCCTAATATCGGCCTTTTAGAATTTTTTTAAGTAATAATAAAAATCTATAAATTCATCCAGGATCCTAGATATATCTACCGTATAACACAACTTAAGGATGACCTCATGATTCTATTGGATTCTTGGGTAGGACAGAAAGCGATACATGTGTTTGATTAATGCGACTATGATATTTAGGTAGTGGTAGGACACATTACATGTAGTGGGAAGCTCTATAATGAAAATGTTTGGAGTGTCATGTGTCTATAACAACACCAATAGTTATTAAGTGGATAGGATTTCACAAAGTTAGTCCTCATTCCCATTGTACAGTGGGATGTCCTGTTTTGGTCACTGTATGATCCAATAGATCTATTTACAAAATTGATAGTTGTAATAACATAGACCTACTAACCTATAGGTTTTTGGAAGTGATGGGTTCACATATGATAATTTTACACAAAATAATGGTGTTTTATCTAAAGTATTGTCTATATTAATATCCATTTCCATATAAAATGGGGTATACAAATAAAAAATATTGGCATCCCCCTATGTCTTAGTAGGTTTATCATTTTTGTTTGATAGATAAACTCTAGACCATGATTTCTCCCCTACATACACGATGTAGGTGGAAATGAGAAAATATAATGGTATAAGAGAAATATACATATAATGAAATTGAAAGTAATCCATGATTTCACCCACCTAAAGGTATTTTATATGATAATTACAAACCTCATGATTATCGATATCAAGGATTATTATTCTTAACTAATTTGATATTTCCCCGATATCTGTGGAGGATAAGAATGTGTCAATTCCTAGTCGTTTAGAATCTTAGATATTGAGATATCGATGGAATTGTTAAATTTCTGTTCTTTATATCACTATATTATTTTTGTATCTGTAATAAAACATTACATAGGATTTTATTGAATTTTTTCTTGATTAGCATGGTCAAAAACTATGGTAGGTCCTTTATGGAATCTGCTTATCCACCATTCCCAGGATGGATTTTCAAGGAAAGGGTTTTATCCTTTATGGGGAATACCACCATCTCAGAAGATACAATTACCTGAGAGCCCCCTAAGAGGATTTATTCATTATGGGATAGCCCACGATAGTTTTTGGTGGTACTCGTGATAGGGAGAATCATCCTAGACCATCCTAGTGGGTAGATGGTGTCTCAATACCAATGAAGAGAGGAAATTCCCTTGTACAACATATTTATAGGAGGTAGGGGTTTTAGTTATGGTATAGGTTACTAAATCTGTACAAGAAGCCTCATTTAGAAAATTATTGGTATCCATACCCCAAATTCATCGTTATCAATTATAAATATGAGATGATAGAGTAGATAAGTGATCATATTATTCACTAGAGGAAAGAACATTCAGGGAATTTTTTGTAGAGGCTCCAAAAATTCTTTTTTTATAATGATCCATGGAATGCCTCATGATTGGTCTCTATCAGTGATAATGTTTTTAGGGAACCACAACTTTTTCAATGTAGAAATCCATATCTTGTGTCTATATATTCCCTATTTATTCATAACAATGATGGATGTAATTGATCCCTATTTGTTGAATGTGTTTGGTGGAAGATAACGGGTGTGGATTTACATGATAATTGGTAGTTGTGGATTCTTTATCCATAGATACGTTGTTTGGGATTGCTACACTATCAGGCCTCCAACCTGCACCCCTATTAGTAGTGTGTCATCTAAAATTTCATATAGCCTAATTCACGTGGAGAAATTTGATATTCTTCATTACATGTGTTTGATGAAGGTGATCCTCAAAATTTCCAACATCATTCGACTTCTCTATGGAAAATAATGAATTCACATTAATTATTTGAATCCATAATACCTATACTTTACCATCTTACCCAAGTTTTTGGATAATATTTTTAAATGAGGTTCACCATTTTGTTTTTTGATGATTATTTTTCTGTTCACATTCACGATTTTTTCTATTATTTTCCTCCTCCTAGATTTGTTTGTCTCCTAGGACCAATCATGGCCCTTCCATTGTGTCTTCATTCTCTACATCCATGAATTATAGTGGTTGGTGGCCTCAATCACTAGTGAAATTATGTTGAATCATTTACCCAAATACGATGATGATATATTTGAATCATACGTATATAAATACCTCCATGGAGTTCATTTCCAATAATGTTTCTTGCCCATAGTTCTGAGATATATTGAAGAATATTATTTCCAACAACATATTCAAGTGGATAATGGTTAATTATAATACATATGTCACAACAGGGTTGTTTCTTTTAATAAAAGCTAAAAATGATGATGGGAAATTCTTATTATCTATAATTGTTATGTATTTCAAGAATCATTATAGTATTACTCTATTATATAATATGGACTCTCTTATATGTGAAATACTCAATATAGGAACCCATATATCCCATATTTACAATGGTAACGCAAATGTAAAAGACATATGAAATCAAATGATAAATGCCTAAGGAATCAAATGTACTTTTAATGAGGAATTTATTTCAATGCTTTACTATGGATAAATTCATAAACTCTTGTGGGGATGGGTAGGTCATATGTTTAATTTATTGTGGGGATTGATTGGTCACAGGTTTAATGTCTTGTGGGGATAGGATAGTCACATGTTTAAAATCTCGTAGAGATATATTGGTCTATGGTTCTATGTATTATATCAATGAGCTGGTCATAGTTTTAACACATTTTTGGGAAAGGGTGTATGGTGATGGGTTATCTATTTTTTTCCATGGGGAATATGATCAAACATTCATTATGATACTTCCAAAGGGGAGATCTGATTAATATATGTTGTAATGCTAGGATTGAGATATATGTATTAATCCTACACCATCTATTGGGATATAAGGATCAAAACTATTTATTTTGACTCCATATTTTATTCTTTAGTGATGGTATCAATCCATTATTTTTAACGTCATCTGGTAAGGATGCATATGTTGCAAACAGAGTGATTGTCATAGGATGGTGTGGGATATATACATCGATTCCACCTTAGAGGTAGGGTATTGAACAATCTGAGTCACACATGGTGCTTATTCCCACACTATTTTGTGTGTTTTCAATGATACAAGAAAGATAATATATTAATTATATAAATACATGAAATAATGATTCAAGGAGTTTAGTGGTAGGAAGTTCACAAGGTTATGATTTGTATATGAAAATTTTTTTTATATTATCAAGTAGAATCATCGAATACAAAATTTTATTGTGATGTTTTCTACACCAAGTATTTTTGTGAATTATATTGAAATTTAAAATTCTCAGAATATAATAGTTTGTCATTCCATGTGATTTCTAGGATTGTATTGGAGTATTATATAAAATATTATTTTTTAATGAATCCTCAGATGTTGTTATTTATTTAAGTATAATTTTTTAATATAATTATATAATTGACAAATAAATATATTTTCATTTATGTTTTATAAATTATTGATCATCCAATAAAGACCCTGAAGATATTCGTAGTGATAAAAGATTGAAATATTTATGGAATAATGTGCTGAATTGATTGAAGCTTATTTATTAACACAAAATAATTTTTGGAATTCACGAGGGTAATTTTCTATATATGTGAAGGTGTAAGGAAATATTGTATTACAACATCATCCACTATCAACATCTTAAATTGGATCCTCTATTTTATCCATTTATTTAGGTTTTTTTCATTTGGGAGTGATTTTCATTTTGGGTGTCACAAAATAATGTTATACCTCTCATAAATCGTACCACTATTAGTTATTATTATCTAAAAAATAAGACATGTGATATTATTGAACCCACAAGGAAAAATGATGGTTATTACACTACTTTAATATCAATGAGTATAGGGGTAATGATGCTACTATGACTTTTCTAGATTGGTTTCTGCCCATTGATAGGTTTGATTTTTGAAACCTATAAAGGGAATGAGATTTCGTGTTTATACCAATAGTATATCAATGGATTATTGTATGAGTAGAAACCCTCCATTAATAATGGTCTGTGTCTAGGGGATGTACAAACTCATTAGCTCTATCTATATAAATGTAGATATATGATATTTTATATCTCAAAAATGTTATAATCATGTGTTCTCTAATTATTTAATGTACTTATTTCACTCATTTCACTCGATGAAATTTTTTTGTATTTTTAAATTATTTTATTTTATACATCTAATTATATAATAATGTTAATAGTATAATGATTTATTAAAGATTATATATTCACCCATTTTTTTTAATCTCCATTTGAGACCCAATAAAAATACATTATTAAAAAAATTATCTCTTTGAATTCCTCCCACTACATAATCTAAATTTCCACCATTGGTTTTGGTTTTAATTATTTTTTGTCAAAACATTCTTCACATATAATTCTAAATAATAGATGTGTAAATTAATGTTTAATATTTTTAATTATTAAAAAATATATTTTCCATTGAAATGATTAAATTTTATTTTATTTATCTACCAAATTTTTAATTAAAGGATTTTGTCCATCATTGAATAATGTATCCAACTATTGGTTGTTCCTACAAAAATGAGTACAATTTATATATTCGATTAAATTTATTTTATAATATTTGAACAATTTGATTAATAATATCTATAATGGTTAAAAATTCAATTCAGATTTTATTCTTGAGTCTCATTAAGGCAATGAATGGATTAACAATCAAATTGTATTTTCACTAAATTCATATTATTCGTAGATATTTATTACAACTAGAAAATGGTAGTAATAATATTATTAAATATTTTAAAATTAAACATATATTCAACAAAAATTCTGATATATTATAACGAATTTCATTTTGCATCTCCTGACCAAGGGCTGTTAATTTTTTTCATCTCTGGAGTTACCATGTGGCCTCAAGATGTAACCATGTATATTAATTGATATATATTTACTAGGAAGGTATAATGTGTTACCTTGGGAATAGTAAAAGATTATATTAGGCTAAAACACATTGAAATAAAATAATTACATCCTAAATATAAATCATTATTTTAAAAAATGTAATAAATCATAGATACAGGTTATATGAAATGTAATTTGGCATCACACCATCAAACCTAATCATGATTGTATAAAAATAATGATCGTAATAATCTAATAGTATATTCATATATATAATGAAATAAATGAAAAAAAATTATATATTAATACATTAATATCCCTATCCCTCGTATCACCCCATCATCCTATATATATGATCTATACCGGTTGATCTTGAAACTTCATGCTATTTCTCTACCAAATTATTTTACTAAAGATGTCTACATGGTAACCCATGTTCAATGGCCATCTGAGAGGGTTTTGAGTAAAAACATACAGAGTACCATCTACGGGGACCAATATATTACAAGTGAGAAATTTATATAGTATGTGTTATGGTAAGAATACATAATCAATGAGTTATAATAGATAAATAATCATCAATAATCAAAATGATCCAACACAGCACCTGAGTTTGATATTACCTTTTTCAACTAATGATGGATTTTATTTGGAATGTTCCATGTTATTTTATCAATTATACTGCTTAATGTCCAAATACCAGGTAATAAGTTGGGGTCTTGATATGAAATTAGTGAAATAACTGATTTTTTGGAAATGGGTATAAAAAATCCTACAATAGAATGTATATAGGCTGAATCACATTGTATCAACAAAATAAATAAAGACGCATTACATATGGAATGACTTCATACATGGAAATATCATATAATTATTATAATGTGATCATCAACCCACCTAGTAATATCTTCAATTGCAATAATAACATCCTACCAAATAGGCTTGAAACCAAATCTATGGTAACCAATAAAGAAAATCCAAATATCGCAAGGGTGAAAGCGTAGGTGACATACAAGATTTTTTTAATGGTCATATTATCTAAATACAAAGGGATATACAAATTCATTTAATAATTATATAAAAGCAAAATACAAGGGGATTTCCCAAGGAATTTTACATATAAGAACACTAAATCGTAGTTAATCACTTTGGATATCCACATAGATGTAAATAATTAGTCCCATGATGTATCATAATCCTTATTTCATGAGGACATGTGGTATTTATGTCCCTCTTGTAATCTATCACAACCATATCTCAAGGGTTTTTTATATTCACGAACTAAATCATATAATCATTATTGGCCACATTGGAGAATAAAAAACATGTTCTTTATTTCCATATCAGGATCAAATGGTTAACTTAGGTTCTAGTGTGAAACATGTAATCATATATTATAGTTACTATTGACACCCTATCATGATTAATATATCACATGGTAACACTTCAGGCCCCCTAGGTCACATGAAAATAGAAACACCCACCTTGGTTTCCTCAATCACTAACTCATCTCTTGGGCAAACACACATCACTCATAGGGAATATGATCCCTTTACATCATTACAATCTCAACTTATTCTAGTAAACATTGTTGTAATATTCGTATTAGTGTCATATAAAAGACATTTCATCAATAAAATCCATTTTATAATCACTATAGGTTAGTCATAAAATAATAAACCTAATCATCTATATGTGTTGCGATTATCTACCATGGTAATCAAATCCTCATGGTGGAAAAATTATCTACCCACATTCTCTCAATTACCACGGAGGAAAAAATCAACCTCAAGGTTATACAATGGCCTACAAGGAATAATCACAACAAAACTATCACATCCCATTAACCTAACGTCACTAAATAACCTACCCAAAGGGAAATTATGGTTATGAAATCATTTAAACCCCTTGAGGATAATACTTATAATTCAATACAATTTAAAGTTAATCCATCATACTATAGTGGTTTGCATACCCAGCCACTGCATGGGGGACTGTTGAGGACCCTGAAACAATTACTAATTAGTTTTATAAAATTTAATTAATTTTAGAAAATTATTAAATGATTGGTTAATAAGTCATAGTAATGAGACAAAATATCACCAACAATATATAATGTGTTTAAAAAATTGGGTGACTCATAGGGACTAACTTCTTCATTCCCAAAGTTAAATATAATGAATCCGAGCCTAGAAAAAAAAATGTACACTCCTTCAACTCTACTATCTACTAATAACAACATATCCAGGACAACAGTTCCAATAATTAAATAAATAATTTATAAATAATTATCATAATGAATTTATCCAATTACAAATTTATGTCAATTATAAAATATCCCAATGACATCTACATAATAAAATGGTGTCCTAACAATCCTGGAAGGTCTATGGAATTCACCTGAAACCACCTCAAGAAAAACCACAATCAACTAATGCAGATTTAAAATCCAATACAATCTAATTTACTGAAAACACATAATAATTAACTCTCACAACATACATTCCATGTAATTGATTTTGACGTAGTTTATAAATTTCCTTATGATTTTATTCGATAAATATACTAAAACCCTCATCATTACGAGAGAAATTATCTTTCCCATGGAAAAATTGGTGAGGGAAATCAATTTATGATTATATCCCCATTTAATGAATATTAGTAAAATTCATAGTAAAAATGTGTCCTATGGAATCATAGTGAATAGAACCCCATATCCTAACAACTTTTAGAATGAAATCAAGTAACTGTATGATCAAATAAATATGAGTGAATACTGATTGTCTAATCTATCTCATTGTATAGTTCCCTAAACAATTTAGTTTTTTACTACTATTGTAGCCCATTATGGAATGACCTGTTGTAGGAATATAATTTCTGCAATGACCCATGTCCATACCCATCTCACCCAATAACATAAAACAAATCTCTGGACTCAAAATATATATAAATGAATATAATTAATATGTTTTAACACATGTAATTCCATATGAAATATTGATTATGAAAGTAACCACTATTACATAGTGAAAATTTTAAATTACATTGGAATTTCTCAACACCTACAAAAATGGATTTTTTAAACCTCTTCATCATAGTGCTTCCTTTCCCAATAAATTCACGCAGACCCTTCAAAAAATAGTAAAAAATATAAAATGGTTGTTAATTAATTATAAATTCCCCATGTTATATCTTAGAATATTTATTTTCATTCCACTATGACACTCTAAATAGAAGGTGAATAATTTCTCAAAAACAAACACGTCATTAATAACCACTATTGAATTAGCAGGATAGCATGATTCCATTTTTGAATATTATAGTAATTAATGATGTTATTCATCAATTAATCCTCATACATATGGAACACCCAACAATATTCCATTTAAAATTGATATGATTCTAATTCATGATACTCCAAAGCATAAAAAACCAGATGCCAACTTTAGTGGTCCATCGACACACTCAATACTATCTCCACCCCCAATTCCCATTATAATACCAACATTATAGTCATTCATCCTATAATTGACTATTCAAAAAAAACATCATCACCCACTAAGGAGAAATCCCAAATCTCAATCATCATGCCTCAACTATTGATTAAATATTGAGATCATTCCAATACCGAAATTGATGACTTTTGAAGTCATCTGATCTAATTCAAGAGTTGAATAACCAGCTGACAATAGTATTTATCATGTTATAACACAAGAACAGAAACATCATTATTCTGAATCATCCTTATATCATATAAAAACCATAATAGGCCTGATTCTATATCCAAGTTCCACCCATACAAAAATAAGAACATAAAATATATTATTATACATGGAACCTAGTCAAAATAAACTCATAATTACACATTTATATAGATTTTATATCCACTATACAATGAGTATATTCATTAGATACATGAATCCACCAACTTGTATCCATTACTCTAAAACTCATGTTTTATCTATTAAAAAATAAAATTATTAAATCTCTTCATCCCACTCATACCCAGGAACTTAAAAAACCTCCAACTCTGCTATTTTATAGATCATGGTATTTTCTTCTATAGTACTTGATAAATTTATATTTTAAACAAGGTATATGAACTTTAATTGGATAAGGTAAACTCCCAACCATATATATATATATATATATATATATCCCCATACCCCTCACAGTGAAAAACCTCAATATATTTCAACAACACGGCTCCCATAGAAAATTGTTTCAATGAAAATACATCAAATAACTGTATCATTGCACCCTGATCCATTTTCACATACCTCACACCATTAGATGGAATATCCTATTTTATATATACATTCAATAATACCATACCATAGTAATCTAATCAGTATTATAAGTACAATTCTCTTACATACACACAAATTATTGAAAAACTCTAGAGGAACACATGTTAAAAGTGTTTATACCTCAAACTTATCTAATACTAATGGGGAAATGTCTAGAATATTAAAAAATAAATATCTGGACTCCAATTACCATGGTTCATATGTCAAAAAACCTTGGATTAAATGTATTATTAGGTAACCAAGCCCCTCAAGAGTGCTATTCTCACCAATCTAGAAGTGCCAATAGAACTAGTTTTTAAAAAATTGTCTTTTCACCATATCGAGGTATTCCATAATATAGCCTACTATCCTGAGAATCATTCCAAAATAAAAATCATCTTACATTATCTAATCATCCTAGATCCTACTATATAATAACAAAAATATTCACATAATAGAAAATTAATATCGAATCAATTTTTCCATATTTATTTTCCTTCATTCACATTGAAACTAAACACCCATAATAATGCACCCCAATTTGTTTCTTCTAAAGGACCACGTGGTATCCATACCTATAACACAATAACATGTATCACATAATGTCTATTGATCTCAATAAAAATCATGTACCCATGATTTCATCTCTAGTGAACACAAATGTTAGGTATAATTCTTCCCATGGGACACTATCATATAGAATATCTCAATACAACCATAATACATGGATCACAAATATCCTGATTTTTATATCAATGAATGAGGATCACCCACCTACCAATAAACCACATATAATATAATCAGAAGCTCATTGGGTATTATCCATGCCCCCATCTTAAATTTTCTAATGTAACCGACATTCTAAAAAACAAACTCTACTATTAAAACATATATATCAGGCATCACATGAAAATTCATCATCATACTAGGTAACTAATATTCATCACATATACAAATATTGAAAAACCATCTCAATCCTTACAATCAGATCATTATACATTCATATACATAATGAAAACACCCCACCATGGCCTTTATCAATTACACCATCTCCACAATTTTCATTTATTTATATTGACACCAATAATATTTATCAAAAATATTATTTAGGGTTTTTGACACAATAAATCATCAACTGTATTTATCTTTTATCTTGAACTTGAATTATTAACATTGGGTTTTTTATTAGGGAATTCCATACCCACCCAAACCCAGTAAATGTAACTGTTAATATCTTGTGTTCATGGGTTATATTTTAATCTTCAAGTAGAATCCCTAATTAGAATCCACATGACATATAATCATAAAAAATTACATTCTTCAATAGAGTATAATTCCTTATTTCTATTATATAGAAATCAAAATATAATTTTTTGACACGTTGAATAGTCAAACCCTCAATATTAGTAATTTAAATCTTAAAAATGAAGGGGTATGTAACGTGAGTCCTACCTATAAATTTTAATTCATTTACATATGTATAATTATAAGAGGGATGGTGCTAAAAAACCATATATGATAAATATAAAACCTAGTAAGATCAAAATAAGTGAAATAATATAATAAATAATGTAAAACCTTGAATAGAAATATTATAAGCCTTATAACATGTGCTACTTATTTGAAGTATATTTTACTAATAAGTATTAATATCCGAATAAGATACATTTGAACACTTTTATTTTTTAATTTCTATAATACTTGTAAACAGTAAGAAACAAAAAAAAATCTATAATTATACTTTGTAACATCACATAGTCAAATACATAGATCGGTATATAAATATATGTCCTTGGGTTCCCTGAATTGTTCTTCCCCATATAGGAGATGTTTTGAGTTTCATTGAGGGTATTGAGTCTTATTGTGAGTATAATATTCACTTATAATAGAGAGAAAAATACTATTTTAAAAATGAAATCTGTAAAATAAACTAATATATTACAAAAATATAAAAAATACCAACAACATTCAATATAAATACAATGTGTAATCATACTATCAAATTAACTCATGGTTATACAAACATACAACAAACTGTCCCGGATTTGGTTGATCATATATATAATGTTTTATAATAAATAATATAATATATGCATATACTACCATCATTGTTATCTTTTCCTATCATAGAACATTGAGCATCATCCCTACATAAAACCATGATCAATAAATTATAATCAGGTTCCCATGTTACATGGACACTCATGAATGTTGTGAGTACAACATAGTACGATACCACTAAAGCGGTCCCCTACATCACTAGTAAGAAGTGTATGTTTATTCTAACTTTGAGTATTAATCACATTTTAATATGAAATAAATGACAATTTTCTCTCTAGGTTGAGTTATATCCATTAAATATCATATATCCCCAAGTCCATGTGGCCTGTAATACTATTCTAGAGGCTGAGAGATATGTCATTCTTGCATCACCGCATTTGTCACTACATGATTATGTCTTGCATATGTTACCGCCAATCTATATAACAACCAAATAATTTTAAAATCCACCCAATGTAAATTACTACAGATATTAAAATACCATATAATAAAATAATAGAGAATAACATGAAAAATATTAATATCATTTAATGCAGAAATACTCACCTTGTAAATATTCATAAAATATGTTTCATGGGTTACCATTCTAATGATCAAAATCGATCTAATAGTTGAATCCTTGGTTCTTAGGCATAATTTTTAATAGTTATCCCAATGTAATAAAATTTCATTTACGTGTAATTATGAATATGAAAAACAGTTTATTCCAATTGTATTTTCATAGGTGTTTCTTATTGGCTACCATTGAATCATATGTATTCACATATGCATTCCCAATAGACCAGAAGGAAAAATCCTTATGAATCCCCATTGAATTTATTCATGAAGTCCATGGGGAAGATTTTTTCTTATCTAATGATTAATATAAATATCTCATATGTTTGAATTTTTTTTTGAATCAATCTCATATAATAATGGTCAAATAGAAAATTTTATAACCTATCCTCATCAATAAAGCTATATCAGAATCAAAGGGTTTACCCTGAGTCAAGGTTGACACCAATAATCATCTATACCCTTTACCATATACACTTTATTAGGTTCAATATAGAATGGGGTAACCCTATTGGGTCCCCTAGGCTACATTAAAACATAGACAGCCTACATGGGCTCCTCTATCTCCAAATCATCACTCATGTCAACATCCACAAATCAGAGGGAATATGATCCTTATGAATCCGTATTAATGAAATATATTCAATTAGAAAACAAAAATAGTAATATATATATATATATATATCAAACAAGTGATATATGTCACACCTAGGTTTTTGAATTCACCTTCGTTCCAATTTGGGTCAGGTTCTTAGTTACTTTCTCAAGAAATGGGTGTGATGGGTTTGAATTTTGGGGGTAATATTTCATTCTATTTTTTTCTAACATTTTCTCTTGGGTTTCTTTGGAGGTTCTGGAAAAAAATGAATTCTGTTGGGGATACATTTCATGTGGCATGGTTGGTGCATGATCTGTAGTAACCATTCACCCTACCTGGGTAACCGTGGGGTTTGGTGTCTTGTGGAGACAGAACCTACTTCATGGACATCATCCTCGGGCCAATAACCATGTGGTTGTTTACTTCTTTATAAGAGGTGGTAGAAAATTCATTGTACTATGTGAAAAACTATGCAGTCAAATAGTTTGGCATGTCGAGATCCATAAAATTCGTTCCCCCATTTTCTATATCCCAATTTTTAACCACTTTGGCCCCCTTTCATGACCCTCTAGTACCCCCTAGACCTACGTGTTCCTCCCTTTATTTTATTCCCTCACTGGGCTCTGATGTTTCTGATTTTTTGTAGTAGATTCTTCAAGAAGACATCATGTAATTGAATTCTCTCTAATTCTCCTCCATTATTCTAGGAATTCCTCCATATATCATTTGGGTTCCCTATCTTCCATTCATTTGGTTTCAATTTTTGTATTATATCTGATTCGATTGTGTTCAATAATGATTGGTAGGTTGTGATATTTCTTATCTAAAGTTCGGATTAGGTGAGATTGAGGTTTCATAATCGATGCAAGAAATTTTCACATCCATGGTAGGTGGTTCAAAGAATTATCTTTTTTAAATGTCTCAAATAATCTTTTTGTGTATTTATTACATTAGAGCAAATACAATATGTGGAGATAAAATATATTTTTTAAATGATTTTTCCTTTATAAGTGGTGAAGAGGGTTTTTTGTGAGAAAATGGATATATGTTTTGTGTGTTCTATTATGATGTTTCTTGAATGGGTCATAGTGATTTTTGTGGAAGCTATGAAATGTGTTTTCAAAGACACCTATATTGTAGGTGTGTCAAAAATATGGTTTTTTGAGAAAATGTATTTTCTATTATATGATGGTTACCTTATGGTACACTTTTAATTTTGGTTGATTATTGGTGAAAAGATTACAATTTTGATGAACGAAAAGGTTTTTTGGGACATTGGATTGGATAAGGGGTCTTGGACCATGGAAATAGTGTACCTATATGTGTGTTTTTTGTAGGTTATTCAAAAATGGGTTCCTTGAATTATTTTAATGGCATGAAACTTTAGTCATTAATTTTGTGTGTGTGTGTAAAAAAATAGTGGTTGATTCTAAAATATATGGGATGCTTCATAATGATTTGTGGATGTGGTAATTTTTATTATATGTTAAATGGTATTGAAGAAATGGGAATCCCCTGTATCTTGGTAAGATAACTAGTTCTCCTATACTATATGTATTGGAATTGGATTGTCCTTAATTATTCTAGTATGAATAAGTATTAAAAAACTAACTATACATTAAGATGTTGGGAGACCACCATGCCAATGGGGTTTACCCTCCTAGTGTCTCATGCATGAGAAATATGTGATTGTGGTGTCTATGAATCCATACAATGAGGTACAAGTTCGTACTGTCATATTAGAGCTAGATTGAACCTAGTGATTTTCCCATGTTTCTCTATTGTCATAATATTGTGCCATATGTTGTCATACATTGGACCTAAAGTGTATATATTTTTTTTTAAAATCTCTTTTTCTTTTTATGAAAGTTGTTATGAATGGATTTCTTTGTATGTGTTCCCCTTCAAAAATTTTACCACATAAAAGTATTCCTATGAATTTTTTAAATTATTTTACCTTAAGAAGAATGTTATATTGCTTTCCAAATGTTATATCATGGAATCACAGTAATTTGGTGGAATATTACTGGGATATGGTTCACACCCAACATACAAATTTGGGTGTATGTAGACCATGTTCAATGTTTTTTCCAGGTAATGTTGAAGTAGACAGTGATTGAGTATTGGGTTTCTAGTGGTATTATTTTTTGGATCATGGTGGCGGTGGCCTGAGGATGGGTCTCCTCTCTTTCACGAAGGTTTCATATAGTGTTGTTTTACCCTTCTATTGCGGTAATTTTTGGTTTTTTGATTATATTTGTAAACCAAAAATTTATGAAACTGGTTATTCCCTATTTTGTTGTGCATTTTTTGTTTTAGATTTATTGTCTTGTTTGGTTTTAATGTTTCTGTAAATGGGTAAATTATTTTCCCAATGCATGTTATTGATTCTCAAGAACTAGTTCCCATCCATTTTGGATTGGGAAAACCCATTGGGCCATGCCACGGACTATGCCAAGAACTAGGTAAAATGAAAACCCATCTTGGTTTGTGAAAAAATTGTATCAGAGTAGGTTGCACTCACTTCAGTCATGTTCCTTATTGAAGGATTCTATGTAGAGCAGATATATGATTTTTGGGACATGATGTCTTGGTTATGAGCATGGTGTCTGGCCAGAACACCATGTGATTGGACTAAAGTATCCAGTTAATTTTTGAATAATTTGGGCCATATGGTTCTTTTGGTTCATATAATATTTATTCTAGGAAATAATATGGTAGATTTTTCGGTGGTCTTAGGGAGATCAATGGTCTTGGAAAACCATATACAGGAGGGGATAGTACACTGGAACAATCTACTTGATGATGGTGTGACTATATTATATCCACCAACCATATATCAGAGTCACCCATCTATAATAGTTTAAATCCATTGAAAAGCGGCTTGTGTCTCTTTTGGATTTGGAAATCATTTGGAAAAATATTAGTCAAATATTTTGAATACTGTATTTTATACGGGAATTGGTTTGTATTGGAAATATGGAAAATGAGTTCCCAAAACTATTTTGAATGGAAAATTAGAAATGATTATTTTCATGAGACAATAATGGTGTAAAATGTGAATTATTTCAATGAGATTGGGTTTTTAAATTCAATATATCATTTTATCATCAATTTGTTGTTCTGAAAATGGGTGTTTGTTTTCCAAAATGGGTTTGTAAAATATGTTTTAAATTATAATAAACGAGTTACTAATTAATTTTTTTTATGAAATGTGGTATCTAGTAAAATTAGACATGATTTGAAATGGGTAAACTATTTTTGAATTGACGTATAGTGATTTAGATTGGGTTTTAATTGAAATTGTTTTTGATTTGTTCATTTGAGAATATTAAAAAGCTATAATTTTTATTTGAAATTATTGTTCAATCGAGTAATCGAATTTGTTGGTTGAATTTTGTTTTAGAAAATGGGTATGTATTTTTATGATCTTTGGTAATCTCATTGGTTACCACATGCATGGGTAATGTGGGGAAAAGTGTATGGGTTTCCATTATAGAATGATAGATTCAAATGTGAGACCCCATGGCATGCCATAAATGAATGTGCAACCAACCAATCCTATTTTATTTTTTAAAAGAAGGATCCTTTAATGATACAGTTTTGTGTATTTTTTTGTATTTGTGAATGTAGTTGTGAGGTGTTTTGATCTTGAAAATCCTTATTATATTAATATTGTGTCAATTTTTCATTTTTAGTGAGATGGATTTGTAAATAATGGTTAGCGTGTTCTTGTTGATGGGTTAGGGACACCTTGAGTAGTTTCCTATATGCGTTCAATGTTTTTTGTGGTACTTTTTGTCCAATGGGGATGTTTTATTGGGTCCTTGGTATTCCTTGTTGAAGAGTGTATGACCCCAACCCCAATGAAGAATTAGTGCACATTCGTGGTGTGACAACATGTGGTTCAAATTTTTTTGACCATTCTTGTTTTCAATTTAAGGAATGTCTTATTGTCTTTTATGGTTGGGTATCTTTCACTATCCCTATATTTCAGTTAATAAAATATCATCGCAACATGAGATAATATTCACAAGGATTTGAATGAAGATTTGATTTCTTTGAGTTTTCAGAATCGTTGAATGTGAATTCAGACACCTTGGTTTCTAAAGTTTTTGTTTCGAGAAGCTAAATGAAAGTATAGTGAGTAAAGTAGAACTAGTTTGGATTTTTCAGTGTTGAATTATTTTTTTAAAACGTATTTGGATCTACATAGGCACCTTCTGAGAAAGGGGTCAAGCTAGCATGCCAGTGTGGTGAATCTCATATTAAGAGTATGTTATGTCAATTTTAGAAAATCTTGTTCAATTTAGACTTAGTTTAATGTCCCTTACTTTGTAAGGAATCTTAAGATGAAATGTTCAAGATCAGTGACATCGTGCAGCATCATGTCCTCTCATAAATGTAAATTTGGATGTTGTGTAATCTTTTGAGAACCTCTATCTTAATAGAAGTGTGTTTTCTTTTGGGAAATCCGGAATTCTACTACATTAGATGGATGTTATTTTCATTTATGAATTATTCCAATACTCTCACTAAAAATGGAATTTAATTAATTTCCTGAATATTCTTATTCCTTATTTCAGTGAAGTTACATGTCAATATGATGTGGGCCTCAGGGTGTACTGTGTTCAGATAGCTATGTCTAGGATGTGGTGTTATTTCTTTTTGAACCAAAAGGATTGGTTTTTATTGAGGGTATCTAATACATGAATTAAATTGATTAGATTCTTAAAACATCAAATATACATCCATAGGTCCCAGAGTGATTTTGGAACATAGTCATGAAATCCTTGGGGTAAAATGAAGCTTGGCATAGAGTTCATCATCAGCGTGAAAATGGAGAATGTTAAACATCATGTGTATCTGTTTCACTCTGAAACACCCTATTCGGTGTAAAGGTACAGAGGGACCTTGTTTCTTCCTTTCAATCCTCATGCGGGGAAGTGTCCCTAATTCTATATAAGGAGGTGTGTTTATATCAAATATATAAACACCAGTTCTTGTACCCTTTGTGATCTGATCATCTATGTGTTTTTCAATGTATCGTCTTCCATGTGAAACAATCTCGGTTTTGGTTTGGTATCATCTGAGAATGGTAATGACTTTTAAGAGTAGTGAACTACCTTGAGTTTTCCTTTGGGTTAGATACATTTTGGTCAGACCCATTGGGATGGGGATTTGGTATGGGTCACTTTTCAAATATCATTCTGAGTTAGTTGACTGAATAAGTTGGTTCTTATTGTGGGGAAACCATCATGGGTCTCCCTAAAATTCCTCTATAAGAAATTAATTTATGCTTATTCCTTATGTTTTGGGGTTTATTTAGGCCTTCCCATGTCATCTTCTTGGTTTTCATCAAGGCGTTTTCTTGGAAAATGGTATTATTGTTCAAATCTATCTAAACCCATAATTTTCCTTGAGTAAATATTTGGATTTGATCATGCCTAACAAAGGTGTTCATTGAATTAAGGTAATTGGATTATTCATCACGATGCATTTTGAACTTGTAATCTTATGTATATAATGAAATTTGGATTTCACACGGTTATGTTTTAGGTTTTTAGATTATAAGAGGTTGGATTATAGGTTGGTGGATTTCATTTCATTTGATCGATCAAATGGTGGTGATCTAATTTTAGCAGTTTGTTGCACCAAATTGGGGAGTCCATTTTGGTCCCATGATTTCAACTTGTAAACATAATTTCTTGCATATATTTTTCATGTCTTCTTCTCATTGTCATTTTTCTGTAATAACCATGGGTGGAGAAGGAGTGTCAGTTAATGTTTCCAATTAAATAATTTGGATGACTTTCTCAGGGAAGAATGTGTTATGGTGTGGAGAATTTTCAAACCCAATTTTTTCAATTCACCTATTTTTTGTGTTGGGTATCATTATCAGTTATTTTATCAGATAACGAGTGTGAAGAATTTGAATTTTTGATGTATTATTTTCCTCTATTTGAGTTAAATAATTTTTTTCCTTGGGAATCTTTTTTTCTTTCAGAATATAATGGGTGATTTTGGGATGATAGATAACCATGTATGGTTGGTGCACAGTTAGTAGTACATGTGTTCCCTGCCCGGGAAGATGTGCGGTTGGTGTATGGGTGATACAGATCCTACTATTTGGAAATGTATAGTCATGTGTGTTGGCCCAATAACTGAGTAGTTAGTGTCCTTATTATCAGAGGCAGACACATGGTCACCACATATTTTTAAAAACCATGAAAAAATAATAACGAGTCCTGAATAGCTCAATAAAATTTGTTTCCACCTTTTTTATCTATATTATTTTTACCCCACTATCAAATTTTCTTATCCCCCTTGGACTCTAAATCTCTAAGAGATACTACCTAAATCTTCTCCCCTCTTGGTGTCCTATTTTTCTAGGTTAATTGTGTGAATTATTCAAGGAAAATATATGTAAGAGATTGATCACATTATTATAGGGTTTCCTCCGTATTTCACTGGGGTTCATCTTCTCTAGTTTGTAGGGTTTTATTTTTTGGGTTGGTGCATAATTAACTGGGTTCAATGCTGATGTCTAGGGTTTGATCTTTGATGTTTGAGGTTCGGTTGATGTGTGATTACTGATTAAAACTATATATTATACATCTCTTCACCCACTGTAGGTGGTTCTATGATTTTACATTTTCATATTTTTTAAATATGTTTTATTGTATTTATTTTTGGTCCATATATAAATTTTTGGCGATCAATGTAGTTTTTAAATGCATTGGGCTATATATGATGTGGAAATTTATTTTATGAAGGAAATTGGTTATATGTTCTGTCAATTATATTTAAATGTTTCATTAAAGGGAACTGTTCTTTTTGTGGATGGTGTGAAATGTGATTTCAAAGGCACATATGGTGAAGGTGATTCATAAAGTGGGGTTTCAAAGGAAATAAGTTTTCCATGTTATTATGTTTCCCTTATTGTGAACATTTAGTTTTATTTATTAATTTTACAAATAAAGGGATGTTTTCATAAAGAAATGTTTTCTTCTATGTGTGGATTTGTGAAGGGGAGACAGACCATGAAAATGGTGGAACTAAGGGGTGTGAAATTGTGTTTTTTAATGGATTTGGTATCCATGTATAACTGAAAGAGTCTTGATTGTGAAATGTATGGGACACTTGGTAATGATTTTCTGATGAGAAAATTTGTGTGATATGTGAAATGGGATTTAGTACATGTTAATCAGGGTTATCTTGGTTGGATGAAAATTAATAGTATGTTATAGGTCTTATTAGTGGGTTTTCTCAAATTCGTATTTCATTACTAACACATAAAACACTAAATAAACATTATGATGATGCGAGACCACTTGGGAATCAGTGTTTTCCCACCCAGTGGCTCGTTCAAGAAAAGTCTTAATTGTGGTTCCTAATCCACCCTACACTGAGGAGTAAAGTTCTTCTGTCCCAATCTAGCTATATTGACCATAGATATTTACCTATGGTTCTCTACCTTCATGATATGTTTCCATCTATTGTAATATGTTGGACCCCATATCTGTGTGTGTGTTAATAAATTCACTTAATATTTTTATGAAAGTGGTTGTTAATGAATTTCCTTAGGTTTTTTTTATTATATTTTTTACCCAATTAAAATATTCCTATAAATTTTTTAAATGTCATTACATAAATGATCATATTACATTATTATTAAAATGTTTTTGCGGAGAAAGTATTTACTTGGATTGAATCCTACTGGTCCTTGGCTTTCACTCCACAGACAACATTGGGTGTATGTAGACCTTGATCTAGGATTTTTCAAGGTAAATGTATAGATTATTGTAATGGAGGTTTGGTTATCTATTGGTATAATATTTCTGGATCATGGTGGTGGTGGCTTGTATAAGGGGCTCCTCTCATTCACATTAGTTTGGAATAGATTTTTTAGTCTCCTTATGTTAAAGGATTTTTTTGTATTTTTTATTAAATTTATAAAACATAAAATTTGGAACATGGTTATTACTTCTTTGGTTGTGAATTTTTAGTTTTGGATTTCTTGTATTATTGGTACAATTGAACTCGTTTCATGCCCATAGGAATCAGAAACACCCTTTAGTCAATGTCGTAGACATGGTTGGGAACCTTGTCGGATGGGGACCCAGCTTGGTTCGTGATAGTATAACCTCCAGACCCCCACCATTCATGTCACCGAAGGTTTTTTCTCAAGAATACACCTTATCCACCAACTATAAAAGGGGTTATATCTAGGTAATCACATCCCAATAAGCTATAAATTTTTTCTCTACATTCATATCAACAGTACTATACATTCAAAGTCATCACAAGGTTATATAAAAGACTATTAAGGTTAATCACACCAGAACTATCAAAAGCGTATACCATGAGGTCTCCAAAGAACCCACTGTATGTTCTACATTGAATAAGAAAAAATTTACACCTCTGTAAGTTTATAAATACCATAGAATTTTTTTTTTGTAATTCCCCAAAAAACATTAGAAATTAAGGCAGAAAACTAGTAAAAGAGAGACCATCCCAACATGTATCACATTTTCTATTAATTAATATGCATTTATTTTAAATTTAAACATTTATTTAAATTATTATTTGATTAAAAAATAGATACCACAAATAACATTACATATATATGGTGTAAAAACTACGAGAAAATGCATTATGAAAACCTACATCACATAAGTAGTTATTTATCTTGAAACCAATAATGGAAATCGATTCCTACGAATGTCTAAATTTTTCATCAACGTTCCAGTAAATTTATAAACAATAAACTATAATAATTAAATATAAAAATTTATATTTTTATTTTCCATTAAATTTTAAAAAATTTATAATTTTAATTAATCAGGAGTAAATATTAATAATTGTTGCAAATGCCTTTATACTTTTTGAGGGTAATGAATAGATATTGATAGGTCTATAATGTTTTACAAACACCACACTGAAAATAAGTATTATCAATAGTCACCGATTCAATATCCTGTATAATTTAATTTAGAAAAAAACAATAATATCCTTTAGTGGGATAAATTCATCAAAATTATATGTAAAAACATACATATATCATCTTAGGATATCCTCTATCCGTGTTATTGAAAATACATTCCATATTTGGACAATTTCACAATTATTCAATGAAATCATTACAAAAACCCATAGTTGTGATAACAATAATTATAGGTGATAGGTGGAAATAATAACAAAATGATGTATAAGGATATAATCTCATGAAATTGATACAATTTTCTCTATTAAAAATCTATTTATCAAGTGGGAATTTACATCTAATTGTAATGTGGTGTAATTTTTAAAATGGATTCCCCTGTATGATACTCTTACCCAAGAATAGAGGAGGATGACCAAGAATATATGGGTTATCCCCTATTTAATAATATATTATATTGGATGGGTTTCTTCATGAACAACGTAATCAAATTGGGGTACATAAATTATGAAAATAAAATTCATCATGACAAGGGGTCACATCAATATCACCCCAAGCATATAGACTAGCCCTCGGCCTATATCTGTTGCAATAAAACACCATGTGATATGTGGTCTTGTAAAACTACTATAATCCATCAAAAAACGTCTAGTTAAAGTTATATAATTTTAGAATTTTAACCCATCCATTAACTGTATTAAAAAATAATATAAAACATATATTGGTATTAATGACATATATATAAGAATCCTAATGAGATGTTTGAAAAAATTGAATTCAAATATGAATCTATATTATAAAAAACATTTTTCATACACCAAAAAATTGAATTCCATCAAAATTATAAACAAGTATTGAAATTTGGTTTTAAATAAAATATTTAAATTTTCATATCTGTTGGATGAAAATTAGAGAATTAGGGTTTATCTCAATGGTCACTATATAGATATGATGATGTGAAAATGGTGGGCATTGATATTCCTCAAAAAACAAGTGAATTTTATTGTATCATCCACATTCCATCTAGTTTCTCTTTCACTTCCTTATATTCAGGAATAATGGGTATATTTTTTTTCTATAATGATGTTCCAATTTTCATTCCATCATAAATGACCTATTATTTATTTTACCTTAATTGTTAACATAGTTTTTACTGTTTTTGTAGAGACCCGAAACTTGACGTACATTGACATTACATTACATTTGCAGAATACTTAGTACATAACAAAAACACACACGCTAGGATCGTAATAGTTTAGTGTCTTTGGAAACTCGGAACATAATCTTCTAATCGTGGTGAAATATATTCAACATCTCCCATAAAGATCTTCTTTTTTTATACCTAAAACCTTTCTTTATATCCTGGGGAAAAGAAAACATAAAAGGGTGAGCTCAAATGCTCAGTAAGGGTAAACAAAAAAATATCAATCACATCATATACATAAGCACATAACTTTTGGAAAACTTAACCTGCAAAAGAGATCATAATTTCATAACATGGGGTAAATAATGGAAGTGAAATGTAATCAAAATAATCATAACTTAAAACATAAAACATTGTGTCATTCACACATAATCATATAGAATCATTTCTTGTTAGTCAAGACTCATTTCCAAGACTATCTTAGTGGAAAAAGTCCCTTTATGAACCGAGTCACCCTCGTTTCAGTCCTGTTTCACTGAACCGGTATAACCTACCATTCCATCCATGTCTATCTCATGAGATATAAAATCTTTACCCAATGCATTGGAGGGAGATATAGGTCCCACCCATCTCATAATGATACTATTCTTATGTGTGCCACAAAATCATAAATCATACATCATTGCATAACCCATGTAATAAAAATGGGAATCTTAAACATCATGAGATCATAAAACAATTCATATAAGATAAAGGAATTCATAAAATAATTCCATCACAACATAATAAAATCAATTTAATAATAGGGATAAAAACATAACCCTTTATTATCTTAGATGGAAAATAATTTTGATAAAACAATTGAACTTCATTCTTGAGGAAAATAGCCTCTCTACTTCAAAAAAATTTTCTTTTCATAACATGTCATACAATTTTAAACTAAAATAAGTTTATTAAAAATAATCTTGAAAAATTCTAAAGGATGATTCTTGGAAATAATTTTTTAAAAATCCATTCATGCCGTATAAGTTAAAAAAACAATCTTCTCGTACTTTTGTCAGAAAAGTCAAAAAGTACCTCGTACGAAAAATGACAAAATATTCCTTTCATATTCTTTACTAAAAACTCACCGAAGGGTAAAATTGGATTTAAAATATTGTAAGTGGATGTAAAAAATATTACATATTGAGGGAACATGGATGTGGATGATAAAATACACCCCAGTAAATGCCAAAGTAAAAACAATCTCGGATAAAAATGAGATTGTGATATTTTCCTTACCTTAAGTCTGATTTGCTTCGTAAGTGTCCGAACCTCCTGTATAATGATTTAAATAATGTCATTAACTTATTAAATAATCATATTCATTTTTATTATATCATATATGGTTCACTTATGACTTTATATTACCCGTTCTTTTGTAAATTCCATGTTAAAGAAGCGTTTTGGGTAAAATCGTTTCATTTATCGTAGGTGTTTGGACTTGTTGTTCTTGACATTATTATTACTTATATCATGATTTATTTACTTCCAGAATATAAAACATGATTTATATATCATATATATTCAGTATATATATATATAATAGATAGATAAATGAAATGAAACACACCGTTAATGGAGACGGTAGTCCGTACGTACGCATGAACGCTGTTTTCTTTTCCTTATTGAGTTGAACGGAATTAAGTAGATGACATTCATATATATACAAATAAATCCGGTATCATTGTTATATAATATATTTCATTATTACTTATTATATATAATTTATAATCATTCATGAATGGTTTAAAGTGGAGAATGAATCTCATCGCGTCGTGGAGAAGGTAGTCCGTACGTACGCACGAGCGATGATATCGTTCTCATGATCGTGAACTTGTGTTGAAGTGTATGTATAATATTTCAGAATCAATATCAATTTATAATAATCATATATAGTTACTCATTACACCATTATACCCATCCTTGTAAGGTGATGGTGGAAAATAGATTACACCACGACGTGGAGACGGTATTCCGTACGTACGCACGCGTGGTGATTTCATTTTTCCGTAGGATGGATAGAAGGTGAATTAGGGTTGTTTCATATTTATAATAACATATCAATATGTAATTAATACTGATGTTATTACTTTATCATTAAACAACTAAAGAAGAAGAAGTTGAAGAAGAAAGAAATTGAAAAGATCGGTAATGGATATTACCTCTTCTTTGAAACGCCTCTTTGAATCCTCCAAATAGGGAACTAAGATTGGTCTTTGAAGAAGACCAGGACCTCTAGGATTATTATAGGGAAGTGGAGAAGAGATTTTTCAGGGGTTGGCCGAGCTTGAGTGCTCAAATTGGTGTGAGGAGGAGGGGGAGGAGGTTCTCTTTTATAAGGGAGGAGAGGGGCACCTTAGGAATATCTCAAAATATTATTTTATATTAAAGTAAAAATCGGTTTATAATGGTTCCAAAGGGTCTTATGTCGAAGTTAAAGTGGGGATGGGTCTAAATCCTATCAACCAATAGTATTTGGACAAGTTTAGGTTATTATTTTAACCTTATCACTTAGATTTAACTCTAAGTTAAATAATTTAACTCTTACCGTGACTTTTTGTTTTCTTACACAATATGGTTAATAAACATACTATAACATGCCAAACGAACCCTAAGTTGTTTATTATTAATATATATATCCTTATCTATGTCATTTGGCCGAACCGTAGATTTTTAGGAATAAAATAACAATTAATAATATAATATTTGATTTAAAAACTATTTTGTGTCAATTTTGACACTATTTGATATATGATTTTTGTGAAAGTCATAACAGAATTATATGTTCTAACCAAGTTGATTAAATCAACAATAATATATAATAGTAACCTAAAAAATTAGTGTAATTCATAAAAAGTCTCAAATTACATTTATTTTGGGGTTTATAACATCAATTATGTCAATATTTCATTAATAAGATAATTAATGCATCATCATTGTGTCATAAATAAATTAAATTATTTAATATCTAAAAATTAAAAATAAAATACCATTATGTAGGAAATCTTTTTAGCTTTCTAATGAATATTTATACTCGAATTTATCTTATGTATAACCCCATATTAAAAATAATTTACTTATTAAACTTTGATTTTAACTATTTTAACCCTTTTTTAAATAAATTAATAATAAATGTCCTAATCTAATCCAAGTAGGGCCTAAATGGTCATATTTTATTCCTAAGTTTGTTTTTGGTCGAAGTTCACTTATCCAATAGAATTAGGACATGTTTTAGGGTAATAATAATATCATCTTTACCCTTAATTACCCTATTTACTTTTAACCGTGGTAAAAAAAAGTAAAAAGTTACTATTCACAAAAAATTATTTTCATCTCATTGAACCACATTTTAGTCCTTGATATTAACCGTGTCCCTCGGATTTTTGAAATTTCATTCACAGATGTGGTAAAATTAAGTTTTATGCAAAATTCAGTTTTTAACGTACCACATAGTGGTTTCACTATTCATCAAAAATTGAATGTTTTCAGAAAAATACCAAAATTTCACCCTAGGCTAATTTCGGTATTCCGAATCCAAAAATGAATTCCATTTTGAAAAATAAAATTTACAAAATTTCAAAAAGTGGTTATTATTATTCATAACGGCTAGTTTTAATAATATTTTAATATCATATTGTTGTTTAGTGAAACTCGTTATTGCGTACTACACACGCTATCGAGGAAGGTCAAGATTGCGTGTAATGCAAGGCAAGTCAAGGATGCGTGTTTTGCAAGCTCCTTTTGGTGTAGCGTACAACACAAGACATTAATGAAATTAAAAAGAATATTTTTTATAAAATCTCTGGGTGTTACATTCTATCCCCCTTAAAATGAATTTCGCCCTCGAAATTCGTCGGGGTTATAAATGGTTTACTATTCGAAATTTTCATTGATAGAAACCCACATCGTAAAAAGGAATACCAAAACATGGCTTTAAAAACTAAAGTCTGAAATGTAACGATTACCCAAATAAACTAATCACTGGGTTTCCACATAGGTGAAAATATGGATATGGAAGAAAAATCTAACCATCATGTTCTGATGGAGAGTGGTAGAGGACATGGCTGTGGAAAAGCCAACAATAACAAATCCATAAATTTTTGACGATCTAAGGTACCATCTGATTAATCAGATATAAGAGCACTAGGACGACATTTTTGGTTTTCAAGATCGTTTCCCTAAAGTTGATGAAATTGGAATTACAAGAAATACTTTCGTGATTTCGGTATAGTCTCACTGTTGGTTGTTCTTTGGACAATTTCCACTTCATCTCTTAAAGAAATGAAGTTGAATTTGTCATTCGTGATGTGTTAGCAGATCATGTAATAGAATGACGGGTCATTCCATCCGTCTCAAACAAAAGGTTTGAAAAGTTATCAGTCCATCTTATGGTTAGATTAATCGTATATGGTTCCAAAAATGAACTTATACTTCATATATCATACCGCTTAATAAAATAAAACTAGTTTATACTAAACAGAGACTTCCTGTAGGCCAGTGGTAGGCGATAAAGACCAGTCGCATTTCGGTTGTGGGTTCGATTCCCACAGCCTTGTCCGACGTGATGGGCTGTCGCTCGTCCTGCAGGTTGTCCTTTTTCTAAAACTATATTACTATAACATCCCATCAATAATATCGAAAAAAAATTCTATCCTTAAACAATACTAAATTATGTAAAACATAATCCATTCCAATCTTTAGGCTTACCCATAATACTGCAGTCCACTCTCATAATATAGTGAAAACAATTACCAGAGATTTAATACCATCGTTGATCCCCATATATCATAAGATATGTCTTGTTGGTCACATTCTAAACATTCAAAGTCCTTAATCATGTATTCTTGTAACACCCGAGACTTTTATGTTATATAAATCATCAAAGGAATCTTTTTCTACACAACACTTTCTTGGCTTGCTTTACACGCAATCGCGACCTTCCTCGATAGCTTGCGTCGTACGCAATACCGAGTTTCACTAAACAACAATATGCTATTAAAACTAGCCGTTATGAATAGTAATAACCACTTTTTGAAATTTTATAAATTTTATTTTTCAAAATGGACTTCATTTTTGGACTCAGAATATCGAAATTAGCCTAGGGTGAAATTTTGGTATTTTTCTGAAAACTTTCAATTTTTGATGAATAGTGAATCCACTAAGTGGTAGGTTAAAAACTGAATTTTGCATAAAACTTAATTTTACCGCTTCTGTGAATGGAATTTCAAAAATCCGAGAGACACGGTTAATATCAAGGACTAAAATGTGGTTCAATGAGATGAAAATAATTTTTTGGTGAATAGTAACTTTTAACTATTTTTACCGCGGTTAATAGTAAATAGGGTAACTAAGGGTAAATATGATATTAATATTACCCTAACACATGTCCTAATTCTATTGGACAAGTGTAATTCGACCAAAAACAATCTTAGGAATAAAATATTACCATTTAGGCCCACTTGGATTAGATTAGGACATTTATTATTAATTTATTTAAAGAAGGGTTAAAATAGTTAAAATCAAAGTTTAATAAGTAAATCATTTTTAATATAGGGTTATACATAAGATAAATTCGATTTTAAATATTTCATAGAAAGCTAAAAAGATTTCCTACATGATGGTATTTTATTTGTAATTTTTAGACATCAAATAATTTAATTTATTTATGACACAATGATGATGCAGTAATTATCTTATTAATGAAATATTGACAAAATTGATAATATAAATACCAAAATAAATGTAATTTGAGACTTTTTATGAATTCCACTAATTTTATAGGTTACTATGATATATTAGTATTGATTTAATCAACTTGGTTCGAACATATAATTCTGTTATGACTTTGACAAAAATCATATATCAAATAGTGTCAAAATTGACACAAAATAGTTTTTAAATCAAATATTATATTATTAATTGTTATTTTATTCCTAAAAATCTAAGGTTCGGCCAAATGACTTAGATAAGGATATATATTTTAATAATAAACAATTTGGGGTTCGTTTGACATGTTATAGTAAGTGTATTAACCATATAGTGAAAGAAAACAAAAAGTCATGGTAAAAGTTAAATTATTTAACTTAGAGTTAAATTTAATTGATAAGGTTAAAATAATATCCTAAACTTGTCTAAATTCTATTGGTTGATAGGATTTCGACCCATCCCCACTTTAGCTTCGAAATAAGACCCTTTGGAACCATTATAAACCGATTTTAACTTTAATATAAAATAATATTTTGAGATATTCCTAAGGTGCCCCTCTCCTCCCTTATAAAAGGGCACCTCCTCCCCCTCCTCCTCACACCAATTTGAGCACTCAAGCTCGGCCAACCCCTGCCATTTTCCCTTCTCCACTTCCCTAGAATAATCCTAGAGGTCCTGGTCTTCTCCAAAGACCAATCTTAGTTCCTTAAGTGGAGGATTCAAAAAGGCGTTCCAAAGAAGAGGTAATATCCATTACCGATCTTTTCAATTTCTTTCTTCTTCAAATTCTTCTTCTTTAGTTGTTTCATGATAAAGTAATAACATCAGTATTACTTACATACTGATATGTTATTATAAATATGAAACAACCCTAATTCACCTTCTATCCATCCTACGGAAAAATGAAATCACCGCGCGTGCGTACGTACGGAATACCGTCTCCACGCCGTGGTGTAATCTATTTTCCACCATCACCTTACAAGGATGGGTATAATGGTGTAATCAGTAACTATATATGATTATTATTAAGTAATACTGATACTGAAATAATATATATATATACTCCAATACAATTCCACGATCATAGGAACGATATCATCACTCGTGCGTACGTACGGAATACCGTCTCCACGATGTGATGCGACTCGTTCTACATGATCTTCATTTCATAATGATTATATAAATGAATTGAATGAATGAATATGGTATATAATACACTAATACCATTCTGGAAATGAATTATCTATAACCTAAAGATAAGAATAAGAATTTATTCGACAAAACACGCATAAGAACAAAAAGTTATAAAGACCCGAGTAACAAGTAACAATGAAATATTACTAACAAGAAGCTAATAATATGACCATATATGATCTCATATCAATATGTATGATTCTGGAATAAGTCAATAACATTATTTAAACCATTATACAGGAGCTTCGGACACGAACAAAGCAAATCGGACCTAAGGTAAGGGAAATATCACAATCTCATTTTTATCCGAGATTGTTTATTCGGGTGTATTTTATCATCCACATCCATGTTCCCTCAATATGTAATATTGTTTCCATCCACTTGAAATAGTTTAAATCCAATTTTACCCTTAGGTGAGTTTTTAGTAAAGAATATGAAAGGAATCTTTTGTCGTTTTTCCGTACGAGGTACTTTTGACTTTTCCGACAAAAGTACGAAGAATGTTTTTTTTTAACTTATACGGCATGAATGGATTTTTAAAACATTACATCAAAGAAGCTTCCTTTACAAGTTTTCATGTTTATTTTTAATCAACTTCTTTTATTTTAAAGTTGTATGACATGTTATGAAAGGAAAAATATTTTTGAAGAAGAAAGGATATTTTCCTCAAGAATTCAATTCAAGTGTTTTATCAAAATTATTTTCCATCTAAGATAATAAAGGGTTCTGTTTCTATCCATATTTTTACATTGGTTTGACTATGTTGTGATGGAATTATGTTTATGAATTCCTTTATCATATATGAATTGATTTATGATGTCATGATGTTTCAAGAATCCCATTTTTGTTATATGTGTTATGCGATGATGTATGTTTTATGATTATGTGGCACACATAAGAAAGGATTCATTATAAGATGGGTGGGACCTATATCTCCCTCCAATGCATTGGGTAAAGATTTTATATCTCATGAGATAGACATGGCTGGAACGGAAGGTTATTTCGGTTCAGTGATACAGGACTGAAACGAGGAGTGAACTCGGTTCAGAAAGGGACTTTGTCCACTAAGATAGTCTTGGCAATGAGTCATGACTAACAAGAAATGGTTTTCCATGATTATGTGTGCATGCCACAAAGTTTCAAGTTTTATGTTATGATTTTGGGGATCTCATTTTCACTTCTATGATTTATTCCATGTTAAGATATTATGATCTCTTTTGCAGGTTTTGATTTTCAAAAAGATATGATATGATTTTTATTTCCTTTATTTGCCCTTGCTGAGCATTTGAGCTCACCCTTTTATGTTTTCTTTTCCCCAGGTCAGGAAGATGGATATTAAGTAGAATATGCTAAAAGGGACCCTAGATATGATGAAATAAATGGGAGACACTGTAGAAGATTTATGAACCAGTTGTTTATGTTTCCCAGTTTCTAAAGACACTATACCTATACGGTCCTTTGTGGTTTTGTCATATGTTGTAATAAGTGTGCTTCAATTTTGAAGTGTTAACAATGTATGTAAAGTGTGGGTCGTTATAGTTGGTATCAGAGGAAAGGTATAGTCAACCTTTGGAAACTAGGATGTGAAAGCCTTGGTAAGAACCCTAAGGATAAGTCTAAGCATAGAACACAATTTTAGAAATGGCCTTGAATAACCTAGGATAAGACCTTAAGCATGAAAATTTTATTCTTGAATTATGTGGTTTCCTATTATAATTAGTGTTGCTCACACTATTCTTCTTGGTTTTAGTCAATGGCTGGAACCCGAAGGAACCGTGTTAATGCGGAATGCGATGGGCAATGCAATGATTGTCCCCCTGAGCAACCAAACGATATGGGAGCTGGAATGCAAAATCTTGTAGCCATGCTCACACAACTTTCTCAAGCTATGAATCATGCAGGATTTCCAAACGAACAAAGAAGGGAGCAACATTCTGTTGAATCCTTCATGAGGCTGCGTCCACCATCTTTCAGCGGGTCTACTGATCCATTAGTTGCTGAACAATGGATTAGTACTACTGAAAAGATATTTTCAGTTCTTCAATGATCTGAGCATGATAAAGTCATCCTAGCAGTGTATCGTTTGGAAGGAGATGCGGATCAATGGTGGAATCTTGTTAAGAATACGAGGCAAAGGGATGAAATTGAGTCTATGGAATGGGACGAGTTCAAGAACTTATTTTTCAATAAGTACTTCCCTCGTATTCTCCGAACAAAGATGGAGAAAGAGTTCCTTGAACTGAAGCAAAGGGATGATGAATCTGTTAGTACCTATGAAGCAAATTTTACAAGACTTGCAAGGTACGCTTCTGGTATTATTATCCAACCTGAGAGTAAGATCGATCGATTCTTTAGTGGCTTAAAACCAAGTCTTCGAAGGGCGTTAGCCATAAGGGACTTCAATAGCTACGAAGAAATCGTTCGATGTGCTCTCAAAGTCGAGATGGAGATTGGAGTAACCCATCAGTCACATGGGTTTGATAAGAAGAGGAAGATGGAATTCAAAGAAAAATCTAAAGAGCACACGGAAAAGAAGATGAACATTCCCTTATGCTCAAAGTGTGGAAAGAAACATGGAGGGAGTTGTCTTAAAGGGACAAGTAAATGTTTTAAATGTGGAAAGGAAGGTCATCGGGCATTTGAATGCCGTGATAATGGGAAGAATATGTCTAATGATGCAAACAAAGGAAGGGATACACAGAATGAACCTGCTACACTTCAATGTTTCAAGTGCAAGGAGATGGGGCATTATGCCAATCAATGCCCAAATCCAAGGGTTGATGATGATGGTCGACGTCAACAAACTCTTAAGGCTAAAGACAAAGGAAAGTCACATGCAATTTCTATCAGCGATGTGGAGTACGATAACGATGTGGTGAAAGGTACACTTACCATCCACTCTAAAGTAGCAAATGTTTTATTTGATTCTGGATCCACCCACTCTTTTATTTCTGAAAAATTTTCTAAGGGTATCACCATATTACCTCAACAATTAGATGTTGAGTTAGCTGTGACAACACCTAATGGCACATCAATCGCATCAGAAGTTTATAATTCTTCTCCGATCGAAGTTTGTGGGAAAGTGCTTCCTGCAAATCTTGTGATCCTTCCTTTAGTGGAATTTGATGTGATTCTTGGCATGGATTGGCTTTCTCTACATGGAGCTCATATCAATTGCCAAAGAAGGGAAGTCACATTTCATATTCCAGATCAACCTACGATCGTCTATCAATGCAAGGATGAACATAACCTTCCAGTGGAAATTCCATCCATCTTATGGGTCTTGATTCCACTAAATGAAGGTTATTTATCTCAAATGGTTGGTGAGAAACTCACGATTAAGAATATGCCCATTGTACGGGAGTTTGATGATGTCTTTCCGGAGGAATTGCCGGGTCTTCCACCAAATCGTGAAGTTGAGTTTTCAATAGAACTCGTACCGGGTGCTTTGCCTATTTCAAAGACACCTTATAGAATGGCCCCAATTGAGTTGCAGGAATTGAAGAAGCAACTCCAAGAGAATCTTGATAAGGGATTCATACGCCCTAGTGCGTCACCTTGGGGAGCACCTGTTCTATTTGTTAAGAAGAAAGATGGATCAATGAGACTCTGCATTGATTATCGAGAACTTAACAAGATCACTATCAAGAACAAATATCCTCTCCCACGCATTGATGACTTATTTGACCAACTACGCGGAGCTCAATACTTTTCCAAGATTGATCTTCGTTCAGGGTATCATCAATTAAGGGTCAAAAGGGAGGATATACCAAAGACGGCTTTCCGTACAAGGTATGGACACTATGAATTTATAGTGATGCCATTTGGTCTTACTAATGCCCCTGCTATCTTCATGGATCTAATGAATAGAGTCTTTAGAGACTATCTTGATCAATTTGTGGTAGTCTTTATAGACGACATTCTTGTCTATTCAAAGAGCAAGGAAGAGCATGAAGATCACTTGAGAATTATATTGAAGACCCTGAGAAAGGAGAAGCTTTATGCCAAATTTACCAAGTGTGAATTTTGGCTTCAAAAAGTTGCATTTTTGGGTCATATAATCTCAAAAGAGGGGATATCTGTGGATCCAGCAAAAACAGAGGTTATCGAAAGATGGTCAAGACCAACAACAGTAACTGAGATCCGAAGTTTTCTTGGTTTGGCTGGATATTATCGACGTTTTGTAAAAGATTTTTCACGATTATCTAATCCACTCACCAAGTTGACTCGGAAAGGAGTTAAGTTTGTCTGGACAGAGGAATGTGAAGAGAATTTCAAGGAGTTGAAAAGAATGTTATCCAGTGCACCTGTGCTCACACTGCCTTGTAGTGGAGAAAGGTTTGTGATCTACAGTGATGCATCCAAGAAGGGATTGGGGTGTGTTCTTATGCAAAATGATATGGTGATAGCTTATGCCTCACGACAGTTGAAAATCCATGAGCAAAATTACCCAACACATGATTTGGAGTTGGCTGCGGTAATCTTTGCATTAAAGATTTGGAGGCATTACCTTTATGGTGAAAGGTGTGATATTTATACTGATCATAAAAGTTTAAAGTATATTTTCACACAAAAGGAGCTGAATATGCGCCAAAGAAGATGGTTGGAGCTGATTAAGGATTATGACTGCTCAATCCATTACCACCCTGGGAAAGCAAACAAGGTGGCAGATGCATTAAGTCGACAAGACCATGCTAGTTTATCCATGATGAGGATCACAAAAGATCCAATAGTTATGGATTTACAAAGGATGGATCTTGGAATTATAATGGAAGGGGAAAAATCTTATCTTTCTCAAATGAATGTTCAACCATCTATACATGTGAAGATTAAAGAGGCACAGAAAGAAGATGTCGAGTTACAAAAGAAGGTGAGAAATGTTCCTGAATTCAACCTTGATTGTGATGGGATAATAAAGTTCAGGAATCGGGTTTGTGTTCCTCCCATCCCCGAATTAAAGAAAGAGCTGCTGGATGAGGCTCATAGTTCTTCATTCTCTATTCATCCTGGAAGCACGAAGATGTATAGGGACCTGAAAGAGTACTTCTGGTGGGATGGCATGAAAAGAGATGTTGCTGAATATGTCTCTCGATGCTTGGTTTGTCAACAAGTTAAAGCTGAGAGACAGAAGTCTAAGGGGATGTTACAACCATTACCCATACCCGAATGGAAATGGGAAAACATCACTATGGACTTTGTCACAGGACTTCCTAAAACATCCAAAGGCAATAATGCTATCTGGGTCATAGTTGATCGTCTTACAAAGTCTGCACACTTCATTGCTATTAGAGAGGATTTCTCTCTAGATCAGCTTGCCAGGATATATGTAAAGGAAGTGGTAAGATTTCATGGAGTACCACTTTCTATTATATCTGATCGGGATCCGAGATTTACCTCGAAGTTCTGGCGAAGTCTTCAGCATACTCTGGATACAGAGTTGAGTTTTAGCACTGCTTATCATCCCCAGACAGACCGTCAGTCTGAGAGAACAATTCAAACCCTAGAAGATATGTTGAGAGCTTGCTCTATGGATTTCAAAGGAGGTTGGGATCAACACCTACCTTTGGTGGAATTTTCTTATAATAATAGCTTTCACTCCAGTATTCAGATGGCTCCTTATGAAGCTCTCTATGGAAAGAAATGCAGGACTCCAACTTGCTGGGATGAAGTTGGGGAAAGAAAGCTATTAGGACCTGATCTCGTTGATGAAATGGCAGAAAAGGTCAGATCTATTCAACAACACATAAGAGCAGCTCAGAGTCGACAGAAAAGTTATGCCGACAACCGAAGAAAAGACCTAGAGTTTGAAGTGGGTGATAAAGTGTTCTTACGAATATCTCCCTGGAAGAGGGTTATGAGATTTGGAAAGAAGGGGAAGTTGAGCCCTAGATATATCGGTCCTTTTGAAATACTGGATCGTGTTGGGAAGGTAGCTTACCGATTGACACTTCCACCGAATCTCTCTCAAGTTCACGATGTGTTCCATGTATCTCTCCTGAGAAAGTACATACCAGATCCTTCACATGTACTCAGCTCAGAAGTTGTACCGCTGGAGCAAGATCTTTCTTATGAAGAACAGCCGATAGAGATTCTGGATCGTAGCGAAAAAGTCCTACGAAACAAAACCACTCGCTTGGTGAAAATTTTATGGAGAAACCACCAACTTGAAGAAGCTACATGGGAGCTTGAGGATATGATGAGGGAGAAGTATCCTCATTTGTTTGTTGCAAAGTGACGAATTTCGAGGGCGAAATTCTTTTTAAGGGGGGTAGAATGTAACACCCGAGACTTTTATGTTATATAAATCATCAAAGGAATCTTTTTCTACACAACACTTTCTTGGCTTGCTTTACACGCAATCGCGACCTTCCTCGATAGCTTGCGTCGTACGCAATACCGAGTTTCACTAAACAACAATATGCTATTAAAACTAGCCGTTATGAATAGTAATAACCACTTTTTGAAATTTTATAAATTTTATTTTTCAAAATGGACTTCATTTTTGGACTCAGAATATCGAAATTAGCCTAGGGTGAAATTTTGGTATTTTTCTAAAAACTTTCAATTTTTGATGAATAGTGAAACCACTAAGTGGTAGGTTAAAAACTGAATTTTGCATAAAACTTAATTTTACCGCTTCTGTGAATGGAATTTTAAAAATCCTAGAGACACGGTTAATATCAAGGACTAAAATGTGGTTCAATGAGATGAAAATAATTTTTTGGTGAATAGTAACTTTTTACTCTTTTTACCGCGGTTAATAGTAAATAGGGTAACTAAGGGTAAATATGATATTAATATTACCCTAACACATGTCCTAATTCTATTGGACAAGTGTAATTCGACCAAAAACAATCTTAGGAATAAAATATTACCATTTAGGCCCACTTGGATTAGATTAGGACATTTATTATTAATTTATTTAAAGAAGGGTTAAAATAGTTAAAATCAAAGTTTAATAAGTAAATCATTTTTAATATAGGGTTATACATAAGATAAATTCGATTGTAAATATTCATTAGAAAGCTAAAAAGATTTCCTACATGATGGTATTTTATTTGTAATTTGTAGACATCAAATAATTTAATTTATTTATGACACAAAGATGATGCAGTAATTATCTTATTAATGAAATATTGACAAAATTGATAATATAAATACCAAAATAAATGTAATTTGAGACTTTTTATGAATTCCACTAATTTTATAGGTTACTATGATATATTAGTATTGATTTAATCAACTTGGTTCGAACATATAATTCTGTTATGACTTTGAAAAAAATCATATATCAAATAGTGTCAAAATTGACACAAAATAGTTTTTAAATCAAATATTATAATATTAATTGTTATTTTATTCCTAAAAATCTAAGGTTCGGCCAAATGACTTAGATAAGGATATATATTTTAATAATAAACAATTTGGGGTTCGTTTGGCATGTTATAGTAAGTGTATTAACCATATAGTGAAAGAAAACAAAAAGTCATGGTAAAAGTTAAATTATTTAACTTAGAGTTAAATTTAATTGATAAGGTTAAAATAATATCCTAAACTTGTCTAAATTCTATTGGTTGATAGGATTTCGACCCATCCCCACTTTAGCTTCGAAATAAGACCCTTTGGAACCATTATAAACCGATTTTAACTTTAATATAAAATAATATTTTGAGATATTCCTAAGGTGCCCCTCTCCTCCCTTATAAAAGGGCACCTCCTCCCCCTCCTCCTCACACCAATTTGAGCACTCAAGCTCGGCCAACCCCTGCCATTTTCCCTTCTCCACTTCCCTAGAATAATCCTAGAGGTCCTGGTCTTCTCCAAAGACCAATCTTAGTTCCTTAAGTGGAGGATTCAAAAAGGCGTTCCAAAGAAGAGGTAATATCCATTACCGATCTTTTCAATTTCTTTCTTCTTCAAATTCTTCTTCTTTAGTTGTTTCATGATAAAGTAATAACATCAGTATTACTTACATACTGATATGTTATTATAAATATGAAACAACCCTAATTCACCTTCTATCCATCCTACGGAAAAATGAAATCACCGCACGTGCGTACGTACGGAATACCGTCTCCACGTCGTGGTGTAATCTATTTTCCACCATCACCTTACAAGGATGGGTATAATGGTGTAATCAGTAACTATATATGATTATTATTAAGTAATACTGATACTGAAATAATATATATATATACTCCAATACAATTCCACGATCATAGGAACGATATCATCACTCGTGCGTACGTACGGAATACCGTCTCCACGATGTGATGCGACTCGTTCTACATGATCTTCATTTCATAATGATTATATAAATGAATTGAATGAATGAATATGGTATATAATACACTAATACCATTCTGGAAATGAATTATCTATAACCTAAAGATAAGAATAAAAATTTATTCGACAAAACACGCATAAGAACAAAAAGTTATAAAGACCCGAGTAACAAGTAACAATGAAATATTACTAACAAGAAGCTAATAATATGACCATATATGATCTCATATCAATATGTATGATTCTGGAATAAGTCAATAACATTATTTAAACCATTATACAGGAGCTTCGGACACGAACAAAGCAAATCGGACCTAAGGTAAGGGAAATATCACAATCTCATTTTTATCCGAGATTGTTTATTCGGGTGTATTTTATCATCCACATCCATGTTCCCTCAATATGTAATATTGTTTCCATCCACTTGAAATAGTTTAAATCCAATTTTACCCTTAGGTGAGTTTTTAGTAAAGAATATGAAAGGAATCTTTTGTCGTTTTTCCTTACGAGGTACTTTTGACTTTTCCGACAAAAGTACGAAGAATGTTTTTTTTAACTTATACGGCATGAATGGATTTTTAAAACATTACATCAAAGAAGCTTCCTTTACAAGTTTTCAAGTTTATTTTTAATCAACTTCTTTTATTTTAAAGTTGTATGACATGTTATGAAAGGAAAAATATTTTTGAAGAAGAAAGGATATTTTCCTCAAGAATTCAATTCAAGTGTTTTATCAAAATTATTTTCCATCTAAGATAATAAAGGGTTCTGTTTCTATCCATATTTTTACATTGGTTTGACTATGTTGTGATGGAATTATGTTTATGAATTCCTTTATCATATATGAATTGATTTATGATGTCATTATGTTTCAAGAATCCCATTTTTGTTATATGTGTTATGCGATGATGTATGTTTTATGATTATGTGGCACACATAAGAAAGGATTCATTATAAGATGGGTGGGACCTATATCTCCCTCCAATGCATTGGGTAAAGATTTTATATCTCATGAGATAGACATGGCTGGAACGGAAGGTTATTTCGGTTCAGTGATACAGGACTGAAACGAGGAGTGAACTCGGTTCAGAAAGGGACTTTGTCCACTAAGATAGTCTTGGCAATGAGTCATGACTAACAAGAAATGATTTTCCATGATTATGTGTGCATGCCACAAAGTTTCAAGTTTTATGTTATGATTTTGGGGATCTCATTTTCACTTCTATGATTTATTCCATGTTAAGATATTATGATCTCTTTTGCAGGTTTTGATTTTCAAAAAGATATGATATGATTTTTATTTCCTTTATTTGCCCTTGCTGAGCATTTGAGCTCACCCTTTTATGTTTTCTTTTCCCCAGGTCAGGAAGATGGATATTAAGTAGAATATGCTAAAAGGGACCCTAGATATGATGAAATAAATGGGAGACACTGTAGAAGATTTATGAACCAGTTGTTTATGTTTCCCAGTTTCTAAAGACACTATACCTATACGGTCCTTTGTGGTTTTGTCATATGTTGTAATAAGTGTGCTTCAATTTTGAAGTGTTAACAATGTATGTAAAGTGTGGGTCGTTATAATTCTCTTGAATACCCATTGAACCTTAGTGAAAACATGAATGCAGTTAAACGTTAACACTTTCCACATACCAAAATCCTCAAAATTATTTATAATCAAACCATGATATCACTTAGTCCTTATATCAATCATGAGCTCATGAATACTGTTAAACATTTCATTTTCTCATTTTCCCTTCATTATGCGCATATCGTCTTATTTCCAAAAATATCTCAATCACTTTGAATACCACATTAGACCAGCACATAAATATTCCAATACTTTATGATACAACATTATTTTGGAATCCAATTATATAAACACTTAATCATTCCACCACATCGTTGTCATATTAAACATCGCCAATAGTGATCGCATGTGACTTCCCTTTGTCCTTTGCCTTAACTGGTTGCTCATGTTGATCATCACTAACCCTTGGATTAGGGCATTTATTAGCATAATGCCCCATTTCCTTGCACTTGAAGCATTGAAGTGTTGGTGGTGCGTTCTCTGCAGTGTTTGCTTTATTCACATCATTAGAAACCCTTTTTCCATTACTTCGACACTCAGCTGCTCGATGACCTTCTTTTCCACACTTAAAATATTTTCTAGTACCTTTAAGACAATCTCCACCATGCTTCTTTCCACACTTTGTGCATAAGGAAACATTCATCTTCTTTTCACCATTATTTTGAGATTTCTCCTTGAACTCCATCTTTTGTTTCTTGTCAAAACTATGAGATGGATAAGTAACACCAACCTCTATTTATACCTTGATAGTACAACGCACAATTTCTTCATAGCTACTGAAGTCTCTTATAGATAATTCCCTTCGAAGACTAGGTTTTAAGCCACTGAAAAATCGATCAACTTTACTTTCAGGTTGGATGATAATTCCAAATGCATACCTTGCAAGTCTTGTAAAATTCGCTTCGTATATACCAACAGATTCATCATCCTTCTACTTCAGCTCAAGAAACTCCTTTTCCATATCTGTTCGAATAATACGAGGGAAGTACTTACTGAAAAACATGTTCTTGAACTCGTCCCATTCCATGGACTCAATTCCATCTCTTGGCCTCGTATTCTTGATAAGATTCCACCATTGATCAGCTTCACCTTCCAAACGATATACTGCTAAGATGACTTTATCATGTTCAGAACATTGAAGAACTAAAAATATCTTTTCAGTGGTACTGATCCATTGTTCATGCAACAAGTGGATCAGAAGACCCATTGAAAGAAGGTGGACGTTGCCTCATGAAGGACTCAATAGAATATTGTTCCCTTCTCTGCTCATTTGGAAGTCCAGAATGATTCATAGCTTGTGTAAGTATAGAAATAAGATTTTTCACTCCATCTCCCATAACATTTGTTTGTTCAGGAGGGCAATCATTTCATTGTCCATTGCATTGATCAACACGGTTCCTTCGGGTCCAGCCATCGTCTAAAACCCAAAAAGAATAGTGTGAGAGGCAAAAATCATGCTAGGGAAAACAACATAATAAAGGGGGAGTACCTTCAATATATAAAATCTTAGGTTTAATTCTATGATCGTTAGCGTAATTCTAGTACTATAACCTATACGTATACTTAACCTTAAGGACATCCCTAGACATACCTTAGAAATATCTCTAGGGATCTCACTAACGTTTTCCCTTCCTAGTTTCCAAAGGTTGACTAAACCTTTCCTCTGATAACAACTGTAGAGACCTGAAACTTGACGTACATTGACATTACATTACATTTTCAGAATACTTAGTACATATCAAAAACACACACGCAAGGATCGTAATAGTTTAGTGTCTTTGGAAACTCGGAACATAATCTTCTAATCGTGGTGAAAGATCTTCAACATCTCCCATAAAGATCTTCTTTTTTTATACCTAAAAACTTTCTTTATATCCTGGGGAAAAGAAAACATAAAAGGGTGAGCTCAAATGCTCAGTAAGGGTAAACAAAAGAAATATCAATCACATCATATACATAAGCACATAACTTTTGGAAATCTTAACCTGCAAAAGAGATCATAATTTCATAACATGGGGTAAATCATGGCAGTGAAATGTAATCACAATAATCATAACATAAAACATAAAACTTTGTGGCATTCACACATAATCATAGAGAATCATTTCTTGTTAGTCAAGACTCATTGCCAAGACTATCTTAGTGGACAAAGTCCCTTTCTGAACCGAGTCACCCTCGTTTCAGTCCTGTTTCACTGAACCGGTATAACCTACCATTTCATCCATGTCTATCTCATGAGATATAAAATCTTTACCCAATGCATTGGAGGGAGATATAGGTACCACCCATCTCCTAATGATACTATTCTTATGTGTGCCACAAAATCATAAATCATACATCATTTCATAACCCATTTAATAAAAATGGGAGTCTTAAACATCATGAGATCATAAAACAATTCATATAAGATAAAGGAATTCATAAAATAATTCCATCACAACATAATAAAATCAATTTAATAATAGGGATAAAAACCTAACCCTTTATTATCTTATATGGAATATAATTTTGATAAAACAATTGAAGTTCATTCTTGAGGAAAATAGCCTTTTAACTTCAAAAACATTTTCTTTTCTTAACATGTCATACAATTTTAAACTAAAAGAAGTTTATTAAAAATAAACTTGAAAACTTTTAAAGGAAGCTTCTTGGAAATAATTTTTTAAAAATCCATTTATGCCGTATAAGTTAAAAAAACATTCTTCTCGTACTTTTGTCAGAAAAGTCAAAAAGTACCTCGTACGAAAAACGACAAAAGATTCCTTTCATATTCTTTACTAAAAACTCACCGAAGGGTAAAATTGGATTTAAACTATTGTATGTAGATGTAAAAAATATTACATATTGAGGGAACATGGATGTGGATGATAAAATACACCCCAATAAATGCCAAAGTAATAACAATCTCGGATAAAAATGAGATTGTGATATTTTCCTTACCTTAAGTCCGATTTGCTTCGTAAGTGTGTGAACCTCCTGTATAATGAATTAAATAATGTCATTAACTTATTACAGAATCATATTCATTGTTATTATATCATATATGGTTCACTTATGACTTTATATTACCCATTCTTTTGTAAATTCCGTGTTAAAGAAGCGTTTTGGGTAAAATCGTTTCATTTATTGTAGGTGTTTGGACTTGTTGTTCTTGACATTATTATTAATTATATCATGATTTACTTACTTCCAGAATATAAAACATGATTTATATATCATATATATTCAGTATATATATATATATAATAGATAGATAAATGAAATGAAACACACCGTTCATGGAGACGGTAGTCCGTACATACGCATGAACGCTGTTTTCGTTTCCTTATTGAGTTGAACGGAATTAAGTAGATTACATTCATATATATACACATAAATCAGGTATCATTATTATGTATTATATTTCATTATTACTTATTATATATACTTTATAATCATTCATGAATGGTTTAAAGTGGAGAATGAATCTCATCACGTCGTGGAGACGGTAGTCCATACGTACACACAAGCGATGATATCGTTCTCATGATCGTGAACTTGTGTTGAAGTGTATGTATACTATTTCAGTATCAATATCAATTTATAATAATAATATATAGTTACTCATTACACCATTATACCCATCCTTGAATGGTGATGGTGGAAAATAGATTACACCACGACGTGGAGACGGTATTCCGTACGTACGCACGCGCGGTGATTTCATTTTTCTGTAGGATGGATAGAAGGTGAATTAGGGTTGTTTAATATTTATAATAACAAATCAGTATGTAAGTAATACTGATGTTATTACTTTATCATGAAACACTAAAGAAGAAGAAGTTGAAGAAGAAAGAAATTGAAAAGATCGGTAATGGATATTACCTCTTCTTTGAAACGCCTCTTTGAATCCTCCACATAGGGAACTAAGATTGGTCTTTGAAGAAGACCAGGACCAATAGGATTATTCTAGGGATGTTTAGAAGAGATTTTGGCAGGGGTTGTCCGAGCATGAGTGCTCAAATTGGTGTGAGGGGGAGGGGGAGGAGGTGCCCTTTTATAAGGGAGGAGAGGGGCACCTTAGGAATATCTCAAAATATTATTTTATATTAAAGTCAAAATCGGATTATAATGGTTCCAAAGGGTCTTATTTCGAAGGTAAAGTGGGGATGGGTCGAAATACTATCAACCAATATGATTTAGACATGTTTAGGTTATTATTTTAACCTTATCACTTAGATTTAACTCTAAGTTAAATAATTTAACTCTTACCGTGACTTTTTGTTTTCTTACACTATATGTTTAATAAACTTACAATAACATGCCAAACGAAACCTATGTTGTTTATTATTAATATATATATCCTTATCTATGTAATTTGGCCTAACCGTATATTTTTAGGAATTAAATAACAATTAATAATATAATATTTGATTTAAAAACTATTTTTGTGTCAATTTTGATACTATTTGATATATGATTTTTGTGAAAGTCATAACAGAATTATATGTTCGAACCAAGTTGATTAAATCAACACTATTATATCATAGTATCCTTGAAAATTTCTGGAATTCATAAAATGTCTAAAATTACATTTATTTTGGGGTTTATAACATCAATTATGTCAATATTTCATTAATAAGATAATTACTGCATCATCATCGTGTCATAAATATATTAAATTATTTAATGTCTAAAAATTACAAATAAAATACCATTATGTTGGAAATAATTTTAGCTTTCTAATGAATATTTATAGTCGAATTTATCTTATGTATAATCACATATTATAAATGATTTACTTATTAAACTTTGATTTTAACTATTTTAATCCTTCTTTAAATAAATTAATAATAAATGTCCTAATCTAATCCAAGTGGGCCTAAATGGTCATATTTTATTCCTAAGTTTGTTTTTGGTCGAATTTCACTTATCCAATAGAATTGGGACATGTGATAGGGTAATAATAATATCATCTTTACCCTTAATTACCCTATTTACTTTTAACCGTGGTAAAAAAAAGTAAAAAGTTACTATTCACCAATAATTATTTTCATCTCATTGAACCACATTTTAGTCCTTGATATTAACCGTGTCTCTCGGATTTTTGAAATTCCATTCACAGAAGCGGTAAAATTATGTTTTATGCAAAATTCAGTTTTTAACCTACCACTTAGTGGTTTCACTATTCATCAAAAATTGAATGTTTTTAGAAAAATACCAAAATTTCACCCTAGGCTAATTTCGGTATTCCAAATCCAAAAATGTAGACCATTTTGAAAATTAAAATTTACAAAATTTCAATAAGTGGATATTACTATTCATAACGGCTAGTTTTAATAATATTTTAATAGCATATTGTTGTTTAGCGAAACTCGTTATTGCGTACTACAAACGCTATCGAGGAAGGTCGCGATTGCGTGTAATGCAAGGCAAGTCAAGGATGCGTGTTGTGCAAGCTCCTTTTGGTGTAGCGTACTACACAAGACATTATTGAAATTAAAAAGAATATTTTTCATAAAATCTCAGGGTGTTACAGTTTTTATAATGAAATCATCACTGATAAATATTGTGGATTATCATGTGTCATATTCATTATCATGAACGTTGTTTTCAAGATGAATTATATTATAGTAAGATATCATCACCAACATTGTTTTTCATAATTCACTCTCTCATCACTGTCGAAAAATAATTCCACATGTGTCATGGGCATGGTGGCATATCCCGACAATAATTTTGAACTAATTTCTTATGGCATTGTAATGATTTTACATTCCAATTGAGGGAATGATGGTGTCATTACCTTGGTAATGTTATAATTCATGAGTTTTTAATGCCTCATAGTTTTTAATATTCCAGTAAAAGGATTTTATGTGTACATCCATATTAAAAACAAACACCTTATCATCCATGTAAGCAAGAATCTACTCAATAATGACATTTACATTCATTATCATGTCTTATTAAATGTTTTATTCATTTTTATCACTCTTATAATTTTTCTTATATGGTTCATTTTGATATTCAATGTGATTGTACAAATAATTAAAAGAATTTAATTAGTAGATAAAGTATCGTACTCATTATTTATATTGGTTAAGAGTGATCACATATGACTTTATATGGTTACATAGGAGATATATCATCATAGATTTTCATTGCAATCCTCACTAATATTATGTGAAGTTTTTTATAATACATTTACGGGTTTCTTCACTCACATCCTTATGATATTTTTCTACCAATAGAATTTTGTTTTCAATATTTCATTTTGATATCATTGACTCACCTTCTCGTAGTTGTGACCATAGATTCCTTTTATTTGAGATACCAGTATCTTAGTAATATATCCAATATGTGGTTGGGATTCATCTAAATTTTTTTTGTTGGTAGACCCACCTATATTAGAAATGGTCATATATTGGGTGACCATATATCTAGAAATATATTTTAAGGAATAATTTTATCAGTTTATCTTATGTGATTATAATTGAATTCATCTTATACTTTTAATTTTATTTTATAAATAAAATAAATGTTTATCCAAATACTAAATGTGATAGACCATCTATACAATACACGTACTTTACATCATTTTACCTAATTTTACATTGAAATGTTTGATTAAATCCCACACCTAAACCATAAATGATTGTTATATTCGAATATTGGCTTCATGATTTATGTTTATTCATAAACAATATACAATTTCACACCCTATTATTATATATGAAACAATTCTAGATATATTACTTCATTTGGAATCCAATGTAAATTAAAAAAAAAATTATAAAATAATAGCCTAATAAAGGTAAAAATATATATCATACTAATAGTGGATATATTAATGATAACATGAAATCAAATAATTCAATGAGGCTATAATGGAAAATATCATTGTATCTAATTAATTTTTGTTTCTAGGGTGTTATAGGGATTAATATTAGAGTATTTGTACATCTAAAAGTATTAGAATACTTGTGTCATGGATTAGTATTCTTACTTAAGAGCAGGCGTTGTGGTATGGGGTGTTTTTCAATTGTGTTTGGTCCCAGAATGATAGTTTTCATGGCACTACCAAATTTGAAAAATATTTGTCAACTAGTAGAGCTATGTTGTATGGGATGTCAATGTAGTATAGAGAGTTTTTTTGTGGAGTAGGGTCCTAGGAGGATATTTTTTGTTGTAGGAAATTTAGACATATATTCATAATGTATTATTGATTTAGATTAATGTGGGTTAAATATAAAATATGGAGAGATGAGATGAGGCATATGAGTTTTAGGGGTGAGTTTTGGGGATTCTTTTAGTTTCTTTATCCTAAGGCGTGGAGTAAGGATGCATCATAGTTTACATCTAGTTTTATGGGTTTTTTTCGTGTTTTGGGGGACTATTTCATATTTTTCATCATAATTTATAGGATGTACACAGTGGTATTCATTGAGTTTCTCCAAATATTGTTTGACTATGTAGGTTATGATGAGATCATTTCTACTACACGATATTAAATATTTTATTGGCTTGTTCTAGGGTATGGTGATGGGGATTCTGTCATTGTGTTTTGTTTTTCATAATTCTTTCATATAATCAAACCCCCTCCATCCCCACATTCTTCAATTTATCATTACAAAATCCTTATTTCGGTTGTGTTATTTTTGAATCCCTTGAAGTAATTTTCAATTGGAATCAACCCCTTCCTTATTTGGATCAATCTATCGTGATATTAAATGATTTAATAAAAATTTAATGATATTTATTATCCATTTTATCTTGTTTGATCCAATGATATCATTCTATAATTGATTATTGTTACCATGTTTATAGAATGGAATTCATAGAGAGGTGTTTCATTTATTTTGGGATAGCTAATCAAAGATCCACATTCACCAATGGACCGAAAGACGTCATTTTTTATTTATTTTGGTAATACACCTTTCAGTGGGGTGTGGTGGAACCCTTAAATGGTCTTTAGGTGTATGTATTACATGTTTTATAGGCCTTAGAAGAATTAAATTCTCGTAGGATTCAAAACATACATAAAACCCATACTAACAACATGGAACTGCTCCTCCCAAGCATCTTCCTAATGAAATGAACTCTCCACCTTCACATGGTTGTTCGGAAAATCATTATCATGCATGCATAGGCTTGGCGCGATGGTAGTTTCCATACCCTATCATTAATGCAATCAATTTAGCTTATATTATTGGGAAATCTCATTGCTTCTCCTCATCCTATAGTTTGTTTTTGGTTGTTTGTCTGGTTTGTATCTACACTAATCATGGCCAGAAGGCATTGAGGTGGCCTGAAGGCCTTACTGACCAGATGGATGGGTGGACCGAAGGTCATAATGGGATTTGGTACCAAATTGATGGCCCGGTGGACCATATAGGGGAATATTCTCAGCTGCAATAGTTCCTAACAGTTCCTGTTAAATTTCCGAGTACAGTACATTCTATAGTTCTACATAGTTCATGCTATAGTGCTACTATAGTTAATGCTACAGTACTTCTATAGTCCCTACTACCGTACCTAAAAATTATCCAGTTCCTAGATTTGATCTCAAGCCTCCTGGATGTAGTTAAGGAGTCCTCATCAAATATCCACAATCTAGTTTAGTTATCTTTTGATGGATGTGGACTTATTTTTTTCGAGATTCTATACTTATCCTATAATTTATAGGAAATAATAAATTTACTATGATTTTGATTTTTGGGAGGTAGTTGAATTTATCATAATAAATTATTATCCATAATAATTAGGTAATTCATTATGGGTGTAAAAATCACATATATTGCACTAGATAATGATTTTCCTTTGTTTCCTTTCTACACAATTATTTAAAATCTCAGATATTCAATGCCTTATTTTTAAATATTTTATTGATTATTTTTTATACTAGGTGCTAAGGAAGCATATTATTTAGAGTCCCTTCATGTCCAAAATAAATATTTGAAAACTATTGAAATATATAATATCACACATTCATGTTTTTCAAAACAAATATTAATAAATTCTAAAGAGGTTCACTAAAATGAATTTTGAGGGAACCATTGTGTTAGGAATGGATTTTTAACCCTAATAAAACAATAAAATCCGTCAGTGTGGGTCGTTTTTTGGAATAGTGTGTGAGGGTTTTAAATGAATAAAATTATTTAGTAAAATTACCTCAATTAATTGTGTTAACACAGAGACATTGTTTTCCATAATTGTATCCCTATGTTAGAATGATAGTGTTATACACATAACCTTGGAATATATGGAGAGCTGTTGGAGAGAACCACTGATGAATTATATCAAAAAATGATGATGGATCATGGATCAATGATAAACATCTGACCGATTCAACAGATCCCACAAACGATGACAACACAATGATTGGTCATCACCAGTAATCAAACCAAATCGAGGTAGGTTATGTGTTTTATTTTTATATATTCCCGTTATTGATTCCTATGATGAATACTTACCAATAAATGAAAAGATTGTTCAAAAGTCCAATTTTCATTAGGGATGGGTTTATTATATGGTGATTAGGGAAATTTAATTTTAATATCTTTAGGGTATTTCATATCATAATAAATAAGGATCATCATGAACATCGATCAAAGATCATTCCTATCATTTGTTCTTATTATTTTCTCCCTTTATTTATCATTCGTGGAAGTTGTTCTTCATTTTGTACAAAACTCCACACATCCAAATCAGTGGATATTTACAGAATTTATTCTTAGGAAAAATATATTATTCCATAGATCTAGGATTTACACATCATGATGGAGGAAAAACAATAGAGAAATACCGATTTAGAGGATATATAATTCACAATTTCACATTCTTCGACATTCTACTGTACACAATAAGAAAAATCTATTTGATCTGTTTTACAAGAAGATCTAGTAATGAGAAAATTTAATTTAGTTATGGAATGGAAACATGAGGCTAGATATTATGTCTCACGGCATGTCTGTCATAGAATCGGTTTCAAGAAGATTGACCGTGGTGTGTGGTGGAAGATCTAGGATTCATGAAATTTATGTAATAGAATGTATACAATCTGATATTACATAGTGTTTGGGGCCCCAATAGCTATTGATAGAGTTTCAAGATAAATATAATGACAATATGAAGTGTTAACCCAATCACATGGAGTCTGACCCCTTCTAGTTAATATGGCTTGTAATTGGGAATGTACACAAACAATAGTTGGAGTACATGATCACAAACAAACAGTGTACACTTATATGGACATATTCAGGCAGTATACGTAGAGAACCTTGTGTTTCAACTCAACATGTAGTCATTCTAGTATCTTATTATATGGAGACTATATTACATGGGAGGCTATTCCACATTAGAAGGATTTGGGACAACATGATTAGTTGTGTACCCCATGAGTCATGTTTTGTAGTCCCTTCAAGATTACTTAGGGATCTTGATTTTCATTGTTTGGGACATTATATGTTGAATGTGTTTCCATGGTCATTTTTCTAAAGGGCACAATACGAAATTACCTCCAAATCACTATATTGTGATACCAAATAGAGTCCATGTTTTAGAGAGAGAGTTGTGGATTCCATGTATGATATTGGAGTGTGTTCCTCTATCACCATTGTTCACTAGTTTGTGTTTTTGGAATCAGCATGTTCTCCATAAATAGTTTGTTAATCCACTCTCTAGTAAGAAATACAAGTACGTATATGGTATTAGGTACATATGATCCCCTACATAGTGGGTTGATCTAGACTGGTTTCATGGTATCCATTAGTGGTTTTAGGCATTACCTTGTATCTATGTATCATGGTTTTCTTAATCTGGTGATCTTCCATGGGTAGGGCCCAATGACACAACCTCTACATTGATTGTCTATGATTGCACCACATATCGTGTAGTGAGTTCTTCCAGAACAAGAATTCTTAGAACAAAATCTTGTATCTTATATTTTGTTAAGACCTCATGGTGGATTGGTTTCTTTCCTGATTATAACTATATTTCATTAATGTATTTGTTATAAACTATTAATTCATTAATTGAGATGATTATACCTTATTATTCAGGTTTAGTTATTTTAGGTGGTCCAACAATATATTTTTATACTCACCCATAAAGGGTATTTTCCCACAAAGGTCATGTATTGTACAGAAGACAACCCTTTTTTATGATTTCCTATGAGGAAATGGACTGGGTGGAATGTCGCTAGAGCATGACTGCTCTAGGTGTTTACCAAATGTGTAATTTAAACATAGTCCTCTCCCTTGGATTAAGCTGTAATTTTTATAGTTTTGGATGGCCTTGTTTTTTATACATTTCGATTTACATTACATTAATTATCATATATTATTGAGTGATCTTAGATTATTTCATGAATAATTTCAATTGATTTAAATTTCAGCATAGTCTTTTCATGGTGATTTGTTCTTATGTATAGGTACTTTATGATCATGCCTCCCATTTTTTATATATTCCTACTCATCACTAGAACATGATCGTTAGTCCAATTGTTTAGGCCTCTCTATGTTCATCCATGAGACCCTGGTTCGAAACTAGAAGGATGCATAATTATTTGTTCTATAGTAGTATTGAAGTATTTACTATAGTTGTACTATAATGTTATAGGTAGGGTACTATACTAGGTGCTGTAGTTGTTACTGTAATAGGTGCAGTTCGGTACAATAGCTGCTGAAACTATTCACCTCGGGCCACCAGTTTGGGCATGGACTCGTTAAGGCCTTTGGGCCAACCAAGACTTAAAGTCATTAAGGCATTTGGTCCACCATATGTCATTCAAGCCACCTCAAGGCCTTCAAGGACACCTTATATAAAGATGCACATATAGATTCTATAAGGAACCGGCTCTAGAGGAGGATTCAAGAGGAAGGCACATTCATGATAGAGATGATACCATATATGGAAGAATTTTATGGTAAGGAAATGACATCGGTATCGGTCATGTTCATATCTGCATAGGAAATCTAGACAAACATCCATGAATGGGTGGAGAGTTGATCCTGATGTAGATTCAGGGGAGGGGAGGTTTCATGTAGTCAAAGTTTTTATTATTTCCATAGACCTACAGGTCCTGTAATGTCTCCAAGCCTACAAGGAATGTAATATCTAAGCTAAAAGACTTGTATTGGCTACCCATAATCCATTAAATGGGGGGTATATAGAAATCAATAAAGATAATGCCTTTGGTCAATCGAGGAAGTCCTACTTGTCACTAGATGATGCCCGTGGACTATGGGATACATTTTTGAGGTATTTATATGTCGGATCCTAATGGGTGGGGTCGGGATAATTTTTTTTATCTTTTATGCCTTTAGTATCATATTTTTTATTCATATATTAACAGGTTAATTTTACAAAAATGGTAAATGAACATAAAGGTTTTAACATTTTTTGGATAAAAAATTTATGTGGCATGATTAAGGATTCCTTTGATTTCTATATTTGATAGTAAAAATATTTTTTTTATACATGTTAAATTACATATTTTCTAACTATTATAATTGAAAATGAAAATAATATTATTCGATTATGCTTTTAGATTATAATAAGAAAAAAAATTAAATGTGAATTACACATCACACTATTTTAAAAATTGTATTTGATGCTAGATAGACTGTTTAAATAATATAACATATTTTTATAGTTGATACTATAGATTGATTTTAGTTGTCACGTGTGGTAAATTAATTGTCCAATTCATCATGTTATATAATTTATTGTTTAATAATTCAATATATATTAATTTTTGAGTGAATTTTTTTTGGCATGTAAATAGAAAATTCCAATTCTTCAGGGCTAAGTGATCATGTTAACATTATTCGGTGTTTCCATTTTTTGGAACAACATGTGTGATCCTTTCCATTGTATTTTATGTGATCTATGGATGGATATTATTTTTTGAGATATGGTTGGGAGGCTCATATTTCTGAAGTTTGTTGAGAATTATGGGGGAGAAATATTAGGTGATATGCATGTTTGTGTCGGCGATGACAATGGGTTAGTTGGAATGTGGTGAAACTGAATTTTCTTATTATTGTTCTTAAAGTGGTGATGCTTGTTTGAAAAGAATCTTGTTAAAGGCAAGAAGTTTAGGTAAATTTTTTTCTTCATTTTCTACTATATGGGGTAGCTTCTTGATCTAGTAAATTATTCTCTTTATTTTTCCTTATTATGTATACTGGAGGACTGCGAATTATAGAAGAAAATGTTAAACAATTGTTTTAACCCTTAGTATTATATCGTTCTTTAATGAAAAAGGTGTTTATATTGTGAACCCATATACTTGGTTGGAAGACACATGGGGGATTATACTTCAATCTTATGTTTAATGATATGTAATTTGAAACCTTCTAAAAAATATATAGATAATTAATTATTATAAATTTAAATATTAAATAAAAAACAATGAAATTAATTTTTTCTTCTCAAATAATTATGTTTTAATGTGATATCATTTTCATGGTATTTATAGTTATGTTTCCAAGAGATGATAGCTTCAATTCTTCATAATACAAGTATGATTCCATTATTATTGTTATATTATATATTATACAGTGTTTGTTTTTTGATTTCATACACTACCCACCCATATATGTAGGGTGATAGACATCCAGTTATGATGGGAGGGGTTTTCCCCAACATACAAGATATTAATTTATTGGTGGATGAGTACACCCTTGGCCTCCAATCTCATCACTTAGTATTAATATGTGTTTGTGAAAATGATGGTTATCATTCCCTATAAACCTGTATAAAGTGATATAATGGGTTATGTTTATTTCACATACATGTATCTATATAAATATTTTCCAAATGATTGTTATATTTATGATGTGTGTAGGTGTTAATGTCTTGAGATTCATTACACAGTGTACTAGATGTGATGAATTAAGGTACAAAACTAGCTATATAATACATGAATTAAATGATATGGTGGCTCCAAAAATATACTCCATTAATATATGGATATGTGTAATTGGAAGATGAGATGATCTGATACATGAGATGTAAGTTGTGATACAATATACAAGATGTTCTCAGGCACACATCTTTTGGAAAGAAATCTCTTAAGACAATTATATTTGGTAAGAGAATCAAAAAATAAGGGAAGTGGTAGTGGTGTATCCTTTATTATATTACTAAATATTTTATCTCGGGAATGTGTTACATGTTTAAATATAGACATGGTGAGGATGGGAATATAAGACACATGTTTTGGTGACAAGTTAGTTTAACATAATGTTCACTAATCCATTACATTTTTTATTAATATTATTCTTGATAGTATATGGGGAGGATCTTACATTGTTTACATGTTATACACACCACATGTATAAAAATATTTTTTATATAGGAGAATGAAAAAGATAATTCATTATATTACTAATATGATATTGATTAATTGGAATTTGGGATTAATGGTACCAGTAATGTGTATCTTTCTGTAACTCGAGATACTTTTTAGTCTGATTAGTTATTGTATGTAATTAAATTCATTTACTATAGATCACTATTTTACCAAAATATTGAGATTAGTCTGGCTAGTGTACTTTTATTTATATATTTTCACACATGATTGTTGGGGTTAATTCCATTAATTGGTATATATGTTACACCATACGGGATTATATCTAACCCATTGAATATTTGAGGAAGGATTCGCGAGGTCACCATCTCCATCCCAAATTGCTGGAAATTGAGGGGCACCTTTTGAGGAGGGGGTCCTGAATTAGTTGTATTAGAGGTTCATGTTAAGTGTTATAATGAATTTAGAGTACGAAACATCTGATACATCATGTGTTGGTTGGGAATCAATATCAAATAATTTAATTACAGGATATAAACAAGGGATATTATCTTGTACATGGATATTTAAGAACCCTTATGATCTAATTCACAGGTCATTGTCAATACCAATGTTTCTAAGAGAAGTGATATTGTTCGATTCGTAAAACCATATTAGAGGATTGAAAATCAATCTTATTTATCAATTTTTTATGAAATGTGTATACCACAGGATAGGATAAACTATAAATATTTACATATTCTATAATAATAATTTAATTATTAATATATATTATATATTCATGGTTTAGAGTCTTCTACAATATTTTGAGTGTATTTCCCAGGTGGATGGGCATATCAGGTTTTTGTAGAATATGTTCATACGGACAAGATAGAAGATAATTGTTGAGTGGAGGTCAATGATGTAGAATCATATATCATGAAACATTGCGATTTGCATCACCTGAACATATATAAATATGATGGATCCATTTCATAATCAGTTTCAAAAGAACGTTGGGATGTTTTTGAGATATTTATCATCATAATCCATGTATTAAAAGAGAAATGGGTTTCATTTCTTGTGATGATTCTATATAGAGAAGCGAGGATGAGGTGGATGATATTACTTAGGGACCACATGGAGTTATTGGTCTTATTGTAAATGTCCGAGGACATGTTTGGAGTAGAGTTTAATTAATTAACCTGAATGGTGATCAATATTGATGATATTTTTACCCTTCAGTGGGGGGATTTTAGTGTGCATGTGTTTGGCATAAATTTCATGAATCTTTTCCAATATGGTTGAGACCAATTTTTAGATAAAGGTGATAATGAGAGGCAATATTTGGAGTATATCTGTCCAGTGATCTCACACTAGGTCCAGATATTCCTATTTTACACGTGTATCTAGGTGATTATTCTAGAATATGTTATGTATAGAATACCAACTAGAACTAGATCAACATAAAATATCCGTCATCAGGATTCCCTTCATTATAGAGATATGGTCTAGAATACCCAATGCCTTGGAAGAAGTTTTTTTTGGATAGTTGGGGGTATCTATCATCCCTCATAATTTATTTTATTTATGTGAAATATTTTAGTCATATTACATAATTTAAAATAAATTTTTATGTAGAGTTTTAGTCATCATAAGAAAAAGCGTCATACCTTTCTCTATAGGAATTGTTCTCCATGTGTTCTTCTATATGATCCTTTGTTAAGGAAGTTTCTTCCAAGGTGTTAGGAAGAAGATTCTCCATTGTGGGAACAAAATATTGGATATGGGGCTCATAATGGATAGTATCAAGATTCTCGAAATCCTTAGAAAGTAGGGAATGAACATGTAATTGTTCTTAGTCAGAGTTATAGTGTTCATGGATAGCTTCACGGCATAGATTTTCTTGGGATGACAATTCCAAACATTATTTTTGAAACCCAATATTATTTTCTAATTTAATGTATTCACTTCTTGATTCATAAAATGAAAACTACTTCTTATCACCAACCATAGTACATGATTTAGGACATGATGTAGAGTGACATCCAGTTCTCATGTATTTGAAAATAATGGTTGATGATTTTGGTATTTATTCTATTACAATCTCCTAAGACCATTATATATTGGTGGAGTTTCTATTGTCATGAAGGCATTTATTGGATGTATTTAGATGTTTTATCTCAAATTAAAATCAATTAATAAATTTCACTAGAATATATTAGGTTTTCTTTTTTTCCAATTCTTTAGAAAATTTTGAGTAATAGATGTAGAAGTTGTTCAATGCCATGATGCATTTTTTCTAATATAGTGTGCTTATTTTGAGTATTTTTACCCTTCATGTGTTGGTCTGGGAAAATTATGAAGCATAATATATTGATGAATTTTTATGGGCCTGAGAAGTTATGGCCCCATGAAAGTAACAATGGAACTCAAGATCATGGGATCGATGTAGTTGTGTTTTCCTTGGTATTTTGGAGAAATTACCTCTTCAATGAGTGTTTTTTGGTTTTCACTAATCGACTTTCTTGAGGTATTTCTTCACTCAATGTGAATTAAACTTCCAATAGTGAAGGATATGGTAACCGATATCATTAATTCACTTTTTCATGTTTTACTATATAAACATCACTTAGTAAAACAATTAGACAATGAATAATCATAGTCTAATTGTGAAATTTGGTCCATATAACATCAAATTGGTACTTGGATACTGAAAAATTGTTGAAAAATTCATTTCAATGCTTCTAAAATTATATTTATTTTATGAAATCCTGGGATAACATGTTGAAATACATAAAATTAGTTGAGGTATAGTTCCCAATAATGAATAAATAATAAAAAGGTCATGATATTAATACATGATAATCAATAGTAATTTGAATATAATATGAAATGGGTGAAAATAAGAAACATGAACATTGAATCATGATATATTATGATAACTTAATAGAAAACCGAGAATTGTTAAACAACATTAAACATGAAATCCTTAATATTTTCCAAGGATGTCTTCCATGACCTAATAAATTTGTAGAAACAAGTTCAATAATGGATCAGGTTTTCTCCTAATTTCAATATTTTTTACATCATGAGACTAAAGCATTACTGAATTCATTAGAGTAATTTATAATTCCATGTTCACCCATCACAATTATATCATGTAAATGCATAAGTGTTAAACATAAAAAATACATAGGGTCACATCTCCTCACATTAATCGAAAAATTATGTAATATCGAATATATATACATCTAGTGCCACAATAAATGGTGGATATGTTTTACTATATGAATACCCAAGAGTTTAAATGTTTATGGTATTCACAATACCAAGGTTTGTCATGGAAATATCATACGATAATTTTAACATCATAATGAGCGTATATAATAAACCAATGGAGGTAGTAATGATAGTGAAGGTGTATTGAATCTTTTTTAAATATGGTCGGTGGCGAGAGGGATATGTATGATTATAATGTAAAAAGAATTATTTGAAAATATATTCTATTGGATAAGAAGGGTTCTTGGATAAATGTTTCTCATAGAAAAATCATGGGATAATTTTCGCTGCAAACAGGGTGTAAATAATGAATCATGGGAGGGACTGATGAGTGTTCAAGGGTTATATAAAAACAATATAAAAATAATGGAAGTATGATGTATTCCTAAAATCATACCCAACATATGGTTATCGTATGAAAATTATTATTACAGAATTATGTTTCTTGAATAATATGGAGTTTAAGAGAATCTCTTACCTTGAGATAGTTTTTGAAAATGATTAGGGAGATCTTCTTGAGAGATTTTGGGAACCATTGGATGCATCTATAGAATAAATGGATAATTAGAGTCATGATAAAAAGGATATTAGTGTTGATTAATGCGATATTTAGTGGGGTTATATTGGAATGGAGAGGGGAGTTCACAATTATTTTTCAAACACAGGTTGTGGACTCTATAAAATAATGTTACCAAAATCAAAACACTTCACAAAAAATTAAAATTGTTTCATCCAAATACTATTATATTTAATAAGTTTATAATTCCATTAAAAGAACAAATAAAATTGAAACACCTAGTGATGCTTATGTGAGCCATATTATCAAACATTTCGTTTTATTTCCATAAAAAATAATTTATATTTTTTAGGTTTCAAAATGGGTTTAAAAAATAAATCAAATAACCTCAACAAAAAATTATATTAAATGGAAAAATATAATTTTTCGTGGATACATTTTATTTCACATACTACAACACTTTTTGGAAATTATGAACTCATAATTCATAAAATATATTTGTACCATATTTATGTTTGACATAATAATTTGACTAAATTAGAAACAATTGATACAAATATTGCTGTATAATTTGGATTAGATTATAAAAAAAATAAAATTGATTATATAAAAAAATTCTCATTAGGGGGAAATTTAGTTTTTAATTTAAAACACCCACTTATTGGGAAATTATATTTTTATTTACAACAATAATTATATGGCCCTTTTAAAAATTAAATTTTACCATAATACAATTATATAATCATTGATATTTAATATAAAAATATTAAAAAAATTATTTTATTAAAATATTATTTATTTAAAAAAATTCTGAATTCATAAAATGTATTATCAAATCTTATGTTTCATATTTCCCAACAATAAAAATATGTTTTTGTCGTATTAAAATATAAATTTTATCAAACTCACTATATAATCATATACAACGTGAAAAAAGGATTGGATAAATTAATTATTTTATTGAAATATAAAATATACTTATTTATATTATTATGACCAACATAAATATTCATTTATTACCCTAATTAATAATATAAGGGTAAGGTTTTTGATATTGATATTTTCATGGAGATTTTCATTGAACATGGTTATCATCTGATCTAAATGATACAGAAAGGAACCAATAAATGGGTTTTATCCTGAATTATGTTTTAATATATCAAGATATTTTTCAAGTAAAAATTTCAGGGATTTTATCTCACTCTAAAATACTGATAAATAATATTTTTATGGTATGATTTTATTTGACAATTCTGTCATTTCTTCTTTCTGTGTCAACTGGACATTAGAATAACCTTTAATATATAATAATCATATGATAACCATTAAATGTATATAATTTGTATTGTTGTGATTGTTATTGGAATTTGGAATATGATTTAATGTTAATTATAACCATCCGATATAACCAACGTTTTTCAAGTTTTTTATATATTTACATTATGTAAATAAATAACATATTAATTTAAATAATGAAATCAATTATAAATGTATTGGTAGTTACATTACTCAGCTTCTAAAATTTAACTGTAAATGTTTTATTTTCTTAAACTAAAATAGATGAGGGTGCATTTATTTCATTACGTCTCCCTATTATAATTATTTCTCATTGAACACTTTTTTCTTACAATAGAGTTTTTAAAGGCGAGTTTTCTTGTTTCATAAAAAATGTATCGATGATATATTATATTCACCAGTTTCTTCTCATTTTAAAGATCATTCCCCATTGTAACCACCACTAGATTCAATACATGTAACACATACTATAGGTACAATCTGAATATGGATACATGAAACATTTCATGTACCTAAGATATGTTAGGTTGGAATCCAAGTTTATAGGAAAATATTTCGAAGTGTTCAAGGTTCTAAAATGGAATGATTTATCTTGTACTAATATTTCCAATCCTATAAAACCACCTGAATTCCATCCCTGGGGAAATACTAATTATCAATTTATCTCTAAACTCATACTCAAGGATGCATAAATGATTAGTGTGATATATTTTATTTCAAATATATGCATATTTCATGTGATGCTAAATGGATTTGACATTTTATTCCATATCATGGAGAAGAACATGTCACATCACCTTCCTCTATCCATATTCTTCCCCAAAGGGTTAGATTTCAAACCCTGATCCTATATATATACTCATACGTTTTAATTTAAATTTTAGTGTTGAATCTAATGTTACATATGAAATCCACTTGGGGAAGTTGTTGATGCCAAAATACGTGGAAAACAATGTAACATGATCTTGGTATATCTTATGGGGTTAAATTGCCTTTTTAGAATGAATATCTATCTAAATTTGATAATATATTCTAAAGGAAATTTTATTATTCATGTATTTTTGATGTATTCTCCAATACCTCAAGGTAAAACAAAAATCTTGATCAAATAAAATGTAGAGGTGAAATCCAAAAAGTCTTACAACATCCCTTATGTATATATTAGCATTGTGTATTAGAGATAAATCTTACTTGATAGTAATGAAACGTGATGAATATGTAATTAGATCGACTACCACTGAGATGGTATTTCTTCCATCGGTGGTCCTAGGGTGTCCTTTGGTTAATTACATGAATATGATATTCAATTTTCCTACTAATATTTGAAATGGATTCATTATACAGTTACACTTATTTCATTGCAACTAGAAATGTAGTCATAAAAAGCATTGAGATACAAACTCCTCAATATCTATCTTCATGTTATGTCATTGAAAATTTTACTTCTAATATAATTACATTTAATACTTTATGAATAGATAAGAAACATCTAAGAAGAATATGAATACTTTCCCTCTTATATTCTGGTTCTTATAAGACACATATAAGGGTTCAAAACCCTATAAATCTATATATAGAATAGTTGAAGTATGGAAGATTAAAAAATTTCTTCATGGTGACTGATCATATTTTTAGGTATTGATGACTCTTTAAATAATTGATTATTCAGTAGTTATATGGGAATTTTAGGAAAAATATAATTTTATTAGAACCATTTCAAACCTTTTCTTATCGAGGAAAATTTGAACTATTTCAATCATCATCTTGGATAAGGTGGAGGGATCTTTTCCACTAAGATCATCTAATACATTGTTTTACATTAAATTATATGAATGGATTGAAAAATAATAATCATTGATCATCTCTAACCACTACATTTGATTTGTGTTATGATCATTTTGGGTGAATATATACTTTTATATTTTAAGATATATATATGACATATTATCTCCATAGAGATAATTTCACAAAATATTCCTAATGATGATAACTACATCCAATTCTAAATCATCAATTTAGTATTTCCTATCACCGATAATTAGTTTAAATGAGGCATAGGCAGTCACATGTTGATTTTGCAGGAGTATAGAACCTAATAACTTTATAGATACATCCCAATAAATCCAATATTCTTCCCCAACTGTGGGTAATTTCAAGTCTACTGTAGTGATTATCCTATTCTACATCTCATTAAAACATTCATTTCATTCATTCATCTGGAAAAATTTTACTCTATAGTGAATTATCTTGTTTAGAAGGGTTGAAATTCATGATAATTTATCACAAATTAATCATAATACCTAACTAATATAATGAAACTAATGTTTTTTCCACATATCTATGTCAATTACACCCTCTATTCATCTCTATTTTTTAATGATCCATGGATATAACTTTGCTGGTGATGACATAACCTATGATGGATACACACTCTAACTAGTGATCTTATTTACTATGGTTTTTTAATATTCATACTTTATGTATGGTGATTATTATAATATTAAAATTCTTGTCATGTTCCTGATTGATTAGGGAGTATATAAGAATATCATGAATAAAGAATATAATTTTTTCAGGAAATGCTGATAAAAATATTCATCAAATCCATAAATACTTATAGAGGAATATTATGCCCAAATAACATTATTTTGAATATTTCATACATGTACTCTGTTCATAATGTAATCTTCATTATATACTATTTCATCACATTTACATGATAATATCATAACCAATGATATATTATAATGATATACTAGGATCCACATATCAAATCAAACAATTTATTAGTATGTGGGAGAGAATAATTTTTCTTTATCATGATATTTTTTACCTAACAATATTCAATAATGAGGTTTATTAAACCATTGTTATTATTGATGGAGGGAATTTGTTCACCCCATGGTGATGAAATTGGGCAAATAAACCCATTATTAGATTCTCCTATATTAGTTTCTTAATATCCTTGAGTTGTATAGTGGAAGTTGTTTTGGTTTCTTGTATATTGAATATTCTAAAAGAATAGTATTGATTCAAAATTCAACCCCTCAACTATTAGAAACAAAAAGAAAATCATCAAGAAACAAAACAATTTACTACATCATACTAGGAAATTATTCAAAGGTGTTCTCATCCTAATTATAAATAACTTGATGTATATAAGCATTTTGATTGGTAAATAATATTAAATAATTATGTTATGATGAAAAAGAAATTTCGTCATCTTTAAAAAACTTGTATAGAATAGATGAATTATTCACAATACAGAGGGAGATTTCATTATCCTGATTTTTTTTCATTTTTAAAAGAAAATTCGTATCATAATTATTATAACAGAAAATTTTACAAAAAATTAGTGTTTAAATATTTTTAAATAGAAAACCCCAACAAAAATCACAACATGATATGATAATCATATAATGTTTTACAAAATAATATCAAAATATGTGGGATTGTGAATCAATGTTACTTTATGAAATAAATGATATGAAAATATGGATATAATTAATATACAAAATGAAATTAAAAAATCAGGTTAGGGGTTACATGTACATAGATCATGATTATCCATCATAGAATAATACATTTCATGTTTCTTGATTCTGGGTTATTAATTATGATCATCATCCTTGTTCACCAATTGAATATTGAAATGAGATATATAATTTCCAACATATCAAAAATATTGACATGGAAAAATATATCACACCATAGATTGTAATTGTTTTCCATCAATCATGTTATTCATTTTTATAACGAAATTGGATACTTTATAGCCTATTTTTACACATGAAACATCACTCGATTAATTTGTGACAATTTAAATTATGCCAATTTCAACATTTTTTTTGAATGGAAAATGTGTCTAAATTACTTTATAACCATTATCAAATTAACTCCATTGAGACTTAGACCACCAATTCATTGAAATTTTTGGACTTTTAACTATGTTTCAGTTTATTTATGACTTTTCATAACTGGTTTTTCAATATCACAATATGTTACACCTCATAAATTTGAAGGGAAGATTTCTTTTAAATAGACTTTTATTTAATATTTCATTCATAATTAATATTATTTAGTTTATATTTTAATTAAAACAAAAATATATTTCGACTTTGATGATAAATTATGTTAAAATAAAAAATATTACCTTTAATTCTATGAAATATTATTTTTATAATTAATGAATATATATTAATTTTGGTAGTATTCATTAAGTAGGGTATTTTCATGAAACAAGATAAATTATGATATTATTTACTTTTTTTTTCAAAAACAATATGTTTTAATATTATCTATGTTTATTATGTTTCTTAGGAAGAACTATTTTATATAAATTCTGTATAAATAATTTTTCATGTGTTTATAAAATCCTGTATTGAACATATATAATTTATAAGTCATGAATAATATTAATTGCCTTATTTGTTTAAGTTTCAATATTATGTTATATTTTAGATTTGATTTATATGAAATTTCATTAATTGAGTAATAATATATATATATAATTATTAAAAACATTTTTGTAAAATATTATTAAATGGTTATTTTTGTGACATTGTCATATAAATAAATCAAATTGAAATTATTAAATTCATACTTTAAATGAAATTTTAAATATAAGAAAATAAAATATATTATGAATAATAATATTAATAATATTTGACTGTATATTTTCAATTATTTAAGGAAAATTAAGTAATAACAAGATAATTTCCTATACTTTTAATAATATATTGTTTCCTTCAATATATATATTTACTTATATATATAAATATATATATAAGCATGATAAAAATGTTTTAATTAGCTAAATAAATTATTATGTTCATTTTGTTAAAATAATTTTTGAATATATATATAATACGTATATATTAATATATATATATATATATATATTCATAGTTACAAAAAAATGAGAGAAAACACATATGCCCTTTTAGTCCTTATAAATACACCTACACATCCTTACATCCCTTCTCACATGCACCCTATTAGAAAAATTTCCTTTGCCTACTCAAAAACATCATCATCCAATCCGACCATTTTCGTCTCCTTCTTCCCCAATTTTGATTCTAGATGAGTCCCTCACATTTCTGATGGCTTCCTCTTCATTCCATTCAAAGTACATCATTGAACTCCCAATGATATTTTACTCATCTTTATTTCCTCCTCAATGAACATACATCACCCATGACCATTATATAGTTTTATATACAATTTTATTCTCTATCATGATGAGATTAGATCTCCAACCTACCTCACAATCTATTCAACATATAGCTATCGACCTGTAGATACTCTCTTTTCTTGGGGAAGTTCGATCAATCTAAATTTATTAATAAACATTAATTGTTATTAAAATTAGTAATTTACACTATGCTGTTTTCGTCAAATTCTCATAAAAATTGAAATAATGTCATTCCCATATATTGATATATTAGTAAGATTTTTCTTACACCAACTATACTGGATTCACCCACTAGAAGATACCCTACCCAATCCAAATCCTTTAACTTTTATATCCCACCTATTTTATATTCCTTAAGAATGAAAATTTCACCAGGTTTTGACATCTACCTTGTAGGAAAAATTCTTATTTTGTATTTCTCCAAAAATGAAATCATGTGGGTATTTTCTTTTTTTTTCAAATTTTAATAATTCTCATTCTTCTAAATATAAAATAGTAAATTCTTTTAAATATATTTTTACAGTAATTTATTTATTTAAAACTAATATGAATAACATTTTTGAAATAATAATATCATACACAATGTGTATTTATTTATATATTCATGTTTATGTATTTCACTAATTTTTAGTAATTTTCATTTTGAATGAAACTTCTTAAAATATATGAAAGTGTAAATTTTCAATAAAACTATTATGTGAATTAAAAATTACAATATATATATACTTATGTTCTATTTTCATTATCTATTATTATTTACCTCATGTTACATAATTATTTTCAATCTTATAATTAAGTAAATTACTGTTTATATTTGTTATATTATTTTCAAGAATTTACAAGTTTATATTATATATGTATATATATACAAATATACTTGTATATGTATACAAAATGTATATGTTACAAGCTATATATGTTTTATAATACGTTTTTTGTGTTCTAATTATGAATGTAAGTAATTATATCAATCCACAAGGGTTTCATTTTTGCATGTAAAATTTCATATTGAGAAATTATAAATCGTGATGGATTCCCCATAAACCCCATTATTTTTTAAGTATAATGGATTTTAAACTTTTATGTACATGTTTATATGTATATATTTGTGTGTGTGTGTGTGTGTTTATATATGTTAAATGATGAAATATTTAATTTAATAATTTTAGTTTTTTAATTTTATGTGTGTAACATAATTGTTTAATTTTTATGATTATTTTTGTAAAACCCAATTAAATATATATATATATATCAATAATTTTATGATAATGAAAAATAAAAATAGATGTTATTTTATATAAAATGTTTTTATAATTACCAAAATACATTTTCTTCAAAAGAATCATTTTTTAAATATGGTAAATGGGTATTTCATATTATTATTCACTTACGATTTTTCAAAGATAATGTTTTAAATTTTATGAACTTTTTTAATTAAATGAGTCTCATGAGTTATTGAATGAATGTTTTAATAATGGGGTTTTGATTGTAAATTTTATTGACTATCCATGAACTGTCTAATTTTCATGATTTTTGATTATTACAAATCTCATAATTGGTTTTCAATGATATTTACTATTTATGTTTTTATATATATAAATATTTGTCGGTAAGTGTATTCAATGAATTGATATAATTTGAAACAAAAAATAAAGTGAAATTTTTAATTATTTGTATGGAAATATAAAATTATTTTTCAAAAAATGTCACATGAACTTTGTAAATAAGAATGTGGAGTGTGTTGTGACCATATTCCTAAGGATAGTTGGTCGTCCCAGACAACATTCAATTTTTAAACAACCCCCATTTTTTGGTTTCCAATAGCCTGACTAATGTGTTAGAAAAATCTGAACATTATTTTGAATAACATTAAAATAATAATTAGATTCAAAATTATTAAAAATTATTCAAAATTATATGAATTTTTATATGGTGTATATTATTTTTCAAATCATAATTTTTTTCTAAAAAAATATTATTAATGTTTTAAAATACGTAATTTTTTTCATAGGATTTATAGAATTTCAAATAATATAAATATATTCAAAAGAATAATATTAAATTTTTCAATGCTTTATTTATTATCAAAACATTTTTTAAATTTTATGTTAAAATTACTTTTTAAATTATTGTAAAAAAGTTGTTTTATTTTGAAAAGTGTTTTAAAAATCATATTTCTAAAAGAATAAGTATTTTTAACATTAATTTTCCAATGTGTTTTCCTAAGATATTTCAAAAAATGGATTTTCATTGGATTTTATAAAACACCTTTCGGGAAAATCATTCAAACAAAAATTATTATAACACTTTTTCAAGATCATTTATAAGATTCATGGTTTTTCTATTCAATAAGAATCTACCATGAGAAAAGTGTTTTTGATTCCTTTTAATTTATTATATTAGCTTTGAAAATATTTAATAATATTCCTTTACCATTAAAGAGAATACAAGAAAATATCCTCACATTTAATTATATTATTATTTTTTTAGTAACTTTTTATAAATAGATATACAACATTTTATTACCAATTCTGTAAGTGTGGGTATAGGGCCTCAGAGTTGGTATTAGAGGAACTATTTAAGAATCCTTGTATATAATGAAATTTGGTTAAAATTATATTATCATAATCATATATTCTTATAACAATTTTTTAAAATAAAATATTGCTAAAAAATTCTCAGAGAAATAATTATTCATTTTATATCAAAGGATGTTAAGTAAGTATTAATTACATCGAAATATCGTAGATAAAATTTTAAATATCATGAAAATGGAAATTTAGAATTTTACTATTATTCAAAAAAAAAATAATTAAAATTTTAAGATTATGTTTTGGGGGTAAAACATCATGCCCCATAAAATATAAGGGATGCTTTATTTTTAATTGTTATATACTTATTAAATTTTTTATAAATAATACATCATAATGTATAATTTAATATAAACACATATATATATATATTTGTACATTCTGATAAATTAAGATGAAATATATAATATTACATTTATTTCCAAGATATAATATTTGTTTTGTAAAATGAAAATATATTAATTTATATATTATTCATTATGTAAATGTATATTTTTGAAACAAGATAATGTATTAAATTCATTTCAAAATAATTAGTTTTTCAAAATAAATTAAATAAATATTATATGTGTTTATTGTGAAATTATTTTTTGGGGGAAATTTTTTATATGAATTCTTAATAAATACTTTTTGATGTGTTAATCGAAGCCCTTGTTGAAATTAAATAATTTATATGTTATTAATAATATTAATTTCAATTCGTTTTTACTTTTAAATATTAATATATCTTTTAGCCTGGATTTTTATTGGATATTATTAATTGAGTAAGAATATATATAATATTAATGATTATAACATATTCTGTAAGTTATTATTTATTTTTTTATCTTTTCATAAAATGTAATAAAATTTAAATTATTTAAAAATTCATAAAATGAAATTCATTAAAAAATATGAATAATAATAATAATAATGTTTTATTTTATAGATTAATTTAGTTAAGGATATTTATATAATAAGTATTTAATTTCTTATAAATATAATATCATTATTTTTTTAATTAATATAGATATTTGCCTATATATGTATATATATATGTAAGACTACCAAATTCCATGATTATTTTTTAAAAATTAAATCGGAATATTTCTAGATCAGGCTCCAAAACGGCATGTGATTCTGAGGCTTAGAGTGAAAATAATTCATTTGAACTTTTTTTGTTAATAAATTAATGTGTGTGCCTGATTCTCTAGCATTTATAATAGTGAGTAGATAAAACTTTTGATGGCATCGTTGAACTCAAGGATTCGAGATTCTCCTAGAAAGGGACTATCATTATAAGACGTGGGCCAATGGTGGAGAGTAGTATTTGTAAGAAAATAATATAATATAATTAATACTTATTTAATTTTAAAATCATTATAACTCATATACTTTAATCTATATTGGATATATGTTAGTAACGTTGAGCTTGTAAGTGTGGGTTTTCATTAGGAAAATCATAACTTCAACAAACATGGGTCAAGGGTGAAATATAGTTTTCAAAAAATTTACGAAAAATAAAATAATCATAAAAAGTATATTTTATTCAAAATTAAATCTCTATAATGTTTCGATGAGCCGACTATTTCATTCCATTAATAAAACAACATAACGATTCTTTAACAAAAGCGTAAGAGAGTTGTTGTTTCATAAATAAAAACACATAAAATCGTTAAGACTATGTTTAATAGAAATTATGCTATGTGTTTCTCGTTTAATGAGATAATAAGGTTGGAGATAAAAGCCTATGTCTAGAATTCATATGATGGAGGACGAATGAATCATATCCATTGATGAATGTTGGTGAATCAGAAATTCGCACCGACACTATTGAAAAATGGGTTTGGGGCCAGATATCAATTAGTGTCTATGGCTTCGAATGGATCGTGAATCCTCATAGAAAGATCAACACCAGAAAAAACCCTCCCCTCAAGTCAATTATTCTCCATTTAGGGGTTTATCTTTTTAGAATTTTGAATTCCTCAATCTTCAATCTAAAACAATGAACGCGGATAATCCAGCAAAAAGGATGACAAGTGGGTCATGTGTTCTTTTGGGAAGGTTTTTTATCATGGTTATTGTGTCATGTTATTTGTTGATAGATATATAATACCCACATCTCGTGTTTCAAAAACCATTATACAGGGAAATGAGGTTGACACAAATAAGGCCAGGATTCCTCCATATTTGGGAATTATTGTGATCTTCATGAATACATCTAGAATCGGTGGCATGATTAATGGTAGTCCTTAGCAGGGAAGAAGACATCCTAAGAAATCCACAGGTTCAGATGGATTGAGAAAAATACCACCAGAGCAGACTCAGTGGTCTGCAAGAAGATAACACTAGAGAGCTTCCACCAGTGGTGGCAGTGGGTTGATGGTGGTGTCCCAAAATAGCTCACTAAGGTGGAGCTTGTAGCTGGCTGGGGCCGCAGTGGTGCAAAAAGGGCCATTGAAAAATAGGCCAGCGACTTGTGGAGGTGTACGCGACCACGTGGCAATGTTGGAGGTTCATCCAGTGGCTACAGGCCGGAGGCTAAACTCATACGTTGTCCTGGAGGGACTAAAAAATGGGTGGGGCCGACAGAAACCAGTTGGCGACATGGCTGCACAAGAAGGTCACCTCTTATAATTTGTGTAGGAGACTAGTTGGCCCACACAACATGCCAGATCTACTGCCCTATTGGGTGGGTCGGTGGACCCTGGGCCGAGTCAGATCGGTCGGACTAGGCTGGTCCAGACCCAGACACAACCAGCCAATCTTTGGAAAAGTGGTCATAACTATGAAACTATAAACCTGATTGATGAAACTTTTGTGTTGTTGGAACATTTCCGATTATGTAGATTATTTAATAATATTATAAGGACACTTTAATTAATGTTCAGATATGATGAATGGCTTGAGAAGTTCATTCTCTCGGAATCACACATGATATGTATGGGAATCATGTGGCTGGATGAGACTTGTAGACTACTGATGAGTGGGTATAAGTGACCTTTCATTCATAGATGATATGTTTCCCTCTATATACCATCTACAAGGAGATATATGTGAACCAAATACAAGAAACTCTGTATGAACCATCTATAATTGGCCTTATGTGGACCTTCTATAAGCGGCCCTCTGTGGACCAGCTATGATGGCCTAATTGGGAAGTGTCTCTCTGTGACCCAGCAGACCCACGGTTTAGAGCGACCCTATGTGACCTAGTAGACCGATGATACTCATTATGGTGAGTAACTCTGCAATCTAAAGTGTTCAGTGTTACGTCAGATAAGCTTTATTTCTATACATTATATTATACAAGTGTGAGATAAAAATTCATTGTGTATACATTTATTTGTGATCATCACCTTGTGTTTTAGGATCCCAACTGAGTATTGTGTTACTCATACCTGGATGGGCTCTATCTGCATGTGTCATGTCTGGTCTAGACGACAGCCGCTTCAACAAAGACCTTGGGGGCCCTGGACCCAATGGTGCCCAGTGACATATGACATGTAGGATGTACATCTACTGCTTCTTAAAGCTACTACATGCCTACCCTTCAGGTGAGGTTCTCTAATGGTATACTGTTTATAAATCTTTTGTACATTCATATTTCATGTTTTCATTTTGTTAGTATTTTATTCTTTCCCATTTTATATACATCTTGTACCTTTTATCTATGTTGGTTTCATGGAATGCATGTTTTATTTTCTGAAATTATTGGATGTATATGTGTGTGTACAAGCATATAGGTTTGTAGAATAATTCCTATAACTCACAGGAAAATTCTAATGGTACTATTCACCTACCCCTAGGAAATGGGATGTGGGCTTGGTGTAGTCATGAAACGTGTCCAAGGGGAAGGGTCAAGACCAATTAGTATTAGAGGTGGTTGGTTCTACATCAAATATTAGGAGTCTGTTGTTTTTTTTTGGAATCACTCTTAAACATTTCACGTTTTCCTTTCAGGTTCAGGGAGTCTAGTGTTTGTCTGGTAGCTGACATATCAAAACACGTGGACCCTAAATTTCTTTATTCTGCTTTTTTACATGAAACCATTGGTTGCGTGCATTACATAAGAATTGACTGTTTCATAATGTTCCTATTGAATCAGAGTCTGCTCCCCATGTATAATATATTTCTTAAGGAAAATCGTGATCTATTTTAGGATGCCTCTATATAGATAGTCATCCAAGATTCAGATGTGTGACCGTGAGGACAACCCATGTAGTGATGATGGGTCGATTTAGGGACTAGTGCAAGAGGTGTCCCCACTAGGTGGTGCACTATTGTTAGTACAACCTGTTGACTAGTACTTACTGTTGGCTCTACAAGTAGAAGATGTACATAGTCTCAATGCATATCATGAGTTCAAATGGATGAGACCTTTTATGTTTAGGGGTGATACCTACCCCTAGGTGTCCAAGGATTGGATTGATGCGGTTACGAGAGTCTTATGACTTGTGTGGATGCCTCTTGACCAGATAGAGATCTTTGAGACAAGCCACCTTGACTGCTCAGCAGGGAGATGGTGGATCACGATGATCATGAAACATGATGTGTTGACCCTAACCTTGATAGTCATTGAATGCCTCTCCATAGAGGAGTTCTTCTAGGTGATGTTTCACTATGTGTTCATACAGGTTCTACATCACCTATAATAGGGTATCTTAACAGTAGGAGAGTAATTAGTGAGCATGGAATCCATGGTGTATCTTAGGATCCCTATATAGGTCAGGGAGCTAGAGTGATCCTTACTTGTACATACCTTCCTGGTTGAGCAGGCACTGATAGTTGAAGCTAACAGTATACACCATGCTGAATAATCTTTAGTAGTAGGCATAATGCAAATGATCTGGGGACCAAATATGGGTAGGCCTTCTAGGGGAAAACCATAAGACTCAGTGTCTATAGCGCGGGGCTCCTAGATTAGAGGGATTCAGTGGTGGTCCAGGAAGTGCTTCTCATGCTGTTGGTGGGGAAACATGGCTCATTCTTGACCGAATCGCCACATAGACGATCTGTTGAAGGTTGAGGGACCACCAAGTAAGAGGTATCAGTTGATGTGAGGAGTTCTTCTGGGATGTGGAAGTGGAAAAGGAGTCGGATGAAAAGCAAGAGGTAGGTAAATGTTTGAGTTGCTACCACCACCACCCCTAGGTGGTTCGTCGTGACCTTAGGGAGTAGGTCGACAAAGGATGACTCAACATTAGGTGGTGGAGGCCTATGACCACAACTCTTCAAATATGATTAGAGGTAAGATATATGTCATATCCACCATAGCTATAGTTTTTATCGACACTGATGTCAGTCACTCTTTCCATGCCACAAATCTTGTTTAGAGCCCAGATATTCTAATGGATCCATTGGCTCGATTCTTGTAATTATAGACTTTTATGAGAAGGTATTCGATGATTACACACTGGTTCCTATAGTGTGAGTTTACTATTAGTGGCTAGAGCATTGTTTGGGATCTCCTAGTAGTGGCGTCGAGGCCTTACGACCTCATCATGGATATATAATGGTTATTAACAATCCAAGATTATGTCGTCTTCATTAAGAGCAAAATTTGGTTTATTAATGGAGATGGGACTAGGTTATAATTTATCACTGAAAGGGAGATGCATTCCCCACATGAAAAAATTTCTAGAAGAAGGGTGCAGCCGATCACTCACATGTTGGCTTGCCTAAAAATTTGTGTGCTAGATGAAGAGATTCATTGGATCCCTGTAGTGGTGGATGGGTATGAGGATGTCTTCCACTAAGGATGTTACATTGTTACCTCTTCATAGAGAGGTTTAATTTTTCATTGAACTATTCCTCCGGATGGCACCAACATCTACACATGCATATTGGATGTCTCCCATAGAGCTCCGAGAGATGTTGGGGTAGTTGGTGGACATGTAGAGGAATGGTTACATGTGGACCGTCGTTTCACCATGGGTATACCCTATGTTGTTTGATAAGAATCCAAAAATATTCTTGAGGATATTAATGGACTATTGGAACCTGAATCATGTGACCGTGAAGAATAAATAATCTTTACTAAGAATTGAGGACCTATTTGATCTATTGGAGGGAGTGAGGTGGCTCTCGAAGATAGACATTTGGTCTGGGTATCATCTCCATTGTGTACAAGATGGGGATTTACTTAATATATCCATTAGATGTAATTATGTCTACTATAAGGTCCTAGTGATACCATTAAGCTTGAGAAATTCCACAGAAGTGTTCATGGGACTCATGAATGGGATGTTACATCCTTATCATGACCGATTTTTCGTGGTCTTCATTGATGAAATCATGGTGTAATCGACCCCAGAAATGGTTCAAACGACACACCTTTGGATAGTCCTTGATATGATCAAGAAAACCACCATTCAGGGAAGATCTAGAAATGGTAGTTCTAGATTATACTAGACAACTTTATGTGACACATCTTCGTAGAGGCTGGAGTTATACTGGATCTGACAAATATTGGTGCATTTATTTCTTAGGAGACAACCAGAAGCGTGACTAAGGTGTAGAGATACTATAGGTTGGATGGATACTACAAGAGGTTTATGTCATAATTTCTTGGGTATCAAACCCCTTTTCAGCTTTGAAACATAATAAATATTACTTTTGTGGATGGAGATGTTCCAACATAGTTTCCAAGAGGAGAGGAAGAGACTAACGAGTGTCGTTATCTTGTGGATTCCAGAGGAATGAGTGGAATATGTAGTTTATTGCAACCCATTTGTGACTGGAATATTTTTTCTCCTAATTCATATGAAATTATAGATGGTCTATGGTTTTAAACAGTTTAGGAATCATGATTAAAACTACGCGACCCACGACCATGAGCTAGTAGTAGTAGTCTTCACTATGAATACGTGGAATCAATTCTTTTTGGGTGAGTGGTTTACTCTCTATTTCGACCACAAAATTTTTAGCTATATATTCTCCCATAAGGATACAAAAAATTTGTAGTGGTGATGGCTACATTTCTTCCTAGACTATGAATTCAAGATAGTCTATACTCTCGTGAATATGAATGTGGGGGCAGACACACTCAGTAAGAAATCCAGGTTTCATTTGTTGAGTGATGCATCAATGTAGTTGTCCATGATGCATATATACTTCATGGATGATTATTTAATAACCTACATTAAATTGATGGATGTCACACCCCCACTCTTATTGAGAGTTACAGAATCCTAGCTCATAGATGTCGACTGTGAGGGATCACGTGCTCAGTTCTCCACAATAAAAACTCTTAATTTCTTTTAAATAGGTATGGAGAAAGTCATTCTTATTTGAGTGTGCACAATAGTACATGAGGTGTTGCGAGAGAAGGTTTTGACGGAGTTCCACCCCCTCCCCATGTTGGTGCATCCTGGACTTGAAAAGATGTTCCATAATCTTCAATATTTTTAATAGTCTCCAACGATGAATAATGTGGTGACATTGTTCATTTCATAGTGCCTCGTATGTCAGCAAGTGGAGGTTGAGAATAAAGTTTTAGTACGTATGTCCCAACCATAGAAGGTACAATAGTTGATGTTGATGCTAACCTGATGGACTTCGGGATGAGTTTTCCCTGAACATTTAGGGGCCATAATACTATCAAGGTTATCAGTGACATACTCACTAGGTCGGCTCACATCCTACCCAACCAAGAGTAGGGATTAATAGAGGGATTAGGATTCCTCGACATCTAGAAGATATTCCTACTTCATGGTGTTAATTATATGGGCATATCAGAGCATGATGCTTGATTCACATACTGGCTTTGGAAGGGACTATGGGACTCATTGATGACTCAACTATTTTTGATCACATCATTCCATCCTTAGAATGACGGTAACATGGAAAGGACTATTCAAGTATTGGATGGAGTGCATCATTATTGTATTAGGATATTGGTTATAGTAGATAGGAACACCTTCCACTAGTTGAGTATTCACACTACAATGGCTATCACACCACTATTTGGTTGCGCCGGACAAGGAACTTTAGGGGCATCCATGCAAACCACATCAATAATGGACAAACCTAGGGGAGTTAGAACTAATGTGTCTATAGCCGGTATAGGCTACCATTGAGAAGGTGTAGATGAACATGGAGTGGATGAGGAAAACACTAATAAGGAATACATTTTATGTGGATTGGATACTGAGGCCTTTGGAGTTTTTGGAGAGTGACCATGTGTTCCATCGGGGCTCACCTTGACAGGGATTGTAGAGATTTCACCGAGGGAGAAAGTTATATCATAGATTCATTGACCCATTCATGATTATAAATAGTGTATTTGAAGTTTTTTACTTCCTATTACATCCCCCATGGATCCTCCATATGCATGATTTCTTGAACATGTCATAGCTAAAGAGATGCGTTCATGATCCATCACACGACAACAACTCGGATGAGCTAAAAATTTATAACAGGGCATCATTTTCTGAGTTCCAGGTGGACATGAAGGATTGAAAAGATAAATTCCTTTTTTCATGGTCTATTTCTCTATTGTGAATTCACTTGTATCATGTGAATCCCAAAGAGACCACATGGGGGTGGCTGGTACGAATTCCTACTCAATACCCCTTTCTGTTTGATTGGCCTCTGTTTTGGAATTCAAAGACATATAGCCCTAAAATGGAGGAGTAATAAAATACCAAGGAATAATATAATTATTTTTAAAAAAATTATGGAATTATTTTAGACCAAACATTTATAAATCACATAATTATTTGGCCTACAGTGGCTGAAACACATTTTCGCACAATTTTTTCTGTTCAATAAATAGTAATCTGAGTGATTTATTCTTACATTTAAACCATTTCTTAGATAAATAAAGTCATGGTCACCTTTGAACTCAGAGCAGAGGGATTTACCTAGAAAGTACCTAACATTTGACGGTGCGAACCAACGGTGTATTATTGTTTTTGGAAGTAAATGAAATAATTAAGTAACAATAATTATTTTTTCAAATCCTTCTAATTACTAAATAGTTAATCAGATTGGAGATGCAAGAGTACCACGGAGAACGTATGGGTTTATTTTACATTGGAAGAGCATAACCACAACTAGTTTAAGTCGAGGGTGAAAGATAATTTTCAAACATTTGAATAATATTAAAATAATCATAAATTAGTTTTATTCAAAAGTTGTTTCACTGCAATGTTGCAACATGCTGATTGTTTTCTTCCATAAATAAAATATCATTACCACTATTTAATTGAAGCATGATAGAAATAGTGTTTCATAAAGGAAACAGCTTATCCAGGAGATGACTAAGTGTAATGGAAACACTGTGACACCTTTCTCTTTTAATGAGATATTGAAGTTGGAAATAATTATCTAGATGTGGCATTCACCAAATGAATGAAGAAGTAATCCTCTCCAATGATGAATTATAGAGAATCAAAAAGAGTCGAAATAAACCTTAAATAAAGGATCTGGGACCATAAATCGATGAATTCCAATAGCTTTGAACAGATTTTGAATCCCCACTGATAGATTGCCACCAGCAATGAGCCTCCCCTTAGATGAATGATTCTTTAGGTAGGGGATTATATTTTTGAGAATATCGAATGCCCCATTAATATTTTTAAAATAACAAATTTGGATCAACACTTGAACAGTTTGATCCCAAAATTTCTTGTTCATATAGGTTTTTTATTTATTTCATAGTTTCCATCGGGTTATTTGTTGATACACTATAATATATTCATTCCATGTTTCAAAATATCTCATGTGGAGGAATCAAACTAACACGAACAAGGCCTTAATTCCTCCATCATTTGGATTTATTGTGATATAATTTACTAGACATATAAATTGGTGGTAATGTTCCATCATGGAAATAACAGGGAAGAGGGGAACTCAAGATGTTTGGGGGCATATACAGTTCAGGAAATGGATCAACAGAGCATACATAGTTTCCCAGGGAAGACACAGTTGGAATGCCAGTGCCAACCATGGTGCTGGAAACTAGATAATGTGGCCACGAGAAATATTTTGTATGCCACGATGGAGTACCAAGGTGATGGTTGCAGTCGGATGGGGTTGAGATGGTGCAATAGGGCCCTCCTATAGGATGGTTGGTGGTTGACGGAGGCGGATGCAGCCACCTGGCCATGTCGGAGGATAATCCCACAGCTGTGGACCATAGCGTGCACTAGTACGTGGTCTAATTGGTATCACATGTAGGATGGGGGAGAACGGCCATAGACAGTCATGTGGAAGCACAATCCAGACATTTTCTAGAATTGGGGCAGTAGAAAAGTCAGGCTGCCTAGTGGGCCAAATCTACTGCCCAACAGGCCGAACCCGTCGTCCAACGGGAAATGTATGATTGAGTCCATGGTGGAATCAGGTCGCAACATCAGACCTATGTCGGGTCTACAGAACACAGGTGAGGTCGAGTCCGGTAGGGGGACCCAGTTCGGCCCATACCTGATTGTGCACTTTTTTAGAAAAGGGTCATAACTATCAATCCACACACCCATCTGACGATTTTTTTGTTGCTTTCGAACCATTTAGATGAGGAGGATATTTTGGCATGTTATAAGGATTAATTAAAGTATGTAGATATTCGACAAATTTCTTGGGGAGGGTATTCTTCCAAAATCCAGGGCACTACCAATGGGAATCCAATGGATGTCATAGACCTAATTACTGTAGACAAGTAGGTCTATGTGGAATGGTACTCCTAAATAACAAGAGGTCCTATGTGAACCAACTAAATGTATGTTTTTTGTACAAGATACAAGAAGAACAATGTGAACTAGCTATAAATGGCCCTATTTTGACTAACTATAAGTGGCCCTGTGTGGACCAGCTATGATGGCCTATGTGGGGAGAAACTAGTGTAACCTAGAAGACCCACAATGGGGAGTGGTTATGGGTGACCCAATAGACCCACGGTACTCATCAGGGATGAGTACCTTAGTAGTAGAATATGTTCAGTCTTATGACTTATAGTCTTTATTTTTAATGGTTTAGATTATACGTATGTGAGATTATAATACCTTGTGTATACTGTCCTTTATGGTATTTCCCTTTTGATTGGGGATATCTACTGATTATTGGGTTAGTCATCCCTACATGGGCTCCACCCATACATTTCATGTTTTGTGAAGATGATAGATGCATCAATAGTGACCTTAGTGGCCCTAGACTAAGCGGTTCATATTGAGATACGACAGAAATGATGTACTTCTATGACTTTTGATCACCATTATTTACCTACCCTTCAAGTGGGGTTTTTCAATAGTCAAAATTTAAAAGATCTTTTGTACATTCCTCTTTTCATTTTTTCTTTTGTTGGGTTTATATTCTAGACCAATCGACTTACATCTTTTACCTTTACTCAATGTTCGTTTAGTGGAGTTCATTTTTTACTTTCCAACTATATTGGATCTGGTTGTGTGTTTATGTGTGTATAGGTACTCTGGAAAACTCTTCCTACTAATGTTATAGTACCTTCAATGATAGTTTCCAGTCGCTGGCCTTTGAGAGGTGGTCTTGGGTTAATTATGGAAAAGACCCTGAGGGATGGGTAGTTATAATTTTCAAATATATATGAGCATTAAAAAATATTAAGATTAGTTAAATTAGTTTCTATGATTATATGATAGAAATAAAAGATACATATGATTTATAAAAATAAAAATAAAAGGTATTATTTTTTATATAAATCTATACATACAATATAACAAAAAAATTAAATGAATTATGTTTTTCATATTCCCCTATCTACTGAAACTAACACGACTATCCATCTAATCGTATAAATAGCCCACTGGTGAACATAACACTAACTTATATGAACCAACGTCGGCTGATCAGCCCATTCATGTAGTCTTCATTCATGAAGTTGAGTTTAGATGGGTCCCTCACTATTCTTATTGCCTCATCCAAACATTGTTCCAAAACTATCACAGACCTCCCAAACCACATGTCTGATTCTAACCTTCCTCCACAAGTAATAAACTACACCCATGAACTTTATATAACGTTCTACACTATTATTTATCTCCTAGTGTATGATAATATACCTCCAACCTTCCTCCTCAGCTATTATACCTATGGTCACCACCTGGTTTCTACTCTTTCTTCATGAGGACTCATGAACTACTAAATTCAACAAAAAAATTTCTTTAGAATAAAATCAAGAAGGTACACTATGGTTTGGACATTCTCTTCTCATAAAATTTGAAAATTATATCAAATATATGAATTTATAAATAATCTTAGGATTACACCAGCGAAATCGAAATCACCCGCAGGATTATACTATACCCAAGTTGAAGACCTTCCATTTTCTTACCCACTTGTTTGATATTCCATACTAAAGAAAAAACATTGTGGTTCTACTTCTACCAATCAGGTAGATAACTCATTTCATTTTACCAAAAAAACTAATGGGATATTATATTATATATATATATTTATTTAAAATTTTATTTTTCATCATAATTATATAATGATTTTGATTTTTATCTATATTTTTGTAAGGTTAATTTCTCTCTGAGAAACAATGATTCATAATATATTTCCTAATTTTATATCATTTTTTCTTTTGTGTGTCTATATACTATGTTTTATGTATTGTAATCAATTTTAAACATTATAATTATTGTTGAAAGTGTTTTAGATTTATGTTATGGGAATTTTATTTTTAATAAATCTTGTATGTCTCTAAAAAATTACATTATACATATATAAGTATTATTTTTATTCTATATGAATATTTAACTCTTGTTGTATACATATTATCATACATATAATTAATTAAATAAAAGTCTATATGTGTAATTTAATTTTCAATAATTTGAATGTTTATATTAATTATGTATATATATACATATATATGATTATATGTATACACTATTTCTATGTTTTAAGCTATATAAGTACTACATTAATTTTTTTCTAATTATGAAAGGAAGTATTTATACAAATCCAAGGGAATTATATTTAGGAATATTTAATTTCATTTTATGAAATTCTGAAACTTGATAGATTCCACCTAAGCACCATTTATTTTAATATATAATGGATTCTATAATTTGATGTGTGTGTATATATATATATCTATGTGTGTTTCTATACATATATGCCCAAGGATTAAGTGTTTATTGTAAATTTTTTAATTTTATGATTGTTAGATAATTGTTTATCATTTATGATTATTTTATAAAAATAAAATTATATATTAAAACATCTATTATTATATGAGAATGGGAATTCCAAATTTCTCTTACTTTATTCCAATTTTTTTTATTATTACTAAAATATGTTATGTATTAAAGAAACATGTTGTGAGTAATGTAAAATTATATTTCATATTATTATTCAAGACTTATTTTTAAAAGATAAATATTTACATTTTATGACCCTTTTCAATAAAATGCATTTAATGAATTTATGAATAAATGATAGACGATGTGAATGTTTATTTTTATTTTTATTAGTAGTCCAATCAATGGCTAATTTCCGTGAGTTTTTTGGTACCAAATCTCATAATTAATTTTCAATTAATGTTATTAATTATATATATATATATTTAGTGTGAATATGTATTTAATACATTGTTATTTTTTATATCAAAAATTATAGTGAAAAATGTATATATATTTAAGAAAATATAAATTGTTTTATACAAAAATGCATACATGAAGGCTGTAAACATGAATGGTTTGGGGAGTGAACCCATTCTTATGGAAAGTGGGAGTGGCATAGACATCCTTAAATGTTAACAGTGCCCCAATTTTGTTTTCAAGAAAATTCTAATTTCTTTTTGAAAAATTAACAGGATTATTTTAAATCATATTCAAACCATTATTATTTTAAAAATCATTATAATTTTTTCAAAAATGTATGTATATTCAATATATTTATAGAATTTGCAAAAAATATAATATTTTAAATATAATATTATTATTTTATTAAAAGGTGTAATTTTTTCCAAATAATTTATATAATTTAAAAATGATTATGTATTATGAAAAGAGTATTATTAATGTTTTCAATATAATAAATATTTTCAATTTCAGTTGAAAATTAATGGCTTAGAAGGATTTTTAAAAAATATTTTGAAAATCTATTATATTATAAATAGTTTTTCTTAATTATGATTTATATATTATAAGTATTTTCAAATTAATTTTTCAAAATTATTTTCAATAATTATTTCCAAATATGGTTTTTTACTAGCTTTTAAAAACCCATTACTGAATAATTTATCTCACCCTGTGTCTTGATAAAATGTTTATTGGCTCATTTAGAGTTTTTATATAGATTTATACCCCAATGATCTATCATTAGATAATTATTTTCACAATCATGTTATTTTTTTAAATTCAATAATTTTTATTATTGGTTATTTTTTCCCAAATCCTATAATATAAAAGATCCTCACATATAAATGAGTGTATATTTTTCAATTAATTATTTTAAAAAAATTAAATCATTATTTTGTACTGGATAAAAAATAATGGGTTTGGGTATTCACAAATTATGCCTTGCTTGAGCTCCCATCATGATTGGAATATCATTTGTGAAGTAATAACATTTTTTGTAACATTTTTTTGGATCAATTTCACATACATATATACATTCACTTCCAAAATGAAAAATTTAGAGGTGGTAATTTATAAGTTACTAAAAAGATAAATGGAAAAATATTAAAATTAAAGAGATTACTAATAATTAATGTATATTTCTTAACCCTTTAATTGTTAGGCATCATATTATTTTATCCAAGATAGATCTCAAAAGAAAAATTTATATATTAATTTTTTTCATAAAAAATATTTCATACTGAGATTTTGAATTTATTAAAGTATATCACATGGGAGAGTCAAATTAGTCGTGCCAAAAGACACATTTTAATTCTCCATTTTAGGATCGATTCTTGCATGGTACACTATTTTCCAGGTTGTTATCCTTAGTCACATCTATTTAAAAGAATCATTCACAGTGTAACGACCCAAAATTTCATTAATGGAAAATCCCTCTTGATCCAGTTAAATGTTTCTTTATGTTTTTATAGGATGTCAACTTCTTTAGTTTAACGTTAAGATTTGTGACCGTTACTTTTATAGCCGTTGAACAGTGATCATCTGGGTAGTTTAAATATAAGTCTTTAACGAACCAATTTTCTACTCAGACAAAGGAAGCGATGGCCTCATCCAGTAGAATTGCCCCTTACGAAGCCCATTTGTCGGAGCTCGGAAAGGAGGTGGCGTCTTTGGGCTTTGCCCTTGACCAAGCCCAAGCTGAGCTTCATCAAGTCAAGCTCGAACGTGATCGTCTACGGGAAAAATGGAAGTTGATAGAGATCACCACTCGAGCGATGTTATCCGAGCAACCCCAAGAGTCTGTCACCATCGCACACCTTACCCTTAGGTCTTATGTGGCTATTTTAAGGGGTTATGTAACAAATAAGTAGCACCATGTTCATGTACATTATTTTTTTTGTATATAATAATGAATATAATTTCTAGTCATTTTTGATGCATTGTAATTAGTTTTTAAAGTACGAATGATGTTTTTAGTTATTATTTAATTAAGAATTATATTTTATTAAATTAAAGGATTTTTGAATTAAATAATATTTTAATAAAATATTATTATTAATATTAAATTAATTTTTATTAAATACAAATGATCTTATAATTTTATGAATGCAATTAAAATTTTTATTAAGGTTTGAAAGCCATTTCTGTCAAAACCCGTGAATTTTTATAAATGTCGGTTTTTATTTTAAAAGTGAAAATTCACATATTTAGAAAATTATTTAGATAAAATAAACATTATTTTTGGAATCAGGACGTCGAAATTATCCAACGGTGAATTTTTCATAATTTTCTGAGACAGTAAAATTTTTGGGTAAAAATTAAATACCATTTAAATATATAATGTGTTTTATGACATCATAATGACCCAATGGTGATGTAATAAAATACCATAATCCTTATGTTCGGCCAATATGTGTTTTATCAATAAAATAATGAGGTTTTGGGTTTGTTTGACTCACTTTTCAAAGCATTAATGGAGCCCCCAAGACTTATTCAACACTTTGCTTTTTTTAAATTAATTTCCATGGGAGTGTGACTCACCTCCACATAACCAACCCTAATTTTTTAATAAGTTCGGACCTTGGCCTTGTAAAATATTGTTTTCCTCTTCCATTTTCCAGAAACCATGGGCAAATACCATGGGATGGTTTGTGGTTTGGATTATTTTAATATAAGGGGTCCCAAACCTAAATAATAAAGAATTCTCTCACCTTTCCTATATAAACCCACCCAAGCTCCCACTTCCTCCTCACCCAAAGCCCTTGAAGTTCGTCCAAACTCTGACCTACTCTCTCTAGAATCCTCTCAAGGTGCCCCAAGCTCCCAAGAAGCCTCTCACAAGCCTCTCTCTAGCCTTTGGAAGCACACTTCCAAGTAAGGGTTTTTTCTTCCTTTCTCATTTTTGTCAATTTCCTTTAAGTTGTATTGCCCTTTTAATTTAATTTATGAATGTTGGGGTATGGTTTCGCACCTCTCCCATACTTCCCTCTTATTGTTCGAATGATGGGATACCCCTTTCTCTCTCATTAAATGCCTCCCATGTACACCCGTTACTATGCCGAAATTCCGAAAGGAACCTTTTACTCCTCTTCTATATCCAAGCAATACTTTTGTATCATGAATCTAAATTCCTTTTCAATTGTTGGGACATGTATCTATATGAACTTATTACTGTCCATTACATGTAAATATGATGAGGAACCCCTTTCTCTCTCATCAGCCTTTTTTTATGAATTCTTATGTCACGCCGTTACGCTGCCGAAATCACACCGATTTTCTAAGCCAATATCATTGTGTAGTAAATACCATGCCCATTTCTCCATCAAGGGTATTCACCTTTATGCATGTTTACTTATTGATTGTAAAGTTTCATATATGAATTCCACATTCCTTTATCGTGGAATAAATGATTATGTTTTATGAATCCATGTTTTATGATCCATGTGGCACACTTATGCATGAAATGAAATGTTTAAGAAGGGTGCGCCCTGATAGCGCTCCAATGCATTGGGTAAAGTATAGTATCATGATACGTCATGTGCAATGAGTGTTGACTCATGCTAAATCAAGTGCAACGAGGGTTTACTCGTGCTTCAAGTGCAATGTGGGTTTACTCATGCTCCATGTGCAATGAGCCTTGGCTCATGCTAATTCAATGTTAAGTGTTGCTGCCACATTTCCATGTTATGATTATCATGCTTTATCATGCCTTTATGTTCATGTCTCTCTTATGCTCTATTGATATGCCTATTGCCTAACATGTATTGTAATCCTCATGTTATTCATTGTTTACTCCCTTACTGGGCTTTATAGCTCACCCTTTTCTTATGCATGTCCTCAGGTTATCCCATGCAATGCTAAGTACGAAGGAATGTAGTGGTCATGTAAAGGAAGTTTTCAATAAGGATGTTGTTTTTCAAGTTTAAAGTTTTTATGTAATGATCCTGAGCCCCAAAGACACTAAACCTCTCGATCTTCTTTGTTGTATCAAGTGAAGTTTTATGTAATAAAGCATGTTTAAGTTGTAATGAAAAGCAGGGTTGTCATAGTTGGTATCAAAGGATAGGTTTAGTTATTTTTGGGATTAGGAAACCCTAGTAAAGCCTTAGATACAAGACTAATCATAATAAAAACATCCCTAAGTTTTGGTAAATACTAAGTAAGTGGTTTATCAAACAAATACATCCCTGTCTGGATACGAGCAGGTAGAGGCGGCTCTGGCACAGATGTATCCTAGGGGTAAAACCCGAAAACACCGCTTTGAGATAGACTCAAACGGGAACTGGTGCACGACAACGGGCCTTGCTGCACTCATGGTTACGACACTCCCGGGGGATATGTTTTGATAAATTCACAATCTTAGTATGAACCCTTATTAAGGGAAAAATGCCCCTAAGAATATATGTTAGAAGGAAGATCATGAAAAGCCTGGATTGAATCCTATAGACTCATGAGTTGAAGAGATTAATGTTTATTTATAAGTCATCAACTTTTGTCTTTGGATTACCCTTTATGTGTTACCCCTAACTTTCCTTTTATTCCAGCCAATGGCCGGTAATAGGAGAACTCGGGCTAACAACCGTTGTGAAGATCAGTGTGATGATTGTACCAATGAGATGCCCAATCCAATGGGAGCGGGAATCGCGAAATTTGCCACGCTTCTCTCTCAGCTAACTCAAGTTTTGAATAGAAACACTGGTCAAGAGGAACGTTCAACCCCCCCTAAGAAAGAACAAGTCGCTATTGAAAGCTTCATGAGACAAAGGCCTCCTACTTTTAGTGGATCATCTGATCCCACGATCGCTGAACAATGGATCAACTCCATTGAGAAGATATTCTCCATCCTCCAATGCTCTGAAAAAGAGAAGGTTCTCCTGGCGGCTTATCGTATGGAGGGTGAAGCTGATCAATGGTGGACATTGATCAAAAATACGAAGCCTGAGGAGGAGATCGAGGCTTTGGAATGGATGGTATTCCGGAAGATGTTTTTCGATAAATATTTTCCACGCACCCTCCGTCTTAAGATGGAAAGGGACTTCCTTTCCCTCAAGCAGAAAGATGAGGAATCTGTGGGAGCGTACGAGGCAAACTTCACAAGGCTTGCACGATACGCTTCCGGATTTGTCATTACCCCCGAATGCAAGGTTGACCGCTTCTTTGGTGGGCTGAAGCCTAGCTTGCGGAAAGCATTAGCGATCCGTGACTTCGACAGCTATGAGGAAATTGTCCGATGTGCCCTCAAGGTTGAAATGGAGATCGTAGAATCACAGGGGTATCATGGGGACAAGAAGCGGAAGGTGGACTTCAATGCTGGTGGTCCGATGGATAAATCCAACGGCGCTAAGAAATTCCAGCACCCCACTTGCCAAAAGTGTGGAAAGAAGCACCCTGGAAATTGCCTTAGGGGGACAAGAAAATGCTTCAAGTGTGGAAGAGAAGGGCACCTAGCTATTAACTGTCAGCAAGAAGGACCCGCGGCTGCGATGGAGGGGAGGAACGCTCCGTTCGAACCTCAACGCGTTGTTCAATGCTTCAAATGCAAAGAACCGGGTCATTTTGCGAATCAGGGCCCTAATCCAAGGGTTATCGGAGGCAATCAACAACCTCCAAGACAGCAAGGAAGAGCTTTTGCCATCACTTCTGCCGAAGTGAACCCCGACAACGAAGTGGTGACAGGTACGCTAGTTATTCATTCAAGAATAGCGAACGTACTTTTTGATTCAGGTTCTACGCATTCTTTTATATCTCAAAAGTTTAGTAGAATAATCCCTGCACCACCACAAATCATGGGAGTAAAGATGTCGGTGAGTACGGAAAATGGGGCAATCATTGCATCCCATGAGTATAAGTCCTCCCCTGTTATAATCTGTGGATTGAATTTCCCGGCGAACCTCGTCATACTCCCTTTGGTGGAATTTGATGCAATTCTTGGCATGGATTGGCTTTCCATATATAGAGCCAACATAAATTGTCGGGAGAGGGAAATCACACTCCATATGGAGAATCGACCCCCGATTCTTTACAAGTGTCAGGAGGAAGATGAATCTCCTTTAACTCCATCATCTCAAGCATGGATATTACTGCCTTATGAGCATGCATATCTGGCTCAGATGATTGAGTCCAAGGAAGAAACCACCCTTGAAGAAATGCCTATTGTGAGGGAATTCGCTGAAGTATTTCCCGAGGAACTTCCTGGTCTTCCTCCAAGAAGAGATGTTGAGTTCTCAATTGAACTTATACCTGGGGCGCTACCAATATCCAAGACTCCATATAGAATGGCTGTTGTTGAGCTTGAAGAGCTGAAGAAACAACTACAGGAGAATCTGGATAAAGGGTTTATATGCCCAAGTGCATCACCATGGGGTGCACCAGTCCTCTTCGTCAAGAAGAAGGATGGGTCAATGCGGCTTTGCATCGATTATCGTGAACTTAACAAAATCACGATAAAGAACAAGTATCCTCTCCCAAGAATCGATGACTTGTTTGATCAGCTGCGTGGAGCTCAATACTTCTCCAAGGTCGACTTGCGGTCGGGATATTATCAAGTAAGGGTGAAGAATGAAGATATCCCCAAGACTGCTTTTCGTACAAGGTACGGGCACTATGAATTCATAGTAATGCCTTTTGGACTCACCAATGCTCCAGCAATATTCATGGACTTGATGAATAGAGTCTTTAGAGATTACCTAGATAAATTTGTGGTAGTCTTTATAGATGATATTCTGATATACTCCAAAACCAAGGAGGACCATGAGGAGCATTTAAGAACTGTACTGGAGACTTTGCGCAAGGAGAAGCTCTATGCCAAGTACAGCAAGTGTGAGTTCTGGTTGAAGGAGGTCTCATTCTTGGGCCATATCATCACAAGCAATGGGATATCTGTGGACCCCTCCAAAACAGATGCAATTGAGGGATGGCCGAGGCCAACATCGGTAACTGATATCCGTAGCTTCTTGGGGTTAGCTGGATATTATCGACGATTTGTGAGAAACTTCTCACGATTGTCCAACCCTCTTACCAAGCTAACTCGAAAGAGAGTAAAGTTTGCTTGGAGTGATGAATGCGAAGAAAGCTTCAAGGAGTTGAAAAGGAGGCTTATCACTGCACCTGTGCTCACTTTACCCACAAGTGGGGAGCTTTTTGTGGTATTCAGTGATGCTTCGAAGAAGGGCTTAGGATGTGTGCTGATGCAGAATGATAAAGTGATATCCTATGCCTCAAGACAGTTGAAAATCCATGAGCGAAACTATCCAACGCATGATCTGGAGTTGGCGGCGGTGATCTTTGCCTTGAAAATCTGGCGGCATTATCTCTATGGAGAGAAATGTGAGATATATACTGACCACAAGAGTCTTAAATATATATTCACACAGAAAGAGCTTAATATGCGCCAGAGAAGATGGATAGAGCTCATAAAAGATTATGAGTGTTCAATACATTACCACCCTGGGAAGGCGAACAAGGTAGCGGATGCCCTAAGTAGAAAGGATCCAGCAATTCTATCAATGATGAGAATTGAGAAGGATCCAATCTTCTTAGACTTGATGAAGATGGACGTGGGAATCATAAAGAAGGGAACATCATCAATCCTTTCACAAATGATTGCTCAACCATCTCTTTTGGAAAGGTTAAAGGATGCTCAAAGGGATGATGCGAGAATCCAAGAAAAAGTGGAAGCTATCAAAAAGGGAAAATCCTCAGAGTTTAATGTTAATGAAGAAGGAATTGTGCGGTTTGGGAAAAGACTATGTGTCCCATCATGTTCGGAGCTGAAGAAGGAACTTTTGGATGATGCACATAGTTCAAATTTCTCTATTCACCCAGGAAGCACAAAGATGTATCGAGATCTCCGAGAAAACTTTTGGTG